>CM070534.1:20375838-21794551 GCA_036346415.1 Raddia guianensis | reverse complement strand
TCCTGTTTGGGTCGTCATTGCGCCGTTTGGTGGGCCAATCTGTGTCCTCGGTCCAAAAATGCCCGATGACACAAGTTGTATTTGTGTCCTCGGCCTTCTTCAGCCGACGACACAAGTGCTCCTGGCCATCCTCCAAACAGCATCCATGCACTTTTATCCTCGGCCGTATTATTACCGACGACACAAATGGGTTTTTTGTCCTCGGTTCCTAGGCCGACGACAAAAATAGATTTGGCCGAGGACACAAAATGTGTTTCCTGTAGTGTAGCCTTGAAAATATGAGAGAGATATTTCAAATGGGTGTTAATGGATAAACGAAGATGGTTGGAAAAGAATAAATAGGGTGTACGAAACACCTCATCTATCTATACTAATATGAGTGTATACCTAGCCTATCCATTTGACACGTGTACAACCCCCACTGTTCACGCGTTTTACTATTCCCATTTGACACGTGTACAACCCCCACTGTTCACGCGTTTTACTATTCACCCGTTCGCCGCAGTGCACTGGGCACGCACTGTTCACGCGTTTTACTGTTCACCACTCCCACCGCACTGCGCTGGGCATTAAAAAATGGGAAAAATTGAAAAAATAGTTTCATGTCAAGACATAAAAAATTTAGATTCTTATTTCAAAATTTTTTCTCCTTTTCCATAAACGATCAAAAACAAAAAAATTCGAGCGGACAACAACGAACTTCCGATCAAAAACAAAAAAATTCGAGCGGACAACAACGAACTTTTAAACATCTAAAGTATACTGGTTACATACAATTTTGAACTACAAATTAGGGGACGAAAAATAAGGAAAAATTTCTTCGAATGGGCATATGTATATATACACACCGATTTTTCCTCTCTTTTGTTTCTTTTCCATGACCTTTTTCCTTCTTTTTCACAGCCAGCTAAAAAATGGGAAAATTGAAAAAAAAATAGTTTCATGTCAAGAGACTTCAAAAAATTTAAAATTATTTTCATCTTTTCCATGAATTCCTTTTTGTTCTTTTCCAAACACGGTTCAAAATATGGCAAATTCTCCTCTTTTGTTTCCTTCTTTTCCATATCCTTCTTTTTCCCTCTTTTGCAGAACTGATTAAAAAACACAAAAATGGTTCCCTGCCAATGACCTTCAAAAAAATTAGGATATTATTTTCAAACTCTTTCCATCTTTTCGATGACCTTTTTCCTTTCTTTAGCACGGTCGGTTAAAAATCTAGAAAAAATTAAAAAAATAGTTTCATGTCAACAGACCTCAAAACTTAAACAAAAAATTTATTATTATTATTATTATTATTATTATTATTATTATTATTATTATTATTTAAAAGTATTTTCATCTTTTCCATAACTTTCTTTTTGTTCTTTTCCAAACACGGTTCAAAATATGGAAAAAAATTTAAAAACAAATAGTTTAATGTTAATGGACATAAAAAATTTAGATTCTTATTTCAAAATTCTTTTCTCCTTTTCCATAACCGACCAAAAACAAAAAAAACGAGCAGACAACAACGAACTTTTAAACATTTCTAAAATATACCGGTTACATACAATTTTGAACTACAAATTAGGGGATGACAAATAAGGAAAAATTTCTTCGAAAAGTCAAACATTTTTTTCCAAAAATAACAATTTTGATTTCAGAACATGATCGAAATAAAACGTTAATTATTTCTTTAGGCTAATTCTTTATCGCTGAGACCAATCAGTCGGCGCGCCACGGGCGCGCTTACCATGCTAGTTAAGATTACACATAGAAGCCTTTTGTTTCTCAACAAATCCATTCAAATTATACGTCTTATAATTTTCAAGGAAGGGAGTATTTCTTAATTATAGCTAGCTGATTTAGGCCCTGTTTGTTTGAGCTACAGCTTCTCTAAAAGCTGCTTCTGGGAAAAGCCACAAAAAAACTAGCTTCTGGGAAAAGCTCAGACCACAGTATAAATTGGGCTTTTGGTGGCTTTTGGCTTCTTTGAAGGGGGTTTCAAAAGCTGGTTGTTTGTTTGAGCTTCTGACTTCTGAGACTAAAAGCTGGCTAGAAGCTGAAACAAACAAGGTCTTAGCATTGATTGAAATGCCCTAATTAACAAAACTACACATTAATTAGCTGTCTTGGATTTCGTGATAGACTCTACAATATATAGACATGAATTAGACAACATGTTTCTCTACGATTTTTCTCTTTTCTTCACCTTAGCACAAATTTATATCAATGTGACACACCATAGAGTCAATTTTGAGACTACAGCAATATAGTTAGAGACTACTGCAGTATAGTATTGTATATTCTCTCAACGAAAGCATTAGAGCACCGACTTAGAAGTGACGACCACCGGTTTCTAATATTTTCGAATAAAGTCTACTCTTGATCCGTGAAAGCGCTATCTATTGCAAACCTAAACTCAAGCATCAGGTATCTAAAGTACTACTGAAACCGATGCAAACACGATACAGTATTACTTTTCCCGCCGTGGGTCAACGCCGCGTCAATGCATGGTCCTATCCACATGCAAATGGCAAGTCATCTTCTTCCTCGTTTAAATTAATCTCATTTGAATATCCCTCGCCTTGCCCCTAGCTATAGATGGCCATCTAGGCCGGGCCTGATGGGCCGGCCCAAAAGCACGAGAAATTGGTCCGACACGAGCACGAAGTTAAATGGGCCGTGCCGGCCCAACACGTAGTACCGTGCCATGCCTGGGTTGATGATGGAGCCCGTGGGCAAGCACGGCACGACATGGTTAGGCCAGGCCCGTCAAGCACGACCGTGCCGTGCTTGGGCACGACACGACACGACCGGCACGGCCAGCTGAGGCAGGCCGCAGGGGGGCACTGGGGCTGGGCCAACCCAACCTGGGCCTGGGCCGTGGATTCGCCTCGCCCCGCCCCCCTCCCCCATATATAATGGGCGCAGGCGCAGTGCACCGCTCAGGCGCTCACTCCTAACCCTAATCCCCCACCCTATTTCCCACTCCGCCAGCCCGCCTCCGTCGCTGTGCCGCTCCGCCGTTTCGTTTGCTCTCGCGGTCTCGCCTCTCGCTCGTGCCTCTCCCTCTCGGAAGTCAGATCTGAGAGAGAGGCGAGGTAGAGTGCCGAGCCAGGCGGGCGCGCCGCCCTGCGTGGCTGGCGCTTTTGCGTCGGAGGCGGCCAGCTGTCCTCGAGGCGCCGGCGCGTCGCGGATCGCCGCCGCTCGCCGGAGCAGAGCCATCCGCCCATCCCTCTTGACTTTCTTGACTTCTCTTCGTTCTTCTTGAGTTCTTGTTCTTGACTTCTTGGTTCTTGCTTCTTGGACAGTTCAGATTTGTTAATTCTTTTTGCGTTGTTCGACTTCTGCTTTCGAGATTCCTCTCCCTCCTCATCCTCTCCCAAGTGATTCCTGACCTCCTCCTTCTCTCTGTCTTCGTCGTGCCGTGCCGCCAGCCTCTCTGTCTCTGTTGTGTTCTTCTCATTAGATCTGGTGTCGCTATGAGGTGGCTCGCCGTTGCCGCCTCGACGTCTCTAGGCTTCGGCTGCGCAGGTCTGTTCTTTCTTCATATCTCTTCTTTGTTCTTGCATTCTTGACTTCTCCTTTTCAGATCTAATCATCTGACCAACCCTTGCGTTCTTGTTTGTTTGTAATTGTAACCGTTGAGTAACCGGAGCCGTCGAGGAGTATGGCGCTCGATCCAACCTCCATCGACTATGATTTGTTGCAGCAGGGGCACAACGAGCAAGACGAGGAGCGTGATGCCTTGTTCGGTAGCAGTGCTGCTAAAGGTGCTGCTGCCACGAGCGATGGCGATGCCGGCGGCGCCGGCGCGTCAGATGCGGCGGACGCGGCTGATGCGTCCACAACTCCGTCAAGTTCCGCTTCCGTCCGTGCGAAGAGGATTAGGAGGTCCACCTCTAATGTCTAGGACGACTTCGAGGAGCTGACAAGAATGGAGAATGGTAAGAAGGTGAGGTATGCTGCTAAGTGCAATCACTACAAGAAAACTTTGTCTGCTCTTTCTACTAGTGGCAATGGACACTTGAAACGCCATCGTGACAAATGCAAAGTAGCTAGTCATGGTGTCGCTATGTCTCAGTCCATGCTTAGAATGAACCCTGATGGTTCTGTCATTCCATGGGAGTACAGTGCTCAGGTTGCGCATACAGAATTGTGTAGGTTGATTGCTAGAGAGGATCTTCCTCTATGCTTTGGTGAATCTACTGCATTTGAGGAGTACATTAGAGTTGCTCATAATCCTCGTTTTGTTACTGTCACTAGACAATCCACAACTAGAGATTTAGTTAAGTATTTCAGTGACAGTCGTGGTAAACTTATTGATGTCTTCAAGACTTCTATTGTCTCATGTGTTGCTCTTGCTTCTGACATTTGGTCTGGTAACGCTAAGGAGGACTACCTTAGTATTGTTGTGCATTATGTCAATTCTGCTTGGGAATTAGAAAAAAGGGTGATAGGTTTTCGGCTTATTGATGTTTCTCATTTTGGTTCTAATATTGCTGATCGTGTTACCGCTGTGGTTGATGAGTTTGGGTTGACTAATAAGATTTTCTCTATAACTCTTGACAATACTTCTTCTAACTCTACTGCTATGGGCATCCTGACACCTATTTTTTCTGGTTATGTTGGTTCTGTTTGTCTGCATCAGCGTTGTGCTTGCCATATCATTAATCTTATTGTCAAATCTGGATTGAAAAGACTTAAACCTTATCTGGAGGCTTTCAGAACTGCCATTTCTTTCTTGAACTCTTCTAACCAGCACATTGCTGCATACAAAAGTTATTGTGTTGCTATCGGGGTACGCCCTCGCAAGTTTGGTTTGGACATGGATGTTCGCTGGAACTCCACTTATCTAATGCTGAAGCATCTCATACCATACAAGGACACATTTTTTGTCTTTATACACACACATTATCGACAGCCAGATGGAAATTTTCTACTCATAGAGGAACACTGGTATGTTGGTGAGAAAATTTTAGAGTTTTTGGAGTTGTTCTATGACTCCACTGTTGCTCTATCTAGTGTTTATTATCCCACTTCACCTCTGATCTTGCATCACATTGTATTGATTGCTGGTCATTTGAACACTTATGAGAATGATGGTTTGTTGAGAAATTCTGTTGTTCCAATGAAATCTAAATTTCTTAAATACTAGAGAAAGATTTCTATCCTTTATGCTTTTGCATTTATTATGGATCCTAGAGCTAAGATGAGAGGGTTTGCAAATATTCTTCAGCTTCTTTCTCAGCTTAATGGTTGTGATTACTCCACCTATCTAACTGAGGTAAAAGCTAATTTGACTAACATCTTTTCACATTATGAGTCCAAATTTGCTTAAGTTAGGTTGCAGAGACCACCACAACCAGCAGCTACAGGTAGTGGTAAGAAGAAGACGGCTTGGGGTAAAATTTATAATCTTGCTGATAGTTCATCATCTACTAGTGCATCTGTTCCTGTTCCTGTTACACTTATTCCTGTTCATGTTGCTGGAGCACGTGCACCTGCTTCTCTTCCTCGTGCTTCTATTTCTGAGCTGCTTTCTGGTGTTTCTGAGCTAGCTTCATACCTGGACAGTGATAGTATCACACTCTATGATGATGACTTCAATATCTTGCATTGGTGGCATGAGCACAAGCTTATTTATCCTGTTCTTTCTATATTAGCTAAAGATGTCATGACTGTTCCTGTTTCTACAATCTCTTCCGAGTCTACTTTTAGTCTTACTGGCAGGGTGATCGAGGAGCGGCGGCGACGTTTGGCAAGTGACATGGTGGAGATGCTGTGCTGCCTAAAGGACTGGGAGCAAGGTCAATCAAGAGCACAACACAATGTGGAGAATTCAGAGCTGGAAGATGCATTCCTTAAGACTTTGAGCTTGAGCTGGGAGGTTGTACTCTTTTACTTCTAGGGTTTTATCTCACGAGGTGTGAGTTTTACCTAGAAAGGTTTTTAATGAGGCAGCTGAACATATATAGCTCTAAATAACCTACTGTGAAGTACTGAACTAGTGAACTGTGAAGTACTGAACTTTTGAGTTCTGTAACTCTATTGTTAGACTTTTGTTCAAAATATGTACTGAGTCTAAACT
This sequence comes from Raddia guianensis, assembly GCA_036346415.1. Taxonomy (NCBI): domain Eukaryota; kingdom Viridiplantae; phylum Streptophyta; class Magnoliopsida; order Poales; family Poaceae; genus Raddia; species Raddia guianensis. The sequence continues at coordinate 21,788,478 of CM070534.1, read as the reverse complement.
GAATATGAATCAGTGAATGTGAAATTCGTTTACACTTGTCAAACTGATCATTTTGAGGTGTCTCGCATTATCGTGCTTACGGGTTGGCACGGGCACGATAGCCCATCGGGCTAACGTGCCGGCACGGCACGGCACGGCACGATTACATGTTAGTCGTGCCGTGCCTGGACCTGAGGCTGAGCCCATGGGCTAGCACGGCACGACACAATTACTTAGGCGTGCCGTGCCGTGCCTGTTGTAATCGTGCCGTGCCTCACCGTGCCCGTGCCATGCCGTGCTGGGCGACCCATTTGGCCATCTATACCCCTAGCCATGCCACCTCTTGCGCGCGCCCATGGACCATGGTCACGTTGCTCTACTCTGCCTCATGCGCTCGTGCCCCTATCTAGCTGCACCACCGCTCACAGCCAGATCTTGCGATTGGCTGTGCCAGTACTGAGAGAGAGGAGCAAAGAGAGGGGATGTATTGGTGGGGCTCCGGTAACCGGGACAATAGAGGGGGAAATTGGCCTCTCAATGACACCTATTTCGCACACCTCGTCAAAAATAATATTAAGTTCGGACGCCTTCACTTGTATGACATCGAACACATAAATTTTTTATCTCAATGACATTCTTCATATTTTCCCAATTTACTATTGATTTACCCTATTTATAACCCATGATTTGATTGTTTTGTCCCTGCATGGAGTGTGGTGCGGCTGGTGCGATGATTATACCGGATTTCAAATATTTGTCAGATTTCAAAATTTCAGATTTGACCAAATTTCAAAAAGTTTAATTTTTTGTCCAGATTTTGAAAGTACATATTTCAGCCATATTTTGCAATTTTACATTTTGGTCCGATTTTTATTTTTCAGATTTGGCCATATTTCAATTTTCTGTTATTTTGGCATCATTTTAAAATTGCAAATTTTCTTCATATTTCAAAATTTAAACATCTAGTTAAATTGCAAACCAAATTAGAAATTTCAAATTTTGGCCAAAAACAAAATTTTAAAACTGGTCAAAATTATAATTATTTCCTATGTATAGATATTTTTTCAAAAATTTGACCGCTCGATATCGCCGTGCATGATGCACCACACCACACACAAGAGCAAAATGGTCAAACCAAAATAGTTAAATAGGGTAAATGAATAGTAAATTGAGAAAAATAGAAAAATGTCACTGAGATAAAAAAAAATTTGCGTGTCTAGTGGCGTACAAGTCCAGACGATCAAACTTAATGTCACTTACAACGAGGCGTGCGAAATGGGTGTCATTAAGGTCAATTTCCCCAATAGAGGAGGCTATTGGAAGGCACAGTTGGTTGTGGCGGCACTTATTAAGAGATGAAAAGAGAGGACTATAGAGCACTAAAGTAAGAGAGGATAGAAATGTCGGTGTCACGATGGTGAAACAGCCACAAACGTTACTCGCATGATTTTATATAAAGTTCGAGTGATGGAATATTTGATTTTTTAATTCAGGTTGTAAAGTACACAAAACTAAATAGTGTCAAGACCCCTTTCTAGGGAACCCTCAATGCACTAGTGCTACCCCAATATATGTCTTGATAGCACAATATCTTTACAAAAGCTGGATTATCTCATGAAAAAACAATATTAAATAGTAGTATAATAGAGTTCGAATTACATAGTGGCTTATTTTAGCGAGCCAGAAAGGTCAAACATTACAATAACAAAACAAGCTCTCAGCAGAGTAAAGCATTGCAGAAAAAGTCCCAAGGCTATGCCCAATCCAAACAGGCAAATGGATGGAGTCTCGCCTAATACCCGTCCATAGCGTCGCACGCTCTGATGGGTCTCCTCCTCCTTGCTACAATTACACAGACCAAATCCATCCTCACTGTCACCTAAAAAGAGTGAGTAATTGCGAGGATAAGCACACAATCAAATCATGCTTGCTAGCCAATACCTCATCTAATGTAAATAGTGATAACAGGCTCTTTAGTGAGGCGAGCTTCTTTTGTTTGTAGAAACCAAAGATGCTACACTTTGCAAATCCTATAACTTAGACATTTAAACAAAACAAAGACGTATTGTGGCTTAATATATTGGGTTGTTTGGAAATCTATGGATTTCTACAATGGCATATTAGCACCCTTAAGTGATACTAGGCGTACTATCCCAAGAGTACAACAAAGCAGTGATCTACGTCGTACTAACACACTTTCCAGAATGGAGAGATCGCCTGGCCTAGTACTAGCCAATGTCTTCCATGAAGGAAGAGACCTTCTGGCATATGTGGAAGTGACAAGTCTTCCATGAATAATGATGGTAGACTCACCCTCGTAGAGACGTGATCCCCTTGAGCTCAACAAAGGTTAGGATCCATCTTCCATGAATAATGATGGTAGACTCACCCTCATAGAGACTCTCATGAATAATGATGGTAGACTCACCGTCGTAGAGACGTGATACCCTTGAGCTCAACAAAGGTTAGGATCCACAGATCCTAAAATTCAATAATTCATGATGAGAGTATTCGGTTCTTGAATCAGCACTTGGGCAGACTTGTCACACAAGCTCATGGACTATCACTTTATCTTATTGAGTGTAGGGAGTTCTTAGGAGAGAGCACAACACATTTCCATAGATATATACTCGGGATACACATGACCTGAATAGATTGTCCAACGTATTTTGTACAGATACAACAGTCGTGTATTCATGCACAGACAGATTGTCCATATGCTAGACATTATGTTGTGACAACGATGTAGTCATGCTCAGGTGCACTATCCGATGTAGTAACATATAGATGTGAAGTAGTGTAGTCTTGATCTGGCAGATTTTCAACGTGTTCACATATAGATGTGCTGGCCATATAGTTTTGTTTTGACCGACTATCCAACGCTTCTACCTATAGAGGCGACAAGATGTAGTCTAAATTAGACAGGGTCTGGAACTATTCCATGGTCTAAGGGGGCAACCCTATTGTAACATGTAATGACTAAAGTGGCGCTGTAGGCACGTAGGTGATCATGGCCTAGGGTGGCCGATATGTTGTGTTGTTGGGAGGAACACCCATAATCATTGTCCTACGGATGTAGGCTAAGAGCCGAACTACATTACCAAAACGACGTGCTTCCAGTGTCATTTAGATCTAGTATCGATGTCTTGTCTATCTAACAAGTGGTATCAGAGCTGAGATTCAACGATGAATATGATCATGGAGGAGTCACGACGATTATGCATATACGCTTGTGTCGCATATACTTACTGCTAGATGCCGCTGTTGATCGATGGATTGGAAACAGTTTTCGGATCCACAGCCGACTTGCACTGAACCTAACAGGTCACACACTTAATGGGTTGCAACTGTTTAACGGATTTGTATGTGTATATGATCTGCGTAGGAGATAGAACCCTAGCGAGCCGAAGCCCACTAGCGTGACTATATAAGGAGAGGCATAAGGGCAGCATTGGTAGAGGAGTAGAGCCTTTCACCACGCCTAGCCGTCGCGCGCCCCTCCTACTCTCCAGAAACCCTAGCCGCATGGCGAGATGCTAGCACACCCCGTGTGGCGTTCCTGCTCGGTACGTGTGGATACCGCTAGAAGTGCGGTCGTACACGGACGCGCTAACTCGGCGAGCACTCGTTGAGCACTGGCGAGCACAGGCGAGCACTCGGTGGTGATCGGAACGTGTACGTCTACTTTCTCTACGCGCGAGAAATTGCTTCCGCTGCACCTGCGCGTTAAGAGTAACGATCTGTGATATTCTACTTGCATGTGCTTTTGGATGATTCATGATAGAAAATTTTGATTTTACACTCGCGTTGCCTATCCGTTTCCCAGCATGCAGCTTCTGGCACCAGCATCAACGCTCAAGATTTGCTGTTGTTGCAGACACTTGCCCTGCAACTATCATTAGTTGATTCCATCACTATTGCTCAAGCATAGACAAATGAATAAAAAAACACATAAGAACAATGAACACTTTAAACAGTTAAACGTACCATAGCATAGTGATTAGGTCTAGTAGTTTGGTTATATGAAGAGTTCAAAGGCAACAGGAGGGCGGACGGCGCCGGATGGCTAGGGCTCCGGAGTGTAGGAGAGGAGGATGGCCGGAGCCCTGAAGAGCAGGACTGGAGGATGGCCAGACCGCCGGAGCCCAACACGCAAGAGGATGCCAGGCCGTTGAGGTCCTAGCAATAGCAGCAACGCCGACGCTGAAAGGCTGGAGGAGGACGGTCTGTGCTGGATCTGGTCATTGGCTGTTGCCTGTTGGGGACGGGGACCTAGAGTCAGTCGGTCGGCCGGCAAGCTCATGGCAGTAAGGCGGTGGCAGAGTGCCGGGCACTGGCGGCTAGACGGTGGGCAGCCGAGGTGCTGAGCCTCAGGAGAGGACTGAGAGCATATACTCCATCCATCCCATATTATAAGGGCATTTCTAATGTCACCTCCATATATATATCATCTATATCATCACTATTCATCCACTTTTCCATTATTAATCTATCTCTCCCTACATTTCCCTCTCTTATATTTTATTCTCTATCTACTGCTACAGTAATATGTTAGGGTAGGAGAAGAGGCAGCGTTGGGAATGCCCTAAGGCGCATAAAATTTTTCACCAGTACCAATTAAGGAGCTTAGTTGTGAGGATGAATTGTCCAATATTGCCCCTAATTAATTGCAAGGCATTTATTGCCATCGATGCAAATTTGGACGCTGCATGCTGTAAGAGCATCTCCAATGGTGCTAGCTATAAGAAAATGACATATATGGCACTAAGAGATAGCATATAGACAATATCTCCAATGATGCTAGATATAGTGTTGTCTCTAGAATTAATTCGGATCCACATGTAATAGTGTATGTCCACCTTGTAATCTGCTAGAGACTATCTCTTGGTTAAGAGCTAGTCTCTTATCTCTCTCCTCTCCTCTCCTCTACATAAGCAAAAAAACTGATATAGAGCCCTTATAGCCAGCTGATGTTGCTCCATTGGAGATGCTCTAATTAGTGGAGATATGCATGGCATTAATTGCCCATCAGCACAAATTTGAACTATTACTTATAGCATAAGCAGTGGCAAATAGGGAAAAGAGGTTAGCCAAATGAAAATGCTCCCTATAATATGGGATTGCATGGAAAATTTTATGTGCCTTATATTATAGGATGGAGGGAGTACAATGGTTGAGATAGCAATTGTTTATAACTATTATCATGTCACCTAGAGACAACACTAGCAATAGCATATACAATGCTAAAGATGGTTGCACATTTTTATAGATGATTTGCTCACATACAAAGTTTTTTAATTCTCGTGTAGAGTCGACTCTTGCTTAAGAGACGGCTTAAATATCTACGCACACTCTCTCTTCTCCACATCATCAATTAGCTGACATTGCACTACATAGAGATGGTTTAAAGACTGCTGAGCTGGATTGTTCTATATGCTCTAAGGAGACGTCTGGCCCTTGGAGTGTGGGTTGAAGTCAATGCATTGGCGGTGAGCTTCGAATATCGGAAAGCCAACATCTCAGATATGTAGCCGAAACCATAACCATCAGATATTGCTAAACCATATCCAACAAAAAATATCTGAAACCGAATCCAAATCCAAAAATATCAAGAAATATCCGATTTGAATATAACCATATCCGAATTCACCCTAATTGGTCGAGAAGTATACTAACCGTTTTCACTACTGCTTGTGATGAGCAATTTTTTAAAAATAAAATGGAACTTCGCCAATTAATTCAAAAGGAGAAGTAAAATACAGGAAAAAAATAAAAAAACCTCAGCGCAGAGCAAGAAGGCACCACTACGCGCAACCGCTATCACCACGACCCAAGGCCAACCACCTTGCCCTCGCAGCGACACCACCATAAGGGCAACTCTACAACACTGCACCAACACAATATAAACAACATCTGCAACTGCCGGCCAACATCTGAAACCGCAACAAAGCTGAAATAGCACCTAAAAGAAGGTAACCCAAATGAGAGCCAGAGACAACATTGTTGCCTAGCCCACGACCAGGTCTTCACTGAAAGTTTGGAGGGGCACCCCGGTGATGCCATCAAGAAGGAAACAATGCCAAACAATGTCTCCATTGTCGGACCACATAGGAAACCAAGTAGGCTTTTGCCCCCAACGCACTCCCTCTCGACACCATGGTGGAAGGGCCGGAAAAGGAAGAACACCATGAAGCACTTGTTGTTAACCACTGCCACCCAACACCTCCAACAAAAACCCACACCACCACCACACATGCAACAAACCCAAAACGCTTAGTTCCCACAAGAGGGAGCCAAATGCAAGGGGCGAGATCGCAAAAGAGAAGGGGGCGGAGGTTTTCAAGGGGCAAGATACGAGGTTCGGTTCTATTAAGTTCGAAAATCTGTGATGTTGCCGCTATCCTCAACATAGCCACCAGCCAACCTATCACCACCATGCTGGCTCCACAACTCATGCTCACACTGTGCCACTGAAGCAACCGAACCACCATGCTATTTACAGAGGGGGAGGAGTAACAGGAGACCGAAGCAACGATGGAGGGGGAGCTGATAAGGGGGCATCAATGAGCACGCGCCCATGAGAATGTGTTTGCTAAGGGGTGTCGTCGGTGAGGAGCACCATTTCTAATTCTCCAAGCTACCATCAAATGTTGACTACATATTTGATCCCTCACTTAACCAAAATTGTACTAAAATACAAGAAGTAGGAGGGGTTTAATCATGAATCCATTAATTCTTCTCTTTAAAACTTATTACTTACCACTTTTTTATTTGGATATGGGGTTGAGGGGAGGGGCTTTAGTCTTTATTTCACACGCGGATATAGCGGATCCTGTATCCGTGTGTATAGTATCGAGATTTATCGAAGGAGACTTGCGTATGAGATGTTTCTAGAGGTTACTAGATCATTTCATATGGCAATGTTCTATTTGTAGGAATAAAATAGGAATTAGGGTGTGGAGAGATGGCTGAGTGGTTGATAGCTCCGGTCTTGAAAACCGGTATAGTTCTAGGAACTATCGAGGGTTCGAATCCCTCTCTCTCCTTTTGCTTATTGAATACGTTTGTTTCTTTTTTTTTCTTTGTTCTGCCCCCTTATCTTTCTTTCATAAAAAGGAAAGACAACCACTTCGCACACCGGCACCACCAAGCCATCGCCACAGCATGCTAGGTGGAGGGGCTCATGCTCTAGCCCTCGTCGCTATCGGCGGGGGAGGGTGGGTCGTCGCTGTCAGCATCGGCCAGGTTGCCACCAAAGTAGCCGTGGTTGTCACCCGACACAGTTGACACTGCACCATCGCCGTCATAGCATCCACCGTCACCACCACCGGGCCCATGACCCGGCCGCTAGTGTCGCTAAAACCCACTGTCGGCATCACATTCGACGTTGGATCCAGCCACACCGTTGCCGGATCTAGCCGACTCGAACCCGAATGAAAACCAAGGCACACCCGACATCTACCATCAAGGAGAGAGAAGGGGAGAAATTGAGAGAGGGATGAAGAGGGAGGAGAAGCCCTGCCGCTGTTGTGCCCACCGGAAGGGGGTGCCGAAGTGGATCGCTGAGGTGGAGTCGACTGGGAGCAGCTAAGGCCCTGTTTGTTTGAGCTTGTTTGAGTTGAACCTTCTAAAAGCTCGCTTACGGAAGTTTCACAAAACTAAAACACGGAAAAAGTTTCATATCACAAGACAAATTGGAACTTTGGTGGCTTTTGGCTTCGTTGAAGAACTTTCAAAAATTGTACTGTTTGTTTGAAGCTTACAGGCCACATTAAAAAAAGTTTAGAAAATTTGAAACAAACAGGGCCTAAGTGCAGGACCGGCTGCCTCTGCAATTTGTTTTGCACTGATCCGTGATGAGCAGTTATGCAATTGAAAGGGAATCACGCATCAAGTCAAGGGAAGATATCGACAGTCCTGTGCTACTACATGACTTCCGTTTATTAGAAGGTTGTTGAACTTCGATTGTACATGAAAAGAAAGGTGGTGGTCTTTCACGTCACATAACAAACCTGTGTTACAGAAAATTCTTTTCAAAGAGTACTGATTAAACTTAGCTCAAAATTACATCCGTAAGGAAGTCAGATCTTGGAAAACTGTACAAAAATGAGCTATCTATATGAGCCTACGATCTGCCACAAAACAGTATATTCCCACCAGCACAGTTCCACCAAATAGTATCAGATCTATTTCTGAGACAAACGTCAATCAGCTAGCGTGCACTATGTACAGATCCTGCTTTTTCTTACAAGACAATGTAGCAACTATTATGACATGGCATGATGGAGTTGAAATACCCTTGAACAGAATCACGACCTTCAACAGAAAATATTTAGCCTAGTTATTTACCACATTACTCGTGATGTATCCAAATCAAATGCCGGCTTAAAGTTCATCTTTCACCCATGCTAGAAATACCTCGGTCAGATCAAAACTTCCATGTCACAGGTATCAGATTTCATTGCTTCCAATACAATAGCTTCTACGAGGGTGATCATCACAGTTATGCAAACTGAAAGTTAGGAAAGTTTAAACACCTGAGTACATTACCATATCAACAGTGAACCTATTCCTTTAGTTTTTCACCCCCATTACTTGTGATGTGTCCAATTATTAGCTTAAAATTCATCTTTCACCAATACTGGTACCTCAGTCAGATCAAAAACTTCCATGGCATAGGTTTCGGATTTCATTGCTTTCAATTCAATGGTTCCTTGAGCAATCATCACAGATGGGAAAACTGGAAGGTTCAAAAGATACGGTCACCTCCCACACAAGTTTATCTGATTCAGCACTCTGCAGTCAGAGCTCTTGTGGGCGTACAAAGCTTCTGAGAAGAGTCAGAAAGTCTGGAATTCCAGACATGAGAAATTCTTAAGGTACCACTGCCAACCTGTCAAATCAACCTAGCTAGCAGTAGCAGATAGTGAATAGAAAAGAGTAATGGAAAAAAGAGTGCCTGGTCATGGATCAAAACCTGGGCAACAACTTGAGTGAAAGCAATGGCTCATCCACTTGGGTAATGATAACTCATGCGTCATCCCAATATTTATCATATTTAATACAGGTGACGACAAACAAGATAAATTGTTGAACCTCAAACCTTCAACAGGTTTTCGATAGGGAAGGGATACACACTAAAAAGTAGCAGATTATATTTATTCACAACTGTTAGAAAAACTAGATCAAATTTGTAAAATATCCTACTCTTTTAAATGAGCTAACTACCTGATCAGCTACATATCTACGCTGCATTTGCATCAACATGAACATTAGACTACAGTATCATGAAAGTCATCAAACCAGAAATTTGAGAAAATAATCAAATTTTAGAAAATAATCATTTAAAAGTTCAGAACTGTTTGGCATTGAAAGTCTCACTATCTTCTATGTGGTTCTTGTTTACTAATAGAATAATAGATTTTTAGCAAATTAATCATGTTGGAAGAACTCTTAAAGAAGACATTCTTACATACTTTGGCTAATAGGAAAGCTCCAACCAATTTAGGGGGGCACAATACATTAGTTGATGCATAATATACTAACAGCAGCTTGGCACGTGGGGAGAACTCCATAGACATTCTACTATTCTAGATATTGTACTTTAATGAAATACTGAGCAAAGATAGAACGTGGACAACGATTGAGCAAACATCCAATCTCAAAAATTGGAAAATTGAGCCTCTTCGGCAAGAGAAGAGCTGCATAATCAATAAGTTCACAGCTACATGATACACATAGAGATGTACACATACAAGATGCATAAGAAGTGTTTATTAAACAACTCAATTGTAACACCCCAATCCAACCGGGCTAGAAATATTACTAACTCTACGAAAAATTACAAATTTCGATAGCATCTCCCCATAAATTACTCTAATCCATACACAACAATTAACAAATAGATGTACAGGTATAATCATCAATCAACATCAAGTACATAATCAACAGTAACCCAAAACCCACTCTTGGGTCCATTCCAACAAGGGCCAATACCATCTACCAATTCACCATTACCTTTAAAGACGACGACGAAGTCATTAAACATAACAAACCAACTATCCAACAAATGAAATAAACATAAGTCCATAAGACAGAAATCATAAATGGTTCTCTAAATAGCTTAAGAAATAAGATAACTAAATTTACTAAATCCAATAATTATATTAAGTTTTGAGTATTCTTATGCCAAATTGAATTATGTTATGCCCTTTCATGCATCTCGTTTTCATCGATCAACTAAAAACAACGATGAGTCCACGACTCATCAAGTATATATTAAACAAAGGAAATAACTCAACAATACCAAATGGCTTAATATCGATTCAAATCAATCATGCCACTTTCACTTTAACACTCTCTATTCAGAAGTAAATGCAATGCAATGCATTATGTGTCTGTATCTGTGAGCTCATAACGGTATAACTAAAATGTCACTCGTCGGTGCACACTCTTGCCCGTCCTATCCAGACGGGGACCAATTACTTCACTCTTGTGGAGTGCCTACCAAAGTAGGGTTTTCCTTCCCTCCCACGTCAGTGGGATGTGTCTACCCGAGGGTAGGTTCTGTCATATGTATGCAATGTAAGAAATGCAACTATGCAAATAAACAAATTCAACAACAGATATATCTCAATAGAACTTGCATTGCATCAATAGCAATAACTTCACTTAGTAACATTCATCAACTATTAAACCTTTCAGTGACATATACTTGCCTTTCTAATCACGACAGTTAGCACGGCGTACGGTTGACGACAAAGTAGCACCACCACCTATAGAAGGCGATGAAACTCAATACAATACTCTCATAAGGTAACAAATAAAGTATATCTCACCTACGCGTATCCCCTCTTTCTCTCCAAATAATCCACCCTTTCCAATACCACTAAGAGTTCTAGTGGTATGAAAGGGAATGATTTTTTTGAAGAGAAGGGATGCGTGTACGAACGATATACTTTATTTGTTGCCTTGATTGTAGCAGTATTGTATTGAGATTCACGCCTTCTATAGGTGGTGGTGCAACTTCGTCGTCGACCGTGCGTCACGTTAGCCTCCGTAATTAGAAAGGCAAGTATATGTTATCTAAAGGTTTAATAGCTGATAAATGCTGCTAAATGAAGTTATTTTACCGATGCATTACAAGTTCCATTGTGATATGCCTATTATTGAATTTGGTTATTTACATGGTGCATCTATTGCATTGCATACTTATGACAAGACCTACCCGAGGGTAGGCATCCCATTGATGTGGGAGGAAAAAGTCCTACTTCGGTAGGCACTCCACGGGAGTGGAGTATTTGGTTCCCAGACTTGATAGGACGGAGAAGGGTGTGCACTGACGGATGGCACTCTAGCTATACCGGTATAAGCTCACAGATACAGACGCATAAAGCATTACATTGCATTTTCTTATGAACAAAGATTGTTACAGTGACAGTGGCATGATGGATGAGAATTGGTATTAAATCATTTGATATTGTTAAGTTAATTCTTTTGTTTAACATATACTTGCTGAGTCGTGAACTTACCCTTACTTTTAAATTGTTTTTAGGTGATCGATAAAAGCGATATGCATGGAAGGGCATAGTACAGTTCAATTTGGCACAAGAACTCTCACAAATTAATATAGTTGCTGGATTAATAAATTTAGTTATCTTTTTAAGCTATTTAAAGAACCACTTATTATTCTTGTTCCGTGTGGAAACTTATGCTTATTCTATTTGTTGTATAATTGATTTGTTCCTTGTTTAAAGGACTTCGTCGTCGTCGTTTGGGTAAATGGTGAATTGGTAGATGATGTTGGCCCTTGTTGGGATGGACCCATGAGTGAGTTTTGATGTTATTATTGATTATTTGCTTGATGTTGATGGAAGAATATAATTGTTCATCTATTTGTTAATTGTTATGTGTGGATTAGAATAATTTATGGGGAGATGCTGTCGAAATTTATAATTTTTCGTAGAGTTAATAATATTCCAAACCCGGTTGGGTTGGAGTGTTACAACGGCGGCTAGGTTTCTCTCCCAGAAGGAAACCGTCACACCCCCCCCCCCTCTCCCACTGCCTTTATCACCCTTAGGTGGGCTGGGCCTAGACCAAGGCCCAACGGGATATCACATCAATAAAAGTAGGTGTAGTTTCTACACTCCTATCAGTATCAATGTCGATTGGAAAGGATCATCACATGGACAGTGGTGGCAATTATTTGAAGACCTGTGGTTGTAAAGGTATCAAGAGAGGTGGATGAGCAATATATTAGTGTGAAATAAGCAAATCCTTATGAGATGAGATAACTTTTATCAAACTCCGTGTAATATTGATTAATTGGAAAGTATATAAAAAATTCATTAGAAACGTTTGACGCTTTGAACGGATAATAGTGTTCACGAGGATAATGTAGTCCAGATTCTGCAAAACAACTTTTTCGCAAGAAGACATAGTTGTTCAAAAACGTGCATGACAGAGAAACTTTCACCGAAGAGATGTTATGGTATGGAGAAAAGAAAATTAAGATGATTAGAAAAATGCATCAAGAATACAAAAAAATTACATAGGAGAGATATTTGCCAGATGCATAAGTAGAATAGTAGATAGAAGATAGATTAATTATCTACACTCCATAGGTTTAGTAAATTTTTAGTACAGGTACCAGCTAGCAAAGGCTTGGGTTACGGTGAGTACAAGAAACAGCACCATCAATAGAAGTACAAAACAGAACTTCTCATGGTAATGCTGCTAATGCTTAGTTGTTTCCATGGCAAAGCTAATTCTTAGTTGTTTCCATTTAAAATAAGCACATTGAATCATAACCAAACCAATCTATCGAAACATGAAATAAGCTCAAACTATGTCAGCATGTTTACACACAAGAAAGATAGGCCATTTTACACAGGTAGCATGCAATAGCTCCATGCTATAAAAGTTTGCGATCTTTAGCCTTTTGAGGGCAGAAAATGAAACCATTGCAAATGTTTGGTACCCAAAATAGTTTATGATGTATATAAATCAACTGTAATATAGTATGTGCTGCCCAGATTTGCTGAACCGGCAATTTCCACTATCAGTAACAAAATATGTCAAATGTTTCATTAACCATGTCTGCAACTAGATAGGACTGGATATGGTTTGCACATCTTAATCATCTACAAAATGGAGCATTTTAGCATGTTTTGGTATGACATTATTATGGAAAGTTTTTTCATTCTAATGTGTCGTATTTTATAGAGCACAAACATGTATGTGGTGTCTAGTATTATACAGTTGTCCAGAGAATGGCATAATGCGAACTTTTTCAGACAATTTAATACTTCGATGAAAGGGAATGTTATTAGTGATCACCTTACAAAGAATTAAAGAGTCCTTGAATCTGAATGTTCGGGAAAATTCAAACGAAAGCCATCAATATTCATTATCCTTTCCAACCAGCCAGATGAGTTAACTGCAACAACAAAGGATCTAATGAAAAAAACTAATTAAAAGCATATGAGTTAAGGATCTATCACTACAAAAACACTTAAAAAGCATAATAATCATAAAACCTGAATTTTGACCACATTCAAAAACAAAGTGGTCAGAGATTAATCCGCCTTCTTCTTTATTAGCAGTCAAATGATCAAATTACAAATCCAGAAAGCCATCAGATTTTTTTTGTGCATTGTTCTTCAGGTAGTACTACTAACCATAGAAGCACAAAAAAAAAATAACAAGCGCAACATATAAAGCATATCTCCTCCTGATTCCTCTTGCGTATAATGATATCATTTCTCCACATCTTCCTCTGACCCCTCCATTGTTTCCTCCACGTCAGTCTCATCCTCAATATATGTGGAAACATTGGCACCCCTTTGAGCTGCATCCAACCTCTGTTTCTGCAGCTCCTCTCTCTTCCTCCTTAACTCTTCCAAATAACCCATATGCCCCTCCTCCATGATTGACACAAACCGCTCTTTCAACTCAATCATTGGATCCTTATCCACAAGCTCTCCATTCTCATTATAAGCCTCCCTCAATACTGCTGTCTTGATCCCACCATTCAATGACACATAGAAAATTCCCGGGTGTCTCGTGAATGCATTGAAAAAAGCATTCGACAGCTTAAACTCATCACAAAACTTGCCTATAATCGGCACAGCCATCCTCTTCTCTACCGACAATGACAACACCTCATGTAAAACACCAACCAACCTCTTCTCTGCTTCTGGCGATGCCGGGTGCAGCCCAGACGTGTCTGCATATGGCGATACATATGGCAATTCAAGCCAATCCCTCACCCACTCTCTCATCTCCTTCTTGAGGTAGAACCCCCTGGGCAATTTAACAGTAAAGTTGGGCCTTGGTCGTATGCCAATGACATCGGCCTCCCTATCAGCCCTCAATTCAATCATCGACTTCGCTAGCCCATCTTCCCAAGAAACCAGCTCAAGAAACGCGTTCCCGGACGCGTCGGGCCCAGGTTCACCAACGAGGCGAAAGAGATTGGGGAACCTCGGGACCAACGAGACCAAGAAGTCGTCGGGGAGGCCGAAGTCGCGCTTGGCGGCGGCAATCTTTCCGACGGAGAGGGCGCGCGTGGAGGAGATCATGAGGAGCTTTGCGAGCTTGGAGGCGAGGAGCGGGGAGTGGAGGTCTTGGTGGCGGGAGGCGAATTCGAGAAAGCCGAGCAGCTGGGGGGAGGGCGACGCGACGGGGTCGGGCGGGGGGGAGACGGAGAGCAGGGTGGGGTACCGGCGGAGGAAGGTGCGCACGAGGACCGGGAGGCGGATGCGGTGGCGGCGCTTGGAGAGGTAGCGGAAGAGGAGGCGGCGGCCGGGGGAGAGGAGCACCTCGCGGACGAGGCGGGAGGCGAGGCGGTACCGGCGGTCGCGGACGATGGCAGCATCGAGGGCGGTGTCACGGCGCCACGGGACCTTCAGGGAGGAGATGCTGCGGACGGGGCAGAGGGGAAAGAGGCGGCGGACGCCGGCTGCGAGGAGCATGCGGCGAGGCGGCAGGCGGCACGAGGAGAGGGCTGGGCTGGCGGGTAGCCACCACGGTGAACTTGCACGAGGGAGGAGGGTGGCTAGCAGGCGGCGGCACTGGGCGGATGGGCGCAGCTCGCCAGCTCCAATGGCCACCTCTTTTGTTTGTTTCAGAAATTGTGTGACGTGGGTTGGGCTGGTAGCTGCTCTAGGAATGTGCTTGCCTGTTGGCCCAACTACTCAGGAGTCAAGGCAGCGAAGAACCTGATGGGTTGCGTGCATGGTGTTGTCTCTATCGCAGTTTGGGCCAAACCGGCCGGGTGCATTAGCTTTGGGCTGGGGGGTGCATGCCTGTGCACCCCATGGGCCTCTTTAGCTCCGCCCTGGCGGCTAGAGTGGGATCGACGGCCGGCGGCGGAGGCGTGAGGCTTACAGTTCGAAGTAGGAACGAGTGGGATTGAGGATTTTTTTTTTAAAAAAAAAAGAGGAGGCTTTCCCCATTTTCCATTGCATTTTAGATAAATACAACGAAAACCATGTCTCTCAAATTTTACAATATCTGCTTAGCCAAGATACAAATGTCCTACTGAATTTTGTTGTGAATTACCTTCGGATCAAACACCTGCAAGTCTGCAGACTGGCGCACACGTCCTCCTACTTTTCTTCTTTTTTCCAAACGCACAAAGCCACCATACTTTGTTGTCGCTCGCCCATCCAGGCATCCTTCTTTTCCCGTGCATGCGCAGCAGCGACCAGCCGTTTTTTCCTTCTTTTTTTTTCCTTGCATGCGACGCAAGGGCCGAGCCGCCTTTCGAACCAGTAGGCGGCGCACATCAGCGCTTTAACCATCGAAAGCAAAGCTCGGTTCGCGAGTGGGATTGAGGATTTGAGAATGGAATTTTAAGTGGATGGCGTTACAAAAGTATCAGAAAGGAAATGTCTTAAGAATCGATATTATTATATATGTCATTAATATTTATGGTTTACTTCATGTGTTCTCAATATTTTACGGTATATGGTTTCTTAAAAATAGTCTAAAATGCAGACAAAATATTGTTCACAGGTGGTCCTAGCATGTCATACTTACACCTTCCTCCTCTCCCATCCTCTCTCCATCTCCCCCAACTTCAATGGCCATCTCCTCCCGACTAGCTTCCATCCGATCAATCCTTTCTGGCCACGGCCTCCACCAGCGGCTAGGAGCGCCCAAAATCCCCAACGCCGCCTAAGCACCACCACCACGCGAGAGAAGGCCATGGCGACACACAGGCTTGCGACGGAGCCGGTGCATGTGGCGGTGAGGGCGGGCAGCAGCGCTGCAGATCTGGATGAGAGATTTCACGCGTCGGGAGCTTGCGGCGACCGACGGCTGCGGTGGCAAAGATGGTCGGAGGAGATGAGGGGAGTTCGCGGGGAAATGGCTAAAGGAGGAGAAAGAATATTAGAGGTGTATTTTGGATCATATTTGGAGATAGTATATCTGTGGAAAGCTCTCCACCGGTCTTTGTGAAGTTAAGGCGTTGTTTGTTTCGGACGCGTGTTGCGTCGCATTGCTTTTTACCATACGTTTTGCCGCCAGCCGCGCGTTCAAACGACGCGGACGCAACACAACGCAACGCCGTCCGACGCTGAAACAAACGAGCCCTAAATTTAAAATATAATGTCATCTATGCTAATATCAACTTTATAATGCTATCTGCGTAAAAAAAATTCAGGAATCGAGAATGATTAATGTGCTGATGGCTTGTTGGCCCAGGCCGTCCACTCGATGCTCTGCCACTCACCCGTTCGGTTCCTCTGTTTCCCAGATCCGAAAACGAAAACGGAAACCGAAAATCTGATCAGGAAAACAAAAGACGAACCATAGATCGAAACAACAAAAAAAATACTTCCATTTTCTTTCAGTTGAATTTAATTTAACTTTTTGTTTCGATTTATTTTGTCCATCCTAATAGGGCTACTGACTTCGATTTGACTCGGTATATTTTACTTGGGTTCAGTTCGGTTAGAAGTTTGCTGAACGTGCTCGAGTGGTTTCAAGACATAAAGTAAGGCCATCTCCAATGCAGGTGCTTAGACAGGTGCTTAAAAAAAAGGGATTTTTTTTTTGCCATGTAGAATAGAGAAAGGTGCTTGCATGGATGCTTAGAGAGGGGTATAGGTGCCTAATTAAGCACCATGCTTAGAGAGGTGATTAGAGGAACTAAACACCCATAAATGCTTCTATGCATTGAAAATAAGTTTTTCTACATAAATGCTTAGTGACGTGGAAACACTCTCTTTTCTTAAACACCTGCTATAAACATTTTGCATTGAAGATGGCCTAAAGAAAAATACTTTTTTTCGTTAACTGCAATCATCGACGCTTTTTTCCATGAAAAACAAAAAACAGATTAGACATTAAAAAAACATTGTAAAATTACTCCATTTATTTTACTATAATTGTCTATGAACTCAAAAAAAAATATGTTTCAAAATGCTTATCCACTTATAATACTAAGAGTGCAGTTATTATAATGTTTTCACTATTTGTCCTCCAATTAGATGCTTTAGCTGGAAGAAAAGTAGTTGTAACATATAATATTAAAAATAAGTATGATGGTCTTTGAACGTTGTTTTTTCAACTAGTACTTTTTTGTTACAAACATACCAAAACGGAAGGAGTATCTTTTAGAGGTCAAACGGTGGTTTCGATCGAAGTATTGACCGGATCTTTGCATTAAAATGCTAACACATAGAAAGTAGATTGTATTTTCATTTCCTTGTACTTCGGTTAAAACCATCATTTAGCCGATCAAAGGATCATTCAATGTTTTTCGTATTTTATTTTTACCCATGTTTACGTGCAACTGGCTTTAATGATAAAAGGTGTGGTTGACCTTTTTCATGGACCAAAGTATGCTTACTCTTGCTTTATGTATTCCAATAGTAATGTCACAACAGCACGACGGCAAAAAATGCATATGAGAGCATCTCTAATGTTAGAGTCAACTCTAATGTACTAGCTACAGTATTATGACTAAAATTTAATATTTGCTCATGTAATAGTATGTATACACCTTATAATCTGCTATAGATCGACTCTTAACTAAAACTAGTTTCTATTTCTTTTCTCTCTTTCTCTTCTCCACGTAAGCAAAATGTTAAGTGAACTTTTACAATTAGCTGATTTGACATTATTGTACATGAGTTTGCCTTCATCTATTGTAGTAGGATTTCTCTTTAAATATAGTCTCCATTGTTGCATACGTATGATTTTGATGTAGGCTTGATACAATCTACTATGTTAAAACTCAAACAGCACAAATATAATTTTCTCCTTTTTCATCGTTTCTAGCCATTTTTCAAATTACTAGCTTTGTAAAAGGACATATATGACCCTTTCTTCTTCTTCTCCTCCTCCTCCTCCTCCTCCTCCTCTTGGCCAAAACAAATAATGAAATTGTCGCCATCGCCATGGACCTTTGCTGCAAGCTCGCTTCCTCCTCCAACTCCCTCATCTTCACATCACCCTTTCTCCACCTCCACGCTCAGCCAGAGTCGTAGTTGTCATGCCCTAGCACCCCAGACATGCCATCGCGACCATGACCCACTAGCCACTGATTTCAAAATTATACAAATTTGACCATATCAGGTAAAATTTTCAAACCGATAAGATTTTCCATCAATCCAATCAAACAAGCTTGAAAGCACCATTCCAAATTTACTAGCTGCAAGATGATGAACTGAGCTAAAGCAAAGGCATGAACCAAACTCCACGGCGCCTGCCTCTAACTGCAAGGCCACTAGGTAAACATCACATGCTTTTTCAAGATTCCTTTCTCTCTCCTCCTCTCTCACGACCGATGGCTGATGTATCAGGATGATTATTCGTATCAGGGTTATAGGACAAAGAGATTATTGGACGCATTTTCAGTTAGGGTAGTGCATGCAAGCAGGCTGTTTCACTATGGAAAAAGTTTCACTTTTTAGAAGATAAATTTGTGGACAAATATTCAAGCAATGGATCTTGCATCAGATTTGGACTAGTTCAATATATATAACCTGAAAACCAACCGGCCGGTTTTGTTTTTAATTGGTTATTCATTCTTTGCTACTTGGACTTCAGCCAGCAAAGCTTACAGAATGTACGTTACCAATAATGTAGCCCCCCCCTCTCTCCGTCCCTCCCTCTCAGCCGTGCCTGTGACGCGCCATTCGATTGGTCTTAGCGATAAAGACTTAGTCTAAATAAATACATAATAGTTTATTTCGATCAGGTTTAAATCAGTAGCCCATTAAAGTGCAGAGGCTAAAATCATTAAAAAAGAGTAAAATTTGAACATATAGAATGATGTAATCAATTTAATGAAACCTATTTATTTTTAACGTCTAAATATTTTGATGAACCCTCACCATGCAATTATGGTTATAATTCCATTTTTAAGCCTTGTTTTCATTTTTATTGTATGGACCGCTGACTCTAAAATATAATTATATTTTTTTGAAGTTTTTATCCTTCATCCTCATTATTTATTAATTATTTATTATGTTTTTTGTAATAATATTAAATCTTTTCATCAAACCCTACGATGAAATTATGGATCAATTCTATAATGGTCTGGTCCCGAAGATTTTTTTAAGCTAAGTAGTACTATACGGTATATGGTTTTTATACAGAACCCTTCATTCGTTTTTTCTTCATTTGAAACCCTAAACCATAGATAAGTATTATATACTTATTGTGCTTAGAAAAGTATTTAATGCTCACCAAAAAGGTCAATAGACAGAGTGTAAACCATAGATAAGTATTATATACTTATCGTGCTTAGAAAAGTATTTAATGCTCACCGAAAGGCCAACAGATAGAGCGATGTAATAAAACATTTGCTAACTTTTTTTATGAATCCTATAAATTTTAGAAATGGATGAATATTTTTATATACTCACAATGAAATTTCTTTCATTTTTATTATTCCTAATTTATTTTTATTGAAACTTATTTATCTCTAACATCTAAATCCTTTTATAGGCCCTTACCATAAAACTATGGATCAGGTTACATATTTTGTAGCCTTTTTTAGTTTTTTATTTTAATTCCTAAATATTTTTGAAACTTATTTATCTCTAAAATCTAAATTCTTTTATAGCCCTTACCATAAAATTATGGTTGAGGTTACATATTTTGTAGCCTTTTTTAGTCATTTATGTTAATCCCTAAATATTTTTATGACCCGCACCATGAAACTATGGTTTTATTTTGTAAAGTTTTGGTAGTAAAAGGATTTTTTTAGTTGGCCATAAAAAGGTACAATGAATGGAAAGAATGTGCTACTCCCTTCGTTCTAAAATGTAAGGCGTGCATGTATTTTAAAAAGTCAATGTTTAGACCGTTTGACTAATAATTATGCTAGAAACATATATGTTCAATGTTATGCATGTGATATAGTTAGATTCGTATTTGAAAGTTCTTTGATATGATGTTAAATTTATAGTTGTTGATGATATAATATGAAAGGAATTAATGGTTAAAGTTTACATTTGTTGACTGCATAAAAAAATTGTATGCCTTACATTTTAGAACGAAGGGAGTATTTCTTAATTTATCTGTAAAATTTGTCCTAATTTTTTTTGGTTAGCCATAAAAAGGTAGAGTGAAAGGAAAGAATGGTTTATTTCTTAATTCATTTCTCAACTAAACCTATAATTATTAGAAATAGCTAGACTTTTTTATGGGCCCTTGTCATGATATTGTGACCTATTTTTAGTTTTTTGTTTTTTCTACGCTGTGAAAAAAATCTGGAAACGCTTACGAACCTATTAGGACTCATTTTCTATTTTTTTTTCCCTTTTTTCGTCCCAAAAAACCTAAAGAAAAAAACGTGGGAAACAACTGCAAAGGTGGGATTCAATCCCACGACCTCTGGGTTGGTGCAGGTTGAGGTGATCCAATTGAGCTACATGCACTTGTTGCCATATGCAGAGAAGAACACTAGAAAAGGAAAATGGAAGGGGAAAAAACCAAGAAAATTGGCACCTACCGGGAAGACCTGGGATTCGAACCGTGGCCATCTACCCGTAGTATAGCACAGAAGACCAACCGAGCAAGCGCTCCGCCTTGTTGAGAAATTTTCGAAAGAAACCGTTTTATATGTGATTATAGATGAATGGTTGGATTTAGTTACCGGTTCGCGATCGAACGGGCATAGCTATTCGGACGACGTGTCGGCGTGGGGCAGCCGCACGCAGAGACACCAGAATGCAGCGATGTGGCTTAACCTACGATCGGCTGGTTACGCCTTTGTTATATACTCATTGATATCCGAAGAAGATTCTTACCCTCCATATTCTTTCCACATGGCAGTGCAAGAGTTCTTTTCAACACAAGAAAAACAGCACCGATTGTCGTATTTAATGCAGTTATTTTTTTATAAAACTATCTCTAATCTGTTATATAGAAAACTCTATTTTCTTTTAGGTCTTGACGTGAAGAAATTGCCGTCCAATTTTAATTTAAAATTGTGAATTAACTATGATGTGTGTTGTGTTAATAAGTAACTCCCTCCAATCACAAAATATAATAAGTTACTCTCTCCAATCACAAAATATTGGACATGCATTTCCAAGTCTTGCATGGTCCAACATACAACTTTGGCCATAATTTTATTAAAGTGTATTTTATAACCTCACTAAAATTATGATATTATTGAAGTATAATCTGAGATGAATCAACAAAAAAAAAAATGTGCGCACAATCTATATATTTGTAACACCCCAACCTAACCAGGCTTGAAATATTACTAACTCTACGAAAAATTATAGATTTCGACTGCATCTCCCCATAAAACATCCTAATCCACAAACACAATTTAACACATGTACACAGGTATAATCAACTCCTATCATCAAAATATAATCAACAATAAACTTAAAACCCACTCATGGGTCCATCTCCATAAAGGCCAACACCATTTACCGCTCACCTTTACCTTTAAGGACGACGTCGAAGACATTAAACAAGGAACAACATAAATATCCAACAAATGGAATAAACATGAATTTCCACACGGAACAAGAATAATAAATGGTTCTCTAATTAACTTAAGAAATAAGGATAACTAAATTTACTAAATCTAGCATTTATATTGAATTGTGAGTGTTCTTGTGCCAAATTCAATCGTGCTACGCCCTCCCATGCATGTCGCTTTCATCAATCACCTAGAACAATTAGAAAACAAGGGTGAGTCCATAACTTAGCAAGAATATATTAAGTAAAGGAATCAACTCAACAATACCAAATGACTTAATGTCGATCCACATCCATCATGTCACTGTCATTGTCACTGTAACATTCTCTATTCAGAAATAAATAAGTGCAATGCAATGCATCATGCGTCTATATCTGTGAGCTCATACCGGTATAGCTAGAGTGTCACCCGTCGGTGCACACCCATGCCCGTCCTATTCAGGCGAGGACCAATTACTCCACTCCCGTGAAGTACCTACCGAAATAGGGATTTCCCTCTCACGTTAGTGGGATGCCTACCCGAGGGTAGATCCTGTCATATGTCTGCAATGCAAGAGATGCAACTATGCAAATAAACAAATTCAACAACAGATATATCTCAATGGAACTTTGTAAGGATCCTAGGCCGAGAGGGGGGGTGAATCGGCTCTTTTCAAATTTTATTTCACTCAATTCGCTTGCTTAATTAGTCAAATTAGGAACCCAAGCTATCGATGGATTTAGAGTCTAGTTGCGGAAGCAATCACAATGAGACACAAGCGACTACTAAGAGGCTCGAAGGCACTCACATGCAAACGATCAAGTTAATGTGCGGAAGTAAATGAATGAGACAAGAAGGTGCAAACCGAGTTGTTTCCCGAAGTTCGGTGCTCAACACATGAACACCTACGTCTCCGTTGAGGAAACTTCTCACACAGAGAAATCGGAACCCTTTCGTTCCTAGCCCTCAATCCACTCGTGGTAGCTCTTCACCAACACATGGTAGACGAGCTCCAAACCTTCACACGAAAGCGAGTTCTCTCACACGCAAGAGCTCTCACACCCCACCGGCACCGACACACAGCACCGACCAACGACACACGGTGGATTTCACTTCAACACATGAGGTACCCCCAACACATGAAGGATTTGGCTCCGACACACGGACACCTTGGCACCACCGACACACGGCGGACTTGTGGCTCCAACGAATGGAGAGGATGTACCCCTACACAAGGCGGTGACCACCAACGGATGGTGGGTTTGTGGCACGGTTGATGTAGTCGTTCGGTTGATGAAGCTCGTGGCGTGACGACGATCTCTCCGGCAGCGAAGTCCCAAGAGCACAAGATCGGAGACCGTCTCTCACCACTACCCCTTCTCTCCCACCATGGAAACTAGGGCAAGAACACCATGGGAGAAAAGGCAAACCTTAGGGATGGATGAGAGGAGGTAGGAGGCACCTTCTTCTTCCTCTTCCTCTCTTCTTCTCCCTCTCAATCTCTCAAGCACATGGAACCCTAGGTGGAGATGGGAACCATGGGATGAGCTCTCTTGGTGGCTAGGGCAAGGGGTGGCTGCTAGATTAGGCTCTCTCAAGTTTCTCCCGTGCTCCAAGCCCCTATTTATAGGCACAAGGCGAAACCCTAGCAATGGACGGCTCAGATTCATTTTCTCAAGATTCAGATCAATCCATCGGACCCTGTCCGGAGCCCATCGAACGACGTCCGATTAGGTTTAGCCCAAAATTTGTACTCTGTCGGACCCCATCCGATGGTTTATCGGACCCCATCCTATAAGGTTTAGGTCAAAAATTGTACTCTGTCGGACCCCGTCCGATGGTTTATCGGACCCGTCCTATAAGGTTTAGGTCAAAAATTATACTCTATCGGACCCCGTCCTATAAGTTATCGGACCCCGTCCTATAAGGTTTAGGCCAAAAATTGTACTCTGTCGGACCCCGTCCTATGAGTTATCGGACCCCGTCCTATGAGGTTCAAAATTCCGGAGTTTACCAAAAAATTCGTATCTTTTGCTCCCGAACTCCATTTTTTATGATCTTGGACATTCCGAAAGCTAAGAGAAAGGGCTATCCAACTAACTAAGTTTCACCACCTATTTTTAAATGGATAGACCCTAAATTCTATAGAAAGCACTCTCCGGCACCCTCGGACACCTCTCTCTCTCGACTTCGGCGTGGGCTCGACTTTTAGCATTCTTGATGACTTGCGGACTCGGCGGGAACTTAGAATGGTTTAGGCGGGAACCCAGGTGACTTAGGCACTAAGAAATCCTTGGACAGCTGGAAAGTGGCTTCCGGAGACTTCCTGACACTTTCGAAGACTTAGGCGCTAAGAAACCCGAACCTTGGACAGCTATCCCACTCAGGAACTCTCTCGAACCCTGGACACCTGGCATCTCTAGAACCCGCTCGAACTCACTCAGATGAACTGGAACTTGTGCTCAGTGGGACCTACAATCAGAGAGATGAGCTTACAGACATCAATGGGCCGGATGGACCAGAAGCAGACACGCACACAAGGAAAATAGAAGAACTAGCAAATAACATTCTTAGCCTTGATGCGATCTGTCGAGACCCAGTTGGCATCAATTACCAAAACATTAAGCCCATGGGAGGCTTGATCTTACAATCTCCCCCTTTTTGGTAATTGATGACAACACCTACAAATCCAACATGACACAACCAATATACAATCTCTGGTGCAATGGGTTAGCTCAAAAAAACATTGCATGCCAACATAGCACAAGTATAAGAGACTAGGCCATTGAATAGAGTGCAATATATGTATAGACACAAGCTCCCCCTAAATCAGTGCATACCACTTGAGAATACTATCACATCACAACATGGAGCAAAGCATCTCCATCCTAATCTCCATCCTAGGAGCAAAGCATCCCCTAAGATATCACTTGTAACCCAAAGTCAATTCTCCCCCCTTTGCATCTCAAAACATGACAATGCCCAATGTGTTTCCAAAGCATGGATTTGCAATTATTTCTTCCTCTTTGGCATCAATGACCACAAAGTAGCAAAACATAGGATTAACAGCAAATTAAGAGCTTTGGAGGTTATATTAGTACAAACACGCCCACAAATCCACCACACTCAAACTCTAGCCATCTCAAGGTCGCAATGTCACAAGATCAACTAGAGCACAATTGTTAGATGTGTAATTCAAGTTATTATGACCTAAAACAAGTATAGGATGAACAATAGCTAGAAGTATCAAGAGTTGCTCCAAAAACTCAAAGGGGACACATGATGCACCACAGCACTAGAAGATGCAATCCAAGCTACATATGCTATCACCGAGCCTATTTGAGACTAAATCATTTTGGTTGAGCTCATTTGAAAAACTTCCACATTTTCCATTTTGTATTTTCTCAAATTTACCATGTCTCAAACCATAGGCGACGCCACCCAGCATGACACTGAAGATGAACGTCTCGGTCATCCAAAGCTCCCCCTAAGTTCATGCCTAGTGCCATGGCAAGCTATCTCATCGAGGAGGCATTGGTGAGACAAATATGACCAATTGTGGTCTTATTCATATTTTAGTATATTTTGTAAATTTGGCTCAACATTTTCTCAAAATTGCTCAATTTGGCGAAGTAAAGACATGTGCAAAATGGAAGAACACAATCTAGACTTAGAAGCACATAGTCAACCAAAGAGTTTAGAGCAATCAAATGAGACTAGAAGTTATAGCCCTCCTAACACATGCTCATGGCTTCCAATTGCATGATATATTGAGTTAAGCACAGTTGAGCTAGTGACAAGATAAACACATGCTATAGCTATCAATTTTCATGTGATGAACATATAAACAATGAATAACATCCAGTATAACAAGCAAAGCACCTAAATGCTCAAACTGGCTTTAAAAAATTTGCAATGAATGATATAGCCACACAACCGACTCAGGCAATGTTTGACTTGTCTAAAATGTTCAATTCATTTCTCAATTTGCAGAATCGTGCCTCATCGAGTGGTTTGGTAAAGATGTCGACAAGCTGGTCCTCCGTCCGCACGTGTCCAAGCACAATGTCGCCTTTTGTCACATGGTCCCGAAGAAAATAGTGACGGACATCAATGTGCTTGGTCCATGAGTGTTGGACCGGGTTGCATGCTATCTTCACCGCGCTCTCATTGTCACATAGGAGAGGCACATGGTCAAGTTTAAGCCCAAAGTCAAACAGTGATTGTGTCAAGTAAAAAAGTTGTGCACAGCAACTTTCTGCCGCTATATACTCAGCCTCAGCGGTAGATAGCGCCACGAAGTTCTGTTTCTTTGACGCCCATGACACAAGACACCTACCCAAGAAGTGACAAGCCCCGGAAGTGCTCTTGCGATCAATCTTGCACCCGGCATAATCTGAGTCAGAATAGTCTAGGAGCTCAAACCGCGCATCCTTCGAGAACCAAAGGCCTATACTAGGTGTGTGTTTCAGGTATCGAAAGATTCGTTTCACAGCAGTTAAATGCATTTCTCTAGGGGAGGCTTGAAATCTAGCGCACATGCACACACTAAACATGATGTCCGGCCTAGATGCAGTCAAATAGAGCAAAGCACCAATCATGGAACGGTAAAACTTTTGGTCGACATGTTTACCTTCTTCGTTGAGGTCAATGTGGCAGTTCGTCCGCATTGGTGTTCGGATTAGCTTGCAGTCACTCATGTTGAAGCGCTTGAGGAGATCGTGGATATACTTCTCTTGGCACATAAAGGTCCCGGTCTTGAGTTGCTTGATTTGAAAACCCAAGAAAAAGTTCAGCTCACCCATCATTGACATTTCGAATTCCTTGCTCATCATCTCACTGAAATCTACGACCAAAGACTCATTGGAGCTGTCGTAGATGATGTCATCCACATAGACCTGGCAGAGTAACAGATCTCCATTCACCACCTTGGTGAATAGGGTCGAGTCAACTTTTCCAACTATGTAGCCCTTGGAGATGAGAAAATCCCTTAGCCTTTCATACCATGCCCTGGGAGCTTGCTTGAGACCGTACAGTGCCTTCGACAGTTTGTACACATGATCAGGGTGCTGCGGGTCCTCGAAGCCTGGAGGTTGCTCAACATATACTAGCTCTCCAATGTACCAGTTGAGAAAGGCACTCTTCACATCCATCTGCTTGAGTACGATGTTGTGGCATATAGAGAACGCCACAAGCAGTCTGATAGCATCCAGACGGGCCACGGGAGCATAGGTGTCACCGCAGTCAACTCCCTCGATCTGTGTGAAGCCCTGAGCGACCAGTCTAGCCTTGTTGCGCACCACCAAGCAAAACTCATCTTGCTTGTTCTTGAATACCCACTTGGTGCCAATCACGTTGCAGTCGCTTGGCCTTTTCACCAAGGTCCAGACTTTGTTCCTCTCAAAATTGTTCAGCTCCTCGTGCATCGCATTGATCCAGTCTGGGTCACTCAGTGCCTCTTCCACTTTCTTTGGTTCAAGCTCAGACACAAACGCCGTGTGCTCACAGAAGTTTGCCAAGGCACCGACCTCACTGACGCTGGCTGTCCTTGTCCTTATTTGCATATCTTGAGTCAAGTCCCCAATCACTTGATCAGCTGGATGATCACGAGCAATAGTGTGATGGGTCTTGATCAACTGATGTGGTAGCTCGACTGACTCTGCATCTGGCTCACACGCTGTCTCTACCTCTGGAGCCTGATCAAGACTTGAGCTGTCCGCCTGAGGTGAGACTCCCCCTGACTCTGGCACTAGTTCAGGTGTGAGAGGTGGTGGAACAGTCTCGGTCTCCCTTTGAGCCTCAACTGGCCTCACATCACCAGCTGGCATCTCCTCCACCGCTCTAGCCAACTGCTCACCATCCACATCATCCAGGTTCTCATGCTCTCCTTGACTCCCATTTGACTCATCGAACTTCACATCGCAGGTCTCCTCAATCTGGCCACTGTTCTCATTGTAAAACCTGAAGGATGACCCTCTGGCTGAGTAACCCAAGAAGACTCCCATGCCCACTCTGCTCTATAATATGCCCAAATGCTCCCGTTTCTTCTTCATATAGACCTTGCAACCAAAAACCCTGAAGTAGGAGACATTGGGCCGTCTTCCCACTAGCAGCTCATAGGACGTCCTCTTCAGGAGCTTGTGGAGGTACAGCCTGTTGATGCAGTGACAGGCTGTGTTGATTGCTTCAGCCCAGAACAGATGTGAAGTCTTGTATTCATCTAACATTGTCCTCGCCATTTCAATTAGTGTCATGTTCTTTCTCTCAACCATCCAATTTTGCTGAGGAGTGTAGGTGGCTGAGAACTGGTGATCAATCCCTAGCTCATCACAGAACAGCTCAACAGAAGTGTTAGTAAACTCCGTTCCATTGTCACTTCTCACCTTCTTGATGGTACAACCAAAAGCATTTTGGGCTTTCTTTACAAACTTTTTGAAAACATCTCCAGTTGGAGTTTTGTCAGGTAGAAAGAAAACCCAAGTGTATCGGGAGAAATCATCAACTATGACCAAGCAATAAAGATTTCCCCCGATACTCACATATGTTGTTGGCCAGAAAAGATCCATGTGTATAAGCTCAAAAGGTCGAGATGTAGACATGACATTCTTGGCCGGATGTGTGCTTGTCGGCCTGACAGGCACTGCAAAGCTTGTCTTTCTCGAATGTCACATCTTGCACTCCAAGAACCAACTCGTTTTTGAAAAGTTTCTTCAAATTCGCCATGCCAACATGCCCAAGACGCCTATGCCAAAGCCAACCAAGAGAAACTTTGGCGACAAGGCAAGTCGAGACGGATGCAACAGGCTCACGAAAGTTCACAAGAAATAAGTTTTCAAAACGAAAGCCTTTGAACACAAGTTTTTCATTTTTGTCCAAAACCAACAAGCTCTCAGATAAGAAATTATAATGGAACCCCAAATCACATATTTAGGCAACAGAGAGAAGATTATAGCTCAGAGTTTTCACTAGTAGCACATTGTCAATTGAAAGTTCTGAAGAGATTGCTACCTTTCCAACTCCAAGTACCTTGCTCTTGCTTCCATCTCCAAAAGTGACCTTGGGGGAATCTTGCCTTCCTCCCCTATTGAGGTGAACAACCGGGGGTTGCCGGTCATGTGTTGGGTGCAACCGCTGTCGATGATCCAATGGCACCCTCTACTCCGGTAGTTCACCTGTCATGAGAAAAGATCACTTATGTGACTCAGGGACCCACACAGGAGGTCCCCAAGGGTTAGCCTTCAAACCAGAAGCAACAGGAGCAAATCGATTAATCAAAAATTTAGGCACCCAAACATGTGTCTTATGCTCATTCTCAGCCCTCAAGCCAGCATATCTAGTAACTACCTTACCATTGTCATTCATTCTAAGCAAGTAATGGTCATACAACTCAGCATGAGCTCTTGGAAGCTTGGGTTTGGTGTGCCTGGGAGTGTTCCTAGCTTGGTTCTGTTGACACCCAAATTTGACAGAAAATCGGATATTCGGAAAAGGCTAAATGCGTTAAGATTATTGGGCCAAATCGGAAATGGGTTTCGTAGATAAAGAAGAAGAGCATATCGAAGAAGCCGATGGATACAAGACTTCGGGAGAAATACGGTTTGATCAGAAGAGCCATCTGGAAAAATAGGTCGTATCGGTATCAGCTTTGTAATAGTATAAATAGGACCTTAGGCCTCGAGAATAGATAGACAATACTCAATACACCAAATATTTTCTCGAATCCGATCGACCTCGTCGAAAGGCTTCAACTCGCAGGTAGAGCTATCTCGATGGGATAATCGATTCTTTCCTGTAACCCGTATGCATGACTGCATCATGTTGATCTCATGTATACAAACCATGTTAAACTGTCTCGAAATTTACCGATCTTTAACATGTTTTCGCACATTGCACTGCCTCGATTCAATCGATCTGTAATGTGTGTTTATCCTGTAATACCGACTGTTAAATATTTCATATGCTTTCTCCTGAATCCGATGTATGCAACTGCCTCGTTTAATCGATCTTGAGTATGCCTTGTTTAGGACCTTGCATGTGTAAGTGTTTACCGATCTGTATTACCTCTTATTAGTTTTAGACCTCTGCATCGGTTTCTTGGTTTATATTGAGATTTAGATCTGAATACTGTCTTGGTTTGACCAATCTGTTCAATCTATTTTCTGGTTTAATCTGATATATTGATATTAAGGTTTATTGCTAATGTTATAACAAAAATACTAAAAAGAACTAAAGGATTTAAACTTGAATGTTCACTTAAATTTATTCGCTCTATCAGGCTTTAAGCCGATAGATCTGGTAATCGAGATTTAGCAAGCCGATTACAAATAGCCTGATCTGGCTATTTAAAAGCCGATTAGGCTTGTATTACTAACGATTTTCTCCTTATCGATTCACAGGTCAAATCGACTGGCACGCTTGGTTTGAGTTGCGACGCAATCACTGGATTGACGCTTCTGCACGTGTGTTCATAGAAACACTCGTTTTTGTGTCAACAGGTTCCTAGGTGGAGCTTGCCTAGCAAAGTTTTGCCTAGGAGGGCCATTCCAGAAGCTTGGTGGAGGAGGAGCTTGCCAAGTGTTGTATGGCATAGGAAGAGGACCATTCCAATTGTTGTACCTAGAAGCATATTGCCAAGCATATTGGTTCCTAGGTTGCCATGTCGTGGAATTATAGTGCCTAGGAGGTCCTTGCCAAGTGTTGAAGTTCCCAAAGTGTTGCCAAGAGTTCAAGTTGCTAGTGTGCAAGTTGTTAGGCTCAGAGTTGCTTCTCTTCTTGGGATGAGCATGATAGTAACCTTGTCTACTGGTAGATGCTCGAGGAACACTTGATTTCTTCCTCCTCTTTGGCTTCTCAAAGGTAAAACCCAAGCCACCCTTTTGGAAAGATTTTCTTTGTTCCTTGAGCATCTTATCCAAGGCTAGACTACCCTCATAGCACTTCCCGAGTCCTTTATCAAATTTCTCATGTTTAGATCTAAGTTCACCATTCTCAATAGCTAGTTCCCTAGCAGCTAAACCAAATTTGCAATTATCAGGAGTACAATCATGAGCATTGCTAGAGGAACCACTAGACCTAGAAGCAATCAGGGTCAAGTCAATCAAATCATCATAGGAAGTAGAGCTATCAACTCTAAGTGGTGCAACAATTATGGCACAAGCAGGAGCATCATCAACAACATCACTAGGAACAGACAAGATAGCAGGTAAGTCATCAACCAAAACATGACAGTCAGAAACATCAACAGATTGAGCGACAGACAAAACAATCATGAAAGCATTGTCGGCTACAAGCCGCTCATTACTAGCCCTAAGCTCATAAATTGTAGCAAGAAGATGTTCTACCGACTCATTCATAGCCCTATTTTCTTCTTCAAGCGCACTTGATTTCTTAATCATAACATTACTAGAACCTATCATGATGTCATGTTCAGTTTCTAGTGATTCATGCTTAGACACAAGATCATTGAACCTAGCATCCAAATTGTTAAGACGCTCCTGAAGTCTCATGCTTCTTGATCTTTCCTTTTCTAGAAATTCAAGTGCTTGAGTAAGATAAACTTGAGCAGTTTCCTCCTCATCATCGGGATCAGAGTCAGAGTTACCAACCTCATTGGTAGTTGGCTTGACCATCAAGCACTTGGTGGTGTTGATCGGAGTCGATGTCGCCTTTTGTGTAGTGGAAGTAGAGGAAGCAGACTCATCATCATCGGAGTACCACACTTGAGTCTCGGTGACGGCCGTGAGGCATCTTGGCGGGAAGGCTGGCGGTGGTGGCACAGCCTAAGTGATTGCCAAGCCGGCCAACCCTTGGCCACTTGACTCCTCCTCGTCATCAGAAGCTGGAGAGTCACTAGAGCTGTCGTCTGTGACCCACTCCCCCACAAAAGCCAGCCTCTTGCCTTACTTGGAGAAGCTCTTAAAGCCTGACTTTTGGAAACTCTTCCGCCTGTCTTTCTCCTTGTGCTTCAGCTTCTCACCATCACCCATATCATTTCCCTTCTCCTTATACTTGATGTTTCCTTTCTGAGGGCACATTGAAGTTATGTGGCCCTTTTCTTGACACTCATAGCATCAGAGTGATGCATATGAGTTTCTTCCGGACCTCCTCTTGTCCCCATATCCATTGTTGCTCATGAACTTTTCAGCATTCTTCATGAACAACCCTAGTTGCTCAAATCCGGCTTCGAACTGACTCAGGGTCATCTCTCCACCATCTTCAGCTGAGCTTGTCTTAGTGCCACTCTGCTTGGATCCACTCGCCTTGAGGGCAACGACCTTGTTCTTCTCAGGTGCAGGTGGTGCCCCAGGCTCAATGATGAGCATCTCATGAGCCGTGAGCTTGCTCAGGAGAGCTGTGGGAGCAATCTTCTCGACTTCGCCACTGTTGGAGAGATACGTGATGATATCACGGTACTCTTGTCTTGGCAGCACCCTGATCATCTTCCTGCACACATCAACATCTGACAGAGAAGAACCGAGCCCCTTGAGCTCGTTGATTATAGGGTTAAGCTTAGAAAACATCTCATTAACATTCTCATTAGGAAGCATCCTAAATTGATCAAATTTTTCCTTAACCACCACCAACTTGCCCTCTTTGACAGAGGCTGTTCCCTCGTGGATTTCTATAAGTGATGTCCAAACATCGTGTGCAGTGGGAAGGTTGCTAACTCTATTGAACACATCCATACTCAAACCATAGAACAGTGCATTCATAACTTTAGCATCTAGTTCAAGCAATCTAGTTTGCTCAGGTGTGGGAGCTGTGTCATTCGCAAGTGTGAAGCCTAGAGGAGACTGTACAACCTTCCAAACATCTAAGCCCATAGATTGAAGATAAACAGCCATGCGTCTTTTTCAGAAAGCAAAGTGAGATCCATTGAACAGAGGTATTCGATTACTAGCGACACTACCCCCGTTGGCCATCTCTAATGCGGTTGAACACAAATAGAGAGCCGAGCTCTGATACCACTTGTAAGGATCCTAGGCCGAGAGGGGGGTGAATCGGCTCTTTTCAAATTTTATTTCACTCAATTCGCTTGCTTAATTAGTCAAATTAGGAACCCAAGCTATCGATGGATTTAGAGTCTAGTTGCGGAAGCAATCACAATAAGACACAAGAGACTACTAGGAGGCTCGAAGGCACTCACATGCAAACGATCAAGTTAATGTGCAGAAGTAAATGAATGAGACAAGAAGACGCAAACCGAGTTGTTTCCCGAAGTTCGGTGCTCAACACATGAACACCTACGTCTCCATTGAGGAAACTTCTCACACAGAGAAGTCAGAACCCTTTCGTTTCTAGCCCTCAATCCACTCGTGGTAGCGCTTCACCAACACATGGTAGGCGAGCTCCAAACCTTCACACGGAAGCGAGTTCTCTCACACGCGAGAGCTCTCACACCCCACCGGCACCGACACACGGCACCGACCACCGACACACGGTGGATTTCACCTCAACATATAAGGTACCCCTAACACATGGAGGATTTGGCTCCGACACACGGACGCCTTGGCACCACCGACACACGGCAAACTTGTGGCTCCAACGAATAGAGAGGATGTACCCCTACACAAGGCGGTGGCCACCAACGGATGGTGGGTTTGTGGCACGGTTGATGTAGTCGTTCGGTTGATGAAGCTCGTGGCGTGACGACGATCTCTCCGGCAGCGAAGTCCCAAGAGCACAAGATCGGAGACCGTCTCTCACCACTACCCCTTCTCTTACACCATGAAAACTAGGGCAAGAACACCATGGGAGAAAAGGCAAACCATGGGGATGGATGAGAGGAGGTAGGGGGCACCTTCTTCTTCCTCTTCCTCTCTTCTTCTCCCTCTCAATCTCTCAAGCACATGGAACCCTAGGTGGAGATGGGAACCATGGGAGGAGCTCTCTTGGTGGCTAGGGCAAGGGGTGGCTGCTAGATTAGGCTCTCTCAAGTTTCTCCCGTACTCCAAGCCCCTATTTATAGGCACAAGGCGAAACCCTAGCAATGGATGGCTCAGATTTATTTTCTGGAGATTCAGATCAATCCATCGGACCCTGTCCGAAGCCCATCGGACGCCGTCCGATTAGGTTTAGCCCAAAATTTGTACTCTGTCGGACCCCGTCCGATGGTTTATCGGACCCCGTCCTATAAGGTTTAGGTCAAAAATTGTACTCTGTCGGACCCCGTCCGATGGTTTATCGGACCCCGTCCTATAAGGTTTAGGCCAAAAATTGTACTCTGTCGGACCCCGTCCTATAAGTTATCGAACCTCGTCCTATAAGGTTTAGGCCAAAAATTGTACTCTGTCGGACCCCGTCCTATGAGGTTCAAAATTCCGGAGTTTACCAAAAAATTCATATCTTTTACTCCCGAACTCCATTTTTTATGATCTTGGACACTCCGGAAAGCTAAGAGGAAGGGCTATCCAACTAACTAAGTTTCACCACCTATTTCTAAATGGATAGACCCTAAATTCTATAGAAAGCACTCTCCGGCACCCTCGGACACCTCTCTCTCTCGACTCCGGCGTGGGCTCGACTTTTAGCATTCTTGATGACTTGCGGACTCGGCGGGAACTTAGAATGGCTTAGGCGGGAACCCAGGTGACTTAGGCACTAAGAAATCCTTGGACAGCTGGAAAGTGGCTTCCGGAGACTTCCTGGCACTTTCGAAGACTTAGGTGCTAAGAAACCCGAACCTTGGACAGCTATCCCACTCAGGAACTCTCTCGAACCTGGACACCTGGCATCTCTAGAACCCGCTCGAACTCACTCAGATGAACTGGAACTTGTGCTCAGTGGGACCTACAACCAGAGAGGTGAGCTTGCAGACATCAATGGGCCGGATGGACCAGAAGCAGACACGCACACAAGGAAAATAGAAGAACTAGCAAATAACATCCTTAGCCTTGATGCGATCCGTCGAGGCCCAGTTGGCATCAATTACCAAAACATTAAGCCCATAGGAGGCTTGATCTTACAAACTTGCATTGCCATCAGTAGCAATAACTTCACTTAGCAACATTCATCAACTATTAAACTTTTGAGTGACATATACTTGCCTTTCTAATCACGGGAGTTAGCACGACGTACGGTTGACGACGAAGTCGCACCACCACCTACAGAAGGCGATGAACCTCAATATAATACTCTCACAAGCAAGGCAACAAATAAACTATACCACACCTACACGCATCCCTTCTTTTTCTCCAAATAAATCATCCCTTTCATTCCACTGAAACCCTCGGATTTCAATAAATAAAAATTTTGGATAACAACAATAAAACAACCATAAACTCCTACATCTCTCGCCCGATTTTTGCGTTCTTATAGCCAAAACGAAGATAAAATCAGTACGCTCCACTTTTGTGATAAGATCGGGTGCTGATTTCCAACCTAGACATACCAAAACCTCTATAAAAGCTACTGCATAAGTGATCAACTTGCTACCTTTCATCCCCCCACTAGCCATCGCTAACACCCACAAACTAACATCTAATAGGCAATAATTCCACGGGAAATTTCCTAATCACACCCTATGTAGAAATTGAACAAGAGTGACAATATGGAGAACAAACCCTAATTTCGATCTTTACCCTCTTCCTTCACTACCACCTCTTCCCCCTTGCTTCTTCCCGTCAGTCTCCAACAGCTGATACTGCAGGGCAACGAGCGAGGCGCTAGGGCGGCACGGCATCGACGGCGGCGCGGCTCGGCTACGGGGAAGGCGGCGCAGCTCGGCGATGCAGACGGGGACGGAAACGGATGGGGGCGATGGCTAGGTATTTTCCTGGAGGGAAACCGTCAGACCCCCCCCCCCCCAACTGCCTTTATCACCCTTAGATGGGCTGGGCCTAGGCCAAGGCCCAATAGGATATCACAATATTTTTTAAAAAACTTATAAATCAAGTTTTAAAATTTACACATATCTCGAACGTCAATTCCTTATGGCTGGAGGAGTACTAATATTTAGTTACTTATGGATTACTATACTTATAATTGTTTTTGGGCAATACTGCAATAGTATCCATGGAACATGGCAAGAGCTTGACCTACACTGACCACATGAACAACATTGCATTTCATCTCGTTCCCTTGCCAACGTTATATTATTGAAGAGACTCATATGGTAATTAGGCACTTCTTTATTTGGACTATAATATGAGTATGCAGGTTGCCCATTAATTCATAAGACAAAATGAGCTACAATTGGTTGTTTGGCACTTGATCACCAATGAAGAACATATCAGTGTCGGTTCATATCTAGAATTGGCACCCATATAAATATCACTGCCGGTTCCATACCCGTCAATGATAAGGGCTATCACTGCCACTTATTCAACTGACAATGGAGTCATTTTTTAATCGGTAGTGAACGATTGTTCTGTAGTAGTGGTAAAAGGAAAAAACATCGAAAGTGTGGTTTCCACCTATAGTATGGATTCCACCTATTATCTTAGTTGTTCGTTGTGCTCCAAGATCTGATACAGCAACCATGCATTCCCCTCTTTTGTGTCATTTTGCAAACGTAAAATCAATCTCAACATGTATTTGTATCGCACAGCTGAAACCAAAACGAACTTAACAGCTCCCATATATGTACATGTAACTCTATGAACATGCGAGAAATTCTACTAATTCCTATCAACCATATATAGTTGGTGCTAACCCGACCACAGACAACTATTGCCAACTCTCACGTCCTCGTCCCTGTCACACCCAATCACGTGTGGGGGCTCCACGGTGCCATGCCCAAAGGCAGGGGAGAGTTTTGGTGATGTCGATCACCATAGAGGATTTGGGGTTTGCTGCTTTAGATCTTGGTGCACAAAGGAGGGCCGCGCCCAAACAACATGCGCGAATTCATACGTACCATGGTTCTGGTAGGGAGCTTTAATTCCAAAATAAACATCTATACTACTCAGTCTATTTCACTCAAATACAGTAATGTTGCACCTAACCACCAACCAATTTGTAAAAACAAACAAAATACAATGCCCTTAACTCTTTTGTTTTTTGCCTGACCGGCTAGTTAACTTCCTTGCTTCCTATATATCATTCCTCCAAGCTTTAGAAAAAATGAAGTTAGGCAGCCCGTGTGTAGCAAACCAAAACCCTAGGTCCGTGGAGCCTTTTTGAACCCTGCATGAGCATGTACCTCTAAAATTGTCAGCATGGTGTATGGCATATCTTGGTCCTCTTTGGAGGAGAGCTTGCTGGGGCCCTCTGCGGAGGAATCTCACTAACATGTAAACAAACCACCCTTTCTGTACAAGTGTCCCTTTCGCTCTGCCTCTCAAATAACCAACGGCTTGGTTTCTCCTATGCTATCCAACACCACCTTCTGGTCTCCTTTTATATACCCCTCTCCTCCTGTGCCTTGATCACTTCATAACTTCATAAATCATACTCACAGGGAAAAACTCGATCCACCACAACTTTGCCAGCTGTTTCAGTTGATCCGAAGAAAGGTTTGCATTGCAATCAGCCTCATCGCAATCTAGCTATGTCTACAATTCTAGCATCTTGCAGTGTTATTTCATCTTGTTGTTTAGAGTCTATAATGAACTTTCAATCTTGTCTGCCTTGCTAGATTAGTTCTTGCTGTGAATTTACGACAGGTTAAGTTCCATAAAAGCCATGCATGTGGCCTCGCTTGTGAATTGTGATGGTCTCGCAATTAAAATTTACTCATGTGCTTAATTTTGTTCTAATTTTTCAAGGTTAAAATCACATCCGTTTCCTTCCACATACTGATGGATCCTCGTGTGTTTTGCTTCAGTGCAAGGATGTATCACCCACAGTGCGAGCTCCTGATGCCGCAAGAGACCCTGGACTTGGACGTTGGCCAGCAGCACCATATTGCGGCGGCCTCCGACGCGGCGGCCATGCCCGGGGAGCTCAACTTCCACCTCCTCCACTACGACGCAGCCGCCGCCGCCGCCGCCGTCTCGTCACAGCCCACCGTGGACTACTTCTTCGGCGGCACTGATCAGCCGCCGGCGCAGTTCGAGCAGCTGGGCGCGCACCAGCAGACGATGGCCATGCTGCGCGACTACTACGGCACCCAGTACCCCGCCGCCGAGCCGTACCTCCGGGGACCAAGGACCGGGTCGTCCCTCGTGTTCGGCGCCGCCGCCGACGAGTCGTCGGTGGCGTACATGGACATGGTTGGCCCATTAGAGAGCTCGCCGGCGGCGCGGACCGGCGGCGGCAGGAAGCGGAGCCGGGCGTCCAGCGGCGGTCATGGCGGGCCGGTGGAGAAGAAGGAGAAGCAGCGCCGGCAGCGCCTCAGCGAGAAGTTCACCGCGCTGATGCTCCTCATACCCAACCGTATGAAGGTGCGTAATTTCCCTCGCCCACGCGCCGCTATTGCCGCCATGTTCATGGATCTATCTAATCATGTTCATTTTATGGATGCACAGGAGGATAGGGCGACGGTGGTGGCGGATGCGATCGAGTACATCCAGGAGCTGGGGAGGACGGTGGAGGAGCTGACGCTGCTGGTGGAGAAGAAGCGGCGGCGGAGGGAGCTGCAGGGGGACGTGGTGGACGCGGCGCCGGCGGCTCCGGCTCTGGCGCCGGCGGAGGCGGAGAGCTCGGAGGGTGCGGTGGTGGCGGTGGTGCCGTGGCAGCCGCCGATCCGGAGCACGTACATCCAGCGGCGGAACAAGGAGACGTTCGTGGACGTGCGGATCGTGGAGGACGAGGTGAACATCAAGCTCACGAAGCGCCGCCACGATGGGTGCCTCGCCGCTGCCTCGCGGGCGCTGGACGACCTCTGCCTCGACGTCGTCCACCTCTCCGGCGGCAAGATCGGCGACCGCCACGTCTACATGTTCAACACTAAGGTCACTCGCTGTCCTCCGATTTAATACATATGGAATTCAACTCATCGTTCCGTTAGCACACGTTATGCAATGCAATGTACGTACGGTCGTATCAAGAACCCGAAATATGAAATTTTCAGATGGTAATTCTTCCACTTGTTGAATTTGGTGCAGATTCATCAGGGGTCTCCAGTGTTTGCAAGTGCAGTGGCCAGCAAGCTGATAGAAGTGGTGGATGAATACTAACTAAACTAGCTAGCTAGCTATAGCCTACCAACATATGTATGCAACTATGCAAGTTTCTAAAGAATTACTACCTAGGGTTCTTGGATGCATGACTAGTTCTTTTTGCTTCAATTTTAGAGTGCTATTTGGTCCAATTATTAACTGAGAGTTGAGATACATATATATGTCTGGGTCTTTTGCTATATATTTCAGGGCTGCTGTTTAGTTTGATCTGCTTGGATAAATAAATTGCCGCGTTTGGGAATTGAGATTATCTGTAATTGGATGAATTATTCATGAGATAATTAAGCACATTTGCATCCGGCCCTGGGGGTGAGTAGGTTGCACTTGCAGTAGGACACTGGGGTAGGTGAGCCGTTGTTCAGCTGTGACTCTCCACGCGGGGAACCTGCCGCGCTGCATAAAGCGCTACATGTATTCATACGCAAGTAAAAAACAAAGAATAGTACGTAGATGGCATATGGATGTAGAGAGAGAGATAAAGAAAGATAACCAGAAGTACATGCATGAAAGATACAGAAGAGAGGGAGAGGCAAAGAAAGGAGGCTCCTCTCTTTTTCTTTATCTTTACCTTGATTCCGGTGTCCTCTTGATTAAAAACACTACAGGAATCAGTATTTGTGTGGTCGGCAAAAGCCGACCACATAGCCCGTAAAGCCGCCCACATAGGTCTATCTCGGCGGCTAGCCGCCGACACTGTCCCGTCGAGGCCCCGTCATCGACATAGCTAGATTTTGTCGACGGAGCCGCCGACAAAGCCGCAACCTGGGCAAGCCCCACTGGATGCCATCAGTATCGGCGGCATTAAAAGCCGTCGACGTAGACCTGCCCTCACGGCTCTTCCCACTTAACGGCGCCCTAACAGGTGGGGTCCGCCGACCAACCGAGACAAGACGCGTGTCACCACCTATGTCGGCGGCATAATATATGCCGACATAGGCTAACATCGAGAGCTCCGTGGCATTGCCGTGGGACATCGATTAATGGCGGCATAGGAAAATCCGCCGACATAGATTCAAATCTATGTCGGCGGATTTTCCTATGCCGCCGACACTGATGTCGTACCGGCAATGCCACGGGAACGCCTGCAGCTTGGCCTATGCCGCCGACATATCTATTACAGCAGCAATTAAAATAGTTGCTGTATTTTATTAAAAACTTCAGTTTTAACCTGCAAATAATCATCCCCCTAACATAATTCCAGTCCCAAATTCTCCACATATCAGCCACACATATTTACGTGCTCGAATCCACATCTTTTCGAGCACTCGACAATCGCATCAATACAAAAATACAAATTCCACAACAAATTTAAACCAAATGGCAGAAAGCGTCCACATGCATAACCAAATGACACATAGTCTTCATATACATTACCAAATGACACATATGTCGTATAGATAGAATATTAGCAAGTTTTATATCTTAGACATCGATAAGTGCGTAGATACTAAACCTAAGGGTTCTGCGAACTGCCGTAGAGGCTGGGATCCTGCGCAAAGAAGCCCTCCACGAACTGGTGGGCCTCGGAGATCGTGGCATCGTTGCCTCCTCGCTGCACATTCGTGCATGCGCAGCGAATGCTAGAGCATACACCGCAAGATCGAAGGAAATCATGTATCTGACTAACTTTGTGCATTTATGTACTCTTATGAAAATGTTATGGCAGAAATACATACCCCTGGAGAAGGCATTGCTGCTGGCAGGAACTGGAGCATCCAGGGTGCGGCACGAACGCGGGGAAAGCGCCGGGCTGCGTCGGTGGTGGCCCCTACGACGGCGTGTAGGCGAACTGTGATGCAGGAGGCGCTGGGGCTTGGCTGGAGGACCCCGCCCCTGGGAATGCCTGCGAATGTATACATATATGATATGTTAGCGTCAAAACAATGAAAGAACAACAATAGATATAACTGCGGATAGGACATGATTTTTTAATTACCTTTTGCAAAAACTGCATCAGGTAGAGGTTCTGATTCTGGAGCATATCCATCCTCCTCTCGTTCGCCGCATCCTTTTCCGCTTGTGCTTGCGCTTGCTGCTGCTGCTCGTCCGCCGCCCTTTTTTGTAGCAACACCTCGATATGCTTGGCCTGGGCTTCTAGTCAGGCGAGGTGGCGGTGAGGCTTCTTGTCGACATGCCACGACCTCGAGGCGATATATCTGTGATGGGATCGACGATCGTGTCCATCATGCCATACTTGCCGTGAGCCCTCCCACCAAACTCGTCGTAAAGAACCACAGGGTCGGCTGGCATATTGGCGGGGTCACAATCCTCACCGTGCTTCGCCCGCATGGCCGCAGTATAAGCATCCTGCGAACAAATGAGATGATGCAGAATAGTTAGAAACTGTCGAGTAGGAGTAAATAAGCGAAAAGAGCTGGTTACTTACATCCTTCTCCTGGGTAGCTGGCGGCATCGGTGGTTGTCTCCCGTCTGGGAGCACACGAGGCGTGTGTAAAGCCCTCCACACGGCGAATCCTGAGGGCTCAACCCCGGTTGCAGCCTCCTGTGTGAAATTAAATAGTGGCATATTAAACCTTGTCAAATCTAGTAAATTATAGGTATAAAAGATGAATGTGCTCACCAAGTCTCGTGCCACGTGACCCATGCCGAGGCCGCCCATGTAGGTGGTGCACATTTCAGCCCCGACTTCCCTATTTTCCCTGTTCCTCTTGTACATGGCGATCCACTCAGGCGTCTCCCAAGTGAGGCAAAGATATCTCCAACCCCTTGGCTCCATGTCCAACCAGTCTAGACGCCAGGGAAGATATTGATCCGCGTCCAGGTACTCCTGACCAGCCTGGTCCCTCGTGATCCTCGTGCCCTCCGATCGGTAGTGCTTGATCACCGCATCCAAGCGAGCAAGCCTAAGGGAGTCTCTAACCTTTTTAGATGCCATCTTGTCGATCACACGGCAAGCAGCCTCGTAGTGCTCGGCGGAGTCGTCGGGAGGGTTCAACCAGTAGCGTGCCTGCATGAAGAAAGAAACAAATCGTTAAAATAATAACTTCGTCAATTGTATAAAAAGACACAAATGGTTAAAGTAGTGAACATGTTACCCAGAACTCGTCGACGACGGCATCGGCGACTGTTCCTCCCTCCTCGTACCCCACGAGGTCGTAATCGCTCCAAGTCATCGTCGGGCACCTATCCCTGCCAGTGCCCACTACCCCGGGGTAGTAGTGTCTGCAGAGCACCCCTATCTACTTTCCTGGCTCCGTCCCCGCCCCCTTGTTGACGCAAACCAACGTACTGCGTGTACAATTTAGAACAATTGTTTAATTAGCTATATTATGTTGATGA
Organism: Raddia guianensis; assembly: GCA_036346415.1. Classification (NCBI taxonomy): domain Eukaryota; kingdom Viridiplantae; phylum Streptophyta; class Magnoliopsida; order Poales; family Poaceae; genus Raddia; species Raddia guianensis. Next base: position 21,746,190 of record CM070534.1, on the reverse strand, counting down.
ATAAAAGACATCGAAAATGAGCTGTTGAAGTGATCAGTACACATACCTCTTCCCAGCGGAAACACGTACCCGTATCCTGTCATTTGGATTTTCGGTTGTTTTTATCAGTTTGTTTCGCCCCCGGTGTCTCTTGGAGCTTGAACCCTCGCCAGCCTCGAAGGGCACGTAGTCCTCGTCCTCGTCTTCTTCATCCTCATCTTCCATCTCCCCCAACCAAGCCTGAGCGTCTGCTTCATCCTCCACCTCATCCTCATCCTCATCCTCATCCTCACTCTCATCATCATCCTCCCCTGTACTTTCCTCGCCACTCCCGTTTAGCACCCACTTCTCCTTATAACCTTGTTGCACACCCCCTGTTGGGTCCGCCGCCTCCCAATCCCTCTCATCCTCCTTGCTCTCATCCTCCTCCCCGCTCCTTTCTCCCCCTCTCCTGACACGACCTGCAAGACCGGCTGCTGCTCCTCGGCCGTCTCCCCCTCCTGCCCACTCCCGCTCCCTTCTCCCGCTCCCTCTTCCGCCATGTGTGGCCCTCTCTTCTTGTACTTAATCCCAAAGAGCTTTCTCGTCGCTCCAGCTAACCTACGCCGAAACCCAGTCATCCTGCAAAAAAGAAAGTAAATGATACAATTAGATCGATATGAGATAAATAAAAATAAAAGTAAATAAAGCAATTCTATCTAGCTACTCATAAGTAAATATGAATACGTTAAAAATATTCTGCTTCTGCCTCCACTTCCTCCTCCTGTTCCTCTTCTTCATCATCTTCCCCTTCTTCACTTTCTCCCACTTCCTCTTCCTCTGCGTCTTCGTCTTCCTCTTTCTCTTTCTCTTCCTCTTCCTCTTCCTCTTCCCCTTCCTGTTCCGGCTGCTGTTACATATCACCAATATCGACGTGCAGCTGTCCTGACAAGTCGTGTTCTTGGAATGGTTCCACATATGGCTCTTCAGGAGGCTCGTAATCTTCTTCCGTGAGGTTGGGCAATCCACCAACGGGATGATATTTATGGACAATCCATCAATTTTTGTAATCCGGATGGACGTATGACAGATAGAACACTAACTCGACTTGTTCGAGGAGAATGAACACGTCGGGCCTTTTATATAGCTTCGTTTCATTGATTTCAACCAGACCCAACTCGGGAGTACGCTGCACCCCAGTCTCAATATCGAACCATCTACACCAAAACAGTACTAGCGAGAGATCGTTGTTGCCTTCATAGCATATTTTCACAATCTCCTCAATAATTCCATAGTACTCTTGGTCTGGACCACCATGCGGGTCTGTGACATAACTGACGACCCCACTATTCACCGTGGTAGCATTTGGCCAAGCAGACTCGGCTGCTTCAGATCGATATCGATATCCATGACAATCATAGCATCCATGGACCTTAATCGTACGATTGCATCCACGTGACATTTGTCGAGATCGCAGCACGCTAGAACGTAATGCGACATCGCATAAGCATATGCACGACAAGTCAGATAGAAGTTACGTATAGAAATTGAAATGTGCGGTTTAAGAGGATAAACTTACGTGGTAATGAAACCATATAAGAAAGTTTGGATAGTTTTGCCCACGGCCTTGTCGTTTCAACTTTTCAATTTGAGCGGCTGAGGGTTCATCTGGTCTTCTCCACTCTTCTCGAATAAATTGTCTACAATAATAGATGTTCCATTCAATTATATTGACTACAAGAAAAAGGAGTTCATTTAATTCTCTATAAAATATTGACTTACTCGATGTACACCTTCATTTCATCCATGTTGTCGTACACGTAGAGCTGGATGTTAATTTTTTCTGCTTCATCCAAGTCACGTGTTGTGCTTTTGCCAACGTTGCGCCCGGCTTGGTCATGGAACACCTCAAGGTTGGAATTACTTCTGCGTCGTGCCTTCTTATACCTCGGTTGTGGCACATGTACCTTGTTTCTTGTCGCAAAGTATTTGTCCGTGAAATAGACGATCTCCTGAGTGAGCCAAGCTTCGGCAATACTACCTTCGACTCGTGCTTTATTCTTCACCTTCAATCTAAGGTTTTTCATCATCCGTTCAACATGATACATCCACTTAAACTGTACCGGACCGCCAATTTTTGCTTCGTATGACAAATGCACCAATAGATGTTGCATGCAATTAAAAAACCAGGGACGTACATCTTCTCGAGCTTGGTGACGACCACAACAATCTCCTTCTCCAATTCCTCCATCCTCGACGCGGATATCTCTTTTGCGCACAACTCTCAATAGAAGAAGCTCAGCTCTGATAGTGTTCTCCAAATAGCGTCGTCGACATATCCACGCCATACGGCAGAAAACAGACGCTCCATGAATATTTTGTAGTCGTGAGCCTTCATTCCATTTAACTTGCATTGCTCTATACTAACGGCATGATGAAGGCTCGTCGCATAACCATCAGGGAATTTCACCTTTTCATTAATCCAGACTAGGATATGGCTTATTTGTGCACGTGTGAGGCAATACTTCGCCCTAGGTTTCATCCCGTTTTCGTCAAGATTCAACTCCGGACAATCACATACCATGGCACAGCCCTGCCGAGCTTTTGTGTTATCTCTAGTCTTATATTGAATGTCCCAGTTTGTGTTGACGATTGCCTCACACATATTCTTCTTCTGGTACATCAGGTCGAGGTTGTGAGGCTGCTTCAGGTCCGTTGCATAAGGAAGATTATAGATGCTGCAGTTATAAGTCCAATGGTAGTATTTCCCATATACGTCTTTGTTGCCCTTTTTTGCCAAATGTTGATGCCATTTGATGATATCATCCACTTCAAACCGTTCTGACGGTTGTTCCTTCCTCACTGTCTTACCTTTACGAAACGTATTTCTTTCCTTCCTAAATGGGTGATTTGGCGGCAGGAAACGACGGTGACAGTCGAACCAACAGGCCTTGCCCCCATTTTTTAGTTTGAATGCATCTGTGTCTCTCAGGCATTTAGGGCACGACAACATTCCATGTGTGCTCCACCCCGAAAACATGCCATACGCCAGAAAATTGTGTATGGACCACAGGTAGGCGACTCTCATCTTGAAGTTCTGACCCTTATAGCTATCATGTATCAATACTCCGTTGGTCCAGAGATCGCTCAACTCTTCTACAAGTGGTTGCATGAATAGGTCCAAGCTTTTCCAGGAGACTTAGGCCCGGGTGTGATAACAGAAAGGAACATGTACTCTTCCTTAAGGCAAAGTTGAGACGGCAGGTTGCAGCTGTTGAGAGATCGGAAAGAAACGGAAGGTTTTCTGAGCAACCGTCGTCTGCCTATCTACGCCATCTAGTCCTTTAACTAGCACGCACCGTCTCTCACCGCAATGCTTGCAATGAGTCAGCCCAGAATCGGTTTTCCGGTAAAGCATGCATAACTTTGGACAGTAGTCTATCCTCTCGCACGGCATGCCTAACACGCTCAAAAGCTTCTTCGACTCATATAGATTTCGAGTCATTTTGTGCCCAGCCGGAAGTAGGCTATCCAGAATCTTGCATAAGTCATTGAAACAATTGGCAGACAGGTTGTATTTGGTCTTCACCGCCACCAGACGTGAAACCGCCGAGAGCACGGTCACATCAGTATGCCCATGGAGTGGCTCGTTGGCAGAATCTAGGAGCTTCTCGAATTTTTGGGCAAGTGGCTCTCCCTCTTCCTCGGGAGATAGATCAAAAGCCCTACCCACATCATCCATTAGCTCGTCAAATCTGTCGGGCTCGACTTCGTCGTAGCCCTCCCCAAAATCCACAGGGCTAGACACGGGCGTCGGACGCTTCCTCTCGCCATGAAAGACCCATACAAAGTAGTTTGGTTTGAACCCATGCCTACAGAGATGTTCGGTCATATCCCTCTTTGACCTCTTCTCCGTGTTCGAGCAGTTAGCGCAGGGACAAGTTACTTTTGCTACCGTAGGGTTGCGGAATCCTCGAAAAGCATCTTCGACGAATTTTTCAGCTTTGACGAACCACTCGTTCGTGTGCTGCCCAGACTTCTTCCAACCATCGTACATCCACAGTCGATCTTCCATCCCTTAACTAATACATATGTACATTCATTAATGGATTTACATTCTAAACTAGACATCTAATCAACAAGTAAAATAATTTATCGAAACTTCCCTGATATGTCATCAAAGAAAGGTACATTTTAGACTTGGCTCTACCGCACGATATTTACGGTCTATGTCTAGCTAAATAGGAGGCTTATTTATTACGGATGTTGGCTTGGGTATGGGGTCATGGCCACGGGAGATCTTGAGTCGAATTCGGAAGATAACCTGCAGTCCCCCCAACAGCAACGACGTGCACGCGCACCGCTTATGTTATGCACAAGGAGAACAACAGGGTTATGCGACCGAAATTCCGACTATGCACCTCCCGTGGCCACGACCCCATACCCAAACCAACATCCGTGGGCTGTCCGAAACGTGGACAGCTCGGGAGCACGACACCTCTCTTAATGGAACACAACGAATCACCGTCGTGTTCCTTACGAGAATGTACCGCGCGCCCGAACGGGTTTGACTCTGGCTCCGTTCACGTATTTGGAAAGCACAAGTTAAGTAACAACTAATTAGGCATGCATAACTAATTAACTACGTTACACTAATTAATCACGATTACTAATGTCGTCGGTACAGAAAGTACCGACGACATAGCTACCACATTTCAAAAAAGATGTCCAAATCTTACCTGCAACGAGTAGTGGGGGAGAGGAGTGGCGGCACCGGTCCGGCAGTGGGGGAGGAGTGTGGTGTCCCGGACAGTGGGGATGCGGCGCCGGAGGGTGAGGGCGGCGCCGGGAGAGGGGGGGCGGCGGCGGGCGGCGGCGGGCTGGCGGCGGAGGGATGGGCTGGCGGGCTGGGCCGCCGTGGGGAGGGCGCGCGGCGTGGCGGCGGCGGCTCATGGGCGGCGTGGGGACGGTACGGCGTGGTGGCGGCTATGGGCGGTGGCGGCGGCGTGGCATGAGGCGGCGATCGCGGCGCGTGGAGAGGCAAGAGATGTAGGAGACGAGATTTGGAACGGCTAAGTCCTATATTCATATTATACATCAGTGTCAGCGGCCAGTTGCCGCCGACATAGACCCCTGAGCCACCGACACTGTGTCATCAACCGTGCACTTGACGCCTTGGGCCCGCAGGCCAGTGGAAAGAATCGGTGTCGTCGGCTGCTAGTATATCGCCGACATAGGTCCTTCAATATCGGCGGCTTCTATGGGACCGCCGACATATCCTCCTTGCCCATGTCGGCGGCTGATCACCCTGGCCGCCGACATTAACCATCCACCGGCCGCCTTTCCGAGCCACCGTCGCCTCCACGGAGTGGTGTACTGCCCAACCCAAGGTTGGATAGCTTGCACTACAGCTCCTCCACTTTCCATGACGTTATATCAACCTTATCTGCGTTTTTCCAACACGTTGCTTCAAAGACTGCCTACCGGGGTTCATGTATCGATAACATACGTTATGACGGAGGTGAGTCTTACTCGAAGAAGTTTGGATTCTAGCCTACGTCGAAATGGATGTGTGGAACTAGCTATGAGATGTGGTTCATGCCCTAGAACTTTGGGTTTAACAAAAGACCCTCTCGACAGAGCTCGGCAAAGCATCTATGGCTCGGGCGGGGGGGGGGAGGGGGGGGCCTTTGTGGGCGGCATAGATAAACCGACGACATAGGAGGGTCTATGTCGACGGTATTAATTGAACCGCCGACAAAGGTGACATACCACCCTATAAAAAACACCATCATCCTAACCTAACTGAAAGCATTCTCTCCCCCACTGGTTTACAGCGCGCGGCGCGGCACGGCTCACCCGTCACCGCGAGGTCTCGGGTTCGAGCCCCCGCGCCCCCTGTTTCTTTTTTAAAAGATCTATTTCGGCGGTATTACATTTACCGCCGACATAGGTGCTGATCCCCTCCCTCCCATTGCACCCCAGCCAAATTTGAATTTAACTACCGCCCAACGGACACTATGTGGGCGGCATTGCGAAAACCAACGACACTATGTGGACCTGTGTGGGCGGCATAACAAAACCGCCGACAAAGGGGACGTATAACCCTTTAAAATAATCCATCATCCTATTCTAACTGAAAAGCATTCTCTCCCCCACTAGTTTACAGCGCGCGGCGCGGCTCACCCGTCACCACGAGGTCTCGGGTTCGAGCCCCCGCGCCCCCTGTTTCTTTTTTTAAGATCTATCTCGACGGTATTACACTAACCACTGACACTGAGGGTCCCCAATGCTTTCTTGCACGACACTGTGGTCCCACGTGTCATAGACTACCGTCGTATGCCTTGTGGGTCCGTTCTGCTACGTTGCCGTTAGGCCTAACCGCAGGGGGCACGGCAGACATTTTCTGTCGACGGTTTTATGAATGCCGCCCACATAGTGTCCGTTGGGCGGGGCAGGAAATTCAATTTTGGATCGGGTGCGATGGGAGGGAGGGGGGATCGGGACCTATGTCGGCGGCATACTATAAACCGCCGACATAGCTCTCACAATGTCGTCAGATTTTTATTGCCGCCTACATTGGAGTTTTGACCGCCCACATAAATCACGTTTCCTGTAGTGAAAGGTCTTTGTTCTTTTTATAAAGTTGCTGATAGTTTTAATCCGAAAAGATTGTGACCCTGGAGAAACGCTTTAAAGTGTCTAAAAATTATAAAAAAAAATATCTTAGCAATTTTTAGAATGATTAAAACCCACAAAATAACTACAAAGTATTACATCAATTAGTTTGAACGAAAATAATATTTTTTCATTTAATTTAAGCTGCGGGAACTTGGCTTCCGGTTGTGCGTGGGCAGATGAGAAACAGTAGATCGGAGATGGATTCTTCTGCCCATGTCTGCCCCCTATGTCGTCATTTATCATTTGTTAGAGAAAAGGGGAATAGATAGGGACGAAAATAGATAGTATTGAGTTGCTTAGGAATTCTTATGCCGAGAACTAATTAACCCGCAAGATTAATTAAATAATTAATTAATTTTGGGATTAATTATTGGAGAGATTATTTTAATAATAATTATATGATTTTATTGTTCCAACAACCCAGAACCCTTTGTCGTGCTTAAGCTTGTTGTCACTGTCACCGTCGTTGGCTCATGCCACCGTTGGAGTCGACAAAAGAAGGCGGAGGTGATAGGAAAGAAGACGAGGGTAAAGTCGTCAGTTGGCTCTAGCTAAGAACGAAAGATCAAGGAAACCTCCTAAAAAATCTGAAAATGGTGTATAAGCGGTGTCTACAATTATGGGTTATCATCTTAATGAAGTCCATATGCAAGATGGCAAAAAAAATGAGATGATTTCCTCGTAGTAGCATATAGCCAAGATTTTCACCTACAACCCACATTTTTGCATGTTACTATCTATCTGTCCCACACTAGTCACTGGTCTCAAAATTATACTCTTTTCGTTCTAAAATGTAAGTCGTGCATGCATTTTAAAAAGTCAATGTTTAGAACGTTTGACTAATAATTATGCTAGAAACATATATGTTCAATGTTTTGCATGTGATATACTTAGATTCATATTTGAAAGTACTTTGATACAATGTTAATTTATAGTTATTGATGATATAAAATGAAAGAAATTAATGGTCAAAGTTTATGTTTGTTGACTGCATCAAAAAATTATATGCCTTATATTTTAGGAGGGAGTACAAATTTGATCACATTTGGTAAAATTTTCAAACCAGTAAGATTTTCCATCAATCCCATCAAAAAGTTCGAAAGCACCGCTCCAAAGCGAGATGATGAGCAGAGCTGAAGCAAAGGCATGAACCAACGTCCACGGCGCCTGGTAACTTTGCATGTCGTTTCAAGATTCCTCTCTCTCTCTCTCATGACCGATGGTTGATGTACCAGGATGATTACTCATATCAGGGTTTGTAGGACGAAGAGATCCTTGGACGCATTTTCAGTTAGGGTAGTGCATGCATGCCGGCCGTTTCAACATGGAAAAAGCTTCACTTTTTGGTAGGTAGATTTATGGAGAAATGTGACTATTCAAGCAATGCATCTTGCATCAGAATTAGACTAGTTCAATATATAATCTCAAAATCGACCGGTTTTGTTTTTAGTTGGTGTTTCGTAATGTTACCAATGATGTAGTTGTCCCCCCCACCCTCACCACAAAAAAAAATAATATAAAAAAAAAATCAATGCTACTATGTCCACTATATAGTGGATAACTTCATTTTGTTTTCTCTTAGTTACTCTCCTCGCTTAGGGTTAGGGACATACGGAGTACCACGTAGCATAGGTAAACGTTTCGGCAATATTGCTCTCCTAAATCTTGCAAGAAAAACAAAAACTGCATAAATTTCAGTAGACCCCTGAGTTGGTGTGGTTCACTGCAGGCAGTTGCAAGCATGTGCAATATGCTCTCTTTTCTTTTGCCTGCAGCCTGCAAAGGTTTTTTTTGACCTGGTTCTGGTCGGTGCATACAATCATAACTGTACGTCTAAAAATTCATGTCATCTTCTGCAACATGTCGCTCAATAATGCGTGCCTTCCATGTACGGTTTAGCTGAGCATCCTAACCTGAAGGTTAAGTTTCTTCCAAGTGAAAACATCGACATTTCCACATGAAGTTCTCTTTTCAATCTGCGGGATGCTAGCCATGAGTTCGATACCATCAACGAGACATTTGAGACAACGACTGACAAGCTCGCTGCTCACGGCCGTGTGCTCGCCGCGCCGCCGTGCCGTCTTCGCCGCCGCACGGTCGCCGCAGTGGCTGTGCGCGCCCGCGCCCACGCCCGCGCGCTAGCTGGTTGCTACACCGCCGCCGCCACTTCTTCCGGTCTCTTCACCATCCCGCGCGGGCCCGAGCAGCCGCCGGCCGCAGCCCAGTCGCCCATTCTACGCCGCGCAGACCCCGGCGCCGCCGGGCCGATGCCGCGTGCCCGCGTCGGCCCTGCGCCGCGCCGCCGTGCGCCGACCCGACCCCGCGGCGCCTATCTATCTCTCCTCCAAGCTTCAGAAGAAGAAGTTAGGCAGCTGGTGTGCAGCAAACCAAACTCGGCCTTTTTGAGCCCTGCACTGCATAAGCATGTGTGGTGTAAGGCAGATATTGGCCCTCCTTGGAGCCTTGGAGGGGCGCTTACTGGGGGCCCTCCGGGGAGGAATCTTAGTAAGATGTAAACAAACCACTCTTTTTGTACAAGTGTCCCTTTCACTCTGCTGCCCAAGTAACCAACACCTTTGTTTCTCATACCCTACCCTACCCAACCCCACCTTCTGGTCTCCTTTTATATACCCCTCTCTCCTCCTGTGCTTTGGTCACTTCATAACTTCATAAATCAGAATCACAGGGAGAAACTCAACCAAAATCTTGCTGGCTAGTGGTTCAGTTGCTCTGAAGAAAGGTTTGCATTGCAATCAGCCTCATCGCAATATATGTCTACAATTCAGAACTTCAGATATATATCATATACCACGCATTCGTTTTGGACTAGTTCTTGGCTTCTTGCATCTTGTAGTGTTGTTTCATCTTGTTGTTTAGAGTCTATACTGAACTTTCGATCTTGCCTGCCTTGCTAATTACCTCAGAAGATAAGTCCTTGCTGTGAATTTACGACAGGTTAAGTTCCCTAAAATCCATGCATGCGGCCTAGCTAGCTTGTGATGGTCTTGAAATTATATTTTACTCATGATGCTTAGTTTTGACTTCATTTTTCAAGGTTGAAATCACAACTGTTTCATTTCACGTACTCACGGATCCTTGTGTGTTTGTGTTTCAAGTGCGAGCATGTATCATCCACAGTGCGAGCTCCTGATGCCGCAAGAGACCCTGGACTTGGACGTCGGCCAGCAGCCCCATCTTGCGGCCTCCGACGCGGGGGCCATGCCCGGGGGACTCAACTTCCATCTTCTCCACTACGACGAAGCCGCCGCCGCCGCCGCGTCGCAGACCACCGTGGACTACTTCTTCGGCGGCGCCGATCAGCCGCTGGCGCAGTTCGAGCAGATGGGCGCGCACCAGCAGACGATGGCCATGCTGCGCGACTACTACGGCGCCCAGTACCCTGCCGCCGAGGCGTACCTCCGGGGACCAAGGACTGGGTCGTCCCTCGTGTTCGGCGCCGCCGACGACGAGTCAGCGGCGGCGTACATGGACATGGTTGGCCCCTTCGAAAGCTCTCAGGCGGCGCGGACCGGCGGCGGCAGGAAGCGGAGCCGCGCGTCCAGCGGCAATCATGGCGGGCCGGTGGAGAAGAAGGAGAAGCAGCGCCGGCAGCGCCTCAGCGAGAAGTTCACCGCCCTGATGATCCTCATACCCAACCGTACAAAGGTTCGTGCTTTCCCTCGCCCACGCGCCGCTATTGCCGCCATGTTCATGGATCTATCGACTATCTAATCATGTTCATTTTATGGATGCACAGGAGGATAGGGCGACGGTGGTGGCGGATGCGATCGAGTACATCCAGGAGCTGGGGAGGACGGTGGAGGAGCTGACGCTTCTGGTGGAGAAGAAGCGGCGGAGGAGGGAGCTGCAGGGGGACGTGGTGGATGCGGCGCCGGCGGCGCCGGCTCTGGCGGCGGCGAAGGCGGAGAGCTCGGAGGGCGAAGTGGCGCCGTGGCAACCGCAGATCCGGAGCACGTACATCCAGCGGCGGAGCAAGGAAACGTTCGTGGACGTGCGGATCGTGGAGGACGAGGTGAACATCAAGCTCTCGAAGCGCCGCCACGATGGGTGCCTTGCCGCCGCCTCGCGGGCGCTGGACGACCTCTGCCTCGACGTCGTCCACCTCTCCGGCGGCAAGATCGGCGACTGCCACGTCTACATGTTCAACACTAAGGTCACTCGATCGCCGTCCTCCGATTTAATACATATGAAATTCAACTCATCGTTCCGTTAACACACGTTATGCAAAGCAACGCAATGCACGTACGGTCGTATCAAGAACATTAATATGAATTTTTCAGATGGTAATTCTTCGACTTGTTTAATTTGGTGCAGATTCATCAGGGGTCTCCAGTTTTTGCAAGTGCAGTGGCTAGTAAGCTGATAGAAGTGGTGGATGAATACTAACTAAACTAGCTAGTTAATTATTATAGCCAACTAACATATCCATATATATATGTGCAAGTTTCTACAGTATTACTAGCTAGGGTTCTTGGATGCATGACTAGTTCTTTTGGCTTCAATATAATTGAGAGTGCTATTTGGTCCAATTATTAACTGAGAGTAAGACACATATATATATGTATGGGCCTTTTGCTATTTCAGGGCATGTTGTTTAGTTTGATCTGCTTGGATAAATAAATTGCTGCGTTTGGAAATTCAGATTATCTGTAATTGGATGAATTATTAATGAGATGATTAAGCACATTCGAATCTGGCCCGGGGGGTGAGTAGGTTGCACTTGCAGTAGGATCGAGTGTAGGACACTGGGGTAGGTGAGCGGTTGTTCAACTGTGACTGCTTATCATTTTATTCTGTATTTTTATGCGAGTACGCTGTTTTCTAATTATCTTCTCTTTTAAAGGAAGCTGAATCAGTTTTCTACCTAAATCTACATATTGAATTTATATTGTTACATACTCCGTACTAATTTATATTGACATGATCAGTACATTGTGTTGGGGACATGCGTACCACGTAGCATAAAGGAAACGTTTCAGCAATGTTGCTCCCCTAAATACTGCAAGAAAAACCAAAACTGCATAAATTTCAGTAGACTTCTGAGTTGGTGGTTCACTGCAGGCAGTTGCAAGCATGTGCAATATGCTCTCTTTTCTTTTGCCTGCAGCCTGCAAAAGTTTTTTTTTGACTTGGTTTTGGTCGGTGCATACACCCGTTACTGTACGTCTAAATGCAAGTCATCTTCTGCAACATGCCACTCAATAATGCGTGCCTTCGGATGAGCAGTGTAGCTGAGCATCTTAACCTTAAGTTTCTTCAAGTAAAAACATCAACATTTCTACATGAAGTTCTCTTCCACGTAAAAACATCAACAGCTGCACAAGCAGCAATTTTCAGATAGATAGACCGCAGCAAGTTGTCTAGAGTTGTAAAGAAGTTAAGCATGTACATATATACACTGCACAGACATACACTAAAACCGACTAGATTTTATCGATTAAATGTCAACCCAAATAAACCGAAAACCAACCAAAAGGCTATTTTTGGACGAATCAACAAATTCTCGACCCGATCCTCTACTATAATTTACACCATCGTTATTTACTGGTTTGAAAGTGCTTAGTACCCTCCGTTCCAAGTTGTAGTTCACTGTTAACTTTTAGATATTTTATTTGACCATTTGTCTTATTAAAAAAAATATATGTAAATATTATTTATTTTGTTGTGATTTATTTTATCATTAAACATATTTTAAGCATGACCTATATTTTTACATGTTTGTACTAATTTTTTTAATAAGATGAATGGTCAAAAAGCGTATCCAAAAGTCAACAGTGAACTATAGTTTGGAACGGAGGTAGTAGTATGTTAATTTAACATCAATCAGTTAATTTTTCATTTTTCATTTACGGCATGGCCATAACCAAGCTCGGCCACTGCACTTTCACATGATAATTCTTGGTCTCTTTCAAAGAATGGTGGAAACATACAAGAAATTAATCACACCCATCCATTCGAACGAAAGAATCGGACATTCATCTACACCGCGTTGGAACATTTGAAAATAAAGGAATAGAAGGGTCTTATATGGTTCAGGCCATCGACGCGCAAAGTCTGGCCTTCCCTGAGTACTGGAAATTGTTTGCATCAAGGTTAATCACATCATGTTTCGATTCAGCGGGTCCAAGCAGTGTGCTTAGCGTGAAGGAAGCTCAAGAGGAGGCACATGATCACAAGTCCACTAAGCAAAAGGACATATAGCTTTGATTACATTTTCAAATGTTTTTTTATTTTTACCTTGTGTGAATGTTGCTAATGGATCAATATGTGTTGTCTTTTCATTTTGTGCCAAAAAATTAGCGAAAGGATCTAGTTTACCTAGAGAGGAGTGAATAGGCAACTTTTAGATTTTATGAAAGTTTGCAACTTAATCAAATTAATGACCCAAACTAGCTAGCAATTCCTATGATAAGGAGCAATAACAAGAAACTAAAAGTAAATGCTGAAAGTAAAAGAGAGGGACACAAAGATTTGTTTGACAAGGTTCGAAGTCCTTCTCCTCCCCGTTGAGGCAAACCCTTTACCAAGGACCGGCTCCTGCTCGAGCCCGCGGCCTCATTCCATTCTTATTAGTTTTTCACCACTCCAGTAGGCAAGCTCGATCCAAGCTCTTCAAAAAAAACAACTTGAGTACTTCCACACACGCCATGACAAGCTTCCCAAGATCAACACCACCAAACCGTCTAGAATTGGAAATCCAAGAGTAATAAGATGCAAACCATCACAAACTTGGATAATACTCTCTCAACCAGACTTAGAGCAACTTTGAAGCAAATGGATAGATAGGCCTTTTGTGAATATATGGACTATGATGAACAAGGCTCTATATTTGGCTTATAATACGCAGGAGTAATGTTCAGGTACCAATCTCCATTTTGGAATAGAGTTTCTATGCCCTTAATTAAATAGGCTGTCACGACCCCCTACGTCTCCACAGGAAATCCGACACCATGATCTGATACTAAGTCCAGACTAGTACCTCATGATGGATAATTAAACGGATATCATCGATGACATTCCATTATTATTCAAAATAACATAGTATTATAAGGTAGCATCATAAGATATTGTAGTAAGAGAATGTGCATCAGCCCCTGTGTCAATCCCCTGCATCACTATTCGCCCGCCAGCCCGCACACAGTCTGCGTGGTTTGAAATTCCTGTGCGCGATTTACTGTAGCTACAGTAAAATACGGACTCTGCTGGGGATGCCCTAAGACAGGTATTACCAAATATTAAGAACGAATAACAAGAACATCATAGCAGCAACAGCCTTCAGCGACGATATCCAAGCAATTGACCCGGACACCCGTAGCTAGTCCTGCACACCTGAGTCCGGACCCTCCTAGTCCTGATCAGACTTGAAACCTTAATAATAAAATTATCCGCGATAGATATAATGAGTACGCGGCTACCCAGTAAGCTATCCTTAACAAATGTATGCAATGGGAAAGACAAGGAGTAGGTATATTTTACCCAAAACCTAATTCTAGTCAAATTTTAGTTGACCAATTTTATTGAATGAATGCATGATCATAAGAGGTATCCAGAATCATCAATGCGTCTCACACCAGGTCAATCCCAGTCTACTCTAGTCAAATTAATTATTAAAAAGGTGAATCTACGAGTGCAAACCTCTCGCCCCGTCCATATCCGTGGACATGGCTATCATGATAGTTTTAACTCTGCAGAGTGTGTATAAATTCTCCCACAAGCCCCGTCTCATCCAGTAGGAGATACGGTACAAGACTTTTCCATCCTACTACATCCAGCACTTCACCTGCCCTCTCTTTATGTTTCCTCGGCCTTTCCACATATTGGTACCGACCCGGGGCATTCCCTATTTAAGTCATTCGGTCTCAGGAACGCACCTACCTCTCAGGTAAGGTCGCGAGCCTCACCCTAGGGTAATAGTGACAAAACATAACCAAGTAGCCTACCAATAAGCGGTTATTGGGTTTTGTAGTGTACTAGGCCAGGGCCGAAGGCACAAGTGGCTGTACGATAAGGTTTGGTCTAGTAGTACACAAGATTGGGTCCTTATTAGAGGAGACTCTCGAACCTCCACCACAGTCCCGGAACCATCACTGCCAGGTCTCCCCTAAGCAATAAACACTAGTTTTAGTTATTTAGGTTTTATCCAAAAACACAAATACGAAGCAAACGCCTCAGAAGACATATTTTATAGTGAATCTCAATGCAATCCTAACCTCTAGTCAAAGGATAGGCTAAAGAATAGTAAAGGGTTCATCAATTGAAGTCTAGTCATGCTAATAAAGGACTAGAATGAATAAGGCACACACACTATTCTAATATGGATGCAAAGGTAAAATATGAAAAGTAAAGACGATTATGCTCCCTCCGTCCAAAACTATTGCCCTAAATCATAGCCAAGAGAGCAAATACTTTTGGACAGACAGAGATAGTAAAACGTAGGACAGAGATATGCAAACAACTAGTGCTTTCCTGGCAGCGATCGGCCTCGCAAGGAATCGTCGACGTCCACGGCTCAGCTTCTCTAACAGCGACGTCTCGGCCCGAAGTCCACGTCCTTCCGGAAGTTGTCGGCATCCACGGCTCCAGCGTCACCGACGGCGACGTCCTTGTGCATCTTGGGGTCTTGATAATTTTTCGGGAACCGATCGACACTCACGACACCAAAAAAAGTGTCGACACGGCCTACGCGCAAACCGAGGCAACAACATAAGCAGCAACACAGAAAAATTGTAAAATCATGGAATAAATACACTAGGTAGTGTAGAATATTACGAGACTAGGAAAATTGGTTCGGAGTGAATCGGACCTTCTGTTTGCGAGATACGAAATTCGGAATGGGCACTGTTCATAGAGGAATAGTGCTGGCTGTGACCTCAGCCGTGGGATGAAAATCAAAAGGGGAAAAATTCCCCTGTTCCTCGTCCTCTTCACAGACACGAAATAGAGAGACAGAGAGAGAAAAGGGAAAAGGAGAGAGAGAGCAGGCCACGGGGAAGAGGGGAGCAGGTCCTTGCCGGCTACGGCTCCGGCGACTTGGCGGCGACGCTAGGCGGCTCCCGGCGAAGGCGTGCTCCGGCGGAGGCGCGGCTAATGCGGCGGCTCTAGGCGGCTCCAGTGGGGGACAGGGCGGCGGCGGCGCGACGGCTGTGCAAGGCGGCGGCGACTCCATGGGGGGCGGCGCGGAGTGAGACGCGTGGGCCAGGGGGCGGTTGCAAGGCGGCTGTCCCGGGCTGGCAAGGCTCGGCCAGGGCGGCGGCTGTGGGGGGCGTGGCTCGCGGCGGCGCTCCGGCAAGGGCGGCGGCGCTGGGAAGCGGCGTGGCGGCGCGAGGGATGGGGGTGGCGGCTTGGTTTGTGGATGCGAGTAAGGAGTGAAAGGAAGAAGAGAGAAAAGAAAAGAGAGGAGGGAAACTAAGAAAGTTCAATCACTATAATTGGGCATTAAGGTGCATAAAGGGGCATTAAAGCGCATAAATGGAATTAAATTGCATAATTGGGCCTTAAATTGTAATTTGAATAGGAGAAGAATTATGGTAGTGGTTTTTAAAATTTTATGAGGGTAAGTGAGAAAGGATCGGCAGGGAGGCGGATCAGAGAAGAGCTTGGTCGGTGCGCTCCACCGAATCGGTCTGCTATGGGTGAGATGGATTTGGGTAAGACACGAATCGGGTTTAGGTTTTTGGTCGACTGAGGTAAAGGGACAAGGTAGAGAGAAGAAAGAGAAGTGGTTTGCTTATGACCAACCTAGTTAGAAGGAAAGAGATCAGACCAAGGACTTGTCTCGGCCAGAAAGACGAAAGTTCGATCGGCTAGGGTTACGATGGAGGTCGACCGAAGTTAAGGTTTTGGGTGAGAGAGAGAGAGAGAGAGAGAGAGAGAGAGGTTGACTCGACCTAGAGTTTAGGATTTCGGTCGAGAAAAGATCAATCAAGGGAGTTAGGGTTCCGATCAGAAGAACTTTCAAAGGAGGTCGGGCTGAGTTAGGGTTTTGGCCGAGCGAGAGTAAAATGGAAAGGATAGAGGAAAAAGGCAGGGAAAGAGCTTTTGTATTTGAAATTGTAAAATATGGAATTTTATAAATTGTAAATTATAATAAAAACAATTAATAAAACAAATTATTATATGTAAATAATTGTTTGAAAATTTAGGGATTTTCATATAGAAAAATAATAGAAATTATTTTACCTAGTTTTTCTTTTAAATTGAAACTTGGGACATTCTAATATTTATTAGGATGTCATATAGGCTAAGGGTCAAATTATAGCCGTTTGACACACTTTCTAGCTATTGATTAGAAAACAAAGTATCTTTTAAAAAGTACTATAAAAATGCTTTTTCCAACGGATGGATTTAAACAATAACTTAATGCAACAAAGAAAATGCAGTTTATGCCGAACAGAGTTTCAGTGAAATTCCTTCACACGACGGGCTGTCCGGCGCAAGCTGCATTTTGTCTACGCGCTGCCTTACAAAAACTAGTTTGCAACAAATTGCCCGGCGTGAACTACAAAATCACCGGACAATTGCGCTAGATTTCAATGAGACTAGATGTTCATGTTGGATGGTTCGGCATGAACAGGAAAAACACTAAACATGAATAAAGTCCTAAAGATTTTATTTGCTCCAAGCTATTTTAGTAAGTTTGAAAGAAATGTACCCAAATAACCGATAGATTGAAACCACCTTAATATTAGAACAAAGAGCAAAAAAGAACCTAGCTACAAACGTAGGTCTATTCTTTTGGGCTGATCTGAATGGCTGAACATCTAAACGGATGAAAATGGCTAAACTTTGAGAGCTTCTCGAGATAGACTCGGAGATTCAGATCCATCTTGTTTTACTTGCTTTTTAAAAGTGTTATGACATATCATCGAGACAGCAAAAAAACAGACCCAAAAAAATAAAGTGTATGCTCTTTTTGCATGAAGATAAGCTATTAATTAAGTTGTTAAGCCGTTAATCCCCGAAGAACTAGCCCTTAGATTCATCTCCCCAAGCTTTATAACTAGCAAAACATCCTTACTCTTCAACATTAAGCTTGATGTCGCACCACCAAAGATGAACCTTACATAATGAGCCTAAATGATCTTAAATGAGTCAATTTTAATCTTTAAAAAGGTCATCATCACCAAAATTCCTTAATCAAATGTATCACTAAAATTGAGGGACCTAAATGTTACAATTGGAATCTAGGTTGTATGTGACAAAACAGTGCCACATCATGTTTGGTCATGTCCGTAAATTACCCATGCAATGTAGAAAATCTACTTGTCATGTTTGAGCACCTAAATTTGTGTATGTGGCAGCAATACTTTTATCAATGTTTCAGTGGTAACATGATACGACAATTCACAGTTTCTTGTATTTTCACTGTGTCAAAATTCATTGTATGTTGTATTTTTATTTATGTGCAAGTCAAAATGTTCCACACATCTAAAAGCAGATAAAATGATTGAAGGTTACACTTCTGTAAAAAAAAAAATATCTATTTGTTAACAGGTAGGCAACCAAATTGTCACTTCCTCTACCTGCAGCTGCTGCAGTAGAAATACCTGTTAATTGTAGTAGGTTTGACTCTTTTGTCCTTCAATCATGCAAACAAAAGTGTGCTTTCTAGCCAGGATTACATACAATGGAATTTCTAGCCAGCAAGTAAAAGCTGAGCTCAGGATATATATGCAATGGAATTTCTGTAAGATAAAAAGAAAATTGCACTTTGGTCTAAGAAGTCTGGGCTACAACAAGATGCTTACATATCACTCTTTTGGAACCGATACCTACATATCACTCTGAGCACAAGCATCTTCGATGTATACACTGGCGCAATTGAATTGCACTTGTAGGTGCTTGGCACTGGCAGCCCTATCACTTGGGGCCTGAAAGCAGTTTATTCCAAAGGAAAGGACCATCCATACCGCTGATACGTGGTGGGCTCTGCATGATCAATCCTACACAGACACAAACAGCAGCAATGGCAAGTAAGGAGAGCATCGCAGGCCTGGTCGACAAGAACCTGTTCGAATGGGGATGGTAGGCAAGGCGCTGGACACATTGCCTGCAGCAGAGTGGTCGCTTGTCGCTCTGTTGGCTCTTTTGCACATCGAACGTGGTTTGAACAGTGGGCTTCAATTGACTCGCCTGCTTTACAGTGTCATCAGTGCCAGGCATTGGAACAGAAACATGAGCTTTGGGTGACCTGCTGTCAATTTTGCTCTGAACCATCTGAATGTAGGGCATGTGACCTCTCTTCTGAGCATAATCCTCTGGAGTGAAGCCAGTAGCATCACGAGCATTCTTCCACACTTTGATTCCTAGCTGTGATGTAAATTTGGCAGAGTTAAAAAACAGAAGCCAGAGAAAAGTGCAGGCAGAATCCAAGAGTAACCATAGTTTTCTTGTTCAGGACAAATTCCCAGAAGTACATTAAAAAGTTGGAGGCAAACCATCTTTGCGTCAGCACTTCACGAGAAAATCAAGTCTCATGTGAGAAAATATACCTCTACAAGATGGATTCCACAGTTAACACTCACAAAATGGTTAAACCTTCAGGACTAGATTACTAGGCAAACCAAGCTTTGACAAAAATTACTTTTGGATTTTTTTCGTAGAAACATTGACGATAAATTTCCAAACCTTCAGATGCAAATCTTTCATGAACTAGGTTTTAATGTCGGTTTATTATTTTTCCATGAGAGGTACTCCAATCATAAATTTTATACTGTTTTGGGTGTAATTGTGCGGTTCCGATATAGAAAGGAAGCTATTATAGGTAAGAAAGGAATTTACTCCCACCATATTCTTCTATTAAATCAGTAAACATATTCACCATGAGAATTTACTCTAAGTACCTGTTGAGGATCATCAGTTAAAGCATCTAAAACACCATCAGCGTCATTCATTGTGGCTGCAATATGAAGAGGTGTAATATTTGATGGACCAGTTATGTCCGGTGTAAACAAGAAGTGAACTGGAGTCTTTTCTCCACTTTCTATGGATGCAAAATTTGTTCTGTATCTTAATAGAAAGGCAACCAAAGGTTTCGACCGCTTGTTGACAGCATTGAATATTAATTTCTCTCCCAGGGCGAATTCAACTGGTGAGGAGACACCTAGATTAATATTACCCTGGAACAATGTGTCCAAAAGCTTCTTTACAACAGAACACCATTCCTGATCAATCGCAAAGGATAGCAACCATCTAAATCTTGCAACAGAAAAACCCTCGGTAAAATGTAGTGTCTCAGATGTAACATGTGGGTG
The DNA here is from genome assembly GCA_036346415.1 of Raddia guianensis. Classification (NCBI taxonomy): domain Eukaryota; kingdom Viridiplantae; phylum Streptophyta; class Magnoliopsida; order Poales; family Poaceae; genus Raddia; species Raddia guianensis. The sequence continues at coordinate 21,726,277 of CM070534.1, read as the reverse complement.
ACTCCTTTGAAGCAGCCAACCTATTTCTTGCAAAAAAGTGAAGGCTCGATTGCGAGAAGCCATCAGATTCTCTCTTCCTTCCATGGTGTCACCAAATGCAATTAAGTTCAATTCATGCTCCAACATTCTAATCTCGGAACATAAAGATTCTTCAGCAACAATAAAGGGAAAGGAAAGGCTGCTCTGATCACGATCTTCGACCTGGAGAAGAATTGAGAAATTAAGTAATGCAAGGAGGAAAATGACAATGCATACAAAGAAACCTCATAGCATGCACCTCGATGAACCCTCTTCCACTTGTACTAGGAAAGGAGCAAGAGAAAGTCAGATTTTGAGGGCCTTGCTGTATCGTAGTATCACACAGCATTTCTGTTGATTCTTGGATTAAATATTTCCCACCAAATATACAAAGTAATCTGAAATAAATAACACGTTAAAACAATTTTGAATTATTGTGGAAAGTTAGATGTCACAAAAAAACCTACTTTGTGGTTGGTTGAACTATGTTGAAACCTTTCACAGAGAATTTTGCTGTGGAAGAACAAGCGACTGCAATAGGGGTCACACTTAATATCTGATGCACATCACCTATTACCGGTTGCCAGGGAGACACTAGCATAAGCCTACCTGATAAACATGTTAAAAACAAAAGATAAGAAGCAATTGCTCAAATATATGAAGATAAAATACAAAAGGAAAAGGCTGATGCGAGCAAGTCTTTCAAATAAGGTGAACATACCATTCCAACTCAATGTCAGGCAGTCCTGAAATCTAGCATACATCCATCCTGTTCTCCAGAAGCTATTGGTGGACACATTAATAAGCTTTTCGATCCAAGGAGCTGGATCAGCACCAAGCTTTAGAAAAATTCAGGCAAAGAAAAATATCCATAAGTAAGCTGTATGCTTCTTTATCCAAGGTTCATAGTTTTAATTTTGTATTATTATAATGTTTATTCACCATAGAGAAGTGCTATACATGCACAGTCTGTATAAAGATACCTTATCCCACATCCAATTAGGGAGACGAAGGTAAATAGTTAGAATGACACAACCAGGCCTAATATGACTTTCCATTCCACTTGGGTAATGTGACAACCAGTTTAGAATCTGTAAGCAAAAACGATTTGATCAACGGCTTAAGCAGAAAGAAAAACTCAGTATCTTCTCAAGGATAAAACTGTTGAGAAACATCATTCCAGTTTGCAACAGGGTAAATGACCTGTGCTCGAAGATCAACAGGAAAATCCTTTGGCTCTTTCCCAAAGAGCTTAAAGACAATTTTATCAGTTCGGCTCTGGAAATGTTATAGGTATCAGGGGTACTGCAGCTTAAATCGGAACAAAACATTGGGAATACAACTAAAACAATAAACTAGGCAATTTACCTCATCTTCTTCAACGTAAGCATCATTCAAATCAAAATTCTGCAAAGGTCTTTTCAGTGGAGGCTCTCCTGACAACACATGTCAAGACATGCACACATCATTTTATTTTAATGATGTCGTCCTTGTTTGTCTTGGGCAATAGCAGCTGGTAATCCGTCTCAAAAAAAAAAGCAGCAGGTAATCAAGAGTTTTACCTGCAGAGGATTCAGTTCCTACAGGAACTGGTGGTCGAGTTGGCTCGTGTATGGTAAAGCCATTTGTAACATAGTTACCATCATTAGATGATACTGCAACAGAATTTGCATTCTTCAGCATATCTTGACACGCCTGTGTTCGAGCAATAGCAGCAAGGTTCTTCAAAAGATTAACTAAATGGTTGGGACTATTGGTTTGTTCAGATGAATTACCAGCTGCTGCCAACATAACAATGCAGTTAGAATGACCATAGTTGTCCTGCTTGTGGATTGAAATAATCGTTGTATGTAAAATTTTTCATGTGATTCTAGAAACTTACAATCTAGCCCCGAAAGTTGTTTCAACAACACAAGTAAGGTGTTGGTTAAGGACTGGTTTTCACCCAAGGAATTCCCAACCACCGCTGCCTGGGTTGGGACTTTCCTCCTCCTTCCATTATGTTTTGCTAGACGAGAGCGGCAGCTCTTCTTGTCTTCATCAAATTCTTGAAGAAGGTGAAACCTGACAATGCAAATCAAATAATTCCTTCTATTCAGCTCATCAATGATTGAAAAGATATGGAAAATATTTTTCAGCCTGTGGAAATCTGAATTCCAGTTATACTCATGCACACTTTGAATTTAGTATCATGCTTCAGTTTGGTGGTCTCTCGATGTTACAACTTACAAGTACAAGAATGGTGTTTGTTGCATATCACAAATTGCTTGTTAACAACCAATCATTAACCATAAATAAACTAGACAGGAACAGTCTTAACAATTAAAATCTCTGTCGTTACCACCCAGCCATACAATTTAATTACTGAAAAATCATCAATATGTTCTTGTTTCTGATACAGAGAGGCGAAACTTTGTGATGCCATCATCTCAAGCCTTTAGCTGTTGCTCAAGCAGAGCATTCATCAGGTTATGGCCAACCTACCCCAAATGTCAATTACTAATCAAAATCATCACTTTAACTATAATTATGGCAACTACTCATTTTATTTAAAAAATATTACCTTTTTAACGTCTTCATTTCTTTAAATCATAATTGTTACTCCCTCTTCTTTGACAAATAATGAAGCTTTAGGCACTGGCATGGTCTCCAAAAAATACAATTTTGACCAGTTGCTTTATATTGTAAATATGGTCAAAGTAGATAAAATTTTGGTGTACAGAATATTTTTGAGATGTCTACAGATCTACTCGTATTGTTTCCATATACATACTCCATCTACAAATTTAGGTCACCATGAGGTTAGTGTGATCAAGGTCATTGCATTTATCTTCCAAAATTTTACCATAACATATATCTTCTATTCTTGCTAATATATAGTAAAAGTCAAGGCTCAAATGACATCAAATTCCTAAATTGCAGCACCATTATACCACATCAAAGAACATGATTATATAGAAATGCTAACACCTATCTAATAGTTCCATTGATTTAAATATAATAGCAAAATGGTATTAGAACCTGCAATCTACAAGTAAAATATATGTAATGTAAGAACGTAACAGTGTAGGAACAAAATGTAACACTATGTAAGGACTCACTTCGGACTTCAGAAATTGCAATGATCTGATGTTCATGTTCAGGAAGTCAGGGTCTTCATGTTATCTAGACTCATGATAAAGCATTTTACAAAAATGACAAATTTCCAGCAAAAACTTTAAATTTTAATTTAAGCTGAAAAGAACAATGTTGTACGCAGCCCAATCACATGCACATCACTAATGCATAGCTCCGCCGATTTAATTCATTGTTGCTAGTCCGCTAATGGGCTATACCTGATTGCCTTGGCCTACTTAATATGTATATAAGCTAAGTGATATGGGCCAACGACCGGTCCCACTGCACTGCACTCCGGCGCTGGCTCCACCACTGTTTGCATTCCAGCATGTAGCTCAAGACAGAGAAATATAGTCAGATAAAGAATTAAATTGTGATCGGAGAATGGCCTTGTTGCACCAGATGACAGCGTTTAAATTGGATCAAATAGGATCGTGTTACGAGTAACATGATGAGCATTGAGCAGTGTTAAGTTCACAAAGAAATTGCTGACTAACCTGCTACACTGCTGGCAGAACCGATGTTCTATGTTTTTGATACGAACCAAACTCAACTTGGTATGCACTTCACACACCTTGTGCCTCTTATGGTAGTCCCTGGAATTGCTTAGATCTGCCTGACAGCCGTCAACTTGGCAAGTCGGAGCAGAACTAGAGCATGCACCTTTTCTCTGTCTCTCATCTTCGCTGCTCTGCCCTATCTGAACAACCATTCTGTCATGATCACCATTTGTGGCTGCAGCATTGCTGCACCTCTCACGGTCATTCTCCGGGGAAATTCTCCTCCTCTTGTCAACAACACCAAAATCAATCTCCCCCTGATCAGCTCGGCCCAATTCCTGGCTGCCGCACTCTGATGGAGCGACGGCATTTGATGGCGTGGCCAGGAATAGGTTGCCATCCCATCTCCAATCGTTCAAGTCCCACTCGAGGATCGCCTTCTTCTTCTTGGACCCGCTAGACACTCTTGCAACACCAGCTTGGCCGTCTTCTCGCAGGAATCCGGCCTCCATTTACCCCTTTTTCCTATCTTGACTCTCCTCTTATTGGCACAAGCGCCCAAAGATCTCGCAAGTCGCAATCCACCTACATCCCAAGACTACAAATGCATGAGCGGAACAGGATCGAGCACAACACCACCACACGTCCGCGACAAGTCACCAATCAATGAAGAACCAAGAAAGTACACTAGCATCATGGCAGAACGCGCCCAAAGAAAGGTAGATCAGATAGATTGGAGAGAGAGGGACAAGAAAGGTAAAGTCCTCACAGGCTCAGATGCGATGGTAATCTCTCGATGCGATGAGGGAGCAACTGAGCAAGTCAAGCCAAGAACTGGGCAGGGTAGGAAAGCAGCCTCCTTTTTCTCCGATAGTGTACTCGCTCTGGAGTCTGGAGCAGAAGCGGAGGAGCAGGAGGAGCGTGAGGGTTGGGGGGGACGCGGACGCGGGGCGAAGTATCCCGGGGAGGCATATCCATGCCAGGGCCTCTATTTCTTCCCCCCGCTGCTTGTCTGGCGTTGAGCGGGGCAGCTTCTGGGCGACGACGGACAGCGATGGCACGCACGGCCTGGAGTTGGAGGAGCGGAAGAAGAGCTGTGTAATGCTTTCTTCTTTTCGGCGTATGGTTGCGTTGGTATATTACTTTAGCAAATTTAAGAGCTCGCAAAAAAATCTAAAGATTATAAAAAAATAATTAAAAATAGTTTTATAATCTTTGGAATGACTACTAAAAGCCACGAAAAAATCGTTACAAATTATCATAACATATAGACCGTATAAAAATAACAAAATTTCCTACGGTAATACGCAACGATACAATACGCTGAAAAGAACAAGTTCCAACTGAATGTGGAGTGGTAAACTGGTCAAGGGGGCCTAGCCCACACCTCCGGCACCGCAGGGCAACCCTGATCACTGTAGCATTTTTTGAACGATTGAGGTGTTGCTTTGTAGATTTGTGATAATGACGATGATACCAATATATTTAACTAATAATTATAAAAAAAATAAAAACACACATCTAAAAGAATTATGAAAGCTGAACAAACCAAGTTTCTATCTAAAATTAACAATTAGTTAAAAAATCTGAAGAATTAATGTAAGTATACGTATATAAGTTTTTTCCAATACAAAATAACTAAATTTCTATTATAAAACTAAGTGAAAAAATGTGTAAACAAACTGGAAAAACAGTTGCCACGGTGAAACAACAATGTAGACTAACAAGAAAAAATAATCACCCACTCAAACTCGAGAAGCAGGCAACAGCTATATAGCAAAACTGAATATCTTTTACTGAGTTGATTTTCTAAAAACATAACTTATGGTGCCATGGTGAAGGATGAATTAAAATTATGGTGCGGTGGCTAGGTTTGGTAATCCGACTCGCAACTCACGAGTAGCTCGAGGCTTGCTCGTTTTTTGGTTTGGCTTGTAGACCAATGAGCCTGAACCCAACCTATTTTTCTAGCTCGGTCAAAAAAGAATCGAGCCAAGCCAAAACTCAGCTCGCTCATAGCTCTTTAGATCAATCCAAGTTCCACACTTCAACCCAAGGCCCAACTGAAATTGCACGGCCCATCTGAAACCCTAGAGATTATTTCCCACTTCCTGGTTCCCACTGAGCCACCACGTCATCCCCTAACTCTCAAGTGCTCACACTGTCCCTTACTTTCACGAGGCCCTCACCACCCAGAACCCCTATGCCCTACACTCCATCCTCCTCTAAGTCGCCACCTCGTTCCTTCAATTCGCCACCGTCGCTACCTCCCACTTCTAGATTCGTCATCGCTACATCCCACCAGCCAACTCTAGATCCGCCGCCACCACCTCCCACCTTCCACTGCCACCGCCTTGATCCACTGCCACCACCTTCCTCTATCCTTCTCCATGACGGAAACCATTGCCACCAAGCCGAACAGCACAAATATCTATATATGCTTTCTCTCCTCCACATCATCTCATGTCATGTATGATAGACTTTATAGACTGCTTATGTTTTCGTCGACCATTCCCATTGTACATGCTTTAAAAAGGATGGCTTTTGGGTTTGTATCTGCTTGCACTTTTTTTGAATGGAGGCAGCAGTGATTGCAACCTGCAAGGCAGTTAGGTGGAAATTGTGGCAAGCTTCTAAGCGTTGAAGGCTGCACATTCGTCCCAAGAGCACCCTCCCGAGAGCTCCTCCATTAAGCCGAATGACAACACTTTCTCGATAGTTGCAAAGCCATTACGAGAGTTTTTAATTGGGTCGACCCACGAGGTAATAGCCCGCAACCCCGCCCCAGGGTCTCTCTCGATGGCCTCGTCCTGGCTGTCAAGAGAGAGTAAGGGGTGCAACCTCCTCAGCGAGACTTGTCAGGTGGACCCGTGCCTTCATTTCTCTGATGGCTATCATAAGGTCGTCGAGAGGGACCCTAGGTTGCCAGCTCCCTAGCGCGCCCTACCATGTGGGCCTAGGTCTGTCTCTTTCAGCGACCTTAACTCTGGCTGTCGAGAATAACAAAATTGTAGAAAAAAAACTTAAACAATAGCCAAAAAACAAAATATTGTAATAATCTCTGCTGCAACTAGCAGCAACAGCAACCTACAAACCCTACTTCCCTGCATTTTCACCACTTTAGAAACAAATAACCACAATACCACACGTATGATCACAATTCACATTCATGCACATATAAACATCATAGTCACATCGACACTGAAAGAGGATCCTAAGGCCTAAAGGGGGGGTGAATAGGCAATTTTAAATTCTTTTGATTAATTGTTGATTAAGCTTTAAATTAATAGTGACCCAATCCTAGTGTCAATTGAAACGCAAACGGAAGCGATAAACAAGTTAATTACGCAACTAAGACATGGCATCACAATCAACACAAGCAATGCGATAAGAGTAAGTGCGGGAATGTAAATGAGAGGGAGACACGGTGTTTGTTTGATCAAGTTCGAGCCGCAACTCCTACTCTCCGCTGAGGCTACCCCTTGCGCACAAGGACGGCTCGCCTCGAGCCTCACGCCTCACTTACTCCCGGTAGTCGTTCGCCACTCCGCGAGGTGGACTCATCACCAGACACCGACTCGAGAGTAGCCACACGCCAAGGCCTACTCCCAAGCCCTCGCCTCCACGAAGGATGTCTTCAAAAGTAACAAGCCCGAAACGCCCCGATCATGCCGGATCGAAGGTCTTCCATGAAGCTCGGTGTTGGGGTTTAATGATTTGTGGCTTTGGATTATTTGTGGGTGGAGGAATGGCTCTACAACACCTAATTGATGAGCTATGAATGTGGTAGGTGAAGTGGAGTAGCAAACCTCAAAATAGCCAGCCACTAGGTAGGTATTTATAGCCCTAGAGCAAAACTAGCCGCTGTTCCTCGGAAGAGGACAAAAGACTAGCCGTTAGCCTCTACGGACGCCGTCCGACAGCATGCGCAATCTTTCGCTGAAAATACTTGATCGGACGCCGTCCGATAAGGACCGGATGCCGTCCGCGGTGGGAGTGTCTTTGGAGGTTGGATAACCGGACGCCCCTAGACGCCGTCCACCGTAAAGGGCCTCGGTTTTAACTTCGACCGGACGCCGTCCGTAACGACGGACGCCGTCCGAGCGATGACGATACAAAGGACCGGACGCCTCAAACGCCGTCCGACAGCGAGAACCACCCAAAATTTGAACCTTATCGGACGCCGTCCGGTGACTACCGGACGGCGTCCGGATGTAATGGATTTTCGGCTAAAGGTGATGGGGAAATTTAGGTGGGTTTCTCTCTCTCTCTAGATATCTCACAATGGGATATTTGGGTATTTTTAGAAGTGGTGGACTACGGAAACCGAGTTTTCAAGAATTTACAAAGATCCAGCATAGTCCGAGATATTCGAACCCTTTTGAACCGACGAAAAATGAAAATAAAACCTAACTACTCTAAACTATACGTGACCTCTACTCGCCTTGGCCACGCATTTGAAACCCTGAGCAGCTCACAAATTTGTCGAAGCTTCCAATTAGGGTTTTGCAATAACACCGAGTCTTTGCTAGGGTTCCGAGAAGTCCAAAAACCCCCTAGCACTTAATATTTATTTATTTTGTCATCAATGCCACTAATAAAAATTAGGGCTCAACGATGCTCACAATCTCCCCCTTTGTGGCACTTGATGGCAACCCAAGAGAGAATAAAATTTTTGAGCTGCAAAAGGGTTAGTGCAATATAAATATGCGAGCAATTTCAAATAAAAGACAACCACAACTCGACCACAAGGATGTGCAAATAAAGGAAGCTCCCCCTAAATTCATGCATAAATTAAGTTAAGAAGCCAACAAGGTTCAAGTGTCATGAAACCAACCAAGTTAACAAACACAAATTTAACCGAGTATCGAGGCATTAATTAATATTACAGAAAAAGACAAAACCTCGATCTCACTACCCATCTCACTAACTCATGCTATTCTCTGTACCTTCTCCCTAACTTCTCCCCCTTTGTCACCAAGTGACACAAAAAGGGAAAAGATCCTATTCTTACTGGTCTTGATCCATGTCGTCGCCTCCGTCATCTCCCTAGCCGCCGGAAGAGGAGCCCTGACCTCTGGGACGCTTGAACAAGGGCATATGAGCTGCAGAGGGTACCGACCGAGGTGAGGATGGATCATCATATAGCTGGGTCGGTTGAGGGTTTGGCAAAGAAAAGTTGAGATGGCGAGCGACTTCTCCACCAGTAAAATGAATCTTACCAGGAAGAGGATATGACTGTGGTGGAGGCACAAAGGAAGGAGCAGGCCCGGAAGGAGGGTATACCCAAGGATGAACCGGTGGTGGGTAGGCAGGTGGGCGAGGAAAACTCTGAGTCTGCTGGTAAGCCTGATAGCTGTCATGAGCATGTGAGTACCATGAGTAAGGATTGGCGCCTTCTGGAACGAGCATAAACATTGCACCCATGTACTGTATCGCTGACTTAAACTCTGCAAATTCATCATTTAAATAGGCCTGCTGCCCTGCCAGTTCCGTCATCTCCCTACGGGTGGCTGCTAACTCTTCTTTCACCTCAGTGTTGTGAAAACTTCTCATATCCGTGCGCAGCCCTCTCATCTCACCTATCAAGGCGTCATACCAAGGAGGAGGTGCAGCGGCAGAAGACCCCGCACCAGGTGCTGGCACAAACGGCTGCATTGGAGCAGCAGGAGCAAAGACAGGAGCTGGAGGTGGAGCAACATCGCCAGGACGATCCAACTTGGGCTTGCTCCCAAGTGAGTTTAAGAAGTTCTTCATCTGATGCTTTTTGATCTTATTGTTCCAACTCTTGACCTCATCCTCGGAAACCCGCTGTGTCCTAGAAAGAAGCAGGCCAATATATGGAGCTAGTGGAAGTGGTCTATTGACCTCTCTGAAAATGGCGTCATCAAACTCTCCCAGAATAGTAGCTCCAATATTTATAGTCCTACCTGTGAGCAGATAAAACATAAACCAACTGCAAATTGGAAGAATTCTGTCGCGGTTGCCACTTCGGAGAAATAGTGTGCTTCGAAGAATAAGATTGATCAGGGCAGGCTCCTGTCGCAATTGATTAGCCTGTCCCACATTTATTTCCTCATCATCAAGGTCGAGGTACATGAATCTGACTTCATCCAAAGAAGGATATTTAGCCCTCCAGAAGGCATCCTCATAAGCAATCTCATTCAAATCAGCGCCAGTATCTGGAGTGCCCAAAGCATCATTCATGTTTGCCACGGAGATCCCCTGAATTATTGCATCAACTGAGTGGTAATAGCTAAACTCTGACTCATCCTCAGCAGGTAACAGTGTGACAAAGAACTCACAGTTTCTTTCTTTATACCATGTTAACTTCTTATTTGAGACCAAAGCTGCCAGGCCTGGAGTAGAACTGAAAATGGTGAAGACCTCAGGTCCTGCGGCTGCGGTGATCTTATCCCAGTCAATACAGTGAGGGTCCCTAGGACCAGTCTTGGGAGCAGAGAAGCACATATAAAGTCGCTTCAAATTTTGTGTGAAACTGAATCCTCGGTATCCTCTCGCCGCTGAGGGAACCATCTGGCATAGGATACATCTCGCTTTTTCTTCAAGGTCTCCATGGATAACTTCAGGACCGAATTATCCAGAGGGTCGTCCTCCACAGTCTCAGTAATATCCTCATCAATGGGGTCCTCTGCATATGTCTCATCATCAAGATCCTCGGCTGAAGCAAAGGAAGATCCCGCAACCCGAGTCCAATGGGGTCCCTGATCAGGCTGCTGCTGAATATCTGCTCTAGTCACTCTACTTGGCCGAGGAGGAGCGGCACTGCTAGCCGTCTCATCTATGTAATTAGGATCGCCCTTACTGCCACTGTCGCGACGACCACTGAGAGTCCTGCTCAGAGCCTTCCCAAACTTCTTCAAAGATTTCGACATCTCGAATTACTTCCCCTAACAAAGTTACCACTGACCAGAACAACCTTCCTGTCAACTGCCACTGTCCAACGATCCACTGACAAGGTGCCAACCGACCACGGTCCAACCCTGAACACGAACGCGGAAAAATCCTATTCAAAACCTAGAACTCGGTAAATAACAAAATTTGACGGGAATAGAGGCGGGAAGCCGTTACCGAGCCCTAGAAGCGAGGGAGGAAGCCGCCGTGCGCGAGGAGATCGTCCCCAAGGCCCTTCCCGGTAGGGGAAAGGAGGGGAACTCGACGGAGACGAGGCGCACGAACGGAGCCGTCCACTTCCACCACGTGCTTCCAACTCTTCTTAGACCACTTTAACTTGTGCACCTTGGAGCCTTCATCGCCGATCACTAATTACGGTTTACTTGTGTTTAAGCCTTCGTCACCGATCACAGTTCGTTTACGAAGCCGACATCGTCAACTACACTTTGTTTTATGTTGCCATCCTATCTCACTAATAAGGATTTATGTATGTTTGTGATAATGTACCAAAGTGGCAAAAAAAGCGAATCCTGTTGCAAAACGCCAAAAAAGCAAAATTTTCATGTAATCCATGAATAAATAGAAACATCACATCACAAAGACCACACTCTGCTGGCGGGAGTTTTCACTATTTGCCACTTTTTAAATTTATGTTTTGGTATTTATCATCATCATGTATGATATGTGGGATCAATTGGCCCTTTTTTTTTTGAGATTTTGTTGGGTTCGGTCTATTTTGGACTAAAATTAAGAAGCAAAAAATAAAAGTATAAAAAGATAAAAAAAATATGTAAAAAATATTTTTAAGATTTATGAGTAAAATTTTACAAAGTTTTAAAAAATTAAACATCATGAAAAAAATTTTACCCCGACCAAATCGAATCAAACAAAACCACTAACCACAAAATACCTGAGGTCACCGATGATGAGTTAGATTAAAAAAAATGGAAACACGAATTTTAAGAAGTGATGCATACAAAAAATTCCCATTAGGCTCCAGTGCAGAAGCTGCTCGGGGTGGGCGACGGTGGAGGGCCCAAGAGACGGGGTCGGCGAGGAGGTGCTACCATGGTGAGCGGTTGGGGAAGAGACATTGCTGGGGTGGACGCTAGAGGTGGCCAACGGGCCGGCCCGGTTCGGCCCGGTTTAGGCCTGTTTGGTTCGTTTAGTAACCGAACCGAACTGGGCCGGCAAGGCTTTATATGGGTTGGTTTGTTTTAATTAAATATCTAAATAAATTAAGAAAAACCACTATATTTTACAAATATACACTATAAATTGCGTAAACGCACTATATATCTTTAGAAATATATATAAATGAATATATTTAATTAAGGCCCTGTTCTTTTGAAATGATCCGAGCAATTTGAGCAATTTGAAACGACCGAACTTCGAGAGCTTCTCGAGGTAGTCTCGAGATTCGGATACATTTCGTTTGACTTGTATTTTAAAGCGTTAGAACCCATCTTCAAAACAACGAAAAAACGGACTCAAAAAACTCAAAACATATGTGTTTTCAAAACGTAGATAAGTCGTTAAGCTGTTAAGACGTTAAGCTGATAAGCTGAAGAGAACTGGGCCTAAATAAATATGCTACAGTGACAAACCGAACCGGGCTAAAACTGAACTGGGCCAGCCCGATGGGCCTCGGCCTTGGCCCAGCCCGGTTTGGTGAACAGTGCAGACCGGTTCGGCCTTGCTGGGCTGGCCCGTTTGGCCACCTCTAGTGGACGCAGCCGTCTCTGGCCGGAGAGCCGGAGAGGGCACGAGAGGTGGAGGCGATGCTCGGTTGATTCCAGGGAGGGAGGGAAGAGGGTTCGCGGAATCCGAGGGGAAGAGCCGAGCTTTGAGCCGGGTGGAAAGATGGGTGCAGGACTGCAGGGCATCCGACGGGGAACAGTTAGGTAGCACTATTGTCGTGTTGACTTCACAATACATCAAGTCAGCAAAAGAGCATCACTGGTAAACAGGCAGCAAACCGAAGGCGGCGGCGACTCAACTGAAGGTCGTCTCGTCGTCTCCGATCAGCAGGCTTCCCCGGCGGCTCTGTCAAAGGAGTTACTCTAGGGCGGCACAAGGTATATCCATCCTGACTCATCATCCATGTTATATTTCTGTTTCGTCCACTGGATCGCCTGTTTTGAACTATGATTTGATAGTGTCTTTGGGGGGTTGGGGTGGGTGGGCATATCGGGCGATTCCTGCAATTGGTTTCAAATTAGTAAGCACACTGATGCTACGGGACATTGTGAATTTGTGATATGCAGACAAGCCACCTCTACCTGTGCTTGGTTTGAAGTTTGCCCATGGATAACCAGGGAAACAATCTTAGAGATTTTCTTCGAACCAATGGACTTGTTGTACTCGAAAGAGTGGACAACAACTCTAATTTGCGATCCTTCACAGAAAAGGAGATTGAACACATTACTGATGGGTATAGCACTGTGCTGGGAAAAGGGCAGTTTTGTGAGGTTTACAAAGGAAAATTTGATGATGGACGTCCAGTGGCAGTAAAGAGATACATAAACGGCACTCGGAAAGAAGAGTTTGCCAAGGAGGTGATAGTGCATTCTCAGATAAACCACAAGAATGTTGTTAGGCTCATGGGTTGTTGCACAGAGGAAAATGCTCTAATGATTGTTATGGAGTTTATGAGTAATGGGAATCTGTACAACGTCCTTCACTGCAACGATGATAACTGCCGGCTTCCCTTCCCTTTGGAAAAACGTCTGGTCGTTGCCATAGAAATAGCTGAAGTATTGTCATACATGCATTCAATGTACAGTCCTGTTCTTCATGGTGACATCAAACCGGCCAATATACTGCTGGATGAGAATCTCGTGCCAAAGATATCAGATTTTGGAATAGCAAGATTACTTTCAAGTAATGAGGCACAACATACCGAAAATATAATTGGTTCCATAGGCTACCTGGATCCTTTGTATTATCAGACTGGGCTTCTAACTCCAAAGAGTGATGTATATAGTTTTGGTGTTGTTGTGCTGGAACTGATCACCAGAAAGAAAGCTGCTGACGGGAATTTGAACCTTACTAAAATTTTTGAAGAGGCTCATAGAAAAGGGAAAAAGTTGAGACAAATGTTTGATAACGAAATAGCGAATAACAAAGGTAATGTGAAGTTGCTCGAAGACATCGCAAAGCTAGCTGCTGAATGCTTGAAAATGGAGGAAAAATGCGTCCAGAAATGTTTGAAGTAGCAGATAGACTTAGGATGATTAGAAAAGCTCTCAAGCAGAACAAGGGTGGAATGTCTACAGGTAATAATGAGTTTAATTTCGTTTTCCTTACCCAATTAGCACGATAATATTAGTCTGTCTGGAACACTTAATTTTACCTAGAATACCTAAAAAATAGAATGCCCAATGTATGAAAGTATTAAATATTGGGAAAATTCCTTGTATACAAGGAAATGTTTTGTCATTCTGTTCCTTATGTGCTACTAATTTATGTATTACTGAGTTCATGTCCTGTATGTCAACCACACAGAGCACTATTTCACTGCAATTCACATCAGAATTTTCCCAAATATTGTTTGTGTTAAATAGTATTGCTAAAGAAGTGGAAATTTATTGAATGTGTTATCATGTTATATTAGTTATTGTTGTTTCGATCTACCCCCACGCAGGAAGCAACTATGGGCCAATCAGATCTCTATTCCCTGGCAGGGCTACTATTAACCCATCTGAGAAAACTCCAACTATGGTGCCGACTATTTCCCTCGACGAACTGAAGGAAATAACAGGGAACTTTAGTAATGATGCTCTAATAGGTGAAGGCCGACATGCCAGTGTTTTCTTTGCAAAGCTGAAAGATGGCCAGAAATCTGCCCTAAAGAGGTTCAGTCTTTTGAAAGATGGCCGGAAGACAGTTTTAATATCTTCTTTGAAAGTCACTGACATAGAATTTGCGGCTGACAAGGTCCTTATTAAAAACCCTGCCTTTAGATAAGAGGATTTTTTTTTCATTAGTGCTATTATTAAGTTCTGATTCTTCGGTTTTGTCATTACAAAACGCATATTATTATTGATGCCATTCTTTTTGCAATCTAATTTCACCCATGCCATTCTCAGGAGTTTCTGGCATTTTTAGCATATGCGAGATGCAAATACGGTAGAAATACGCACCTGACAGTTGAGTCCCACCTGTCATCCTCTACCTCCTTGTTCCTCCCCTCCTCCGTCGTCTCTCTTATCCATGCCTGGCCGCTGAGGGTCGGCGAGCTGGTCGGTGGCGGACTCAAATGCGGCACGTGGGCGATGGCGAGCTTGGCGTCGGCGGCGAGCTCGAAGGCGGCGCGTGGGCGGTGGCGAGCTTGGGTGAAGGAGGCGGCATCGGCGTGGGTGTGAAGGAGGAGGAGGCGCCCACGAGCTCGCCGCCGCCGCCCTTTGCGAGCGAGCTCGCCAGCGAGCTATGGAGGGAAGAGAGGAAGCGTGAGCTCAGAGAGGGGGAGCTCGCCAGAGGGCAAACCATCCGACCTAGATGAGAGAGAAGAGAGAGGAGGAGGGGAGGAGTAAGAAGGTAGAGCAGTGCCAGTGGAGGAAGGAGGAAGAAGTTGAGTGTATGACGTGCAAGGGCCACATGTCAGGTTGTATTTTTGCTTACATTTTGATTTGGTATATGTCGTAAATGCTTTGAAACCCTCTGAGAATGGCAACCGTGAAATATTGTTGCAAAAAGAGTGACATCAATAATAATATGCGTTTTGTATTGGCTAAACCGAAGAATCGACCACTTTATAATGGCATGGATGAAAAAAATCCTAGATAATATATAGCAAAGACTCTGTCCCATATCACTCCATTCTCTCTCCATATCTCTAGATTAGATATTATCTCTCCTGTCTCTATATTTGTTTTGAGAATAGAGACTTTGTTGGAGAGGATAGAAATATGAGCAACGAAGAGTTGTTTAGAGAAGGAGATACGTATATCCGAGTTTAGAGACTCTGTTATGGATATATCATGATTGCCTTTTGATTTCCTTTGCTGCAACTTGCAGGTTCTGGCCGACGCAACATTAAAGCATGATAGTATAGTCCAACTTCTTGGATATTGCATCGAAGTGGAAATTTGTGTTCTTGCTTATGAGTATGCACCAAATGGCTCCTTGTACGACATTCTTCATGGTAAGAAGTAAATAGAAGTCTGGAAAAAATTTGTTGTGTAACACCATGCATGTCTTTGTTGCGTTTAGTCCCACATTAGTTAGCGGTGATGAGGGAGCACAATTTAGAAGGTGGGGTGACCATAATTCATCAGGCTAGTCTTTTGCGTTGAGTGAGCCTAGACCTTGGTTGTGACTCCAGTTGGGCCTGGGACCTGGGCCCGAGACTAGATGCTGGTCTTGGGAGGAACCGGATCGCTGGCGGGCCATATGATGGTAAGATCGCAGCGGGTTCTAACAAGTGGTATCAGAGCTTTAGGTCAAACCCGGAACATCTCCAAGAGATCGCACGACATAGGACAGATGGTCCGATGTATGATGGGAGAGATTGTTAGATTTAGTCCCACATCGGTTAGCAGTGATGGGGGAGCACAACTTAAAAGGTAGGTTGACCATTATCAATCAGTCTAGTATTTTGGGTTGAGTGGATCTTAGACCTTGGTTGTGACTATAGTTGGGCCTGGGACCTAGGACCAAGACCAGATGTTGGTCTCGGGAGGAGACGGATCGCTGGAGGGCCATGTGATGGCAGGATCGTAGCGGGCTCTAATAGTCTTCGCTCCACTTGGAATGCTAGCAAAGCCAGATAAATTTGTGCAGTTACTCCGAAAGTCATGGTCACTTGGTGCATTCTGGTTGTATTCATAGTAGTAGCTATGCTCAATTTTGCATCTACTCGTAGTAGCATGGGAAAGGGACTAAAATCATGGCTGAACTGGTCAAACTCGAATTGTTGGACTGTCCCAAGATTTTCTATAAGCACCGGTTTAGCCACATAAGCACTCCCCTTGATCCACATCTTTGATGCAATGTAATCCCTTTTAGTTGTTTAACCATAAAATGCTTGGATCGTTTTGGAAAATCTTGAAGAAAACTAGAAATTATCTTGATATGTCCTGTCTATCTAGCAACTGTTAGAAACAAGAATATTGCTCATCATGTTGCTCTTTTTCTCTGAATAGTCTCTAGAATTTTGAAGTTTAGAAACAAAGCTGATAATCTCCGAGTAATCACAGGTAAAGACGGTGTTTTGGGATCCCAGGAAAGACCAATTCTGTCTTGGGCACAGCGAGTGAAGATTGCCCTGAGTGTTGCAGAAGGGCTTGAGTTCCTCCACAAGGCCACGCCTCCCATCATCCACACTGGCATCATATCCAGAAATATACTTCTCTTTGAAAATGATGTCGCAAAGATTGGTGACCTGGGTGTCTCCAAATGGGTGCGGGATCCTCATAAGAGTATGCATGATATTTATCTTGATCGTCTTGATGGTCTTCATCCTCCAGTTTCGTGTTCCGCACCCAAGTATGTGATAAAATGTACCACTACATTCAAATCATTCCAATACACAAACAGGCTTAAAAAAATAGTACGCACTCTCCTAGTCCCCTATCTAGCATGCCTTTGTTTCTTTTGTTAGGTATGAGGAGACCGGAGTGTGTACTCCAGAGACTGATATCTACACATTTGGGGTTGTGCTATTGGAGCTTTTAACAGGTCTGAAAACTATTGATTATACTCGACCTCTTGGTCAGGAGAGCCTCGTGACGTGGGTATGTATTTGTCAATCACGGATATAACTGGCTCAGAAGATGCAGGAGCTAACGAAAGTGTGATGCAGGCTGCACCAAAGCTTAGCGAAGACAAGGTGGGACAGTGTGTGGATCCAAGGCTTGAAGGTGCATACCCTCCAAAAGCAGTGGCCAAGGTAGGGAAAAAACTTTGAATGCCAGACACTGTTGTGCTTAGCAGTAATGTACTTGTGCGCCTACACCTTGAGTTTTATTAGTAGTTGTATTGGTTCTTACACATAATTCCGTTTTTGTTGAATTTCGCAGATAAAAAACTGACTAAGGAAAAAGCAATAAAACCTTCTGCCATAACTTCACATCTTTTTATTGTAAAAAGAAAATGAAGTTTCAAAGCATGGTAGTAGTTATGCTTTGAAAATCATCGTGAAATAGTACGGTTCTTTGACTGATTTTTGGCATGCCATGCGGAGTACAAAAATCCTGTCACAAAATATTTCAGTGACATCAACTGTCAATTATGGACCACTATTATGTATGTTACATTTCTTACACCATTTTAGCAAAACAGATGGCTGCGATTGCCGCTCTATGCGTTCAGGACGAGGTGAACTTCCGACCCAACATGAGCTTTGTCGTGATGGCTCAGGCTGCTGCTGAACAGCATCAATCGTTTGCCCGCCAGCCACCCATACCAGTGAGGGATCTGCAAGATGATACCACATTGCACCCAACAAGTGCATACAATGTGGTTTGTGGGACAAGCATGACGTTGTGGTGATGAGTGGCCGTCTTGCTTTGTTTTGAATCAAAACTGGATTTATAGGTCTGAAACCTTTTCAGTTTCTGAATTAAGAACATTTGTCCGGGCTGCTGATGGAACAGGGAAAACTGTACGTGTGCAAACCATATGCAACAACTCAGCTTGAGAATTGAGATGGACCACAAGTTGAATTCAAACAATGTGCATCGTATAGGGAAGACACGAATTTTTGATGTCATCAAAGGGACTGATATACATTAATATCCTGAGATTACAGTTTATGGAGCGATAGCTAGTACATACAATGAAAATGGTTTCTCTAAAAGAACCACATAAAACATTTCAAACGTGAAGCACTATTTTAAGGCTTGCTCTAAAAAAGCATTGTTTTTAGGTTTTTTGGGAGTTATTTTTTCTGATTTTGGATTTAGATTGAAATTTTCAATTTACTTTGGTTTTAAATAGTGGCTTTTGTGCGGGTTACCGAAGTGTGGTTACCGTCAGTCCTTCACTGGCACCCATGCCGTACACTATGCTGTGGGTTCCAGGGTAGAAGACTGATCAGGCCTTGTACATTCCAGCTTATCGTAGCGTAGCGTTTCACTACAATTTATCTTTTTTATATAGCCTATTTGGTGTAATAATTTGTAATGATTTTCTCAGGTTTTTAGCAGTCCTAAAAACCCTAAAACTATTTTTAAATTATTTTTTTATAACATTTACACCTCTATTTAAAAACTCTCAAATTTTACTAAAACGCTATGCTACGCTAAGCTCAAATGTACAAGGCTGAATTCATCGTAGATTTGGGTGTGTGGACTATAGCTAGTGCGCCCGCTAATACTGGAAAGCACAATGGAAGTTTATTTTGGGTTATCTTTAGTATATTGGTGGACCATGAGGGGACATACTCTGGAGGTTTGTGCTTTATTGATTATTCTATGCAAAAATGCTTTGTACCAAGCATCCAAACAGTGTTGGACGAGAGCAGCCAACTGCCCATCACGCATAAGCCCATCGCGCGGCGCGCTCCCCTGTTGCAACTGCTTCTAATCCGTTGAAACAACATTCCTCTCTCCCCCCACTTTCTTTCACCCTCTCCCACTCTTCTGCACAGTCCCACTCTAGTCCCTAAATCCGCCCCTCCTAAATCCTGCAAATCTATGTGGAGCCAGTGAATCCGAGACCAAGTGGAGGGCTTTGGTGATTCATTCGATATGGCGGCGGCTAGTGGGACGGTGGGGGCGGCGAACCGGGGTCTCCTTCATCACCATCGACAGCAGCTTGTGGGCTTCGCGGGGAGGGTAGACCACCATTGACGGTGGCGTTAGGTCGTGTCCCTTCGTTGGAGGGGAGGGGGGCTCCAACGACTACAACAGCAACCTAGTTTTCTGTCGAACATCCTAGAGTTGCTTTGTCGGGTATGCTCCCATCAAACCCTTGTCCTCATACGGTGTGATTTTTTTGCCTGATGAGAATTCGCCATTTTCCTACTGGCTTGGTAGGGATGGCAATTTTACCTATGGGTATTGTCGGTGTGGATTTCGATGCTAGACCGATAGATTTGAGGTTCGTAGTTTGGTTAGGGGGATTTTCGCCGTCGCGCCTCGATCCGCCCTCGAGCTCCCAATAACAGTATGAACACAACCATATATCCAGGTTCGGGCCCCCGAGGTGGGTAATAGCCCTACTCCTGCTTGAGTGCTAGCTCTATGTGTATTGGGTATGAAATGAGGTGGGAGGAAGAAGAAGCCCCCCTTCCCCGTGGTGGCTTGGCCCCTTATGTAATGTGGGTGAGCCCGAACCGCCGGGGAGAGAGAAACAGGGTACATCTAGCCTATTACATCATCACTGTACTGGCAGGTATACAATAAATGCCGTGTAGTCGTAGCCGCCTGCTACGCACGTCCTGCTGCCTTGTCGCGTCCTATCGGTGGCAGTGGGGCCCGGAGTCTCGCCAGCCCTGCCAGCTGCTCAGGTGGTTGTCGATGTGGTGCGGGGCCTGATCGCCCGCCTGCCCGCCGATCTGCCACATGTTCTGGTCGCCGATCTGCTACGTGGCCTAGCCGTCGAGCTGCCACGATATCGGCTCGGGCGATGTTTCGCCGACGACCACAGTGTCTGGTCGACCTCCGCGCCAGGGCCTGGTCGGCCTCGCTTGCCGAGAGTACCACGCCTCGGGGTCCAGTTTCGAGCGATGGGGCTCGCATGCCCGCCAGTCCACTCGGAACCAGACCCGGTCTTCTCGGTCCTCCTGGATGCCTCAGTCTCCTACCCCCCTCTGGAGGAGGTGGAGAGGACACCCCGGTACCTTGTGTACCGACAGTAGCCACCAGGCCCGCCCTAGGGCGCAAGCCGAGCTCGATGTCCCTTCTGGTCCAGATCATTGCCGATGCTCGGTTGCAACCCTGGGTGGGGCAAGTTCCGTCGCGCGTCGCACGCTGGTCTTCTCCACTTCAGCCTGGTAATCCCCGGAGCCCTCGAGCGCCTTGCTCGTGGCGATTCACCTGCATCCAAACAGATCACCTCTTCCCGCACGAGCGGGGGGTTATATCACACTTTTTACATAGAGGGATAAACTGAAGCTACTGGAGTAACACTACCGCTGCGGTGTTGCCAGTGGGTGTCACTTTGTCGTTTCCTTTCACATTTCGGAACTTACGCCCTTGCAGTCTCTCGAGGCCGGACCAAAACATCGTAAGGTTTAAGGCTGCAGGTTTCCGGGGGTGGTCATAGGCCAGCGGTGCTTGCGGAGCAGGCCGCCTGATGCACTGTGCCGGACATGGCCCCCAGTCGCCCTCCCTTTCTCGGCACGAATGTTAGGCGTCCCCTCTTATCGTCAAGGGGCCGTCAGGTTAGAAACAGAGAAGACAATCGTTCAAGACCAACACTGGCAACCCATGGGCGAGGCAACTGAACAGAACGCGGAAGAAAGCGAACACACACTTAACAGGACCACAGAGTACTTACGGTACTCGTAGGCCGAAGACATGACCTTCTCACCTCCAGAGCACTCGTCTCCGGACGGTCCGCCGGACTTGGCGCCCCTCTGGAAGTTCAACGTCTACGCCGACCCGGTCGGTGTACAGTGTATTCATCGACGGTGGCGGATGTGTGGACGAAGATGCCTCCTCCCTAAACCGGAGGCTGAGGCAGTCGCATCATCGTCCCCACCTGGGCCGGGGGCTACGACGGACGGTCGCGGAAGCCCCCTGTCGAGGGCCCTAATCGAAGCACAGGCAAAGCTGCTTCCTCCCTGAAACGGAGGCTGAGGCAACCGCATCGTCGTCCCCACCAGGGCCAGGGGCTGTGACGGACGGTCGTGGAAGCCTTCTTTCGAAAGCCTCGACCGAAGCGTAACCGCTGCGTTTTCGTCGTCCCCACCAAGGCCGGGGGCTGCGACAGACGAGGTGGTTTTACAGCGCCCGAGCTGGTCATCGGGGTCGCTCAGCTTGCACTCGGCACACCTAGCACCCTTCACCAGCTCGCAGGCATCCTGGAGGGCAGCAGGCTGGCCGAACTAGCCGGCTCCCGTTCGTGCCTGCCAGGATATCAGAGAGCGGCTGCTCCCCTCTTCCTGAGCGATGCACTTCAGAGGAATCTCAGGCGTAGAGCTTGGCCTTTTGCTCGTACTTCCCGGCTGATGCATTGTCGTCGAGGACCGCTTGGAACCGTAGGATGGCTCGGACCTGACATCCGCAGACCCTCGCTGCCAAGGGGGCAACCACACGGTGGCTGCTGATGTACTCCGCCTGGCCTGGCGTTTCCACCTTAACCGTCTCGGCAATTGTTCCACCTTCCCTCCCTGAACTGGAGGTTGAGGCAGCTACGACGTCGTCCCCACCAAGCTTGGGGGCTGCGACGGACGGTCGCAGAAGCCTTCTTTCGAAAGCCCCGACCGAAGCATAGGCACAGCTGCTCCCTCCCTGAACCGGAGGCCGAGGCAGCCGCATTGTCGTCCCCACCAGGCCAGGGGCTGCGACAGACGGTCACGAAAGCCTTCTTTCGAAAGCCCCGACTGAAGCATAACTTCTTCGCCTTCAGGCGTCACTTGGTGCCGTCAAGAACTGAAAAAAAAGCGCTTCATATCTGAACCGGTGCACGGAGTCACGTCCTGTGATCGTCTTGCACTCCATCTAGCACGGCGTCGCCACGGCCATGGGCATCGCCATGGAGCCATGGGCGCGGCTGTTGGAGCTTGGTGCTGGACAAGGAGGAGAGCGGCAGGAGGGAGGCTCCCCGCGCGCCGCTGTCTCTAATGCTGGAGGAGATGCGGAGGAAGCCCACGCCATCGCCGAGCACACCGCCGCTGGCTCCGAACCGGAGAGGAGGGCTGGAGGAGCAGTGTTGAGACCCATGTGGAGGGTACCCCGGTTTGATGATGAATATATGTGACAAGATGGAATTTGAAGTGTTTTAAAGAATGTCAAATGATGCATTTGTGGAAATTGCCGTGGAATTGGTACCGGACCATTGTGCTGAGCTTGGGCTAGATAATAGTTTTGATCGGAAGTGGTCCGGTGGAATTTAGGCTGACACGTGGAGTGTTAGGACTTTCTAATTGTGTTGTCGTAAATGGATTATTGTGTTGGTAATTTTGTGATGGACTAACCTTGCAGGTAAGGTAAGGTGTGTTGGTTTCGTGTGTGTTCACCTCAGTGATGTAGGTATCGGCGGTGCGTGGTGGCGACTCATTTGGGACACTGGAGGTGGTGTGTCGGGCGGCGGCAGAGACCGGGTTCGATGACTTGGCGGTCACATGAGGTGGTGCACTCGAGAAGCTTAGCCATGGCGAGGAATCCGAGGCAGCTGGAGGTTGCGGCGTCGGTAACCTGGTGGCGAAGCTGGTTCTGACCTGTGGGCCCAGGCGTGGGCTGGCGATCGAAGATGCTGCGAAGATATTTCCCGGAGGAATATGTGGATAATATTCTCTCTCGGAAATGTGTCTTGTAGTGTGTGTGCTGTACACCACTCATCCTCAAATGAAGGGTGGAGATGGGCTCTAGGTGTTAGGGCATCTCACCCATGGGCTATAAATAGAGGTGGAGGGGAGCACCTCCTCCTCATTCCCTTAGAGCTGAAATTTCAGAAATATAGAGGGTGAGTTGGGTGTGTAAGGGTGGCACTTAGAGTGCTTGTGACCACATGGAGTGTGGTTTGTAATTCCCCAACTTCTATGCAATGAAATCTCTCATCTTCATGATCATCTTGTGTTGATTTGCTCCAAGTTCTTCTTTCTTTTGTTTCCCCTTTTTGGAGTTCTTATTCGGAGATGAGTCTTGGTGATTTCTTGCTGGTTCTTGATGGTCTATGAAGCCTTGAGGTTGCTAATATGATTTGCCACACTCTTTGCAACCATATGAGAGGCAAGAGATCAAGTTCTTGACTTGTTGCAAATTTGTCCAGAGATTTTCATCCGCGCAGCAGCCAGTAAAATATTTTTATAAAAATCTATAAAAATCATTTTGGGATGATTCTAGTTGAAAAAGATGCGTGACTTAGATATCCATCTGTGGTAAAAATTTGAAGTCTACTGGTTTCTCCAATTGGGAGCTATGAAGTGAAAACCGAGCCCCAAACTTTCTGCTCGAAGTTCTTGACTGCTCTTAGTGTTTGATTTTTCATATTTTCTGTGGATGGATTCTTGAGATGATTTTTGGTGGAGAGCTTCACGACTCATTATTTCATAGGGAGAAAAATTCCCACAATTTTTGGAGCAATAGAAAGCTATCATCTCTCTGCTCCAATTAGAAATAAACTCTGAAGAATCTGCTTTTGCTTTCCAGAAAGCAGTTTGTGTTGTTTGAATTTTCATATTTGTTCTGTAAGGAGTTTTAAGGAGATTTTTGGTGGAGTGCTTCATAACACATTGACACATAGGGAGAAAAATTCCCACGATTTTTGGAGCACCCGAAAGCCACCAACCTCCTGCTCCATTAGAGGACAAATTATGAAAGAATCTGCTTTGGCTTTTCTGAAAGCCACTTTGGTCATTTGGCTTGATCTCCTTTACTAAAGCAAGATTTGAATTGACCCCTCTCTTTTGAACACTTGACAACCTGGATTGTGTTTTCAAAATCCCAAATTCATGGCTCTCATGCACCCAAGTGAAGGGTACACATAGTTGTCAAGTTGTTCGGGTTTTTTGGTGAAAACTTCAAAAAATGTTGTGGCGTCTATTCACCCCCTCTAGCCGCCTAGCTCGGGTCTTCAAGCAGCCCCAGGCTGCTGCGCTGCCGCTAAAAGAGGAGGAGCTCCGTCGGGCGCTGCTGGACGCGGAGGGAGCAGCCCCCACGCCGCCGGCATGGACCGCCTTCTCCGCCGGCCTGGGGTGGAGGTCGGATGAGGTCATGCTGCCGCCGAGCTTGAGGAAGAGAGCTGGAGGAGCTTGCTGTCGTCGGGTTGGAGATGAGGAGACGTGGAGGGGTCCCACGCCGCCGGCCGGAGGAGCCCGCCCCGGGCCGCCACCGATGGAGAGGCCGGAGGGAGCAGTACCGTCGCCCGCTGCTGCTAGAGGAGATGAGGAGGCCGGGGGAGCCCACCGCGTCGCCGGCCGCTCTTGGAGGAGATGAGGAGGCCGGGGGGAGCTCCACGCGCCGCCGGCTCCCGCTGGAGAGGATGAAGCCGGGGGAGGGAGGCGCCCGCGACGCCCACTGCCGCCGAGGTGTAGGAGCTCGGGAGAAGCTCCACGCCGCGCCGGGCCGTCGCCGGCTTCTGGAGAGAGGAGCTAGAGGAAGCCCCGCGCCCGGCGCGGCCGAAGAGGAGGAGGAT
The DNA here is from genome assembly GCA_036346415.1 of Raddia guianensis. Lineage (NCBI taxonomy): Eukaryota > Viridiplantae > Streptophyta > Magnoliopsida > Poales > Poaceae > Raddia > Raddia guianensis. The sequence goes on along the minus strand of CM070534.1, from coordinate 21,701,480 downwards.
CCGTGGGGGAACCCACGCCGCCGCGCCGCCACTGGGAAGAAGGAGGCGCGGAGGAGGAGGCCGGGAGGCCGCCTGAGCCGCCGGCGTCTCTGCTGAGGGAGGCGCAGAGCCGCTCCACGCTACTGACCGCCTAGGAGGAGGCCGTAGGAGGCCGCCCCGCGCTGCTGCAGGAGGAGGAGGGAGGCGCCGCCGCTCACTGGAGAGGAGGCCGGGGGAGCCCCGCGCTGCTGACCCCTGCTTGGAAAAGGAGGTCGGAAGGAAGCCCCCGCGCCGCCTGCCACTCCTCCCCTTGCTCTCCTTGCCAGCCGCCCCTCAGATCTGGAAAAAGGGGATCCAGCCCTCTGCTCTCGGCCTCTACCCCTAATCCACTCTGATTTCTTCAATTTCTTGCCCGATCTGTGTGCTTCCGCCTTCGATTTTTGGGGATGAACTCAAAGGGGAGAGGATTCAACAGTTACCCTCTACCTGGAGCGCCACTGTCGTGTTCGATTTCGCCGCTGGACCGACAGATTTGAGGTTCGTACTTTGGTTAGGTGGATTTTCGCCGTCGCGCCTCGATCCGCCCTCGAGCTCCCAAGAACAGTATGAACACAGCCATATATCCAGGCTCGGGCCCCCGAGGTGGGTAATAGCCCTACTCCTGCTTGAGCGCTAGCTCTATGTGTATTGGGTATGAAATGAGGTGGGAGGAAGAAGAAGCCCCCTTCCCCGTGGTGGCTTGGCCTCTTATATAATGTGGGTGAGCCTGAACCGTCGGGGAGAGAGAAACAGGGTACATTTAGCCTATTACATCATCACTGTACTGGCAGGTATACAATAAATGCCGTGTAGTCATAGCCGCCTGCTACGCACGTCCCGCTGCCTTGTCGCGTCCCATCGGTGGCAGGTGGGGCCCGGAGTCCCGCCAGCCCTGCCAGCTGCTCACGTGGTCGTCGATGCGGTGCGGGGCCTGATCACCCGCCTGCCCGCCGATCTACCACATGTTCTGGTTGCCGATTTGCTACGTGGCCTAGCCGCCGAGCTGCCACATATAATGGCCGGGGCGGTGTTCGCTTGCGCGCCGCGTGTCCTGGTCGGCCTCCCGGCGCAGGGGCCTAGTCGGCCTCGCCTGCCGAGAGTGCCACGCCTCGGTATCCAATTCCGAGCGATGGGGCCCGCGTGCCCGCCAGTCCACTCGGAACCAGACCCGGTCTTCTCGGTCCTCCTGGATGCCTCATTTTCCTACCCCCTCTGGAGAAGGTGGAGAGGACTCCCCGGTTCTTGTGTACCGACAGGTATCTGACCCATGGGTTTTAAAATTCAGGTTCGGGTTTATATTCGCACCTATGCGTACCCGTGAATACTTGAATAGCTAATAAAAATAAAACCCTGACATATGGGCCCATATATGGTAATATATTAAATTCACGCCTACATGGCTAACCCTAGCTGGCCGCCAGCTCTCCATGCCGCCAGTGGCCCCCTCCCTCTCCCCCCCTCTCTTCCCCTCCCCTTCTTCTCGATCTCCCCGTCCCTCGGAGGCTTAGACTCTCCGCGCCGGCCGTCGCTGCTGCCGCATCCTCTGCCTTCGGATCACTCCGCCGCTGGGCTACCCCCTGTTGCCACCACAGCTGTCATCGGTGAGCTTCCCCCCTCTCCTCCCTCTCCCTCCTCTCTCTTCCTCTCCCGTCCTCTCTCTCCCCATTTCAGGTATCGGTACCCATCGGGTATTGGGTACCAGTCGAGTTCAGGTATGGGCGCGGGTTTGTACTCGTGAGTGTTTTCGAGTTTGGGTATGGGTGATATTTTTGGGTTTCAGATTCGGTATGATAGAGGTGTACCTGGATATACCCGCCTGATTGCCATCCCTAGCAAGTACTACATAGCATATCATTCTCAAATTTGACAACCTTTAAGCTTACAACGAGATCATTTTTGAAAAGTTTTTTCATATTGTTCACACCCACATGTCCAAAGTTATGTATGCCAAAGCCAAGCAAGAATGACTCTAGCAATTAGACAAGTCGAGAGGCAAGCTTGCTTGGAGTTGAAATCAACGAGATACAAATTTCTATGTCAAACTTGAAAACAATTTTGTAAAAAAAGGAAACCCCATCAACCGTAAAAGACACAATGGAGGCCAAGATCACAACGGTGGAATCTGAGCATGGGGAGGCCGGGGTGGAAGTTGCGAGGGATGTGGCCGTCATGGCCGGAGAAGCAAGCAGCGAGGTTGCTGCCGTGATCGGAGCGGCGAGCGGTGGGAAGGGTGAGTAGGGATGTGATTGGATCAGATGAAGTCCGATATCGTTCTATCCATATCGGTATCCATATTTTTTACCGAATACAGATTAAAATACGAATGTGTCGAATATGTTTACAAATTCTAATAATACTGGATGACATTGGTTACGAATAAGGAGCGCATATAGATCGGATAAGATAAGGGTACGAATATTGTTCCTCAAATAAGTAAATTAATTTTCAAATACCGTTCCAAAATTTAACAAAATATGGTCAAAATTTAAAAGTGCAAATTTATAACATTAGTAAAAACAAAACGTTAGAAAGTCTAGACACGAATATTATTAGGGGAGGACTTGAGGTCGGACGTCCAACCCAAAAAAATTTGATCGGACGCCCACCCAATATAGCCCAGTACAGCAGGAACACCGTCCTCGTTACAAAAAATCAGTGTCTCTCTCCTCTCTTTACATGCAGTGACATCATCGCTGATGTCAGCGAAAATTTCTTTTTTTTTCTTTTTCTTTAAACGATCATAACTTTTGACTGGGAGTTTCAATCCACAAACCGTTTTCACCAACATGTTCCTCGTATTTTTTCGAACAAAACAAAACCCATGTTGCTATATAAATTTTTACTGGAACAATTTGTCTATACTAATGAAACAATTAATTTGGATTATTGGAACAATACGTCTAATACGATGGAACAACTTGGTATTTGGCCTGCTGGAACAATAGGCTAAGCCCAATTGGAACAATGCATTTGGTCTGATGGAACAACTTACATACCTATTGGAACAATGTATTTGGTCTACTGAAACAGTAAAAAGAAATGTCTACTAGAACAAGAAGGTTTGCCTACTGAAACAATAATTTTTGCCTGCTGGAACAACAATGTTTGCCTACTGGAACAAATAAAAGTTGACTACTGAAACAATAAGGTTTGTGCTACAAGAACAATCGAACTTTGCCTACTGGAACAATAACTTTTGCCTTATGGAACAATAAATTTGTCTTCTGAAACAATAACGTTTGTATTCTGAAATAAATAAAGATTTTGACTACCGGAATAATAAAGTTTGCCTACTAAAACAATAAAGTTTGCCTACTGGGACAATAAAATTTGTCTTACCGGAATAGTTGAGCTTTGCCTACTAGAACAATACCTTTTGCCTTCAAGAACAATAACTTTTTGTTTTCTAGAACAATAACTTTTACCTTCTGAAACAAATAAGATTTTGTCTACTGGAACAATAAAGTTTACCTACTGGAACAATAAAGTTTGTCTGTTGGAACAATGAGTCTAGCCTCCCAGAACAATCTATCTTGCCTGCTGGAACAATGAGTCTAGCCTCTCCAAACAAACAATCTTGCCTGCGGGAACAACTTTTATACCTGTTGAAACAATGTATTTGGTCTGCTGTAACAATAGGCTAACCCAATTGGAACAATATGTCTAGTTTCATGAATCACAACTTGTATACCTATTGAAACAATCTATCCTGTTTGCTAGAACAATAAGTCTAGCCTTCCGAAACAATCTATCTTGCATTATGGAACAATTATACCAATAAAAGATAAAAAATAGAAAAGTATTTAAAATGAGTTCAAATGGAATTTAGATGAATTATAAAATTTGTACTACGCGATTTGGACACCAAATGAAAAGATACAAAAATAAGAAATCGAAAAAGAATATAAATGAAACGCTTGGCTGCAAGCTAGCTAGCTAGCTAGCGTAGCTGTATGCACGCGCGGGCTGGGCCGGGCATCCGACGGATCGGACGCCTGGCTGCAAGCATTTTCCATATTATTAACTTAGTCTATATTTTAAAATTCAAAAAATAAATTTAAAAGTTGGGAATTATCAATAAAAAATTTTAAAAATACATTCAAAAAATTTCAGAAAATACATTCAGATAATATCCATATTTTATATTCGAATATTATCCGAACAAAACTTGGATATTCCTTATCCACCAAATAATCAGTGCTCCGTATTCGTATCCATATCCATGCTAAATTATCCATATCCATATCCTTATGCGTAAAAATAGTCAAATATTCATAAAACTATCCAAATCACTATCCGATCAATTCTGTAGGTCGGTCGGTCGGATAATATCCGTACCATTTTCACCCCTAGGGGTGAGCGCTAAGGCCGAGGGGCCCGGCGGTGGAGGGGAGGCTACAAATGTCATACCGTCCTAGAAACTCCTTAGGCCGATATTGTGGAGTAGTTTTCTGGATCTTCCCTTTTCAACATATTGTCATTGTGTGAACCATCAAGAACTGTATCATTTACATATACAACGCGCTAGCGCTGATGTCCTCCACACGACACGTGTCCTCTTTGTATAGTGCCGGCCGCCACGTCCGTCCGATTGCGCCCATCGGGTCAATCTAGCCGTCCATTCAATACTTACATATATATAAAAAAATTGATTTAGGTTGCAACAATGCGGGCTGTTTTGGCCAGTTAGTTTAGTGCGGTAGACTTCAAACCGAAGGTCCTGGGTTCGAGTCCCCATCACCCCCGATTTTCTCAGGCCCTTTTTCTCTACCACAGTGCTACTTTTCATATTCTATTTCTCTTTCTACCTCACACACAACACAAATGATGCACAACTCAGTTGGTCTCTCCCTTATTTGACAAAGGGGAGGTCGCGGGTTCGACTCCTGACTCCCTCACCCATTCGTTTTTCAGCCCACTCGCTGTCGCCACGTGTCACAATCAAGACGTGCCACGCCAATTTCAGAGAAAAAACCCAAAAAAAGCAAAGTTCGTAAATGAATTTACGTATTGGGATTGTCAAATTCTATAGGGCGAATTCAAAGTAGCACAAAGATTTTAAAAAAATCAAGAAAACAAAAGAAAACCTACAAATAATTTAGAAATCTTAAATGAATTTCCATGTCAACCGAAAAAACCAAAAAAAAATGTAAACATGCCACAAAATACAAAAAACCAACAAAAAACATTAGCCATAAAAAACTAGAAACTTTCCAAAATGCAGCTAAATTTTTTTGTTCACGAAAAGATCTAGCTATTTTTAAAACATTTATGATTCACAAATAGTTGTATTATTAAATTATTCATTCTTTTCTTTTATTCTAACTTTTGTGGCCACTTAAATCCTGCGAAAAAAGCTTTCCGAGAGGCACCGCGATGTCATGATAATGACCTTTAAAAAAATTACACATGACATATTGTTTTTTTAAAAAAATGAGAACAACAAATGAAAGGTGCAATACTTTTTATTCGTTTGTTTTGTGATACATCTTTTTAATTTTCCTATAGAATTTAAGTATTAGGATTGTTAAATTCTATAGAATGAATTAAAAAAACAGGAAGGCGTGAATCCTGATAGAACATCGATGCAGAGTCATTTTTTCTAACACCATATCTGATATGGACGTGCTTCTCATATTTTTCATAATGAAATCCGCCCCTCCCCCCCTCCTCAAGCTCAAAGCAGAGGGGCAATATTTGTTTACGTATTGGGATTGTCAAATTCTATAGGGCGAATTCAAAGTAGCACAAAGATTTTAAAAAAATCAAGAAAACAAAAGAAAACCTACAAATAATTTAGAAATCTTAAATGAATTTCCAAGTCAACCGAAAAAACCAAAAAAAAAAATGTAAACATGCCACAAAATACAAAAAACCAACAAAAAACATTAGCCATAAAAAACTAGAAACTTTCCAAAATGCAGCTAAATTTTTTTGTTCACGAAAAGATCTAGCTATTTTTAAAACATTTATGATTCACAAATAGTTGTATTATTAAATTATTCATTCTTTTCTTTTATTCTAACTTTTGTGGCCACTTAAATCCTGCGAAAAAAGCTTTCCGAGAGGCACCGCGATGTCATGATAATGACCTTTAAAAAAATTACACATGACATATTGTTTTTTTAAAAAAATGAGAACAACAAATGAAAGGTGCAATACTTTTTATTCGTTTGTTTTGTGATACATCTTTTTAATTTTCCTATAGAATTTAAGTATTAGGATTGTTAAATTCTATAGAATGAATTAAAAAAACAGGAAGGCGTGAATCCTGATAGAACATCGATGCAGAGTCATTTTTTCTAACACCATATCTGATATGGACGTGCTTCTCATATTTTTCATAATGAAATCCCCCCTCTCAAGCTCAAAGCAGAGGGGCAATATTTGTTTTAGGGTTTGGCCAGTATAGCAGATCAGGAGAGCCAAAAATTTTGCAGTTCTGACATTCCCATGCGCCATAGAGGTGAGAGCATCAAAGAGCGCGCACTAGTGCATAAATCCCATCCGTGTTAGTTCATAGCCGGCATTTGCAACGGTTTTAGAACTAGTACAAACAATCAAGCACAGATGAGCCAGGTCACAATGCGCATGATCGAACCTGCATGCCCTTCCAAGACATATCTTCTGACTCAACTCATACCAAAGCAGTGAGCTCAGGTTCGGACCTGCCTCCGATTCGCCACACGTGTCTCCGCACCGATCTCCGCGCGCTCTAACCCCTTCCAGCTCGGGCTTCCCCCGACTCCCCCGATTCCTCTAGGGTTGAGGCCCATCGGCGGCGCCGCCCCTCACCACCGCCCCGCCTCCCACCGGAGGCCATGGAGCCGCCGCCCCTCATCGGCTTTCCCCACGACCTTCCGGGCTTTGCCTCCTCCCGCACCGACGTCGCCGCAATCCAGCCACCCCTCTGCGCCTCCACCGTCCACCTCCCTCCGTCTTCTCCGAGCAAGCAGCTGCCACCTGCCACACCATGGACAGCAGCTAGCCGGGCAAAGGCCACCTCCTGCTTTCTCCCCCTCCGCGTCACGAGCTCAAGAGATGGGAGGCCCTCTCCTCCAGCGTGCACCGGCGCGGATGGGAGGCCTCTTGGGCACGGCGTAGGCGGTCTGAGTCTCTGAGATGGCGGGGATGGCGGCGCAAATTCGATGGTCGCGAGCTCAAGAGATGCAGTTTTAGTGCATATTTCTGGCCATTCCTTGGATGTGTGTACCAAAAATGGATATTTAAGGTCATTTGTAGATTCTGAATGAGATGTAGCATGAGATCTTGATGTATTTTTGTATTTTTTGATGTATTTTGGCATGTATTCAGATTTTTATTCGGATTTTGGTATGAGATTTTCAGTATATGCCTGAATTGTATAGCTTGCATGAAACAAGATTTTTTAACTATGACATTCAGCATGAGCAGAATTCATGTAAATTTCTGAAATGTTCTGGTTCTGGTTCTAATTTTCTTATGGCTGAAATGTTCTGATTTTGGTTCTGTCACATGAGAGGTTGTTTTGGTTTTGATATAGCTGAAATAATTTGAAATCTATGGCTTATATCTTTGTATCTATGGCTTGTATGAAGAATTCAGTCTTGTACATGAATGTAAATGGTGCTGAAATCTACTGCATATAGCTGAAATGCTCTGGTTCTGTTATAGATGGTCTCATCATTCCTGTACAATTCTGAAAATTCTGAAAATTGTCAGATTGTATTCAGCCTAGCATTTTCTTTTCTGAACTTCTATGCAATAATCTGGATGAGAAGCACAGTGTATGAGTTCAAATCTGATGGGAAACTGCAATTTCAAATCAGATAATCAATATTCCATGAGCTTATGTATAACTGGTTAGATGGCATGTTTCATTCAAACTGCTTGAACATGTATGCTTTAGAAGCAGAACAAGCAGCATAAATTTGAGCTAAGAAGTGAGCATGTCCGGTACATGTTTCAATTCTGATTTGGGGAACCAGTTCAATTTAGTACATGGATGCTGAGATCTGAATTCACAAAATTGCTACAGCTGCCACCATTTGATTCAAATCTGAACACAAGTTCACTGTCAGTATTTCAAAGCTTTTGGACTGCCCTTGTATTGAGAAAATTCAGCTATGATAGACTGAAATTACATATTCATTTCAGAGCTTGGAGAATTCTGATAATAGACTGATCATTCACTTCAGACTATGCAATCTTTACATCATTCAAATTGATTAAAAAATAAAATTACAACCTGAACATGTGATCGGCTCCTTCATGAGTTCATCCTACTTTATTTACAACTGAAAAATAAAATTACAATCTGAACGCAAACACATTCACACATTGCTGCAGAAAGAACTGACTAGAGGCAAATTCATACAACGAAGAGCATATTCAGACATGCAATTTCATCAGGAGCAGCGGCGGCTGGAGCCGTGTCGATGGTGGGGGACGACGACGAGATGGCGGCTCCGGCAGGGACATGGCCGCTGCCTCAAGGGGGCGAGCTCCGTGGCGGGTACAGGCGTCGGCTGCGTGCTCGGTCCCAGAGGCGAGGGCGTCGGCGGCGAGCTCCGTGGCGGGGGAGAACGTCGGTGGCGAGCTCTGTGGCAGGGGTAGGGGCGTCGTCAGCGAGCTCCGTGGCGGGGGAGACTGTCGGCGGCGAGCTCTACGGCGGGGGAGGGGCGTCGGCGGTGAGCTCCGTGGCGGGGGAAACCGTTGGCGGTGAGCGGGGCGGGCTTTAGGGTTTCGAAATTCGAAGGGAGGCACGATTTGGGGAGGCCGTGAGCATCCTGGGAAAGAGGAAGTGCGTGGGTTGCGTTGAGATTGGTGGGAGAACGCGTGTCAACAAATGGGCTCGGGTCCGCATAGCGCAGCCTTGCGGACGGTCCGCAGAAAATTTCCTTCCAGTACCTGGCCTAGAAAAGCTAACATTCAAATCAGTTTCTTATTACTTAGTAGATACCAGATGGGTATGTTAACTAGGTATTACGCATACAGTTACCTCGCTAAACCTAGACAAATCGAGACGAGGATAAGACACACTAAGTCAACCCTGACGTAGGCGGTGTGAGCAAACAGTGACCCTATTGTGGTTGCTTTGCCAAAAGACAGAGGAGCTTGGTGAGGCTAAGGAGGGGTGTGCCCTTTAGAGTTGACATGGCTTTGCGGCACATGACAGTGATACCGGGCCTCTTTGGTTCACGGTTCTGATACGGTTCTCGTTCGGTTTGTGAAATTTAACATTATTTACAGACTATTCAATGTACCATTTTTTAATAATTTTTGAGGTTGGGGTTTTTCTCAAAGATCATAAAAATACATTTAAATAATTTTTTATTTTTCCAAGTCCCTTTTTTAAAGGGCTCAACTTTTCTAATTATAATTAAAACAAAACTAGAACCATGAATCAAAGAGTACCATAATCCATTCCATGGTGGCGTAGAGGGTTGCTTAGGAGAGAAACCAGCATGGAGAGAGAGGGCATGTTTTGGATCGGGTCGGAAGAGCACTTCGCTGGCTAGAGGAAGGATAGATGATAGCTCCACCGTGAAGGCGTGAATCCTGATAGAACATCGATGCAGAGTCATTTTTTCTAACACCATATCTGATATGGACGTGCTTCTCATATTTTTCCTAATGAAATCCGCCCCCCACCCCCCCTCAAGCTCAAAGCAGAGGGGCAATATTTGTTTTAGGGTTTGGCCATTATAGCAGATCAGGAGAGCCAAAAATTTTGCAGTTCTGACATTCCCATGCGCCATAGAGGTGAGAGCATCAAAGAGCGCGCACTAGTGCATAAATCCCATCCGTGTTAGTTCATGTTAGAACTGTTGGGCCTGGCCCATTTAATATCTAAATAATTCTTAAAAAATCTCAAAGACCCATGTATACATGAGGCATATGAAATTTCTTTAGTACCATATTGCTAGTGGGAGGAGTGGAGTACATGCTTAAATAGTGGAGCTTGCTCCCTCCCACTAGAGAATGTGATGGGAGAGAGAAATGGAGAATCACACGCGCGCGCTCGTTCGCCTCGCCTGGGCTCGGGGCGCTGCGTGAATGGTCCGCCAAAACCGGATCCTCGTGCTTGCGCAGACGCAGCCTCCTTTTGCAGTTTTATTTCTTTTGCTCTCTGGATTTTGCGGGTCAGATATGGAATATGCAAATCGTGTTGGACTCGGTCGCGGCCCGTTTCGCGGTCCATTTGCCTCACGTGTTTTGCTATATAAATTTGCCGCCGCGCCGTCCAGAGGCATCATATCAGATCGACCTAGGGTTTTGCCACCTCCCTCTGTTGCGCCGCCGCTTCGGTTCTTCCCCATCCCGTGCGCCGGCGTGCACCGACGTTCGAGAGAGCAGGTCTCCGGAATCGATCGCCCTTGAACTCCTGCACCGGGTAGGGCGAGTCAGGTTTTTGGGAAGCGCTCGGCACGACTGCTCGCTGCTTCCTTCTTCCGCTTCGCGAGGACTTCTTCCACTACGCCGTCGCGATCTGCGTCGAAAACACCTTCTCCAAGACGGCGTCCGATTCGGAGAACCAGAACCAAACCCTGCCACAACTCGTACTGTACGGTGACGACGACCACGTCCAGTAAGTCATCACCTTCGAGAGTACACCAGAGAGATATACGTGTAGCTTTCTGCATGTGTATCTAGGTTGTACTTCTATGTATTCAACCTGTTTTATCTATCTCTCAGACGTTGTGCATGTTATATCTCTTGATAAAAATAAACCTGAAAGTGCTAATTATTCCAACAATTCAAAAACCTGATTCTTAGGCACTTTGGTTTATCGATGGCTCGTTTTGCTAATGCTCTGAAACCGGAGAAATTCGATGGAGTAAATTACAAGAGATGTCAAGTAAAGGTGTAGCTGTGGCTGACAGTTATGAACGTGTACTGAGTAAAGGATGGCAAACCAGAGGGAACCCTAACTCCTGAAAAGGAGAAAGAGTTCCAGGAGGCCACCACACTTTTTCGGGGTGCAGTTCTTAGTGTGCTATCTGACCGTCTGTGTGATGTGTATATGACCATCACAGATGCGAAGGAGATCTGGGATGCGCTGAATAATAAATTCGATGCATCTGACGCTGACAGTGAATTGTATGTCATGGAGCAGTACCACGACTTCAAGATGGTTGATAACCGCTCGTTGTCGAATGTGCTCATGAGATCTTGGTCATTGTGAGGGAACTCGAACTCCTTAAGTGCAAATTACCCGATAAGTTTGTGGCTGGAGGCATTATTGCTAAGTTACCTCATTCGTGGAGAAACTTTGCGACGTCTCTAAAACATAAGAGACAAGAGATCTCCGTTGAGGGGTTGATCGCGTCTCTAGATGTTGAAGAGAAAGCTCGCTAAAGATGCACCGGAAAGGAGTCGAGGGGGATCCGGCGTCAATCTCGCCCGGCTGAGATGGCAAGAACAAAGGGAAGAATAAAATCAAGCAAACCAACGCATTCAAGAAAAGAAGTTGAGCAAGGATGAGATGCCTTTTTGGATTTATGGGAAGTTGGACATTGGGCTAAAAAGTGTCCAAACCGCAAAGGCAAAAGGGTAATCTCGGCGGACTTCAAGTCATCAATGTGACCATTGGCAACACCGTGAGGGAACCGATGGGTATGTTTTACCATCGTTCTTTCGAGTGAATCACCACCGATTGGTGGATTGATACTGGGGCTAATGTGTATGTGTGTTCGACGTTTCAAAGTTCACTTCTTATCAGCAAATTTACGGTTCACCCGTTTTGATGGGGAACGGGTCCAATGCTTCGTTTTGGTGTTGGCACGATAGATCTGAAGTTTACTTCGGAAAGATCGTGCAATCAAGAACGTGCAACATGTCCCTCAATCAATAAGAAGCTAGTCGGCGGGTCCCTTCTCTGCAGAGATGGGTTTAAAGTGGTGTTTGAGTCCAATAAGATAGTCTTGTCGAAACATGGTTTGTTTATTGGAAAGGGCTATGAGTGCGGAGGCTTGTTCCGTTTCTCTTTCTGATTACTATCATAAAGTTGTGAACCATGTGAGCATCGTTGAGCCCTAATTTTTAATAGTGGCATTGATGTCAAAATTAATTAATATAAAGTGCTAGGGGGTTTTTGGACTTCTCGGAACCCTAGCGAAGACTCGGCGTTATTGCAAAACCCTAATTTGAAGCGCCGACAACTTTGTGAGTCGCTCCTGAGTTTCTAAGTGCGTGGCCAAGGCGAGACGAGGTCACGTATAGTTTAGGAGTAGTTAGGTTTTATTTCCGTTTTTCGTCGGATTTCAAAAGGGGTTTGAATATCTCGGACTATGCCGGATCTTTGCGAATTCACGAAAACTCGGTTTCCTTCAGTCCACTTCTTCTAAAAGCACTCAAATATCCCTTTGTGAGATTTCTAGAGAGAAAAGAAATACCCTAAACTCTCCCACTCACACTCAAGACTTTCCTCAGAAAAATCTTCTCTGTCGGACGGCGTCCGACCAGCCATAACAAGTTGTAATGCTCACTGTCGGACGGCGTCCGGTAGTTACCGGACGACGTCCGATGAAATTCAATTTCTGGTCTTTTCCGTTGTCGGATGGCGTCTGGGCGAAGGTGGCGAGCGTCCGATGGCTTGGCGCGTGAGTTTTCCCTTGCTGTCGGACGGCGTCCGATAATCCGCTCTTTTGTGAGCAGTAGGCTCTGTCGGACGGCGTCCGGTGCCCGTCGGACGGCGTCCGGTAGAGGCTAACGGCTAGTCTTTTTGTTCTCTTCCGAGGGGCAACGGCTAGTTTGCTCTTGGGGCTATATATAGATGTCTAGTGGCTGGCTTCTTGGAGGTTTTGCTGCTCTCTACACCTACCACACTTATTGATCATCAATTAGGTGATCTAGAGCCATTCCTCCACCCACAAATCATCCAAAGCCATAAATCATTAAACCCCAACACCGAGCTTCATGGAAGTCCTTCGATCCGGCATGATCGGGGCGTTTCGGGCTTGTTACTTTTGAAGACGACATCCTTTGTGGAGGCGAGGGCTTGGGAGTAGGCCTTGGCGTGTGGCTACTCTCGAGTCGGTGTACGGGTGACGGAGTCCACCTTGCCGAAGTGGCGGAACGACTACCGGGAGTAAGTGAGGCGTTAGGCTCGAGAGCGAGCCGGTCCTTGTGCGCAAGGGGTAGCCTCAACGGAGAGTAGAAGTTGCGGCTCCGAACTTCGGTGAAACAAATACCGTGTCGCTCTCTTATTTACTTTCCGCACTTACTACCATTGCCTTGCTTATGATGAATTGTGACGCCATGTCTTAGTTGCGATTTGTTTGTCGCTTCCGCTTGCTTATCAATTGAAACTAGGATTGGGTCACTATTAATTTGATGTTTAATTGAGAATAATCAAAAGAATTAAAATTGCCTATTCACCCCTCTCTAGGCCTTAGGATCCTCTTTCAAGTGGTATCAGAGCCAGGTTCTCCGGTATTAGCTTCACCGGTAGGAGATGGCTCAAGAGGGGCCTAGGATATAAATTAGAAAAGCTCCTATCTTTGATGGAACAAATTACAACTATTGGAGAATTAGGACGCAATGTTACTTAGAGGCTCTTAGCTATGATGTGTGGGTTGCTTGTGAGACCGGCTATCCGGACCCTCCGGCTGGAACAATTGCTCTTGATGAAGTTCATGCTAAGTACAAACGCTTTAATGCTATTGCTAGAAATGCCTTACTTTCTAGTGTGTATTCCGAAGTTTTTGATAGCATTGGCAATCTCACTAAACCTTATGACATTTGGAAGCATCTTAGAGAAATTCATGTTGGTAGTGCCGAGATGCTTGAGGAGAAGCTGTCTCGAGCTAGAAAAAGATTTGATCAATTCAAGATGCTCCCTAATGAAAGTGTAAATGAAATGTTTCTTAGGTTGAACCCCATCGTCAATGAAATTGCCGGATGTTCGGAGAAGAAGGTCCTGGAAGACATTGACATTTGTCGGAAGATGCTTGATGTTGTGCCATTTAGCTTCAATCCACTTGTGATATTAATTCGAGTATCCAAGTCAAAACTTAAGAAAATGACACCGACAAAGCTTCTCGGGCAACTCAACTCTTATGAGATGCGGCTTCTTGAAAGTGAAGAGTCTCCGCTCAACAAGAAGTCAATTGCTCTCCCCGCCAAAGCCAAAAGTGGGAAGAAGAAAGTTGAAATTGAAGAAGATGATGATAACTCCGATGATGCAATTTCGGAGATTGAAGAATTGGCCCTCCTTATCAAGCGGTCAAGAAAGTTGATCAAGAAGATGAGCTTCCGCGGTGGATCATCCTCTTCAAGGCGAAGACCCATCTCCGAAATGCGTTGCTATGAATGCGGAGAGTAGGGTCACTTGGCGGCGGATTGCCCAAGAAACAAAAAAGGCAAGCACAAAACAAGAAATCAAGAGGAAGAAGAGGATGACGACAAGAAGAAGTACCGTCACTACCGCAAGAGCGATCACAAATCAAAGGATAAGAAGAAGGCTCTTGCCGGTCAAAGGACCAAAAAGGAAGATAGCTCGAGTTCATCATCCTCCCAATCCTCCTCCGAAGAAGAAGACACTAGAGCTCATGGGCTAGCTAAACTTGCGATCAAGGAAAATGCTCCTCCGGCTCTTCCCAAGCAAAAGCTTTGTCTCACCGCCAACATACAAGAAGAGGTGATTGGGGAATGGATCACCGATGATGAAGGCCCTTGGGCGGACTCCTCCGACAATGAAAGCACCAAAGTGTCCGGAGTCACCATCAACAACTCTACACCTCCCATGTGCCTCATGGCACTAGAGGAGAAGGTAACAAATGAGCACCTCTCTAAAAGTGAGCTTAAACTTTTGATTGATGATTTGAATAATGCTCTAGAGAAGGAAAAATCTAAGAGGAAGAAGTTAATGAAAGTGCATAAAGAGCTTGCGAATGAATTTGAGAATTTGTTTGAAAAACATGAAACTCTAGAAGATGATTATGAAGCTCTAAATTTGCAAATTGAAATTCTAGAAAACAAGCTTGCTAACTCAAATGTTGTTGATGAAACTCCTCTTGATTGCTTAATTGAAAAATGCAATGTTGGTGTGACTTGTGATTTGATTGACACTGTTAATGGTTCACTTAGCTTATCTCATGACACATCTTTGAGCTTGTCACCCACTATCACACCTAATGCTAGCTCATCTTCACCCACTAGTGCTAATACTTTAAATGAAAATGCTTGTTCTATTAGTACTTGTGGTATTGCCAAATGTGCTAATGAGCTAGTTAAGAAAAATTTGCTTCTAAAGGATAGAATTGAGCAACTAGACTCTAGCTTGGCTAAATTACTTGTGGGGAACAACTCTCTTAACAAGGTGCTTCGGGAGCAAAGGTACACCTTGGGTAAGCATGGTTTGGGATTTCATCCCGGGGATTTGCCCAAGGGCGGTTAGGGTAAGCCCAAGCTAACTTTTGTTAAGGGAGGGACCCGTTGCCATATTTGCAAAAATGATAAACACAAAGCCATTACTTGTCCTCTTGCAAAATCGTCCCAATTCATGTCTAAAACTCAAGTGCTTAATGCTAGTTACATGCTTATGAGGAAGAATGACTCTACTTATGCTAAATATGTTGGTGCACCCAATGAAAAGAAAGATGTGAAGGCTATTTGGGTGCCCAAATGCTTGATGACTAACTCAAAAGGACCCAAGAAGAAGTTTTGGGTACCTAAAACCCAAACTTGAATTTGTGTGTGTAGGTGAACTACAAGAACGGTGGCCGGCATTGGATATTTGATAGCGGTTGCACCCAACACATGACCGGTGGCTCAAGTATGTTCACCTCACTAGAGGAGGAGAAGGACCCCGAACACAAGATCACATTTGGGGATAACTCTAAGCGAAAGGTAAAAGGTATAGGTAAAATTGCAATATCTAATGACCTATCCATCTCCAATGTTCTCTTGGTGGAAGCTTGCAACTTTAATCTCCTCTCCGTTACTCAAGTGTGCGATTTAGGTTTTGATTGCTTCTTTTCGGTCAACGGAGTTCGTGTTGTTTCCACTAAGGATCAAAGTGTTGCATTTGAAGGCACCCGGTTTCAAAATTTGTATTTGGTTGATTTTTCAAATCGTGAATCTTCTCAAATTAAGACTTGTCTTATTGCTCAAACCACTCTTGGTTGGTTGTGGCATACATGTTTTGGACATGTTGGAATGGGCACTTTGAAAAAGGTCTTTAAAGATAACTTGGTTGTTGGAGTGAAGGATGTCAAATTCGAGATAAATCGTTTATGTAGGTCATGTCATGCCGGCAAGCAAGTGGCTAATTCTCATCCGACCAAGACATTTATGTCTACATCCCGACCACTTGAACTTTTGCATATGGATTTATTTGGCCCAACCACCTATGCGAGCATAGGCGGTAATTCTTATTGTCATGTGATTGTCGATGATTTCTCTCGCTTCACTTGGGTATTTTTCCTTGCAAATAAATCTCTTGTCGGTGATGTGTTTAAAAGATTTGCTTTGAAAGCTCAAAAGGAATTTGACTCTTTTATTAAAAAGGTGAGGAGTGATAACGGCACCGAGTTTACTAACAAAAATGTTGAGTAATTTTATGATGAGTTAGGAGTCAAACACGAATTCTCGGCGGTCTACACTCCTCAACAAAATGGAGTGATGGGAAGGAAGAACCGTACGTTGATAGAGATGGCAAGATCAATGCTTGACGAGTACAACACGCCGCATGCTTTTTGGGCGGAAGCCATCAACACGGCGTGCCATGCCATCAACCGTCTCTACCTCCACAGACTCCTTCACAAGACCTCATATGAACTACTAGTGGGACGAAGGCCCAACATCTCTTACTTTCGAGTCTTCGGTTGCAAGGTATACATCTATAAGAAAAGGACTCATTTGGGTAAGTTCCAAAAGAGGTGTGACTTTGGTATCATGTTAGGGTACTCCTCGCGCTCAAAAGCTTTTCGAGTTTTTAATAATTCTATCTGGCTAGTTGAGGAAGCCTATGATGTTAAGTTTAATAAAACTAATGGCTCGCAAAGTGAGCAAGATTTGTCAAGAAATGTAGGAGATGAGCTACCACATGAAGTCATGGAGTTGGGGGAAATTCGACCCTCACCGGAGGTGTCAAAAGATGAAGTCGTCTCTCCCACTACCTCCATTGATAATCAAGCTTAAGACACCTCTCCAACAACTCAAGACCAAGCGGTGGACGGAGATGCAAACTTTGAAGTTGATCAAGCTCAAGGGGGAGGCATTGATCTACAAGTACCCGTCCAACAACACCGCTCTCTCTCCAAGGATCATCCCCTAGATCAAGTCATTGACAATCTCAATCAAGGCGTAAGAACCCGTTCTCATACCGCTAATTATTGTGAGCATCACGCTTTTGTGTCTATTGTTGAGCCTAGGACTATTGATGAGGCATTGGCCGATGCAGATTGGGTGAACGCCATGCATGAAGAACTAAACAACTTCACCCGCAATGAAGTTTGGGAGCTTGTGGAAAGACCGAAGGACCACAATGTCATTGGAACCAAATGAGTCTTCCGCAACAAACAAGATGAGAACGGTGAAGTGGTGCGAAACAAAGCAAGATTAGTGGCGCAAGGTTTCACACAAATCGAAGGACTTGACTATGGAGAAACCTATGCCCCCGTTGCTCGACTTGAAGCTATACGGTTACTCTTGGCATTCGCTTCTCTCTTTAACATAACTCTCTTTCAAATGGATGTTAAGAGTGCTTTGCTAAATGGTTTTATTGATGAACTCGTTTATGTCGAGCAACCGCCCGGTTTTGAAAACCTCAAACACCCAAACCATGTCTATAAGCTCACTAAGGCGCTATACGGTCTCAAGCAAGCTCCTAGAGCATGGTATGAGCGTCTTAGAGACTTTCTCTTAGAAAAGGATTTAAAACCGGTGCGATTGATTCCACATTGTTTCTAAAACCGATAGAAAATGACTTATTTATTTGTCAAATATATGTGGATGATATTATATTTGGATGCACTAACAAATCTAAATGCAAGGACTTTGGAGAAATGATGTCGAAGGAATTTGAAATGTCAATGATTGGAGAACTCACTTTCTTTCTTGGATTTCAAATCAAGCAACTTCGAGAAGGGATCTTCATTTGTCAAGAGAAATACACAAAGGACCTTCTCAAGCGGTTTTCTATGGATGATTGCAAATCGATCAAAACACCAATGGCCACTAATGGGCATCTTGACTTGAATGAAGATGGAAAGCCCGTGGACCAAAAGCTTTATCGCTCCATGATCGGTTCGCTTCTCTATCTCACTGCTTCTCGACCCGATATTATGTTTAGTGTGTGCATGTGTGCTCGCTTTCAAGCATCCCCTAAAGAAGTGCATCTTATTGCCGTAAAACGCATTTTGAGATATCTAAAAATCACTACTAACCTAGGACTTTGGTACCCCAAGGGAGCGCGTGTTGAGCTTCTTGGCTATTCCGACTCGGATTACGCCGGTTGCAAAATTGATCGCAAAAGCACCTCGGGGGGTTGTCACTTGCTAGGACGCTCACTCGTATCATGGACTTCGAGAAAGCAAAACTCCGTGGCGCTATCTACCGCTGAAGCGGAATATGTAACGGCGGAGAGTTGTTGTGCTCAACTCTTATACATGACACGGATGCTTAGTGACTTTGGGCTAAAATTTGAAAAAGTGCCACTTCTATGCAATAATGAAAGTGCGGTGAAAATAACCAACAATCCGGTCCAACATTCCCGTACAAAGCACATCGACATCCGACATCACTTTATTCGTGACCATGTTGCAAAGGGTGACGTTGTGCTTGCCTACGTGCGAACGGAAAACCAATTGGTGGATATTTTCACCAAACCCTTAGATGAGGCACAGTTTTGCAAATTAAGGAATGAACTCAACATACTAGATAGATCAAATGCGTGTTGATTGGTTTTTGTGATTTTTGGGTCTTATTTGAATTTTTCCATTTGCTTTTGACACTTGTCACATTTAGGGGGAGTTTAATTTCAACTCATGATCTAAAAACTCCCTCTAGTGGTGAAAAGATAAATTTGATTTTGGGTTAGCACATTCTTGTCATATATTTCAAGCCAAAACAAATTTGAAATTAATAGACTATTCTTTATCTTCTTACCACTTCAAACTCTTCAATTTGAAAATTCTTATCTCTTCTGAAAAATTTGCTCCATATGCATATTTGTTCTCTTGAAAATCATATGGCATCAAAATTGTTGAAGATATTTGAAATGGAGCCAAAATTCAAAAACATGTGTTTAAACTCTAAAGTGAACCCCTATGCTCGATTTTCATGCCTATATGAAAAATCAAGGCAAAATTTGGGTTCACATATTTTCTTGGTCTCGAAGATCAAAATTTGGATTTTTAAATTTGAATTGGTTTCATTTGTCAATTTAGAATCTTATCCCTTCAAAATTTAAAAATTTAAAATTACTTCAAATTGCTCACATTTGAATCTTCCTTTGAATTTTGAGCAAAGATGGAGAATATCCCTTCAAAACACTATTTTTATATAAAAATTCTTGTGTTGGTGGGGCCCACTGGTCAGAAGAGCAAGCAGCTGCGAATTCTGCGTTCATCAGACGCCGTCCGGAAACTCTCGGACGCCGTCCGACAGGGGTTTGCGTGTGCTGAATTCGTACTGTCGGACGCCGTCCGACCAAGTGTATTTCGCGCCGCAATCCTTCTGTCGGACGCCGTCTTGTTTTCCCAGACTGCGTCCGACGAGGTCTCCTCCGCGCTGCACCCGTACCGTCGGACGCCGTCCGACAGGGCCCAACCGTGCAGAATCGCCCTTTAACTTGCCTCTCCGCCTCCCTCTCTCCTCATTTGTTTTCCATCTCCTCTCCTAACCGGCGCCGCCCCTGCTCCCTCTCCTCACCGGGGAAGGCCCTCCGGCGAACTCCGGCGACATCCACCACCACCGGCGGCCTCCCCTCATCCTCCTCTTCAATTCCCACCGCGGGGATTGAAGGTGGACGGCCCCATTCGTGTGCCTCGTCTCCGTCGAGCTCCCCTCCTTTCCCCTACCGGGAAGGGCCTCGAGGACGATCTCCTCGCGCACGGCGGCTTCATCCTTCCCCTCTAGGGCTCGGTAACGGCTTCCCGTCTCTTTTTTCGGCAAGTTCTTCCGTTTACCAAGTTCTAAGTTTTGAATAGGATTTTCCCGCGCTTGTGTCTAGGGTTGGCTCGTGGTGTGGTTGGCACTTGTGGTGGGCACCTGGTCAGTGGCACTTGTCAGTGGATTGATTTGTCAGCGGATTTTTGGTCAGAAGTCTTGATTCGAGATGTCGCGTTCATTGAAGAAATTGGGCAAGGCTCTGAGCAGGATCCTGAGTGGTCGCAGTGGCAGTGGCAGTGGCAGTCGGGACGTCCGTGATGACTTTGATGAAACGGCTAGCAGTGTCGTTCCTCCTCGCACAAGAAGAATCGCTAAAGAGCATCAGCAGCAGCAGCATGATCAAGGATTCCTTTGGACTCGCGTTGCGGAGTCTTCTTTTGCAACTGCCGAGGACGTTGATGATGTCACCTATGCTGAGGACCCAATAGATGAGGATGTCACTGAGACTGTGGTCGCTGAGGACGACCCCGTGGATGATTTGGTCCTAAAGCTATCTATGGAAACTTTGAGAAAGAGGAGGTCTGTCACTTATGCAAGATGGTTCCCTCAGCGGCGAGAGGACACTAAAGATTTCAAGTTCTATACCAAATTTCAGAAACAGTTGTATATGTGCTTCTCTGCACCCAAGGGTGGTCTGAGGGATCCCCACTGTGTTGATTGGGGTGAGATTACAGCAGTGACAGGGCCTGAGGTTCACACCATATTCAGCTCTACTCTAGGCCTGGCAGAATTAATTTCAAACAAGAAGTTGACTTGGAGCAAAGAAAGGGTCTGTGAGTTCTTTGCTACTCTGCTAGTCACCGAGGATGAGACAGAGTCAAATTATTATCACTCAGTCGATGCACGTGTTGAAGGGATCACAGTGGCAGAGATGAACCTTGCTTTGGGCACCCTTGACTCTGGCACCGACTTAAATGAAATGGCCTATGAAGATGACCTTTGGAGGGGCAAATATCCTCCACTTGAAGAGATAAGATTCATGTACATTGATATTGATGAGGAAGAGTTAAATGTAGATAAGGCAAATCAACTGCGACAGGAGCCTGCCCTGATCAATCTTATCCTTCGAAGCACTTTGTTTGTTCGAGGCGGCAACCGCGACAGGATTCTTCCAATCTGTAGCTGGTTCATGCTTTATCTTCTAACAGGCAGGACTATAAATGTTGGAGCCACCCTCATGGGAGAGTTTGATGATGCCATCTTCAGAGAGGTCAACAGGGCGCTTCCTCTAGCACCTTATGTTGACCTGTTACTTTCTAGGACACAGCGGATTTCTGAGGATGAGATAAGGGGTTGGGACAACAAAATCAAGAAGCATCAGATGAAAAATTTCTTGAACTCTCTTGGAAGCAAGCCCAAATTGGATCGACCTAGTGATGATGCTCCTCCTCCAGCTCCGGCTCCTACTCCTGCTGCTCCAATGCAGCCGTTTATGCCAGCGCCTGGTGGGGGTTCTTCTGCGGCTGCCCCTCCTCCTTGGTATGACGCTTTGATAGGTGAGATGAGGGGGCTGCACACTGAGATGAGAGAAGAGCTTGCAGCCACTCGAAGAGAAATGAATGAGTTGGCTAGACAGCAGACTTATCTGAGTGATGAGTTCGCAGAGTTCAAGTCTGCGTTGCAGTACATGGGTGCAATGTTTATGCCAGTGCCAGAAGGGGCAAATCCGTATGCTTGGTATTCTCATGCCCACGACAGTTATCAGGCCTATGAGCAGCGACAGGTGTTCCCACGCCCACCTGCCTACCCACCACCGGTTCATCCTTGGGTATATCCTCCTCCAGGGCCTGTACCTACTTCTGTGCCACCACCACAGCCTTTCCCTCCTCCTGGTGCTCCAGCTCATCATCCTCCTCCCGGTAAGATCCATTTTACTGGTGGGGAGATGTGTCGTTATCTTAACTTTTCTTTGCAAAATCCTCCACCGACCCAGCTCTTTGATGATCAATCCTCTCCTCGGTCGGTACCTTCTGCAGCTCATTTCGCTACGTACAAGCGTCGCAGAGGGCCGGGATCATCTTCAGGTGGCCATGGACATGATGGAGGCGACGACATGGATGAAGATCGAGAAGAGTAGACTGGCTAGGAGCTTTTCTCCTTTGCGTCACTTGGTGACAAAGGGGGAGAAGTTAGAGAGAGTAGGCATGGGTTAGTAAGGGGTAGTGAGATCGAGGTCTTGTTTTTCCCTGTAATATTGTTTATTGCCTCGATACTCTTTTAAATTTGTGATTGTTGTTCTGGTACGTTTTATGTCATTTAAACCTTGTTGGTTTCTGATCTTAAATTTATGCATGGATTTAGGGGGAGCTTCTCTTATATGCACATCCTTGTGGTCGAGTTGTGGTTGTCTTAATTTTGAATTTGCTCGCATATTTGTATTGCACTAACCCTTTTGCAGCTCAAAAATTTCATTCTCTCTTGGGTTGCCATCAAGTGCCACAAAGGGGGAGATTGTGAGTATCGTTGAGCCCTAATTTTTATTAGTGGCTTTGATGTCAAAATTAATTAATATAAAGTGCTAGGGGGTTTTTGGACTTCTCGGAACCCTAGCGAAGACTCGGCGTTATTGCAAAACCCTAATTTGAAGCGTCGACAACTTTGTGAGCTGCTCCCAGGTTTCTAAGTGCGTGACCGGGCGAGAGACGAGGTCACGTATAATTTAGGAGTAGTTAGGTTTTATTTCCGTTTTTCGTCGGATTTCAAAAGGGGTTTGAGGACTATGCCGGATCTTTGCGAATTCTCAAAAACTCGGTTTCCTTCAGTCCACTTCTTCTAAAAACACCCAAATATTCCTTTGTGAGATTTCTAGAGAGAAAAGAAATACCCTAAACTCTCCCACTCACACTCAAGACTTTCCTCAGAAAAATCTTCTCTGTCGAATGGCGTCTGGGCGCAGCCGGACAGCGTCCGACCAGCCAGAACAAGTTGCAATGCTCACTGTCGGACGGCGTCCGGTTGTTACCGGACGGCGTCCGATGAAGTTCAATTTCTGGTCTTTTCCGCTGTCGGACGGCGTCTGGGCGAAGGTGGCGAGCGTCCGATGGCTTGGCGCGTGAGTTTTCCCTTGCTGTCGGACGGCGTCCGGTGGGGACGGAACGACGTCCGATAATCCGCTCTTTTGTGAGCAGTAGGCTCTGTCGGACGGCGTCCGGTGCCCGTCGAACGGCGTCCGGTAGAGGCTAACGGCTAGTCTTTTTGTCCTCTTCCGAGGGGCAACGGCTAGTTTGCTCTTGGGGCTATATATAGATGTCTAGTGGCCGGCTTCTTGAAGGTTTTGCTGCTCTCTACACCTGCCACACTTATTGTTCGTCAATTAGGTGATCTAGAGCCATTCCTCCGCCCACAAATCATCCAAAGCCATAAATCATTAAACCCCAACACCGAGCTTCATGGAAGTCCTTCGATCCGGCATGATCGGGGCGTTTCGGGCTTGTTACTTTTGAAGACGACATCCTTTGTGGAGGCGAGGGCTTGGGAGTAGGCCTTGGCGTGTGGCTACTCTCGAGTCGGTGTACGGGTGACGGAGTCCACCTCGTCGGAGTGGCGGAAGAACTACCGGGAGTAAGTGAGGCGTTAGGCTCGAGAGCGAGCCAGTCCTTGTGCGCAAGGGGTAGCTTCAACGGAGAGTAGGAGTTGCGGCTCCGAACTTCGGTGAAACAAATACCGTGTCGCTCTCTTATTTACTTTCCGCACTTACTACCATTGCCTTGCTTATGATGAATTGTGACGCCATGTCTTAGTTGCGCTTAACTTGTTTATCGCTTCCGCTTGCTTATGAATTGAAACTAGGATTGGGTCACTATTAATTTGATGTTTAATTGAGAATAATCAAAAGAATTAAAATTGCCTATTCACCCCCCCTCTAGGCCTTAAGATCCTCTTTCAAACCATATTTGTGATAATGCTGTTGAGAGTGAGGCTGATATTTGGCACTCACGTTTATGCCATATCAATTTTGGTTCTATGTCTCGGCTTGCGAGTATGGATTTAATTCCTAAATTTCCCACTGTCAAAGGTTCTAAGTGCCAGACTTGTGTGCAATCAAAGCAACCTCGTAAGTAGACCTGTTCATGGGCGGCCCGGCCCGACCTGGCCCGAAAAATCTTGGCCTGGCCCAGCCCGACCGATGCATCGGGCCGAGCTCGAGCTTCGGTCTGAAGCCCGGTCGCCGGGCCGGGCCGGCCTCGGGCCCGAGAAAAGTGCGCTTCAAGCGCGGCGGGCAGAGCTCAGACTCTGGCCGGGTTGGTCCAAACCGAAGCCCAGAGAGTCGGGCCGGGCCGGGCCAGGCTCAGGCTTGGTCCCGCGGGACCGGGCTTTTCCAAGCCCGGCCCGAAACCCGGCCCGACCCGGGGCATGATCAGGTCTACTCGTAAGCCTCATAAGGCCGCCAAGGAGAGAAATTTGGCACCTCTAGAGCTCATATATTCTGACATTTGTGAGATGAATGGTGTGTTGACAAACGGTGAAAAGAGATATTTCATGACTCTGATTGATGATGCTTCTACATATTGCTATGTGCATCTGTTGAAAACTAAAGACGAGACTCTAGACTTCTTTAAAACCTCTAAGGCTGAGGTTGAAAACCAATTAGACAGGAAAATCAAGAGACTTAGGTCGGATCGTGGAGAGTATTTCTCTAGTGAGTTCGACTTATTCTGTGCGGAAAATGAAATTATTAATGAGAAGACGCCTTCCTATTCGCCCCAATCAAACGGGGTGGCTGAAAGAAAGAACCGCACTCTAACTAATTTGGTGAATACCATGTTAGATACTGCGGGTTTATCTAAGGTATGGTGGGGGGAGGCCGTGTTGACTGTAAGTCATGTCCTAAATAAAGTCTCTGCAAAGAATATGGAGAAAACCCCATATGAAATATGGAAGGGGAGAAAGCCATCACTTTCTTATCTGCGCACTTGGGGTTGTTTGGCGAAAGTCAATGTGCCAATTACAAAGAAACGCAAGCTTAGGCCTAAGACAGTAGATTGTGTCCATCTGGGTTATGCTCCTCGTAGCGTTGGCAGTAGATTTTTGGTGATAAGATCAGAGGTGTCGACATGTGCATGGCACGATCATGGAGTCTAATGATGCTACTTTCTTTGAGAACATCTTTCCTATGAAAATTGAGCATAGCAGTTCTGGTAAAACTATTGAGATAATTCCCGAACCTACTACTCAAATTGAATATCCTGAACCAACACCTGAGGAAAATCCTAAGGAGGATGGCGGTGAGGCTCCGAGGAGGAGCAAGAGACAGAGGATTGCAAAATTCTTTGGTGATGATTTCACTGTGTACCTCATGGATGATACTCCCGCATCGATTTCAGAAGCGTTTGCATCCCCTGATGTAGACTACTGGAAAGAGGCGGTTCGTAGTGAGATGGATTCCATTCTTGCGAATCAGACTTGGGAACTCACAGAACTACCTTATGGTTGCAAACCTGTAGGGTGTAAATGGATATTTAAGAAGAAGCTTAGGCCTGATGGTACTATTTAAAAGTATAAGGCTCGACTTGTGGTCAAGGGTTATACCCAAAAAGAAGGCGAAGATTTCTTTGATACATATTCACCTGTGGCTAGATTGACTACAATTCGTGTACTACTTTCCTTGGCTACCTCACATGGTCTTATTGTTCATCAAATGGACGTTAAGATAGCTTTTCTAAATGGAGAGTTGGACGAGGAGATCTATATGGATCAGCCTGATGGATTTGTAGTAGAAGATCAAGAAGCCAAGGTGTGTAGGTTATTGAAATCTCTGTATGGCCTGAAACAAGGTTCTAAGCAATGGCATGAGAAGTTCGATAGAACTTTAACTTCTGCAGGCTTTGTCGTGAATGAGGCCGATAAATGTGTATATTATCGGTATGATGGGGGCCAGGGCGTTATTTTGTGTCTCTATGTAGATGACATATTAATTTTTGGGACAAGTCTTGATGTGGTTCACGAGGTCAAGTCTTTCTTGTCTCAAAATTTTGATATGAAAGATCTGGGAGAGGCTGATGTAATCTTGAACATCAAGTTACTCAAGGGTGAGGATGGGATTACTTTATCTCAGTCCCATTATGTGGAAAAGGTTTTGAATCGCTTTGGCTTTGCTGATTGCAAAACTTCTCCAACACCCTATGATCCTAGCATTGTGCTTCAAAAGAACAAGAGAATTGTTAGAGATCAGTTGACTTATTCTCAAATCATCGGGTCACTCATGTACCTAGCTAGCGCTACAAGGCCAGACATCTCGTTTGCTGTTAGCAAGTTGAGCCGGTTTACTTCTAATCCGGGAGATGATCATTGGCGAGCACTCGAAAGGGTAATGCGCTACTTGAGAGGTACTACAAACTTTGGCTTGCACTATACGGGTTACCCAACAGCGCTGGAAGGGTATAGTGACTCCAATTGGATATCCGACGCTGATGAGATAAAGGCCAGAAGTGGATATGTGTTCACTCATGGTGGTGGAACAGTTTCGTGGAGGTCTTGCAAACAGACTATCTTAAGACGCTCAACAATGGAAGCAGAATTGACTGCTTTGGACACGGCCACTGTTGAAGCAGAGTGGTTGCGTGAACTCTTGATGGATCTTCCGGTGGTTGAAAAGTCGATTCCGGCTATCCTTATGAACTGTGATAATCAAACAGTGATTGTCAAGATGAACAGTTCTAAGGACAACATAAAGTCCTCAAGACATGTGAAAAGACGATTGAAGTCTGTTAGGAAATTGAGAAACTTCGGAGTGATAGCGTTGGATTATATCCAAACGGCTAAAAACCTGGTAGATCCTTTTACAAAGGGTTTATCATGGTGTGTGATAAATAATACATCGAGGGAACTGGGTATGAGACCCACGTGAGTTACACCATAGTGGTAACCCAGCCTATGTGATCGGAGATCCCGTGAATTAGGCCCTGGAAAGAACAAGCTACTGGTTAACTGAATGAGAGTATATCCTAACCCGTTCCATGTGAGATGCAATACTCTCGAAATCTGTATGGCAGGTTGGCATTTACCTTAATGTGTTCTGTTGACTTTAATTAGCAAAAATGTCATCCTACAGAGTATCTTGAAAGAACACACCTATATGAGCCCGACTGTTAGAAGTCGCAGTCTATGAGACTTGGATAATCTCTAGTAAGCTCATGAAGAGACCATGGAGTACGACTTATATGCTCCACCCGCGGGATAGCCTATTGGCAGCCAAGTATCAGTTGGCTTTGAGTGAAACTTGTTCACACAAAACTTGCAATTCAAGGTGTAGTCCATTGTCCAAGTTGTGAAGAAGTGTAGCTTAAATGTCTAGGTGCAATTTAAGGTATAGTCCATTGTCACCAAAACACTGGTATATAAACAGTTTTGGGAACAGGCAAACTTGATGGGACTTTGAGATCTGGTGGGGGATTGTTAGAACTGTTGAGCCTGGCCCATTTAATATCTAAATAATTCTTGAAAAATCTCAAAGGCCCATGTATGCATGAGTCATATGAAATTTCTTTAGTACCATATTGCTAGCGGGAGGAGTGGAGGACATGTTTAAATAGTGGAGCTTACTCCCTCCCACTAGAGAATGTGATGGGAGAGAGAAATGGAGAATCACACGCGCGCGCTCGTTCGCCTCGCCTCGCCTCGCCTGGCTCGGGCTCGGGGCGTGGCGTGGCGTGGCGTGCGCACGGCACCTGCGTGAATGGTCCGCCGAAACCAGACCCTCGTGCTTGCGCAGACGCAGTCTCCTTTTGCAGTTTTATTTTTTTTGCTCTCCGGGTTTTGCGGGTCAGATATGGAATTTGCAAATCGTGTTGGACTCGGTCGCGGCCCGTTTCGCGATCCGTTTGCCTCACGTGTTTTGCTATATAAATCTGCCACCGCGCCGTCCAGAGGCATCAGATCAGATCGACCTAGGGTTTTGCCACCTCCCTCTGCTGCGCCGCCGCTTTGGTTCTTCCCCATCCCGTGCGCCGGCGTGCACCGACGTTCGGGAGAGCAGGTCTCCGAAACCGATCGCCCTCGAGCTCCTGCACCGGGTAGGGCGAATCAGGTTTTTGGGAAGCGCTTCGGCCTTCGCTCGCCGCTTCTTCTTCGCATGAGGACTTCTTCCACTACGCCGTCGCGATCTGCGTCGGAAACACCTTCTCCAAGACGGCGTCCGATTCGGAGAATCAGAACCAAACCCCGCCGCAACTCGTACCGTACGGTGACGACGACCACGTCCAGTAAGTCGTCACCTTCGTGAGTATACCAGAGAGATATGCGTGTAGCTTTCTGCATGTGTATCTAGGTTGTACTTCTGTAAATTCAACCTGTTTTATCTATCTCTCAGACGTTGTGCATGTTATATCTCTTGATAAAAATAAACCTGAAAGTGCTAATTATTCCAACAGTTCATAGCCGGCATTTGCAACGGTTTTAGAACCAGTACAAACAATCAAGCACAGATGAGCCAGGTCACAGTGCGCATGATCGAACCTGCATGCCCTTCCAAGACATATCTTCTTACTCAACTCATACCAAAGCCATCTCAACTACAGTACCCGGCCTAGAAAAGCTAACATTCAAATCAGTTTCTTATTACTTAGTAGATACCAGATGGGTATGTTAACTAGGTATTACGAATACAGTTACCTCGCTAAACCTAGACAAATCGAGACGAGGATAAGACACACTAAGTCAACCCTGACGTAGGCGGTGTGAGAAAACAGTGACCCTATTGTGGTTGCTTTGCCAAAAGACAGAGGAGCTTGGCGAGGCTAAGGAGGGGTGTGCCCTTTAGAGTTGACATGGCTTTGCGGCACACGACAGTGATACCGGGCCTCTTTGGTTCGCGGTTCTGATACGGTTCTGGTTCGGTTCGTGAAATTTAACATTATTTACAGACTATTCAATGTACCATTTTGTAATAATTTTTGAGGTTGGGGTTTTTCTCAAAGATCATAAAAATACTTTTAAATAATTTTTTTTTCCAAGTCCCTTTTTGAAAGGGCTCAACTTTTCTAATTATAATTAAAACTAAACCAGAACCATGAATCAAAGAGTACCATAATCCATTCCACGTTGGCGTAGAGGGTTGCTTACGAGAGAAACCAGCATGGAGAGAGAGGGCATGTTTTGGATTGGGTCGGAAGAGCCACTTCGCTGGCTAGAGGAAGGATAGATGATAGCTCCACCGTGAAGGCGTGAATCCTGATAGAACATCGATGCAGAGTCATTTTTTCTAACACCATAGCTGATATGGACGTGCTTCTCATATTTTTCCTAATACACGATACATCCATATAGCACGCCACTTGACAAGAAAGGTTGTCTTCGAGACCCTGTCCCATTTAGCCAAACTAAAACCTCTGCATTACTAGAAGCGACACAAACAGAAAGCTAGCTTTCCAAGAAAAGCGACGGGGAAAAAATAATTTCGGCGCCGGGACAGACAGAGACACGTTACGATAATACGATTCTCGCACGTAAAAGCCAATCGAATTCGCCCCGATCACATGCAAGATGCGCGCCTCTCCGACGGCCAAACTAATCAATCATTTGCGCGATGGATCGAGCTAGCTGCTTGCGCCGGATCAGATGGTATCTTGCAAGGAATGATCTCAAGCACCAAATCCCGCATATTCTCTCGCTCCCTCGCGTGATCCCCACCAAATTCCCAAAATCCCATCCGTCCCTGTCATCCCTGCGCGCGAGAAAGCTTAATTAATCTCCTTTTGCTTCTCAAATTAATCAGTGCTAGAAAGGCACTTGCGCCGTCGCGCTTAAAGAAAGACTACGAGTGGGGTTTATTTCTAATTTATGAACGTTTGTACCGGTGAAATGAATGCATGCCATGCACGGTGCTCACGAGCTATTGCCGTTCCTGAGCTAGACTTGAAACGCTGCCACACTATTTTTTTGGGAAGCTGAGGGCTTGACGGGACAATTAATTTGGATGGTACCAAATTCATATTTACTTGAATTTATCCAGTGTTCTTAGGAAGCAATGTTTGCGTTTGATCCAATCCTCCACTTGTGTACACAACAAAAGCCACAAAGCCAAACCATATGCCCACGCAAAATTTCAATTTAGAGGCGACTTATGGTAGCAGAGTTGTAATCGGACGCAGTCTTAAAGTTTTGGAACCGTAGTTCCGTCCATTCTCTCTGCGCTTCTGGCATGATAAGATCATAAGAATATATTAAAACTGCTCATAATCCTAGATATAGTAGTGTTTCTCGTCAAACAACGAATAGAGATTTGAAAAAATTATATACCGCCAACAAGTTAAAGTTAAAAGAACAATTTAAAACCTGCACATTTTCTGTTTCGCTTACCTCGGATATCTGGGCTGGTAGGGCTAGAGAAGATTATTTTAATTATTGTTGCTCATTATGTTAACCTAAATTAGCAAATAGAAAAAAGAATAATTGCTCTTCGTCTTATTGATGTTGATCACACCGACGAGAATATTGTTGATTGCATTATGAATGTTGTTCAAGAATTTGAAATAACCAATAAAATTTTTGCTATTACCATGGATAATGCATCTACTAATACCAGTGCCATGAATATTTTGAAACCTGTGTTATCTACGTACGCTAAATCTTTTTTAATGCATCAATGTTGTGCATGTCATATTATTAATTTAATTATTAAATGTGGTTTAAAAATATTACAACCTTATCTTCAAGTTATTCGGGATGCAATATCATTTTTAAATAGTTCTAACATAAGAATTGCTGCATGGAAAAACTATTGTTGTGCGTCATCTATTCAGCTTAGGAAATCTAGCCTATACATGCCAATTAGGTGGAATTCCATCTATCTTATGTTGTAGTATATATTACCATGTAGACAGGTTTTTGAAGTTTTTATTAACACTCAGTATCCAACTCAAGATGAAACGCCACTTTTGACTCCACAGGTTTGGCAGGTACTTAGGGCGTGTTTGGTTCGCAGCCCACGCTCGCTAACGCGGCCACCGGCGCGATGTCGGATTTGGTCGCCGTTTGGTGAGTGCCTCGCCTTCGCCTCGCCAAATCGTCAAGACGCTAAAGGAATTGCATGCTTTCATGGCGTTATGCGAGAGAGCAAATTGCTTGCCAACGCTTGCCAACACTCGCGCGGGCGAGCCGTGGCTGAGGGCATGCCGAGGGTTGGCACGGTGAGCGTCGGCTAGTGACCAAACACGCCCTTACTCATTTACATTCATTTCTTTAGATTTTTTAAGAAGCTACCATTAGAGCTTCTATGTATGAGCCTACATCTTTTTTATTATTATGTCCATTTATTACATTACTAATCAATTAAAAAGTTTGAAAATGATCCTATTTTATTTGATGCAGTTAGCCATACGAAAGCTAAATATTTAAAATACTAGAGAGTCGTTCCATTCTTATATTGTTTTGCTTTTCTCTTACACCCTAGAGCTAAACTTTCTGGATTAACTAATGCTCTAACACAACTTGGTGCTGCTACTAGAATAGATTATTCAAATTATTTTCAAGAAGTTAGAAGTAAACTTAATTATTTGTATAGAAAATATGAAGAAAAGTATGCAGGAGTTTGTCTACCACGACCACCATCAGTTCAACAGATGGGGAGAATGATGTCCTTTTAGAAGACTATCACGAGTAATGACACTTCAAGTTCTTCGGACAGTGCAACTCGCCCGACTACACAGGCATCACGCGGAGCTGTTGGCAAGCTTGCCCCCTATCTAGCAAAGGAAGTCATCGACTTTCAAGAAGAAGTGTTTAATATTCTTACATGGTGGCAGCATCATAGTGGAACATATCTGGTGCTATCCATACTAGTACGGGATGTGTTAACTGTTCCGGTCTCCACAGTTTATTCCGAGACCGCTTTCAGCCTCGCTGGGAGAATACTGGAGGAGAGACGGACTTCCCTCCATAGTGACATGGTCGAAATACTACAGAGTATAAAGGATTGGGCATTAGCCGAAAAAGACAGAAAAACATTGTCACGGAGAGACAAAATCAAGAGTTGGAGGCTTCATTTGGGGCTTAGAACTTGATGAAGATTGAAGAAGGCCCCAAAATTTTTCATGCTTGTATTGTAGAGACTTAGGCAGTACTCTTTTTTATTTACCAAGATTTTCTCAAATTGAATTTTTACTTGGTAAAGTTTTTAACGAGGCAGCCATATAAATACATTTTAAATATTTCCAAATATATATTTGAATTTTTAATTAATTACACGAATTATGGTTCACATTTCTGAATTTCTCGGATTTTTCTGAATTTTTTGACATATTACATGAAAACCGGGCCGACCGGGCCAACCCGTGCCAAACGAATCCGGGACGGCCTGGTTTGTTCGATTCAAGCAGTGAACCGAACCTAGCCTGGGGACTCGACCCGTTGGTTTGTAAGGCCCGGTTCACATAGTAACAGGGCCGAAAACCGATCGGTCAAACGAACCGGGCCGGCCCATAAACGAACCGCGCCAAACCGGACAAGCCCGTTGGGCTGGTTTGATCTCAACATCCAAAATTTTTCTCGTCCCCACCCCCGTTCTCCATCTCGGGGTTAAAAATTCCCTGTCTCCATCCCGGGAACCCATCCCCTTAAAGATTCCACACAAAAGAAAAGTTACGATCACCATTTTTATCCTAAAATCATGCTAAGTGGGAAGAAAAATAAGATGAATGAATACGTTGAAGGTCCGGTTGCTACATATCAAAAAATGTGAATACAATGGGCTAGATGACATGTTCGCGACTTAAAAATTGCAAGAACTAGATGAAAAGTAGACTTGGATTTAGATGAATTTTAGAATTTGTTTTTCTACAATGTAGACCTCACATGAGTTTTAGATTTTTTGGTAGGGTAATGCAGAGCTGAAGATCAAATGAACCCATAACACGTACCATGCTACAATAGACAATGCCAGTGCGCTAGGGACGTGGAAGTCGTCAGATGCCCATCGGACGCGCCCCTGTCCAATGCCCGTCGCTGGCCGTTGGGTGTAAAACTTTTTGTTTCTCGGTGTAAAAAATCTCAATAAATTTAATAAAAAACAGAAATATTCCCTAATCAATGTCAGGTCCCACATATATTTTTCATATTGATATAGAACATTTATACATCTAGGTTATCATTTAAAACGTTTGTATATACTCCCTCCGTTCCAAAATATAAGGCTATTTTGACTTCACAAAAGTCTTTGGAGGTAGATTTTGACTGTTACATTCCTTTATTACATATTATGAATTGTTACAATATAATATTATATCAAAAACATTTTAAAATATGAACAATTTGATACAACTTTGGTACACTAACGATGCATATTATTTGATTTATTTATGGTCAAAATTTACTAAGTTTGACTTTTTCAGTCAAAATACGCCTTATATTTTGGAATGGAGGGAGTAGCATTTATACGGGTCATGTCGATCCGAATAAAATACCTGTGGAAGTTGACATTGATTAGAAAATATTTCTAATTTTTATTGAATTTATCGGATTTATTTACACCACGAAACAAAAAATAACAAGTTTTACCTCAGATCTAACGCTGGCCGTTGGATCTCCATCCAACGGCCAGCAACGGGCGTTAGACGGTGGCGCTTCCGACGGGCGTCGGACGGCCCCCGCTTCCGTGCGCTATGTCATAACCCTATGTGATTTCTGGGCCGGAAGCTCATCCCAAACCCTAGGGATATTATGGGCAAAACCAAATGTAGGCTAGGCTATATATATGAAATCCCTTGTACACAAGAGAGATCTATCAATAAAGGTTATTGTGCCTGACTTTTCTCTCTCTAGATCTGTATCTCCTGTTATTGTGATTGTGTTTGCGTGTGTGCGACGACTATTTTACAGCACGTTATCAGCACGAATCGCTCCCAGGTTTGTCATGAACGGTATGTCGCTATTGCAATCAGATCTGTTGTTCTTCGATCTAGTAGATCGTTGTTCATGGTTTCAATCTATTAGTTCTTTTAGTTGTTAGTAGATTGATTTGTGGCCTATAGCCGAACTCAACGCTGCCGATCACCGCCGTCCTGTAGATGGCCATACCGCAGTGCCGCTCCGCTGTGCTCCGTAGCCTGAAGCGCATGCCAATGCTCAGAGTTCCTCTAGCAGTAGGAATCGCCAGAAGGGAAAAGGTAAGAAGGGCCAAGGCAACCGCCTCGGTGTGCAAAAGAAAATTGAAAAGGGAAAGGAAGGTGGGAAAGGCAAAGGGGAAGTCCAGCAGAAACCCCCTGAAAATAAGTCGCACCAAGCCTCACAACCGTGTTACCGCTGTGGTAGCAAGGGCCAATGGTCGCGGACTTGCTGAACCCTAAAGCACCTTGTTGAGCTGTACTAGCAGTACATCAACAATGATGGCAAGAAAAAGAAACTCAAGTCCGATGTGCACGTTGTTCAGCTGGAAGCTTCTCATTGTGAGGAGAAGAGCGACGATAAGATGATCGTTGATAGCCCGAAGCAAGAGGCCAATGCATCCGACGATGAGTACGACCTCCTTGGCATGGAGCTCGAAGATGCATACGGCGATGTGCATTAAATTAGCTATGTTGGGCATTATATTTACTATGTAGTTAGAGTGTTTAATTTTCTTAGTTCCTGGAGAACACTTTACCGTCATGTTTAGTTAAACAGTTTAATTCTATGTCTTTGTAAGTCTCTGGAGGACCTCACTTTGTCATGATATGTTAATCACTTTGCTTATTTATTATGCTATTGTCTTTTAATTTAAACTTGTGATTGTTAATGATTATATCTTGATTGGTTGTATGATATACTCTTATGACATAAAATTTGCCCCCCTGGCTTGAATGGAGGAAGAGCTCTTTGTGGTAGACAGTTCCACCACTAATACGATATTTAGGGAGATGAAATATTTCCAAAACCTCTAGAAGAGGGATGGAGTAAATTACGATTACCGGAGTCAACGCTAGTATTGTTGGCTCCGGTCGAGCTACAATCACTCTCCCCATGGGTACCACCATCACGATCGAGGATGCATTGTTGTATCTAGAATCAACTCGTACCCTACTATGCTTTTAAAACATCCGCATGAACGGCTTCCATGTTGAGATTGATCATGATGGCGGGGCATAATTCTTGCTTATGACTGTAAAAAATAGATGTAATAAGCGTGTAGTGGAGAAACTTCATTCTTTTTTTTCTGGCCTATATTATACTTATATAAAGCCCTCTTCTTACATTGCTATGGAATCTGAATTAGCAACCCTAGACCCTATTAGATCTGGTACGATCGTCTAGGGCATCCTGGTCTTAGCATGATGAAAAGGATAGTTAGCAATTCTGTTGGTCATAACCTGAATGTATCAAAATTCCTAAAACCCGAAGTTTCCATGTGCCCTGCATGTGCCAAAGGGAAGTTGATCATTAGGCCCTATTACCTCAAAGTCCAAGATGAGTCATCAATTTTCCTGGAGAGAATTAAAGGTGATATCTACGGACCGATTATGCTCGTTTCTGATCTGTTTAGATATTTTATGATACTCTTAGATGCCTCTACTAGATGGTCACATGTATGCCTGCTGTCTACAAAGAACCATGCTTTTGTTAAGATTATTGTCTAAATCATTAAATTGCAGGCTGACTTTCCTGAAGAAAAAATTAAGTCCATTAGGTTGGATAATGCCGCGGAATTCAATTCGCGTGCCTTTAATGATTATTGTATGGTCATGGGCATAACTATAGAGCACTCTGTACCGCATGTATACACCCAAAATGATCTGGCGGAATCTCTAATAAAGAGGATTAAATTAATTGCGAGACATTTACTACAGAATTGTAAACTCCCAACTAGTTGTTAGGGTCACGCAGTCTTGCATGCCGTAGAATTAATTAAACTCAGACCGACTGCATACCATCCAACCTCCCCAATCGAGTTATTGCGTGGGAAACAACCTTTTATTTCCCATCGGCGTAAGTTTGGCTGTACAGTGTACGTGCCGATCTCATCATCACAACGGATCTCCATGGGTCCCCATTGGAAGCTGGGGGTCTATGTTGGATTTTATACTCCGTCCATTATAAAATACCTCAAGCCTGTGATAGGTGACCTGCATAAGGTGAGATTAGCTGATTGTATTTTTAATGAGGGCAATTTCCCAGCATTAAGGAGAGAGAAGTACCAACATAAAGAATGCCGAAAAATAGATTGGAATGCCTCCAGCATCCAGGCCCTAGACCCACGCATAAATGATACTGAACGGGAAGTTCAGCGGATAATTAATTTGCAACAAATTGCAAGTAAATCATGCCAGATGTTTTCACCGACTATAAAGGTGTAACGAAGTCATATATACTAGCAGTAAATGCACCGGAAAGTGTGGAGTTACCCCAACAGGCCACTCAAATTCCTCTTACTGGAGAGAGGGGGAAAGATCCGGGCGCACGCGATTCTAGCTCGCGGAGACGTCCTTAAAATAAAGAATCAGTGCAGGCTCATTTTCCTTGTCGGGAGAGATGGATCGACCTGATGTTAAGAAATACCACCCAGAAGGTGGCACCCACCCAGGAGGTGGCGGACCTAGCGACCATGTGTACGCACACTTAGGCGCTGGGAGATCAGAAGGTCCTAACCCCATCCTGTTGTGAAATCACGAGGAGTTGAATGAGGAAATTTTCATGAACTATACTAGTTCAGGAGAGTTATATAAAAGAATGTCCATTATTGTCGACACATATTTTGCCTAAAAAATTGCTAAATTCTTGGAATTAGACTCAGAACCTAAGACCATGGTAGAGTGCCAAAAGCGCTCGGACTGGGCTAAATGGAAAGAAGCAATTGAGGCCGAATTGCACTCGATAAATAAGAGAAAAATGTTTGGCCCTGTAGAGCCAACTCCTCCCAAGGTAGTCCCAGTAGAAGCTAAATAGGTGTTCATCCGAAAACATGATGAAAATCATCATGTGGTGAGATATAAATCGAGGCTTGTGGCACAAAGGCTCACGCAGATACCCGGTATTGATTATGATGAGACCTACTCTCCGGTCATGAGTGGAATTACCTTCCGGTACTTAATATCAAAGAGAGAGAAATTTGTATAGCGTCAAGTTGAGAAAATCGCTATATGGGTTAAAACAGTCGGGTATGATGTGGTACAACCGACTAAGTGAGTTCCTCCTAAGAATGGATACACGACCCTATGTGTTTATAAAGAAATCACCGAATGGATTTTGTATCATTTCTGTCTATGTTGATGATCTGAATATCATCGGGACAGCAGAGCATATGGTGAAGCTAGTGATCACCTAGTGACAGAGTTTGAAATGAAAGATTTCGGTAAAACTAATTTTTTTTTAGGCCTGCAGCTTGAGCATTTGTCAGGAGAGATTTCTGTGCATCAGACTGCCTATACCCAGAAGGTACTAGAGAAATTTAATATGAGTAAAGCACAACCCCTGAAAACCCCCATGATAGTTAGGTCACTTGAAGTGCACAAAGATTCTTTTAGATCTAAGGCAGAGAATGAGAAAATATTGGAACCAGAAGTTCCCTAACTTAGTACCATTGGTGCACTAATGTATATAGCCAATTGTACTAGGCCTGATATCGTTTTTGCGGTAAATTTATTTGCTAGATATAGCGCGGCTCCAACCAAAAGACATTGGGCAGACATTAAAACTGTATTTAGGTACCTGCAAGATATGCAGGATCTTGGATTGTATTATGGGAGGAACGAGCCCAATACCATGGTGGGATACACAGATGCGGGATAAATGTCTGACCCGCATACGGCTAAATATCATGACTTTTATGGTGGTACAGTGATTTTTTAGCAATCATGTAAGCAAACACTTGTGGCTACGTCCACCAACCACTATGAGATAATAGCATTGTATAAAGTTGCACGCGAGTGTGTATATGGCTGAGGAGAATAGTATATCACATCCAAAAGTCATGTGGCATTGATACCATTGATACCCCTACTATTATTTATAAAGATAATGCTGTCTGTGTATTACAAATGAAAACATGATATATTAAAAGTAATATAATGAAGCATATTGCTCCTAAATTGTTCTATCCTCATGAGTTCTAGCAGAGTGGTGAAGTTGATATAATTCAGGTGAAGTCGTGTGATAATCTGACAAATTATTCACTAAGGCATTGCCTAACTCGACATTCCGTAAATGTATCTATGGGATAGGAATGAGACGATTTCACAAGTTGCAAAGTTTAGGGGAAAAATCCCGAACAAGAGCCTGTAATGATCCTTAAGATCTAGTATTGCACTCTTTTTCCCTTACACGAGTTTTTCAGAAGTTTATCATAATAAGGTTTTTAATGAGGCAATATCGCAGTGTGGCATGCATGTGCAATGTACTCTTTTTCTCCAATCCTTTTTTCTACTGGGTTTTTGGATGCAGTTTTTAATGATGCTAAGGAGGAGTGTTATAACATTAGGTGATTTATGGGCAGAAAGCACATCCCAAACCCTAAAGGTATTATGAAAAAAAATCAAATGTAGGTTAGGCTATATATATAAAACCCTTATACACAAGAGAGATATATCAATAAAGTGTTTGACTTTTTTTAGATCTGTATTTTCTGTTATTGTAATTGTGTTTGCACGGATGCGACGACTGTTTTACAACACGCGTCAGCCGCTCGCTTGCACGATGACTCGGCGCACCGAAGATGTCCTCAAATGCACGACACCCTTGCCACGTGGCATAGCCAACCCAGCGGCAGGGGCAGCAAACACCCGTGGGGCCATACGGCGCTTCCGAACCAGCCCTGAAGTCTCGTGAGGCGGCACCTGACCCGAGAAATATGGAGTAGATCAGAAATCTGTCCGTCCCAACTGCCTTCCATCGAACCGCTCCTTCCCAATTCGTATCTGGCCTTCGAAGCTCTGTGTTAGCTCCACGCTCTCCCCGCAAATTCCCCGCGAAACGAGCGGGAGATTCGCTGTTTGCGCCACGAGGAGGAGGAATCGGTAGCCGGGTCCTATCCATGGGCGAGGAGCGACCCGAGGAGGAGGAGCGGCGGCACGGGCACCGGTACGTGCGGATGCAGCCGGAGCCTGAGGGGGACCCGGCCGTGGCGTCGTTCCGCCTGCCGGAGTCCGCGCGGGTGTTCGACGAGCTGCCGCGGGCCAGGATCGTGGGGGTGTCGCGCCCAGACGCCGGGGACATCACGCCCATGCTGCTCTCCTACACCGTCGAGGTCCAGTACAAGCAGGTCCGTGGGGCTGCCCTCCTCTTCGGATTTTCTCTCCTCAATTTTCGTCTCGTTTTTGAGGTTGGTGGTCTGGAATTTGCGTCGTTTGGTGCTGTGGGATGGATTGGGCGGCGTCCTTGGTGCTTGGCATTGCCGGTTTAGAATTTTTGCTTGAAATGGGCGCTGCTGATTTGTT
This sequence comes from Raddia guianensis, assembly GCA_036346415.1. Lineage (NCBI taxonomy): Eukaryota > Viridiplantae > Streptophyta > Magnoliopsida > Poales > Poaceae > Raddia > Raddia guianensis. The sequence continues at coordinate 21,662,025 of CM070534.1, read as the reverse complement.
TCTCTGATGCCTGCGCTTGATTTTTCTAATTGTTCTCCCAACGGAATTTTATATTATGTAAATTTAGTTACCTAATTTGCGGCTTACCTCTACCTTTAGTGCTCTAAGGATGAAAGGAAGAAAGAAGGAAAATGCTGCTTTTGGACATACATTTAACCATTCGTTTTATTCAAAAATTTATTACAAATCTATAAAAATATAAGTTATACTTAAATACATTAAATAATAAACCAAATCAAAATAAAATAAATTACATTTACGTAACTTTTTTGAATAATACGAATAGTTAAACATGTGTTCAAAAGTAAACAGCGACTTCTTATCCCGAACGGAGTGAGTACCTTGTTATTTGGGGATAGCAATGATGTCAGCGAGTAGCTCAATGCTTGCAGGAAAGGGTGATTAGCTCTTCTTTTTCTTTCACTTGTGGGCTTTGAATTTAGGACAGCCTGAATTTTACCAGTTGGATGCAAATTCTGGCAAATTCTTTGCTTTGGGACGTGGGAGTTCGATTCTATGCTGGTTGGTTTAAATTTTTCGTGTTTTTCTTGGGGAATTTTATGACCGATTTACTACGCTAATGTGGAATTCAGGTTTTTTTTTTTTGTGGGCAACAGAAATGTTCAGCTTTGAATTTGCGGTGCTTTAAGGATGCGATTTGTTGGTGGAATAAGTTAGGTGTTTAATGCGATATCGTTAAGCATAACTGCAGATAAACTGGTCGATTGGGGGAATTTGGGTATTTCTGTATAAATTAGAAGGAATATATATTTAGTATCTCATTCTTCCTTACTTTATGGTTTAGGGCCTTGTTCTTTTCAGCTTAAATTAAATTAAATTAACATTTGTTATCTTTTACAAGCTAAACGATGTAGTAATTTGCAGTCATTTTTGTGGGGTCCTAAATAGTTATTATTAGAGTTACTAAAATAATTTATAATTTTTTTTGTACTCTAAGAGACTAAGACCTCTCTCCAGGGGTCACAACTTTTAAATTAAAACTTTCGGTAACTTTAAGCTGAAAAAACCAAGACCTAGGTGTCCTTGAAGCGGTTTGGTTGGTTGAGTTTTCCTTTTTAAGATAGGCATATTGCATCTAGACCAGTTTGTGTGTGTTTACCAACATGAATTTTAATATGATTAGTATAATTGTGGGTTATAATGCCGTTTAATTTTATATTTGTGCAAGTTAACAATGGTAGATTAAAAGTTCAGACACTTTATTTTTTATGTTAAAGCTAAATGAAAACAAACATCCAGTGAGATGTCAGGCTGTAAATAAGCTGAGCTCGAGCGAGCTTCCCCTGCTAGGCTCAAGCTTGACAAGGCTTGATCCGAGCTCGGTTCAAGACAAAGGCCCTCTTTGATAGCTTGTTTAGTTTTAGTTTAGTTTTTGTTGGTAAAATTTGACCACCTTTGAAAGTGGTATGAAAAGACTAAATAAATTATTAAAAAAATATTTTTGAGATCTTTGAAAAAAACCCTACAAAGTTATAAAAAAATTATTTTCAAAAAATAAAGTGAATGGTGTATATAAAAATAACAAAAGTTGAAATCCCAACAAAAACTAAACTAGAACAAGGTATCAAAGAGGCCTAAAGCACGAATAGGCTCAAGCTCCACTCGTCCAGGCTCGGTCAAAATTGCGTAGTTATCACCATTGCAACCAACCTGACTGGTCAACTGCAGTTGAACTCCAACTGTGTAAACTGTTTGCCTTTATTGTTACTGCATATCGATCATTTATTTCTGTGTGAAGCATAAATCAATCATTCAGTAGTGTTAAGCCAATGAAACACACACATAAATCTTAAAAACCGAAAGGAGGAAGCTTTTTTTAAGATAAATAGTAAGTTACATCATTGGGATATGTTTACCTCATCAAAATTTACTGATCTGCATCTACAATCGCTGATCCTCCATGAAGCATAAATTAGTAGATTATAAGTAGGGTGAAGCTAATTATGCACATGCATTAACAAAAGCAAAGGAGGTAAACATAACCAGGATAAATAATGCAAAAACCAATATAACTAGATCATTGGAAATTCACAAATCATCAGGTCATACATCTAGCTGACGGATGCTGCAAATAACTGATCCCATGAGATTATCATATTGAACTTGATGTTTTTTTCCAGTTCATCATAAGTCTAGTCAATGGATGCTGTAAAAAATTGATCCCAGGAGAATATCACGCTGAACTTGCCTATATGTATTGCATCATTGAGGTTTGTGAACTAAATAATTCCTTCAGTAATGTTAAGTTAACTAGTTCGTCTATCAGTTTAGGTGGCTTCTGTATAAGAAGGCCTCACAGGTTCTGTATCTACATTTTGCATTGAAGAGACGAGCATTTCTTGAAGAATTCCATGAGAAACAGGAGCAGGTTGGTGACATAATTAATTTTAGCTGTATTTGAATCTATATGTCGTTTCTTTCTGATGTGCAATTGGACATTATGAATATCTTTTATAGTTTAAGAAATTTTACAACCCTTCTTGGCAATTATTCAGATATTTACTTTGTAACCACATTGAATCCCTCTGATTTACTGTTTTGTTCGTCATTCTATTTATTCCCCCACTTTCTTGGGTAAACAATAAACATGTGCTAATTTATTGCAAGATTCTTTAGAATTACATGCCTTCTAATATTATATAGGCATGCAAGAATGTCATTTTCCTTAAAAAAACTTCCTTTTCAAGCACAAAAAACTTAACTGATGTCCAGAATTTATTGTTATTAAAGGTCAAAGAATGGCTTCAAAATTTGGGAATTGGAGATCATATGCCAGTTGTGCATGATGATGATGAAGCAGATGATGTGCATGTTCCTTCACAACATGATGAACACTCTGTCAGAAATAGGTAAATTATAGTCAGTTTATTGATGTTAACCTCAATGGACTAAAAGCCTAAAATGATGGAATATACCTCTCTGAATTAAATATCATTTTATATAATGTGAAGTCAAACTTTTAAATCTTTCACCACAAATTTGTTAAATATCATTTTATGTAATGTGAAGTCAAACTTTTAAATCTTTCACCACAAATTTATATAATAATTATTAGGATGTGCTGTCTGGAAATGATACTAATAATTTTTTCATCTAGAGTGCTTCCAAATTAATATTATTTTTATATCAATTTACTAAGGTATAACTGGTAATGTAATTGTGAAAGGTGTGTATATGGGTGAGCTTTTTAATGTCCAAAATGGCATATATTTATCAACAGGAGGTAATAGCAAGAAAGGAACATGAACTGTCGTAGTGTTGTTGCAGAAATGTGCCCTCAAGTGCTGTTTTGTCTGTCATTCGACCAGCTCTTGGTCATCAACAATCTATTTCTGATCGTGCAAAGGTTGCCATGCAAGAATATCTGAACCATTTCTTGGGCAACTTGGATATTGTGAACTCTAGAGAGGTACCAAAGGGCCTTTGAACTCTATAGTTTTGTACTTATATCATTGTTTTTAAATTAACGAGACATTGTGTGTCGATTAGAACGAATCATGCTCCTCCTATCTTTTAGGCTGTGACATGTGTTAAATGCAGGTTTGCAAATTTTTGGAAGTTTCACTGTTATCGTTTTTGCCTGAGTATGGGCCTAAGCTAAAGGAAGATTATGTTACAGTTAGACACTTGCCAAAAATTGACAAAGAAAGTAAAGACAAATGTTGTTCATGCTGCTGTTTTAATTTCTGCAACAGTAGCTGGCAAAAGGTATAGAGAAATGTTTATTATTTCATGTTTTATCTTTCCATGATGTTACCCTTGTATTTCAGCTGTGAAATAGAACATTTATTAACAGGTTTGGGCTGTACTGAAGCCAGGATTTTTAGCTTTGCTCCAAGATCCATTTGATCCAAAGCTTTTGGATATAGTTATCTTTGATGTATCACCTTACATAGATAGAATTGGAGAAGGCCAAATCACTCTAGCAAAGGAGATCAAGGAACGCAATCCTTTGCATTTTGCATTTGAGGTACCTCTTTCCCTTTATAAATATTGGTCCTTGACTCAGTTTGAATGAAGCAAGCAAAAAATTGAGCATCTTCGCCTTAATCTTAAGCTAAAACAAAGTATTTTTTGGTTTGGCTTACAAGGCTCTAGAGGCAATTGTAAAATCTTGTTTTATTTTATGTTAGAGTGGAGACAAGCATTTGAGCAAGTTGTGCAGGCTAGAAAAGTTACTGGCAAAAATTCGGTGAAAGGCAGCAGTTACTGGCCTTACTGTTGGGCCTTGTGTGCTCTTGGTCCAGGGATCGAATCCCAGCTCTGCCTCCACCTTTTGTAATTCGACCTTTGACATGTGGGACCCACAGTGATTGAAAAATGCCACCTGGGAGGTTGGGAGTTGAAACTGAGAACCTGCTGCATGCATATGTGGCCTCTTGCCACCATATTAACTGAATTCATTTGATTATATAACTGTTGAGGTTTCTTTAATTCATGTTTAGAAGTTTAATTCAAACCTCATTAAAAGAATTTGTTTAGAAGTTTAATTCAAACCTCATTAAAAAAAAAATTTTGGTAAGTGGTAACCAGGTCAGTGGGGCATACAGATCATTGGTGATCCCTGTTAAAAATTTGGGATGGTGGGGTTTTCCCAGGTCTAGATAAACTCAACTAGCATACCCCAGTTTCACAGTTTATTATAACATTTAGTGGTGTCTTGACATGGTTGATAAAAGGCTAGAATATTATGGAGAAAAACATGTATCACTTTGACCACATTTCGCCTGCCTGGCACTTCCCAACAAGTGATGGTGTTTTTTCTCCTACCATGATGAAGAATGCTTTTGCTCAAGCATTTTTGACTGGGCCTATGTTTAAGCTTTAGATCATCGTTTCTCTTTTGTTGAATTGGAAAATACATGGATTTAATATTAATTAGGTCATCAAGGGCTACTATGATTGCCCCATGTACTTATCTGTATTTATTGGGATTTCCTACCAACAATATAGGGAGGGCCTACCTGAGTCTCTGTTTCTTAGACTGAACCATCACTGGGGTCACAACTTACATTGGCAGGATTGTGAGCTCCCTCCTAGGGATTAAATCTGTACGAAACTGTAGAAATTATGACAAAAATAGGTTTATTTCATACATCTTCCTATGCGCTGACTTCCTCATGTTCCTCTTTTCCGCCATGCACACATCTTCTGCATATGTTTCTTAGACCCTAGTCTTAGATAAAAATGTTTAGTAGTCTTTTAACATTGTATTTATGTATCTCAAATAGGAAATAATAAAAATAAAAATTACTCATGCCTTTATGTTGCCTTGATATGTCTTCGGGGATTGGGTAAACAACATGGTAGATTGGTAGTGCAGAACAAATATGGCATCTGTTTTCTACAATCCAATTTTCTCAATGATGTTCTCTGCGGTAGGTATCTTCAGGGGGAAGGACAATAAAGTTAAGAACCAGAAGTTCCTCTAAGGTAAAAGATTGGGCTACTGCAATAAATGCTGCTCGGCGACCCCCAGAGGGCTGGTGCCACCCACATCGTTTTGGTTCATTTGCACCGCCTAGGGGCTTGACTGAAGATGGTAGCATAGTGCAGTGGTTTATAGATGGGCAAGCTGCATTTGATGCTATTGCTTCTTCCATCGAGGAAGCCAAATCAGAGGTTAGTTTACTTCGATTCCACTACATTTTGTGCAGCAAGTTAAAATGTTGCCGTGTTGTGAAAGATAATTAATTGTTTGATGCAGATATTTATTACTGACTGGTGGCTCTGCCCAGAACTGTATCTTCGACGCCCTTTCCAATACCATGGGTTCTCTAGGCTTGATATTCTTTTGGAATCAAGGGCCAAGCAAGGTGTACAGGTATATGATTTCTTTATGGTGTTTTTCATCATATGAACTGTAGTAACCTTCTTCAGTTGTGTGTCTTAAGCTTGTTGCTTGGCCATATTTTGTTGGTGTCAGCATAGTACTGAATCGTCTTTCCTTATCACGATAGTTCATTCTATGCAGAATCAACTTTTACAAACCACATGTTTGCATAGATTATGATTAATGATATTAATCAATACTCCTTCCAGTCCCAAATATTTGTCATTTGAAGTACGTGCAAGTAAAGTTTAAAACTTTAGCTGGAAATATGTTTTGAACTAATTAGATCTAGTTCATAAAAACTATGTGTAGATTTATCTTGAAGAGTACTTTCATAATAATATGGTTTTACTGTATTTTATAAATTAATTGTACTAATAATTAGTGGTCCAAGATGTATTTTGGAGACCGTGTCTATGTTCAAAATGACAATTATTTGTGACCGTGTCCATGTGATATTGTTTTGCAGATTTATATTCTTTTGTATAAGGAAGTTTCTCTTGCACTGAAAATTAATAGCATGCACAGTAAACAAAGGCTGCTTAACATTCATGAGAATGTTAAAGTTCTGCGCTATCCGGATCATTTCTCAACTGGCATATACTTATGGTACAGTAAAACTACATTTTTTTAATCTGTAGAACTTCATGAAATCCTTAGTTCAACTCTTTGCTAATGCCTTGTAGGTCTCACCATGAGAAAATTGTTATCGTTGATAATCAAGTTTGCTATATTGGAGGTCTTGATTTATGCTTTGGTCGTTATGATACTCCTGAGCATAAAGTAATGGATTTTCCTCCTTCAATATGGCCAGGAAAAGATTACTACAACCCCAGGTAAATTTTCGTGTTCATCATATATGTAGCTCAGATTTTTCTTAATGACCATGTACTCAGTTCGTTTCTCTAGCTTATTGTTGTTCTTTAACTTGTTGAGGGAATTTGAGCCAAATTCTTGGGAAGATACAATGAAAGATGAACTTGATCGTACAAAATATCCTCGCATGCCATGGCATGATGTTCAATGTACTCTTCAAGGCCCAGCTTGTCGAGATGTAGCAAGGCATTTTGTTCAGCGTTGGAACTATGCTAAGGTCGGTTTAATGAGTAGACTTTTTTTTTCATTTATACCATTGTTAAAGTTGACAATCCCACCTTTCGCAGAGGAATAAAGCACCAAATGAGCAAGCAATTCCCTTACTAATGCCTCACTATCACATGGTAATTCCCCATTATATGGGCAAGAACAAAGAATCAAATAGTGAGACAGAGGGTAAACAGACTCATGATGAGGATAGTAAGATTAAGAAGCTTAGTACCTTGACAACACCGGCATCATGCCAGGATATTCCATTGCTTTTACCTCAAGAGCCTGATTACCAGGCATTGACTAATGGAGATTTAGGTCTGAATGGTTTAGTTATCAATCATAGTCTTTCAGACCTCCAAAATAAAACCAATAGGAACCAGCTGGTGTCCAACCGAAAGACCAGAAAAGATCAGGATTTACAGCTGAAAGGCTTTGTAGACAATCTTGGTTCCCCTGAAGTTTCACTTTTTACACATTATGACACCTCAAAACCTAATATGCATCACATGGATAAGGAGTGGTGGGAAACACAGGAGCGAGGAGACCAGGTTGACTCCGTGCTTGATGTTGGAGATGTTGGTCCCCGTTCAACTTGTCTTTGTCAGGTCTGTTCATGCCATTTGCCCATGTAATTAAATGGATATTATATTTTCTTTATACTGTACTGTCCAAATATTATGCCAACTTGCAAATTTAGGTATCCATCAGTTTCCGCTTTTCCATATGCAGCTCAAAGAGTTTTACATTATTACATTGTACCTTTAGAAATATTTGTTTGACTGGTGGAAACTAGAAATTTAACTGCTTAAGATTCCCGATAATAAAACCCTGATTAGAAGGCAACAAGATTCGCATGTCATATTTTGTGTGAAAAATCACACTGGCTTGAATATTGTAATTTGAATTACAACAGATGAACACAACAATTCACTGACTCCATCCTTTGTTGTGATTATATGCTAGTATTGGTTACATGGAGTTATTTATGGTATTTAATCTTCACTAAGAGTGAGTAATTTTTTTAATAACATATAAATATATTCAGGTTTCTAATAATAATGGATATAGAAAGAGCAGCTTTGAGACTCCATTTTGCACTCTTCTCATGCCAGAGCTATTATTGCTATATCCAATTCAAAATAAAATTCCAAACCCCAACATTCTGATTTCTGTTTCATACCATTTTTCTATAAAATTTGCTTTTGTAATGTTCTAATGTTTGGTTTAGTGTTATATGGATAACTGAGCAATGAGCTATTTAACTTGAGAATTGATGGTACAAGAAGATTTTGTTGATAAATGCTTGGCAGGCCTTTGATATGAGTCCACTCATACAAGAAAGTAAGAGAAGGGAAGCTATTCCTAAAACTACATAAACACGTCTTGAATATCCTTCCATGTTGTAGTGCGCATGCTGTCTTTTGACCCCAATTTAGCAAAGCACAGAAACATTATTTTAACTTTTCTACTTTTGATTGCTAAATAGTGTAGTTTGATGATTCCTTTGGTAAAAATAAATGCAATTTAATTCTTTTATATTGTTTGGCTAGAGTTGGACATATCTGCCAAACTATATAGGAGCTCTTGTTTACATATGATTTTCTAACGAACTTTTACATCACCATAAGACTCTGTAGTCTGTACATCCAACCAAACCTGGTTGTTATGTATGATGGTTCCCCAAGGTTTATATTGAATGCAACTACCACCGTCCATGTGGTACTAAAACCACCACCTCTGGGCTAAACATGTGCAAAATGTGCTGGGGAGTTCCATATGTTTTTTTAGATATTTGATTTGCATAATTTTCATACAAATATAAATAATAGAAACTATTGTCAACTGTACTAAATATGTCTGACTAATTAATAAATTTCTTATGAATCAGATTGTGAGAAGTGTTGGACCATGGTCAGCAGGGACAACTCAAATTGAAGGAAGCATCCACAGTGCCTATTTTTCTCTCATTGAGAAAGCAGAGCATTTTGTGTACATTGAGGTACTGTGTCCTTTCTAATTTTTAATCTTTTAAACGTCCAAATTTCAAATTTTAACCTAATACTCGATTGATATGGTCATATATTTATTAAATCAATTGAGCATTGACATTTCTATATGCAAATAATTACGTACATACTCAAATCAAGTCTAAACTTCTACTGGTGTTTGCAGAATCAATTTTTCATATCAGGTCTTTCGGGGGACGACACAATAAAAAACCGTGTACTAGAAGCATTATACAGGCGCATACTTAGAGCAGCAAAGGAGAAAAAATGCTTCCGGGTTATTATTGTCATACCACTTCTACCCGGTTTTCAGGTAATGTACTGTTGTAGCAATTGTTGATGTTTGGACACATTATGGTGGCTGGTTATTTACCTGTTTAATTACAGGGAGGTATTGATGATGGTGGTGCTGCATCTGTGAGGGCAGTTATGCACTGGCAATATCGGACTATCTGCAGAGGGCCTAATTCAATACTTCAAAATCTATATGATGTGGTTGGCTCCAAAGCACATGATTATATATCCTTTTATGGCCTTAGAGCACATGGCAAACTAGGTGATGGAGGTCCTTTGGTCACTAATCAGGTAAATAATCCTCAGTTTATGAGCCACTTTCTGAGAATATGTTATCCTCCCAGGTCATGGATTTAATTATTTTCTTTCCCTTTTTCGTTTGTTAACAGTTTGAATTTTACAGATATATGTACACAGTAAGCTGATGATCATTGACGATCGTATGACATTGATTGGCTCAGCTAACATAAACGATAGAAGCTTGCTTGGATCAAGGGATTCTGAGGTATGGTTTCTCAAGTACTCCCTCCTCCGTTCCAAATTGTAGTTCACTGTTGATTTTTGATTGTTGGACACACCTTTTGACCATTCGTCTTATTCAAAAATTAATGCAAACATGCAAAAATATAAGTCATGCTTAAAATATGTTTAATGATAAAACAAATCACAACAAAATAAATAATATTTACATATACTTTTTGAATAAGACGAATGATCAAATAGAATATACAAAAGTCAACAGTGAACTATAATTTGAAATAGAGGGAGTATCACTTATGTATGTTTCTGAAGATTTCCGTCCTGCCCTGTGATTGTTAGGCTAGATAGTGGAATGCTTATAACGCATGAAAAAATATAAATTAATTTTCTGAATATACATATGGAAAAAAACAATTTCGATATATAGAAAGTTTGTTTCTGTGGATAGGAATTTCATTCTTGGTAAGGTCTCAGGTGCAACTAGCACACATTAAATAACATGCTTATTCAGTTGGCCGTTAATGGATTGTTTGGGTAAACATGTCCCGGTGCCTCCTGTTGATTATGTGATAGTTGATTTTTTTTTCCTTTTAGATTGGTATGATTATTGAAGATAAAGAGGTGGTCAGTTCAAAAATGGATGGAAGACATTGGGAAGCTGGGAAGTTCTCTCTGAGCCTACGACTTTCCCTATGGGCAGAGCACCTTGGCCTTCGGCCAGGAGAGGTTTGAACAATGTTTCACTTAAGTTTGATGCTTTAAGTTGAAAACTATAATAGTTCTAGGCTGTGGAATGAGGAAAAGCATGGCATACTGTCTCTGTTTTTACCTTTTTTATTTGTTGTTTTCCACTAAAATGTGTGATATCCAAGTCGTGTTCAAATGGTAAAGTAGAAACTTTAGCCTATTTTCTTCTGGTCTGCTGTATGGGCTTCTATTTTCCTTTGCCAATCTACTAGCATGTCTCATTACTTAATTAGTTGTTTTCTTTGAACTACCGCAGCTAGTGCTAGTAAAGATTCATCTAACCTTTCACTTTCGCTCTCTTTTCCCCGACTATGTCGGATAACTGATTATAACACCAGTTTACATCTTGTATTAGTTATTTAGTTGTACTGGAAGCGCTATCCTATCATCTTGCCCAAGATGCCGGGGATTCCACGTCATCAGGGCAAACTAGCTTATGCCACTTGTTCTCCTGTATAGAAAAGGGGAAATGAGGAGCATTCTATGATTGCTTGGCCTCACGAAGAATGAGAGTCTTATTCCACTCATTGTTTTTCCTTTTTGCTAACAGGTTACTCAGATTATGGATCCTGTGGGCAATTTGACGTACAATAACATCTGGATGGCCACTGCAAAGGTGAGTAATAGAGGTTCAGTATCTTCAAGCGTTAGTTTTAACTTTAAAAATAGCTGCCCGTCCTGGAACCGGTTGAATGCGATCATTCTGGCATTTCACTATGTTCCCGAAGTTCCCATCTTCAAGAGCTGATAGTTTTCTTCACCATTTTCTGCTCAGATGATTGCACGCATCCTGATAACTTTTTGCTATTTTTATCTTTATCTGAACAACCTGACACTGTATGGCAGGCGAACACCATGATATACCAAAATGTGTTCTCATGTGCACCCAATGATCACATCCACTCTAGGTATGCATGAGAACCTGCCTCCTAGTTCGTTTGCGTTCGGTTGGAACATTTTGTTCTCTGGTCACAGACGTTGTTGGACATCTTGCAGGGCTCAATTTCGGCAAAACTTTGCTCAGCGGAAGGAGAAAGTTGGCCACACAACCATCGATTTGGGTGTTGCCCTAGAGAAATTGGAGACTCAGCAGGACGGAGACCTGGTAGGCAACGATCCTTTGAAGAGATTGCAGGCCGTGAGAGGCCACATTGTTTTGTTTCCTTTGGAGTTCATGTGCCTAGAGGAGGACTTGAGACCATTCTTCGGCGAGACCGAGTTTTATACTTCCCCACATGTTTTCCATTAGCTTCCTTTTCTTCTGATTTTTTCCTTTTGTAGAATTTTTCTGGTAGGATCGTAGGATGTACATGTTACAGGGTTTTTACAATTGTAGATGTACATCATGTCTTGTAAAAAATGATAAGATAACATCTCAAAAGAAAAGGAAGAGAGGAAAAAGGAAAACAAAGGTTCAGATCCCTGTTGGTACCGTATATGATATGATTCCCAAGCAATATGTTACACTGTTCAATTCATTCTTCGAGCCTCTTGATTCAATTAAAAAAAAAAGAAGAATTCAATACATAAAATTCATAATAGATGTTTGATTCAGAGGATTTTGTCAAAAAAATTCCATATGATATGAGATTATCCCCAAAATTTTGGAAGATTGCAAGTATGAAGCCTTACGCTTAATTTTATACTTCCTGTCGGATGGAAAACATTTTACTGGATGGTCTACTGGGAACGTACCACCGAAATACTAATAGTTGAAATAGCAGTGAAACATTATCATACTGTACTGTTGAAACATTTCATAAACTGGTACTAGCATTTTACCGGATGTCCTATTGGAACATTATTGAAGTACTAGTGAAACAATATATGTATTGTACTATTGAAACATTTTCGTTGTTAAGATGCAACTTGTTTATCAAATGGGGCTAGTGAGTTGTATATAAATGTACAAGAAGGGAAAATTGCAAGAAACCCGTATACAGATATCTATTTAATATAACATCCTCTTAAACTTACGGTGGATCAATAACACTGAATTTGGAAAGATGTAAATCATTTTGCGTTCTAGTCTGTGCCTTGGTGAAAAATTCAGCAAGCTATAGATCAGAAGGTACATGACAAAGAGTAATCACTTGATCGTTAAGAAGCCATCGAAGTCAAGCCACCTCAGTCGCCACAAAGGCCAATCCACGGAGCTTAGCCTCACTGGATGGCGTTTGGTCTTCCGGGATATCAGTGAAGAGCCAAGAAAGACACAGTAGCCTAAGACAAACTTATGATCAAAGGATAACTAGCCCAAGTGGTAGCCGAGTAAGCCTAAAACTATAGGGGGCTATAGTTGGAGAAGAAGGCGACGATCATACCACCAAGTTAGTGAAGAACCCGAAGAAGCTGATCGTAGTGCACACTGGTGGAAGAGACCATAAATTGACTGAGGATGTGAATAGTTTGAGAGAAATCTGAAGGCGGGGGTAACCAGCCTAGGCTTGGGCCATTGTTGGCCCAAAAGGTCTGGAAGGCCTAGGCTATCTTAGGCCCAGGTAGCATAGTGTGGAGCTCAGTCTTTTCAAGCTTAGCGTGGCCTAGGTAACGGAAGTGCTACGAGATCTTTCCATAGTGCGTCATTAGTTGCTAAGCCATACGTTTTCATGCAGGGTATGACTACATCCGGTGGCTTGGCACACAAGACAGGAGTTTACTTATATTGAAGGCTTGGATTCGTCTTGGAGGGAGAGTGAGGGACATGATAAGCAAGGACTCCGCTAAGTAGCCAATTTAGTCATAATTATCCTACCATGTTAGACACTATAGATACACACTTTATTGTACCCTGTAGGACAATCCGACAACACATCTTAGATCCCTCAATATCATACATACATGCCACATATATCCTAGATCTCGATCAAAGCTCTCGCCTAGATATCGAGATTTGATCTACAAGGTACTTTATCTTCCTTGTAAACAAGCCTACATGTAGGGTTGTTACCTCTATCACGAGGGGACTGAACTAGGGTAAACATCATCTCTCTCTTTTTTCTTATAACCCTATCCGAAAACCGTATTTGTTTCATGCAAGTGTGATTGCCCCATAATCAACAAGTAAGCTCTGTGAAGGATCTATATCTGATTAAACGACAAGTAGTGAGTGTCGATTTGCATGGGGAACACCATCGGTGGCCTGAGGCTGAAGGTCAAGCTCTACCGGAGTACCAGCAGTGCAGTCATCAACAAGACAAGCACAAAATGTCTTGCACTGAGAGAGGTAGCAACACTCAGGCGTGGACTCAACCTCAATCCCTAGGAAGTGCGAAAGGGACCTAGATCAGAAATCTAGAACAACTCCTTGAGATGTGCCTTCATGAAAGCAATATATCGAGGATCATCTCTAGTGACGAGCATGTGATCAGCGTAGAGAAGAAGAGACCAACAACGAGGAGAGGTGTGGACAAAGAGAGCAAGGCCATGCTGACTAGGCACAAAAATAACAGAAATAATAGCAGAAGTGACAACTAAAAGCAAATCGCTTAAACCAAGCATGAGGAGCCCGCTTAGACAGTAGAGGGAGCGATAAATGCGACGCATGTGACCATCAGGAACCGGGAACACTCTAGCTAAGAGCATGGGCGGAGCCAAGTATACCTTCTCGGTGTCACAGGACACCGGGTCACAAGTTTTTTTTAACAGGGACTAAGTATCACCGGCCATGGTTACACCCCCTTACGTTCTGTGCACCCTAGAGTCAACTGATCCCATCCAATTAAGAAGCTAAATGCTAAAAGACACCGTATGTATATACGCAAATAGCTAGTTGCAAGTATATGAATTAATTGACCAACATGTTTTAGGCCTACAATTTATCCTACTGCTTTGTTGTCACAAAACCAAAATATGCAAACGAAGATAGTATTAAGAGCACCTCTTAATAGTTTATCACTGACTAAAAAAAATTATGCATGTTATTGTTTTAGTTTTGTGCATTTCCATCATTGTGTGAAGCCGTGTTATATCTAGTCTGGCTAAACTAAAATACACCAATGCCAGAGCTTCCAAAATTAGAGTGAAACGATGTGCAGTACATATATGTAAATAATTTGGAATATTACTTTTATAATATTATGGTTTTGATATCTCATATTATTAAATTGCCATGTTATCGAGTTGTATTTTTTCTATCTTATTGATGTAAAAAGACAAATACTATTTGTTATCAGAGGGTGTACGCATTTAGGCAATTAAATTTCTAACAATTTTCAAGTCTAATTACTAAATTTTCATTGGTTAGTGAAAATTGGGGAAAAGTTTTATTTCATTACAACCCACCATATTAAATACATTTTTCTAGATTTCCTTATACTAAGATAAGCACCACCATGCAAACTTCTTTAACATTGCATGTGTTTTACCGGTTAATCATGTTGAATTATTAATGTCATGTGCATTTTTCAATAACATTTTCATTTACGTGGTTGCTTAGAAATTTTATGTTATCATTTGCATAATAAAATAGTGAACCCCGATAATTTTCTCTCTAGCTCCGCCCCTGGCTAGGAGGGTGCATGTATAGCTCCTCACACAACTCACCATGAAGAATGGCATTCTTCAGATATAGTTGGGAGATGGTCTATTGATGAACAGAGGCAATAGCGACTAGGGAGAGGAGAGTGGTCTGGTGTGCGGCTAGAGAGAAAGCCTCACCATAGTGACGACAATACTCCTATCTAAAGACACGAGCCACAAGGCATGCCTTGTAGCGCTCAAGGGAACCGTCAGAGCCAGTTTTGATCTTATAGACGCACTTGCATATGATCGAAGTAATAGTGGAGGGACAAGGGACAAGATCATAGGTGTTAGTGCGCTCAAGGGCAGTAAGTTCTTCAGCCATCACAAATTGCAACTCAAGGTGAGCAACAACGTCGCAGTAAGAGGTAGGCTTTCCATAGGTGGTGACAGGAGCACAGAAGTCATAGTAACCTAGATGGGAAATCGTGCTTCTATCACAAAGAGCATACCGCGGAGAGGCAGGTGCGGTGTCCTGAGTGGGTGGTGGAGCAGAAGAAGAAGAGGAAGGCTAGCGAGAGTAGTGGAACCAGATGTTGGATGGAAGGAAAGAAAGGGGGAGGGAGAGTAGCAGTGAGAAGATAGGCACTGCACTAGATGGGAGTTTGAACTGAACCAGCTAATACCCTTTCTCTAAATGTAATTACATATATATGGAAGTTACAGTAGGTTCTAGGCACTTCCTTCATTTGCTGGTTACACAAAGAGGACTCTAAATACTTCTATGCCTCCAGTTCTAGTTCTAGGGACTTAACCCTTGAAACTGCCTTGGAGGCAGCAAGTTTTGCCAATTCAGCCTCGTGCTTCAGCTTGATGAGCTTGTCGTTTTGAGCATTGGCGTCTTGGATCAGCCCCTTCAACTCTGCTTCGGCGTCCTTGAGGGCTTCCCTTTGGTGTAGCTGATTCAGTGCAGCGTCAAAATCGGCTTTCTTGCCTCCAAGAGACAGCAACTTCTCGATGGCCGAAACCACCTGCTCTGGGAGAACCTGTTTGACGGAGTCCGCTAGTTCTCGGATGGCAGATGGATTGGCCAGAAAAGCCGACTCGTTGCCAACCAGCTCCCACATTTGTTTCAGCTTTGCCAGAGTGTCTAGGGAAAGCCGATTGCTCTTGGTTGGTGCTGCAGCGGGAGACTCGATAGTGATGGCTGGAGGTGACTGAGTTCTGATCGGGGAAGAAAGAAAATCCAGCTCGTCGTCAAACTAGTCCATGCTAGACAGATCGAAGTTGAGCTCGTCGGTTTTCTTTCCGTCATAAGTGATGACCTGCGCGGACACCACTGTTACCCGGACTGGGCTGCGAGGTAGAAACATATACTGGACAAGAAAATTTAAAGTTACAAGAAATCGGATTTTGAAAATTGTATGAGTTAAAGTAAGGAATTCCGATTACGTCTTGCGGGTTGAAGGTCGGGGGCGTTTGCGAGGCTGGCGAAGCCGTCTGACATGCCCGGGGTCCCAAGGGAGGTTCTCGAGCACAAACTGGCAGTCCGGTCGGACAAAAAGTCTGTTCGCCAGAAACTTCGTCGCTTTTCGGTTTTCAAGCAGAGGATCATCAAGGATCAGCTTGGCAAGCTACTCGCTGCTGGTTTCATCCGCGAGGTTGATCACACCGAGTGGCTGGCTAACCCTGTAATCGTAAAGAAGAAAGGCGGCAAGTGGAAGATGTCTGTCGACCACACAGATTTGAATGCGGCCTGTCCTAAGGACAACTTTCCGCTGCCTCGCATAGACCAGCTGGTCGACGCGACTGCGGATGCCCAGCTCTTGAGTGTTTTGGATGCTTACTCTGTTTATCACCAAATAAGCATCTCCTCCGAGGATGAAGAGAAGACTGCTTCATCACCCCCTTCGGCACTTTCTGCTATACGACCATGTCTTTTGGCCTACGCAACGCTGGTGCCACCTTCGAACGCTTAATGGAGAAGACTTTCCCAGAACAGCGGGAGGAACTTGGAGGTCTATGTTGTCGACATAGTTGTAAAGAGCAAGTATACTCCAGATCCTGTAAAAGACCTGACCGAGACTTTTCGTAATCTCACCAGGCATAGAATTAAATTAAATCCAGAGAAGTGTACCTTTGGTGTTCGATCTGGAATGTTGCTCGGCTATGTTATAGGTTCGCAAGGGATTTCTGCCAACCCTGAAAAAATCGAGGCCATTGAAAACATGTAGGCTCCGACTACCGTCAAGGAAGTTTAGAGCCTAACAGGACGGATGGCTACTCTAAGTAGGTTTATTTCCCGTCAAGGCGAACACGGGCTGCCCTTGTTTAAGGCCCTGCGCAAGCACAATGGTTTCGAGTGGACAGAAGAGGCCGACAGATCTTTTCAAGATCTAAAGCAATACCTGTCCAACCCACCTGTCTTGACTACCCCACGGCATGGCGAGCAGCTTTTGCTTTACCTTGGCTGCACGCCACAAGCGGTGAGCGCGATCTTTACGGTGGAAAGGAAAGGCATCCAGCGGCCAATCTATTACGTGAGCGAGGTGCTTCACGGGTCAAAGGAGCATTACCCTGAGGTCCAAAATCTGCTCTACGCCTTGCTAATGTCCTCCAGGAAGCTTCGCCACTATTTCCAGGCGCATCAAATACTGGTCCCGACCAAGTTCCCTCTTGGAGAAATCCTACGGAACAAGGAAGCTAGCGGACGCATAACTAAGTGGGCAATGGAACTAGCAGAATTCGACATTCTGTTTGCTGCCCGAACCGCTATCAAATCCCAGGTCTTGGCTGACTTTGTCGCTGAATGGACCTACCCTCCCAAATCCTAAGAAGCTCCCGAGCAACCTGAAGAAACCCCATGGACCATGTTCTTTGACGGCTCGCGCACCGGAAACTCAGGGGCTGGTTTTGTTCTCATCTCGCCTCAAGGAGAGCAGCTCTCGTATTCTATTCAACTACACTTTGCGGCGACTAACAACGCCGCGGAGTACGAGGCCCTCCACGCAGGACTAAGGGCGTGCAAGTCGCTCGGCGTCCAACGGCTAACTGTGAAGGGAGATTCACAGTTGGACATCAATCAGGTAAACAAGGAGTATCAGTGCTGCGATGACTCAATAGCGCAAAACCTGGTTGAAGTGAGAAAGTTGGAACGGCACTTTCGATTCTTCAAGGTGCTCTTCGTGCTCAGGAAGGACAACTTCTTGGGCGACTAGCTGTCCATGTTTGGATCCTCACACGAACCTGCTCTGGCAGGAGTGCTCGTTGAGCACCTTTATAAGCCCTCTATCACGTCTCCGGACAAGGCAACAGAGACAGGTGGTGCTGTCTCCGTTATCGAGCAGGCTGCGGAGTGGACAACGCCATTTGTCCGATATCTTACAGATGGGACCCTACCCGACGATGAAGCTGAGCGTTCCCGGCTTATAAGGCGTGCTAGTCCATACAAGCTTATGGATGGCATCCTTTAACGTCAAGTTGCTATGGGAGTTCTCTCCAAGTGCATCTCGCAGCAGGAGGGTGTGTTTCTTCTTAGGGACATACACGAGGGTGCCTGTGGCAACCACGCCTCCTTAAGGACTCTGGTCGGCAAAGCGTTTCACATGGGTTATTACTGGCCTACAGCGCTGCAGGATGCTCGGGATGTGGTAACTAAGTGCAAGGCATGTCAATTCCACTCCCGGAAGGCCCATAAGCCCGCCCAAGAGCTCCAAACGATTCCCCCATCATGCCCTTTCTCCACATGGGGTCTGGATCTGCTCGGCCCATTCCCTAAGGGGTTCAAGGGCTGTACACACTTGCTCGTCGCCATCGATACCTTCACAAAGTGGATATAGGCAGAGCCTGTGTCATCTCTTCACGCCAAAACGGCTGTACGCTTCTTCAAAAGCAATGTGATCACACGCTTCGGGATTCCTCACAAGCTAATCACCGATAACGGTCCCCAGTTCAGATGCGAGCTATTCCAGGAATACTGCCAACAGCTGGGCACCAAGGTCTGCTTCACCTCCGTGGCACATCCACAGAGCAATGGAACAGTCGAGCGAGCTAACGGACAGATAGTCCAGGGTATCAAACAGCGTGTGTTCGCTGCACTCACCGAGCACAACAAAGCCTGGGTTGACGAAGTCCCTTCCGTACTCTGTACAGTTCGCACCACAGCCATCCGGGCAACCAGAGAAACTCCTTTCCAATTGGTCTACGGTGTAGAAGCCATCTTGCCCTCCAAAGTAGTACTCGGGTCGCCTCGCACGAGCTCAGTCAACTTGGTTGACTCAAAGCAAGAGCGCTTGCTCGAACTCGATCTTCTCGAAGGCACACGCGAACGGGCACAAATCAGAATGGCGCGTTACCAACAAGATCTTCGTCGGCACGCTGCCAAATCAGTTCGACCAAGGGCCTTGAAGGTGGGCGGCCACGTTATGCGCCGCGTCCAGAACCTGTCCAATGCCAACAAGTTAACTCCCCGTTGGGAGGGCCCGTTCACAGTCGTTTCTACTGCTCGCCCTAGGGCTGTTCGCCTGGCAATGGAGGACGGGAGAGAGCTGACCAGTACTTGGAACATCGACCAGCTTCGTAAGTTCTTTGTGTAGGTCTCTTGTTTGTTCCCCTTAGCTTTGCGCTTTTATCAAACTTCGCGCCTTAGTTCGTCCAAGTCTCTCGGGCTGCCATGTAAAGTTCAATCCAATCAATAGTGAATGCTCGCGGCCCCTGCGGCCCTTTTCACACCTTGACTTCTCAGACTACTTTTCTCTGGTAACACTTGATGGCTGCCCGGTCTTGCGAACACTTGGCTCCGCAATCTTCAGGTTTTCCCTACCCGTATCTAGTTTCAGCAAGTTCCTAAACTCAGGGTTGCGTAACACTTTTCGCCTAGCGGCTAAGTATGCTCTCGTAAGCCCTCCGCGGCAGAGGCACTTACCGTGCTCGGCACAACCACTTGGCAAACCCTGCTCTCGTAAGCCTCCCGCGGCAGAGGCACTTTCCTTGTTCGGTTATCTTATGAATCGCCTAACTTACGTTAACGAGCAGTTCATGGAATGAGTCGATCAGGATGCAGGTGTCGCTCTAACTCTATACGCACGTGCTTGAATTCGCAAACTTAGGTTTTCAAGCAACGTCCGTACCGGAGGCTAGGGTGTCGCTCTTTTGCTTGTACACCTGTTCGAGTTTGCAAACTTAGGTTTTCGAGCAGATGTGCAACGGGGGCTGGGAGTTAGGCTGGCGTTCTACCGTTTTTCTTAAAACTCTCTAGCGTTGTTCCGCCTTTCTCTTGGTTTCCTGTTCTCTCTTGTCTTTTGCTGCTCTTTTTTGCAGATAAATGGTAAGGCTTTATTTACATTACCAAAAGTTTACAGGTACAAGGCCTTTCGGTTGCAGCCCTACTGCTACTTAGAAGCAAGTTGCTCCTTCAGCTCCTCAAGCACTAACTTGAGGCGCAGGACTTCCCCTTAGGATTTGATCCCTTCTCTAGCTTCAGCTCGGAGACGTTCAGCTTCCTCTTTGCTGTGCTTGGCCTGCTCTGTTGCCTCTACGCGAAGAGCTTCGACCTCTTCGGTCTTGGCTCGCAGCTCCTTGGCCAGACTCTCTTTCTGACTTGAGCTGCTCGGCCAGCTCTTTGGCTCTTTCTTCCGTGGTGCTCGCCCTCGCGGTCAGCACGCGATGCTCCTCGGCTTATCCCGGAAAGAGCCGCGGGGATGTATCCCTCTCTCCGGTCAGCTTGGCCTTGAGTTCCTTCACCTCCGCTGCGTATCAGTTCCGGCTTTTGGAAGCAGCCATGAGCTCTTCCTTGAGCCACCTCGTGCGGCGCTGGTTCCGAAAGGTCTCAGCAATAGCGTCGCGCTCAATGGCGACACCTTCTTGGAGATCCTCCATGGTGCCTTGCAAGACCTGAGTGAGAGAAGAGCAAGTTCGTTATACCTGGCTGCTGGAAAACTTAAACGAACAAGCTTAGGTTTGAGGATTACCTCGCGAAGCCTTTGCTAGAAGTTCAGGCGCAGGCGCCTCCCAAGTCCGCGGGTTGCGCGGCCTCGTCGCTCGACGCACCGCGCGCGTTGTTCCTTCCGCCGCTTTTCTCCTTAGGGAGAAGCGCTGCGCAGGGGCGGCGACGGGCGAGGATCTTTTGCCACCGAGCCCCTGCCCTTCTTCTTGTCCACCTGCCCAATCGCCTTTGGGCAAGATCGGTGTCGTCCTGCTCGGCGACGTAGGTATCGCCGCGGACAGGGCGACCTGTGCGCCCTGCTCGTGGCCTTCTTCTTGTTCCTTGGCGGCGGGCCCTTCGCCCTGCTCGCCAGTAGTTGCCGTCGCCACAGGGACGGGTTGCCCCTGCGACGAAGTGCCTGGCAGGACCGCCTGCTCGGTCTCGCCCCGGGCAGCCGGCAGAGCCAACACTTTGGTCCCGCTCTCCGTGGCACCTCGCCCCGCTTCTTCGGCCTCCAGCCTCTCCACCGCGCTCTTCAGCGCGTCCATTTAGTCGGTGGAGCCCAGCGGCAGCGCAGCCCACGCTGCCAGCTTGTCCTTAAGGGCGAGCAACCTTGTTTCTCTTGAAGCACCGTGCAGATGCTCGGACAGCAAAGATTGCTCGATCACCGTGTCCACGTCGTCCGTGGCGATCTCCTCCTAGGCAGCTGATGATAAAGAAACGCCTTAAGTCCTATGCGGTTTGCTAGAATGTGAAGAGGAAAATCTTGCCACTACATACCTGCCGTTGAGAGCTTAACCTTCTTTTTCTGCGTTCCATGACGGAGCTTGCGCCTCTTGCTTGGGGGCTCTTTGGCTTCTTGTTCGCCTTGGCCTCTAGACGCTTGCGGCGACAGACTCAGCTCTTTACTGAGCTGAGCGCTCTTTTTGTCCAATGCAAGAAGTGTTTCCTTACGCACGACTACCTCCTCCAGCCTCCTTTGCTCGGCGATCTGTTGCAGCCATTCCACATGGCCCGGGTGAGCTTGAGTATAACGCCTCAGCCAGAGGGTCAGGTTCCGTACCTCCTCGTCGCTCTGATCGGTGAGGAGGATTGGACTTGGGCGTTCTCTCCTTGGCTGGTTGCGCTTGCGCTTAACTTGATGGGCGCGTTCTTCGCCGCTGGGGGCTTCAGAGGCGGTTGGCAGCCGCTACGGCGCGGCGAGCTCCGCGTCGGCTCGGCTGCCACCTTGGGCTTCACGGCCACCTTGGCCTTGCCCTTCCTCGTTTCCTCCTTCTCAGATCTTGAGAGCTCATCGACAATCCCGCCGATGATGAGCTGCTCATCTTGCGCATTGGGGAACGAATGTAAGTATGCAATTATCGTGCAAGTGTAACGGCTCAAAAGAGGGATCTGTATAAGTTACCTCAGGAGAACGGACGAGCACGTTCCTCGGGCACGTGTAGGCCACCTCGCCGGTGACCTCGCTGTCCTTCCTGGCAGCCTTCAGCATGGCGTCGACCTGCTCGGCCACCCATGCTTCTGTTGATTTCTCTGCCCGAACAGAAGATGCTTTTAAGTTTCTGTTCGGATGAATCACTAAGGAAGGGTTGAGTGTTTGAGAAACTTACCCGAACTTTCCCTGGTGATGTCTTCTCAATCTACTATCTTGTAGAAAGGGTAGGACCTTTTCTACAGCAGACAGATCCTGTTCGCCACGAAGTCCCGGATAATCTCTCTGCCCGTGAGCCCCAGGCCCACGAAAGAGGCGATCTTTCGGGTGAGATACCACTCCTCGCCGCTTGGCTCCGGCCGCGACATTTGTGTTCCCTTCGCCGACGCCTTCCCGGTGAAGATGAGCTTGCTATCGCCGCTTCTCCTGGTGTAAAACCACCTCATCCACCATGGCCCCATTGAGTCGAGCAGTGGTGGACGATGGTACGGCGCATCGTCGACGGTGGCCCGGAGCTTGAGGTAGTAGCACCCAAGCGCCGAAGCGGCGGATCTGCTCCTCGTCACGGTGTAATAGTGGAGGAACAGCCCCACCGATGGATCAACTCCTAGGTAGCCCTCGCACAGGTGTGCGAAGACCGCCATCTGCAAGAACGAGTTGGGGTTCAAGTTTGCAACCTCCAACCCGCTCACGTTCAGGAAGACCTCCATGAAATCGCTTTCGGGAGACCTCAACCCAAACATCGCGAACTGCTCGAAGTTGACGAACTCGTCCTCGAGCGGCTCCGGGATCTCCTCCTCCCCTGGCAGCCTCCAGTTGCCGGCGTCGATGTGTCCCTCCTACTCTAAAGTCCTCAAATCCTCCTCGGTCATGCTAGTTCATGAGAACTTGGCCATAGCAATCCCCAGGTTTGGACGAGCAGCTTTGGAAGAGGGTTGTGGCTGTTTGATGCTTGCGCAATTGGAAAAGGGCTTGGGAGGGAAAGGCGCGCGAGAGCGGAAGTGGTAAGCCGAGGGCGGCTTGGTGCTTTTAATAGACCTAGACGAGCAGCTCTGCAACGGTTATTTACCACAAAACGACTAGTTTTTTACTGCAACGGCACTACACCACAACATACAATTAAGGGCAGAAGTCTGCCGGTAAAAATCTTAAATACCGGCAAACATTCTGTCGGGAATAATAATAAATATCATCGGCATATTGTGTGACGGGAAAAGTAAGATTTATCGGCGGATTGTCTGCCGGGAAAAATATTTAATGACTGGTAAACGGTCTGCCGGGAAAACTAGTGATCTCAGGCAATCCTTCTGCCAGGAAAAATGGTTGGCGCCTCGCGGGTTCAAAGACGCGGATCAAAGGCCCGCCGCCCCCTCCCCGGGCCAACCCTCACCCTCACCCGTAGTCCCATCTCTCTCTCTCGGTCTCTCCTCCACGCCCTACGCCGCCGCCTCCCCTAAGGCCCCGATTGCCCACCCCATCGCCACTGTTTCGTCCTCAAGCCGTCCTCTCCCTCTTCGTTCACCGCCATCCTCTCCCCGTGCCTCCTCCGCCGCCGTCCTCTCCCTCTGTGGCCGTCCTCTCCTCTAGCCGCCGCCACCATGGTCCTCTCCCGTCGTCGCCCGCCGGGCTCCGGTGAGCCCAGATCCGTAGACGGTTGGCCCCTGGGAGACCGGATCCGGCGCCGCCACGCCTCCCCACGGTAGGCCCGCGCCTTCTCCTCTTCTTTCTTCTTCGATTCAACCGCCGCCGCCACGCCTACCAATGATAGCCCCGCCCCCCTCCCCGGCCCAACTTTCCTAATCCCTCCCCCATCCCCAGCCAGCTACTCTTGCTCGCTAACCCTAGCGCTGGCCCCGCCCCGCCAGCAGCAGACTGCCCCGCCCTGCCGCTCCTCGGCTCCCCGTCGCTCTCCCCGGCTCCCCGTGCCGCCGCGGCGCCGCCGGCCTGCCTCCAGCCCTCTAGGTCGCTCCCCGTCTCCCCATCGCTCTCTGAGTCCTCTCCCCGTCGCTCCCCGGCTCGCCGTGCTCCCTTATATGGGAGGATTTCATTACAGTTGGTGGCCTTGCCGTGCTCCCTCAGGTGACAATTAGTCAATTACTGTCATGATATGTCTTATTAGGGATTCTGCTAATGCTTTTCTATGCTATTCAATATCAATGCTTAAGTGTGACTCTCTTTCTCTCTCTGTCACTCTCAACGGTGAATTGAAATTGCAGGTCAAGTGGTCAACATTTGTTCCTTTCATCCCCAATAGCGTACTGCCTAGCATAATCTGTGGTTCTTTGGCCGTTGCTGCTGTTCTGATGGTATGATAATCCTCTTGTGTTAAGCAGTGTCATTTTCATAGCCACCTGTGTGTTTATGCTCTGGTACAATCTCAAATTATTAGTGCCTTTATGAAACTAAAGAATCTAGAATTTCTAAGCTGTATAGGACCAAGAGGAATTGGAAGGTATCTTTTTTTTTATCATTTGCATGGTTTTACTTAGTTGACAATGCTTGATTCTATGGTCTAAAGTGACCTGAAATTTAGGACAGGCTTTGTGCAAAGTAGTTGTGTGAATGATGCAGTCCAATTCCATACTAGTATGCTACAATACAATTCTTGTTACCATGTGTGCTTACAAGAAACCTGTGAATTTGACAGAATACCTGTATGTTGTACTTACCTGTTACCATGTGTGCTTACTAGAAACCTGCTGTTAATTTGAATATTTGAACAGCATATAAATTGTTAACATTCTTTTTATCTCTGAAAATTGGACTTTGTGCTATTGTGATTCTATTGACCATTTTGACATTTAGTTGGGACAAGTGTACGTTAGGCCTTGGTACTTCTGAATACTGCCACATTGCTATAAATTGTAATCAGGCTTTGCTCAATTAATCCTTTATGTTATATCATTTCACAGAATTTCCACAGGTTTTGAGATACTCTGTTTTAGTATATTGTTCTTTTTTTTTTGTCTTGCTGAATATTCCTTGTTCTTGCTTGAACTTCTTAACATTGTTATCTTTAAACATGGCACAGCAGGATCACTTCATGTCCATCCTAAACTTTTCATGGCCCCAGGTTACCTATGTGACGCAATGCCCAATTAGAGGAAGCAGGGTGGTGTTTGTGAGCTTCTTTGCTATGTCCAAACAGGCAAGTCTTCTTGTATAAACAAATGTAATTGTACTCACTGGTTAGTTTTCACAATTGCATTTATTTAGTGACCATTGCACCTATTGTCGAGTTTGCTTAATTTACTTACCATAAGAAAAATTTCAACAAATGCAATAATGCCCACATCTGTGGTTACTCAAAAATCACTAGTTACCACTTATCATTCTGCACAATTGAAATTGCAGAGGTTTTAGTTTACTTGCTATGGAACTGCTGCATTGGGAATTACTATTTGTGCTGGTTATAAATATTCTTACAATAAAGAATGGAATATTAAGTGTTAGTTTGAGTTTGCCTTTGTCAAGCACTAAATGCATTTCTGTTATGGTGTACAAAGGAATGCTCATGTGGCACCATGAATACCATGTCATCAGGAAATGCATATGTGTTTGAAAATTCATCGGCATCTGAATGCATTGCTTCTAGTGGATTTCATCACAGGTAAACAGTAGTGATATTTCGGACTTGTAAGTTGTATGATATATCACCAGTGATAACATAATATGTCGTGCCTAGGTCTGATGATGCTTCGAGCGTTGACAGTCCTGCTTCCGATCAAAGGACAGAGACACCAGCATCATGCTACCATAAGGAGCCTGTCCTGCCTAATCCTAAACCTTAAGACTTCATGTTCGCACAAGGTAAAACTTTACATAGGTAGGTTAAACTGCACTTTGTCATTGAATTTATCTCCGAACCCCTTTTAATACCTGTATGTTGATATTTCTAGATGAATTTATCTCTGAACCCCTTATGAGGTATGGATTTTCTTTTTTACCATGGACAGAAACATCGTGGCCAAACCCTGGCCACCTAGACGTCTCCCATTTCTGTTATCCCTTTAACCAAAGTCATAACTTGCTAAGTTTGTACTTATTTAGTTATACTACAGGGCTGGATTGAATGGTGATTATTATTCACAAATAGCTTTGGCATGCAAATCTGTCGAGCATACTTACTGATTTAATATATCATATGGTGTTTCAGTTTGTATTTTAATATATATGTGTTGCATAATAAAATAACTGATTTTTAAAATGCTAATATATGAAGCTCTATAGACACAGATAATTATAATATGTGAACCAAATCAAGTAGCATTCTCAATATTTTTTGTGCAAGTACAGTACTGATACTTGTCAGTAGTAAATAATTTAATTTGAATGAGTTAACTGATTACTCTTTTAAAGAACTATGTTTGCCTGCTTTATTAAGAGATCCAAGTGGTTAATATTTACTGTGCTCTATTGTAGATGCTATCTTTGCATTGCGGAACTGTGAAGACTTGGACTCCAGTCAATTATAATGATTATTTTTCCCATAAAAGTTTTTCATTTACACTTGTAAAATAATTTGATTTATTAGCTTATACGAACATTTGTATTGTTTGGGTGTAGTATGAATGTATCATTATTAGTGTGAATTATTTTTTTTGTCATGTGATAATTTATAGTGGTAGGTATCTCACGAAAAGTAGAATCGAGGCGATATCTGGCCGGAAAAATTGAGAATCGAGGGCGATCGTCATCGGAAAAATAAGAATCGAGGGCAAACTGTCTGCCGGGAAAAATTTGTCTGTCGGCAAAGAGAATTGCGGACGGCTGGGTTCTCGGTAGATGGTTATGGCGGAATGTCTGTCGGGAAAAGTCATTCCCGGCAGATAGTTTGCCATTGAAAGCCATTTTTTCCGACAGACTGAATGCCGCCATAGCTATGTTGTGGTGTAATGCGGCTAGGTAAAACGGTT
Organism: Raddia guianensis; assembly: GCA_036346415.1. Classification (NCBI taxonomy): domain Eukaryota; kingdom Viridiplantae; phylum Streptophyta; class Magnoliopsida; order Poales; family Poaceae; genus Raddia; species Raddia guianensis. Next base: position 21,634,823 of record CM070534.1, on the reverse strand, counting down.
GTTGCTCGATACATTGCTTGTGAAAGTTACTGTTGAGATCGCTAACGGCTATTTTTTTCAAGATTCTGACCGAAATTTGGGTGCTCTGTTTGGACGAAGTTGTTTTTGCTCGACGCAATGTAATTGTTTCAAGACCTGGCGGGTTTGTTAGGTCTCGAACAAGTCTTGTTCGGCTGAGTTATAACCTGCTCGGTCGTTTGTTGCACGTCTCTGTAACAGCAAAATTTTCCTCTGCGTGACTTGGAGTCTCAAGAAGAAGACCCTACTCTAGTGAGATATTCCACTTAGTCTCGGAGGCTAGCTGTCGGGGATAAAATTACAGTCCATTGCTATAGCCCACTCCCTGACAGCCTAATCGAACAGCCTCCTAGGGCCTAGCTCCTTAGAGGGCTCTATCCGGCCCATGCGCATCCTGCCGGACAGCCTTCTCGATGGCATGGTGCGTGGCGGCCAAGACTTCGTGTTCGAGTCCGACTTGAACAAGAGTTCTGCGCGATTACGTGAAGACCCGGACGTGGTTTTCCGGATTGAAGCAGACGTCGTGATCCCTAAGAATTGGAGTGTACCTTATCTACCGTGGGACGTATTTGGCATGGTACGAGTTTGTTACGGTCTCGTAGTTAGCCCGGCTCGATTATCCCCCGGTAGGTCGGTTGTTCATCACTATATAAACCGAGCCCCTACGGTGTGTAGAGGGCATGGTCAATCCTGTACGACTTGAAGCTTAGATCGCATATAGCTTCCTTGTATTCCCATATTCTCGCCGAGACTTGTTCGTCTCGTCGAGCTTCCTCTTGTAATCATTTTTGATATAAAGAAAGGCTAGAAGTAGGGCTATTATCTCCTTGAGAGGCCTGAACCAGGATGAAAACCCCGTGTCTCCCTGTTGCTCGTTGATTGTAGTTTGGCATTGCTTGGCAGGTCTTCTATCTCCCTTTCTCAAGAACCTTAGTTGACTTGGGACCGATATCCCAATCGTCGATAGTGTCCTCGTTACATGACTCTGCTCGTCATCTAGAAGAAAGGTTGATGTCGAAGACATATCTCGAATAAGGAAGGCGTATTCGGGGGAAATTTCTAGAAATGGAAAGATGTTTTACGAATTTATGGATAAATTCTAGAGAATGGTTTTGACTTCAGAAGATCGTAGGAAAATGTTGGAAGTTCACAAAAAATGTGAAATAGGATTCTAAAAATTCATAAAATTGAGAAGAACCTAAATGTGGAATAAAAGTTGGTATTTATGGGATATAATTCCCTAGAAAATTGAAATTAGGTATTCTCCTTATAGGATAAAATAGGATTTGGTTTTATAAAATTATTTAGAAAATTAGGGAGTTTCTACGGACTTGCAAATGTCTTTAGCAAAAAACAATTTTATGCCAAAATTTGGAATGGTTAGTTGCATGATTTTAAATTATTTATTGTTCCTTGGAGACACATGGTTAATGTGTAAACAACACGTGTAGCTTGGAGAGATGCTATATACTAAGATGAACGTGTAACTAATTAACGCGCCAAATAAACCTTAAGAAAATCGGTGCCCAAAATAAACCAGCAACAAAATCCTAAAAAAAGGAAAAAGAAAATTGGTAGAGCCCGGGTGCAAACCCGACTCCAGATGCCGACGCATGGCCAATGTGCCCATCCAACGCAGCGGCGGGGACGATGAACGACTGCTGCAGCTATCCCCAATCGGCTTCCTCTACTCGGCTCGGCTCCCCTGGCAAAGGAACAGGCAGCACTCGGCTCAAGTCCTAGGCACCCAGATCTCCGCCGCCGCCTCCCCCAACGCCACCGCCAAGTCGCCTTTGTCCTCCACCAATGTCGTCGCCTTTCTCCTCCCCCAGCACGGGTCACGCTCTACGCCGGCGAAGCTGAGCCTCACGTGGAGCCTCGGGGCGTGCGTCGTGTGGCTGTGGTCGCCGTCGCGAAGGTCGAGCCAGCGCTTGACAGGGTCCCTCGAGGCGACCTCGTCGATGGCCACAGAGGCGGTGCCGAGGACGGCGACGCTAACGAGGTGCTGGTTCTTGACGGTGAAGGTGACGACGGCGTAGAGCCAGCTATGCTCGAGAATGTGCACGCCCAGCGACTCCATCCTCTCCGCCGCCTTCTCATCACCAAAACTAGTATTCACACTTCTGCATTCTACTATCACTGTTACATTATCTGATAAAGTGTGCACATATTTTGACATATTTTATCTAAATTTTCACCCGTTTCTTTTTTTCTTATAAACTAAGCGAACTAACATCTGTGCTTGGCTGTTCGTTGATGTAATCCATGCCATTGATTTATAAAGTTAGTGCCTCAAGTCCTGTTCGCTGTGCATGAATTCTGTTCTTATTGCCCAAATGACATTACACACAAATGTTCAGTTTAGCAAGAGCTATTTGCTTGCCATGAAATGGAATGCAACAGGTCATATACAGATGCAACGCTTCAAGTCATCTTCCTGCAGTGATCTGAGCTTAAAAGCATTGATCTGAGCTTCAGGTCATCAGGGATCCACAGAATCAGCCAGTTTCGTTTATTTCATTCGTTTGCAAAGGGGAGGAAATAATGGCATATCTAATGCCAATCTAAAATTCTCACAGATTCACAAGAAAAGCCAATCTCTGCGAACAGTTCGAGGCAGTGGCAATGGCTGTGGCTTGGCCATTCAATTTGGGTAATATTGCACATTTGCAAACTGCAGAGCAGTGTTGGGCCTTTGGAGCTTAGCCGTGCCTCTTTCCTTCTAATAGTAGCACAGTTGTTTTCACAATGCTTACTCCAGAAAACTACATTTGTCCATTACTCCAGAAAAGTGCATTCACATTTCATAGTTCTGGAATTCAGAAGATGTGCACAAATCCATAGTTATGTAGTATATATTTCCAAAACAATTATGTACATCTATTCTCAGCTTAAAATGTACACATACAATTGACAAGATCCATGGACTGCCAAATTCACAATTCAGTGAATCTATGCATACAGTATACACTCCACAATTTACAGAAATTCAAACATCACTAAATTCACACTTCTATACAATCGGTTTACACAAAATCATACAAGAACCAAATCAGTACACATAGCTTAGAAAACCTTCTTTATAAAATCACAAATCAAAACTCTTCTTGTGTATGTGACAATGCAGCAGGTTACGAATTAACTAGTGTGACATTGCTCAAAACAAGCTCCAATTCAAAGCATTGGCAATTCATTCTGATGCACTTCTTTTTTTCTTGGCAATGCTGCCCAGACCTTTTTTTTCCTTTGTCAATTACATCCACTCTGAAGCATGAATGGCTGGGCCTTATTGACAGTGCAATTCAATCAAGCATAGAATCAAAATCACTGGCTGAAGCATCGCAGTCAAAGCACAACATACATCTCATATACACTGCCAGTTCATAATTTCGGTTCAGAAAATCACAACATACATCACATATACATTGCCAGTTCATAATTTCGATTCAGAAAATCACAACATACATCACATATACACCGCCAGTTCGTAATTTCGGTTCAGACAGTCGAAGCATTGCAAACATTGCACGCAATTCATACAAAATCAAAATCTTTCAACTTTAGGGCTAGCAGTTCTGACTCCGGTGCTCCAGGCGGTGATGCGAAGTGTGGGGCGGCACGGCTGCCAGGGCCCTAAGTCTAAGTGGCGGGAGAGCGTTGCCGCCGCTGCAGAGGGAAAGCGTCGCCGCCAAGGGAGAGCACCGCCGCCGCCGAGGGTTTCGGTGGTGGAAGGGGAAGCGCCGCCGCGGCCGATGAGGGGGAGTGCCGCCACCGAGAACGAGACGCTCGAGTTTGGGGAATGGGAGGAGATGGCGCTGCCCATCGGACGCCCCCCGTTTCCTTCTTCGCAAAATTGCCAGGGAGACCGAGCGGCGCCGCCGGAGCGAGCGAGGGTCAGCAGGTCTGGCCAGGCGCGATGGTCGAAGGCCGGGGCGATGTGCGTTGGATCACCAGCTCGTCCACGCGTCAGCCGTTAGTATCCGGTATGCACGGGACGTAGTTTGTATCCCGGATGCGTAGAATTTTTTTTCCAAAAACAAATCCTGTTTGGCGCCAACACCAAAATCCGAAAAAAAAAAAGACATGCACTCCCTTGATCAACCCGTCGCTTAACCAGTAGTGCTTAGTTGCGCGATTCCGTTTCCTTCTGTCTACATATTGCTCAAGGCACAAAATGTAGTGCTTAGTTGCGCGATTCCGTTTGCTTCTGTCTGCATATTGCTCAAGTCACAAAATGTGAAAAATGTGGCACTTCTATGACCTGTACGCTTGTAGCGCGCTCGCTTAACGAACCAGAAATACTCGCGAATCTGTTGGATGTGCCATTGTTTCGTTTGTTATACGATTTTCCCTCGGGTGGGTGTAACGGAATGATCCACTTGCCGTGGCGCTCGACGCGGGCAACAAACACAACTAAAATGGATTGTCCGCTAGGGAATAGACCAGGAATTCGAAGTACTCAACGGGAAGTCAAAAGAAGTGGGGGCGTTGAGATCTTATAGACACCATTGTATCCAATTAGATCAACCATCCAAAACAATTGGGGTGCCTGCTAAAAAACTCCATATATTATAGTGCAATACTTATTCCATGTACGAAAGGCAAGATGAATAAAGGAACATATCCTGTGCAATCAATCTTACGATGCAACCACCGTGCAACCAAAATATCAAAAGCTGTAAAAAAATTTTAAAAAAATTTATAGATCTACTTTATTGTTTACCCTACCTATGTACGAAGTTTCAAAGCAAAAATTCATTTTATATTAAGATTTATAAAAAAAAGAAAAAAAAACTAACAACTTTGATGAGTTTAAAATTGATAGAATCTTATATTTTTTGTAACTGTCAATATAGGATGAAATTGAACTTGAAATTTTATCCAGATGTAAAGTAAGTTGAAAAGTACATCTACAAATTTTTTTAGATTTTTTTATAACTTTTTATATTTCGGTTGCACGGTGATTGCACCGTAAATTTGATTGCTCAACATATATATACGTCGGTTTGTGCCATTTGGTTCGACCAGGCCAGGTCATGAGACCACCATTAATGCGTTTTTTTAAAAAAACCATTAATTAGCCATCAAATCCGGTCATTAACTAACCCCACGATTTTAGGATAACGAATCACAAAAGTGGTGTTCAAACCCTTCCTAGCGCTGGCAGCGTCGTCATTTCGCCTGTGCTCCCAACGGCGCCCAAGCGACCTCGCGACGCCGGTCGTCGGTCGAGGGCTCCACGCATGCGGCGACGAGCCGACGACGACGTCTCCACGCCCGTGAGCGGCGACGGCAGCTCCACCCGCGCGGCGACGGCGCCTCCACGCACGCGAGCGGGGACGGTGGCGACGGCTCCTTCACGTGCGCAACTACGCAAGCGGCGACAGACAGGCGATGGTGGCGACGTCACGACCCGCGATCTACGAGCGGCAACGGTCTCTCCTCTCCCCATTTTCTCTCGATCCAGACGCAGGCGGCGACCGGCCACCGGCGGCGGCGGTGCGAGGGCACGGCGACTTGCGGCTACATGGCGGCCTCCTCCACGGTGACCCTCCCAGACGACCGGCGGCGACACGCAGCGTCCAGTGAGCCACGCCATCAGCCGCCCGCCCCGTCGCGGCCCGTTCTTCGCCGTGCCCTGGCCAGAGCCTGGCAGACAACATCGTGTTTCGTCTCCATCCGCCGGCGTCACCACTCCCGTCTCCGGCTTCATCGTCATGCGAGGAGCTGCCACTACTGCGGATCGGGGCTTCACAAGCGGCCCATCACAAGCGGCTGGCTTTAACCCGCTTGCGACCCGATCGCCACAAGCGGTTCGTGGCCAACGGATAGGAGGGTGGCGGAAAAGGGCATATGCAAGCGGTTCGTGATACAAACCGCTTGCAGAGATAGGACATTGTAGGCGGTTCGTATCACCAACCGCTTGAAATAATCTGTAAGCGGTTGGTGATACGAACCGTTTACAATGTGCTATATCTGCAAGCGCTTGCATATGCTTTTTCCTTCCCGCCTAGTGCATTTAACCCCTTCTTCCTCCCCGAGCAGAGCTCGTGCAGTAGCACTGACGGGCCGAGCTGTTCATGCAGGGGAGGTGCTGCCAAAATTTTTAATTGAGGCTAATAGCTCCAAATTAAGGTTTCCAAGGTAAGTAAACATGGTCTCAACATCATTTTTATATGGACATTGCTTATCTTTTTGCATTGGATGTGGAGAAATATTAAATAATCTTGTTTGAATTGAAGGGTGTTTGTTTTGCTATAGCTCTCTCTCTCTTGATAATTTGAGGTAAGATGTACTATTGGGGGTTTTAAGTCTCATATTAGTTTTGCATCTTTTTTTTGATGATGTATAAGATGTTGAAATTAGTTGGTAGGGGTGATTATTTGTTTTAGAGAGCAAGATCTAGCTCTTGGTGCCTTAGCTAGCTCTCTCTTCTAGATCTTTTGAGGCAATGTGGTGATCTATTGGATGATTTTAGTTTCACATTAGTTTAAAATAGTAGGTAGGGTGATTATTTCAATTGCTATAGAGCTAAATAGATGTAGGTTTTTGCTAGGTTGGTAATAATTTTTTTGTGTATGAAATGTAATTAAAAATATTTTTGAAAAAAGTTTTTTAATTTGTAAGATTTAGTTGGTTTAGCTATAAAAATCAAGAAAGTTTAGAGGTAATTAAAAAATATAACAATTAGTTATTTCGAGTTAAATATTTTAATTTGAAAAATATAATAAGTGTTCTTATTAATTTAATTGGTGCAGATGAACCGGCAATGGATGTATGCGGATCGTCGGACAAGGGAGTTCATCGATGGCGTGAATGTTTTTCTTGATGTCGTATTTCGAGACTTGCCTCCAGGAAATTTCGTACGGTGTCCCTGCGTAGATTGCAGGAACGAGAAAGAGCACTCAACGCGAGGACGGATACAGGGCCACTTGTTGATAAGAGGTTTCATGCCGAACTATACATGTTGGACTCACCACGACGAAGTAGAGCATACAAGCATAGAAGACGACGAAGAAGCCGATGAAGAGGAAGTGACATATGATGGTATGCCGGACGCGACGACATACGAGGACATAGAGGATACACAAGGTGATTAGTTTGGTGTGGATGATAACCTGGACCAGATGCTGCGTGACGCAGAGGGAGATATCACACAGGACAAACAATATAGGAAGTACCAGTGATTGTTGGAGGACCAGAGAACTCTTTTGTACCCAAATTGTGGTAAGGGGCACAAGAAGCTACGCACCACACTGGAACTCATGCAATGGAAGGCTGTGAATGGTGTGTCAGATAAGGGTTTCGATGAGTTGCTGTCGCTTATAAAGAAGTTGCTCCCGGAAGATAACACCCTGCCAGAATCCACGTATCAAGCCAAACTGGTCTTGTGTCCCTTAGGATTGAAAGTACGAAGATACATGCATGTCGAACGATCGTGTCCTATATCGCGTGAATATGCCGACTTGGATGCATGTCCGATGTGCAAGGAACCCCGTATAAGACGAAGCGTGACGATCCGTGAAGTAGATAGGGTGCGTGTGAAGAAGAGAGCACCGCAAAAGCGTTGTGGTATTTTCCTCTCGATTCCAATTTGGAGCGTATGTTTGCAAACAAAGCGCATGCGAAGATGATGCGTTGGCACAAAGAAGAGCGTAAGGTCGACGGAATGTTTAGGCATCCGGCAGATGGCTCGCAGTGGAGGATGGTCGATCGAAAGTACAAAGACTTCGCAGACGAGGTCAGAAACATAAGATTCGGTTTGAGTACCGATGGGATAAATCCTTTCGGAGACATGAGCAGCAGCCATAGCATTTGGCCAGTCACACTATGTGTGTATAATATTCCTTCATGGTTATGCATGAAGAAAAAGTACGTAATGATGTCGTTGTTGATCCAAGGCCCCAAGCAACCCGGAAATAATATCGATGTCTACCTCAAACCTTTGGTAGAAGATCTTCAAACGTTATGGAACGGTGTAAAGGTCTGGGACGAATACAAAAGGGAGTATTTCAACTTGCGTGCAATGTTATTTGTAACAATCAACGATCGCGGCGCTTGGTAACTCGTCTCGCCTAACGGCAAAGGCTTCAAAGCGTGTGCAAAGTGTTTGGATCAAACCGATGGCACGTATATGAAAGGCTCTCAAAGATGGTGTACATGGGGCATCGCAGGTTTCTTGTTCGGAGGCACGCGCTATGGAAAAACGCAGGAATTTAACGGGATGAAGAATATCGCTCCCACCGAGGCATCAAGTGGCAAGGTGTGCTTGCTATGGTGAAGGATCCAAGGTAGTTTTGGAAAAGGTCCGGAAGTAAATATGTGCGAATGATGAGGATGGCGATGCCCCATATGGAAGAAGTCAATATTTTGGGACTTGCCTTTATCGAAAGATTTGGATGTTCGCCACTCATCGGACTTCATGCACATCACCAAGAACGCCCGTGTGAGCTTCCTAGGATATATAGATCTGCACGGAAATCAAAAGATACAGTGAGTGCTCGAACGACCTTGAAGTCTGGGCATCGGGAAGGACCTACACCCGAAAAAAGAGGTACGGAACAAGCTGTATTTCACGGCCAATGAAGTTATACTCCAAGCAAAGAAGAGAAAAAAGCGTGATAGAGTGTCTTAGCGATGTGAAGGTCCTTCGGGATACTCGTCGAACGTAAAGAGATTCGTAAATATGAAAGAGAACAAAATTGTACATATAAAATCCCATGACTGTCTTGTGCTGATGACACAGTTGCTCCCGGTGGTTTTAAGAGGTGTACTGCCCGAATGGGTAAGGGGGACAATCACAAAGCTGTGTTCGTTTTTCAACGCTATTTCCCAGAAGGTTATCGATCCAAAAAAAACTGGGTGAGCTGCAGGTTGACGTGGTACAAAGTGTGGTAATCCTCGAGATGATCTTTCCTCCTGCCTTTTTTTGATATCATGATTCATCTCACTGTTCATCTAAGCAAAGAGATATGTATTCTTGGGCCCGTTTATCTCCACAAAGATGTTCCTTTCGAGAGGTACATGAGCGCATTAAAGAAGTATGTACGAATCGTTCTCGCCGAAGCATGCATTGCCGAGGGTTATGTCACAGAGGAGGTGGTCGACTTCTGTGTGGACTACATTGATGATCTAGACCCCATCGGCGTCCCTATATCACGCCATGAGGGCAGGCTACGAGCTAAAGGGACACTTGGAAGAAAAGTACTTGCATGCAACGATCTTCAGACATTTAAGCAAGCACATTTCACTGTGTTGAAACAATCGGCAGTGGCCGCCCCGTATGTCCTACAACACAAGAATGCTCTACGTCTCCGGCCCAAGAGAAGACCGACACGTGGATAACATCGAGACACATGGATTCTTTTTCAAGCATGGTTACAAAACCATATCCTCAAGAGCAAGTCCAACAATGAAGCAGCTTGTAACGCCAACTGGGACCATCCGCTGAAATAGTGAGATGGCAGGGTACGAGATAAATGGTTACACATTCTACACGAGATCACAAGATAACAATAGCACAAACCGTAACAATGTGTCCCAGATAGAAGCCGCCGACAATAGAGGCGGGGTGGACACATATTATGGATTCATAGAAGAGATATGGGAGCTCGACTATGGGCCTTTGAAGGTCCCATTGTTTAAGTGCCAATGGGTAAAACTAAACGCAGACGGCGTGAATGTCGACAACACGGCATGACTACCGTCGACCTCCAAGAAGTCGGCTACTTGAGAGAACCATTTGTTCTCGCGAACGAGGTGAGACAGTCTTCACGATTGGACATGTCAAGGCATCAAAGAAGAATCAAATCAAAGACAAGAAGAAGGAATGTACCAAAGCGACACGTGGTTCTCCAAGGCAAACGAAGGATTGTTTGAGTAGAGGACGCATCGACGAGGAAGAGTACGATCATTCGATGAGATCCTCCATTTGCATGAGATATCGACATAAGCATCTGGATGACACAGCATGGATGCTCCGCACATACGCCGATCACGATGAAGGAAGAATTGTAAAGACAAAAATATAAATGATTAGGATGACCCTTATTATGTGGTCATATTAAATATATTATGTGGTAGATTCAACTATGTTATCATGTAATTGCATTTTAAGAATTTATAAGGTAAAAGCAATATTTTTGGAAAGAATAATGGCCACATATTTAGAAATAAAAGTAAAGCCAAAAATAATTTTAGTATTTTTGAAAAGAATAATGGCCTAAGTAAATATTAGAAATGAAAGTAATGTAAAAAAGATTTTTTAGTTTTTGGAAAAATAATGGGCTAAGTACATATTTAGAAATGAAAGTAATGCCAAAAAGATTTTTAGTATTTTGTAAAGAATAATGGGTTAATCACATATTTAGAAATGAAAGTAATATAAAAAATAGTTTTAGTATTTTGGAACAAAATAATGGGCTCAAGAATATTTCTAAAAAATAAAAGGTAAGGGAAAAATAAAAGGCAGTAAGCAAGGGCTCGAACCCGCGACCAAAGACGGGAGCCAGACTTAAACGCCACGCTAGCCAAGTGAGAGGAATTTTATTTCAACAGAGAAGGCGCAATACTTTCTTAAACGTTATCGATAGATGGTACATCCCAAGCCTCGGCATGTGTTATGGATCCACTTCTACAAGCGGTTTGTCCTCATTTAACCGCTTGTAGAAGTGATTTCTCAAGCGGTTTTAATCACCAACCGCTTGAAGATGCCCTTTATTGCTTCAGAGGCGAAATTCAAATTTTAAATGTCGCTATCGGCTTCTACAAGCGGTTCGTTCTACAAACCGCTTGGTTAAGTGTTTCTCACAGCGGTTAAAATTACGAACCGCTTGTAGAGGTATTTTCACAAGCGGTTTGTAATATTAATCGCTTGTAGAGCCCTTCCTATATAAGGTAGAGGGTTCGCGTCGAAATTTTCTAAGTCCTTTGCCCTCGCTCCCTCAACTGCTCTGTCCGCAATCTCGCCGCGCCCCACCGCCGCCACCTCGCCGCCGTCTAGTACCAAGACGGCCGACCTCGCCGTTGCCGAGCACCGCACGGCGCCGCCGCCTCGACACTCCACTCGCCGTTGCCGATCACCGCCAGACTCGCGACATCGACCCATGTCTTGGCGCAGTGCCGCCTCCGCCACCTCGCCGGGCGAGCACCTTCGCCGTGAGCCCTCGCTCCCGCTCGCCGTGGACTTCCTCCCCGCCACTTTGAATCTGAAGGGCCGAGGTATCGAGTCCCTTCCTTCCCCGCCCCATTGCTCGTGATGCACTTGTAGTGTTCGACGGAATGCGCGCTGTGTTGATGCTCCTATTGCTCCCTCCGTCATGCTCAGATACGCTAAGTAAGAATTTCGTGGCTTTCCCTTGTGGTTGGTTGTGCAAGGTACCAATTAGAGATTTTGGGGATCTAATTCTTGAATTAGAGGCTAAATCTCTGGTTTGGAAGCACTGCATCGTGGTCGTGTGCTTTACCCTTATTGCTCGTGATGATAATCTGTTGAGGCATATATAAATACATTTGTTGATTATATCTCGTGGTAGATTCAATTAATTTCTGCACCGTTAGGATTTATATTGTGTTCATCCCAATTCATGCCATGAACTGTTGTTAATTGGTCATCGGACGCTTGTTATCTTGATCTGTATTGGTGCATACTGGCTGTTTTAGTGTGTCGTTCAGATTGCTCGCTGATCTGCTTATTTCTCGGTACCTTTGCTTAGCACTTTGTCTTTGGTTCGTAATAAATTGATTTGGGTCCAAATGGCTTGTGGCTTGAATAATTGTAGATCGCCAGCCTCGATTGGCTAAATTGGGATGTTCAACTTAATTCCTTTCCAAAACAAAGGCAAGATTGATTGTCTAAACCTTGATATTAATCTCAGATTGTATTTGCTCTGTGAAATCACTAGAACTATAACTAGGAAGGCTGTTACTGACAACCAGTTATTGGTTAAATCGAGAGCTCCCTAATAATGTCAATGGTGATTTATTCGCTGATATGTTGGCTGCCATGTTACATCCATTTCTATAGAGTACATGATAAATAATCTATTCCATGGCATTGTTATGTGTTTGCTCATTCTATTTATATTTGGTCAATTTATTATGCTTATATCGCAATATGTTCAACACACTAATCGGTCAGACGTACAAAGACAACCACACCACAAGCTGATTTGGTTGGATTAGTGGCTGCCATGTTTTTCAAATAAGTCGGTGATCATGAGTTGAGCTTGGCGCATGCCCTTCCCGGACGCTCCCTCGCAAAATTCTTTTCCTCTTTGTCCGGTGGACCGATTACGGGGACTAGCCTTGAGCTAGAGGCCGTTTGACCTAATTAGGTGTCGAGAAATATTGTATTCAAATATTGTATTCAGGCCGGCACGACCCAAATTCTTTCATGTCATGTGTCGAAAAATATTGTATTCAAATATTGTACGTTTTGATGGGTGTCGAGATAGATGACATCTAAGATATGTATATGTTGTATTCAAATATTGTATTGAAATGTTGTTTTCAAATAAAAGAGATATATATGTTGTATTAAATGTTCTATTATTTCGCGTGCATGCACAAAGGATAGATGGCGACCGGACACGATGATCTTGATTTCGATGCGGAAATGATTTTCTACTTAACGAAATCGCGATGGGCACTCTCATAAGCTACGATGAGGCCAACCGTAGATCCAATGGGTGATCAGCTGCCCGGCCAAGCCGGTGATCAGCTGCCTCGGCTCAAGCCGGTGATCACGCAATCCATGCTCAAGCCGGTGATCCAACCGCCGATCGAAACTAATGTCGACGGCGGTGAGGTATATATAGCCTGAACACTAAAATGACCGCTTACATCGCCTCATAGCAATAAGCCTCGACACGTGTTCTGTTTTTTAAGCGGAAACGCCCAACGGCCAATCCAAACAAATACGAGGGCCTAACAAAAGCCGCCGACAAAGCACGTGATTACTCAAGTTTCGCCATTGGGAAGCCCGAAGCCCTATGTCGGCACTTGCCCCTTCAACAACGCTGCGGAGTCATTGTGAGGATCACGCCCCTATTAGCATCAAGACATGACCCAAGGTTCCTACTCACGAAAAGAGCTGCTCGAAGGATATAAAAGAAAACTTCACGATTCCGACGGCTTACGAAAACAAGTGCAAGAAATTTACTCTGAGCAAGATGGCGTTATGCTTTCAGTCGTGGAAGAGCGAGCTCAGTAAGAAGTACGTGGAGACCGGAACAACCCAGACTTCAACAAGTATCCGGTTAGCGGATCACCGGCAAGCATTCGAGGAGTACAAGCCGCTTACCAAGGCAAGGCCGCAAGTGAGCGTAACAAGGCCAATGCATGAAGAAAAATACCACCACCATCTCGGTCCGTGGTTACATCAAGGCTATGCCAAAATGGGAGAAGCAGGAAGAAGAGCTTAGAAAAAAGGGTATAGTACCTGAGACAGAAGACTGGGAGCTCCGCCCACGCAACTGGATCTTGGGCCACGGAGGGAGGCTGAAGGATGATGGCAAGCTGGAGATGGCACCACAAGTGCAACCCGTTAAAGAAAGGATTGTGGAAGCCATCGAGAAGCAACGTGCAGGTTCCTTGGTGGTAGACAGGGAGAATGACGAGCTTACGTACGCACTCGGGAACGCAGAGCATTCAGAAAGGACACGAGGACTTGGCAAGCAGGTACCGTGGATGGCTGGCTTCTCAAATGATCAAGCCACATACCGGAGCCGGGAAAGAAGAAAAGTAAGAGAACACAACAGAGTCAGCAAAATCAAACGGGAGCTCAAGGAGCATAAGGAAAACATGGTAGAAATGCTAAAGCGGGAAGTGCAAGCTGCAATCGCCAGTCTTCAAAGACCAGGTGGGGTTATCGTCATGCCTCCGGAAGTAGATGTGGTTAGTCCCCTGCCCGGTCGGCGAAGAAGCTACTGCGTCAAACAACGTGTTGGCCGATGAATTGCAGGCCCGTTATCCGTGGATTTACATCATCGTGTTTCGCCAATGTGAGCTACGCGTCCAACCGCACAACCTCACCTCAAGGTGGCTTACGCTTTGGCCTACCGGTGGAGTCGGGCGGACATTCCATCAGAACCCTATACCCGCTGGATACTCCAAGGTCACGGTGGACGAGGTGGTGGCCGGATTTAAGGATATGGAGCTCGATATTGCTGGAGGAGACGATGTGACCAAGCTTGGAGAGGCCGTACATAACATCATCCTCTGGCGGAAGAAGTACATCGTGTTTCCTAATGGTGCGGAGGTGACATCTATACCGAGACGGAACACTCCACCGAGACGGAGCTCACCTCCTCCACCAAGACAGGCCACGCCACCACGCAACGCCTTGCCGGTGAGACAAAGCACTCCACCACCCGCTAGCGCTATGCGCAGAAGCCCAACACCGCCACCAGCCCCTCAAAGCAAAACGAGGCAGCAGCCTCCGAGAGAAACAACGGAGCCGGCATCTCCCCCAGTAAGAAGCTTGCTAGCAAAAGGAGCATTCTTGCAGTTAGAACGACAACAAGCAGCAGGGCGGCCGGTTTCCCATTCAGACAGAGAATGAAGGAACCTGAAAAAACACCTTATGAGATGACGTCTGAGGAGCTAAAGAGCGAGTCGAAGAAAGCTGTGGACACATGGATAGAGGGGTATCAAGCTAAAATAAATCCACCGCCAAAGGAACGAATTGATTCAAAGATCGCGGACTTCTTCGCGACAACTAGTCAGCACCGACCGCCTCTCTGTACCGACTACCAAAGAACTATCAGAAAGCACGTCTTCAAGAGTAAACAACCTCCGGGCACATACATGAGCAAGGAAGAACAGGAGGAGGCAAAACGTCTACAGATGGAGTATGACTTCATGAGGGAAGTTGGCCTTGATAACATAGATGCCGCCCGTGGAATAACTGATGATCTTCCAACGGCACAAGTCAGGTGGCCATTTAAGCTGGGCCAGCCATAGACCCTAAGGACATACGGAAACTACCGGTCAAGATGCGACACGCCCATGAATGGTACGAACACAAGTCCGCCAGGGGATATGCTCATTGTTGCGTCTCGTTTCAAGAAGAACATTTGTTTCGAGGGAATGATCAATTGATAAATCTTGATTTTGAAGACTGGTACAATATGTACCAGGAAGACGCCGTCAACGTGTCCTTCATGACCTGCTGGTGCCTGTGAGTGTCGACTCCACAAGATGTATATATATATCTATACATGCTGCTTGCCGAGAACCCTAATTAATTAACTCAATTAACCCATTTTCTGTAGAATGGAGATACAAAGACTTAGAAAGCAGAAGCCGAACTCGATTGGCTTCCTTGACCCTTTGGTCAACGAGGAAGTCGGGCAATACCCTGGAAAACCAAAGGAAATCCACGACCACGTTGTACATGCACTAGTACAACAACACTACAAGCAATACATACTTCTGTCATTCAACTTTAAGTACGTGCTGATGTTCTCACTAACATCTCGTTCTTATATTGCTTAAGGCACCTGATGGCACACTATATATTGTTTAATTACATGTCATAATCAAGGTAATATATAAATAGGTTCCATCGATCCTTATAATCATAAGGCTTGACAAAAGCATGATCATCGCCCAAGACTCACGGAGAAAACCGCAAAAGGAATACCAGTGGATAATTGACCTCCTTAACAAGGCGTTCCTGAGCTTTCAAGAGATTCAGAAAGGACGTTTTAAGAAGGAATTCGATATCAAGCTAAGCGACTGGGTACGCTAAAACGACGTAATTGCCCTTTGTCAATTAATATTTTTTGTTATTACTGATCTGTAATTGCCCCGCATCGACCATAGGTAAAACAACAATCTGATGCGGGAAACAACCTATGTGGCTACTATGTGTTCCACTATATCCAAATGATGTGCCACGCGAGCTTGAGCCTCAAACTCAAGAGGTTCAGATATATATGCACTCAACCATGCATCTAGCAACAACTTAATAACATTCTTATGTGCTCCATTAATTTACATTATGGGTGCACGATTTATTTATTTTTCACTTTAATTGAATTGGCGGCCGACATGGATAAACATACTTCAAGTGTTACCACATCATCGGGTGCTTGCATTACGAGAACAACTGCTTGGCTTCATTCTCGATGAGATCATTAACCCCGAGTATGCAGTTCCATTATCGAGATCCATATTGAACACGAACTAACTAGGGACGACTTCTACGTCGTCAAAGAGCGCCAAGAAGAGTACCGCAAGAAAAAATGAACTGTTTTGTCCATTTTGCACAATGTATATTAATTATAAACTTTGTAAATTTGGTTGGTGCATATAAAGTGTACATTATTACATGTATTATCTAATATATTTAAGCTTGTTTGATCGCTAATTATATGCTCATCCTATATGTATTTAAATTTAAACGACAAATAAAAAAATCTCCGCGAAATATATATTTAAATATCTATTTGCGCCACTTCTTAAATGAAATAACCAGTGGCCATTAAATCAAGACGCTACGCAAGCGTTATTGAACGCTGCGGAGATGATCTCGCAAGCGGTTCGTGGCTCCAACCGCTGCAGAGAGCCCCACGTGGCTTCCACGCCCGCCGCGCCATCGCCCATGAACCGCTTGCAGAGGGCTTCACTAGCGGCCTGGGAGCCGCTTGTGATGCCCGTCGGCATCGATCATGTGATTCGCAAGCGGTTCTAAAACCGCTTGCACAGGCCTTACGAGCCGCTTGGCCTACCCCGATCCGCAGGAGCTCAAGAGTGTTGGAAATATTAGGATTTTTCTTAATATTTTAATCCACAAAATTATGTAAATCATAATTAAACAATTGCAAGATTTCAGTTTAAGACCAAAGGTACTAGATATAAAAATATCTATCTCATACGCAAGGGCTAATGAACAGGAAAACAATAAGACAATAGCATGGTATAAACGAATATACCCTTGAGCCAGAGCCGCAACCACTATAGGCGTCGATGCCGGTGCAGGCGGAGGAATGACTTACACATTCTCAGCCGTCATGACGGTTGATGTAGACGATCATAAGTTGTTGCAGAGAAGCGTTGATGCAGTGTAGAGGTCAATGCAGTCGAACGTCGATGCCATGTAGATGTACAGGCGCCTCCTCTCAACCAAAAGGCACCGATCCAGAGATCCTCTTGTACCAGTGTTTCAATGGAGACTGTTAAGTTGAATTTTCATCTAGTACAGAGATTACAGTCATCCACAACTGGACAATGGACTAAGCCTTGAATTGACAGTTTTGTGCGAATAAGTTTTACCAGAGTCCTTTACTGAATTGATGGTTTGAAGCATATAAGTCAAACTTCTTGGCCTTTCATGAGTTTCTAGAGATCACCCAATATCATAGACTATGACTAGTAGTCGAACTCATATAGGTGTATTGCTTATAAGATGCTCTGTAGGACAACATCTCTGCTTATCAAAAAGCCACTCGGAATACATAAAGATATAACCAACCTGCCGTACAGAATAGGAGAGTATTGCATCTCCAACGGAGTAGGCTATGTACAAAAGTACTCTCCTCTCAGCCAGTCACTAGCTTGTTTCAACATCCTAATTCACGGGATCTCCGATCAAATAGGATGAGTTACCACTAAGACATGACTCATGTGGGTCTCAAGCCCATCTCCCTCGATGCTTCATCTATCACATTTCGTGATAGTCCCTTTGTAAAAGGATCTATCAGGTTTTTAGCCATCTGGACATAGTCCAACGCTATTACTCCGGAGTTTCTCATTTTCTGACAGACTTCAACCGCCTCTTAACGTGTCTTGATGACTTCATGTTATCCTTTGAATTGTTGACCTTGGCAATCACCGTTTGATTGTCATAGTTCAAGAGAATAGCAGGCACCGGTTTCTCAACCACCGGTAAGTCCATCACAAGTTCACGCAGCCAATCGGCTTCAACAGTGGCGGTATCTAATGTTGTGAGTTCTGCTTCCATAGTTGACATCGTCAAGATGGTCTGCTTGCAAGACTTTTAGGAAACAGCTCCACCATCCAAAGTGAACACATATCCACTTGTGGCTTTTAATTCATCAGCATCAGATATCCAGTTTGAATCACTATAACCCTCCAGTACCCTTGGGTACCCGGTGTAGTGAATACCATAGTTTGATGTTCCCTTTAGATAGCGCATTACTCTCTCTAGAGCACTCCAATGATCATCTCCCGGATTTGAAACAAACCGGCTAAGTTTGCTCACAGCAAACGAGATATCAGGCCTCGTAGCACTAGCTAAATACATCAGTGAGCCAATGATTTGAAAATATCTCAATTGATCCTTTACTATTGTTTGGTTCTTCCGTAATAGTACACTTGGATCAAACGGTATTGGAGCAGGTTTGCAATCGCTTAAACCAAAGCGACTCAAGACCTTTTCCACATAATGGGACTGCTCAAGTGTGATCCCACCATCATCTTCTCTTAACAATTTAATGTTTAAAATGACATCCGCTACTCCCAAATCTTTCATTTCAAAGTTTTCGAACAAAAAGTCCTTGACTTCCTTAATAACATTAAGGTTCGTCCCAAAGATCAGTATGTCATCAACATACACACACAAAATCACTCCTTCACCCCCATCATAGCGGTAATACACACATTTGTCAGTTTCATTCACAACAAAGCCGACAGATGTCAAAGTTCTGTCGAACTTCTCGTGCCACTGCTTAGGTGCTTGTTTAAGACCATATAAAGATTTCAACAACATACACACTTTACCTTTATGACCTTTTACTACAAATCCATCTGGCTGATCCATATGGATTTCCTCATCCAACTCTCCATTGAGGAAAGCCGTCTTTACGTCCATCTGATGGACAAGCAGACCGTAGGAGGCACCCAAGGATAGTAGTACTCTAATAGTGGCCAATCTGGCAACAGGTGAGTAAGTATCGAAAAAGTTCTCGCCTTCTTTCTGGGTATAACTCTTGGCCACAAGCCTTGCCTTGTACTTTTCAATCGTACCATCAGGCCTTAACTTATTCTTGAACACACACTTGCATCCTACAGGTTTACACCCATAAGGACGTTCAACAACTTCCCAAGTTCCATTGCCCAAGATAGAATCCATCTCACTCTGGACTGCTTCCTTCCAATAGTCAGCGTCATAAGATGAAAAAGCCTCTTCAATGGTTCTTGGAGTATCATCCACTAGATATACAATGCAGTCATCACCAAAAGACTTTGAAGTCCTTTGTCGCTTACTCTTACGAGTTACTTCATTATCTTTGTCTATTGGATTCTCTTGAAGTGTTGGTTCAGTTTGTATTATAGGAGTGGTAGGCTTAGGAGAGAAGATAGTTTCTTGGCTAGATGAGCTAGGTGTCTCTTTCATTGAAAATATGTTCTCAAAGAATGTGGCATCATTGGACTCTAAAATTGTACCTTCATACACATTGGGTACTCCAAAATTCACTATTAAGAACTTATATCCAACGCTGTGAATAGCATAACCAATAAAGACACCATCAACGATTTTTTGTCCAAGTTTACGCTTCTTTGGAACTGGCACATTGACCTTAGCCAAACAGCTCCATGTGCGTAAGTAATAGATATTTAATATTTTTCTTTCCTATTCCTCGAATGTAGTGATTTCTTTATTCTTTGTGTGAACCCTGTTTAGGACATGACATGCAGTCAATATAGCCTCATCCCACCATTCCTTGGAAAGTCCCGCTGTTTCTAACATGGTGTTAACCATCTCAGTTAGAGTGCGGTTCTTTCTTTCGGCAACCCCGTTTGACTGAGGCGAATAGGGAGGTGTCCTCTCATGGATTATTCCGTGTTCCTCGCATAATGAATTAAACTCACTAGAAAAGTATTCTCTATCACGATCTGACCTAACCCGTTTGATTTTCCTATCAAGTTGATTCTCAGCTTCAGCTTTACAGATCTTAAAATAGTGAAAAACCTCATCTTTTAACTTTAATAAATACATATAGCAAAATCTAGTAGAATCATCTATCAAAATCAGTGTTAGCCTAAACGGTAAACGCTAAACAGTCGGCCACTCTTCGTTTAGCGAATAGTCGGACTACACGGCCGATTAAACGGGCCAAAAAACGGATTAAACGGGATTATACGGATTAAACGGGCTACACGGCCTACACAGTTGACTACTGAGTAGCGTTTAAACGGTGTGTAAACGGTCTAAACGGCCGTGTAGGCGAACAGTGATCAAAATCATGAAATACCTCTTACCACCCTTTGTCAACCCTCCGTTCATCTCGCACAAATCGGTATGAACTATTTCTAACAGTGCCAAATTTCTCGCCTCTGCTGCCTTGTGAGGCTTGTGAGGTTGTTTTGATTGCACACATATTTGACACTTAGAACCTTTGACTTGGGTAAATTTGGGATTAAATTCATACTGGCTAACCGCATCATGCAACCAAGATTAATATGACAAAGTCGTGAATACCAAACATTAGATTCATGATTACATACATGATTCACCACATTATTCATGTCTAACAAACGCACGCGAACAAGCCTCCGCTCTCATAGCCTTTTTCAATAAAAGATCCAAATTTAGAAATAACACATTTACTAGATTCAAACGCTAACTTATAACCATCTCTACACAATAGAGATCCGCTGACAAGGTTTTTATTAATTGCAGGTATATGTTGCACGTCCTTCAGTCGCACGACCTTACCTGAAGTAAACTTCAAGTCAATTGTGCCGATTCCACGTACAAACGCCTGCGATCCATTCCCCATCAACACGGAGGCAGCCCCTACGACATGGTAAGAAGAAAATAGGGATCTATCAGCACAAACATGTATATTGGCCCCTGTGTCAATCCACCAATCGTAAACGACATCTTGAAAGAAAAGAGGTAATCTTGTTACATACCCGGATATTCACGCCTCAAGATTGCCAATAACAACGCTACGGACTTTTCTCGCTTGTCTTTACGATCGGGGCAATCCTTAGCCCAAAGGATCGCACCATCACGCACAAAGCAGTTTCCCTTCCCTTTATTCTTCTTGTTCTTGAAGCTAGTAGTTTGATTGTCTTTGTTCTTGTTGTTACGCTTTTCAGACTTGTTCTTATTCTTCTTGTTGAATTGGAAATTTTTCTTTTGTACCACATTGGCACTAGAACTTCCATTTCCTTTTACACGTGTATCTTTTGCCCTCGCTTTCTTCTCAACATTTAGAGACCCGATGAGACCAGCAACGCTGAACTCTTGTCTCTTGTGTTTTAGAGTAGTGGCAAAATCTCTCCAATAAGGTGGCAGCTTTGCAATAATGCAGCCGGCCACAAACTTGTCAGGTAATACACATGTAAAGTTCTCAAGTTCTTTCGTAAGCGCTTGAACCTCATGAGCTTGATCTACTACAGAATGGTCATCGATTATCTTGTTGTCATGAAACTGCTCCATGACATAAAGTTCGCTGCCCGCGTCAGAGACTCCGAACTTTGCCTCTAGTGCATCCCATAGTTCTTTACCACTAGACAAAATCATATATACATCAACAAGATTTTCCCCAAGAACGCTAATCACGGCGCCTCTAAACAAGTTATCCGCAGCCGCGAAGGCACTCTCCTGCTCAGGAGAGAGCCCTCCCTCAGACTGTGCCTTGCCTTGCGCAACATGATACACGTTCATGGCAGTCAACCACAAAATCATCTTGGCGCGCCAACGCTTGTAACTTGCACAGTCAAATACAGTTGGCTTAAGTGCGGCAGCGAAACCAGCAGTTGTAAAATTCCTAGAATAAAGTTTTTGGATTGTTGGCAATATTAGGAATTTTCTCAATATTTTAATCCATAAAATTTTGTAAATCATAATTAAACAATTGCAAGTTTCCAGTTCAAGACCAAAGGTACTAGATATAAAAATATCTATCTCATACGCAAGGGCTAATGAACAGGAAAACAATAAGAAAATAGCACGGTATAAACGAATATACCCTTGAGCTGGAGCCGCAACCACTACAGGCGCCGGCGCCGGTGCAGGCGGAGGAATGACTTGCACATTCTCTACCGCCATGACGGTTGATGTAGACGATCACAAGTTGTTGCAGAGAAGCGTTGATGCAGGTCGATGCAGTCGAACGTCGATGCCATGTAGTTGTACAGGCGCCTCCTCTCAACCAAAAGGCACCGGTCCAGACATCCTCCTGTCGGAAGTTCCGACCCAGATCGGAAGTTCCGACGCCGCTTCTCCTGATCGGTCTTCTGTCCCGGGCAGGACCACAAGAAGGACGAGGTTCCGGAGGTCTGCTCCCTCGGCTCCTTGTGATCGCAAGGAAACAGAGGCTGGGAAGGCAAGAACGCAGCGCTAAAGATGGAATTACTGGAGTATGGAAGGTGCGGGTGCGTAAGATTTTATAGGCGCCAGGAAGAGAAGGTTCCTCGAGCTTGAACTCCATCAAGCACTGGTAACGGACGTCATCAATCTGACCATTAAGGCTGTCTCCAACAGTGATCCCTAAACTCCATTCCCTATAGCCTCATATACAGGTTTCCTTAAACAAAATCCACTCACTATATTTTTCTCATCTCCAACAGTGTCCCGTATATGGAGAATTGTATAGGGGGAGGAGCGAAAACCCTTACATATAAGGAAATGGGGAGCAATCCTCTATTTTAAGGAATGGTATAGGGAGATCTGTTGGAGCACATAGGGAAAGAATCCATCCCCTATTTTGGCGTAGAGGATGCTTTAGGGTGTGCTGTTGGAGACAGCCTAAGTTAGATTGACCATTAAGTCGTCGGTTACGTAACGAACGTCATCAATCTGGCCATTAAGTACGGAAGGTATCAAGCACTGGTAACGGACGTCATCAATCTGACCACTAAAAGTGACAAAACAATTACCAGAAACGGCAAAACGCTCCGCATCCGCGCAGCGCGCACGTCACGTCTAGGCTCAGCACGCGCCCGCGTGGTAGGCCCTTTTCCTTTTCCTAACCTCGCAATTTAGAGACACATGACCCAACTATTTAAGTTAGTCAATCCCTCTCTCAATTTCCCGTACGGTACTAAACCTTTATTACTCCTAGTATTTTCACATGGGCCTTTGGAATTTTAATTAATTAAATTAAACGGGCCAACCCAATTTAATCTAACAAAGAGACGTTGACCCGATGGCGCGACCTCGAGGATCAGGGCCGGCCTTGAGGGGGGCAGGGTGGGCGGCCGCCCCGGGCCCCCAATGTCATGGGCCCCCAGACCAAGTATGCAGCGTAGGCCTGTAGCCTGTATCTGTATGCCTCGGTCTTGGTCCTCTACTCCTCCACGGCCGCACGTGAGGTCGCGAGTCCCTGACTGCCCGACGCACGCCGCACGCGAGTCACGCAGCACACTCACGCAACACGCCGATACGGCGACACTGCCTCGGCGGCACGGCACCTCGGCCGCCCACGCCCAGTCGCGGTCTCGGCGTCTCGCGGAGGTCGCCCGTCTCGCCGACGCCGACCCTCGCGGCCTGACGGTCTCACAATTCCGGAATTAGTGATCAGCGATCTGTGCAGCTGTGCCCTACAACTGCGTCCAATCCATCCATCATCTCATACGTCGATTGCTTTTACGTAGTGTATGTGTTATCGTATTCTATTTTTCTTTTCAATTCCACTGCATGAATGAGCAGTGCACAGGTTCTTTTCAATTCATCATTTGATACGTTTATTTTATTTTCGGTGCTTTGTGATATCATGTCATCGAAAGTATCCATCCGGTAGCGAAAAAAGGAAAAGGAAAAACGGCGGATGACTTCATAGAAACGCAGAGGAGCTATGGACAAATTTTAAAAAGTAATCCTAGTGCTTGATTTAACCCAAATAATGAATTGGCGATAGTTGCTGTGGAGGAAGAGGAACCAGCTATTGCGATTTCTGAAGAAGAGGAAAATGTTGACACTAACATCGATGATAATAATGTAAGTGGCCCTGAGAATCCAGCTAATTCATCCGGTGCAAATGCACAGTCTGCTAGTGTTGTTGAACCACTAATTTATACTTCTGATATTTATGATCCAAGAAATTGTTAGAAGAAATTTTTTAAGATAATTGACGGCGTGCTCTCCGCTCAACCACTGCGGATCGCACCCCTAGTCAGATTTCTAACCTGCTAGCCTATCAGCCGTGCTCGGTTCGATTGAGCGGTGGACGCAGCAAAGAGCAACACACGGGGATTACCCAGGTTCGGACCCTCTTGCGGGTAATAGTCCTACTCCTGCTGAGCCTTCGCTCTTCTCTTGTGGTTGAATGGAATGTGGTTTACAGGATGCTTGCGAACTATGTGTTCGAAGCGCAACAAAACGTAAAACGTGCCTCCTTCCCTCTCTCTCCTCTCCTTTTATACAAGCCTCGAACCGACGGAGAGAGCCGAGGGGGTAGGCAGTACAGTACTCTCAGTACACTGACAAGACACGACAGGAGAGACGAAAACGTGCTGCTGCTCGCACCGAGCGGCGCCGCCCTCGCGTGCTTCGCAAGTGGCCTCTGACCCGCACAGACACACCGGTGAGACTGCGGGTGGGGCCCAGCCTGCTCCTCCTGACGCGGGCGGCCATCTTAAGCAAACCTTCTCTCTGCCGGTCAATTCCGCTGCGCCACAGTGACAGCCGCTCAGGCCTGCAGGGGTCACTGTAGCGGTAATCATCTCCTCAGCTGTCTATCCGCGCGTGATGTCGCATTAAATGCGCTCGTCCTTCGCAGCAGGGGGAGCCTTCGCCCAGAAGCAATGTTTTAAATAGCGGGCTAAGACATTTAGCGGAGCTCTTCTGAAAACGCTAAGACTGCCATAGCGGTGCTATAGCGGCCGCTAAGCATTTAGCGTTTTCAAAAAAAAAAAAATATGGCATATATATTGCTCAAAGTGACAAAGTCCAAGGTCAATAAACAATCATTTCAGCTAGTTTTTGTCCAGGCCATAATGTCAAGGTGAGAAATGGAGGAAAATGGGGAGGCTAGGGTTTCTTGCTCGTATGTAATGGCAAATGGTGCATGGCCCGGCCTAATTGGGCCCGAGCCGACCTTTGGGCCTTCACGCAGACTTCAATTTAAATCCTGCGGATGTCACACCCTCAATAAGCGCCGCTATGCCTTTTTAGCGTTGCTATGCCTTCTAGCGCAGACTAAAGCGTGCTATAGCGGCTTTAGTCGCCATAGCATATATATGGCCAATAGCGTAGCATTTGCATCTCCAAAACGCTATAGCGATGCTATAAGCGGCGCTTATAGCCCGCTATTTAGAACATTGCCCGAAGACTCCTTCGGGCAACGCCTCGCCATGCGGCCCCCCTTGTGATGGGAGGCCCTACCTTACCGAGGGCTCGCCCCCCGCCGCTTTGACGCATGGGGCCCTCGCCCGGCCAGAGCGATGGGCTCGCCCACGTTGGGACACAGTCGCCCGCCGGGCGTGTGGGGCCCTCGCCCGGCAAGCCTTGATGGGCTCGCCACACGTTGGGACACAGTCGCTTTGCGGCGTGTGGGGCCTCGCTGGTCTTCGAGGCTTCGCCCAGCGCTGGGCGGATCTCCCGCCGGACGAGTGGGGGCCGCTTTGGGCGCCAAAGGGCTCGCCAGCCATTGGGCTCTGATAGCGTGGGGCCCTTTGGGGCTGAGGGCTCGCCTGTGGCGAACTGATCGCCGCCAGCGTGGGGCCCGCTGGAGCGCTGAGGGGCTCGCCAGCGGCTGGGGCACGATCGCCCGCGACGCGTCTTGGGCCCGCTGATCTTCTCGGGACTCTTCACACGCGGTATTTATTACACCGACAGTAGCCGGGTCCACCGCGTCGCGAACGTCGCCCAGTACACTTTTCCGTTTCTTGTGCGGCGGGAGGCGAATCGTGGGGGCCCACCTTGGCGGACCGTCGCTGATTCTCCACCTGCGCACGATCTTCCTTGGGGAACCACGCCACTTTTCGCGGGAAAACGAAACGCGCGTGGCAATGATAGCGCGCGCGCGTGGGGACGGAATCCAAACCATCGCACTCGCACGCCCCGCTTATAAATACTCCTCTTGGCGCCGCGACCAATCCTTCCGCACGCTAAGTCCTTAAACTGTCCTGCACCTTCTTCGCCGCTGCCACAGAACCTTCTTTGCCGCCGCCACCTTCTTTTTTCGCCAACTCCTCCACCGTTTTTCCATGGCGCCCAAACGCAGCAAGGGTCACCGCGGGGACGCGGCTCCAAGGGTTCGTGCCGCTCACCTCCGTCCGGTTCCGCGCCGGCACCATAGTGCCAAGCCCCCGCGACGGGGAGATTGTGACCTTCACCTGGGCGATGCTGGCGGGGCTCGTCCCGCCGTACTCGGAGTTCTTCTTGGCGGTGCTCGCCTTCTACGAGATCCAGGCGACGCACCTTCCCCCCAACTCTATCGTGGCCCTGACCATCTTCGTCCACCTCTGCGAGATGTTCGTGGGGACGATGCCGAACCTCCCGCTCTGGCGCCGGCTCTTCACGCTGCATGCGAAGTCGCGCCCGAGCGGGGCCATTGGAAGCTGCTACTTCACGCTCCGCGACGCCGCCGCCTTCCTCCCGGTCACGGTCAAGTCCAACTGGAAGGACTGGCACCGCCAATGGCTGTACGTGGAGGACTCCAGCGGCTGCGACGACCTTGACCTCCCCGAGGGTCCTGCGGAATCCCTTGCCAGCTGGGGGTCTCCGCCTGACGACTCAGCGGAGCTGGAGGAGATGATGGGGCGCATCGCTGAGCTCCGCCGAAGCAGGCTCACGGAACCCACGTTGTGGCGGATTTCTTCTTGCGCCGCCTCTCCCGCTCGCATGAGGGTTCGCCCGCTGGCGATACTATGGCGATGTGATGGAGTCCGCCTTGTCCCGGAGATCATGCTCCTTCAATCTTTTGGGTTTCTTGTCTTTTTGGAATGTCTCTTCTTTTGACACCTTGTGACTTATGGCTTCTTCTTCTCTCTTGCGCCCAACCGAGAAACGTCTTGGAGAAGCGTGCTCCGGCGGTGGTAGCGGGACTCTTGACCGCGCCCACGGCGATATCTCTTTCTTCGGAGACCATCCGCCCCCTCTGCGACTGGGATCCACGGGAGCGCAACCAGTACTTGCGCGGGCTGCCCCCCATGGAGGTCTCTGGTCCTGCGGTCCAAGTGGCCCGGGGACCACTGCAGATCCGCGATCCGCCTCCGGCGGCCGCCAAAGCTTCCACGGCTGCTGCCGCTCTGGCGTGGCGGCCCGACTCGACCGCGCTTCTCGGAAGCGCCGCCTCATCCTCGCGATAGCGGCGGCGAGGAGGAGAAGCGAGCCCAAAGAGAGCTGCGCCCCCGAGTCTGAGCTTCGCCGCCTCCTCCGGCCCCCTCGGCGAGGAGCCTGCTGCTGCCGCCGCCGCTCGCCACCGGCGAGCCTTGGCGACTTCTTGAGCTGGCGCCGCTGCGCCGGTTCTTCCAGCTCCTCTGCGACGGCGCTCCTGCGTTGGAGCTTCGCCGCAACGCCGACCTCCGCCGTCGCCGGCGCTTCTGTACTAAGCGCCACCAGCGCGGGCCTGCTGACGGGCGCCAACCGTAGGATGGCGCCGCCGCTTCGCGACCAGCGGCTCGTGCTGCCCCGCCGACCTTCGCTTTCGGGCGCGCTTCAGTTGGCTTTCTGCACTCCGTACATTTTGCATTAGGGTTAGCATCTGCATGTTTTCGCATACACGAACCACATTTTGTTTTGTCTTCATGGGATAGGCGGATCTTTGGGGCCTCAAGCTCCATCTGCTGGTCGCCAAATTTCTCAGCCGCGCCGGCTCTTACGGTGGAGCGAGGCGCCGCGCCATGGAGATCGCGGCTTGGAGGCGAGGCTGGAGGAACCTCCGTGGCGCTCAGCGCCCTCGCCCACTGGCGGCGGCGGGAGAGCGCCGGTCTCGGCGGAGCAAGCCGCCCGTGCCAGGGCGGCGCTATGCGGGAGATCGCCCATGAGAAGCGGCGTCGCAGCGTGGCTGAGGCGGCGCAAGCGCCGCTGCCGACCACCAAAGGCGTCGAAGACCTTCGTGCGGAGCACTCAAGCGCCAGGTCCTCGCCGACATCTGCGCGCCGCCTACCCGCAACCGGGGCGTCACATACCCTGGCGTTACCTTGTATTCTCCATTGGAGGAGCGCCGCGATATCTTTGGGGGCCGTGGAAGCGCCGCGAAGCCTTGCGCGATCTCCGGTGGTGATGCGAGGCGAGGCGATCGACCTCGGCCGCCACGGGAGCCTTGGCGCTAGCTGGACCGATTTGAGCGATCGCGGGTTGACACCGCCGCCAACGGCGTCTCGATGATGGGCGGCTGCTGCGCGGCATGGCGGGGAAGATGAAGACGAGGAGTAGACAAACTCCCTCATCTTCTTTTTATTTTTTCTGTACAAATCCTGTTAATGCAAACTTTTGCTCTTTGTCGTGAGTCTCGATCAAACTTCGCGCAAACTCTTATTTGTGAAAAGAACGGGGGGCATCCGAGCACGCAAAAAGCTTTAGGCAGGCGTTCTATTGAGAGTGGCGCTTTTTCCTTAGGCATCGAGGTTACTTCAACCCTTACGGCCTCTCGGCAAACCGACCTTAAACGTTACGTGGCGAGATCTTAGCTTCCGGAAGTGGTCTAGACGCCGGTGCCGCCGTTGGCGCATTGCCCAGACCGAGCCGACACACCAGGCTAGAACCCGCCTTCCGTCCGCCTCGCCTCGCCCAGCCGCAAGTTTAAGCGTTCGCCCTTGCAACTAAGGGGCCATCAGCCTTAAGTACTTTTTCGCTACCAGCTTTCAACAGAATATTTTCTAACAGACTTTAAGGCGAAAAAGAACAGATGCCCGCAGAGAGACAGAACTTATCTTTTTATTGAAGATGGCTTTGTACAATGCAGCCCGAGGCTAGCGGAAGGAGGAAGAGCTTCGCCGCTTCGGCTCCAAAGAAGGCCAAAAGCTCTTGATGCAGCTACCACTGGTAGAACTTTCTCGGTACTTTCGGCGTTCAAGTGTTCGCCAACTCGCGACCATCCTCGGCGAAGCTGGCCCGAAGCGGCGGAGGCCGAGACCACCTTGAAGGGCCTCCCCGGGAGAACAGATTTATTGCAGCCGCCTGCGCAGATTTTAGCGAGCGAGGTCACCCACTTGCCCATTGCTCTTGGATGTGCAGCGAGGCGAAGCATAACAGTACCAGCTCTTCGCATCGATCTAGAAATCGGCGCTCTTGAGCTGCAGCGCCGTTAGCCGGTGATGATCTGTTGGCGATGCGAACGGACGAATGCTCTTCATAAATTTTATGGCTGCGGCGGGCGTGATCGCCGGGGCGGGCGATGCCTCCACCCACTTGGTGAACTTGTCGACGGCGGCGAACGGATGTGTGTAACCTCCGGTTGCCGCTGAAACGGTCCGGATGTCCGGCCCCGACCGCGAATGGCGAGAAGGCGGAATGGTTTCTGGCGCTGGGCGGTCCGGTGGATCTGCTTAGCATGAAATTGGCGCGCTCGCATCTCCTCACCGGCTCGAAGGCATCACGGAGGGCGAGGCCAATAAAGCCGTGGCGGAAGACCTTTCAACCAACGGCCGGCTCACTGAATGGCTCCGCACATGCCTCCATAGATCTCGAGAGGATTGCACTCCCGTTTCCCGAGTGGCGCTTTAGTAGAACTCCGCTTGCGCCTGGCGTCTGAGTCCCCACCTACGGGGCATAGCGCTTGGCCTTGCGGCGCTATCTTGTCGACCGGCCGCGTCATCGTCGGGATCCTCCGTCCGCGAATGAGGCTAGGATCGATCCATCCCCGACCTTCCGGACGAGTGTAGCGGCGTTAGCATTGTCGCCGGCGTACTACTGCTGGCACGGCATTTCCGCCTCAACCGCCTTAGTAGTTCTTCCGCCTCCTCCTCCAGCAGGGAGCTATGGCAGGATTGGTAGCGTCTCCTCCGGATGTGGGGCTGCGCGCCGGAAAGGTGTCATCCCACGAGAATCGAAATGCGGCGACGGACGACGCGTGAGTCTTTCTTCAAAAACCCGGCGAAACGGGTGCCTTTGCGAGGCAATGCAGCGCAGTTCATCCGCCATATAGTTGTCGCGGCGAGGGCGTCTGCGAAGCCCAAACCCTCGAATACCACTCCAACCGGCGCACCTCCACCGGGTAGGCCGCCATGGCGGATCGGCGGTGAAATCCTTCCTCGCTGGTTGATGACCGGGAGAGAGTCGCCTTTGACTTACGACGCGGATGCCGGGTTAAAGCCACCACGAGCGGCGAGCGACCCTCGTACTCATGACGTTGTTGGTAGCGCGGAACTCCGGCACCACGGTGCGGACAATGTCGCGGTGGGAGACACTAGAGCGACACTGCCTAGCCCCCTCAAGCCGGAGCGAACCGTCGAAGAGAGTCCTGGCGAGTCTTCAGGACGTCTTCAACCACATGTCCGCGGAGTCCACTCACGGCGAACTCCGCGAGCTTGCCCTTTGATGGCCGTTAGGGAGCAAATTTGGTCGAATTCTGCCAGCTCCATGGCCCACTTAGCAGCGTCTGACCCGTCGCCTCGCGGTTGAAAAGGATCTCCGCAAAGTACTTGGTCGATCACGGTGATTTCTCGCCCTGAAATAGTGTGCGCAACTTAAGACGCCACAAGACGGCCAGAGTAAACATCTTCTGGTGCTCTGAGTACCTTGTTTGGCGTCGTGGAGGACTTTCTTGATGTAGTAAATGGGGCGCTGAACTCCTTCTCTTTCCGCCACCAGCACCTTGGCTGACCACTGAGGGTTCGCGCGACATAAAGGATCGTGGCTACGCCGGGTGCAGGGCGACCACCAGACAAAGGGAAGTTAGATACTTCTTCATCCGTCGAGCGCCTCCTGCGCCTCCGCGTCCATTCGAACTGGTTGGTCTTCTTGAGGAGCTTGAGTAGTGGGAGACTTTTATCCCCCGAGCTATAAGCGGCCCGGGAGGTCAGCGACTCACCAAGCATTGCATACGCCAAAAGTCGCGTCGGGGCATCATGTTCACGATTGCCGCGATCTTGTCGGGTTCGCCTCGATCCCCCTCACGGGAGGCGAGGAAACCTAGCGGTTGCCCGACAGACGGCGAATACACACTTCTCGGGGTTGAGCTTGATGCGATACTTCCTCAAGTTGGCGAAGGTTTCTTCCGGTCGCCGATCAACTCCTCGCTTTCTTGGACTTCACCACCAAGTCGTCAGCGTACACCTCCGAGTTCCGTCCTATTTGAGGCGATGAGCGATGTGCATGGCCCTTTGATAGGTTGGGCTGCATTCTTGACCGAGCGCCATCCTTGTGTAGCGATGAAGCGCCCATGGGGGTCACGAAAGCGATCTTGTCTTCATCTTCTTGGCCATACTAATCTGGTGGTACCGAGATGCGCATCCGAAGCACATTCTTTCGCACCCGCCGTGGAATCGGCGATGAGATCAATGCGGGGGCGGGTCGGATCGCCAGGCACGCCTTGTTGAGGTCGGTGAAGTCACGCACATCCTCCACCGCCGGTTGATTTCTTGAGCGAGGATGGGGTTCGCGAGCCACAGGATGGGCGGCGCTGCGAGCGACCCCGCCCTAACAGCTTGTCCACCTTTGGCGGATAACTTCTTGTGGCGCTCCACCGATCGCTTCCGGACCTTTTGCATGACCGGTCGGCGGCGAGAGCGTTGCCAATTTGTGCTCAATCACCTCCACAGGATCCCAGCCATGTCGGACGGTTGCCATGCAAACACGTCTGCGTTAAGCTGGAGAAAAGAGACGAGCGCCTTCCTATTTGGCGGCGAGAGGCGCCCACGAGCGGTCTTCGCGGGTCGACTCACTCGGGAGACCGCCTTAACCTCCGCGGACGAACCGGGGGAGGCACGGGTCTTCGTCGGAGGAGCTCCCAGAGTCGAAGCCTCGGCCTTCTGGGCGACGATTGCCCCCGCCAAAGCGAGAGCGTCCTTGTCGCAGCGGAGCGCCTCCGGGCGGTCCACTTTCAGGACGATGGGACCGGCTGGCCCTGTGATCTTCACCACCATGTACGCAAAGTGGCAAGCCGCCATGAACTTGGTCAGCGCCGGCCGACCCAGTATGGCGTTGTAGGGGAGGTCGAAGTTCGCCACCTCGAACTCAAGCATCTCGGTGCGGAAATTGCCGAGCCTCAAGCGTCACCGGAATTTGGCGCGCCCAGAGAGACGGACTCGGCCCGGCGCGATGCGAAGCAGGGGCGCCGGTCGAAGTTCTCTGCTGGATCTGGGCGCCTTGGCGACCAGGCGAACCGGGAGGTTGAGGGAACTCCCTCCGTCCACCAGCACCCGCCCTAGCTTTACATTCCGGACCGTGGGCGCAACCACGATCGGGAGATGTCTAGGGCCGGCGGTACTGGCTGGGTGATCGGCCTGACTGAACGCGATCGGTTGCTCCGACCCGCCCGGTGCCTTGCTGACCCAAAGCCCGAACGCGGCGGCGCACCTCCTCATCGCCGCGCTTAAAGCTAGCGTGGGGCGGATAGGTGGCGATCCGCCGTGGATGGCGGCAACCTCGCGCTCCGTCTGTTGGAATCCAAGCGAAGCCGTTTTCTTGCCTTTGCCGCTGCCGGATACTGCTTGTTGCTCGTGGGCGCGCTTGTCCACCAACTTATTGACGACATGGCAATCGGCCGTCGTGGGAAGCTATGCGGTGGATGGGGCGATAAGACCCCCGCCCGCTCGAGGGGCGGCGGTCTCGCCCGTCGTCGCGGCAGCGGGCCCGTCGCGGCCCACAGCGTCGCCATAGCCGCCCGCGTACCTCCCTGCGAGGGGCGCTCTCGCCAACGCCGTGACCTCCTCCTTTCTTACGCTGCGCGCCCATCGCGCGGCGACGTATCTTCATCGTAAATGCGTCGTGCGTCGCTTTCGGCGGCCATGACCTGCCGGTCTCGGCCGCCTTGCGCTTCTTCTTATCCTTACCGCCGGGATTTTTCGATGTCGGGCTTCGCCGCCTTGTAGTGTCCCCGCCCGTGCAGCGGTGAGCGAGCAACCTCCGCTGAAAGGCGCCTTGTCGCCAAGGTGAAAACTCTTCCGTCGTCTTGATCTTGCGGGTGGCCATTTTCTCCTTGACCCTAGGGTCTCGGCGCCTCTCACGAATGCCGTGACAGCGGCGTCGATGAAGATGTCGGGGATGGTATTGCGGACTGGTGAGGCGCCCGGATGTAGTCGTGGCGACTCTCTCTTCTTCTGCTCTCGTTGTGGAGGTCGTCGCCGACTCGGGCTGCTCAAAGCGTGCCACAGAAGTTGGTGATGAAGAGCTCCTTCCACGACCCCACGGACTCAAGGGGCTTCGCGAGCCAAGCGGGCCCGCCGGTGAGGGCTGCGAGGAAGTGGTTCGCGGAACCTTCCCGACCCTCGGCCATTTGCATCAGCGGCGGCGTGTTCTCCGCTCAACCCTGCGGATCCACCCCTAGTCGATTTCTAACACTGCTAGCCTATCGGCCGTGCTCGATTCGATTGGCGGTGGGCCGACAAAGAACAACACGCAGGGGATTACCGAGTTCGGACCCTCTTGCGGGTAATAGTCCTACTCCTGCTGAGCCTTCGCTCTTCTCTTGTTGTGGTTGAATGGAATGTGGTTTACAGGATGCTTGCGAACTATGTGTTCGAAGCGCAACAAAACGTAAAACGTGCCTCCTTCCCTCTCTCTCCTCTCCTTTTATACAAGCCTCGAACCGACGGAGAGAGCCGAGTGGGTAGGCGATCTGTACTCTCGATTACAGCGACAAGACCTGACGGCAGAGAGAGCAACGTCTTCTTTGCTTCGCCGGCGGCGCCCGCCCTCAGCGTGCTTAGCAAGTGGCCTCGACCCGCCTGAACACACCGGTGAGGCAATGGGTGGGGCCCGACCACTCCCTCGGCGAGGCGGCCATCTTAAGCAAACCTTCTCTCTACCGGTCAATTCCGGCTGCGCCCGGTGGCGGCCGCTTCGAACTGTAGGTGTCGCATGGCGGTAATCATCTCCTCGGTGTCTATCCGCGTGATGTCGCGTTAAATCGCT
This sequence comes from Raddia guianensis, assembly GCA_036346415.1. NCBI lineage: Eukaryota > Viridiplantae > Streptophyta > Magnoliopsida > Poales > Poaceae > Raddia > Raddia guianensis. Next base: position 21,600,862 of record CM070534.1, on the reverse strand, counting down.
CGTCGCCAGCAGCGGGGAGCCGCCGCCCGAAGAGTCTTTTGAGCGGCTCCACGCCATGCGGGCCCCACTCGGCGATGGGAGGCCCTACAGCAGCCGGGGGCTCGCCCACACGCCCGCTGACGTATGGGGCCCTCGCCGGCGCCTTGATGGGCTCGCCCGCACGTTGGGACACAGTCGCCCGCTGGCGTGTGGGGCCCTCGCTTTGGTCTTCGAGAGCTTCGCCCATGCTGTTGAAATTTGGATCGCCAGCCGGACGCGTGGGGGCCCGCTGGGCGCCAAGGGGCTCGCCAGCGTCTTTGGGGCACGATAGCCCGCTTTGAGCGTGGGACCGCTGGAGCTCGAGGGGCTCGCCAGCTGGCGGGGCACGATCACCCGCGGCGTGGGGCCCTTTGGGCGCTGAGGGGCTCGCCCGCAGCGGGGCCGATCGCCCGCTGACAGCGTGCGGGCCCGCTTGATCTTCTCAGGACTCTTCACACCCTGGTATTTATTACACCGACAATAATGTCAAGTGCCAAGTAAGTGTTTATGATTACAATTTACATTTGTCATTTCATAAACTTTAAAATGTTCTATAGAAGTAATTTTTGTGCATCGAATATTAATTTTTTCAACGATGCGTGCGTAAAAGACTATATATATACATATACATATATAGATATATATATGAGGAGATGGATGGGGCCTCCATATAAGTTTTCGTCACGGCCCCCAAAATGCCAAGACCGGCCCTGTGGACGATGACGCTCGCCCCGGAGGCGGCGACGACGCGACCTCGGCAACGGCGCTCGCCTATGGCTGTTCGTGACTCGCATCGGTCCCTCCATCGAGCAGCACCACCGTTCCAAGCACCCGGCCGCGCCGACGCCGGCGTGTGCCTCTCAGCTCGACCGCTAGCAAGCTAGCCGCATCTCCGTTCTACACTGGCATGTACTCCTTGTGCACTGCGCCCTGGCCGTGTTTCGCGAGACGTCAAACTTGCCGATGGCCACACAGATATATGTTGCTGTCCAGCATTGGCTCAACCATGCAAATATTGTATAGTTCATGGTTAGTTTAGCACTATCATTAGTTTTTTTATGAGGAACATAGTATCATTACTGTGATCATGTTGGTTGTTTTTGCATACGAGAACAATTATTTTCAGATTTTTAATTGGGTCTATGTAATTCATTATTTTTTGTAATTTTGATGGTTAAATACGAGAAAGAAATAGTTGAATGCGGATACATTTGTAGTTATTTTTGTTGGTACTACCTCTGTTTTTTTACGCCTTTGACTTTTTGATAATTTTTTGACCATTCGTCTTATTCAAATTATTTTTTAAAATATTATTTATTTTGTTTCGATTTGTTTTATCAATAGAGGTACTTTAAATATATCTTGTTTTTTACATCTTTGTGTCGGTGATAAAATCATGGCCCATTGCCATGGCCCATTCCCTGACAGCCTAATCGAACAGCCTTCTAGGGCCTGGCTCCCAGGAGGGCTCTATCAGGCCGTGGCCTAGGCTTCGTATTCGAGTCCGACTCGAATAAGAGTTCTGCACAGCTACGTGAAGACCCGAACGAAGGTTTCCCGGATTAGAGCAGACGTCGTGATTCCCAATAATTGGAGATATACCTTATCTACCTTGGGATGTATTTGGCATGTATACGAGTCCGTTATGTTCTCAGCCTAGCCCGATTATCTTTCAGTAGGTCGGTTGTTCAACACTATATAAATCAGACCCCTACGGCGTGTAGAGGGGCCAAGATAATCAGACTTGAGTAGATCGAATACTACTTGTACGCCCAGAATCTCGTCGAGACTTGTTCATCTCGCCGAGTTCTTCTTTGTAATCCTTTCTCATATAAAGAAGCACTGGACGTAGGGTTGTTATCTCCGGAGGACCGAACGGGATAAAAACCCTATGTCATTACATTTGCCCGTTGATTCTTTGTTTGCCTTGCTCGGTAGTGTCTTCTATCTTCCTTTCTTAAGAACCTTAGTTGACTTGGGACGGATATCCCAGCAAATCGATAGTTAAGCGAAGTCCGTGGGGACCTAGTAGATCAAGCACATTCGAGCATGTCGAACTCATTCATGACGACGGAAACTCTTCACGAGGGCTATGATTTCGAGAAGGCGGAGGTCACATCCTCTACCAGATCGGATCGATCCCTTCGATCTCGTTGGCCTTCCAGATCTAGGACGGATGCTTCCGGCTACGTTCCGGAGATGGTCTTAGATCAAGCTCCTGTCATCGACGATGATTACGGAACCAACGATCTTTACGCTGGTTTAGATCTCTCGGATTCCAAAACCATGTCGGTCGATTCTTCCTGTGGCGACACAGTGATGACACCGTCTGGTATGCCACTGAGCGGTCATCGCAGCGTCAACATGGCAGGCGCAGAAACCTCGGAGGATCGTGCGCGGGCCGCGGCGGCTGACGAGATCGACCACGTCAATTCTGCTCGGTGATAGGATGGGGTTACCCTGGCTGCTCGCGAGCAAGAAGTTGTTCGCCGCAGTCTGGACGCCTCAATTAATCAAACCTTGGCGCAGATTCGCGATCGGTATAGCGACAAAGACGCGACCGCCTCGGCGTATCGCCCGATCCTGGCAGATGTTCTACCATTGGGGCCGAATTCGCGTGACCGGACGGTCGGGACACAAAGCGCGGACGCCTCGAAGATCGGGACCCCTTGGCGAGTGGGAATGACTTCAAGCCATGGCATCGGTGATCAGATCCACCAACCAGGCCAACCTCACCCTCATGGGCGACGCCGTTGCTTCTCACCTAGAGCGATTGGCTGATGGCCTTAAGCTCATAGGCGAAGTTAACATTTTCTCCGGGCAACGCAGCCAGCCTGCCCGAAATGACTCGGACAGCGAGCGCTCCAAACGATCTCGTGACCCTCTTCACCATCAAAGGGCAACTCGCTACGAGCAAGGTTCCCATGGTCGACAACGCTTGCCAAGTCCGCGTGGTCGTCACAACCATAGGGGCAAGCGGGCTCGTGACGATCATGGACGATCCCCTCGGGACGGACACATTGTCACAACCACGAGGAAGGAGCGCGGAGGGCTGTCTCGAAAGGAATACCACCAGGCAGAATCTTTCCGTTCAACTAGAGTCCCTCCGGGCAACAGGACTAATGTCTTTTCAAGACTAGGTTCTGCAGGATAAGGTGGTCGGGCATACGCCTTGGGCTGCAAGGCTTTCTTTGATGAGCTCCGCGCTGTCAGGTGGCCTTCCAAGTTCAACCCTGGTCACATGAAGAGGTACAATGGGACCGAAAACCTAGAGGAGTTCCTTTCCATCTACGCTACCGCCATCATGGCAGCCGAGGGTGACGAGCTAGTCATGGCCAATTACCTCCCGACTGTTCTTGAGGGTGTTGCTCGGACGTGGCTGTTCAATCAGCAGGAAGGTTCTATCCGCTCTTGGAACGAACATTGTGACGCTCTGATCGTCAATTTCCAGAGCTGTTACGTGCGTCTGGGCAAGAAGGATGATCTGTACCAGATGAACGGGGAGACCCTCCGCAACTTCGTGAAACATTTTATCAAGATCCGCAACACCATCCCGAACATCTCGGATGAATCAGTTGTCCGCGCCTTCAAAAACGATGTCCGCGACGAAGCACCACCGAATCTCGAGATCAATGAGACTGGGCGCCAATGATCTTTTCAAGGAGGTGATCGCTATGCCAGCAGCGAGGCGTGTTCGATATAAGAAGGCGTTTGACAAGGCGAGCTTCCATGACTGGTGTAGATGAGAAGAAGAAGAATAACACCAATCCTGGTGACAAGAAGTCCTAGAAGAAAAAGAATAAAGGTGCTTCGAACAATATCGTCGCGGGTATAGATCGAGTACCTCCTCCCAAGAACGGGCAGAAGAAGCCCGTCAATAACTACAAGGGCAAGAGGCCTGCTCAGGGAGGCGACCAAGGCAAGAAAGGACCGAGTGACCGATATTGTCAGTTCCACGGAGACTCGGCCATGATATCCGCCATTCTGAGAACACGGGCATAAAGCTCGAGGAGTTCTACAACGGTAAAGGCCCCATGCCCACCCTGCCCGAAAAAGGTGATGCCGGCAAGGCGAAACGCCAAGCCGATGGTGGTGATCGGGACGATGAGGACGACTATCCTAAGCCCGTGAACCACATAGCCGTTATCTTTGGCGGCTCCTTGGCCTATCCCTCTCGGCGCAGCCTCAAGGAAGCTGCTCGGAAGGTCCACAACGTCGAGAAGGGTAAACCATAGCCCGAACCGATGAAGTGGACCGAGGTTTCCATCTCCTTCTCTAAGGAGGATTGCCCCATTATGATAACCAAGCCTCAGCGGCTCCCGCTGGTGGTCGCTCCGACCATCAGCAACGCCAGAGTTGGGCATGTCCTGATCGATGGCGGGAGTGCGCTAGACTTGCTTTTGGCAAAAGTCTTGGATGAGATGCAGATTTCTCGTTCCAAACTCAAAGAGGTCGCGATGCCCTTCTATGGAATTATGCGGGAGAAGGCATGTCATTGGCCCATGGGCGGATTGTTACGCCCGTCACCTTGATAGCCAAGCAACTTCCGGACAGAGTTGATCACGTTTTACGTGGTCGACTTTCCATCTGCCTACAACGCGATCATGGGCTGGCCATCTCTGGGTAAATGCATGGCCGTGTCCCACCATCATACCACTACGTGAAGATTTCGGGCCCCAGCGGTGTGATCACGGTCAAGAGCAACTATAAGGCTGCTCTAGATTGCGATGAAACGATCCCTTACGATCGACCAGCGCCGCCCGTGGTCCGAGTAAGCGCGAGACCAAGTCTGCCGTCCCAAGTTTCTCTCGATAAGCGGAATGACCAAGGAAGTTCCGTTGTCTCTTAACGATCCTTCAAGACAGGTTTATTTGAGGGCCAATCGGACCCCAAATAGAATCGAACTCATTACCTTCCTCCAGAGCTAATGCGAGCGTGTTTGCACAGGAGGCATCTAACATGCCGGGGTCCCAAGGGAGTTATCGAGCACAAAGCTGGCGATCGGCCGGACAAAAGCCCGTTCGCGAAGCCGTAGCCGCCGGATTTCAAGCGAGGATCATCAAGGATCATTTGGGTAAAGGCTATGCCTTGGTTCATCCGAGGTTGATCTGCCGGCGGTAGCCAACTCTGTGATCGTAAAGAAGAAAGCGGCAAGTGGCGGATGTGTCAACCACCTGCGACTTGAATGTGGCTTGTCCTAAGGACAATTTTCCGCTAGCTTCGCATAGACCGGTGGTTGATCATTGCAGTCTTGACTTTTGAGTTTTTTGGATGCATACTCCGGTTATCACCAAATAAGCATCTCCCCCGAGGATGAAGAGAAAACTGTCTTCATCACCCCCTTCGGCACTTTCTGCTATACGACAATGTCTTTCGGTCTGCGCAATGCTGGTGCCACCTTCCAACGTTTAATGGAGAAAACTTTCCTAGAACAGCACGGAAGGAACCTGGAGGTCTATGTTGACGACATAGTAATAAAGCAAGTATGATCGGGATCATGTAAAAGACCTGGCTGAGACATTTCATAATCTCACCAGTCACAGAATTAAATTGAATCCAGAAAAGTATACTTTTGGTGTCCGATCCGGCATGCTGCTCGGCTACATGATTGGTTCGCAAGGAATTTCTGCTAACCCTGAAAAATCAATGCCATTGAAAACACGAAGGCTCCGACCACCGTTAAGGAAGTCCAGAGCCTAACAGGACGGATGGCTGCTTTAAGCAGGTTTATTTTCCGTCAAGGCGAACGTGGGCTGCCCTTCTTCAAGGCCATGCGCAAGCACAATGGCTTCGAATGAACAGAGGAGGCTGACAGATCTTTCAAAGATCTAAAGCAATACATGTTCAACCCACCTGTCTTGACTACCCCACGACATGGCGAACAGCTTTTGCTATATCTTCGTTGCACGCCACAAGCGGTGAGCGCGGTCTTGACGGTAGAGAGGGAAGGCATCTAACGGCCAATCTATTACGTGAGCGAGGTACTTCATCGATCAAATGAGTGCTACCCTGAGGTCCAAAAGTTGCTCTACGCCTTGCTCATGTCCTCCAGGAAGCTTCGGTATTATTTTCAGGCGCACCAAATACTGGTCCCGACCAAGTTCCCTCTGGGCGAAATCCTAAGGAACAAGGAATCTGGCGGACGCATAGCTAAGTGGGCAATGGAACTAGCAGAGTTCGACATTCTGTTCGCTACCCGAACAACTATTAAATCACAGATCTTGGCTGACTTTGTCGCTGAATGGACCTGCTCGCCCAAATCCCAGAAAGCTTCCGAGCAACCTGAAGAAACCTTCTGGACCATGTTTTCGACGGCTCGCGCACTGGAAACTCAGGGGCTGATTTTGTTCTCATCTCCCCTCAAGGAGAGAAACTCCAAAATTCTATCCAGCTACATTTTGCGGCAACTAACAAGCCGCGGAGTACGAAGCCCTCCTCGCGGACTAAGAGCGTGTATGTCGCTCGGCGTCCAACGACAAAATGTGAAGGGAGATTCATAGCTGGTCATCAATCAGGTAAACAGGGAGTATCAGTGCTGCGATGACTCAATGGCACAATACCTGGTTGAAGTGAGAAAGTTGGAGCGGCACTTTCGATTCTTCGAGATGCTCTTCGTGTCCAGGAATGACAACTTCTTGGCCGACCAGCTGTCCAAATTCGGATCCTCACGCGAACCTGCCCCAGTAGGGGTGCTCGTCGAGCACCTTTATAAGCCCTCTATCATGTCTCCGGACGAGGCAAAAGAGACAGGTGGTGCTGTCTCCGTCATCAAGCAGGCTGCGGACTGGACAACGCCATTTGTCCGGTACCTTGCAGATGGGACCCTGCCCGGCGACGAAGCCGAGCGTTCCCAGCTTATGAGGCATGCTAGTCCATACAAGCTTGTGGATGGCATCATTTACCTACAAGGTGCTCTGGGAGTACTCTCCAAGTGCATCTCGCAGCAGGAGGGTGTGTTCCTTCTTAAGGACATACACGAGGGTGCCTGTGGCAACCACGCCTCATTCAGGACTCTGGTCGGTAAAGCGTTTCGCATGGGTTATTACTGGCCCACAGCGCCACAGGATACCCGAGATGTGCTAACTAAGTGCAAGGCATACCAATTCCACTCCCGGAAGGCCCATAAGCCCGACCAAGAGCTCTAAACGATCCCCCATCATGGCCTTTCTCCACATGGGGTTTAGATCTGTTCGGCACGTTCCCCAAGGGGTTCAAGGGCTGCACGCACTTGCTCGTCGCCATCGACACCTTCACAAAGCGGATTGAGACTGTGCCTGTGTCATCTCTTCATGCCAAAACGGCTGTGCGCTTTTTTAAAAGCAATGTGATCACGCGCTTTGGGATTCCCCATAAGCTGATCACCGATAGCGATCCCGATTGAAGCGAGCTATTCAGAGAATCTTGTGAGCATTTGGGCATCAAGGTGCCTTTCGCCACCTGTGGCACATCCATAGAGCAATGAAGCAGTCGAGCGAGCTAACGGACAAATAGTCCAGAGTATCAAATGGCGGGTGTTCGCGACACTCAACCAGCACAGCAAAGTTTGGGTCGACGAAGTTCCTTCCGTCCTCGGGGTCGTGCGCACCAAAGCCAGCTGGGCAACTGGGGAAACTCCTTTCCAACTGGTCTACGGTGCATAAGCAATCTTGCCCGCCAAAGTGGTACTCGGCTCATCTCGCACGAGCTCGGCCAACATGGTTGACACAGAGCAAGAGCGCTTACTCGAACTCGACCTCCTCAAAGGCATACGCGAACTGGCATAAGTCAGAATGGCACGCTACCAGCAAAACCTTCGCCGGCACGCTGCCAAATCTCTTCGACCAAGGGCTTTGAAGGTGGGGCGACCTTGTTCTACGCTGCGTCTAGAACCTGTCCATGCCAACAAGTTAACTCCCCGATGGGAGAGCCCATTCACGGTCGTTTCTACTGCTCGCCTGGGGCTGTTCGCCTGGCAATGGAGGAAGGGAGAGAGCTGACCAGCACTTGGAACATCGACCAGCTTCGTAAGTTCTTTGTGTAGGTCTTTCAGTTGTTTGCCTAGCTCCGTGCTTTTGTCAAACTTCGCGCTTTTGTTCGTCCAAGTCTCTCGGGCTACCATGTGAAGCTCAATCCAACTAACAGTGAATGCTCGCGGCCCCCTGCGACCCTTTTCACATCTTGTCTTCTCAGACTATTTTCTCTCTGGTAACACTTGATGGCCATCCGATCTTGCGAACTCTTGGCTCCGCGATATTTAGGATTTTTCTGCCCGCATCTAGTTTCAGCAAGTTCCTGAACTCAGGGTTGCGTAACACGGCTTTTCGTCTTGCGGCTAAGTCTGCTCTCGTAAGCTCCCCGCGGCAGAGGCACTTACCGCGCTCGGCCAACCACTCGGCAAAGTCTGCTCTCGTAAGCCCCCGCGGCAGATGCACTTTCCTTATTCGGTTACCTCTGAAATAGCCTTCCTTACGTTGGCGAGCAGTTCACGGAATGAGTCGATCAGGGTGTGGGTGTCGCTCTATCTCTCTATGCACGTGCTTAAATACGCAAACTTAGGTCTTCAAGCATCGTCCGTACCGGGAGCTAGGGTGTCGCTCTTTTGCTTGTGCACCAGTTCGAGTTTGCAAACTCAGTTTTTCGAACAGATGAGCAACAGGGGCTGGGAGTTAGGCTGGCGTCCTAGCGTTTTTTCCGAAAACTTTCTAGCGCTGTTTTGCCTTGTTCTTAGTTTCCTGTTCGTTCTTGTCTTTTGCTGTTGTTTTTTGCAGGGAAAAGGTAAGATTTCATTTCAACTAACAGTTTTTACAGGTACTAAAAGCCCTTTCAAGTACAGCCCTATAGCTACTACTTAGAAGCAAGCTGCTCCTTCAGCTCCTCAATCTCTAACTTGAGACGCAGGGCTTTCCCTTGGGCTTTGATCCCTTCCTTCGCTTCAGCTCGGATGCGCTCGGCTTCCTCCTTGCTGACCGTCCTATGCTTGGCCTGCTCCTTGGTCTTTGCACGGAGGGCTTCGACCTCCTCAGTCTTGGCCCGCAGCTGCTCGGTCAGAATTTCTTTCTGACACCGGTGCTGCTTGGCGGTATTGAGCTGCTCGACCAGCTCCTTGACCCTTTTCTTCGTGGTGCTCGCCCTCACGGCAAGCCCACGAAGCTCCTCGGTGTAACACCCCAACCCATCCGAGCTCGGAATATTACTAACTTTACACAAAATTACAAATTTCGACAGCATCTCCCCATAATTTGCTCTAATTCACACATAGACAATTAACAGATTTGCATATATATTCAACCATCAACACCGGATGAATAAACAACTCCCATTAACGGTATATAACCAACAATCACACAAACCATTCATAGAACCACATCATCCCAACTGGAGCCAACATCATTTATCAAAACATCATTACCTTAACGACGGCGACAAAGATATTAGACAATAAGCAACCCAATCAACCAACAAACGAATGGAACATTCATCTCCACATTAGACAAGTATAATGAATGATTATCTAAATAGCCTAGGAAATGAGGTGACTAAACTACTAAATCAACCATTCATAACAAAGTGTGAGTTCTTGTGCCAACTGGAATTGAACTACACCCTTCCCATGCATGTCGCCTTCGTCAATCACCTAAAAACATTTAAAAGGCAAGAGTGAGTCCACGACTCAGCAAGTATACATTAATCAAAGAGATTACTTTTGTCGGTGTAATAAATACCGGGGTATGAAGAGTCCTAAGAAGATCAGGCGGGCCCAGCGCGTCGGAGGCGAACCCGGCCCAGCGGTGTGCGAGAGCCCTCGAAGACCGAGGCGGCCGCCACGTCAATGAGGCGACGAGGCCCGGCATGTGGCGAGCCCCTCGGCGTGTCGGCGGGCCCACACATCAGCGGGCGACGAGGCAGGCGTGTGGGGCGAGCCCCTCGGCGTGTCAGGCGGGCCCCCACGTCGGTGGCGACAGACCCAGCGTGTGGCGAGCCCTCGGTGTGTCGGCCGGGCCCCATGCGTCGGCGGGCGAACTTAAGCCCGGCGTGTGGGCGAGCCCCTCGAAGACAGGCGAGGGCCCCTACGTCGGCAGGCGACTGAGCCCCAGTACGTATGAAAGCCCGTCGGCGCGCCGGCGTAGGAGCCCATCGCCCGAGCGGGCGTGTGGCGAAGCCTCGGCAGCGTAAAGGCTCCCCCAGCATCAGCGAGGCCCGCGTGGCGAGGCGTTGTGGAAGAGTCTTACAGGCGAAGGCTTCCCCTGCTGCGAAGACGGCGCATTGTCACGACATCTGAAGAAATGATTACCCTTCTGATGACCCTGCGGTCCGGCGGTACATCCTTTATGCTTGTGGAATTAACCGGCGAGAGAGGCTTTGCTTAGATGGCCATACGTCGGGAGGAAGCGGTGGGCCCGCCCGTAGTCTCACACAATATTAATGTATGCATGCGGGACGAGAGGCCACTTGCGAAAGCATCGCGAGGCGCCGCTCGGCGTGGCGGCAACACGTTTTCGTCTCTTCTGTCGTGTCTTGTCGATTATCTTGAAATCTTGTCTTGCCTACCCCTCGGCTCTCTCCGGTTCGAGGCTTATATAAAAGCGCGAGAGAGAAGGAGAGGAAAAAAAAAAGTTTTTGAGGCGTACGTTCACATACGAGTTCACAAGCACTCTGTAACCACATTCCATTCAACCACAACAAGAAAAAGAGCTAAGGCTCGGCAGGAGTAGCACTATTACCCAGAGGTCGAACACAGGTAATCTCGGTGAGTCGCTCCTTCTGCGTCACGCTCCATCGAACCGAACAGCAGCGAATAGGCTAGCAGGATAGAAATCGACCGGGGTGTGATCGCGGTGGTTGAGCGGAGAACCGCGCCCGTCGATGGCGCGCCCGGTAGGGGCGCTAGCATCAGTCAGTGCTCCTCGACTTCATCAATGGCGGAGCGGCGATCCATGACGGACGAGGCGGCCGCTAGAGCAGCGCATGGCGTCGGCCGCGGCAATGGCGATGGATCAACCAGCGGCAACCGTCCGTTAGCTAGTGGCGCGGCCTTGGAGAAGTGCACTCCGGCCGCAGAACCTCCATGCGGCGAGCCTGTTTGAACAACCACCGGTGCAGTGACTCCGGACTCCCGCGGCTCCGTGGCTTGTCGATTTAGCCCTTCGTCGATGCCGCCATGGCGTGTGGTGAAAAATTCGGAAGGCGCGGGAAGCGGCGTTTCCGCTTCTTCCGTTCTTTCTTGCCCCGCTCCTCTCACAAATCTCGTGGCGGGGAGGGGCGGGGGCGGGGCAACGGGAGCCGGGCAACTCCTCGGGAGTTCGGCCAAGGCGGCGTCTGGTGGCGGGATCTCCGGTCCCACTTGGAGGACCGCCATCGTGGCATGGAGAAGACACTGCGACAAGCTCCATGACGGGCACGACGAGTCTTGGCGCAGCGCCCGGCGACACCGCCCGTGGGGACCAGGAGGGTTCAGCGGCCCTCTGGGGAAGGAGGTGCCTCTTGGGCCCGTCCGGGACAGCGAATGCTGTGAGGACGGAGTGCGCATCCGAACAGGAGGCTCAGTCGGCGCAGCGCCTTTTCAAAGGAGGCTGCGCGCGTCCGATGGCCGGAGAGGTTCGACCGGCCCCATCGAGAAGTGTGGCGGCTCCACCAACCGTGACGAGTTCTTGCAGATTTACACTCTGGTGATGCTGCCAGCCCCGGAGGGTCGGGGAAGGTTCTGGCGAACAACTTCCCCGCAGTCCTCACCGGCGGAGCCCGCTCATGGATCATGAACCTACCCTCGGAGTCAGTGGGGTCATGGAAGAAGCTGTCTGAGCTCTTCATCACCAACTTCTAGGGCACCTTCGAGCAGCCCGGAGTTGAAGAGCGATCTCCACAGCGTGGAAGCGAAGAAAGGAGAGTCATTGCTGCGACTTCATCCAGCGCTTGATCAGTCCGCAATACCATCACGACATCTCCATCGGCCGCCGTGGTCACGGCATTAGAGAAAGCGCCGAGACCCGAGGGGTCAAGGAGAAGATAGCCACCGCAAGATCAAGGCGACGGAAGAGCTCTTCACCACTGGCGCACAAGTGTGCCCTTGAGTGGAGGCTCGCTTCCGGCCGGCTGCCAGGCGGGCACAGTTCTGGACGGCGGCGGGACTTGAAAAATCCCAGCGGTAAGGACAAGAAGAAAGCGCAAAGCGGCCGAGACCGGGCAGGTCATGGCTGCAGCGCCGCCAACGACAACAACGACGACAACATGACAATGACGGCAGCGCGATAGCGCGGCAGGCGAAGAGGAGGAGGTCCTGGCCAGCGTGAGCGATCCCGCGAGGTGGCAGCGGCGGCCATAGCGTCGCCGTGGCGCGGCGACCCATGACGCGGCGTGGCGAGACCGTCGCCCGCTAGTGGAAGCGGAGGGCTTCTTGTCCCATTCATCGCAACAACTCCCACGACTTGGCGATTGCCATGTAAATCGACAAGATGGTGGTGAATGGCGCGTCCTGGCGGCGCAAGCGTCCGGCGGCGACAAAGGGCAAGGAAGCGGCTTCGCTTGGTTTCCAACAAAGCGGGCCTTGAAGTTACCGTTATCCTGGCGGATCGGCCACCTATCCGCCCCACGCTAGCTTTAAGCGTGCGATGAGAGAGTGTGCGCCGCCGTGCTTTCGGCTTTAGGTCGCAAAGCATTTGGCGTGGTCGGAGCGGCCGATCGCGTTGATCGAACCGATCACCGGCCGACCTGCTTGCCCAGACATCTCCAGATAGTGGTTGCGCGGTCCGGAATGTAAAGCTAGGGTGGGTGGCGGTAGCGGAGGAGTTCCCTCAACCTCCGTCCCGCCGGTCGCCAAGCGCTCGGATCCAGCAGCGGGAGCCTTGGCGCTCCGTTCTTCGACATCGTGGGGTGAGTCCGTCGGTGAAGTAGCGTCGACCTCCGGTGACGTTGGAGGCTCGAACAACTTCGCACCGAGATGCTTGAGTTGGTGGCGGACTTGACCTCCTACAGCGCCATACTAGGTCGGCGGCTGACCAAGTTTATGGCGGCTTGCCACTATCGTACATGGTGGTGAAGATTCGAGCCAGCTGGCCCCATCGTCTTGAAGAGGACCGCCGGGCGCTTCTGCTGCGACAAGGGCGCTCTCGCTTTGGCGGGGCAATTAAGCGCCCGAAGGCGAAGCTTGACTCTGTGAGCTCCTCCGTGAAGATCCGTGCCTCCCGGTTCGTCCGGGGAGGTTAAAGCGATCTCACTGAGTGAGTCGGACCGGCGAGACCGTTCGGTGGGCGCCTCTCGGTGCCAATTAGGAAAGCGCTTCGTCTCCTTCCTCGATCTAACTATGACGTGTTTGCATGGCAACCGTCCGACATGGTGGGGTCCCCGAAGTGATTAAGCACAAGTTGGCAGCGTTCCTCGGCGTGACGGTCATGCAAAAGGTCGGAAGCAATCGGTGGAAGCGCCCGAAGTTATCCGCCCGATGGGTGGACAAGCATTTAAGAAGGCGAAGTCGTTCGCGATGTCGCCCATCGGGTGGCTCGCGAACCCGTCCTCATCAAAAAATCAACAGGCGGTGGAGGATGTCGTGGACTTCACCGACCTCAGCAGCGAACCGACAAGATCGCGGCGATCGAGAACATGAAGCCCCACGCGACTTGGTAGATGCGGTCTTGGTGGGCTGCTTGACCTCCTGGGCCGCTTTATAGCTCGGCGGGGATAAAGTCTCCCACTACTCAAGCTCCTGAAGACCAACCAATTCGAGTGGGCCGGGCGGAGGCACGGGAGGCGTTCGACGGGTGAAAAGTATCTCACTTCACTTTGTCTTTGGTCGTCCGGACCGGGCGAGCCGTGATCCTTTATGTCGCGGCGAACCATCAGTGGTCAGCCACAATCTTTGGTGGCGGAAAAGAAGGTGTTGATGCCCCATCTACTACATCAAGAAAGTCCTCCACGACGCCGAGAGGAGGTATTCGCAGCACGGAAGATGCTCCACGCCGTCTTGACGGCCCCGGCCTGCGTCACTACTTTGAAGGCGAAATTACTGTCTTGACCAAGTACCCCTTGCGGGAGATTCTCTTCAACCGCGAGGCGACGGGCCGCATCGCCAAGTGGGCCATGGAGCTGGCAAAATTCGACCTCAAGTTTGCTCCCCAAATGGCCATCAAAGGGCAAGCTCTGGAGGAGTTAAATCGTGAGTGGACTCGGCGGACCTGAAAGTCAAGACGTCCAGTACCCTGCGTGGACTCTCTTCTTGACGGTTCGTTCGGCTTGAGGGGCTGGGGCGGTGCTCGTTGGTGTCTCCCACTGGCGACATTGTCCAGCACACAGTGGTCTTTGGAGTTCGCGCTACCAACAACGTCGCGGAGTATGAAGGTTCTTTCGCCGGGCTCGGGGTAACCGACCCTCGGCATCCGCGGTATGCAAGTCAAAGGCGACTCTCTCCTGGTCATCAACCAGGCGAGTAAGGATTTCACCTGCTCGGATCCCGTCATGGCGGCCTACCTGGCGGAGGTGCGCCGGTTGGAGCGGCACTTTGAGGGTTTGGGCTTCGCGCACGTCCCTCGCCGCGACAACTATATGGCGGATGAACTGTCCCAGATTGCCTCGTCAAAGGCACCTGTTCCGGCTGGGGTTTTTGAAGAAAGACTCACGCGGCCGTCTGTCGCAGCCCCCAATCCTGGCGGGGACGGCGCTTTCCCTGACGTAGCTCCCACATCTGGAGGAGACGTCACCAATCCTGCCACAGCTCCCCAGTCGGAGGGAGGAGACGGAAGAACTGCTGAGGCGGTTGAGGCGGAAATGCCAGGCTAGGCAGAGTACGTCGACGACAATGCTAACGTCGTCACACTCGTCCGGGAAGGTCAGTGGATGGATCAGATCCAAGCCTACCTGCGGGACGGAGTGATCCTCGACGATGACGCGTCGGCTGAGAAGATAGCGCGCAAGGCCAAGCGCTCGCCCTAGTAGGTGGGGACTGATCGCCGTGGCACAAACGGAGTTCTCTTGAAGTCGTCACTCGGGAAGCGGGAGTGCAATTCTCTCGAGATCCATGGAGGTATGTGCGGAGCCATTCAGGAGCCAGGCGTTGGTTGGGAAAGCTTTCGCCACGGCTTTATTGGCCTCTGACTCTCGGGATGCCTTCGAGTGAGGAGATGCGGCGTGCCAATTTCATGCTAAGCGGATCCACCGACCCGCCAGTAGCCGCAAACCATCCCGCTCTCGCCGTTCGCGTGCAGAAATTTGGACATCTGAGCCCGTTCTCGCGGGCAACCGGAGGTTACACGATCTGATTCGTCGCCGCCGACAAGTTCACCAAGTGGGTTGAAGCCACGCCCGGTCCGGCGATTCACGTCCGCTTCTGTACCGTAAAATTCATTAAAACATCTTCGTCCGGTTGGCGCCAACAGATCATCACCGACAACGGCTTTCAGTTCAAAAGTGCCGATTTCCAAGATCAAGCGAAGAGTGGGTACCAAAATGTGCTTCGCCCGCTGTACATCCGAAGAGCAATAGGCAAGTGGAGCGGCAAACAAGCGAAGTACTCAAAGGGCTCAAGACAAGGGCTTTCACCGTCTAGAGAAGCCTTGCAAGCGCTGGGCGGAAGAAGTCCCCACCAGACAGGGCGCTGCGGACAACATCCAACATGAGCCACCGGCGAGACCCCCTTCCCGTGTACGGCTCAAGCGGTTCTCCCATCGAGCTCGCTTTGGGTCCCCAAGGTGGCGGCGTTCAGCGAAGACGAGACCACGATCGGCGCCAGATGAAGTAAATCTCCGGAGGAGATCGAGATGTGGCGGCGATCCGCCGCCAGTATCGCAGCACTGCATCGTTATCAAGCAAGGCGGGTGTGTGAGAGAACACCGCCCGCTGGCGACGCTGTTCTGCGCAGAAAATCCAAGCGCAGTCGGGCGCAACAAACTGCTCTCGGTGGGAGGGCCCTTCAAGGTGGTCTCATCTCCGCCCAGCTCGGGCCAGTTTCGCCGAGGATGGTCGCGAATGGCGAACACTTGGAACGCCGAAAGGTGAGAGAAATTCTACCGTGAGGTAGCTGCTCCAAGAGCTTTTTTTAGCCTTCCTTTGGAGCCGAAGCGGCGAGGTCTTCCTCCTTCCTTCGCCACGGGGCTGATTGTACAAAGCCATCTGCAATATAAAGTTAAGTTCTGTCTCCTCAGGCATTCGTTTTTTCGCTTAAAGTCTGTTAAAAACATTCTGCTGAAAGCCGGTAGCGAAAAAGTACTTAAGGCCGATGGCCCTTAGTTGCAAGAGCAAACGGCAAGCTTGCGGCTGGGCGAGGCGAGGCGGATGGAAGGTGGGTTCTAGCTCGTGTGTCTGCGCTTTCGTGCGGGCAATGCGCCAACGACGCACCAAGCGTCTAGACCACTTCCGGAAGCTGAGTGCTCGCCACGTGACGCTTAACGTCGGTTTGCCAAGAGGCCATAAGGGTTGAAGTAACCTGATGCCTAAGGAAAAAGCGCTCACTTGCAGCAGAACGTTCAGTCTAAAACTTTTGGCGATCATCGTTTAGCATAAAAAGTCTGTTAGAAAACATTTTGTTGAAAGTCGGTAGCGAAAAAAGTACTTAAGGCCGATGGCCCTTAGTTGCAAGAGCAAACGCTTAAGCTTCTTAATTTGGGCAAGGCGAGGCGGACGGAGGCGGGTTCTAGCCCGTGTGTTCGCCGTCTCGGGCAACGCGCCAACGACGGCACCGGCGTCTAGACCACTTCCGAAGTCGAGTGCTCGCCACGAAAGCTTAAGGTCGGTTTGCCGAGAGGCCATAAGGGTTGAAGTAAACGATGCCTAAGGAAAAGCGCCACTTCCAATGTAACGCTCGCCTAAAGCTTTTGGCGGTCGGGTGCCTCAGTTCCTCTTTTCACAAGTAAAGATTTTGCCAAGTTTGATCGAGACTCACAAAAACAAAAGTTTGCATTAACAGGATTTGTGCAGGCAAAAACAAATGGGGAGTTCGTCTACTCCTCGTCTTCATCTCCTCTGCCGGTCTGTGCCGCCCATCATAGAGAGCGGTTGGCGGCGGTGTCAACCCGCCGATCGCTTGATCCGATACCGGGCGCGGAGGTTCCCGATGGCGGCGTCGAGGTCAAGCGCGCGTTTGGGCAAAGCGATTGCCCAAGGCGAACCATAGGCCGCTTCAAGCGCCGTGGCGACCATCTTCGATCGCTCATACCGCATCACCGGCAAGACATCGCGCGAGGCTCTCGGCGCCCACGGCAGCAAAGATATCAAGGCGGCGGTCTCTCCAATGGGAGTACAAGGTAGCGCCGGTGGTACTGACGCGTCGAAGCTATGGTAGGCAACAAGCAAAGATGTCGGCGAGACCGAAGGAGCTCGGAATGCTCGCGAAAGGTCTTCGACGTCTTTGGTGGCCGCGGCAGCGGCTTGCGCCGCCCGACCTCGCTGACGCCGCTTCCCTCGCGGCAATCTCGCGCAAGCGCTTATCGCAGCTTCGCCGACGGCTTGCTCCGCCGAGGCTGAGCGCTTTCCGTGCCGCCAGTGTGGGCGAGGAACGCAGGCGCCTCGGAGCGACCAACGTCGGCGGCAAAGGCGCCCACGGCGTTGGCATCAGCTGCGGCAGCGGCCGGAGGTTCCTCCAGCCTCGTCTCCGACGCGATCTCCGCTGCAGGAAGCCTCGCCTCCGTTGAAGGAGCTGCGGGCGAGCTGGGGGCTGGCAAATCGTGCGGGATGGAGCTTGAGGCCCCAGCGTCCGCTCTATCCCATGAAGATAAACAGAGACAGGGTTCAGATATGCGAAAACGCGCAGCATGCTAACCCTAACATAAAGTGTGCGTAAGTGCGAGAAAGCTACCAAGCGGCGCGCCAAAGCGAAAAGGTCAAGGGGGGGCAGCGCTTGGTCGCGAAGCAGCATGAAGCGATGGCCTTGGGCGCTGCACGAGTGGCACCGGCAGAAGCGCCGGCGCGACGACGAGGCCGGCAGCGTCGGCGAAGCGCCACAGAAGCGTCAGCGCAGAGGAAGAAGAGCTGGCAGCAGCGGCGCCAGCTCAAGAGTCGCCAAGGCTCTCGCTGGTGGCGAGCGGGCGGCGGGAAGAACAAGGCCCCCACCGAGGGGGCCGAGGAAGCGGCAGGAGCTCGGGGCTTGAGGGCGAGCTCTCTTTGGGCTCGCCCTCCCTCGTCGTCGTCATCTTGGCGAGATGGAGGCGGGCGCTTCCCGAGAGCTTGGTCGAGTCGGCCGCCACGGCAGAGCGCCACGCCGCTGGAGCTTTGGCGATCGCCGGGCGGATCGCAGATCTGTAGTGGTCCCGGCCACTTGGACCGTGAGGACCGAGACTTCCATGGGGACAACAGACGCAGCATCTTTGGTTGCGCTCCGTGGATCCCAATCGCAGAAGGCGGATGGTCTCCGGCAAAGAGATGTCGCCGACGGCGCGGGTCAGAGTCCCGCCACCATCGCCGGAGCACGTTCTCGGCAAAGACATTCTCGGTGGGAGCAAGAGAGAAGAAGAAGCCATAAGTCACAAGGAGTCAAAAGAAAAGATATTCCAAAAAGACAAGAAACCCGAAAGACTGAAGGAACATTTACCTCCGGGGCAATGCAGACTCCATCGTCATCGCCATAGTATCGCCGGCGGGCGAACCCTCATCGAGCGGAGGCGGGCGCGCCGCAAAAAATCCGCCGCAACGTGGGTTCGGTGAGCCCGTTCTTGGCGGAGCTCAACGATGCGCCCAAAGATCACCTCCGGCTCCGTGAGTCGTCGAGCAGAGACCCCGGTGGCAAGGGATTCCGCGGGACCTCGGGAGGTCAAGGTCGCCGCAGCTACCGGAGTCCTCCACATCTGACCATTGATGGTGCCATCCTTCCAGCTTGGACTTGACCGTGACCGGAGGAAGGCGGTGGCGTCGCGGGCGTAAAGTAGCTTCAATCGGCCCCTTCGGGCGCGACTCGCATCTGGCGTGAAGAGCCGGCGCCAGAGCGGGAGGTTTGGCATCGTCCCCACGAACATCTCGCAGAGGTGGACGAAGATGGTCAGTGCCACGACAGAATTGGGGGGAAGGTGCGTCGCCTGGATCTCGTAGAAGGCAAGCACCCCCAAGAAGAACTCCGAGTATGGCGGGACGAGCCCCGCCAGCATCCCCCAGGTGAAGGTCACGATCTCCCCGTCGCGGGGGCTTGGCGCTATGGTGCCGGCGTGGAACCGGACGGAGTGGGCGCCACGAACCCTTGGAGCCGCGTCACCACTTCCTCGTCGACAACGGAGGCAGGCAATGCTGGCCCAGACGATGGCGCGTCCCCGCGGCGACCCTTGCTGCGTTTGGGCGCCATGGAAAACGGTGGAAGAGTTGGCGAAAAAAGAAGGTGGCAGTGGCAAAGAAGGCTCTGTGGCAGCAGCGAAGAAGGTGAAGGGCAGGTTGAGGACTTAGCGTGCGGAAGGATTGGTCGCGGCGCCAAGGGAAGTATTTATAAGCAAGGCGCGCGAGTGCGACGGTTTGGATTCCGTCCCCACGCTCGCGCGAGCCATTATTGCCCCGCGCGTTTCGATTTCCCGCGAAAAGCGGCGCGGTTCCCCAAGGAAGATCGTGCGCAGGTGGAGAATCAGGAGTACGGCCGCCGCAGGAGGTGGGCCCCCCACGATTCGTCTCCCGCCGCAAGAGAAACGGAAAAAGTGTCTGCGCGACGGTTCGCGTATCATGGCGGGCCCGGGGGCTACTGTCGGTGTAATAAATACCGGGGTATGAAGAGTCCTAAGTAGATCAGGCGGGCCCCACGCATCAGGTGGGCGAACCGGCCCCAGCGTGTGGGCGAGCCCCTCAGAAGACCGGGCGAGGGCCCCACACGCGGCGGCGACGAACCCAGCGTGTGGCGAGCCCCTTGGCGGTCAGCGGGCCCCATCGTCAAAGAGCGAACCGGCCCCAAACGTGCGGGCGAAACCCCTCGAAGATCGGGCGCGGCCCCACACGACGGCAAGGGCGACCAGCCCCAGCGTGCGGGCGAGCCCCTCGGCGTGTCGGCGGGCCTCACACGTCGAGCGGCGACGAGATCCCGTGTGGGCGAAACCCCTCGGCGCGTCGGGCCCCACGCGCGTCGGCAGGCGAACCAGCCCCGGCGTGTGCGAGCCCTCGAAGAACAGCGAGGGCCCCACACGTCGGCGGGCGACGAGCCCTAACGTGTGGGCGAGCCCGGCGGGCTTGCCGGCGAGGGCGCCATACGCCAGCGGGCATGTGGGCGAGCCCTCGGCGTCGTAAGGCCCCCCATCGTCAGCGGGGCCCGCGTGGCGAGGCGCGCGCGGAAGGAGTCTTCGGCGAGGCTTTCCGCTGCTGCGAAGAGCGGCGCATTGCGACATCACGCGAGATAGACAAACCAAGAAATGATTACGCTTCTGATGACTTCGCAGGTCTCGAAAGGGTATCATCGGGCGCAGTGGAGTTGACCGGCAGAGAGAGGGTTTGCTTAAGATGGCCGCCCGCGTCAGGAGGAGCAGGCTGGTCCCCGCCCGCAGTCTCACCGGTGTGTCTGTGCGGGACAGAGGCCACTTGCGGCACGCGAGGCGAGCGCCGCTTCGGCGTGAGCAGCAAAGACGTTGTCTCTTCTGTCGTGTCTTGTCGAGGCATCGAGAGTACTGCATCGCCTACCCCTCGGCTCTCTCCGCCGGTTCGAGGCTTGTATAAAAGGCGCGGAGATAGAAGGGCGAGGAAAAAAAAAGGTTTTTTTTGAGACGTACGTTCACACACACAGTTCACAAGCACTCTGTAACCACATTCCATTCAACCACAACAAGAAAAGAGCTAAGGCTCAGCAGGAGTAGGACTATTACCCGCGAGGGGGTCCGAACCTGGGTAATCTCGGTGAGTCGCTCCTTGCTGCGTCTCACGCTCAAATCGAACCGAGCACGGCTGATAGGCTAGCAGGATAGAAATCTGACCAGGGGTGTGATCCGCGGTGGTTGAGCCACTGTCACTATAACCAACATTAATACCAATCCTCATCCATTAAGCCACTGTCACTATAACCAACTCATTTCATCAATGAATGCAATGCAATGCGATATGCTTCTGTATCTGTGAGCTCATACCGGTATAGCTAGAGTGTCACCCGTCGGTGCACACCCTTGCCCGTCCTCTCAAGGCCGGGGACCAATTACTCCACTCCCGTGGAGTGCCTACCGAAGTAGGACTTTTCCCTCCCACCTCAGTGGGATGCCTACCCGAGGGTAGGTCCTGTCATATGAATGCAATGCAGGAGATGCAGCTTATACCAACAAACAATTTTAGTAGCAAGTACGCTCAATAGAATTTGCATTGCCTCAATAATCATATCTTCACCAAGCACATTCATCGATTGTTAAATCTTTAAATAACATATGCTTGCCTTCCATTCACGAGGGCTAGCACGGCGTATAGTCGACGACGATGTTGCACCACCACCTACAGAAGGTGATACATCTCAATACAATACACACACAAACAAGGCAGCAAATAAGGCATATCGCTCCTATGCGCAACCCTTAAATCATTCCCATTCACACCACTAGAATCCTTAAATATCACTAAATAGGAATTCTGGACAGCAACATAAAAACAACCATAACTCCTACATCTCTCGCCCGATTTTTGCGTTCTTGCATTCAAAACGAAGATAAAGTCGCTACGCTCCTCTTTTACAATAGGATCAGGTGCAGATTCCCAACGTAAACATGCCAAAACTGCTAATTAAACTGCTGCATTGGTAATCATCAAGCCCACTATCATCCTCCCCCACTAGCCATCGCTTATACCCACGATTTAACATCTAATGGCAGTAGTTCTACTGGAAAATTACTAAGCACATCATGAGCAGCAGTTAAACAAGAATAGCGGTAGAGAGGACAAACCCTAGAGCCAATCTTTACCTTCCTCCCTAACACCTCTCTCCCCTTATCTCTCTCCCGTCGGTCTCCAACCAAGAGAGCATATCGACGCCCATTGGACGGCGTCGGCGGCACGGCGTTGGGCGGTGGGGCCAGCGTGGCACAAGGTGTCGGCGGCGCGCTGCACTCGACGGTGGCAGCGCTCGGCGATGGGGGGCGAGGAAGGCAGGGGGCGGCGGCTGGCTGCGAGAGAGAGAGGGCAGGAGGCGGCGGCGGTTTTGCCCAGGAGGAGCCCATCGGTTTCCATCTCCCCTCCCCGACCTGCCTATTAACCCTCTAAGATGGGCTGGGCCTGGGCTAAAGGCCCACGGAATATGACATTCTACCCCCCTTAAACAGAATTCGTCCTCGAATTCTAAATCGCTTCTACAGAACGACAATTCTCATAAAACTGAAATTCATACCTGAAGTAAATAGTTCTGGGTACTTTTCACGCAAAAGGGACTCCAATTCCCAAGTCGCCACACGTTCAGTCTGATTCGTCCAAAGAACCGTGACATACTTTATGGTCTTATGTCGTAATACTCGCTCTGACTCTTCAAGGATTTTGAAAGGACGAGATTCAATTGTAAGGTTGTTTGTGATTGGTAAACGGCCCATCCTGAGACGGGCCTTGGGCCAATTCCGTACCGGCCCATCGCACAAGCAGAGGGTCCAAGAGGCCGTTCCCAACCGTACTAAAGGAAGCGCCTAACCCCGGTAGGTGCCCTGCTTGACCAAGTCAAACCGTGCGGCACCATGTGCCTCCCGGGCTATTCTTAGCCCGGGAGAAGGTCCCTCGGGTAATCCGCCTACCCATGGGCAGGTGGCGACAACTGTCGTGTCCCACCATACTTTCTCCGGCCTTGACCGGAACGAACTGTGTCTCCCCAAGAACCCGCGGCCTGGGGAAGAGCACACGGGCAGCCCGCCTTGTCGTTTGCCCTCTTTGGCAGGCAGCGAATGGTTGTTACGCTACGCGACGCCCCCAACGGGTCGCGCGAGGCTGGCTTGGTCTAGTCAAGGCTATATCGGGGATAAAGGGAAAGTGCTTTCTCCCTAAAGAAGGTTTCCTTCCCGAATAGGCACCTCGAGACAAACACGTGCCCAAGATTAACGACCGGCTTCTCCTGCGCAGACCGGACTGCACAGAGCCCTGAATGAGACAAGGGCGTCGCCGTTAACGCAGAGACGGGCGCGGGGCCCGCGAGATCAGCTCCGGGCAACTCGCCGCACCTATAAAAGGAGGATTCCTGGACGTTCGAGAGGATCCTCCGATCCCCAACTCCATTTGATCCAAGCCCTGAGCAACACCCGCATCCGAAGCTTCCTTAGCAAGTAGCCTTAGTGTTTAGTCATCACCATTGTAAGCTCGGGATCGGTGCCTCCAAGCCCGGTCTCGGCACCTCTGTACTGTTTTCCCACCACATAATCAACAAGACTGGAGTAGAGCTATTACCCGGCAGTGGGGGCTCGAACCAGGGTAAACCACTTGTGTCTTCACAGTTTGTATTGTTTTCCGCTCTTCTTTCCATTGTACAAAGGATCTGTACCCGGATCGCCAAGTCGCACCAGGTCCTTGTCCGGGAAGTCAGCGCGGCCTTAGCTCCCGTAGGCTTGGCCGCCGCCCCGAGCTGCTGAGAAGGGTGGTCGTTGGGCCTCACACCAACTACAAACTCATCTGCCGGTCCGTGGTCTCGCTGCTCTTCAGGAGCGCGATTCCCATACACCGACAAAGGTCTTGCTCAATGGTCAATGGCTCTAAAGGTACATGATGTTCTGGATCCTTCAAGTACTTCCTCAACATAGAGATATGAAATACATTGTGCACTCCTCGCATGGATTCCAGGAGTTCCAAGCGATAAGCCAATTTACCAATCCGCGCCATAATCGGAAACGGACCCACATACCTCAGGCTCAACTTGCCCTTTGTACCAAAACGAACAATGCCTTTGGTAGGGGAAACCCTCAACAAGACCTGGTCACCCACCTCAAACTCAAGCTCCCTTCGCCTTACATCAGCATAACTCTTCTGTCTACTCTGGGCGGCAAGTAAATTCTGTCGAACCTCGGCTACTCGATCAACCGTCTGTTGGACCCAATCAAGACCCAAAACCGCCTTCTCTCCTACTGCATCCCAGCAAAGAGGAGACCTATATTTCCGCCCATACAAAACTTCAAACGGTGCTGCCCGAATGCTAGAGTGATAGCTATTGTTGTAGGCGAACTCCGCGAGTGCCAGATGATCCTCCCAACTCCCTTTCCAGGACAACACACAGGACCTAAGTGTAAGGATCCTAGGCCGAGAGGGGGGGGGGGTGAATCGGCCCTTTTCAAATTTTACTTCTCTCGATTCGCTTGATTTACTTAATCAAATTAAGAGCCCAAGCTATCGATTGACCTAGAGTCTAGTTGCGGAAATGATCACAATAATGCACAAGCGACTACTAGGAGGCTCGATGGCACTCACATGCAAGCGATCAAGACAATATGCATAATTAAACAAGTAAGATGAGGAGACGCAAACCGAGGTGTTTATCAAGTTCGTGCTCAACACATGAGCACCCACGTCTCCGCTGAGGAAACTCTCACACAGAGAAGTCGGGACTCTCTCGTCCCTAGCCCTCAATCCACTCATGTAGCTCTTCACCAACACATGGTAGGCGAGCCCAAGCCTTCACATTGAGGCGAAGTTCTCTCAAGCGAGAGCACTCACACCCACCGCACCGACACACGGCACCGACCACCGACACGGTGGGTTTCTGTCTCAACACATGAGACACCCCCAACACATGGAGGATTTGGCTCAGACACACGGAAACCGTGGCACCCCGACACACGGAGATGGCCGCCGACACACGGCGGACTTGTGCCTCCAACGGATGGAGCGGATGTAGTCGTACGGTTGATGAAGCCCGTGGCGTGGCGACGATCTCTCCGGCGGCGAAGTCCCAAGAGCACAAGATCGAGATCGTCTCTCACCACTACCTCTTCTCACTCCCCATGAAAACTAGGGCAACAACGCCATAGGAGATGGGGCAAACCTTCAAGATGATGGGAGGAGGTAGGGATCACCTTCTCTCAAGCACATGGAACCCTAGGTGGAGGTGGGTGCCATGGGAGGAGCTCTCATGGGTGGCTAAGGCAAGGGGTGGCTGCTAATGATGGCTCTCTCAATTTTACCCCGTACACCAAGCCCCTATTTATAGGCCCAAGGCGGAACCCTAGAAATGGACGGCTCAGATTAAATCGCGAGTTTCGGATCACTCTATCGGACGCCGTCCGGTTCCGCTTGGACGCCGTCCGGACAGTTGGTTTTGCCAAAATTTGAACTTGACCGGACGCCGTCCGGTTGGTTCATCGGACGCGTCTGTCTGTGAGCTAAGCGTCTTGCGTGAAAGTGCTCACCGTGTGTTTGGTCGCGGATTAGCCGTGGTCGGACGCCGTCCGGTCTGTCGGACGCCGTCCGACAAGTGACTCGCCGCACTTCGTTGACGAGACGCCGCCCGGTTCCGTCGGACGCTCCTCGAGATCTGATGAGCTTCATCGACGCTGTCGGTCATTGTCGGACGCCGTCCGACAAAGGATCGGAACTCGACTTAGCCAATTTTTGAGTTGGGTCGTTGAATGGCCGCTGTTTGGACGCCGTTCAAGACCGCTTGACGCCGTCCGGCGATGGATGTGATTTTGGGACTTAGCGACTTGGCTTGTTTCACGGACGCCGTCCGACGGCTATTTGACGCTTGATCCGGTGGGCTGAAATTTTTCCACTCGAAGTTTTTGACTATACCGACTTCGTCCGACGCCACACCTAGGGTTGTTGGCCTATCTTGTCGACTTGTGGAATTGGCGGGAGGTTTCGCGCCTAAAAATATCGACTTTGAACTTGGCGGCTACGAAAACCTCGACAACAGATTCTCGAACTCTCTCGAACCCTCGACACTGGCATCTCTAGAACCCGCCGAACTCACTCGGATGGATCGAACTTGTGCTCGATGGGACCTACAACCAGAGAGATGATCTTGCAGACATCAATGGGCCGGATGGGCGAAGCGATTACGCACACAAGGAAAATAGAAGAACTAGAAAATAAGATCCTTAGCCTTGATGCGATCCGTCGAGGTTTCAGCTTGGCATCAATTACCAAAACATTAAGCCCAAGGGAGGCTTGATCTTACAATCTCCCCCTTTTTGGTAATTGATGACAACACCTGCAAATCCAACATGACCAGGCAAACAAAATACAATCTCTGGTGCAATGAGTTAGTTCAGAAACATTGCACGCCATTGAACACATACAAGATACTAGGCCAATTAATAGAGTGTAATGTATGTGAGACTAGAGCTCCCCCTAAATTAATGCATGCCACTTGAAAATTCATCACATTTCATGGAGCAAAGCATCTCCATCCAAATCTCTATCCTAGGAGCTCTAAACCTACCACTTGTAACCAAAATCAAATCAATTCTCCCCAAGCATTCAAAACATGTACATGGATTTGCTATTATTTCTCCCCCTTTGTCATCAATGACCAGAAAGTAGCAAAACAAGGGAGTGAGAACTAATTAAGCGCTTTGGAAGTTATACTAGTGCAAACACGCCGATAAGTTCATCACACTCAAAATTTAGCCATCTCAAGGTCACGATGTCACAAGATCAATTAGAGCCAAATTGGTAGATGTGTAATTCAAGTTATTATGACCTAGAGCAGATATAAGATGAACAATAGTTAGAAGTATCAAGAGTTGCTCCAAAATTCAAAGGAGACACATGATGCACCATAGCACTAGAAGATGCACTCCAAGCTACACTATCTATCACCAAGCCTATTTGAGACTAAAACATTTTGGTTGAGCTCATTATTGAAAAGTTTCACATTTTTCATCTTGAATTTTCTCAAATTTACTATGTCTCAAACCATAGGCGACTCCACCCAAAGATGACACTCAAGATGAGCTGTCTCGGTCATCCAAAGCTCCCCCTAAGTTCATGCCTAGTGCAATGGCAAGCTATCTCATCGAGGAGTCATTGGTGAGACATGCTTAATCATATTTTCGCACATTTTGCAAATATGGCTCAACATTTTCTCAAAATTGCTCAATTCAAATAAGTATAGACATGTGCAAAATGGAAGAACACAATCTAGACTTAGAAGCACATGATCAACCAAAGAGTTTAGAGCAATCAAATGAGACTAGAAGCTATAGCCCTCCTAACACACGCCATGGCTTTCAATTGCATGATATATTGAGTTAAGCACGAGTTGAGCTAGTAACAAGGTAAACACATGCTATAACTATCAATTTCATGTGATGAACATATAGGCAATGAACAACATCCAAGATAACAAGCAAAGCACCTAAATGCTCAAACCGGCTTAAAAGATTTGTAATGAATGACATAGCCACGCCGATCAACTCGAGCAATGTTTGACTTATCTAAGATGTTTAACTCATTTCTCAATTTGCGAATCGTGCCTCATCGAGTGGCTTGGTGAATATGTCGGCAAAAGTGGTCCTCCGTCAAGACGCGTGCTCAAGCACAATGTCGCCCTTTGTCACATGATCCCGAAGGAAATGATGACGGACATCAATGTGCTTGGTCCGTGAGTGTTGGACCGGGTTGCACGCTATCTTCACCGCCTCGTTGTCGCATAGAAGAGGCACATGGTCAAGTTTAAGCCCAAAGTCAAACAAAGGATGGATGTCAAGTAAAGCAATCAGGTGCACAACAACTCCCCGCCGCTATATACTCAAATTTCGCCGTAGATAGCGCCACGGAGTTCTGCTTTTGACGCCCATGACACAAGACACCTACCGTAAAGTGACACGCCGGAAGTGCTTTTATGATCGATCTTGCACCCGCATAATCTGAGTCGAATAGCCTAGGAGCTCAATCGCGACCCTTCGGGAACCAAAGACCTATGCTAGGTGTGTGTTTCAGATATCAAGAATCTGTTTCACAGCTAGATCATATGCATTTCTCTAGGGAGGCTTGAAATCTAGCACACATACACACTAAACATGATGTCCGCCTAGATGCGATCAAGTATAACAAAGCACCAATAATGGAACGATAAAGCTTTTGGTCGACATGTTTACCTTCTTGATTGAGGTCGAGGTGGCGTCATTCCCCATTGGTGTCCGGATTGGCTTGCAGTCATCCATGTTGAAGCGCTTGAGCAGGTCGTGGATGTACTTCTCTTGGCACATGAAAGTCCCGGTCTTGAGTTGCTTGATTTGAAATCCCAGGAAGAAGTTCAATTCTCCCATCATCGACATCTCGAACTCTTTGCTCATCATGTCATTTGAACTCTTTGACCAAGGACTCATTTGAGCTACCGAAGATGATATCATCTACGTAGACCTTGCACAGAACAGATCTCCATCCACCACCTTAGTGAATAGAGTCGTGTCGACCCTTCCGACCGTGAATCCCTTGCCGATCAGAAAGTCCCTTAGCCTCTCGTACCATGCCCTGGGAGCTTGCTTGAGACCATATAAAGCCTTTGATAGTTTGAACACATGGTCAGGGTACTGAGGATCTTCAAACCCCGGAGGCTGCTCCACATACACTAGCTCTCCAATGTACCCGTTGAGGAAGGCACTCTTCACATCCATTTGCTTGAGGATGATGTTGTGACATGTAGAGAATGCCACAAGCAATCTGATAGCCTCCAGACGAGCCACAGGAGCATAGGTGTCACCACAGTCAACTCCCTCAATCTGTGTGAAACCCTGGGCGACCAATCTAGCCTTGTTGCGCACCACCACTCCAAGTTCATCTTGCTTATTCTTGAAAACCCACTTGGTGCCAATCACGTTACAATCGCTTGGTCTTTCCACTAAGATCCAGACTTTATTCCTCTCAAAGTTGTTCGGCTCCTCGTGCATAGCATTGATCGGTCCAGGTCACTAAGAGCCTCTTCCACTTTCTTTGGCTCAAGCTCAGACACAAACGCCGTGTGCTCACGAAGCTTGCCAAAACACCGACCTCACCGACGCCTAGCTGTCCTTGACCTTGTTTGCACACCTTGAGTCAATTCCCCAATCACTTGATCAGCTGGATGATCACGAGCTATGGTGTGATGGGTCTTGATCAACCGAGGTGGTAGCTCTACCGACTCTGATCCGCTCACAAGTCAGATTCCGCCTCGAACTGCTCCACACTTGAGCTGTTTTGAGGCAATGCTCCCCGAGTCCGGCATTGGTTCGGGGTGAGAGGTGATGGAACCACCTCGGTATCCTCTCAACCTCCCATCGGCCTCACATCACCAGCAGCATCTCCTCCATCGCTCTTGCCAATCGCCACCGCCCACATCATCCAAGTTCTCATGCTCTCCTTGGCTCCCATTGATTCGCCGAACTTCACATCGCAGTCTCCTCAATCGACCGCACGCTCTCGTTGTACACCCCGAAGGAAGACCCTCTGGCCGAGTACCCCAAGAAAACTCCGTGTCCACTCGCTCGAACTTGCCCAAGTGCTCCCCTTCTTCTTGATGTAGACCTTGCACCAAAAACCCTCAAGTAGGAGACATTGGGTCGTCTTCCCACTAGCAACAGAAGACGCCTTCTTCAGAGCTTGTGAAGGTCTGACTGCTGATGCAAAGGATGTCAGTGTTGATCGCTTCAACCCGTAACAGATGTGAAGTCTTGTACTCATCCAACATTGTCCTCGCCATCTCGATGAGCGCCCTGTTTTTCCTCTCAACCACCCCATTTTTTGAGGGGTGTAGGTAGTCGAGAACCGGTGATCAATCCCTAACTCATCACGTAAGATCTCAATCAAGTGTTAGTGAACTCCGTCCCATTGTCACTTCTCACCTTCTTGAGGGTACAATCAAAAGCATTTTGGGCTTTCTTTACAAACTTTTGAAAACATCTCCGGTTGGAGTTTTATCGTAGAAAGAAGACCTGTGTATCGGGAGAAGTCATCAACAATGACCAAGCAATAGAGATTTCCCCCGATACTCACATAGGTAGTTGGCCCAAAAAGATCCATGTGTAAAAGCTCAAGAGGTCGAGATGTAGACATGACATTCTTGGCAGGATGTGAACTTGCCACTTGCTTGCCTACCGACAGTAATCGCATAGCTTGTCTTTCTCGAATGTCACATCTTGCACACCAAGAATCAACTCGCTTTTAAAAGTTTCTTCAATTTGCCATGCCGACATGCCCAAGACGCCTATGCCAAAGCCAACCAAGAGAGACTTTGCACAAGACAAGTCGAGACGGATGCGCAGCTCATTAAAGTTCACAAGAAACAAGTTTTCAAAACGAAAGCCTTTGAACACAAGTTTTTCATTTTGTTCAAAACCAACAAACCCTCGGTGAGAAATTGTAATGGAACCCCAAATCACATATTTGGGCAACAGAGAGGAGGTTATAGCTCAAAGTTTTCACAAGTAGCACATTATCAATTGAAAGATCTCAAGAAATTGCTACCTTCCCACCTCCAAGAACCTTGCTCTTGCTTCCATCTCCAAAAGTGACCTTGGGGAATCTTGCCTTCCTCCCTAATGAGGTGAACAATAGGGGTTGCTTGGTCATGTGTTGGGTGCAACCATCGCCAATGATCCAATGGCACCTCCACTCCTAGTTCACTGTCATAAGAGAAGATCACTTATGTGACTCGTGGACCCACACAGAGGTCCCCGAGGGTTAGCCTTCAAACCGAAGCAACACGAGCAAAGCGATCAATCAATGACTTAGGCACCCAAACATGTGCCTTGTGCTCATTCTCAAACTTGAGCCCAACAAATCTAGCAGTCATCCCACCTCGATCATTTTTCTTGAGCAAGTATTGATCATACAACTCGATATGTGCTCTAGGGAATCTTGGTTGTGTGTGAATGGGAGTGTTGCGGTTTTGGTGCCTAGGTGGATGTGTCCTACCAATGTTGTGCCTAGGAGGTCCATTCCGAAATTCGCCTAGGTGATTGCCAAGTGTTGTGATACCTAGGGCCTTGCCGATTGTTATAGGATCTAGGACCATATTGCCAAGCACTATTGTTTCTTTGTCGCCATGTGGAGTTATAGTGCCTAGGAGGTCCTTGCCAAGTGCCGTGCCCATTGTTCATCCTAGAAACATTGTTGCTAGTGTGCAAGTTGTTACCATGCCTCTTCTTGGGAGGAGCCCGATAGTACCCTTGCCTATGGGTAGATGCTCGAGGAACACTTGATTTCTTCCTCCCTTTGGCTTCTCGGGGTAAAACCCAAGCCACCCTTTTGGGAAGGTTTTTTGTTCCTTGAGCATCTTATCCAATGCTAGGCTACCTCATAGCACTTCCCAAGCCCCTTATCAAATTTCTCAAGTTTAGACTTCAACTCAAGATTTTCAATAGCAAGCTCCCTAGCGCCTAGTGCAAATTTACAATTATCGTGTACACACTAGTGCATTGCTAGAGGAACCGCTAGAGGTGGAAACTAATCCAAAGGCAATTATGGGCAACCTCGGGGCAAGCAAGAGTCAAATCAACAACAGTGCAATAGCAATGTAATGTGCATGGCACAAGCAACATCCAAAGCATCAACAGTGTATCAACTAGTTGAGCAAGAGGCAAAGCAACCAATTCATCATTCTTAGCCGAAGTGTCTCATGGTTCTCCCTAAGTGTATGATAAGTTGTCATGAGATCATCTAAGGATTCATTTAAAACATCGCGCTCTTGTTCTAGCACATTGCACTTAGATGATGATTTTTGTTAGAACCTAGCAAAGTAACATGCTCGATTCTAAGCTATCACATCTAGAGACAAGGTTTTTGCACTTAGTTTGCAAAGCAATCAAAGTTTTACCAAGCTCTAGGTTCTTTAGTGTCTCATGCTTATAGCGCCACAAGCTTCCCTAAGACAATCCCGCATGCCTTCAACATCTTCCTCGAGTCGGACCCAGAGTCGCCACCTCGCCACTAGGTCGAGCCATCAGGCACTTGGAAGTGCCAGCAGGAGTCGGTGAAGCCTTTGCCGATGTAGAGGAAGTAGTGGAAGAAGCCCCATCGTCATCAGAATACCATTCTCGAGCCTCGATGACGGCCGTGAGACATCTTGGAGCAGAGATCGAGGAGGTGGCATGACTCGGCCTATCGCCATGGTGGCCAACTCTTGATCACCGATTCTCATCTCCGAAGCAGACGTGTCACTGAGTCGCCATCGGTCACCCATTCTCCCACAAAGGCTAGCTTCTTGCCTTGTGAGGAGCGACCCTTGAATCCAGACTTCTGGGGAGTCTTCTTCTTGTTGTCATTGTGCCTCTGCCTCTCGCCATCACCCTTGTCCTTTCCTTTGTCCTTGTACTTGGTGTTTCCCTTCTGAGGACACATTGAAGCGATGTGCCCCTTCTCCTAACACTCATAGCATCGGTATGACGCATGAGTGTTTTGGCTCATCCTCTTCTTGCCACCATAGCCGTTTCTGCTCATGAATTGGCCACTTGTTTCATGAGCAGTCAAGTGTTGGAAGCCCTCCTCAAGCTCGCTCCAACTCATCTCACCTTGCCCTCGATTGACTTGACTTGAGACCACTGCCTAGATCCACGGCCTTGAGAGCAATCACTTGATTCTTCACAAGGGGGAATCCTCACGATCATTAAGGAGCATCATCTCATGAGCGGTGATCTTCTTGAGCAAAGCCGTGGGAGCAGGCTTCTCCACATCACCATTGTTGGTGAGATAGGTGATGATGTCCCGATAGTCCTTCTTGGGAGGATCCGCAAGATTTTCCTCGCACACTTCATCATTGGCAACAAGCAGGACCGAGCCCTTAAGCTCGTTAAGGATGGGGTTAAGCCGAGTAAACATAGCATTGACATTTTCATTTGGAAGCATTCAGAATCGATCAAAACGCTCCTTGACAACCACTAGTCTACCCTCCTTAATCACCGAGGTGCCCTCGTGAATCTCAATGAGTGTGATCCATATCTCGTGTGCACTAGTGAGATTGCTAACTCTATCAAAGACCTCCATGCTCAAACCACAAAAGCAGAGCTGCTCATGGCCTTAGCATCGGTCTCTAGGAGTTTGTTTTGAGCGGGTGTGGCGAGTATATTGTTAGTGAGTGTGACACCATGAGGAGACTCCACAACTCTCCAAACATCCATTCCCATTGCTCGGAGAAATACTTTCATTCGCAACTTCCAAAAGCTGAAATTAGTGCCACTAAACAGAGGAATCCTATTGGCGGCTACACTACCCCGTCGGCCATCTCTATGTCAAGCAACTAGAGACCCGTGTTCGATACCACTTGTAAGGATCCTAGGCCGAGAGGGGGTGAATCGGCCCTTTTCAAATTTTACTTCTCTCGATTCGCTTGATTTACTTAATCAAATTAAGAGCCCAAGCTATCGATTGACCTAGAGTCTAGTTATGAAATGATCACAATAATGCAAGCGACTACTAGGAGGCTCGATGGCACTCACATGCAAGCGATCAAGACAATATGCATAATTAAACAAGTAAGATGAGGAGACGCAAACCGAGGTGTTTATCGAAGTTCGGTGCTCAACACATGAGCACCCACGTCTCCGCTGAGGAAACTCTCACAGAGAAGTCGGGACTCTCTCGCCCCTAGCCCTCAATCCACTCATGTAGCTCTTCACCAACACATGGTAGGCGAGCTCCAAGCCTTCACACTGAGGCGAAGTTCTCTCACAAGCGAGAGCACCACACCCACCCACCTACACCGACACACGGCACCGACCACCGACACACGGTGGGTTTTGCGTCTCAACACATGAGACACCCCCAACACATGGAGGATTTGGCTCCGACACACGGAAACCGTGGCACCCCCGACACACGGAGATGGCCGCCGACACACGGCGGACTTGTGCCTCCAACGGATGGAGCGGATGTAGTCGACGGTTGATGAAGCCCGTGGCGTGGCGGACGATCTCTCCGTGGCGAAGTCCCAAGAGCACAAGATCGAGATCGCTCTCACCACTACCTCTTCTCACTCCCCATGAAAACTAGGGCAACAACGCCATAGGAGATGGGGCAAACCTTCAAGATGATGGGAGGAGGTAGGGATCACCTTCTCTCAAGCACATGGAACCCTAGGTGGAGGTGGGTGCCATGGGAGGAGCTCTCATGGGTGGCTAAGGCAAGGGGTGGCTGCTAATGATGGCTCTCTCAATTTTACCCGCACACCAAGCCCCTATTTATAGGCCCAAGGCGAACCCTAGAAATGGACGGCCAGATTAAATCGCGAGTTTCGGATCACTCTATCGGACGCCGTCCGGTTCCCGTCGGACGCCGTCCGACAGTGGGTTTTGCCAAAATTTGAACTTGACCGGACGCCGTCCGGTTGGTTCATCGGACGCGTCCGTCAGTGAGCTAGCGTGCGCGTGAACAGTGCCCACCAGGTGTTTGGTCGCGGGATTAGCCGTGGTCGGACGCTGTCCGGTCACAATCGGACGCCGTCCGACAAGTGACTCCTGTCGCACCCCCGTTGACCAGACGCCGT
Source organism: Raddia guianensis (assembly GCA_036346415.1). Taxonomy (NCBI): domain Eukaryota; kingdom Viridiplantae; phylum Streptophyta; class Magnoliopsida; order Poales; family Poaceae; genus Raddia; species Raddia guianensis. The sequence continues at coordinate 21,566,595 of CM070534.1, read as the reverse complement.
CCGGTGCCCGTCGGACGCTCCTGGAGATCTACAGTGAGCTTCATCGGACGCCGTCGCTGCTGCTTGACGCCGTCCGACAAAGGATCGTGGAACTCGACTTAGCCAATTTTGAGTTGGGTCGTTGAATTGGCCGCTTCGGACGCCGTTCAAGACCGCTTGACGCCGTCCGACAATGGATGTGATTTTGGGACTTAGCCGAATTTGGCTTGTTTCACGGACGCCGTCTGACGGCTATCGGACGCATCCGGTGGGCTGAAATTTTTCCACTCGAAGTTTTTGACTATACCGACTTCGTCCGACGCCACACCTAGGGTTGTTGGCCTATCTTGTCGACTTGTGGAATTGGCGGGAGGTTTCGCGCCTAAAAATATCTCGCTTTGAACTTGGCGGCTACGAAAACCCCCGATACCAGATTCTCGAACTCTCTCGAACCTCGACACTGCATCTCTAGAACCCGCCGAACTCACTCGGATGGATCGAACTTGTGCTCATGGGACCTACAACCAGAGAGATGATCTTGCAGACATCAATGGGCGGATGGGCGTAAGGCACACGCACACAAGGAAAAAGAAGAACTAGAAAATAAGATCCTTAGCCTTGATGCGATCCGTCGAGGCCCAGTTGGCATCAATTACCAAAACATTAAGCCCAAGGGAGGCTTGATCTTACACTAAGCATGTCCTCGAGTGTTTGAATGGTACGCTCTGACTGACCATCCGTCTGAGGGTGAAAAGCGGTGCTCAAACGGAGCTGCGTACCTAAGGCACACTGCAAACTCTCCCAAAACTTGGAAAGAAACTTGGCATCTCTGTCGAGACAATGGTTTTAGGCACACCATGCAACCTTACCACCTCCCGAACATAAATAGGGGCTAATTCACTTGCCGTGTTCATTGTACGTATTGGAATGAAGTGTGCAGACTCGCTAAACCGATCAACCACCACCAAAATAGCATCCTTCCCTCGTGGGTGCGAGGCAAACCAACTACAAAGTCCATACTAATATCCTCCCAAGGCCACATGGGAACTTCTAGAGGCTGCAACAATCCTGCTGGACGCATGTGCTCTGCCTTTACCTTCTGGCAGACTCCACATGATGCTACATATCGAGCAACGTCCACTTTCATCCTCTTCCACCAGAAACTTTTCTTTAGGTCTTGATACATCTTATTCTCACCAGGATGGAAGGTGTACGGAGTACGATGAGCTTCTCTCAAGATTTCATCCTTCACCTCAGCCTTTTGTGGAACACATAGTCCTTTTGTGGAACACATAGGCATCCCTTGAATCGCAACGCACCAAATTCATCAAGGCTGAAATCACCCTCTTTTCCCTCATCAAGACGCTTTCTTACTTGCTAGAGTAACCGATCATGCTGCTGAGCATCCCTAACTCGCTCTAGAATTGCTGATTCGAGAAGTAACTGAGTCTCAGCTTGTGCAGTGCCAGCATATAACAAAAAGAGATGCCCAAACGCTCAAAATTAGCAACAAGACAACCTAGATCGGCCTATTTCGTGTACATGCGCTTGTAACTCATCTTTGGTGAAGGATTGTATCCTAATACTAATTTTAGTGAGACCGAGTTGCTTGCGAGCCACGAGCTAAATTGCTAGGTCCGCGCGTGCCAGCCAAGTAGGCTGGGCCACGGCCCATACGTCCCTAGGCGCGAAAGGTCATAGAATGGCTCGGACCAACCACTCTCACCGTCTCACGAGTCATGCCTCACTCGCCCAAACCCAGTCGCCCCCTCCCCGCGACCCCTCTCTCCTCCCCGCAACCACGCAACCCCTACCCTCGCCGGCGCCGCCATGTCTTCCCAGCCGCCGCCGCCACTGCGGGAGAGAAGTCCTTCGCCAGGCCGCGGCATCCGGCGAGGAAGGAGCTCCCCTCCATCGCCCCATCCCCTTCCGTATCCGCATCGGAGGGGGAGGGTTCACCATGGGCTAGGCGAGGAGCAGCTCGCCCAGCCCCCCTCGCCCTCGCCCTAGCCCGCACTGCCCCCAACTAGATACTTTCCTGGCCACTGCTCACGGCCGCGATAGGGTCATGAGACCCCGGCGCACGTGCGGTCCTTCCATGCGATACACTACTGGACAGGGACGCCGGCAGCACATGGTCTTGCCCGCCGGACCCAGCTTATCATGCCACCTCCAAACTACCAGCCACATCTCCCCGTCGCTCGCCACGAGGAGGAAGGTGTACCCTAACCCACCTCGGCTCTGTGTTGATACCGTCTGCAGAATTAGGGAACGAAAGCATTTGCAACTACGCATTTACATTGCTCTTTCCTCTTTAGGCTTCCTCTTGCACATCTACCATGAAGAAATCGACCTACAGAACTCCCAGCTGGAGCGTTTCCCTGCAGCAGGTATGCTATTCTACCCCAGCAGCTCAATGCTCAATTCTGAATTTTAGGCCATGAGTCCATTTCCTTTTTCTGTTTACCTTCTGCTACCAGCATTCCTCTGTTCGACTACCTTGGCTTGATAACCTTCAGCCCCGACGACCTTTCCGTGGCAACAAATGCGCTTCCATTTTTGGGCCCATCTTCCTTCAATGGTAACCTGGAGAACCACGGAATGGTTTGTCCCTACTTCCCAACTACCTTCCTGTTCCATATTGATGTTGATGTACTTACCGTCACCATCGGGCTTTCTTGTTGGCAGATCCTCGTCAAAGGGCACTGAAGGAGTGAGTTGTCCAAGTAAGGAAGGCATGCTGAGAATTACCTCAATGGCTGACAGGTCTAGTCCATACTTGATCAGCCTCATCGACGCTTGCTTCCGCAACGTCGATGAGCTCCAGCTTGTCTACAGATTTGACCACAGTGGCTGTTCAAGCAAGCTGCTTCAAGGTTCAAGCCATCTTGACTTATATTTCTTGCATTTCATTGTGCATTTCATATATTTCGTAGAAGGCTTGCGACTCCGCCTAAAGATAAGTTGGAGATCACCATCTACATTGCGAAGGTTTTTTGTTAGATATCCATCGACACCTGGTCTATAATGCCAAACTCTATCATTGCTGATCAGGTGTTTCTTAAGCATAACGACAAAACCTTATTTTTGAATTGCGGAGGAATGATCAAGCTGGACGGGAACACCTTGAATGACATGCTCCAATCTATGTTATTGTTCGGCCAGTTTTTATCTGAACTTATCGAGATATATTGTATTGTTTTTATCTTTTGTTAATCTGTATGACTATGAAAATCTCTATCGTGTAGGAGAAAGAGAGGGAGGATGAGGCTATCCTAAGCAGGCTAAAAAAGCTGCTTCCTTGTGCCGCCTTGAGCATAAAGACGACTGTCCTTCATACTATCAGGTGCTGCAATTTCTGCACGAGCCGGTATGGTTTTTTAATTGTATTTATTCGTTGTGTTTGTGTTGAATGTACGTTAGGAACCAACATGAATGGTGCTTTATTTTATAAAAGGTAGGGGAATGCCATTAATAATCCTTTACAGTTTGGAATTGTATATGTATTTTATGTGCTATTTTAAGTATTTGCTTATCTGTTAATTATGTGTAGTACAAAATATTCTCAAAACTTTATTATCTGCATCCATGTCACTTGCATTAAAACTAATGTTTGTTTTATTCACAATCTATTCATATCAACTTTCATGTTTTCTCTAATTCATCGCATTATTAAAAAATAAACGCTAATATGAGGCTTTTTTCTTTAGAAAAAAGGGATGATAAGAAAACCTTTGTTAGATATAATCTTGACATCTACTAGAAGATTGTAGAAGGAGAAGCTAGTTGGTAGCTATATGGAGATGCTAGAAGCTTCTAGAACATTTAGTTCTACTACTAGTTCATAGATGAACTAGATACTAGATACTAGAAGCATCTAGCTATTACTAGGACTAAAATATTAATAGCTAAATATATAATGTTCTAGATATATCGGATGAGCTAAGGTTAGCTTAGCCTATAAATAGAGCATGTAGGAGCACTTGTAAGCCAAACTTGAGGACTAGTTCAACTACAATATAGTGAGCCTCAATTGCTTCCTAAGTGAACATTAGTGTGAGATGTTGTGAGAGTTTTGCTTGATATTCATGTGAGCTTCTGGGCCAACAACCTTGAGATTTAATTCGAATTTCCCAACTTGTATCACAAAGGATGATACATATCTCATTAAATTCTAAATTTCAAGTTTCTAGGCTGTATAATTGTCATCATTTTTATCATTATTATGATATTTGATTTTATTTCTATCATCTGAAGAGATGCCTGATGGAGCTTGTTGTAGTATTGTGTTGTTTAAGTGTACAATTAGCATCAATGCAAAATTGTGGCCTCATACCAGCGCTTATTTGTTAACGATGCGATATATTAGAGAAAACATGGAATTTTTGGTATGGTTAGATTGTTAATAAGATAAAAATTAGTTAATTCTGCAAATGCCATGAATACAAATGATGGAATTCGGAAATTATTTTATACTAAACATAACAAACAAATCAACAAATATCTAAAATAGCAGGAGTAAATGATGGTTTCATATGCGATTGCAATCAGCAAAGGATTATCAACTGCATTCACCCTACCCTTTACAAAGTATAACACCCTTCATGTTGATTCCTAGCATGCACCCACCATACACACAACGTACAAGTACAACCAAGAAACCATACCGAATCGTGCAGCAATTCCAGCAGCTGATAGCATGAAGGGCGTGCGTTGTTATGCTCGAGCAGCACAAGCAATTAGCTTTCTTTAGCCTATTTAGGATAGCCTCCTCCCCCTCCTACACGATAAAAATTATTTTTAGAGCCATATAGATTAACAAAAGTTAAAAACAATCAAGGATATTTCGATAAGTTTAGATAAGAACTGGCCGAACAATAACACATATTGGAGCATGGCGTCCAAGTTGTTCTCGTTCAGCTTTATCCATGCCTCCGCAATCCACAAATAGGGGTTTGACGTCATGCTTAAGAAACACCTGATCAGCGGTAATAAAGTTTAGCATTATAGGCCAGGTGTCGATGGATAATGCACTTTCAGGTACCCCGAAACATATTTGAAGAGATTGGTGTATCTAAGGGCAAGTCTAATGGGAGCTACCCAAACTTTTCCTAACCCATTCGAATGGGTAAATCTGGTTTATTGTTTCTCATATGTTACCTATTCGATGTCCAACATTATTCATCCTACAGATGAGGTATTTGGTTTCGGTTTTTTGTTTTTTGCCCACCCCTATAGGTGACCACTGTCCTGATGCGTGCCGGTGGCGCACCGACGCGTGGTGGTGGTAGGGTGGCTGGGGCGATGGCGGGACAGATGCGCTGGATCCCCACCTCCTAGAATTGAGCTAGCGTTGGTGCCAATAGTGGCGGTGGCGACGATATCAACGGTGGTGGTGGTGGCGGCGGCGTGCACTGTGGGGTACCAAATTTCTAATAAAATATAAGAAATTTGCTCTCTATTACGATAACATTCTAGAATTGATACAACACCGCACTTTATTGCATAGCTATGTAACATTGTTTATTACAATAACAAAAGGTGTAATTTACATAATTATACATCCTACACTACTTCAACAGCTTGTGATATAGAAATTAAAACTCTGTGTCGAATTGATCCATATATACTTCATTAAAGTCAAAATCCATTTCTACAACAAAAGAAGGATCTATCCATTTGAAATAAACAGCTTCCAATAAACGGGTAAGTATGACAACAATACTTTCAAGTTTTCTTAGGAATGACATTGTCGGGGATAAAATCACGGCCCATTGCCATGGCCCACTCCCTGACGGCCCAATCGAACAGCCTACTAGGGCCTAGCCCCCTGGAAGGTTCTATCAGGCCCATATGCATCCTGCCGAACAGCTTTCTGGCTGGCACGGTGCGTAATGGTCTAGGATTCCTGTTTGAGTCCTACTCGAACAAGAGTTCTGCACGGCTACGTGAAGACCCGGACGTTGGTTTCCCAGATTGGAATAGAAGTCGTGATCCCCAAGACTTGGCGTATGCCTTATCTAGATATATTTGGCATGTCGAGTTCGCTACGTACTCGTGGTCAGCCCGATATTCCCTTGATAGGTCGGTTTGCTCAACACTATATAAACAAGGCCCCTACGGCGTGTTTAGGGGTCAAGCCATCATCTGATAGCGCACCTGATCTTTGCATTGTCACATATTGCTTCCTGTACACCCATAATCTCACCGAGACTTGTTCGTCTCGCCGAGCCACCTCTTGTAATCATCTTTGATATATAAGAAAGGCTGGACATAGGGCTATTATCTCTCCTGAGAAGCCTAAACCAGGATAAAAACCCTTGTCTCCCTGTTCGTCGTTGATTGTTGTTCGTGTTGTTCGGCGTGTCTCCTATCTCCCCTTCTCAAGAACCTTTAAGCGACTTGAGATCGATATCCCAACCGTCGACAGTTGGCGCCGTCCGTGGGGACTAGCAGATCGAGCATGTCGAACTCTATCAGCGACCAGGAGATTCTCCCTGAGGACTACGACTCGGCGGCGGATGTCTCTTCCTCGCCAGATCGGATCGATCCTTTGATCTTGATCGCTTCCAGATCTGGTCCCGTGATGAGCTCCGCGCCGGGATCGGATCTCGCGCCGGCGCTCTTCGCCGGAGCGAACGTCTCGTCTCGCGACGAGCTCCGTCCTCGGGATCGGATCAACTTCGTCGGCGACTCTTCGCCGGGGCTCGCGTCGGTCTCGCGACGAGCTCCGCCTCGGGATGGATCAACTTCGTCGGCGGCTCTTCGCTCGGGGCTCGCGTCTGGTCTCGCGACGAGCTCAAGGCCGGGCTGGATCACGCCGTCTCGGGCAGCTCTTGGCCGGGCGGCGGCTCGTCTCCCGTGACGAGCTCCGACTCAAATTTGGATCACTTCAGGCAAGGCGACTTTTCGCCGCGCGTCGTCCTCGCGACGAGCTCCGTGTTTCGGGATCGGATCAACATCGCTTGGCAGCTCTTCGCCGGCGCGCGTCTCGTCCTCGCGACGAGCTCCGTGTTTCGGGTGGATCAAAACTCCTTCCGGATCCCGGAACATTCGCCCGACAGTGGATGACGGAGAGAATGACCAAAGATTTGGAACATCGACCACGACCGTAAGTTCCTCGTAGGTCTTTCGTTTCCTAGCTTCGCGCTTTTTCTCAAACTTCGCGCCTTAGTTCGTCCAAGTCTCTCGGGCTGCCATGTAAAGTTCGATCTGGTAAACGGTGAATGTTTGCTGCCCCCTGTGGCTCTTCGCACCACTCGTCTTCTCAGACTACCTTACTCTCTGGTAACACTTGATGGCTGCCCGATCTTGCGAACTCTTGGCTCCGCAATCTTAAGGTTTTCCCTGTCCGTATCTAGCTTCAACAAGTTCCTAAACTTAGAGTTGCGTAACACAAAGATCCGCCTTGCGGCTAAGTCGCTCTCGAAGCCCTCCGCGGCAGAGGCACTTATCGCTCACGGCACAACCACTTGGCAAAGCTCGCCTCGAAGCCCTCCGCGCAGAGGCACTTTCCTTGTTCGGTTACCTTCGAATCGCTTAACTTACGTTAACGAAAGCGCCTCGAACGAGTCGATCAGATACGGTGTCGCTTAACTCTCTACGCACGTGCTTGAAGTCGCAAGTTCGGTCATCATCCATCGTCTGCATCGGGCTAGGCGTCGCTTTTCTCTTGTGCACTGCTCGAAGTTCGCAAACTCAGTCCTCGAGCAACCGCACAACGGGCTGGAGTTAGGCTTTTCTATCGGTTTTCTTAAAACTTTCTAGCGTTGTTCGCTTTGCTCTTGGTTTCTGTTTCGTCCTTTTCTTTTCTTCGCTTTTTTTGCAGAAAAGTGCGCTTCGTCGACTCTCGATCGATTTAAGCGCTTTCGGCGGTCTTCATTTGCTGCCGGCTTTCCTGAGGATCGCCTCTCCTCGGTCATTGGGACTTGAGCTGAATTTCGCAACCCCACTCGTTAACCAAGCGATGCACCACCGATGAAGTTCTCGCCCATCGAAGTCGATTCTCATCGCAACGGCACTCTAGCGTCGGTTCGCGATTCGCCGAGGTGACACTAACGCTATCGGGGGACGTACCCGAAAAAAATTATGTCTTGTGCGAGTAGGTCGTCCTTGTCGTCTTTTTCTAAAAACTCGCTTGCTCTTCTTAGAGCCTGTTCTTGCTCTCTTTTTTCTCTTACTGACTCGTTTCTTGTTTGTCTTCTGAGGAAATACAGAGAGCGGGGCGTTAGACTCGGTGATGGTCGCGGCGAGGTTCCGTGCTTTCCCACCAAAACCGATGTCGCAGATCCTCTCTTCCCGGTTTGTTCGCGATGCCCGAGGATCGATTCACTTCACCACAGATGATTTCTCGCCTACGCAGATCGATCTTCACAGTTCGGCTAAGTAAAAAGTAGCGCCACCAACGGAGTTCGCCCATCGTAGTCGATTCTCATCGCAACGGGCACTTCTGCCGCGTCGGTTCAGACTTGTCAAGACAACGCTTAATCGCCGCAAGAAAACGTCATGGGTAAAGCGTTGATTTCACACGTTCTCTTGCGGCTCGATTGCGATTGGGTTGTGATTCACCTCGCGACCGCGTTCTTTGCCCGGGCCAGATCGTCCTCGACGAGCTCCGTGTTCGGGCTAGATCACTCGCGACCGGCAATTTTTCGCCGGAGCGCTGGCTTCTACCGCACGCGTCTTCACCGGTCGTTTTCGTTCCTTTAACGAGCTCCGTGCTTGGGGACTAGATCTCCTTACTTGGTTCCTTTGGTGAGCTCTACGCCGAATCGGGTCATCTTCCCCCTCGTATGCATTGTCTGCTCCTAGCACACGATCTACGTCTGGGGGCACATCACCTTCGTTCCTGAGTGCGACATTCGCTCGAGAGCGCAATCTCTATTTTCTCGGATAAGCTCTAGCCCAAGAGGTGGTTCCCCTATCTTTTCCTAGGCATCTGAATGCCTGGATGCAGCAGCACGGGTCCGTCTCGCGACTTACTATGTTCATTCTCCCGGAAGCTCTGATCTTACCGGATGCGGTGATATGCTCTTCACTACCAAGAATCCAACCCCACCTTGATGACGTTCAGCCTCAAGGAGATGATTCATCTCACTGAAGAATGGGTACTCTGCTCGGACAGATGTCGTTCCTGCTCGACGCAATGTAATTGTTTCTAAGATCGATCAGTTTGTCCGGTCCCGAACAAGTCTTGTTTGGTTGAGCAATAACTTGTTCGGTCTCCTGTTACACGTCTTTGTAGCAGCTAAATTTCCCTCTTCTTGACTTTGAGTCTCAAGAGGAAGACCCCACTCTAGTGAGTCCTTCCACTTGAGTCTCGAGGGCTAACTGTCGGGGATAAAATCACGGCCCATTGCCATGGCCCACTCCCTGACGGCCCAATCGAACAGCCAACTAGGGCCTAGCTCCCTAGAAGGTTCTATCAGACCCATATGCATCCTACCAAACAGATTCCTGGCTGGCACGGTGCGTAATGGTCTAACATTCCTGTTTGAGTCTGACTCGAACAAGAGTTCTGCACGACTACGTGAAGACCCAGACGTTGGTTTCCCGGATTGAAATAGAAGTCGTGATCCCCAAGACTTGGAGTATGCCTTATCTGCCTCGGGATATATTTGGCATGTCGAGTTCGCTACGTACTCGTGGTCAGCCCGGCCCGATATTCCCTTGATAGGTCGGTTTGCTCAACACTATATAAACAAGGCCTCTACGGCGTGTTTAGGGGTCAAGCCATCATCTGATAGCGCACCTGATCTTTGCATTGTCACATATTGCTTCCTGTACACCCATAATCTCGCCGAGACTTGTTCGTCTCGCCGAGCCTCCTCTTGTAATCATCTTTGATATATAAGAAAGGCTGGACGTAGGGCTATTATCTCTCCTAAGAGGCCTGAACCAGAATAAAAACCCTTGTCTCTATGTTCGTCGTTGATTGCTGTTCGTGTTGTTCGGCGTGTCTCCTATCTCCCATTCTCAAGAAATTTTAAGCGACTTGAGATCGATATCTCAACCGTCAACAGACATATTAACTACATGCATCAGGTACATAACTAAGTTCAATAAGTATGTTAGTTTTTGTTTGAAGAAAATGACAAGAGACATCTCTATCTCTATCTCTATCTTTAGTTTTTGTTTGAAGAAAATGACAAGAGACATCTCTATCTCTATTTCTATCTCTACTCCTTTAAAAACACGAGTTTCTTACCAGTCTGATAGACACAAAATCTGGTCCATTGATTCGCTTTGATCTGATAGCTGTAATCGTGAATTGGATCCTTGCAACTCACCCTCCCGCGCGATTCGTTAGCCACCGCCCCCTGCCCAGCAGTTCAGCACCCCACGATCCCTCTGCACCCGCCTCCTACCTCTCCCTCTCCGGCGCCCCCTCCCTCTCCCTTCTCCGGCTCAACCTCCCTCTCCCTCTCCGGCGCCCCCTCCCCCTCCCTCTTCCTCTCCCTCTCCGGCTCCTCCTCCATCTCCCTCTCCATCTTCGGCGCCCCCTCTCTTTACCCATCGCAGTCGGTCCTCCTCTCCCCACTGCCCGCGCCCAGACCACACCGGGCGCTGCCCCGACCCAGCACGCCAGGCCGCCTGCGACGCCAAGACCCGCTCCGCTGCCTTGTCGCCGCCGCCTGCCTCTCGATTAGCGGCACTCAGACTGCCCCCGACCGAAGCGCCTCGAGCGATGCCGAACTCGCCACGCCAAGACTTGGCCCCGCCGTCTCCCACCGCTTCCAGCCCCGAGGTACTCCTCCACGAGCTCGAACTCTTCGCCCCAGCTTACTCCCGCCGAGCTTGCGCTAAGAGTGTTGCTCCTCATGAAGTGTGGAACCTGAATTGTAAGCGATGCTCTTCTCTGCAGGTTGCCTTTGCCGGGTTCGGCATGGGTCTGGTGAAGGAAGGCGTCGACATGGAGGAGGGAACCCTGGAGATCGGCATGGGTGAGTCATGCATCAAATGCTGTATAGTCATATAGTGTGCCCTCATATTGTTGTTTTGTGTGTGTTGACAAGTTGATGTGTTCTGAATTTGAATCGGGGACTGCTGCAGATCATGAGCATTTGCATTGGCATGCCAGCTCGTGATGTATATTGGGAGGATCTTCTTGTTGCATTGGTTTAAAATTGATTTAATGCCCTAAAGGTGATAGGTAATTCATAATATGCCCCAAAGTTGATAGACCACTTGACAATTCGCCTCTTTTAGAGTGTCTAAGAAATTTTTAACATTCTGCTAATGGGAAAAGATCCTTTTCCACCTGTTTGGACCAACTCAATTGGCTCAGCTAGAACAATACGGCAATGTGTAGAAATTTTATTTTCCGTGATAGCACAAATGGAGTTTAAAGCAGTGATATTTCATCAACCCTATTCCTTTAGTTATTTCAATCAATTTTAATCTACCTGACAGGCTCATGCTCTTTATTTGATTGAAGTCCTTATGCTTGCTGTGCAATTATATTGTGTATCAAGTATTGCTTGGATGATGAAGTCTTAGTTTACATCACTGTTCTTTATTCTTGCCTTACTCATCTGCTGTACGCACAGATAAAACGTTGGGCGTTGCTTTTCTTTTAGCAAACATAGCGCATTTAGAGTTTACAGACACATCAAACACTCATAAATGGGTAAAAGGTCTTTTCCTATGAAGTAAAAGCCAAAAATAAAAAATGGTTAAACATTTTAAAAGGAGCAAATTATGAAGTGGTCTCTCAACTTTGGGCTATTTTATCAAGGCCAGCCAACTTTGGGGCATATTGTCATTTGACTCGCAACGTTGGGGCATATAATCAATTTTCTCTTTATTTTGAAACGACGGTTGTCATTCTTTTTATTGTATGTGTGCGTAAAAAAAAGTTCTGCCTTGTAATACTCCATGATAGTACAGTGGTCTCCCTTCAACTGCAAAATTTTGAAATTTATGGTCTAGAAAGTTTACTCCATTTGTTTATCATGTGCAGGATGAAAGGTGTGGATTTCATCATCGCTACTTATTCTTTTTGTTAAATTCAAGTCATGCCTGATTGCTATATATGCAGCGTACAATGCTGCAATTAGAATTGCATGCCGTAGAAAATTTTACTATGCTCTAGGTGAAGTCTTCTATCACCACTAGGTTCTAATGCTTTTTGGTTTCTGCTGCTGATCTTATTTTACACCAAAGAATCCAATTGCGTAACATAGTTTATTATTTTTTATTTGTGAAACTATGTAAATTAAAGTTCATGATAGTATAAATACTAGCATCACAACTCTGATTTCTTCTCTCTTTTCTTCTGTGCTAAAAATCTCTAATAAAAGGATGGCAAGGGTAGGTTCACTTTGCTCCAAGGACTTAAAACTTCTTCTCCCACGTCTCATTCAACCCTCGCAGAGCCTGATTAATCATCTGTTGCACCTGCTCCTGTGTGAACTTCTGTCGCTGGCCCCGTTTACCCGTTTACCTTTAATCTAATGACAGTGCTCATGTCTTTTGCTCAAACAAAAAAGGTTAATGAAATAATATGTATTTCTCTTACCATAAGCTGTCGGTGCCTGGTGCACATGCCCTTGTTGAAATTTAGTGCTATTCCTAAATCACATTATATCTCAGAATTTTGGTAGTTGTTGGAGCCATACATGTACAGCTCACCTGAATGCAAAGAGAGCTTATACTTGTGCTTATAGTTGTAGTAATTCCTGCTGTTTGCACCTTATTCAACTTTCTCAGATGAAAAGAGACCTTATAAAATTCTTTGCCACATGCACATGCCCTGTTTCAAATTTACTTCTATTTCTAAGTCTACAACTCTGAAATCAAAGAGAGCTTATACTTGTGCTTATAAATGTGGTAATTCTATATGTGAACACCTTGTGCTAAATGATTCACATGCGTATTTATGTGCATGGCTTTAGACCATTTGGACTAACGCAGATTGCAGTCATTCTTTAATAGTGCTTATATCAAGTAAATAATCAACATGCCTAATGTTCATACTGCTTAGGAAACATGACATCTGACTACTTGATCTTTCAATAGCCTCAAATTTATCGTTTTTATCGGCATGACATTTTCTATCCAAATATCTTGTCGATTCATTATTATGACTCGAATACTTTTACTATACAAGGATTTGCCAGTGGAAGTCTTGACAAAGATGCTCAATCAGTACGCAGGTTTGTCGCTGATGGTGGTGAATTGCACATGGCTCAGAGCTATGCTAAGAACATGGGATTGTATGGAGAGTGTGTTGGTGCTTTAAGCATTGTAAGATATTGTTACCCTAGCTGTTGCAGCTTGATATTGACCCTTATTTCTTAGAGTTGAGCTCAATTTGCTGGCATCTTCCTGTGGTATTGAATATTAATGGTGCATAACTAATATACCTGACAACGTAACATACTAATTTAGCACAACACTCATTGGCTCCAAGTCCCAATCAGCACACATCATTAGCCAAAACGGCCAAAATTGTGTCATACTAAAAGACAGCCAACGAAATTTCAGTTGAGCTAATTCAATTCAGCAATTTATATTAGTGTTTTTTTATTGTATTGAAAATTAGATGATTATTGTATTCATATTGGGATGTATCAGCCAAAACAGCCAAAATTGTATCATACTGAAAGATAGCCAACAAAATTTCAGTTGAGCTAATTCAATTCAGCAATTTATATTAATGTTTTTTTTATCGTATGGAAATTAGATGCTTGCTGTATTTATTTTGAGATGTACCAAGTATAAGCACAATTGTCTTAATTCATCTCTGGTCCATCACCTATTCTGTGTTACTAATTATGACACATTTATGTTGTTTCTTTCATATTTAACATTATGTTGTATATATGGTTTTAGCAGAATTGACAAGGATATTTGAATTCATACATGCCATTCTTACATAAACAATAATCCCTGTCTAATGGGATTGCACATCTGTAGATACTGGACAGCAACAACCTATTGGTCACTTCTCATGTCTTTGTTCACGGTTAGTGCCTTCAGTTATGTTGTTCTTGTGCTATACCTCTGAACAATCATTATTTACCACTCTATGCTTGTATAATTGTGGCAAATCAATAGGAAACGAGCTAAATGCATGACCTGGCAGTTTGTTCCTGCAACATGTATCTTCTAAGCATCCAAAGTCGATTGGCAGAATGTGCTTTCGTATTCCATGTATATTTCCTGACTTTATATGTTAGGTCATCAAATGATCCATTACTTTGTTTTAATTATTTATAATGTGGTTGACCGCTCATGCTTTTCTACGAGAAAACCCAAATTCCACCATCGGGCACGATGAGAACAGGTCATTCGCCCTTGGCTTTGCTGCACACCCGCACGATGTGTCGTGAGCGACCATGCGAATGTGTTTTCAGTGTTTGCTTACTGTGTTTGATGGCATGGTTGGTATTTTTTGTGGATAAGATGGATTTGTTACAATAGATGGTATTGTGGGTAATTTTAATGAAGTGTAACATCAACCACCATTAGGCTTTTTGTAATAGTAAAGATATGAGAGTTTTTTTAGATGAATCTATATGTATGTTTTTGAAGTGCTTAATCTAAATAGTTCAAAAACAATTTTCAATTTTTCATAGATAAAGAGGTCTGTATGCCTTGACTTTTCCAATATCTGTAGCATTGTTTTCTCTCCATATTGTTAGTAAAACCTGCTTAAGCTTGTATAAGTGATGTCATGCATGATTATCAGGAGTGTTTGGTCCACTTGTGCAAGAAAAGCCCTTAGGTATTGTTATTCCATGCCCTGCTCATTGTAATTTGTGAATAGTAGATACCAATACGTCAATCCAGATATCCTATTATTCTTGCTGTAGCTTTTACATATTGGGCATGTTAAGCAGTAGTATGGAAACCAATATTAATGTATGAGTCTGAACAAAGGTAATAGACTCAAATCATGAGAATGTGTAAGTTCAAACTGGTGCCATCCATTGATAACAGGTAGCTTCCATTTTGAATTTGAGGTAAAGAAGGCGGCTCCACTTTTGTTTGCATTTAGATTATCTTTGATTATGACATTATGTGACATGTTCCAACGAAGTAGCTATCTTACAATGAGATGCAGGTGACATATTGTCCAGACTACACGAGGGCGTGCAAATTTCACACACAAGCTGTCGTAGGAAGCCAGGGGGTCATCAGAGGCAACGAGTTTTTAACACGGTGTTTGGCTGCCTCTTTCTTGATAAACCGACGAATGTATCGCCACTGTAATCATCATCTGAAAGCCTGTTGTAATTTGTAACATCAAGATTCTTGCACCATAACATGTATGATCTGCTCTGTACAATTGTAACCCTGACAGGATAAATTGACCTCTTTTTTTATGGTTGTCTCTCATCCTGGGGTTGCTAAATTTGGCCAAGAATACAACAAAGATGTGATTCTGTTTGAACTATGAAAGTGTGAAGTGAAGCAACGCTTAAGGCCGAACTTGCCGGTCAGTGCCCAACACAATGAAAATTGATCTGCTGGTACTTCGTCTCCTTTTCAATTTGAGAGCATACCGTGGATGGCCTTGTATCAGTTGTATGCCCCAGCTTTGACTTCATTGAAATCGGAATGAAAATGATGTTTTGGTGTTTGGTCTTAAGATGTATGTCCCAGCTCTGAAATCACTAAAATCGGAGTGTTAAAATCACTAAAATCGGAATGAACACGATGTTTTTTGGTGTTTTTTTTTTGAGACAGAGGCACACAGAGCTTTTATTAATTTATAATAGAGGTTTTATAAAATCGATCCCCTCCCCCTCATGAACCTACTCTTCGCCACCTCCTGCCGCCGGCTCGCCACCCTACGCCACCTACGCTGCTTGGAGCACCGCAGCCATGGCTGCATTTCGCCGCTCGGTGCACCGAGCGCTGCCTTCGCCACCCTTTTCTGCCTAGAGTGCCGGGCGCCAATCTATGCCAAGAAGATCCTTGCCGCTTGCACTTCACCTCTCCAAGCGCCGCGTCTCCAATCCACCTGGAGTCTGGAGAACACGCTGGTTGAGCTGCTTGAAGACCTAATCTACTGCGTAGCCTACGACGACCTCGACCAACACTCCACAAACGTGCCCGGTGCCACCCTGCAATCGTCAGTCTGTCATAGTACCACCTGGCACCCTCAACGGCCAACGGCATCAACATTCACCTACTGCGTGCAACGCTGTCCAAAGACCAGAGCTGCTCTTTGCCTCGACGTGCTTTGTACGTGCACGCTTACTAGTAAATAAGATACCGAACAAAACAAATTTTGAATGCCCTGCCCACAAACTTTATAGGTGCTAGCATTCAGTTCACATCTTTTTTTGAAGCAAGGCAAAAGAATTGCCATGTATTAAATAAAAGAGAGAGAGTTACAAGGTGGGGGGAGCTTGCGACCCTTCCCCCATCGGGTCTGAGTACAATATGTTAGCTAATTACAAAGGGGGTGCCTACGGCCTCTCAGAGGCGCAAGTCATCAAGCAGATGGGTAACAAAGACTAACGAAGACCTGTCGACTAGGCGAAAGATGCGGTTATTCCGCTCAATCCAATGTGCCAAATAATGGCTGTGGCGATCGGGAGGACCTCACGAGCATCGGCAGTCCGAAGGAGAGAGGGCTATCTTTTTTGGGCAGTAACATGTATAACTGCCACCCACCAGTTTCTAAAAGTTCTGAATCTTAGATCGATTGCAGCTTCATTTCTAGATCATTGAAGTTTTGACCATTAGCTGGCTCCAGGATGTTTGGTAGATACCTGCAGTATTTGGAGACCACCAAGCAAAATATGAACTTTATTGATAATATGGGGATTCAAGTTCATGTAATGATTCACTGATCTCCAGATACCACAAGGATGACTAGGTTGCTGTCCACAGATCGACTATTTTCATGTTGCTGCTGCTAGCCTCCTTGGACCTTTTTTAATTTATTGACTACATTAAAGGATTCTTTACTTGATTGTCACTACCTCATTCGTAGGGGTTTGTTCTTCTGTGGATAACTAAGCAGAAAGGAAAAATTGGTTGAATAATATATATATAAATAGAAATTGGGAAAATATGTCGCAACGGTCGGTAATCGCCGGAATATACCCACTTTCCGCCGTCTGGGATGGCTAAAAGGCGCTTCCGCCACTCCGGATGGCTTCCGCCACCCCAGATGGCAAAAGCCAGGGGTTTCGGCCACCCCCGGTGGCGGAAGCCATCACAGGGCGGCACGGGTCCATCGGCTCGCTGCGCGCGGCCGGCCTCCTCGCCACGCGGATTGTCTGACACGGCCCCGAAAAAAAGATTAAATGCGCTGAAAACGAGATAGATTATATATTATTTTTGTTAGCTGCTTGATCACCTTATAATGTCCTATTATTTCATGTCAATCTTAATAGGAGGACATAAGAGCATTGTATTTATTTTAATTATTTACGCGAAAATGTATTGATCGGACTGAAATTTTTTTGTAAAATTAAAGGTGACAGAAAAAATATTTATAAAATTAGAACAAGTTACGCACCATAGTGTTATCCGATTCTCTCATTTTTTTAAGGCATTATCAAATACGATAGCATTATGACATTATCATTGTTTAACTAATTTGTTCACTCCGTTCAATTAAGTAAGAAAAATAAAAAGAAGTAAACAAAGGAAAAATTTGAAACGGTAATTAGTTTTTTCTGTCGGAGCAAGTAAACGGTTTATGGTATTAGAGAACCGGAGATTAAATGATAAAAATTCAGATTACAACATACAAGCAATGGCATGCGTGATGCATAAGACAATCTACCGTAGTAGTGCATCATATCTAAACCTACATGCCTTAGGAGATTTAAAAACATAGTTGTCATAAACGATAACCATACTACTGGGTGTAGCGGGGGTATTTTCCCTTCGCAAACGCGCTAGGTCCTGCATCCCTGGCTCTAGCAGCCCTCTCGCGCTTTCTGGCACGGTCTGCCTCACGCTCATTGAACTGGCGCTGTCGGTCACCTCACACAGGCTCGAAACTCTTCTCTCGCACGCTTGTTTCTGTCTTCCCTGAGGGCGTCTTGCCACCGTTCCTCGGCCCGGGCCGTGCGCTCGGCCGCCTCCCGCTGCATCTGCCGCTCCATTTCGGGAGTCTGCTTCGCGTCCAAAAATTGTACAAACTCGCATAATGGAGGCTAAAAAGATTAAGGTTAGCATGTGCGTGTATATGTTCATTAGGGAAGAAATAAATAAGAAGTGACTTACAGGGTACTTTGCCCTCCTCTCCATCTCGGCAGTTCGGTCGTACGCATAGTTTGCGCACTTCCAATACCTTCTTCCGTAAGTATAGCGCATGGCTTGGGACAGCCTCAAAACGCAAAAACTGCCGCAAAGACACATGGGCGGCTGAACACCTTGTGGGACGGATTCGTCGAGAGACTCCCTTGGTGGCGATGGGAACTCCATATGACTGTCTTGATCCTGAGAGATTTGCGAAGTGAAGTGCTTAGAATGCTCTTGTTGGTGGTCTTTGTCAGTAGTGAGACCGCATGGGTTTAAATAGGTGATATTGCATAGCGTGGTCGAATTGAATAAGACATACGCAACGCACGATTCGAGATGATTTAATGTGTCACAAAGACACTTTGCGTGATAGGTCACTTCAACGAGGACCGCCGGACCGCACGATTCAAGATGATTTAATGTGTCACTGCAGACCTTTGCAGTCATAGATCACTTCAACAGGGCCAGCTGGACCACACAGTTCTGCATGATGTGATGTGTCACCGCAGAACTTTTCAGTGATAGATCACTTCAACATTGTAGTCAGAGATTAGCGGTGATCGGTCATGTCGTACCTGAGTACGACACTTTACCAAATGATGAGTCCGTCGCGCAGATCAGAAGACACTTTGGCGGCGCGGGTTGAAGTCGCATGCACGATAGGGCACTTTGGCGGGGCGTGTTGCTGGCAACATATCACATGGTACAAACACAGAGTCCGATGCTCTGCATGTCTACATTACCAGTACGAAAAAACACACCAGACAATAGTATGACATACATAAACAGTGGCATGCATGATTTAGCGGAATATAAAAGTACGTAACATTTCGTCAACCAGTACGCTTCACTGTTTAAGCAAGCTGCCGAGATGCGTCCTCCTTGTGTTATTTCATGCATAACATATGAAGAGAACGAGTCCTAACAGACATCATTTTCGGTGAGCTGGAAACGGTAGCCATGTACAGGGCGCCTCTATATTTCTATAACTTCGATCACCGAAGTTACGAAATTTCGGCCTCCATGTGTCACGGATAACTTGCATTGTATAGTACGGGGACACAAATTGGAGGCCATTGTTGCCACCAAGCTCACGGCAGGCAGCTAGCACGTGGGAGCATGGAATATGCTCTAAGCGTGGCTTGTTGCACGAGCAAACTGCTTCGTAACTCCTAATGTAGCAAGTTTGCACGGTGTCGCCCGCGCTAAACCTCGACACGTGCTTCCTTCGACAGCTTACTTTGAATTCGTTG
Organism: Raddia guianensis; assembly: GCA_036346415.1. Lineage (NCBI taxonomy): Eukaryota > Viridiplantae > Streptophyta > Magnoliopsida > Poales > Poaceae > Raddia > Raddia guianensis. The sequence continues at coordinate 21,547,144 of CM070534.1, read as the reverse complement.
TTTGTCCTATCATATAGTTGGGTTACATGGAATTGCGCCTTCAACCGTCTTTGCTCGATGAGCGCTTCGACGCGTGGAGCAAACATGCACTCCGATTGCTCTGCTGCATAGCCACGGTCTCGAAAGTACTCTATGGTCCGATAGAAAGTAAGCTCTATGATTGAGCATATCGGAAGAGCACGAACTCCTCGAAGCACGTTGTTGTACGACTCCGCGATATTAGTCGTCATTACCTTATACCTAGAAAATGACACGTACGCTTTATTAGTATAGCATTCGTACATAAAGGGGTGTGATCAAGTGGCACTACTTACCGAGCGCCGTCAGTATCATGAGCTAGTGCCCACTTCTCCGCCGGTTTACCCGCGAGCCACTGCGCGAACGTTGTGTTGCGACGCACAGCAGCTCCTTCGCCTCCAACAATCTGCATGGCTTCCTGCTCCTGCTCGGCCACAAGCCTTTGAGTGCGTTGGTTCAGGTCCCTATATATTGCTTAGAACTTATGCAATTGGTTCTGCAAGCACATTGTCTTAAACTTCTTGACCATCGTCTTGCTCCGGAATGCAGTGTACAAATTAGCACCAAGGTGTCGCATGCACCACCTCGATTGAACATCAGGCCAAGCATAAACTGGGTCATGACCTCCCTTCAGAACATCCAGTGCATGCAATATACCCAACCCGAGCAGCAAGATGAGCACCGAGCAGCAGGCTGAGCACCGAGCATCAGGCTTACCACCGAGCAGCAGGAAGCAGAGCAACAAGCAGCAAGCTGAGCACCAGGCTGCGAAATGGGTTTGCGGAGGACTGAGCACCGTGTGTAGACAACCGAGAGAACTCCTCCTTATATAGCCGTGCGTGCGTGATTAAATCATCCTAAGCATGCAATTTATTAACAGCTAATTACTTTTTAATAAATTAAACTGGGGTTTAACGGATAATCGGGAGACATGAAATGACATCGCACCAGCCATACTGTTCCCGCGTGGCCGCGTGCAGCTGCTCAGACCAATAATTCGGCACGCTTTAATAAATCGGCACGGAATCCAACGGCATCCGAGGCGGGAATCGTGGCGCGCTGGAGGAGCCAGCCCGGTGAGCCGGCGCGGCGAGGCCGCCAGCGTGGCGCTGGTAGCTTCCGCCACGGGGGGTGGCGAAAGCGCGGCTTCCTCCGCGTGGCGTGGCAAGCCACTTCCAGGCACGCGGCGTGGCGGAAGCGCCGCTTTTGCCGTGCCCGGTGGCGGAAAGTTGATTATTTTTTTAATTTACGTCGGATGCCGCATATTCTTCCAATTTCTATTTCTCTGTATATTATTCAACCAAATGGGCCGAGCGAAAAAGAAGAAATACTTTGTGTCACTCCACAAACATTTTATCTACATTTTTTTTCTTGATCTGCTTTTAGCATGGTATGCCTGTCTGTTTGCGTTAATCAGGCCTCCAGAATTCCATCTGTCTCAAGATTAATTATGTCTTTATATAGTTTGGTGATGAGATATTTCAAACAAATAGCCAGTTTTGTTTGCTGCACTAAGTAATAAGAACTGGGAAACAATTATTTATTTTAATGATCTTGCTGTTGGCATGTGGTTTCTTTCGTACAACTTTTTTTTTTTTTTTTTTACCTCAAGAAAGAGAAAGTCAGTTGTGATTGTGCTTTAGATTGCATTTATCGGATCTTGTGTCTTATGTACATATATACAGGTTCTTGGATATGAGCCATCTCACCTCAGCAGCACACAATCAGAGTTAGCAACACAAGTTACATTTTACAAGATTCCTTCCCTGCTTGTATAATTGAATTGCGCCTATCCTAATGTGATATTCCAGTCTTCAGAAAGACAGGTCACATATCAAAATTGCAAGATAATAATACAGCACAGACCTGGACAATATCCTTGCTGTCCTAGGATTTCTTGTTTTTCTTTGATTTCTCTTTCTCCTGCTCTCCATCCTCTTCAATTGCTAGAAAATGGGAAGCTGTTGACTGACATATGTTGAGCGATGACGAAAAAAGTGGATTTAATTATAGGATAGATTGCACTTCATACCTCAATCTTTTTTACTTAGTCAATTTTAAGCACCAACCATTATATTCCTATTTTTTTCCTCACTGTAATCATTGCACATCACCAACTTAAAAGTATCAGCTTAATTGCCAATGGGGTATTGGACTATTGGTTCATTTCAGTTCACATGATAATTTGATCATTTCAGTTCACATGGTAATGAGGTATTGCACTATTGTTAAAAATGAGTGTATTTTGTTTGTAATTATGTGCTGACAGATATCTATTCTTCAACTACCTTGCAAGCAGTTATGAAATTTATACATTAAAGAGCAATGTTACAACAGAAGTTCAATGTAGTGTCATTAAATTTATACAATTTTGTTCATATAATTTTTCTGTGCTTTCAGTTGGCCAGTTCATGACACATTTGTATGATTGCAGGATGGCAGAATATGAGGACTCGAAAATGGAGTCGAGTCCCTCTGTGCTTTACATGTTCTAGTCCCTGGATCAAGTAGTTAGAACACACAGATATACAGCTCTTGGATCATAACCATTCAACAAATAAACTTTATTGCATCAGAGTGCTTGCAAACATAGCAAACAATACCATAGTTTTGGCTCAACAGCCTTACAAAAGCGGAAGTCTTTAGATATGAACAAAGTACAACTGATAAACAATGAAGACCCAAATAAACTCCACAGGCAAAACTGTAGAGGCGCACTCCTAGATATCGGGATAGCCTTCGTCTTGAACTCCAAAGGTAAAATCGCTCTCTTGAAAACTCATCTTGTCAAATTTCCCTTCTAAATAAAGATTCTTCTGGCTGCAACCTGCTCGTTGGAATGAGCAGCCCGCATGAAAGGCGGGGTGAGTACACGAATACTCAACAAGCTATCGTCCTTAAAATATAATGCAGGAGCAATAGCATAGGGTGATTATTTTTGCCCAGCATAAATTCCTAACATATCTGTTTTAAAAATTTAAAACAAACCAGATTCATAAATTAGCTAACCCATGAGGTTCATCTAATCCAGAACATATTTTCATGTCACCAGCTTCACCGCTCGAAACACCTAGAACCACATCGAGCTTCACCACTCAGAACACTTAGAACACATTGAGCTTCACCACATGGAATACCCCAAAAGACCCTGCCGAGCTTCACCGCTCGAGTATCACAAAACCACACCAATTCTCAACAACCCGTTTTAATGAAAACAGTGGAACTACCATTGTGAGATCCTCCTTGCCGCTCGTGACCATGAGCACAGCTGTCATGACAGTTTAACTAAACTCTGCAGAGCGTGTACACTTTACCCCTGGAACCGTATTCCCAGTAACTGGTGAATAGAACAAAGCCACTACCCGGTTCCACTAGCTTGGGCTCGCACACTCGGAGTGACCCACCGACATCGGAATCACCTCACGAGACGTGAATCATCCCTTATGTAGGAAGACGAACCTAAACTAGTTTCTTCGAGCAGCGAACTAGGGCGTTACCATTATCCGCATCCAGGGATGTACTGTAAGGCGAGGGCGAAATAGTCACAAAGAGTCGGTCCTTAGGGGACTCAGGGCAATCACTACACTCGCAGTGCTTCCTTCACTGTCGTCCCACACACGCATCGCCGCATAAGAGTGCTCTATCGTCCTTGGAGTCCTCACAAGTCATAGCCACCCTTATCGTCGAAGCGTATGTACACACCCAATGGCATTATGCCACACCCGCAAGTCGCCCAACAGGAGTGGTCTACCGGCCTTGGAATCCTCACAAGTCGTAGCCACCCCTATTGTCGAGGCAGGTATACACCACATACACAAATACACACTGTGCAAACCTTTGCATGCTTCACCACATGCCTGGTTGTAGCGGGGATCCACGACCCCTCACTACCTATCACGTCACCCTGAGTCGACTTACGCCACTTAGATTTTAGTTGTTTAATTTTAAATACCAAATGACCAATCCAAGCCCTAATAGCAGTTTTGAATAGTGATGATTGCTATGTCCCAATTCCCAAGCAACTGATCTGCCCTTCTATAACCAAAGGATTGGCCTAAAGGGTATTACAAATGGCTACAAGGTGTGGTTTTAACATAATAATCAAGTACTACCATGTAATGGATTCGATAATGCCAATCAAGTACATACTTAGAACTATCCAAATATTCTTAGCCCAACTATATTTATATAGATGCAATAGTAACGTTCTAGCCGGCAGCTCAAAAATATGGGTAACGGCATGTTGTGGATGTGACACCCACGGGTTCTAGATAACTTGCCTCGTTGAGCACAACAGACACCCATCCTCGAAACGTCGGCAGACTTCCCTCTGGCGCCTAGATCTATCGCATACGAAAAATGACATAATAAACACACTGCTGAAAATGTAGAAAATATGTGTGCACATGCATATGAAAAGATTACAGTAGGTACTAATATGTTCAAAGGTAATTATAAATCAGTTTTGTAATTTTTGCAAACAAACATTGATTACCATAATTACTAAAGTACTTGTTAAACAATAATGCATGGATAAAACATTCTGTACATATATAATACCAAAATTGGCAGTAAAATACTACACAGTTTTAGGAACATAGAAAAATTAGTTTCATAATTTTCTGATGCACTGAGAATATTTGACAAATATTTCAATCTAGAGTAATTCTGGAAAATACTGAAATTTGGGGAAATCTCTAAAAAGAAGTGGGCCGAATCCAGCCCACTTAGGCCCGCGGCCTGGCTGAGGGAAGAGGGCACGTGCCCTTCTTCTTCCTCCAGCCAGCCATGGCAGGGGAGGGGAAGGCGCACGGGGAGGAGGCGCTCCGGAGAGGGGGCGGCTACGGCGAGTGGCGGAGGAGGTCGGCGGCGGCGCACCGACCTTGCCAGCGGCGGCCGCTCGGCGCAAGGCGGCCCGAGGAGACGGCGCGGCGGCGAACAGAGGCGGCGGAGGCGGCTGTACACGGCGGCGGTGGTCCGGTGGCGCTGGCGCTTGGGGAAATGGCGGCGCGGATTTGCAAGGACGCGGAAAATACGGCGATTGCGGCGGCTTGGGCTGGGAGTGCCCGAGGCGGTGGCGCGACACATAGGCGGCGCGACGGCCATGGGGAGATGGCGGGAGCTCTGGCGACGTCGGCTCCGGCCCAATCGATTGAGGGGAAACATACTAGACGTCCTAGGGATGCTACTAGAGGGGAGGAACGAGATTACCAAGCGGTGGTACCGGATTCGATGTCGAGCTCGCTGGCGGCGGGGAAAAACGCGGCGGCTCCGGCGAGGAATTCCAGAGACTCCAGTCAACCAAGCCTGTTGTCAAAAATCAAAAATGGATTTGTGGAAGATTAAGGTAGATCATGTTGGAAGGAATTCAACGAGGAAGCTCACCCAATGCTCCAATTGAAAGAGATAATCAAAAGAGGAAGAAGAAACTCGGTTTGGGATTTTAAAGCCATGAACAGGAAGTTAAAAGGGTTGATTTGTGCAGGATTAACATCACTTAGAGCGTCTCCAATGGTGTCATATCAGCTAGCTATAAGGATTCCAACTCAGCCTTTTGCTTATGTGGAGGAGAGAAGGAGGGTATGCTAGCTACTAACTTGCAGCTAGTCTATAGCTGATTCCAATGCACCTACTATCTATTACATGTGAACCCATATTCAATACTATAGTCAATGTTATAGCTAGTCCCATTGGAGAAGCTAACTATATGTTATCTATAGATGACATGTCACTTGTTTATAGCTAGCAGCTAGCTGTACCATTGGAAATGCTCTTAAGGAGTAGTAACCGACATCACAAAGGTTTTATTGCCATCAAAACAAAGTGGAGGAAAATGGGTGGTTTTTCAATGCTTTGGCAAGCACAAGGAGTTAAAGAGTTGCTGCGCGTTGGAGAAAAGAAATGGTGCGTGCAGGTGGGAGAAGGGAGAGAAAGAGGGAGATGAAGGGATGTGGCTGCTCAATTTCTCCATATTGACCATTAAATTTAGTAGAAACCGATGGCATTATATCCTTCTTGATGGCGACTAAAGAAGACGAAACAATTGAGGATAAACTCCTCTATTTGCATGCATGCTGGAAGAGGAATAGAGGGCATGCGCAATGGAGAGGAAGAAAGAGGAGACAGAGAGAGTGAGAAAGAAAATGAGATGGCAAATGAATGACAAGTGGGTCCCAAAATAAGATGAAGAGAAATAGATGAGAAAGTAATTAAATAATAGGAGTAGCATAATTATCTTCCATTCTAGTAATTATTTATCAAATAAAATATTTGAATAAACTCTAACTATTTATTTTATAATTATCATTTTCGAACATATGTAACCAAGGGTTACACAGTTGTAGGAGAATATTATCAAAAATAAATTATTTAGATATAGTTTTTAAGAAGTCACCCAATATTATAAATTTTATTTTCACAAATACATTAGCCTTTGTTCATAAATAAAAATTAAATTACTTTTATTTTTAGAGTAACAAATTCGTTTTCTTGATTTAAAATTTATATGCACAAAGTTTTAATTACGCAAATTCCATGCATGATTTCATTTTTATAAAAATGAGGACGTTACACAGAACTAATCATCAAAGTGAGCTTTAGTTGAGACCCGATGGTTAAGTAGTTAATTTTGTTGAAGTTCAATGTTTCCTTGAAGATTTTGAGGACAGATTTTCATAATGTAGTCCTTTCTGCTACTTCAATGTAGTTGAGACCTGATGCTTAAGTAGTTAAGATGCTTAGTCGTATCTGTACATCGGGGATTACTCATATATGTGCGCTGGTATTTTGTCTGAATCTGTATTGGAGAAATTTGATTGGGAATATGATTGAGATGATCGGGTATTCAAGTAATATTCTCTACGAAGTTGTTTAATTTGAATGTAAAATCTGGCAACGCTGCATAGCACCAGCCTGATGAACCAACAGATGATTAATTTGCTTGTTAAATAAGCGGGTGATTAATAAGTGTTGCACAGAAGAAAAGCGTATCCCAAACGGTCAGATCATCTGAGTGTGCGAGTGATGAAACCAAACAAAAACCTGGACCAATCCATGCTGGGTGGCCGAAAACAACCAAACAGAGGCACTGACGTTGATCCACCCTTCATCAATCTGTCTCGTGCTAAACCTGGTCCAGGATGATGACGGTTTGTATAACCAACCACTCCCCTAGTCACCAGGAGTGGCGGCTAGGACAGAGCCCCGACTAGCTTCTATGGCCGCACTTGCATCGTCGTACACACACAGAGTGTTGCAAAATTGGCATAATGAGCAATATAAAACAATATTCCAAAATGAGTACAGCTTTAATTAAAAATAAGCCAATGATACCATAGGTCATGTATTCTTCAAATATGACTAGATAGACATATAAACACATGATCAACTCAAATATCACTCAAATATCATTACTGCCAAATAGACAAACCCAGCAACTAAGCTCAAGATTTTACTCTATTAGTGCTCTCAGATTGCAAACTGGGGTTGCTAAATGATTTAGCCGTCCAACTACAGTTTGGACAATATATCAGAGGTTTATTAATCTGAAATCAAGACCTCATTGCCCTAAGTATAGCACTGCTCACTGTGGAGACCAACAGATCATAATTCACCAATTAGCACAGCACCTAAACAGTTCTGAATCAACAAGGACAACAGTAAACTAAGTGATAAACTAAGCTGTACCACAGGAATAACGTCACAAACAGCTAGATAATCACCAATAACCAGTCTAGTGCATGTGCAAATATATCAATGTATATGAATTAACCCACAGTGATGACTAGTAGTGCTACACAAGGTTAATTGGTCCTAGAGCAGATTAAGTTGGCCTCAAAATTAAGCAATCATCATCGAGCAGCACTTGAAGCCCACAGGAACAGTGCATCCAGATTTGGTAAACCAGCCTCTAACTCGAAGGCTAGTCCCCCAGAAGTAACCAAATCGGTCCACTGTACAGAGAAGGATTAAGCAAATACTTACGATGTGTTGGGATCGAACCAACAAGCAGAGGCAAAGCGTGAAGATCACTGTCCCAGAAAACAATTCGCCGTGCTAGGAAGCACTACCGACGAAGTGAATCGGAGATACGATGCCGACGCTCCACCACGGCCAAAGGCCACGGCAAGAGCCCGAGGAGCAGAGAAACGCAGCAGCGAGCTCACGGCGACCACCCCGTGGCCACCGGAACCAAGTCGAGGAACACCACCACAAAGAGAGCTTGCACCGGCCGGCGAAGACACCGAAATGCCGACGAACAGTAGCACCGGTGGCAGAACGAGGAAGACGAAGGGAAAAAACCGAGAGAGTCCAGAGAGTCGGAGTAAGAGGAGCACGGGACTTCCCCATATAGGCGAGGAGAACCACCTCCCCGAAGTCTCCGGCCAGCTCTCCACGCCACCAGCGCCCGCGCAAGGTGGAGGTCGAGGAACAACCGCCGCCGCCACCAAACAATGGGTTTGAGAAACCCTCGCGTGCGCAGGTAGCTGGGGGCAGCGATGCTGCCCCTTCCCCTTTTCTCTCCCGCAGTGGGCCAAGACCCACCGGCCCAAAGAAGGGTAAAAGCCCAGCACAGAGAGCCATGCATCCTAGCCAGGCACGGCGTGTTGGGTTTGGGTCACGCCCGCGCGGTGCTCGACAAAAGGGAATTTTTTACTGTACTAGCATTAATTTAAATCGAAATTAAAAAAATAATTGCCCGTTTAAAAAAATTAAAAAATAGCATCCTGACCGCCGCCTTCTCCGAACCGCGCCACGCGCGGAGCCGGTTAACCGCGGTTAACCGCCGATTAACCGTAGTTTTGCCCGGTTTTGGTCTCAAAATACAGAACCGCTGTTCGACAAATTTTGTTGCGGCTAGCCGCGGTTTTAGGCGGTTAACCGCGGTTTTGAAACGGCTAGCCATGGTTTTGGCAATGAAAATTGCTGGACAAAGGGAAAAATGAGGAAAAAAATAAAATTAATAGAGACATACATGATATATGGTATGCTATATTATTTAAGAGATATACATGATATATAGGAGCATAATCAAGACGAATAATCATATTTCTAAATTCCTAATTGATGTTATAGATCCTTCGTACATGAAATATTGGAGAAATCAGGTTTCTAGTCATAAGAAATGGGGAAGTGTACAATCTAGAAAATCCTCTTAGGCCCCAACCCCCAAGTTCATTGATTGGTCTACGACAAATTAAAAAAATAATCGATGCATATTCAATCTGAATGAACCTCAACAGATGGACTGATGGACTACGACACTTCTACAGAGATTCGACATATAAAATTGTTCAACATATAAAATTGTTACAAAAATAACAGTGCAAGTGTGCAACAGAGATTCGACAATGTTCATGTTCATCATTACAAAAATGACAGAAGCCCTTAGCAGTAGATATTTCAGATAGAAGCCATACATATTTCATCAACTCATGTTCATGGTAGCAATGTAGCAATATCATAGAAGCCATACAGAAGCCCTTAGTAGTAATATGCAATCTGCAAATGCAATGAGCAATGAAGTAAATAAAGAGCGGAAGATGTGAATTGTCAAATGGTAAGTGCACACATTACCTTTATTTCGAGTGTCGAGTCTACTACTGGTGATATTGCTGGGACTGGGAGTATTGATCTTCATTTGAAATAATTATTACCCCTTGAGTTGCCCTTAAAATGGTCCTGAACTCATCCCAACTCTGTCCTGTCGTCCAGCTGTTTGCCTGCCAGCGTGCATATATAATGTTATATTGGTCAGGCTCTTGACTTTCATACAAATACCTTACTGGCTGCGGTGCTGCAGGGGGGTAAGCTGCCACTCCTGAGGGGTATCCTGTGGGAGGGTATCCATATACTCCTTGGGGGTAAGGCGAGGGGTAGTAAGCTCCTGGGGGTGGGGGGTAGTAAGCTCCTAGGGAGGGATAGTAAGCTCCATATTGCCACTGTGGCTGAGTGACGTCACTGCTTGAACTAGAGCTGTACTCATGTGGGGCATGACCATGCATTCTTCCCCTGCCCCTATCGATGCTAGACCGAGGAGGCGCCCTATCGATGCTAGACCGACGAGGCGCCCTATCGATGCTAGACCGAGGAGGCGCCCTATCGACGCTAGACCGAGGACGCACTCTCTGCGAGCTTGCTTCATGTGATGAATGACCACCCTGAGTAAACTGAGCAGAGGCAGCAACAGGCTGGGAATGACCACCGCCAACATCAGCACCGTGACCACCGTCGTCGTCGTCGTCATCGTCGTCGTCGTCATCATCAGAGGCTGACGAACTCAAGTTAGATTCTTGATATGGAGGGCTCCGCGGGACAAGTTCTTCAGAGGATTCATCACTGTCCATCTCCTCTTCTTCGCCCAGCATTTGTTTCTTTGGGTCACGCTCTTTGGGTGGATTTTTCTGCTTCCTCTTACCCACATGTGTTTCTCCAACATGTTTAGATGCCCACCCCGCAATTGTTGACACCCCTGTCTTCTTTCTCATATAACCAATGTCCGTAAAATCAGTGACGGCACGATTAGGGCCTGGGGCCTCAGCATCACTTAAATCCTCATCTAATTCCAGATCAGCATTTGACATGTAAGTGTATAAAGAGCAAACACCGATGAGTACTTAAGGATACTTACCTTCGTAAAAAAAAATAATAGTTACATTCTTACCGTCCGTTTCGCATCCACTCAACGATTGAGTTCGTGTCATCTGTGAGTGAAAGCTCCGTGAACAGAGAGAGTGGATCCATGTCTTGTGATTCGCTTTGTATTCCTTGTCTTTCTAATCTTAGACGGAGGTTATAGTGGACGTACACTAAGTCGTGGAGTTTTTGATAGGACAACCTGTTGCGTATCTTGGAGTGGATGAAAGCAAAGGTACTCCAATTGCGCTCGCATCCACTAGATGAGCAAACCTGTGACACTATACGCTTTGCAAGTTTCTGTAAATTTGGTGTATCTGTGCCCATCATGTTCCACCACATCGCTGCCACGAGAAACATCATTGCATACGATACAAGATCATTCCACTTGTACGATATCATTATATTTGCATATCAAATTTTCGATTACCTTTATTTTGATCATTGGAAAGAGCCATCCTTCGGCAACCTCTCCTACGAAAGAGCCGGTGCGTAACCTCCAGTCCTCCATCTCATTAAGTCTTTGCTGACCATGTATTTTCATCGACAATTCTTTTAAAAGTTTTTGGACATAGGGCAACATATTTATGTTCCATCCATCAGTATAGTTCACCTTCGGGTTAAGAATACAAGCTGCAGTAAATGAGGTCACAATGTAATTTAGAATTTTATACCAAATAAAATATTATATACTCATATTTATATATACCTGTTTCAATAAGCGTGCCTTCACTAAGGGTCTCAAATCTCTTATCGATGACATATATGACTCTCGTGTAATCTTCTTGACATAAGTTTTTCTCGAGATTTTGGAGCATGCCACGATATTTGATTATGACATCGCAGATGTTAGGGTTCTTATCTTGGTCTGCGAACCGAAGAAAGCTATAGATTGGAACAACCATATGTATTGCCTTGTTCATTGCATCCCACTATTGTAGGTTACTCAAGCATCCATGGCAGTACTTCCCTTGTTCGGATTTAGCATACGGGCTTGATAGAAATTCATCAGAAGCCATCCATTTCATGAATTCTCCTCTGCGCTTGGCAAAGCTCTGAAGAAACATGTAGTTTGTACCAAAACGAGTTGCACACCACTTATCCAACTCACCGCCGATGTGTTTCTTCATCATTGCATGCAATTTGTTCGAGTTATAGATCCATCTGCACACTCTCCTTGCACTCTCAATGATAGCATGGTGGTCTGGGAACTCCCCTATGTCCTTCAGCAACAAATTTATGGTGTGAGCCATACAAGGTTGCCACATTATGTTGGGGAACTGCTGACAAATCAATTTCACGGCCTTCTTGTAGTTCGAACCATTATCGGTGATGATTTGGACGACATTTTCAGGCCCAACTGAATTGATCACTGACTTAAATTCCTGCATGACAAGTTGATGTATACCCGCATTAATTTTTATCACACGACATAATAGGACTATAGGAGTAGGATAATAGGTGTATCAGTCTATGTATATCTGCATTAATTTATTTGCATCTTGAGTTTGCCCAGTCATATCGACAGACTTGTAAAAAAACATGCGTCCATTGCAATATAGCATGAAGTTCATGATGGCCATGCCTGTTGGTCCCGTCCAAGAATCAGACATTATGGATAGACCGAAATCATGCCAATCCCGTCTCCATTGCATCATCTCACGGTCTATGTCGTGCTTGTTTTCCTCCAAATACCTTCCATCGATCTCACGTCCTTTTGGTGAACATACACCCTCACCTGCACGATAATTGTTATTCATTAAAAAATAGTAACTATTAAGTAGTGATGTAAATATGTAATCATGTATGCATGTTCACTAACCGAGCCTCTGCGTCTTCTTAATAGCTGCAATAAAATAAGGGTTATCCGCTTTTCTTCCCGGAATGCCGGCTGCATGAAACCACGATGACCATTTTTTTCCAAGTTTCTCCCTAAGTGTTTTGTTTGCCTTTGTCCAAACACTCTCATCAATCCGTGGTTGCACGATTTTGCGCGTGTCCGGCTGCGACCTTGAGCCTGATCGGCTCAACATTTTTTTTAACAAATTTTCTTTCCCACCCCTAGACCCATCGCCATCGCCCTCGCCACCACCATGCTCATAATAATCACCATTTCGTGCCACAGAATTCGCATGTATCGTGATGCGACCATGGCATGCCGCACCTGCTCTTCTTCGTCAGCACCCCCAGTACGTCATCTCATTCCTCCAGTCCCCCCCACTCACCTAAGCCTTCTGTGGCCCTTTGCCTTCTAAATTCCTCTTTTATTTTATCTTCCTTTGCCTTTCTGAACCTATCAAGCTCCCTCTGAAAGTATGTCTTCACATCGGGTGGGATTGCTTTACAAGACACCACACCTTTTCCACTTCGGCACGCCAAGTGATACTTAAATCTTGTTGCACCACCTCCATTTTTCTCTGTTCTACAGTACTTGCACCTAAATCCATTGCCTAGCTTATCGCCATGCTCCCAAACACTGTCGTGGTCCCGCTCTGCCATTCCCTAATACCTGCAAAAATAAATTATTGCATAATAACAAATTTACAAATTACAAGTCTACTAGACTACAAATCTAAAACTAACTAACCTAACTACTGAGTACTAACCTTATTAACTAACCTAAGTAAATTACCTAGCAAACTACTAATTACATTAGTACAATACTACTACTGACCTTATTAACTAATTAATCTAACATGCTAACCTAATTACAATTCTACTAGACTACAAGTCTAACAGTCCTAACCTAATTACCTAACTACCTAATTGGCTAATTACTAAGCAAAAAAAACTTAAGTACCAGTGTACCACTAACAAGTACCAAGTACTAACCTAAGTATCTTAATCTAGACATCTAGTAAGCCCATGCCACACAAACCAACCAAACCACGCACTGGCCAGTGGTCACAGCAAATTAAAACGGCAAACCGCGGTTACCTCGGGTAAAGCCGGTGGAAAATACCGGTTAGCCGGCCGATTAGCGCGGTTAACCGCCATTGCTGACTCTTGTGGCGCTGGTGGCTCCCCAGCCACCTCCGGCGCACGGCCGAAGCAGCGTTTACCGCTAAAACCGTCTGACTAGCGGCTTGTGGCGGCGATTCCAGCGACCGTGGCTCGGCTCTGGCGTCCTCGGCGGCGGTGGCGGCGGATCTGGTGGGAAGAGCTCTGGCGCGATGGAAGAACGAGAAGGAGAGAGAGTGGGTGGGGAGTGGGGAAAGTGAGGCACCAGTTCACGGGCTTGATAATTATGAAACCGAGGCAGGGGAATCTCTAGCGATGTATAAGTGGTACAACACGGGTAGCACTGACCAGGCGACCAAAGACTGTGTTACTAATCATCCGAAAAGACTATATGGCCATTAAGATTTGTTTGCCATTAGGGTCACCTATTTAACTCATACAATCACATGAAATAATGAGATATATTTACAATTTTTAAATTTTGTTTGAACCAAAATGCTTAGAATAACGAATACTATTTTCACAAATTTTATAGTAATTTTACTTCAAATTTGAATTTGACGAATTCATGAATTGCGGCGGTTTACCGGCGGTTTTCAAACCGTGGCGAGCCAGTTAACCAGCAATGACTAACGCGGTTAGCCGGCGGTTTTGTAATCCCTTCATCCTGGCGCCCGTTGAACGGGCGCTATATATTAATCGCCCGACAGACGGGCGTTATTAAGCGTCTGATGATGTGAGCGAACCAACCAGGCGTCTAATAGCGCCAACGGTCGGAGTAAATAATCGCCCGGTGGACGGGCGTTTTATCACTATTCCAAAAAAACCGCCCGTTGGACGGGCGTTTTATACGGCGCGCGAATGGATCGCCCGTTGGACGGGCGCTAAATGGCGCTTACCCCCCGCGCGGCCGGCGCTGGATCGGCACAGTGGTCATTTGTGCCACCCGCGCCGCGCAGAGAAAAGAGAGGAGAGGAGGAGGAGGAAGAGAGAAGAGGGAGAGGAGGAGGGAGAAGAGGAGAGGAGGAGGAGGAGAGAGAAGAGGAGAGGGAAAAAAAAGGTAATTTTAAAAACTCTGTTCTATTTTTATTTTGTAATGTTTAAAAACAAGGTAGGTTAGCAATAAGGACATGATAAATTGAATATTCCGTTTAAAGCCTAGATATAGCGATTAGGTTTTGATAAAAATTAGGTGTATTTTCTGTAATTTTTATGTACATTTAATTTAGAGTTTTAAATTAGAATAATATTTCGATATGTTTTTTGTATGAATATGTAAATGAGTTTTAGGATTTAATGTTTTATAATATATGCGGTAGTTTGTAGTCTATATTTAGGGTTATAACTAGGGTTGTAAGGGAGGGCAATACGTTGATTTAATGCGTATGTTTATTTTTGTACAGTTTACGGTTAGTGCTTATAAATTTAGAGAACATGTGTAGGTCTGTCGTTAGGGTAGTAGCAGACTCGATTTATATGAAGCATAATGCACGTAGGTTTAAGCATAGTACAAGGGATTAAAAGTGATAAATCTTTAAGATGTATTTGTCGGTACAAAAATAATTAAAAATTTATTAGTAGTTCATTTCGTTTTTGTACAGGCTCAATAGGAGACAGAAAATATTTTAATGTCCATTACGGACAAGGGGATATCAATTTTGGACCAGACGGGGTAGACCTATCTATGTTCCGGTCAGTGATGTTGGGGATATCTAGGCCCACGGAGAGAACGTTAGCAGGACTTGAAAATTGGCTGTTAAGGACGTTTAAAATTAACTCCGAAGAATATGGTCTGGATATCAGTACTGTTACTAGCCGTACTACGGAAAGACCTTATTGGGAGTTGGTACCAATAAAGGCAACCCGAGGATGGAGGCGTTATGTCGAGATCGCCACTGAACGAGGACAGCCACTAGCACTTCTTGTTCAGACCAAATACATGGAACAAAATGAAGAAGATTTGCATCAACCTGTCGAAGGAGCTAATGGCATGCACAGAGGCATGAGGTGTCACTACAAAAACGAGTTGGGATGTAGTGTTGATCGAGAACCATGCGGTTTGAGCGGCTCGCGTTCTTGCGGCATTGGCGGCGCGCTCTAAGGACGCTGATGAGTTGTTTGCTGTGCAGATGGCTGTAGTGCACGGAGCCTGCTCTTCAAGCGATCTATCTTTGCGTGGAGGTTTGCGATGTAAAAATATGCAGCGCTCGGGTAAGGCTCATCCATCCACATAGTCCATCCACAGGTAACATCTGAAATCTGTGAGTTCAATTGATATACTTAGTCTGCGCATGAGATCTATGATGGAAAATAAGGACGATACTTACATTATAGTCTGGGCACCGGTAGAATCTATGACCAGTGAAGCCTTCATGGACGTAGTCGAACCACTGCACAACGGCAGGGTTACCACACTGTCATTTCGGCCATAGCCATATTGAAGCATAACTTCGATCTCTCGCAAATTTTATGGTTTTTCGGAACCGATGCTTAAATATTAAAATAAATTGATTAACGTGATACAAGTCATGGCACGTTTGATGCATAAAACAATTTATCATATTAGCGCATCATAACTAAACCACATGCCTTAGGAGATTTTAAAATATATTTGTTCCACACGATAATCACTCTACTGGGTACAGCGGGGGTATTTTCACTTCGCAAACGCGCTAGGTCCTGCTTCCCTAGCTCTCGCAGCCCTCTCACGCTTTCTGGCACGGTCGGCCTCCCGCTCATTCAAGCGCATTGCCGGTGCGCTTTGTGAGCTTGAAACTCCTCTCTCGCAACCTTGTTTCTTTCTTCACTGAGTGCGTCTTGCCACCGTTCCTCGGCCATAGTACGGCGCCTTGCCGTCTCCCTTTGCATTTCCCGCTCCTGCTCGGGAGTTTGCTCCACGTCCAAATATTGGATAAACTCGCATAATGGAGGCTAATAAAATTGAAGTTAGCTTTGCATCTATATGTTTTTTTATCAAACATAGGAGTAAGAAGTCACTTACAGGATACTTTGTCCTCCTCTCCATCTCGGGTGTTCGCTCGTACGCATAGTTCACGCACTTCCAATAACGTCTCCCGTAAGTGTAACCCATGTCTTCAGACTTTCTTAAAATGCAAAGACTGCCGCAGAGACACATGGGCCGCTGAACATCTCTTGGGACAGATTGATGAACAGACTCCCTTGATGGCGATGGGAACTCCATGTCACTCTACTCGTGGACAGAGGTTGTTTATGAACTGAAGTGCTTCCCACTCTGCTCGTCTGAATAATTTGCCTGTTGCTCCCCTTTTATAGCCGAGCGTCCGTCAATTAAATTATCAACAAAACCTAATTAGCTTTCCTAATTAGCAATTTCTGGTTGCATGCACGTATTAGAGCTTTATGGTTAGGAATCCGATGGCACTGGCACGAATTATTATTGTCAGGAATCCGATGGTAGTGGCAGGTAGGAATTGACGGTGCTGGCAGGCACGAATTGATGGCAGCGCGAATCCGATGTAAAAACACTGCAGATCGTGAGAGAATTCGATGTTGTGAGGAGGCCCCTGATACATAAAGCGCCGGTTGGATGGGCGCTTTATATAAAACGCCCACTGGACGGACGCTTTATATAAAACGCCCGCTGGACGGGCGCTATTTAGAAACCGCCCGCTGGACGGGCGCTTTATATAAAACGCTGGCTGGACGGGCGCTATTTATAAACCACCCGCTGGACGGGCGTTTTATAGTCAGTCGCCCGTCCAGTGGGCGCCAGGATGCTATTTTTTTAATTTTTTTAAACGGGCAATTATTTTTTTAATTTCGATTTAAATTAATGCTATTCCACGTACGAAAGGCAAGCTGAACAATCCTGCATATGTGTGTGTATATTAGAGTCGTTGGAGCCATATATACTCATCTTCTTCCCGATTATTACGTACCATGGTGAGCTTCAGGGCTTGTCGGCGCAAGGCCGAGATGGTGGCGCCGGCACGGTCGATGCCACGCAAGACATTACCTCTCTCCGACATCGACAACTATAGTGGTTTGCGGAGCTACCTAGCAAGAGTCAAGTTCTTCCGCCGTCGCGCAGTCGACGGCCTGGCGACGACGGAAGAGGGCAATAGATATAGTAGTAGTCAAGGAAGATGGCAAGTTGCTGAGCAAGTTGGGGGTGCAAGTTGGGGAATATTTGATGATCAAATGGATGAATAAAGAACAAGACTGCCGCTTGGTTGACTTGAGGGAGCTAGAGACAAGTAAGGAGGGGGGAGAGTAGCTGGCAACGCAAGGAGTAGAGGAAGCTGGCTGGCTTAGAGAAAAGAATCAAGAAAAGAAAGAGAGAGGAATTAAGAAAAGAAAAGGAGAGGGGAGAAGGACTAGGCCCACATGTAAGAGAGATGGAGAGAGAGGTTAAAAATAATCTTCAATTTATTTGAGTACAAAATCATATAATTATTTGAATATAACCTTTGCCAAAATAATATATTTGTATTTACAAAATATTCATTTTAAATTAATATCAATATTACTTTTATTAAACCCAACTTAAAATATAATTACAAAAATATAATTTTGGTTCTTGCAAATAGTTATTTTAAATTTTCAAATATAGATTTTAGTTTTTAGAAAATAACATGCACATAAAATAAATGATTTACATGAAATGATGATGCCATGATTTTATTATTTTTGAAAATCGGATGTTACATTGCTCCATATTGTGATGACTGACATTGACAAAGTTTGTGCGTATTTGAATGGTTTTGGGCGAGGCAACACATGTCTCGGAAATTCCCTAGGTGTTGGTGTTGCTTTGCTTT
This sequence comes from Raddia guianensis, assembly GCA_036346415.1. NCBI lineage: Eukaryota > Viridiplantae > Streptophyta > Magnoliopsida > Poales > Poaceae > Raddia > Raddia guianensis. Next base: position 21,528,728 of record CM070534.1, on the reverse strand, counting down.
TTTTAGGGTATTCTCTTGCTCGAAATATTAAGTGTTGTACACGAAAATTGTAGAGAATTTCAAGGATATCTTTTTCATGTTGGCACAAAAATTCAAATTTTTTTTTTGTCTAGATCGTGCCTTGCATATTTTCGTTGGTGGGTCTATAGAAATATATAGAAACATCACGAATCCCAAAACACTTGTAGTAATTGATAAGGGAGCCTAGGGACAAAGGAGCCCTAATTATTTCCCTATATGTAAGGTGTCGAACTTATTTAATTTTTAAATTATTTATGAAACAAAAAAAATGAAAACTACGGAAATTAAATTTGTAAAACAATTCTAATATTAAACTACATATATTTCTGTAAGCTATATTTGTTGAACGGATTAACATAACTCGGTGAAGTCACTAGTGAAGTATAATTGGTATTTTTTTTTTCAAACCTATTTTTAGTTTTGCGATTTTAACTTTCCAGGCCCTAAATATAATCTTCGTCATCAATATATTTTTGGCGGCATTTTCTATTTAGAATTATTATATAATAGAAGTCTTTATGGGTTTTAAATGAATTATGCGCTATTTTCTATTATCCTCTAGTTTACCTCCTTTCATCTGGAAAACCTTATTTTCGTTTATTGTGTCCTTGCCTTCTGAAAATTCTAAAGGCAAATAAACACGAAAACAATTTGCCTATTTGTTTAGAAACTATTATTTCAAATATAAATTCCAGTTGTAGCTAATTAATTTAATTGAACATACTAAAAAAGTTCGTGCAGCATGAGTACTTATTTAATTTGTACTTGTGTATTTAAACTTGCGACCTAGAGTTTTAACCAAACTCTAAGAGCATCCCCTGCAGGAGCATCAGGCGGCCTGCATCAGTGTGCTAACCGAGCTGGAGCTCCCCTGCCCACCAGGCACCAGCTGCACCAGCTGAATGTTTGAATTTTTTCCCGCCCCCTGTGCACAGTAATGCCGGCCTGCAGCTGATACGTATGCTCCTGGGGATGCTCTAAATAATTTTACGCTAGCTCGGACGTCCGTAGATGGATAATACAGTGATACTAACCTTTTCTTGATCATGATCAAAGAGTAGGGAAGCTTTACATGCATAAGATGCATCCTTAGGGAACGAGATCAGGTTTGTCGGCTAAAACATCTAAGCCCAGCTAGTTAGGCATGATGATGGCTTCTGTTCGCCTGCACGACGGCATATATGCCCGAAGAAAGCACTCACTCACCCGTTATGAGAGGCAGTGGTTTAGTCCAAAAAAATCTCTGCTCTCTCCTCCGCAGAGCTCACCTTCTAGTCTATCTTAGCAATGGTGCTAGCAGATTCCTAATTAAATCTAATACACTTGACGATCCATCATGGCTTATTTCTATTATAGTTTTAAATTTGTAAACAAGTATTCCCCGTTTTTTATATAAGACATATAATTTGAATGATCTTGTTTAGAAATATAAGTCGAGAATGTGAATTAATTGATGTTTTTTCTTGTCGATCTACTCTTATTTATTGCACAATTTTCTTTTTTGATGTTTTTTTCTTGTCGATCTACTCTTATTTATTGCACAATTTTCTTTTTTGATGTTTTTTCTTGTCGGTCTGCCCTTATTTATTGCACAATTTTCTTTTTGCATTTATGAAGAACTCTCTCGCATAATATTCTCTCTCATATTTTCAAGTTATTTATAACATGGATAGCATGATAATTTTTCTAACTTTTTCTAAATTTCGTAACTTCCTTAATCTATGTGCCCATTTAAATTACTCCCTCCGTTATGAAATAGTAGTCGTGTTAAACTTGTCCTCCGTCAAAGTTTTAAAACTTTATCTATAGAGAACTTTCACTACTATAGAACATAATTCATCACCGATTGATGGGACGAAAACATAATTTTGAGCTAGCACTCTACACCTTGCAAGCTACGTCATCTAAGCAAATTCCAAGCGTACGCAACAAGTTCTTGCCACCTAATGAGGCAAAAAAAATCAATTGCTCAATCTAAGCCTAGATTCAAAATTATTCATCAATTGGTGAAACCAAAACCTAATTTTGAGGTAGATCCGCACCTTCAATGTGAGGCACATCATAATTCAAGAAAATTCCTAGCTTAGGCTACAAATTTTGGCAACCTATTTCAAATGAACGAGCTATACATCGATCTACATTCATAATCTTCATGGATCATACATGGGAAAAAAAATCAAACTTTATCCATGTTTCAAGCAAGATTGAAGCTCCATACAACATCAAATGTAGTGAGCAATATATGAAGTTGCTAACCTTGCTTAACTTGGGCTTTGAGTAATTGGACAACAAATAAAAAATTTTGGCAGCACCACTCCTCTCCCTTCAGCTCTCAGTAGCCACTGTGCTGCACTGTGCTCTGGTCAGGACTAGCTCGGGCGAGTGGGGAAGAAGAAGCAGTTCAAGTACTGCAGGCCCAGTACCGGTTCAAGCCACGAACCGGTATTGAAGCCCCTCAGGCGTCGGTTGGCCTGTACCTACCTGTCAGGGACCGGCTAGTTAGTACCAGTTCGAGCCACGGTTCGATACTGATATGGCCCCCCGGCCTCGTAGCCGTTGAACCAGGATTGTTGGCACTGCTAGTCCCGTAGCCCATTCTTTGGTAATGTTTAAACTATTTAGGTTGAGAACATCAAAATCATATAGATAGATTCGTGTTAAAAAGAACTTTCATAATATTTTAATTTTAATGCATTATAAATAATTTTGTAAAAGTTTTTTTTTGTCAAAGTTATACTTTTGAGACCGTATCAATGTTATAGAGGGAGTACGGCTTACGTAAATAAATTCCTGACCAACAGGACGCCCGAAACCTTGCAATAACGCTGTCCTTGTGCTTGCAGTTTTTTAATAACTCAGTCGTCGGCATATTTATGATAGTTGCGGCCGTTAATACATCTAGGTGTATAATTATTTATTCATGGCACTTGTCACGCTCTCCTTAATATTTGTTCAGCATATATATAATTATACTAGTTGAGTAGACGGGCCCATGGCCCGTCGACGCCAAGTTTAGTGAAGAGCAAAACGTAGAAAATCTTTACAACTATCAATACAATTTAAGTCGATATAGCTGAGTCTAGCAAATAGGGAAATATATGAATAGCTCAATATAACAAAGACATGAAGTCGATATGGCTAAGTTTAGCAAACAGGGAAAGATATGAATAGTTCAATATGTTGAATTCGAAATCATTGTGCTACGCAGAAAAGATATATTGAAAGCGTAATGACACAATTCACAGAAACTACTAAAAATTTGTAAATAAACGAAAAAAGAGTAGGAAAAGCTAGGTAGGAAACTGCAACATGTATTTTTAGAAAATAAGTAATCTAAACTTGATGAATCAACATCAACGATGATATGGTGAACATGAGAAACAAACAAATTTCATGAGGTCTTGTTTTTTAAACGGACACAAAAGTTAGAACAAAAGAAAAGAATGTATTATTTCCTTGTACAACTATTTGCGAACACTAAATGTCTTAAAAATAGCTAGATCCTTTTGCGGACATCTGCATGAATAGACGCTTTTAAACTATAGTTATATATTTCAAAAGCTTTTTATTTCTATTATTTACTAATTAATAGAAAATTTAACATTTGTAATGTTTAAATTCATTTATGGACCTTCTTTTGTCTGATGTTATCATTTTTTCATTTTACCTTTTGAAATTAGTTTATAATGTCTAAATCTTTTTATACACCATTATGATGACATTACGGTGCCTTTTGGAAAGCTTTTTTTTTTCCAGAATTTTCTAAATGGACAGAATAAAAGAAAAGAATAAATTATTTCATCATATAACTATTTATGAATGCTAAATATTTTAAGAACAGCTAGATCCTTTTGTGGACATCTTCATGAATATACGCTTTTAAACTGTAGGTATATATTTGAAAAGCTTTTCATTTCTATTATTTACTAATTAATACCAGGAAAATTTACATTTGCAATGTTTAAATTCATTTATGGACCCTTACCATAAAATTTTGATTGCATTTTGAAAGTTTTAATTTATTTTAAGGTAGCTAGAAAAATCAGAATGAAAGAAAAGAATATATCATTCTTTGATTTTTCTATGTTTTTCTCAATTTTGTAGAAGAATATACACTTTTAGGAATCCTTACCATGAAATCATGATCCATTTTGTTTAGCAGGATAAAAAATAAAATTTTTAAAATAAATATACACCTGATTTATTTTGTTTAGCAGGCTACAAAAGATACCATTTTTTGCCCTTTTTCTGTTTTTGTTTTTTTCCGCGTGTCGGCATGTTGGGGGGAAAAGCGGCGTGTCTGCATGATGCGGCGTGTCTGCATGCTGCAGAAAACGGGGAGAGAAAAAGAGAAAACGGGAACAAAAAAAATGACCACGGAGTGTCAGGTGGGATTCCAATTTTCAACCAGTGTTCTGTTGCTTTGCGTTCGCGCGGGAGAACCAACCGAGCTATAGACTGTAGCAACTTACTCGGGAAAAGAATGGTAGAAAACAGAAGGTAGAAGTGGGAAGGGAAAAAACTGCAAAAAAAAGGCGGAGCGGCTGGGATTCAAACGCTGCTCTGCGGACTGAACGCTGGCGGCAAAGACCAGTAGAGCAATCACCCCATGTTGTTTAGTTTGGATGAATTTTTTTATATAGATAAAGTTTAATCGGGCGGCCGGATTTACACGTTGAACATAATCGAACGGCTGCGGTTGAAGAGGGGCGCTGCGCTGAGCTCCCCAAGCGCGGTGCGCGGAGAGGCGACCCACGTGTCGAGCAGGGACACCTCGTCTTCACGTTTGTACTATTTATAGATATTGATTGATTGATTCTAGGGAGTTTAGAAGGTATCAAAATTTTCGTTTGAATTTGAATTGGAAATTTGGAAATAAGAGTTAAGTATTTCAAAACTGCAGGATTCAATAACATGAATTAAGAAAACTATAGAATACAAAAAAAGGGAAAACTAAATTTAGAGAACTAAATTTTGGAAATTCAAAAAAATAAAAGCGAACATATCAAAATCTAGAATACAAAATATCTATAAAGCTTTACAATCCCCGAAATTCATTTATTTTATAGTTTGTAAGTGTTCTATATTTCAATTTTTTTATTTCTATTATTTACTAATTAATATCGAAAAATTAACAAATGTAACGGTTAAATACATTTATGGCCCGTTACTATAACATTTTGATTGCACTTTGATAGCATGTAAATTTCTGGATTTATTTACGCTGCTAGACCAAATTTCCTCCACTTCATCCCCTCTCTCTCTATTCTTTGTAAAATTAATGTCTTAGGGGGTTCAAAGTTTGAAAATCGAATATCAACAAATTTAAAATTAGGAAATAAATTTAAGAGAGTTTAAAAGATATTGAAATTTCCGTCTTAATTCGGGTTGAGAATTTGGAAATAAAAATAAGAATTTGAAAAACTGTATGGTTCGCAAACATAAATTAAGCAAATTATAGAATACAAAAAAAGGAAAACTAAATTTAGAAAATTGAATTTTGAGAATTAAAAAAAACGCATCGTGTGCGTGCACCATGCGCCAGCGGGTGCACCAGGAGCAGCACGCACGGCGTGAGTGCACCATGCACCGGCCCTAGGGATGGCAAGGCATGTGTATGGGTCTCAACCTATACCCATGGGTTTTCCGGGTTCGGGTATCCGCGGGTTTCTGGTTCGGGTACGGGTTTCATTCTGTACCCATAGGTACCCATGGGTTACCCGAATTAACAATGACATGTGGGTCCATGATTCTTTTATATATATATACAGACATGCACAGTGAAAACACACAACCCTAACCGGCTTAGCCCCCCGTCCTGCGCCCCCCAACCCCCACAGCCGCCGCCCCTCCACCCACTTGTCTCGGCCTCCACTCCGCCACCACGCCGGCGCCGCGCTGCCCTTCGCCTCCACCACGCCGCGCCGCGCCGCGCCGCCGCCTCGCCGCGCCGTCCCTCCAGATCCGTCGCCCTCCAGATCCGCCGCCCGCCGCCGCCCGTCTCGCCTCCGCCCCGCGGTGCCGCGCCGCCCTCGCCTCCACCACGCGGCGGACGCGCCGCCCGCCGTCGCCCTCCCACGGCCGCCGCCCATCTCCGCCTCCAACCCGCCGGCCGCGCCGCTCCTCGCCTCCACCATGCCGGCGTCGCGCCGCCCCTCCAAAGCCGCCACCGCCAAGCCGCCGCCTCTCTCTCTCCTCACTCTCCCTCCCGTCCAGCCAGCCTTCCTTTCTTCCTCTCCTGTCCTCTCTCTCCACCTTTCGGGTATGGGTACCCGTCGGGTTCGGGTATGGGCGCCGTTTTGCACCCGTGAGTGATTTCGGGTTCAGGTATGGGTGATGTTTTCGGGTTTCGGGTTCGGGTATGTCAGAAGTGTACCCGAAGATACCCGCCCGATTGCCATCCCTAACCGTCCCGCGTGTGCGTGCATGCACCATGCACCTGCCCCGTCCGTGAGCAGCAGGCAGTAGCAGCCAACAGGCGCGAGTGCAGCAGGAGGAAAAAAGTGCGTAGGAAAACGGCGGAGCTAGGATTTGATCCCATGTCTCCTACGCGAAAGCCAGCCCATCTAGCCAACAGACCAAACCGCGCGCCTTATTGGTTAGCTAGAAACAAAATTGCTTTTGAAGGTAAAAATAGAACGGACAGCCAGATCTGTCTGCTGCGGATGATCGGATGGCTCTCGTGGCGTCAGACGGAGAGGCCACCCACGTGGCGCGCGGAGGACGCGCGTTTTCGCGCTTGTACTTCTATTGATGATGATACTCCTCATGGGGCACGTACTCACTTTGTTGCAATTAATTTGGTTGATCCATGGCACTTGTTGTCACGCTATGTATATTATATAGTGCAATTAATCACTACAGGGATCACAATTTTTATCGACGGCCAAAACCGACGACACGGGCGCAAAAACTGCCGACACAAGCGAGTGTCGGCCGGCCGACGACAAAGGTCTGTCGACGCAACGTCGATGACATAGGCTATCTGTGTCGGCAGCCAAAGCAAAACCCGACAACAACACCGCATCCGTGGGACGGCCACCTGGGGAAGAACTATGTTGGCGGCCCAAGTCAGCCGCCGACACAAATACATAGTAACGGCACAGCTACGAAGACGACACTCGCCCGTGTGGATCCAGCAGACCAAACCTTAGACATCGACCCTGTCTATGTCGGCAGGGCCTAAAAGGCCGACGACACAGGCCCTGTTTGTGTTAGCGGTGAGTGGAGGGTCGCCGACACTGGCCCTGGCTGTGTCGGTAGGGCATGCATGACCGCCGACACAGGTCAATGACTTGGCGACGGGTTTCTTCTTGGGTGACTTGGCCTCTTTGTTGGCCTTCTCCGCAACGTTCTTGAGGAGGAGCACGGATGTAGGGCAGCAAGCCATCGTGGGCAATGGTGACCCCGGACAACAGCTTGCCGAGCGAGGTACTCGAGGACGACGGTGAGGTAGACGGGAGCATCGGAGTAGATGGGGACGAGGTAGACGGGGGCGCCGCGTTGCCGGCTAGCTAGAGAACCTCGGCGGCGAGGCAGACAGGGGCTCTAGAACCTTTTCTTCCTTGGGTCCCCCACCCCCAGCCCTCCTCCCACCCTGAAAGAGGATCCTAAGGCCTAGAGGGGGGGTGAATAGGCAATTTTAATTTTTCTTTGATTAATTGTTGATTAAGCATCAAATTAATAGTGACCCAATCCTAGTGTCAATTGATACATAGCGGATCACGATAAACAAGTTAACAAGCAACTAAGACATGGCATCACAATCAACACATTCAATGCAACGGTAGTAAGTGCGGAAAGTAAATAAGAGGGCGACACGGTGTTTGTTTGACCGAAGTTCGGAGCCGCAACTCCTACTCTCCGTTGAGGCTACCCCTTGCGCACAAGGACCGGCTCGCTCTCGAGCCTCACGCCTCACTTACTCCCGGTAGTCATTCCGCCACTCCGGCGAGGTGGACTCCGTCACCCGTACACCGACTCAAGAGTAGCCACACGCCGAGGCCTACTCTCAAGCCCACGCCTCCACGAAGGATGTCTTCAAAAGTAACAAGTCCGAAACGCCCCGATCATGCCGGATCGAAGGACTTCCATGAAGCTCGGTATTGGGGTTTGATGGATTGTGGATTTGGATGATCTTGTGGGTGGAGGAATGGCTCTAGAACACCTAATTGATGAGCTATGAATGTGGTAGGTGAAGTGGGCAGCAAACCTCAAAATAGCCGACCACTAGGTAGGTATTTATAGCCCCAAGAGCAAAACTAGCCGTTGCCCCTCGGAAGAGACAAAAGACTAGCCGTTACACTCTACGGACGCCGTCCGAGCGGACTCGGACGCCGTCCGACAGAGCGTACTGCTCACCAAAATAGGTTTATCGGACGCCGTCCGGTCCCCACCGGACGCCGTCCGACAGTAAGGATCGAGCAGCTTATTGGAGCTACGGGACGCCCCAGACGCCGTCCGGCAATGAGAAACAACCAAATTGAACTTGATTGGACGCCGTCCGGTTACTACCGGACGCCGTCCGACGATGAATATAAATTTGGATTTTTGGGCTGGTCGGACGCCGTCTGGCCTTACCAGACGCCGTCCGGCAGAATAGATTTTCGGGTGAAAAGCGAGGGGGAAATTTAGGTGGGTTTCTCTCTCTCTCTAGAAATCTCACATAGGGATATTTGGGTATTTTTAGAGATGGTGGATCATGAAACCGAGTTTTCAAGAATTCATAAAGATCCGGCATAGTCCGAGATATTGAACCCTTTTGAAATCCGACGAAAAACAGGAAATAAACCTAACTACTCCTAATCTATCGTGACCTCTTCTCTCTCTTGGTCCGCGACTAGAAATCTTGGAGCAGCTCAGAAAATTGTCGACGCTTCAAATTAGGGTTTATAAAAATCGCCGAGTCTTCGCTAGGGTTCCGAGAAGTCCAAAAAACCCCTAGCCCTTTATATTAATTAATTTTGTCATCAATGCCACTAATAAAAATTAGGGCTCAACGATGCTCACAATCTCCCCCTTTGTGGCACTTGATGGCAACCCAAGAAAGAATAAAATTTTTGAGCTGCAAAAAGGGTTAGTGCAATACAAATATGCGAACAAATTGAATAAATAAGAAACCACAACTCGACCACAAGGATGTGCAAATAAAGGAAGCTCTCCCTAAATTCATGCATAAATTAAGTTCAGAAGCCAACAAGGTTCAAAAGACATAAACCAACCAAAGAAACAAACACAAATTTTTAACCGAGTATCGAGGCAACAAATAATATTACAGGTAAGCACTGATAAAAATTAGGGCTCAACGATGCTCACACACCCGTCGCCTTCTTCACCTTGCACACGCCGCCGTCCATCTCCACGCTCCACCAGGTGCTCTGCTCGGGAGGAAAGCGATCCGCGTGAATTTGGCTTGGCTAGCATTTATAGGTGTGCGGGAGGGAAGCGATCCGCGTGACGTGCTTTTCCCGTTCTTGGATTTCACACCAGATGACGGTCCATATTCGCTCCAACGGGCACGATCCATGTGAGCCTCCCATGGACCAATCCGCGATGACGACACAGGTCAATGGACATGCCAATGAACTTGTATCGGCGGGCCATGTAGAGCCACCTACAAAGCATGACCTGTGTCGGCGGCCTGCACTGTGCCGGCAACACAGTTCCAGCTGTGTCGATGGCCTTGCCTGGGCCGCCGACACAGAGTATGCTTGCCCTTTGTTTGGGAGCATCCAGGTTGGTCCCACATGGCATGGAAGTCCTCTGTTTGCCATGCGGGACCACCTTCAAGTCCTCCCGTCTGAGGCGTTAGGTTGCCGTGAGGAAAGAGTGCCTGTGTCGTCGGCCGGCCGTTGCTAGTCGCTGACACAGCTCAATTAGGCGGGCAGCGAAATTCAAAATTCCGGACACATCGATACGTCACTGTGGCCTATGTCGTCGGCTTGTTGCTAGCCGCCGACACAGCTCATATGGCCGACCAGGCATAATGCCGGGGAGTATGTTTGTCGTCGGTTTCTGGTGGAGCCGCCGACACAGGTCCAAATTTGTACTGCCGGGTCTTCTGCCGCTGACATAGATATTTCGGCCGACGACCCTGATAACTTTTTTTGTTGTAAATACTTATTCCACATACGAAAGGCAAGCGAACAACCCTGCATAAGTGTGTGTGTATATATAGCGTCGTTGCCTCGTTAGCTAAATATACTCATCTTCTTCCCGATCATTAATTACATACCATGGTGAGCTTCAGGGCATGTCGGCGCAAGGCCGAGATGGTGGCGCCTGCGCGGTCGACGCCACGCGAGACCTTACCTCTCTCGGACATCGACGACTACAGTGGTTGGCGGTACTACCTTGCAAGAGTAGAGTTTTTCCGCCGCCGAGCCGTCGACGGCCCGGCCACGACGGAGCCGGCGAGAGCCGTCCGGGCGGCGATCGCGGAGGCGCTGGTGTACTACTATCCGTTCGCCGGCCGCCTGCGGGAGAAAGTCGCCGGAGCTAAGCTGGAGGTGGAGTGCACGGGGGAAGGGGTGGTGCTCGTGGAGGCGTACGCGGATGTGCGGCTCGAGGACTTGGGCGAGCCGCTGCTGCCGCCGTTCCCGTGCGTCGAGGAGCTGCTGTGTGACGGCGTAGGCGACGCCGGGGTCGTCGTCGACAAGCCGCTGTTCTTCCTGCAGGTACGTACGCAATGACTTCCACTGGGCTAGTTCTTTTAGTTTACTATATACTCCATATACTAGTATGTATGGGTAAAGCAAGTCCCTATGCATAAGGACTGGGCTTTGAGATAAAACCATTTTTTAAAAGGGGTAAATTACAGAGCAGGTAAACGAAGTTGTTCCGTCAAACTACGTATATATATAGTTACAAAAAGTTGTATAACTATTTCAAGTCTGGTACAAAACCAAGTTTTTTTTTCTCTATTTTTCACGCTTAAAACCTCACACAAAATTTTCTCGCTAGAAGATCCAACGTTTATGATAATTTAAATTTGAATTCAAATTATATTTTTGTAAGGCTTCTATCTGGACCTTGTGAGAAAAAATTTGTTAGTTAAATTTGCTTTATATTTTCATATATTTTTGGGATTTTAAATTTATATGTCAAATTATGTATTTGCGCTGCACCAGTTTGGACCTCCTAGCAATAAAAAATCCTAGGTCTTAAACATAATGGACAACGGTCCAGTTTTGGAACTAAATTGAAACGCACAGACCAAACTTTGTGCATACAAATATATGGTTTTGTGGATTTTAGATCTAATAAAAATGCTGGAAAATTTTATAAAAATAAATACATATACCAAAGAACACATACATGAATATTAATAAATACATAAAAGTTGAACCGCTTCATCTTGGTTTTTTTCCAAGCAAACAACCGAGAGGTGTGTGTGGTACCATAGTGTAGTTATATTTATTATATTTTTCATATTAACCGGCACTTTTTAAAGTCCAGGACACATTTATTAGCATATATTATAATTCAGATTTGATTGTTAATTATTGCACAGAAGGGATTAGTTGGCAAAGATCCATGTTGCATTTTCAGCGCCTGATCAAAGTGTAGATGTAGGGTTTGGATTGCTTATGGGACATATGATATTAATTTCATTTTCAAACTGAATGGACATGGACATGAATACACTTCTACACGTAAGCAAGTTTCGTATTGACCGCAAGTCCACTCGTGGCTGCTGCGGTCAGTCGGTCAATACAGAAAGGACAGTACGAGTCCACGGTCCAACTTGGACCAGGCACAAAGCGGAACCAAATTGCAAGGCCCACCCAGCAGCAAGTGGCAATTCGATAAAGGTGTAAAAGTCGATGGAATTGAGGTCCTTATTAGAAAGTCAAACACTGAACTAAGCTTGGAGCGTAAGTGAGTTAACTCAAATAAAAACAGTAAATGGGCATGCACATTTTAAGATTTTTCCATAGCAAGTACTTTCAAAATCAATAAACCAAATCTGTCAAATACATAAAGGGTGATTAGTGAACCATATCAATCAAATGCATGCAGGTAATTTCCCATTTTTAAAATGAATTTAAAGCGTGACGCAACACACTTCATTAAATTAAATAAAAAGAAGTGGTACAGTCCATGTACATATAATCATGTAATTTGCTGGTAAAATGAACAAGATAATACTCCCTCCAGTTTGATAATTCCTGTCGTTTTAGACATGATCTCATATACCAAGGAAATATTAAATATCTCATAGTACTCCATATAGTCAAATAAATGCTTGTAACTTAGTGGTTGCTCCCATTTTCCCATGAGTTGCATGTCTAGGTTCGAATTTTGATTCTATACTTTATTTACATGCACACCCAACAAATGGTTCTATGGCCACGTAAAGTTTTGTTTGCAATCAATGCATCCTAGAACGATAGGAATTTTTCAACTAAACACAAAACGCTCCAGCAACAGGAATTATCAAACTGGAGGGAGTACATGAGATCACAGACTAAACAGAAATTTATGCTCCAGTAACGTAATTCTCTAGATAATAAATGGCACGTGGACTCGCTGAAGGCCTGCATGTGCTTCGGCTGACGGTGCTTGTGGCGAGGAGTTTGTCTTTGCTCGATCCGCGTCCGGCCGGCTCCGCCGTGGGGCTTGCCGGGAGCAGACGCTCGAGCCATGCGAGCTGGCGGGAGCTCGCCGTGCGGCATGGCTGCAGCTCTGCTCCCGCCGTGCCATGCAGTGGCCGCCATGCCCAGTAGCGGGAGTGGCTGTTAGTCCCACAATTCTTATTTACAGTAGATTATTTTATTAAATACAATTGTTGATTATTTTAGGTATTTTGCCTTCTATCGGAGGGACCTACAGGACCTATAAGGCCAAATTTTAACAAAAATATTTTTCTATCATCTTAATCACATGGAGGCACCTCCACTTGCTTTTGACTCGGGGTTTGGCAACATGTTAATGGTTCAATCCAGCAAACACCTTGGGCTAAGCAGAATTAAGTTAATGAAACACCATTTATTACTCTTAATTCAAAATTAACTAACCCAACAAATGGCCTGATGTCATAACTTCTCGTTCTCTACTAACTTTACTAATTAATGTTGCTAAACAAGGACAACGATCATTTTTTGCGAGCAAACTATCTTGTGTACACAGGGGTTTCCGTGTACACACAGGGGCGGATCTACAGTGTAATGACCGGTGTCATACGACACCGGTGCCTTTTGAACATTCCCTTATTGTCTAGTGCTACCTCACTAGTATATATACATATAAACCTATGTTTTAAAGCTAAAAACCAGTGAATTAAGCTTAAAATGACCCCGACGACCCCAGTGACTTATTTTTTTGGATCCGCCCCTGTGTACACACCGTGTACACTAACAACCAAAGGTCATAAAAAAAATCTGAAAACATTTGTAGAAGTACTTCATTGGTCACTCTAACTATGTATAAAATTTCAAGGTCAAAATCATTCTATATTATGAGTTACAAAAAAAAAAGAAAATTCTGACTAATTTGAATAGTTTTAAATTAACAAATTTTCCCTTTTCTGTAACTCTTAATATAGAATGAATTTGAACTTACAACTTTATGCATAGGTATAGTAAGATCACGAGTATATCTACAAAGGTTTTTAGAATTTTTCATAATTTTTGCTAGTTTCGTAGGTAGAATTTTTTTGGAGTTCTCTTCACATCTATATATACAAAAAACCGTTCCCCTAATCTATGGAATTTCCTGGCCAATCCACAGCCGTTGGTCTCGCTATGAGATTTGTGCACAACCCCCTTCCCCTCTCACTTGGTATTTTCCACAAAAAAAAAATCTCCAAACCTCCTGAATAAAAACAATCGGGTACTTCTTCCTCGTCTTCGTCTCTCTCCTTTCTCCACTGACCTGGTCACCACTGTTGTCATCGCCGTCGCCATGCCACACGTAGTTGCCGACGCCACATGTAGTCACCGCTGCCGCGCTGCGCGTTGTCGTCGCTTCCCCGATCGTCGTTGTCGTCGTCGCCCCGCGCGTCGTTATTGTCGCTGCCCCATGCATCGCCGTCGTCACCGTTGCGCCGCATGTCGTCGTCGTCGTTGCCGCCCCACGGGTCGTCGTCGCCATTGAAACTACCATCCAGATACAAAATGAAATGGGAGGGAAGGTCGTGCGGTGTTTGAAAAGAGGAGAGAAACCAGATCCGGATTTTTAGGCATTTAATTAGTTTCCTAACTAACAAATCTTGTTCATTTGGAACGCCCCGTTCGAAAAACTATTATAACTTATACATAAAAAACTATAACTTATACATCAAAAAACTATATCCGGTTTTTTGCAAAAGAAAACTGATTGCTTTCTAAAAACTATATCGAGCTTAACAACAAACTATCGATTTTTGTCTCCTTGGAGTTCTATAATATACAGTAACCCACGCTCTGTTTTAAATGCGCAGTTATTATTATTTTTTTTACCGTTAACAGAGAGAAACAGAGTGTCGTTACGCCATCGAGCCATGCGACCGGTACCTGGCTCGCGGGCTGAATAACTACTCAGCACCTACAGTGTTAAATAGTGTATATGTGTGTGTGTGTGTGTGTGTTTGTGTGTCATCGGGTTAGAACTGACGAGTCATGTGACACAACTGCACACACATAACAAAACTAGCTAGTAAGAGCATCGCCAACAAGATATCCATATTTTGTTCTCTATATCCCCTCTCTAAATCACTATTTGTTCCTTGTATTTGTCCCCTGTATTTTCACTGTCGGCTTTTTAACAGAACCACAAGTAATACTTTCACTGGTGGGTCCATAAACAACTAGCTAGTGATTGGCTAATCTATCATTGTCGGTTCTATAAAAAAATTTTAGTGATATTAAAATATTATCGCTACCGGTCCTATGAGGCGGTTCTAGATAAGAACTGCCAGTAATCAGTGTTAGCCTAAACGGTAAACGGTAAACAGTCGGTCAACCTTCGTTTAGCCAATATTCGGATTACACGGCTGTTTAAACGGACTAAAAAATGGATTAAACGGGATTAAACGGATTAATCAGCCTAAACGGCCTGCACAGTTGGCTAGCGAGTAGCGTTTAAACGTCGTGTAAACGGGCTAAACGACTGTTTAGGCGAACAGTGCCAGTAATACTATTTTTTACAAAATTTTCTATATATTTAAAATTTCGTAATTTGTTCATATGAACTTGGATGGAAACAAACTTTATATGTAAATTGTAGCACTCGAAAAGATCTACAACTTTGTAGTTGAAATATTTTTCATTTGAAGCAATTTAGATGCTCAAATGTTTATTAGAATATTAAACAATTTATGATTTACTCAAACGAAGTTGGATTGAAATAATATATACATAAAATTTTAGCTCATGAGAAGATCAATTAATACCATTTAGATAGTCAAAAGGTTGTTTAAAGTTTTATAAAACAAAACTTAAATGATATGCATATCCTAAATAAATAAAAAGTGGTACATGGGTGAGGTGGTTAGCTAGGGTGTGTAAGAGTGAAGAGGTCATCAGTTCTAGTCCTACTATTAGCATATTTACATTCCTTGCATATTTGCATTCCTCGTGAAAAAACGCACTATGAGTGCTTATACAGTGGTAGATGGTGTTGGGTGTGGTGCCTAGTTTGGCTTAATGTAATTTTTTAGCTATTTACTACCACTAAAAATTGTGTTTTCTAGCACCCATTATTACTAGCGGTTCTTTTATAGAATCGGCGGCGGTTCAAGAACCGACAGTAATGGTCCTTGACTGTCACTGACACATAATCAAGTACTAACGGTTCGAAAACCGTCGGTGATGATAGTTTCGAACCGTCAGTGCTGTCGTTTTCTATTGCCGTGATCATCGGGTTTCCTACTGGTCCTCTATTTCAATGTATATATGGAGTGCACAGTACTTTCGAGTGCCTGATGTGGGTGATCTCACATGTCGTGAGGTCCTGGCACCGTAGTCAGTTTGACCCGTTGCTCGGCCCTTAATTTGCTAGCTACTAGGCATTGGTCTATCAATGTTGTCGTTTTCTATTGCCGTGATCGTCAGGAATACTTACATGTCGTAGGAAAGAAAACAAGCACTTAAATTACTTTATAGGTCTTCGCACCGTGGTCGGTTTGACACGTTGCGCTGCCACTAATTTGTTAGCTACTAGGCATTGGTCTAATTGGATTATGAGTCTACTGATTTCAAATTTATTATTTGGGATGGTTGGAATGGTAATTTCATTTAGTTGCCTGTCGCAAATTACTCCCTCCGGTCAAAAAAGAAGTTGCCGTTGATTTTTGGACACGTTTTTGACCATTCGTCTTATTAAAAAAAGCTATATAAATATTATTTATTTTGTTATGATTTGATTTATTATTAAATGTATTTTAAGTATAACTTATATTTTTATATATTTGAACTAAATTGTTGAATAAGACGAATGGTCAAAGCTAGGTGTGTACAAAAGTCAACGGTGACTTCTTTTTGTGACCGGATCGAGGTAGTAAGATTTTGATTTGTGAATGTATAGTGCATGACCAACAAGTACCAACCATTCAAAGGAACAATTAATATATGTGTGAAAATGGGAAAGAATATTTTAACACACGGTTTATTTGATTATTGTGGCAGTAAAGTAAGATATTTTTGTCCATTTACTCCAAAAAGATAATATTAATTGTTTGACATAGCATTAATTTCTCAAGCGAGTAGGGACACCCTCAAAGTGAAAATCATCGATCGTCCTATATACTCTATATTATGAGTAGCACTAACGTGTATCTAGCTAGGTACACAGAGGCTTCCATGTACCTAATTTTATATCGCGACACATGTCCCACCCTTTCCACCCCTCGCGCCGGATGGCTCCCTGCATGTGACGACGTCATCATTGACTACATTTTTTTATTTTTTCATTATATTTTTCAATTGACAACTCCGATCGCCGAATGAATTTCACAACGTTATAATAAAATTAGACCACACTTGCTATAAAAAAGTTTTAATATTTTTTTACATATTTATAGGGACAAAAAATATGTATGTGCGTCATGTGTAGTCACATAAATAAGATGTAATGTAATCAAATTATTCATACCGTGTAGTCAAGTAGTTTGATACAGTGTATGACTGAGAATTTAACCTACATTGTAATCAAATCATGCACATCGTGTTGTCAAGTAGTTTGATTTAGTGTATAACTACTTGGTACGAGACATTTGCTCATGTGCATGTTAGTGTTGATGTCATCGCATGTAAGCATGATGCTAGTATAGTCATGTACTCATATGATTTGTATTATATAGTCAAATAGTGTTGCTTGATAGTCAAGTTTTGTACCTTTGTAGTCATGGAATTTTTAATTTTTTTATATTTATTTTTATTCGTTTATGCAAAATTATATATCGGATTGAAATTTATGCACAAATAGGCGCCGGTCGCACTTTGAATTCGCGACAGATACCCAGTTGCACTTTGGGCGCACGATAGGTTGGTGAGAAGGCAGGCGCAGTCGGCAGCACGGTCGCACATTCATTTCAGGATCAAGACTGTAGCTTCAAGATACATGTGCCTTTGTTCATCGAACTTCTTTTACCTATTAACACTTCATACCATATCCAATTTACACAAAACAAATTTTAAAATTCATGTAAAATACTAAAGAACCTATTTTTCAAACTTTCAAAATTTTTAAATTTTTTTGAATTTTGAATTTCGAATTTACACTTGAATTTGTATTTGAATTTTTGAATTTTGAATTTTAAAAATTCTAAGTTTAAAAAATGGGTTCGTTAGAATTTTACATGAATTTTAAAATTTGTTTCGTGTAAATTGGATATGGTATGAAATATGAAACTTCAAATTTTCGTGTAAATTCGAAATTCAAAAATTTGAAGTTTCATATTTCATACCATATCCAATTTACACGAAACAAATTTTAAAATTCATGTCAAATCGTAAACAACCCATTTTTCATACTTTGAATTTTTGAAATTCAAAATTCAAAAATTCAAATACAAATTCAAGTGTAAATTCGAAATTCAAAATTCAAAAAAATTTAGAAAGTTTGAAAGTTTGAAAAATGGGTTCTTTAGGATTTTACATAAATTTCGAAATTTGTTTCGTGTAAGTTGGATGTGGTATGAAGTGTTAATAGATAAAAGAAGATCGATGAACAGTGCCAGCACACTGTAGCTAAGTACCGGTCGTGAATTGAGAGTGCGACCGGTGCCTGGGCGGCCTGGCTCTCCTGCGCGCCGTCTTCTCACCAACCTATCGTGCATCCAAAGTGCGACAGGTGCCCTGTCGCGAATTCAAGGTGCGACTGGCGTTTATTTTTATCTAATTTTCAATCCGACATATAATTTTGCATAAACGAATAAAAAAATATAAAAAAATAAAAATTCGTAGTCATGTTGATCCTTTATTATATTATGTAAAGTGGTAAAAATATGTTCACATGATCTTGACTAGGTTATAATTTAGTTTTACGCCTGTACTGTCATTAGGTCATGCCATATATTATAGTCAAGCTCAGGTTAAAATTGTAGTCAAGTAAAAGATATGTAGAATTTATATGGTAAGGCCGATCTAGTTTTATGCGCAAAAATGCCATAAACATAATGGTGAAAACGGTTCATCAATGGAACACTCCATTCAAAAGTTATGACAAAAAAATAAAAATAAAAACGAGGTTGTTACACTGACATCGCATGCATGTGTACTATGCACTGTAGTGATGTCATGCCATATATTATAGTCAAGCTCACGTAACAACCCGTAGAATTTTAGTCAAACAAAAAATATGTAGAATTTATATGGCAACACCGGTCTAGTTTTGTGCGCAAAAATATCAAGAACATCTTAGTAAAAACGGTTTGCCAATTGAACACTCCATTTAAAAGTTATGATAAAAAAAACGAAATGAAAAAAATGTTGTTACGTGCATGCACAGGAAGGGAAAAAAAGGCGCGCGGGGTTTTATGGGACACTGTCACAACCAAAAGTTAGATACAAGGAAGGCTGCGTGTAGTCTTCATGTTTGGATTGTACTCCCTCCTTTCTAGTATGTAAGGCATAATTTGTTTTCACTTTTTTTTCAATCTATAAGACGCAGCTGCGTTGACGGTTCAGAAGTTCTAGAAATACCTTTCACTATGTAGGAAACTAATTAATTCTAGAATCGCATTATTTCCTTGCGCTGATATTTCCTTCCCCTGCATGAGCGCTGATAAAAAATCATCTCATTAATTAGGGGCAAATCAGGAATCACAAGTGCTATACACGGTCTACTTGGTATTCATGAAAATCAAATTATGCCTTACATACTGGAAAGGAGGGAGTAGTTGCCAATCACGTAAATTCTAGCTAGGTTAAGCTGAGAAAAGCTGATTCCATCCAGGTTAATTAATGTTAGCTAATCCAGTACTCCCTCCGTCCTACAAAGAGTGCATTTCTAGAATTTTTAAGACAGATTAGTAGCTATGAGAAATGACCCAGCTGCCTCTAATTAAAGTTATTAACAACCACATGCATGCACCTTGGAAAGGTAAAATAACAGGCAATTAAATGTGTATGTACCTTAAAAAGGAAAAAAAACCAGGCAATTTAATGTGCATGCACCTTGGAAAGGGAAAAAACAAGCAATTAATCAACCAAATGAACCCATCTAGATGGTCCAAATGCTACAAATGCACTTTTTTTGGGATAAATTTTGAACGCTAGAAATGCACTCTTTGTGGGACTGAGGGAGTACTCCGGTTCAGGTTTAATAGACGTTTTAGGTGATTCTCGAAAATACATGAATAGTAGACGTTAAAGTTTTTTGATCTCTGATTTGTCCGTTTTGTCCCTAGCATTAAGTACTCCTCTGGAAGCTCAAACCGTCCACAGCATCGCATATTCGCATGCAACTTCCGAGGTATGCAACGCCAGCTAACGAAGCAACGGGTACATGTATTCCCAAGGTGCTTCGTACTGCTATTTCTCTTCCATGCTAATGACTAGCAACGATGAGTAAAGCAAATAAGAGAGCTTACCGATTTCTTGAGGTGGCTCCATATTTAAATCTATCTGATCACCTGGATCTCTACCATATGAACCAGGTGACATTTCTTCTGTTGTGTTTTTTTTTCATTCTAAAAAAACGTTGCACTAGTGAAAAAAATATAATGCCACCACGCTATACACCAAAGCGAAAGATGGCAGCACAGAGCAAATTGGCGCCATGCAACACCGTCCAAATGAGCCGCCAAATGAAAAAAATTGGTGCCATGCACGAAGAAAATTAGCGCGCATGCCATGAGCCAGGAAAATGAAGAGACGCTGCGTAGAAAAAAAATTCAGATGTATAACATACATGAAGGAAAAGTAATTAGGGCATTAGGCACGTACGTTTGCAGCACATACGCCCTGCATCCGAAGGAGTAGTACATGTTGCTGGAGAAAAAAAAAAAGAAAAGAGGCACGTACGCCATGGATGCATGGGAGGAAAAAAGCATTCTCCGCTGCACCTACCAAACAGAATAGAAGAATCCTACCAATCAGGCTATTCATCACTTATTACGAAGCAATGAACCAGGGAATAAATATATTTGTTTGTGCAACCGCAGGTGACACAGCTCAAGTGCACAAGTTTCGTCCTTGGATACCACATATGCCACCCCATGGCTGATGGGTATGGTATATGCCAGTTCATTACTGCCATTACCAACCTGGCAGGCGGCGCCGCGGCTCCGCCGGTGCTGCCCGTATGGGAAAGGGAGCTCCTAATGGCACGAGCTCCACCGCGCATCACACGTATCAGCCCGGCGTACGAATCCTTCCTCCGTCTCTCATCCTCGACGACGGCCGCCGATGCTGTCTCCTCGTCATTGCTGTCGACAACGCCGCTCGAGAGCATGGAGAATATGGAGGTGAGGTCCTTCGTCTTGGGCCCAAGGGAAACGACCGCCTTGCGAAGCCACCTCCCTGCCCCCATGCGCCCCAGCGCCACCACGACTACCTTCGAGCTCCTCACATGTGTGATGTGGCGCTGCCGGACGATCACCATGGGCTACGGCCCTGGACAGCGAGTGTATCTCTCGTTCACGCTGACTGGACGAGGGAGGCTGAAGCAAATTCCCCGAGGATTCTACGGGAACGCGCAGTTCCCCACGCTGGTGGAAGCCGACGTGGACGAACTGCGCGGGAGCCCGCTTGCTGACACCGTCCGGCTGATGCAGAGGGCCAAGCGTGGAATGACGGAGGAGCACTTGAGATCGATGGTGGACATGGCGGCGATGTTTGCTGGGCGGCGGGTCCGGCCGACGGCGGAGTATCGCATATGCAGTGTCCGACATTACTCGCGTCGGGGTGAAGAGCTTCGACTTTGGGTGGGCCGAGCGGGTTGGCGGCGGGCCTGCCATGCACAGGTGGACCAGCTACCTCATGGGCTGCAAGAATGCCGACGGCGAGGAATCGGTTGCCGTGTCAATGCTGCTGCCGAGGCCGGCCATGGAGAGGTTTGCCCAGGAGATTGGCGCTTTGTTGAGCACGAATGGAGAGAAGAAAAAGGTTATACCAAGTTCATTGTAGGTCGCCCGTCCAGATCCACTCCACTCCTCCAGCCTGCCGCCGGCATTGCGTGCAATAATTGGATCTGCGTATATTGGAGTATATCTATTCCAGTTTGCGAAAAAAAATTTATCTGGCCGTGTACTTTTGCATTGATTTCCACCGGCCATTGATTATGGTGGGATCAGATCATAATGGCCCATATACAAATAAAGCAGGGGGCATCTATTATCACGTAAATTAGATAAAATAAGAGATCTCCACAATCGGTTATAGTGGGAACCCAGCTTTGTCTTTTTAATATAGTTCACAATAATATTTCTTCTTCTTCACTCATGTTTGTGTTCTCAATTCACTTACAGAAACTAGCCTTCTAGGCGAGGATAACAGTGTACGCACGTGGTTGAAAACAAACAGACCCATATGGTGTTGTGATTTGTGAAACCATGTGGAGGTCGCTTGTCGGGATCCGCAAAATGTAGTCGGGCCCTTCTGTGCGTTTTACTTGTACTAATCCCTCGATCAGTACCTAGTACATATAGATATTAAAACATAGATCACCACTATTCTCATCAAAATTGAACTATTAAATCAAAGTATGGCCATTTAGGCTCATAATATAAAAAATTGGCATGCACGCTATACAGCAACGAAAGTCTTAAATACATAGCAAAAACCAAAATATATTTCAACATGATTCCACATGCAAGTTGTAGTAGCAATCCTAGGTGTCGGAGTAATCCACATCCTTAACACCGTCGGTGAAGTCATTGTCTCGGGTTCACCGTCATCCAGGTAGTAACACTGAGAAACCGGACCTGCTTGTTGGAATGAGCAACCCTGAAATGAACGTGAGGGTGAGTATATGTGCAAAAACTCACAAGTCAAATTGGCATATGCACATGGGTCTTAATTAGCAAGGGAAAGGTTAGCGTTTATTTTGTGAAAAGCAAATTTTGTAAAATTTTTCTATATCTTTGTAAAATTTTGGATATATTAATATTGGCGGCCAGGAAACTAGAGTTTGCTAGAGTTGAGCTTACTTGTTGAAATGGGGATCAACGAGCCCCTTTTCGCGGTTTACTAGGGCTTTCAGAGGCAGAGGAGTACACGGTGGTTTAGGGTAAACAGAAAACGACTACACAGTGATTTTTTACCCTAGTTTGGACCTCTCTCCTTCGGGATAATAGCCCTATACCTGACCTTCATTTTCATTCCGAAAAGATTACTAGGGAAGGGTAACCAAATAAGGAGGAGTCTACTCGAGAAGCCATATATGTGTTAAAAGGGTATGAGGCGTATGTGTGCCAATTTATACTAAGCTGAGTGAGATGGATTGCCTAAGTCTAGGATGGATCGGCCCTTTTCGATAGCGCCCAAGGTGCCCTATCAATACTAGCGAGGGAACGGAGGCTGCCTTTTATCGCACAGGAAAAATCCTAAGTGTCGGTCAGCACGCGTATGCACTGTAGCGGCTACTCAAGTGTGTGGCGCATCTAGGTGACCAATTGGATGAAACAAGACTATTGTACTATAGCAGGCACTTGATTACATGGGGCACCGGGACTGTTGCTAATCTTTTAGGCCTCACACCTTGTCATGGACGAGCGATCTCCGTTCCATTTCTGTCTACCATGTGGTCATCCAAGCTGGGAGGTTTCTTAGGCGGGGGGTTTGCTTAGGTGGGTTGACCGGGACTCAAGCAGTAGTTGCTTAGGGCCGCCCCGCTTTGCTCAACCCGAACTTTCCCGTGGGCGAGCATCCATAGAAAGGTCAGAGGCTCCTAGAGGGATTTATGTTTACGTCATCCGGTGAGGCCCAGCTCCAGGTTAGGCCCATGGGTTTTAGACATAGGTGAGGTTTTTTGCAATGTTTTCGAGAGGGCTGGACTTTACAATTAGGGGTGTAAACGGCACGGATATTTTTTAGACCGGACCGGCCGAAATCGAATTCAAATTCGGATAGGATCGGATCGGATTGTTTCAGATTCGGTTTCGATATCGGATATTTAGATTCGGATACGGTATCGGATACGGGACGTTTAATATTGCCGGATCGGATAATTTTTCGAATATACGGTCCGAATATAAACCGGATATCCGGTTTGACATGAGGCCCATCCGCTCAATAGGCAACTACCTAAGGTCCAACCGGCCCAACTAACCAAGGCCACCAACACCAAGGGCAATGCAAGCGTACTGTGTATGCAAGACTAGCCTCTGGTCCTCCTACTCCCAGGCTCCCAGCAGCCGCCGCCACCCCAAGCGCCTACTTCGGCGCCGCCCCGCCACCTCTTGTTACCCGCTGGCCTGCTCGACTTTCACCGACTCCGGTTCCTCCCGTGCCGCCCCAGTCCGGCCACGACCAGCGCCGCCCTGGCCCCGACCCTCGCCGCCTCCGACCTCAACTAGCGCCGCCCCAATGTCCGGCGTTCGACAACCGCTACTTCGCCAACCTGCTGGGCGGGCAAGGCCTGCTGCGCTGGTGCAGAACACCACAACGAGGGCTAGGGTGGCGGTGTTTGCACAGAGCCAGGAGTGCTTCATCAGCTGGGCCGCCACCTTCGCCAGGCTCACCGCCCTCGGCGTCAAGACTGGCACCGACGGCGAGGTTCGTATGTCCTGCTCCAGCGTCAACGGCTCTGACCAATCAAGAACCGGTCAATCCTGGCCCATGCCATGGAATGTTAATTAGTACACACATAGCGATCAGATTAGCAAGGAGGAGCTAGCCGAGATTGAACGAGATTGACTCGTTTGTTGTTGTATCTGATGGTACTGATAATGCATGCTTGTACATGATTCAAAACTTGAATTACTTCGAGACAGCCTCCTGCTCGTGGGCCGTTAGGTCAAGGCTCTCTCAACGTCCGCCTTGACGCCATCGAGACAGCCTCCTTCTCGTGAGCCGTTAGGCACGACTCTCTCAACAACTGCATTCATATCGTCGAGACAGCCTCCTCCTCGTGGGCCATTAGGCACGGCTCTCTCGACGGTCAAATTTATGCCGTCGAGACAGCCTCCACCCTCTCTCGACGGCCGCCTTGATGCCGTCAAGAGGACCTTCTCCTCGTGGGCCACTAGGCCATGCCTCACTCGACGGCTATATTCAAGTGGGCTATCGAGACTAAGTAGACTCGAGGATTTTTGTTAAATATCTTCAAGACAGGTTCGATGGTTTATCAGTGGGCTGTGGAGAGAAATTTCTATCTCGAGGGTTGTACCTTTTAGAGCGCTCGATGGCCAACCCAACTTTTTAAAAAATTTTAAAATATGAAAACAACTATGCTGCTACTCATATGCGTTCCATTGTCTATTATGCATCTAATAACACCACTAGTCAAAAAATAGGAAAAATCCAAGCATCCAATGCAACGACCTCCATAAATAGGTTATCGTAGCATATGGTAAGATTTAGTATTTTGGTACACCCAATAATTCATATAATATTCAGAAGATAAAACAAAACTCAAATTTTAAATTCAAATATTAAACTAAAGGTGCAATTAATGGATTTTTCAAGTTTTTATATAAATTAAGTCTATTAAACTCTAATTTAAAGATTGAGAACTATAACTATAAATATACATGCTCTCATGGAGATCGTCTCCGACCACGACCACAACTTGGTTGATCACGGCGGCGCGTGCTGCTCGGTATTGATCAGGACGTGAACAACTACTTCTGAATGACTATGTGCAGATGAGATGTCCTATATTTCCTCGGCAAATTTTTGATCTGTTTTCTACGCCGGCGACACGAGCGACCAACTCTACTGATTGGCTACGCGCCTACATCGGCGCCTCGAGCGAACAACTCTACGGCTCGGCTACGTGCCGATGCACGTGTCCCAAGCGTTCAAGTCTACGGTTTGGCTATATGCCTACGCCCGCGTCATGAGCGTACAACTCTACAGCTCGGCAACGCGCCTACGCCCGCACCACGAGAGTCCAAGTATACAGCTCGTCGACACGCCTACGACGGTGACCCAAGCGACCAGTTACGACTCGGCCACACGCCTACACCTGCGCCATGAGCGCCCAAGTATACGGCTTGGCGACACGCATGCGCCCTGAGTGACCAAGTCTACGGCTTGGCAACACACCTACGCCAGCGCAGCGAACGCCCATGTCTACGGCTCGGCCACATACCTACGCCTGCACCACGAGCGCCCAAGTCTACGGCTCGGCAACATGTATATGACAACGCCCCGAACGCCCAAGTCTATGACTCAGTGACACGCCCAATTATACGGCTCGGCTATACGCCTATACCCGCGCCACGAGCGCCCAACTCTATGGCTCAGCCACACGCCTACACCAGCACTGTAAGCGCGTGCCCCGAGCGCCCAACTCTACGGCTTGCCGACACGCCTAAGCTTGCACCCCAAACACCGAAGTATATGGCTCGGCTACGCTCCTACGCCTGCGCCCCAAGCGCCTAAATGTACGACTCGTTGACACGCCTACGCCTGCACCCCTATCGTCTAAAAGGGATATGCCCTAGATCAATCATAGTGATAATTGTACCATGTCTTTGTTCATGTACTTATGATAACATTGTTTGTTGGTTCCCTAAATAAATATCATGACTTTGTCCATTGGGTACGACTTAATCGTGAAATGACATTATTTCAAATGGATCCCTGATTCATATCATTACAAGGAGCGGTTATGATTTGATCAGCATACGTATTGATGGTAATGTTTCACATACCATAGATATGGAGATATCAAACCAATAATATGAACACATGTTGGAGAACATGGGGATCCACCGCCGGGCGCAGAGCAACGACATAGCGGCGGCGGCCATCGGGCGCGCGGGCACCGTACCGGTGCTGGTCTCCCTCCTAGAGTCCGGCGATGGGCAGGGGAAGAAGGAAAAGGGGAGAGGAGAAATTGAGGCGGGAGAGGCCGCGCTGGCGTCGGATCGAGGAGAAAGGAGGCCGCGCAGGTGTCGGATCGAGGCGAGGGAGGCCGCCCCACGCCGACACCCCACGCCACCGCCCCACACCGACGCCGCTTGTGCAGATCGGGGAGAGAGAGGGGGAGAGAGATGGAGGCGAAAGAAGAAAAGAGAGGCTGACATGTGGGACCCACATGTCAGACCGTATTTTTACTGTATTTCTTCACGTATTTCGTCAGAAATTCTTCCCCAGCTCGAATAATGGCATATGTGCACATTTCTATTGTTTATAATGGCGTCTAGGATATAAAGTACTCTACGATGGCATTTCTGTCCAAAGGAGACTTTACAGTGGCATGTATGCTTTTTACCCTATATATTATTGCCGCCGACACCCCCTGACAAAACAAACGTCGTTAGACGCCCCCCATAACTAGATGTTTTCCGGATAACCTCTCGGTTATCGTAGCATATGGTAAGATGTAATATTTTGATACACCCAATTATTCATATAATATTCAAAAGATAAAACAAAACTCGAATCTTAAATTCAAATATTAAACTAAAGGTGCAATTAATGGATTTGTCAAGTTTTATATAAATTAAATCTATTAAACTCTAATTTAAAGATTCAGAACTATAACTATAAATATACATGCTCACGACGGCTGACGACTGGCCGTCAAGAGTGACTGATGCCGTTCTTTTCCCTAACAGACGGTGGAGCACTCTCGACGGTTTAGTCCCGAGCCATCGATACTGCTTATCTTGAATATGTTGCTCAACGGTTGTTTTGTGAATGTCAAGAGTAATAGATCAATCTCAAGGATGTTTTTATGGTCGTCAAGACGTATATAAACATTCGAGACTGCAGCTGTTTCGTGTAGTATATATAGAAAATAGAGGGAGTATATATACATTTCTGACAAGAGGACTCCTGAAACCTTGCAATCACGCTGTCCTTGTGGTTGCAGTTTTTTAATAGCTCAGTCGATCGCTGGCATATCAATCAATAATAGTACAAAGTCGACGGCGAGCTACATCTGGCTGCCACGTGTATGGCTGCTCCGCGCGCACAGCATCCTCGGCCGAGCTCAGCGTCCCAGCCTCTTTGTTTCTCTTCGTGGGCGCGCCACGTGGCCCTCCCCTTGCAGCTGCTTTTTGCCCCCACGTCCGAATCCCTTGCCCCCAATCCCCCAGCTCCCGAACCCCTCCTCTAGCCTCGCGTTCCCCGCGTCTCCCTTCCCACTGTCCGTTATTCGCCGCCTCCTCCTCACGGTGCCGCTCTCGTCCCCGCCGTCGCGCGCGGCGCCGCCGCCTCCTCCTCCCGGCTCAGCAGCATCCCGCGCTAGGGCATCGCCGCTCCTCCTCACGGTGCCGCTTCCCATCCCCCGCACCCGCGACCGCCGCTCTCCGGTAGAAGGTGCATCGCCCGCCTTGCTATGGGGTCGCCGGTGCCAGGTACGGCGGCGTCGGAGGCGGCCGGATCCGGCAACGGCGGCCTCGGGGGCGGCCGGATCGGGAGGGGGCGGGCCTAGGTCTCGATGGATCCGTCCATGGCGGAACCCCTCCTCTCGCCTCGCGTTCCCGCCGCGTCTCCCTCTCCGCCAGACGCGTTGGTTCGCCGCCTCCTCCTCACGGTCTGCCTCCCATCCCTCGCCTCGCCGCCGCCGCCTCCTCCCCGGCTCATCAGCATCCCGCGGGGCATCGCCGCCTCCTCACGGTGCCGCTTCCCATCCCGCACCGCGCCGCCGCTCTCCCGTAGACGGTCGTCGCCCGCCTTGCTATGGGGTCGCCGGTACCGGGTACGGCGGCGTCGGGGGTGGCCGGATCCGGCAACGGCGACCTCGGGGGCGGCCGGATCCGGAGGGGGCGGGCCTAGGTCTCAATGGATCCGTCCATGGCGGAACCCCTCCTCTGGCCTCGCGTTCCCAGCAGCGTCTCCCCTCTCCGCCGCTGTCCGTTGGCCCGCTGCCGCCTTCTCCTCACGGTGCTGCCTCCCATCCCCCGTCCTCGCCACCGCCGCCGCCGCCGCCGCCTCCTCCTCCCGGGTCAGCAGCATCCCGCGCGGGGGCATCGCCGCTCTTCCTCACGGTGCCGCCTCCCATCCCCCGCACCCGCCGTCGCCGCTCTCCGGTCGATGGTGCGTCGCCCGCCTTGCTATGGGGTCGCCGGTGCCGGCTACGGCGGCGTCGGGGGCGGCGGGATCCGACAACGGCCATGAGGCCTCAGGCCACCTGATCTCAATGGGATGGCACCTGTGGTGGCTACTGTATTTTTTGCACTTGGATATTGATGTATTATTCCTTTAATTGGTCTGATTAGATGGCCTCTTAGTCCACATCGAACTATTGCATGCATCAATTATGTGATTATATGCATTTGCTGTTTTTAGTTGTTACGACCATGGTCTTTGGCCCTGATTCGCTGGGAGGTTTCTTGCAACTATTATAAATGCTCCTGTTGATTGCTTCAGAAAAGGAGCCCCAAAGGTAATCAGTTGTTTGGTGCTGTTCTTTCCAAGGTAAGCCGGTGCTTACCTGAAATGGTATGTTTGTTGCGGGTTGGATTAGAACAAAAACATAGATGGTTCTCATATTGTTCCCCCCATGTTAGATGGTCTACTTAGATATCTCAGCTCTATATGGATAGCGGATGATTCAGTCTTGCTAGGAGTTTCTCGGCAAATTAATTCAACTTCCATTTGAGGGTCTACCATTAGTTCTTTCATCTCAAACAATAGGTGTCACTGGTCACTTTTAACTTGCCATTTAGTATGATTGTTTATTGATGTCATGCCCTATGTTTAATCCTCTTGATCCTTGCAAGAATATGCAGAACCTTAGTGAAAATAGGTGATAGTAGTTCAGATCATACAGTAGGTGATAGTAGTTCAGATCATGTAATCATTTATTTAGATATCGTTCGTAGATATTTTGATAATGGGTTCCCTGCTCTACAGTGACTATATGTGTTCATATTAACTATGGAAGTAGCCTTTTTTCCCATAGATTCTCTATATTCTTTCCTCAGTACACATCCCTGAATGGTGAATGGTCTCGACCTTGCAGGATGATGTGGGAGTGGACATTGGTATATTTATGCTGCTTAAAGAGATTTATGGAGAATTTGGCAATCTCCGAAAAGAAATAGTGTCATGAATCTCTTCTCTTTTGCAAAGCTAAACAACAGGTAATGAAATACCATATAAGGTTTAGATTGGACTCTCAATACTGAATCATATAAAATTTGAGTTTTACCTATACGACTACACATCTATACTAAGTTAATTTTTGCATGTAATAGAGTACTGCGCTTAGTTCATAGCTCATATTTCGAGATGTGCTCCTATTTAGAGCAATAATTTTGTATTGTTCCAATCTCCAAATACTCCATTTGTTGAAATGTCTGTCTGCAGATCAAATAGCTGTGGTGCTACATGTTTTCTAAGCAAATTAGGATGGTCAGAGGTAGATCAAATAACCCAGGCGAACACAATTGTGGCTTGCCGTCGGCATGCTATAAATTCCATAATAATTTATGCAGTTTTGTGTTATTGTTGTATATGTGGATATGCATTTTGTTCTGTGATCTATATTTGAGCTATGTGTTAGTTACATGCATGTGTATTTATTTTTGCATTCTATACCTCTCCTCTCTGTTATGTCGCATCTCCGTTTGAGGTGTCTTCCCCGTGTCATGAACAAAACATTAGGAAAAGATCAGCCTGGTTTTATATATGCTTAGCTGTTTTCACTGGTTTGAATGGCAAGACACGACGACGTATTCGTAGCCTACCTTGATCCTAGAACAAAGCCTGTTACATAAGTTTGAACTGTCCTGTTTTCACACAACATGATCTATTGCATAATTACAAACTGTATTGCATTATCAGCAGTAGAAGCTCAATAATACAGTTACGCATTTCTTTCGCGAGATAATACCATACCTCTATAGATGTGTAGGACTTATGATATGTGAACTATCTTCATAGCACACAACAGTAACTTATGTGCTGTTTGTACTAATTTTTATTGATTGAAAACACTTGAGGTTTGATTTTTCCAGTGAAATCATAAATCTCATAATAATAGCCTTTTTGGCTTTGCAAGGATAAAACAGAAGGCCTAATAGAGATCAATGTTGTAGGGCTGCTGATCTTCCTGATGAGGATCATAAAGCTCCAAGGTCTTTTATGCCCACATGGGTATAACAAAAAAACTAGCCTATACAATTATGCTTATGCTATAACTGTATATATTATTTTGATTTAAGTTGTAACTGTGTTGATTTAATTGCCTATTTGTGTACCAATATATTGCTATAGTATACATAAACAGAATATATGCACAGGAGTTAAAAAAACACTGAATTATACCCTGCTTAATTTGTTATGAAATAAGGATTTGATGTCAACTCTTTTGGTATTCCAATGAGAATCTAGGACTATATTATCTAGCCAAAAGGAGATATGAAATTATGGAGCACTTTGTTTCTATGTAAAGAAGAAGCTTTGTTCTTGACCTCTTGCTGCTAGGTTCTCTTTGAAAAACCTTCAAAGATGTTCCTTATGGTGCATCACTGTTTTGATGTACAGCTCTGTTCCTTCACAATCTTTTGCTCCATAAAAATTGACAAGATAAGAATAGCCTTACGCACAAATTAAGCACCTCACCTTCCTGGTTTGCTAACCTCTCTGCTAATAGGACCAATTTTTACCAAACCTGTTGATTTTCGTTTTCCTGTTTGCTTCAGGATTTGGTAATGATTTCGTTGTAAAGGATACATATCAAAGGCTTCAAGTGACTGCAGCATCGATTGGTCCACATTTTTCATCCTATTTTTATTTAGTGCTTATTGAGTATGTCAGCCATGCATGAAATCATTTGATGGTATCTTCCTTTGAAAGTAAATAGGTAATGTCTCCCCCTTCCTCTAGAACCACATCGAAACATCTGGTTCCATTTAGCTTCCTTTTTATTCATGGTCTAGAATTGTTCTACCAGGAACAACAGGTAGCGATTAAGTGATGACGGGCTTTCATATTTATTGAAGATCAGTACTAAAGTTACTAATGGTTAAAAATGTCACAGGAGCTTGCAATGATGGATGCTGAATTGGAAATGGATGCTTGCCAACTAGATGAACCTCTTTCGCAAGATGGAGAGATCAAAGGTGTACTGGTTGTTACCCTGTTGTAATAAAATGAGGAGGGAAAAAATGATTCGGAACTCTTTCAGCAATGTAAAAATATTCTGCCCCAAACGATGTAGTACTGTGGCCCCATGGAAATGCTAAATTTGGTGTAAGTCCAAATTTTGAGGGACCAGCAAGCGATCTGGTTGATGGCGATCTTGCTACGCTATTATGTTAATCTGTTGTGTATTTCTGAAGGTGTAGCGCTTATTATGCATGCTGATAAACTATTGGTATCATCTATACAATTAACTACAATTGTTCTGGACTTTTCCAATGCATCTTTAATAGTGTAATCTATGCAATTGCCTAGCCAGCCAAAAAAAGGCCCGGTGTCCCACAAACGAGGAAACAACCTCGGCGGGCCATAGGCCCGCCTACTCAACTAGTTTATTTTATGATCATCGTGGCGGGCGACTAACCCGTTAACTATAGGAGTATAATTATTTATTCATGGTACTTGTCACGCTCCTTAATTTGCCCAGGATATGTATATATATAATTATACTCGTCATGGGGGGCACTTACTCGCATTGTTGCAATTAATTTGGTTGATCCATGGCACTTGTATATTATATAGCGTAATACTTGCTCCACATACGAAAGGCAAGCTGAACAGCCTTGCATATGTGTAGATGTGTATATATATGTAGCCATACATGCTCATCTTCTTCCCCAATCATTACGTACCATGGTGAGCTTCAGGGCATGTCGGCGCAAGGCCGAGATGGTGGCGCCGGCGCGGTCGACGCCACGCGAGACCTTGCCTATCTCCGACATCGACGACTACGGTGGTTTGCGGGGCTACGTTGAAAGAGTAGAGTTCTTCCGTCGCCGCGCCGTCGACGGCCCGGCGACGACGGAGCCGGCGAGAGCCGTCGGGGCGGCGATCGCGGAGGCGCTGGTGTACTACTATCCGTTCGCCGGCCGCCTGCGGGTGAAAGTCGCCGGAGCTAAGCTGGAGGTGGAGTGCACGGGGGAAGGGGTGGTGTTCGTGGAGGCGTACGCGGATGTGCGGCTCGAGGACTTGGGCGAGCCGCTGCTGCCGCCGTTCCCGTGCGTCGAGGAGCTGCTGTGTGACGGCGTAGGCGACGCCGGGGTCGTCGTCGACAAGCCCCTGTTCTTCCTGCAGGTAAGTATGTACGTGAAGTTTAATTGCAGATTATCGATTAGAATTGATTTCAGGTCAGGTTGAAAACCACTTTTTCTTCTATTTTTGTGTTCAAACCCTCACAAAAAGGTTTTCTCGCTAGAAGATCCAAAGTTTATAATGTTTTAGATTTGAATTCAAAATTATATTTTTGTAAGGCTCCCGTCTGGACCTTGTGAGAAAAAATTTGTTAGTTAAATTTGTTTTGTACTTTTATATATTTTTTGAATTTAAATTATATGTAAAATTGTGAATGTGGCATCGCACCAGTTTGGACCTCCTAGCAAGAAAACAAATCCCGAGGTCTTAAATATAATGGACAACGGTCCAATTTTCGAACTAAATTGGGACGCACATACCACTACTAGGAAAATAACATTTCATACCGGCCTATTTGTCTCGGTTAGCCACGGACCTGGACTAATGGTAGCAGCAGTCCCAGTTCATAGCTATTGGACCAAAAGCACGATTTTTCGCCCACATTAGTCCTGGTTTGTGTCACAAACCAGGACAGAAGAGTGATTTGGCAGACGGGTACATGCCATCTGGCACGGGCACACATTAATCCTGGTTCGTAACACGGATCGATACTAAAGATAAGGCTTTAGTCCATGTTCGTGAGCCTCGTTCCAACATACTTCAAAATGAATGCATATCCTAATCCAGTAAATACGCGTGGCTGGGTGGGATGGTTAGAAGGATGAGTGGGGAGTCACTTAGTCCCTAGGAGCTTTCCCAGTTTGTCAACCGGGACTAAAGTCAGCTGCTAACATAGGCTAAATGCCCTTTCCCTGATAGTGGACAAAACTTTGTGCATACAAATATATGGTTTTGTAAATTTTAGGCCTAATAAAAAATGTTGGATAATTTCATGAAAATAAATACATATACCAAAGTACACATGCATGGTTATTGGTTATAAATAAATACATAAATTTGGACCACTTCATCTTGTTTTTCTTTTCAACCAAACAATCAAGGTGTGTGTGGCACCTGTCGCGACCCCGGCTTCACTAAGATTCACTCATGGTCGATTGCTAGTCGCAGAGATCAATGGTAGCAATTCATAAGTGACAATTGTCAAGAATTATCACACAGTCACAATTAACTATGAAAATAGCATATCATGCAAAAGTAATTGTAGTACAACCACTTATTACAATAACTTGATTAAAACACATAACATAGTTCAGAGTGTGAAAATCCAAATATGCAGCGGAAATAAAGTATGATGATGCTCTAATCCAGCCCTTGAGTGATAACTAATCTTGGTCGAACTCCGGCACAAACCGGACCCAAATCTTCTCCTAAATACAAATATATATATATATATACACGTGGTTTATATAGTGAGTACACAGCTACCCAGCAAGAATCCTTATAATGAATGCAATGATATAACAAGAACAGGATGGCTATTTTGCATAAGGCCTAATCTTGTCATATTAATTGAAGTGTTATAAAACAATTTGTAGAGCGGTTAATAATGATTAGATTCGCAAAGTAATCACACAGAGCTCGGCTTCCAAAGCCCCTCTGCAGAACTGCACAAACTTCGAATAACTCAAACCAAATCAACCCATCAGGTTATTAACACATGAGACTACCATGTACGACCTTCCTCCCCTTTCATGATCGTGGGAACGGCTATCATGATAGTTTTAACCTCTGCAGAGTGTAGCACACTTTATTCATAAGCCTAGTAGTACTTTTATGTCTTAACTCTTCCTTTGGAGCCTAGACCAAGAAACGATACAAGGAGATTCATTAGTTACTTCTGTTAACACCGATACCCCCCCTAAAGTTTTGACACTACGGGTCCCCCTCTTGAGCCAACGGACCACAGCCCGATCTTTAAAAAGCATTGTGTGCTAACAGTTTTCCCTAACTACTAAGCCATGACTAGCACATGTCGGCCGACATGCTAGAGCTAGCACTTATGGTTGCGCTTGTATGGTTTGACCGGATAAACACACGTCAAGGGTCCTTAGACCAAGGTGACTACCTTCACCACAATACTCAATCCACAAAACCACCCAACTTGTCACCTTTAGTCAACACACACCACGTAGCTTTTAGTTGATTAGGTTATTAAAGTAACTCAACACCTCCAATTATATCAAGTCACAAGAATAAATAAATGATGAATAACCTAAACAACTACCAACTCACGAGCATTAGCAACTATGCACAAGGATAGGCTAGGAAACACTAAGGCAGCAATAAACGGCTAAATTCACAGGGTAGATGACTCAGTGTGAATATATTAGGATTCTAACCCTTCCCTTCATTTCATGCTAGAGAAAAGTAAATAAAACAAATAATCAGGTGAGTTTTGCAGGAGAGCAAGATGCAATCTATCTTGCTACTCCGGGTCCTGGGATCCTCCTCCAAACTGCTCCTGGAAAACTCTCGAACAGTGCACGCAGGAGCGATCTACACGTAGATGCAAATGCATAAGAGCAGAAAAATATTTAACAGAACATATATCTCAATAAAATATATAAAATTCTAGTCTATTTATGGTATTTATTGGATCTGGGATCATCCAATTTGGAGTTCGGATGCTTCCTAATTAAACAATTCCTGTAAGATTTGAATAAATCAGAAATCCCAGAAAAGATAAAACCGGTTAAACCGAAGAAAACCAGCGAACCGAACTGACGAGCGGGCAGCGCATCGGCGGGCCGAAGGGGACACGTGGTGCGACGGGATAGGCCGGCGTGGCGTGTGTGACTGTGTGGCGATGCATGGCGGAGCACGCGGGCGGCGACATTAGGCGGTATCGCATTGGCGCTGTGAGGATGCGGTGGCGGAGTGGGACACGCAGCAGGGTGGCGTTGGCGGGCGTTGGATCCGAGGTGGGCGCGGCGGACGAGATGGCCGGCTTCGATGTAAGTGGCGGCGCGGGCAGAAACTCCGGCGAGCAATTTCTTGCGCAATTTTTTCTTGGGCTTCTGGCTTAGCACAAGATTGGGCCTCTAGAATCTCTCCTTCAAGTCTGAGCTTGGTTCTCCCACGTTTGCTCATCATTTTATGGGTTTGATGAGCTCCCGGCAGAGCGGCAACACTTCATGGGATCATTAGCTAGTCTTGGGTTTTGGGCTTAAAATTTGGAGGGTGGCTAAATAATGGCTTCTAAGATTTACTGAAATATTTTCAGAATTTTTCGAAAAGGTTTTTTAGACTTTTGGCTTAAACTTAATTTAAACAATTTAAAGCAGGGTTTTGTATATAACAACTCCCTTTTATTTTACTTTTATGGTTTTAAAAATACAAGTGACATACGATATAATAGAGGATGTCACAGCACCATAGTGATAGTTATATTTAATTGAAAAAATACTTTTTTTTATCATCTTAATCACATGGAGCTCGTGCTTTTCATCCAGAAGCCGCTAGGGCTGCCGCATATATTTCATAGCCGCCGATGGGATGCATGGGGACAAGGACTCAGTGCGTTGCTGGCATGGTGTGATGGGCTACCGAGGCAGGCATCCAGCGGCTTGACCGGCTGCCATTGGCATGTAAACAGAGATAAAGTACGGAACAGTATATCTAGTAACCGTTCGATCAGTACCGGTTTTTAAACCGGTACATGCCATTGGCGACTAATCACTCAAGGACATCAGTACCGATTTACTCACCCGATACAGACGATACTTATACAGTGTCAATACCGGTTAAAGACCATGGTCCATATATAGGAGATCATGTACCGAACTCAACCTATATCAGTCAAGCTATCCTGAACTCACAAGCAATCACCGCACGGACGCAGTCTTTCTGTGAAAATTAGCAGCTTTTCTGGAGTTCTCTTCACACAAATATATACGAAAAATCACTCTCCCTTGTCTATCGAGCTTCCAGGGCAATCCACAACCATTGGTCTCATCCTGAGATTCGTGCACAACCCCCTCCCCCTCTCACTAGGTATTTTGCAAGAAACACCCCAAACCTCAAGAAAAATGCAATTATGTCCTCCTTTCTCCCCTTCTTCTCTCCCCTTTCTCCACCGACCCGGCTGCCACACACCAGTCCCACCGCTGGCAACCACCACGTCGGTTGTCCTGACCAGCCATGGCGTCGCCTGCGATCCGTCGGCGCCGATCTCTGGCAGAGCCAGCCACGCGATACTGCGGCCGATCCAGATAGTCACGCCGCAGGCGCCGCCCACCCAACACCCCTGCCACCAGCAACTTCCACCCCACCGGTGCACGGCCACGCCTGTGCTGCCTCCCGGCACCTCCTGCCAGCCAGCCGAGCCACGCTGCCTCGAGTCATGCCACCGCGCCAAGCTGCACCGCCTCGTGCCACCCGCACTACGGGAATCTCCCTCAATAACGAGGGCTCAAAACCCTCGCGATAAAGGCAGAAGCCCTCGTAATTTACTATTCACGAGGGCCGGCCCTAGTGAATAGGTGCTCGCGTCTGCTCCCCCGTAAATAACGACAGAACACGAGGGCATGGCCCCCGCGAATAGTTAATCGCGAGGGTTTTCTTGTGCCCTCGAGATTGACTGGCCTGCAGCTTTATCGCGAGGGTCGCCCAGCCCTGACGAAAAGAATGTGGGGCCCATGTTCCCTGGCGCGCGCAGCAGCCAGCCCACAGCTATTCGCGAGGGCCACATAGCCCTCGCGAATAGCCTACTAATCACGAGGGCTAGGTGGCCCTCGCGAATAGCCTTCTAATCACGAGGGCTATGTGGCCCTAGCGAATAACTGTGTCCTGTGGTTTTTTACAAGGGCTGTGTGGCCCTAGCGAATAGCTGTGTCCTGTGGATTTTTACGAGGGCCCTTTAGCCCTCTCGAATAAGCATATTCAGCAAAAAAAAAAGCTTTAAATATATATATATATATATATATATATATATATATATATATATATATATATATATATCAATCAATCAACATCGACATCCTCACACATCGACATCCACACATCGACATACACATCCACAAAACACAAAGCATCGACATCCACATCCTCGACACATCGACATACAGAGACACAATCTTCGCAGAAGATATGTTTACAACGCAAAAGAATGGGAGCATGCATCTTTTCTTGGCATATAGCACACATTTCTCCAGCAGCAATAACCTGAATCCACACACACCATATAGTTAGTCAGGGGGAAAATGTGTGTAAAAAATGCCGCTATGCAATATCCCGTGTCCTGCATGTTTAGCAGGCCATTATTACTTCTGGACATTCAAAAATGCTGCATAGAATGTCCCATGACATGCATGTTTCGCAGGCCATTATACTTCTGGACATTCGATGATCAGACAAGGCTTAGTGCTTAATCAAATTGTTACCTGCTCACTTGTTGCATATGAACCATAATGGAAGTCTTTAAGAGATAGCGCTCTCATCGCTGTCAAAAAACGATTGAACCTGAAAAAAGAAACAGTTAAGTGTTAGAAGGCTTTCGCTCAGTATCAATTTCTGATTAGACGGGGAAGGGATAGCACATTTTCCACAACAGATGTCAACTTGAAAGTAAGATACAATCCAGTGGTTAGAGAAGAAAATAGACTTCCGTACTCCTTGTTTAAGAAAAAACGGTACCATACAGTGCAGCAATAATGCTGCATGTAAGTAGAAAATATTCCACCACTGTTAACATTTGACCCTGAACAAATGGAAAATTTGGTTATAGCTCCCCAATTATACAAAAACAATAGTGATGCACCTGGAACCATCAGGAAACAAAAGCACACCAAGATATATCACAGAAAATCTATTATCACAAATGTAAAATGGACTACCTGCCTACGATAGCTACGGCCTTTACTATTCTTATAGTACATCAGCAGCATGCACTTCACGACCATTGCAGTTTGGCGTACCAATGTATCTGCATCAAAT
Source organism: Raddia guianensis (assembly GCA_036346415.1). NCBI lineage: Eukaryota > Viridiplantae > Streptophyta > Magnoliopsida > Poales > Poaceae > Raddia > Raddia guianensis. Next base: position 21,490,050 of record CM070534.1, on the reverse strand, counting down.
TAGAAGCATCCCACATGATTAGAACCTTTCTGAAGAAAATGCCATGTCTAAACACAATATGGCTACATTGACCTATGTGACTATGTTGTCCATTGAACATAAATGTGGCCCTTATAGAGACACGTTAATCGCTTACAGCATAGTGCCAAGACTTGAGCCAAACCACCAAATTAAAAAACTAGTGCCAAGACCTAAATATTTTCAGGCAGTATTTTATTCCTAATATCAGCATTGTGAAGGGTCCGGCTTAGACCAAATTGACGTAGGCAATATGATAGCATTCAACAAATTGGATTTATTTAATTACTCGGCCATAAAATTTCAGCCATTGACACACTTAAAATTCGAATTTCTGCGTATGACGCTCTAGCCAACCATTATAGAGTGAGATAGTCCCAAATATCATAGATACATGTTGTGAGGCGTGCAAATTGCGTGTCATGTTCTGAAATTTCTCTACTTGGCATTCTTGTCACAATACTTTATGGGCAATGAATCAAGCTTGAATATGGCAATGAGGTAATTGCATCAGACAGGCGGACACAGACATGGGCAAGGGTCCGGCTTAGACCAAACATGTGTTTGACCCATGTTCGAATATTACAATGAAAAAAAAAATTATATGCCCAACATGTATTGAATTCACTGCAGAAACAATCCCCTGCCATTGCGGCTTCGTCCCTCCCTCTTAGCTCCCACCGTCTCCGGGACGCCAAGCCAACGCTGCGTCCTCCCTGACTCCTTATCTCCCACAGCCTGCAGATCTGATTTGGGGTGAGTCAGTGAGTGCCCTCACCTTTGTGCTTGTGAGCTTGATTTTGCTGTGTCTTGTACATCTATGGTTTATTAGGTTTAGGGTACGGCAAGTGGAAGCAAGAAGGTATGCTAGTGGGAAGGGTGTGGCCAGGTGCTGAAGGGGACGATAAGAGACCTCTCTGGAATCATGTTCCAAGTCGAGAATATTGATACTAGCCCAGTGGATTTTCTTAATGCAAACTTTACACGGGTTGTTTTTTCCTCCTGGATACAAGAAGTTAAGGAAAATCTTTAAACAAGAGAAGAGACATAACCGCTGGAGAAAAAATAAAATTGGGGTCCATGACATAGTGTTGGTTATACTTGAATAACAGTAGCTATTGTTGTCTATAAACAATGGTGCTGCGATGCACCTGACTATTAGACCATGCATCGATATAATATATATTATATTTAATCATTATTATTTAAAATATAAAGCCATGCTTTCATGTCAGCATTTTTGGAAAGATGGTAAACCACCATATCTGTGACTAGTCTGCGCAACATAGTTCATGGGTAATTACAAGAAAAATTGAACAAACCAAGTATGAACCTTCAAAGCGATGCCTTGCAGGATATCATTGGACTTGAACATCACCGCCGCAATCCAAATTGTCACAAAGAAACCCGCAGTAACCGCCACATCAAACTTAGTCAAGATTCCCATTTATCTCGCAATTCTCACATTCACAAAGAAAGCAACACAATCATCTATGCAACAAACAAGCAAACGCATAAAAACATATAGATTCAATTTGTGCTTGTGGATAAGGGAAAATGAGGAGGGCACAAGCACAACCTTGCAAGTCTTTGTCGATGAAGACGACGAGCAGCAGCAGCAGGGAGAAGGGAAGTATCCGCTCCACCCACCTTGCCACTGCTGTATGTCGTACCTGACACTGAAAAGGATGACTCACTCCCGCCCTCCCCCGGCCGTGGCGTGCAGGCGTGGAGGGTGCGCCTGGCGGCCTCCCCTCCTCCTCCACGACCCCGCGTCCCCCTCTCAGACGACGGCCCGCGCCGCCAAAGCCCCACGATCCGGATCGACACTCGCCTCCCCGCAGCCCCCGCTGGTGCGGCCCGCCGCCGGGTCGGCGCGGAGGATGCCCGAGTACTCGACCAGCGCGGAGAGCGGCGCTGGATGAAGCTCGACGCGGAGAAGTGCACGTCGTACCTCCTGGACGCCGCGTCGCGGAGGGAGGCGGCGGCGGGACGGGACGGGACGGTGGCGCGTCCATCTCGTCGGCGGCGGCAGGCGGCGCGCTGGCGGGCGGGCGGCGGCGGCAGGCGGCGCGCCGGGCGGCGAAGGGCGCGCGCGCTAAGCGCTGTGGCGGGCGCGGCGGCGGCGGGCTAGGGCAGCTCGGGCCTGGGAAATTTTTGGCAAGTCCGGAGTGGTTGCCAGATCTATAAGCTCGCTAATTGCGAGGGCCAAATAGCCCTCGTAAAAAACCAATCACCGGCCTTTTCAAGAGGGCCAGACGGCCATAGCGAATAACCATCGGTCACTGCAGTGTGGGCCCTGTTTGCTGGCCGTACGCCCTTAAATCGCGAGGGCAAGCTGGCCCTCGTGAATAATTAGTCACCGCCTTCTATTCGCGAGGGTCAGCTGGCCCTAGCGAATAAAATTAAGTCACTGCTTTGTGGGCCCAGCTTGCTGGACGTACGGCCACTAATCGCGAGAGCTAGCTGACCCTCGTGAATAATTAGTCACCTCATCCTTTTCGCGAAGGCCAAGTGGTCCTCGTGAATAACCGATGCTCACTGCTATGTGGGCCCTTTCTTTCCGAGCCTGGACCGCGCAGGGGACATCACTAATCACGAGGGCTGCCTAGCCCTCGCGAGATAAGCTGGCACGCATTTTTTCGAGGGCTCATTCCAAGGCCCACGTGTATATAGGCATATAAATACGAGGGCTATCTGAGCCCTCGCGTATAATACTTATATACGAGGGTTTTTCGTGGAACCCTCGCTATTAATAAATATTCTCATACCCTCCTACACTCAAATTATTTTTAAAAAATACCAAATAATAGTTTAAAATATGTTTGAGTTACTAATATTGTTTAATATACCATTTTTGGTAATAGAAAAAAACATAAAACGAATTTTTTCGATATTAACTCTTTCTTATCTCACACTGCGAGCTTACCGATATACTAAACATTATAGTAGATATTTCGAAAATTCATTTTACCAAATTATATAATACGTTATTTATGAATTACACACATTACGCATTACCCATTACACACTATTTAACACTTGTCTCCTGGGGACCGATGATGACTCCGTCATTTATCTGTCGGAGTCGAATTCGGAGGAGAATCCTTCACGGTATACCGGAGTTAACCAAGTTTCTGTGGAAGAACAAGGTAAGACCAAAAAGTGTGGGAGATTTAAGGCTAACAGAAGTTTTTGGTTTTAAATTTATAGGTCTTTTATTCACGAGGGTTGAAATAGGACCCTCGCTAGTAGTTGTTGAGGCATCCTTATTCGCGAGTGTCATCTGGGAGCCCTCTCGAATTAGCAATTATTGGGCCGTTATTCGCGAGGGCCAGATGTAGGCCCTCGTGAGTAACCTGCGTCTGTTTGTTTTTGCGAGGGCTTCTGTTTGGCCCTTGTAACTACATTCTTTTTAACGAGGGTTGTATATTGCCCTCGTTATTTGATATTTTATTACGAGGGTATAGTTTTGGCCCTCGTGTATATTTTTTGGCCCTCGCGAAATTGGGATATTCCAGTAGTGCCGGTGCTAAGCCCGCGCCACCGAGGTCGCGCACTAGCGGGGACGGTGGTTGCCGACGGCAACGGGTCGCAGCCGGTTTTGGGAAGGAGAGGAGTGAAGAAAGGAGGACTCAATCACTTTTGATTTGTAAATTGAGAGGTTTTTTGCAAAAGACTAAAGGGAGAGAGAAGACACGAAACTCTTCGTGGGAGAGGAAACGCCGCGTTCACGTATATATCACGAGGTTACAACTGACGAGCACACGGGGACGTGACACAACTGCACACACTAGTAACTAACTAGCTAGCTAGCAGATACGCATGCACCTTGGAGTGAACATGCACACCTCAGGTGCTAACACAACGCATGCATCGTCACATATACTCACACATGTCGTAACAAGAAAACAAGTGCACATAAATTACTGATATGCCCTGGCACAGTAGTAAAGTATGATGTTTTTGTTCATTTACTCAGAAAAGATAATGTTGTTTGACATAGAATTAATTTGTTAAGCCTTAAGCGAATGGAGAAAAGTGAAAACCATCGATGGTCCTATGCAGCCAAACAATGATATTAGTTGGATTGCACTTTCCAATTACATAAATTCTAGCTAGGTTAAGCTGAGAAAAGCTGATTCCAGCTAAGCCAGTTAATGTTAGGTAATCCAGTATTTGATTGTTCAACCGCAGGTGACACAGCTCAAGTGCACAAGTTTCGTCCTTGGATTCCACATATGCCACACCATCGCTGATGGGTATGGTATATCCCAGTTCATTACTGCCATTACCAACCTGGCAGGTGGCGCCGTGGCTCCGGCGGTGCTGCCCGTATGGGAAAGGGAGCTCCTAATGGCACGAGCTCCGCCGCGCATCACACGCATCAGCCCAGTGTACGAATCCTTCCTCCGTCTCTCATCCTCGCCGACGGCCGCCGACGTCGTCTCCTCTTCGTTGCTGTCGACAACGCCGCTCGAGAGCATGGAGATGGAGGTGAAGTCCTTCGTCTTGGGTCCGGGAAACGGCCGCCCTGCGAAGCCACCTCCCTGCCCCCATGCGCCCCAGCGCCGCCACGACCACCTTCGAGCTTCTCACATGTGTGATGTGGCGCTGCCGGACGATCGCCATGGGCTACGGGCCTGGACAGAGAGTGTATCTCTCGTTCACGCTGTCTGGACGAGGGAGACTGAAGCAAATTCCCCGAGGATTCTACGGGAACGCGCAGTTCCACACGCTGGTGGAAGCCGGTGTGGACGAACTGCGCGGGAGCCCGCTTGGCGACACCGTCCGGCTGATGCAGAGGGCCAAGCGTGAAATGACGGAGGAGCACTTGAGATCGATGGTGGACATGGCGGCGATGCTGCGGGGGCGGCCGGGTCCGGCGACGGCGACGGCTACGGCAGGAGTACTGTACCAGGTGTTCGACATTACTCGCGTCGGGGTGAAGAGCTTCGACTTTGGGTGGGCCGAGCGGGTTGGCGGCGGGCCTGCCGTGCACAGATGGACCAGCTTCCACATGGGCTGCAAGAATGCCGACGGCGAGGAATCGGTTGCCGTGTCAATGCTGCTGCCGAGGCCGGCCATGGAGAGGTTTGCCCAGGAGATTGGCACTTTGTTGAGCACGGATGGAGAGAAGAAGAAGGTTATACCAAGTTCATTGTAGGGCGCCCGTCCTAATCCACTCCTCCAGCCTGCCGCCGGCATTGCGTGCAATAATTGCATCTGCGCATTATATCTACTAGAGGTGAGAGCGCGCTAACGCGCGCTAGTACTGACCTGGGTTATTTGAAGCTGAGTGAAGAGAACGGGGTGGGGTGGAGATGGAATCAGGGTATTTAGGTGCAGTATTTAGCTGCAGTGCCTAAGCTGTTTTTTTTTGCGATGGCCAATATCTCGTGCAAATGAGAGATTGAATCAAATGAAAAAGATACGTTTGTAGCTGAGTCACTAAGCAAAGAGAAGGCTACGTTCATATGTTACAGCAAAAGAGGAACAGAGCCGTTGCTACGTGACATCAAAAGGCCGGCATATTTAGTTGCTGCTAAATAGTCTGTGAGACGGTAAGGGCGTTAGGGAGTTTAGCCACCGTTATGGTACAGCAAAAGATGAGCATCAACAACACCAAAATACCGCAGTTTGTCATGGCATAGCGTTCTTTTTTGCAGGATATTTATTCTTCCTCCGAGGCGCTGATGTATGTCAATTTCCTTTTAGTGTGTCCTTTCTTGTGTGCTGGCTGGCCGCTGATTATTTTCCTGGTGCAAGTGGCGGTTATGGATGTAGCATGTGTTGCTTATTTCTGCGTGCATGCTAAGATAGGAGATAAACTTACCTTGGTTCTTTGTCAGAGTCAGTGCATTCCCCGGCGTGTGATGCTTCAGGGCACTGTCAAAAAGGAGCATGTTTGTAATTGCTACATATGCATTTCTGTAAGATGACTAAGAAGTGTATGCTTTCTCTGGAAAAGTGTAATTTGTTTGAAGAAAAAGAGTTCTGTGGGCAAGTATAAAGGTACCTCATCAACAGCATATGTAACGTCTTTGGTTGGTGGTGTAGAACCGGGCAAAGCAGCTACCTTAGACGCGGACATTTTGCTGGTATAAATAATGCGCGCATATGTAAATTTTGTTGGCCGTGTCTATTTTTAGCCCTATATATACATCATAAATATATTCAGTGGTGTCTACTATATAGAAGATAGTCGTACCTTGAATCTTTGATGGGAACAGCGGTGTCTTGAGTATTCGAGGCTTCAGAGCGCTGTTAATAAAGGTAGTGTTGATGATTATTGGACGTGCATGTATCTAAGGAGATGGAGAAGTGTAATTTTTGTTTGCTAGGCTATAACTAATACCGGAAGGAAAAGGTCTTGGCTGTACGAAGGCACGCACCTCATCAGCGCAATGTGTGGTGTGTATGGTCAGTGCACTGGAAGCCGGAGTGACAGGTTCTTCAGGTAAAATAGCATTTCCAACCGAGAAAGAATGGACCACGTAAGTGATCGGTTGCTGGTTGTAGGCTGTCTCAGTGACTGTTGTTGTGATGTTGTATTGCCTTCCGATGAGGTTAGTCAGATGATCTGGCCTGCCTCCTTCGATAGTGTCTGCAACAGCAATGAGCACACTGGCTGGTGCACCCACCAATTGCTCGCCGATATCGGCAAAAAAAATAAACTTTGCCTGCGGTGCATTTTCATTATCCATGTGTGCACAATCAACGGCGCTGATAGTGATGCTGTATCTGTCATGGAGACGTGAAAATATATGATATGAAGTGGTGGTAAGCGGCACTATGGAGGGCATAATGTGTGAGAACGGATGGAGCGAGCGTGCCTCTGTACAGCAGTTGATGGTCCGCATGAACGACATACAAAGACACCATTTTGGTAACGGCCTCCTTTGCGGCACTTGCAGCATGCATTATACCACCATTTCTGATCTGGAGATATTTCTTTGATTGTAACAGGAACAACGAAGGTCTTATTCTGCGAGCACGATGGGGAGAATGAGGAAGAAAGCAGGTAATGAAAATAGACTCTGGAGAAGTTCGAAAGTACCATAGCCTCGTGAGGATTTAATGTAGACAGGTACGCGACAGTTGTTGCTGCTGGGTCTGAATGTTCAGTGTTATTGTCATTTATAATCATGGCTAGAGCTTCACCAGGGTGCGCATATCTGTGCAAATGTTGATAAATTCAGCGTGCACGATGACAGCTAAAATTGATGCACTAAAGGAACCTAAGCATATCTTATGGATTTTGCCATGTTTTAGCCAACCTGTTTTTTAAGGTGGTCACTTCTGGAATGTCTGCATCTATGTACCACCGGGTAGAGCTCGTTGTTCGAAGAACAATTTTTCCTGCATCATAGATAACATTTGTTTGGCAGCGTATGGCAAGAGACATAGACAGATAATATACAGAGGAAGGAACACTCATAGAGAACAGTACCATTATTGATCTTCACAATGAGGGCAACAAAAAGCATAACCACGCTGCCTTCTTGCCATTTTGCCAGAACTTCGTTTGTGTCAAAGTCTTCGGCGTGATGGCCCCATAGCGCTAGCGGATAAGTTTGGCTGTATTGTTTGAGGGATATATGTTAGATATTGACATTTATGTACGGTACAATGGGACGGTATATATGCAAACTATAAAGTGAGCTGATAGAGGAACAGGAAGAGCCGTGTAATATTTATACCTCCCATCTGTTACTTCTATGTCTCGAACTTTTGCGGGCGAGCCGCTGACAGCAACTGTCTTTACTGGGTTGATGGAAAGCACAACGACAACTAAATCTGGGAACAAAAAACACGGTAATGATATAAGCATGGTGACTGCGAATGGGAAAAAAAAACTCTTTGTGGATAATACTTACCAGACAACAGCTGCTTGTTGTCTGCCCTGTCTTTAAGCATATCAAATGTAGCCAAGCGATACGCATAAAGAGGGAAATTTGGAGGGATAATAGAAATGCGCGTGAGTTGAGTATAGGCTGTGAATTTTGCCATCAGAGCTGTTCCTCCAGGGCTATAGTTCTGCCTGCCGTCTACCACTTGGAAGCAACGGACGTAGTAGAGGTTATTTTCTTGTGGCTTTGTTTTTAACGCTTTGAAATTCTTTTTTGGGATGTGCACATCCATGAATGTACCCTGCGTAAATCTTAGTAAGCGACCAGCAGCATTGGACAATGCAGGCAAGGATATGCATGAAAGTTGGAAGCAAAAGACATGGAACTTACAGTTTCATCTATCATGATCATGTCAATGTTTTGTTCCTTGGTTTCATCTATGCGAGCATTAAACGTAGTAAATCGAGTCAGTCTTACTCGCACACAGCATTTGTAATGAGCCTTAGTGACTTGTCTTAGCAAGAGGTGATCCATACAGCACTGTTTTTTTTCCGGAGAAACCGTGTGCATAAAACAGATAAGAAAAAGAAGAGAAATAGACTGTAAGCATGAGGAAAACCAACAATAAGAGAGGATTCATGGGAAAGATCGTTACCGGCTGTAAAAAATCAAAGCCGAAGCAGAGAGCAAGACATTAGTAGATAAGGATTGTAAGGCACAACCCATCTATTATCTAGCCGAAGTGTTCCTCTGCCAACAAATTTATCATTTCTGCGACGGCGATACACAGGGTAACCTTGCTCATCAAATGACGTAGCATCGGAATACTTCCTAGGATAACCTTTGGAGCAACGGCCCCTCTTCATGCAAGGACACTGAGGATTGAGTTCACCACAAGGACCATGTATCATAAACTCATCCACCAAAGAATACAACAATGGATGAGCATCTCTATCAGGTATTTCGGCACATATGAGGGAATCAATAAAAGCAGGCGTAGGCTCCGTATGGATATCCAACCAAAGAACTGTATGAGAATGAGGAAGCCCTCTTTTTTGGAACTCAACAGTATAAACCACTGGCAAGGAAAACAAAACGTGAGCAAAGGGCAGAGCAAGCAAAGAAGAGAGTAGGGAAAGAGGAGGAAGACAGAAAAATAAAGGAGCAACCAGGCCAAAGACATACCGGCACGCACAGGTCCGAAGGCAGCACCGCTCTTGGCATCATCAATAAACTCATTCAACTTGAGGTGAAATAGACGCGTAGCAATATCGGGCCGATCTACGGGCCGCTGACCAGGCTCATGACGCAAGGCACACGTAATCTCTGGCCATTTTGGATTATAGGTAAATGTAGTGAACAGGTGGGGAGAACCATACACTCTGCAAATTGCAAGAGCATCCTGACAATTCTGTGTCATGTACCGCCGTCCACCAGTGAAGCTGGCCGGTAAAACAACACGGACGCCAACATCTCTTCCAGAGCCATCTCCTCTTCCAACCGCATCAGATATCCCTTGGTATGTATCCAAACGTAATTTGTCCTGATTGTGGTAAAAATAATTTAGCCTGTTTGCCTCTATGCAAGAGTAAGCATTAACGGCCATCTGCTCCGACAACCTTCCATGACAAATCATAGGATTAGGCTGGCCTATACGGTAATGTGCCTCATAGCGGTAGTGCTCGAGCATACTGACAGTTTGACGACCAGACACACGCTGGCCGTCAACCTGGGCCATTCTCACCCCAGGGCGGAACCCATGCTGGCCATAAGGAAACAATAATGGGTACTGGAGAGCCATTAAGCAAGGATGGGTGACAGGTATGTGCTGGAAGCGACCATCATGGGTCTGCACAACAATATCAAACTGAGAGCTTTCGGGCGTTATATCACCGACAATAAGTGCGGCCACTTCGGAGGAAGAAGGCAGAGAATAAAACCCATCATTTCCTGCAACAGAGGAAACAAACCTGATAATAAGCTCAGGAATATCCTCAGCTAACACCCGATCACGCGCAATCCTGAACTGTCGAACTATAGGGTTGTGTGCATCCAACATATGCATTATGTCGGCGACAATCGCTGGATCAAGCCTTCGGCTCGTGGAAGAGTCGTTTTGCATGATGGCAAGTCTGTTATCGACCTCATGAACCGTATCATGCACATAAAGCTGAGCAAACTGAGGCCTTCGATCAGGCGCTGGAAGGAGCGAACCGATACGATGATGAACCACACCGTTTATTCAGAAAATAGAAGGCCCTCGGCCAACGTTGATGCTCCTATCCACAGCAACTCCCATAGAAGTAAAACAGAATAGAGAATTGTACTGTCTACTGAGGGCCATAAAAGTGGCAGAGGCTGTTCCATTATCAAACCTCATAAGGGTTGATAAAGGAGACGGGAAAGGCCTATGAGGAGGAAGACGAATCCTCCCTTGCCGACAACAAAGAGAATAAACAATACGCCCACACGATGGATTGCCTGCCCTGCCGAGCCTCTCTTCTGTCCAAAAAAGGGCGCGGCAATGATGGCACTCATTAGCAGGAGGCCCATAATAGGATCTGCCTGGATAGGCGGCTGCAGCACAAAGGGGCCAGCACGAGTTAGACGAATACATCTATATAAAAAATGAAAGGAACTAACCGCGCAATGCAGCAATTTCTTCTCTTGTCGGACGGGGAACAGTGAGAGCACCAGCACCGGCAACAGGAGGGCCTAACGGACAGAATGACACACACATGAGGATACCTGGAACGGGGTAATATAGAGCGAGCAAAAACAGGAAAGAACGGGAATAATGATGAAGAAGGCTAAGAACGCATACCTGAATGTCTGATAATAGACAGCAAAGAAGAAGAGGACACAGCATCCAGGGCAGCATAACCGACGACTGGCGAAGCGGATCGCCGCAGGCGTGTGTTTGTAGCTGCTGCCTTGGTGCGCAGCACAGCCCGTCTTTTTGCACGGTTAGCGCGGCACTGCTCTGGCGTTAAGAAGAGGAATGGGAACCGGGTGGTGGACACTGAAAAGGAAAACGGTCCAAAAGAGCCGAGACGAACCACAGGAAGCAGCAACCAATTGGAAAGCAAGTGAAAAGATTCCTGAGAAGGAAAGCACCTCCTGTGGCAGCAGCGCGAACAACAGGCAGCAACGTAGGGCGAGCACCATCAGCTACAAAAAAAGGAAGCCGGTGGCAACGGCATTGAACAGAAGCGAGCAAAAGATGAGAAGCAATGCGGAAGCAGGCAAATCTATGCAAACAGAGGCTGTCTCTGCTGGCGGACAATGAACAGCATGCAAATCGTGCGCCGATCGAGCAGCCGAAGAAACAACAGCCCGAGAGGAACCATGGAATAGGGGGCCCAACCTGTAAGAGGAAATGCCCTCTGCGCCGGCGAGCTGGCACGTACGGAGGACGGGCCAGGGCAAGGAGGCGCAGGACAGCCGAGCTGCAACCGGGCCCTCTTGGGATTTCTTTTGGCAAGCAAAGCAGCCCGCCTCTTGGCACGGTTCAGCCGGGCCTCATCCGGCGTAGGAAACAACGATGCCCCTGCAGGAAGGAAATGAAGCTGCAGCACCGAACAGCACACAGGAAGGAGCAAATAAGCAGCACGCACCAGGACGGCACGAAGCAACTAAAAACGAACCGGAAGAAGGCGGAGGCCGCGCCATAGGAGGATAATAGCGAAGAACGGGCACGAACAGCGGAGAAAGGCGACATGCACGACGAAGAAACAGCGCTAGAAGAAGGAAAAAGAAACGAAGGAAAAAGAACAGCGACGCAAGATGACGAAAAATAAGACCGGAGAAGCCGAGGAAAAAAGAAGGGTGAGGCGAGCAGGCAATGAATGAACAGAGCACGTACCGGGACACGCGGCAATAGACAGGCGTGGCACGCAGAACGAACGGCGGAAGAAGCAAGGCCATCGGGAGCAACGGAGCCGCTGAGATGAAGGCACGCGGCCGGACAAGCAGAACAGACGGACAGCATTTGAGGCAGACGTGGCCTTGCGGCAGGGCAGGAACGACGTGGACAGGGCCAGGAATGAGGACCGATACAGGGTATGTAAAGTTAGTATATATATATTCCAGTTTGCGAAATTTTTTTTATCTGGCCGTGTACTTTTGCATTGCGTGTTATGTACAACTGATTATTGCAGTTCGTCGAATTTTTTTTTTATTTCGCTGCATATACGTGGATATCAATATTTATATATGCTGGCCAACATGTCAACCATCTAACTTCAGCTATATATATAAAACCGGAGCAAACGAAGCCACCGCGTTAATTGACAAAAATTCTCAAATAAATGAAAGAAAAAATCTTCACCGGCTATTGATTACGGTGGATCAGATAATAATGGCCCATATACAAAAAAAGCAGGGGCATCTATTATCAGGTAAGTTAGATAAAAAGAAGAGATCCCCACAATCGGTTACAGTGGCAACCCAACTTCGTCGCAATAATATTTCTTCTTCTTCACTCATGTTTGTGTTCTCAATTCACTTACAGAAACTAGCCTTCTAGGCGAGGATAACTGTGTTCGCACGTGATTGATAACAAACAGACCCATATTGTCACCCCTCAGTTTTAACTTACCTTGAGGGTCGACGATCCCGTGCACTAGCCCCTGAATCAATACACTAGCGCGGAAGACCACATAGCTAATACAAGCATACATCGATTGCATAAATCCCTGAATATTACATCACAGTGTTACGCCCATAGGCGACTTAAGTAAGACGGCCCATACACGCCTTAGATTACAAAAGAATAGTTTCAGAGTTTACAGCGGTCTCCAAAATATCTACCGAAAAGAATCCCTATCGACTATGGTCCGTCAGCGACTGGAGCGACCCCTAAGACTCCTCGGATCCACCATGGTCCTATCCATCGTCTTCATGACACTCGTAAGGGTCATCTTCGACTCCATCGTCTAAAGAAGATAAGAAGGCAAGGTCAGCATCATCCAAACACTGGCTAGTTAACTGTAACATCCCAAATTTTCAAAACCAAATTTGGCACGTTAATAATTTCATTAAAATGCATAATTAAAATATTAAACTATTTAAGTGTTGAAAAACATCATGGCATCATCATTGCATGTAACCGTTTTGAAAATGGGTTGGGTCATTAATTTTTAAAGGTATAAATATTTTCATGGGTGCATTTAGAAGCTTTCAAACCCATGTGAATTTGTCAAAACCTATTTAATATTTGACCTTTGAATAATTATTTAGAAAGAAGAAAAGAGAAAAACAAAACTAGAAAAAAATAGAAAACGTTCCTCTTTCTCACCTTTTCTCTCTGTTGGGTCTGAAGTCCTCTGTCCTCTCCGTGCTTTTCTCTGTGCTTTGAGCTTATCTCTACCCGTGACTCAATTGCCGCCATGAGTTACTCCATCCAACGCCTTCGCTGCTGCGTGCCCGCGCTCTGCACCCGGGCACCTCTTCCTTTATTATTTTCCTCTGTGCCCGTCGCTTGCGAGTTAATCCCTGCAGCCCCGCGTGCGTCGTCGGTGCACCAGAGACCACGCCACGCCAAGCGCCCTGACCTCGCCGTCGTGTTGCTGCAGCTGTTGTGCAATAGCACCTGTCTTTCGCTGCCTCCGCGCGCTGTGCCACCCGTCGGAGTAAAGTCCGACGCTGGCCGTGCTCTTCTCAGCTATAAAGCTCTGTGTTCCTGCTTCTCCTTATCCAGTGCCCTGCCGTGTTTCTCCTCGGTAAGCTCTGCTCTATTCCTCGCCTTCGCCATTTCTTCGTCGTTTCTCACTTGTTTCCTCTCATCTTCCCTACCGCAGCGTCAAGTAGCACGGAGCAACACCAAGTCAAGAAGGAAGTTGTCATTTAGCACTTTCGATTCGCCGTCGCGCCGGTAAGCTTCGCTCATCTCTAGGTGCATATGAGCTTGGGAAGATGATCCCGGGGTGGTCGTAGTCTCCCCTGCGTGTGCCATGTTGAGCTAGAGCTTCCATGGAAGCCATGCGAGCTAGTTAGAACGTGTATTGTAGCTATGTATAAAAATACGTACGTCAGGCTTGTGATCGGCGGATCATTGCTATAGGGTCCTTTGGAGGCGCCGAGTCGAGAGGAATCCATTTTTGCGATCGGTTTGTCGAGCGGAGGTCGCCACCGCCGGCTAGCCGAGCTCTAGTGTGCTCCAATGGAGTTGTCGTGTGCGTCTTGTGTGCATGCATATGGCTAGCTAGAGGTAGAAGAAGAAGTGCTTTGAGATTAGTGCTTTTGTGTGTGGCTCGATGAGTGGAAGCGTATTGAGCGAATCGCTTTCGAGTTCAAAGCGCACACATAAATATAATCCAAAATTTAATAACTCTCTATTAATATTAATACCTATAAAAATAAAAATTAAGCTAATCATTTTTCATTAACTAGCAAATAATGAATGATTTTCAAAAACCTTAGAAAATAACAAATATATTATTTGGATGCATACACTTGATTTAATAAAAATATAAAAATATAAAATAGTTGTGCATGCATCACATTTCCATACATATTTATTTCGTGCATGATTTTTAAAACAAAATCATATATAAATGTTTCCTGTTTGATGGATGTTTGTATTATCTTGTATGTGTTGTCGCGTGGTTAGATCCGTCCATAAATGGCGGTTGCTCCTACCATCATCGACCAAGGCAAGTCCCCTTTGATCATATTGTGAAGCCATTTTGGTTATTTAGAAAATGTTTATTAGACTTGAAAATATGCATGCTAGTTTAAAAGATAAATGCCGTATTTGCTAGAATTAGTTATTATGCCAATTAGAAAGGTAAGAGATATGTTAGGATCAAACCTAAGGCTAAAATATGAATTGCTCTTATTTAAATACCTTGTTGAGGTAGGATAAAGGCTTAAAACTATTTATCGGAATGATTCAATCATTTGTGTGAACGAGAATATTGTTGAGAAATGTTTGGGAAAGGATGATTTAAAGATAGCGCATCAAGGGTGATGCTTAATAGGAAATGATTTTCCTCTTATCCCAAAATCTTTCCGACTAGGAGATATTTTGTCGGTTGGTGCGATATGGCACGGTTTGAAAATTGGGCTAAAATATAAACTCTCCCTAGTCTAAGGACTGCTCATCCTATAATCCTATGAATCGAGCCATTCTGATGCGACCTCGAGCGGTATGGGACGGGCCCGATCGTTGGCCCTCGTGGTTGATGGTCTTGTGGCGAAACATCGTCAGGTGCGTAGCCTCTCGAGGGTAAAGCGTACCCACTCTGCAGAGTTAAAAGCGTCATGATAGCCGTGCTATGTTATGAGCGTGAAGGTGATTATATGGTAGCTCCTTCATTTTAAAACCAATTTAGAAAAGGGTTTTGAACAAATGATTTGAGATGAGTAAGGTTTGAGAAGGATTTCGTTTGAGCTAGGGGCCACCGGTGATATTCGAAATGGGTAACGGCCTATCGGAAAGTGTCGCGGAATGGACCTAGCGGTTTTGAGAAAAGAAAAGAAGAAAGGATTTTGTTCTTGCTATGCACTTGAGGCCAAGTGGCGAGAACCGTTTGAGAAAAGCCCAAAGAAAATATGGAGATTCAATGTTTCTAAATCGCTTTGTCAAAACTAGGCTAATAAGCGCAATTTCGCAAAAGCGCCCAAGCCATCCATTTGTACTAAACCCCATCAAGCATATATCCTCGACTTGTTGAGTACCTTTGTACTCACCCCTATTTCTCCTTCCCTCTTCCAAAATTTTCAACAATCGAGGAAGCGCCCTCGACTCGCCATCCGAGGAGGACCGGACTTCGAGGAGGAGGAGGACTTCGAGGACGAAGAGTAGGGTTGTGTCGCCTGCCGCCGCTGTGGAATAGTCTAGTCTGCTAGAATAAATCGTGCCATGTTAGGCTCTGCGTTACCGTGTGTGTGCATTTGTATCTTAACTGCGTGCCGTGCTTGATGTATTAAAGCTGTGACTTCTGTGGGACGCTTAGTCCCTATGTTGTAATAATGTAACTTCGAAGGCAATGTACCATTATTGTTGTTAAATTGTGTGTGCTAGCCATGATCTTACGGGACTAATCTTGTATGCACAATTAGGATTGATCAATTAGACAGGGTTCGACAAAAGTGGTATCGAGCGGTTGGCTTTAGGGCGTAGCCCTAGAATTAGAGACCATATAATTTATAAAGAAAATAATTGTTAAATAAATTCATAATCTTCGCAATCCAATTTTTTTGATAATCTTTTGGAAATTGTAGATGCCGTCTTTCGCGTCGCCCTTGGACTTGGCTATGGAGGTTTCGGCGCCACCGTTGTTTCGATCTTGAAACGCTTGGTTTCGTGACCCTATGTATCATGGGGCCACTAGTTTGCGCAAAGGGCCTTTTCTTTGGGTGGTGTCGTCCATCGTTCTGCTGCAGTCCACCGCCTACTCGTGGACCGTTCGCTACTCGCCAATCGCGTCAATTGCTCGGCGCCATCCAAGGCGTGTCGGACTTGCTTTACATCGACTCATGATCGTTTCACGCGTGAGTGCATGTCTCCCGCCGCTACTTTCCTCTCGTGCGCCTAACGAGCTGTTCAGCCATGCTCGTGCGGCCGAGGTGAGCGACCCGACGGTGTACCACCTTGCCGAGCTCGTCCAATCCACGGACGACGCGTACACCATCGCCTTGCGGGAGTTGAACTCGTCTATGACACCAACCGCCCGGTGGAGCAAGCCAAGAAGGAGAGCGCGAACTTAAAAGCGTGACTCTTTCCACTTGGTGGAGAAGGTCCAACCGCAAAAGAATCCGTCGGTTGGTTCGCGAGAACCGGCGTCTCCGCTGGAATGCCGCTTCTTCCTCGGGACTCGCCTCTCTGCTGCCGACCTCGCGCCCGCAGAAGAAGGAGGTCGGGACAAGTCCCGCCCCGCCTAAGGATCCTGGCGATCTTCCTTGTGTTCCTTCGAGCTCACCCCAAGGATCTCAAGTTGGATCTGGGTCCTTCCGAGTGAGAGCTCCGCCTCCCACTCTTGTCGAGCTCCAAGGCATACCGTTGATGGTTCGATCACCACCGTCTGGTTGGCACCCCGCTGTGGATGCCGACGATGATGATGATGACGGGGAAGACCCCGTGGAGTTGGTCTCTGAGTCCGATTGCGACCAGGACTAGCTTGTAGCCCTGTATCCTTTGTTTGGGTCGTTGTCACCCTTTTCTTTTCTTTTCTTTTGCTTTGGGTCTTGTCCGCGCTTTGCGCGCTTTGCCGCCGTCCCCCCACTTCAAATATTGGCCACCTCTTTAAGAGGGCCGCCCCGCCGCTTGATTCGCCGCCTCTTTCTGCGCTGCCGTCCGCCCTTGATTCGCGGCGCTTGCCGCTTTGCGCCGCTGCGTTGCGCGCCTTCTTGCTGCTTTGCCGCCGCTGTCGGTCTTGTCGCCTCGCTTTGTCTTTGCCGCCCGCCGTGCCCGGCTGCTTCTCGGCCGCGATGAGGAGAAGGTCGGAGATTCGCTCCGCGAGTCCTCCTCCTCACCGTTCTGCGAGCCCTCGCCGCTCGGTGAGCCCTCGCCGTTCTCCGAGTCCTCCTCGCCGCGCTCCAAGTCCTCGTCGTTCCCCGAGTCCTCGCCCTCGGCCCGAGCCGAGCGAGTTCCGTCTCTTCCTCGAGGAGATGAGGCATTTTTCTCTCTGGATCACCGTGGTAGCCATCCTACTCTGGTTGGTGCTTACCTGGTGGGCCTTGTGGATCCAATCCTATTAGCCGTCCCGGCGTATGTCCGTGTAACCCGTAGGTAGTTAGCTCGTGATTTGGGCTGACATACCAGTTTGTGGTATTGTGCCCCTGTTTGTACCCTAAAAATTGTTATGTTATGAATATGAATGTGCATTGTGCCAAATTGCATATTTAAAACCATGTTTTGGATGAAAAACGTAATTCCTCCTTATGCTTATCTCGTTCCTCTCCTACCTATCAGATGGTGATTGCTCGAGTGGTGGAAGAAGGATGTTGCCGGGGCGAGGTCATGGAAGTGCCCGAGCCGAGCAAGTGCTTCGCACCAACCTCGTGAGCAAGATCGCTCGATTCGCATGGATCAACATTACATTGGAGGACCTCCTCTGTTCTGTTCCTCCGCCTTGACTCCTCTGCCAAATCCTCCACCAAATTCCCAACCAAATTCCCAACCAAGATCCCACCACGAAAACTCTCTCGAACATCAAGCCGATTCCAACCACCATCTTCCACCACCACCTCCTGAAGAACCCACCACCCGAGAAATCATGCAAATGCAACACCAGATGATCCGCGACTTGATTCAAGAGCGGAATCATCCTCTGCCTCACTCCCTCTCCTGCTCATACACCAGCTCCACCTCCCTATCGTTCCGTATCAATGACTTCCTTAGAGCCAATCCCCTAAGTATCTTTGGCTCTGCCGACTCTCTGGAAGCAGCGGATTGGTTAAAGGAGATCGAGAAAAGCTCATCATGTTCCAATGTGGTGAGGTTGAGAGTGTTCACTGCAACACATCAGCTCATTGGGGTTCTTCTTGCTTGGTGGGACACGTTCTGTGAAGCCCATGATAACCACGATGCTATTGAGTGGGCTGAGTTCGTTGAGGCATTTGAAGAGAACTATGTTCCGACAGGTGTTAAAGAGGCTAAAAGAATTGAATTCCACTCCCTCGTGCAAGGAAGCATGACCTGCAGGAGTACCTCACCAAATTCACACTCTTGGCTCGATATGTTCCAAGGGGCGTGAGGAGCGATCTTGATAAGATATATTTCTTCAAGAAAGGCATGGACCACGAGATCGTGCCTTGATTGACTCTCTGAATTCCCCACTTTCAAGCAAATGTTTGCCCGGCGGTTAAACAAGAGGAAAACCGTCGCCCGATGCCTAGTCGCCCGAAAGAAGAAGAGGGCCCATGAGGATAGCCATTCCTCTGGAAGTTCTCGTTTCAAGATCAAGCGCTCGTGATCGTGTGCATGTTATCCCCCCTCGCCCTCGCACTCAGTGGGTCCAGTCGCGACCTGCTCCTCTACCACCTCCACCAGTTCGCACCCAAGTCTCCACTCCTCAAAAGAAAGATATCTCCACCATAAAGTGCTTTGCTTGCCGCCGGTTGGGTCACTATGCCGGCTCGTGTCCCAATAAGAATCTCGAGCCTCAAGGGAAGTCTGCTGCCCGCGACTCATCTTCCGGGATGGGTCGCGGAACTTCCAACCCGCAAGATCTGCTCCTGCTTTGTTGGGCGTGGGCGTGTGAACCACGTCCTTCTTGCCGAGGGCATACGCCGATCCTAATGTGGTGATGGGTAAGTTTTTCATAAGTGCGATGCACACTCTTGCTCTTTTCGATTACGGTGCAACGCATTCATTCATCTCGACATCTTTTGTCAAAAATCATGAGTTGAAAACCGATGCCTTGAAGAATCCAATGCTAATTAAATCCCGGGAAAAGTCATGAGGTCCACTTTGATGTGCCCGGGGTTAAGCTAAAATTCAAGACACGAGTTCTTGGCGGACTTGGTGGTTATAAACTCAAGAGGAATTGAAGTGATTACGGGTATGGATTGGTTAACCAAAATAAAGGTCAAATAGACATGCCACCAAAACAGTAAAATTAATTAATAGTGTTGGACGGGAGGTCCAATTCATCATAAATCCTTTCCCTCCGATCTAATCACCCTTAATAAGTTGGAGGCCTCTTCCACGAAAACCATAGTCGTGGTAAAGGATTTCCCGATGTGTTCCGGACGAGTTGCTCGAATGCCCCCGATCGGAAATTGAATTTGTGATAAATCTGGTCACCGCTTTGGTCCTATCTCCCAAAGACCTTATCGCCTTTACGCCAATCTAATGGCTGAATTGAAGAAACAAATTGAAGAATTACAAGAAAAAGGATTTATCCGACCAAGTGTTTCCTTGGGAGCACCCGTGATCTTCGTCAAAAGAAAGAGCGGATCTCCGCATGTGCATAGATTATCGATCTCTAAATGAAGTAACAATTAAGAATAAATACCCTCTTCCCAGAATTGATGATCTGTTTGATCAAATGAAAGGAGCTTGTATCTTCTCAAAAATCGACCTGAGGTCTGGTTATCACCAAATAAAAATTAAAGATACCGACATTCCGAAAACAGCTTTCACCACAAGATATGGCCTCTATGAGTTCACGGTGATGTCGTTTGGTCTTACCAACGCTCCGCCATATTTCATGAATCTAATGAATAAAGTGTTCATGGATTTTCTGGACAAGTTTGTGGTGGTATTCATCGATGACATTCTAATCTTCTCTAAATCAGAAGAGGAGCATGAAATTCATCTTAGAAAGGTTTTGGAGAGGTTAAGAGAAAATCAGTTGTATGCCAAGCTGAGCAAGTGCGAGTTCTGGATGAAGGAAGTGATTTTCCTTGGTCATGTGATATCAGCCGGAGGTGTTGCAGTGGACCCGGAAAAAGTCACCGCGGTTGTTGAGTGGAAACAACCAAAATCTGTGAAGCAAGTGAGAAGTTTTCTTGGATTGGCGGGATATTACCGTCGGTTCATTGAAAATTTTTCAAAATCTCTAGATCCTTTGACAAATCTTCTTAAAAGGAAAATAAATTTGAGTGGAATGATAAGTGTGAAGCTAGTTTTCAAGAGTTGAAAAGGCTATTAACTTCCGCTCCGGTGTTAATCTTGCCTGATGTCCATAAGGATTTTGAGGTATTTTGCGATGCATCTAGGCAAGGCCTAGGTTGCGTGCTGATGCAAGAAAGGAGAGTTGTTGCTTATGCATCAAGACAACTCAAACCTCATGAGCAGAATTATCCCACTCATGATCTTGAGCTAGCCGCTGTGGTTCACGCTCTAAAAATCTGGAGGCATTATTTAATTGGCAACAGAACCGAAATATTTACCGATCACAAAAGTCTCAAATATATATTCACTCAACCTGATCTCAATCTAAGACAAAGAAGATGGTTGGAATTAATCAAGGACTATGATGTGGGAATCCATTATCATCCTGGCAAGGCCAATGTGGTGGCCGATGCCTTAAGCCGGCGTTCCAGTTGCAATCATCTCATGCTTAAAGAAGATCAACCTGAGTTATACAAAGAATTATCTGACCTCAACTTGGAAATGGTTGAGGTAGGCCAAATAAATATGCTTGAATTACAACCCACCTTAATGAATCAAATTAAAGAAGCGCAGAAAGGTGATGATGAAGTTCTTGAAATTAAAGAGAAGCTTAAAAGAATAAGGCACAGATTTTTCCATGGATGAAGAAGGAGTACTCGGTTTAAAAGAGAATCTTCGTACCAAACAATAAATCTCTTAAAGAAGTCATCCTAAAAGAAGCCCATGAAAGCCCAATTTCTATCCATCACGGAAGTACCAAGATGTATCTTGATCTGAAAACCACTTATTGGTGGATTTGGAATGAAAAGAGATATCGCCGAGTATGTCGCTCTCTGCGACATCTCGCCAAAAGTGAAGGCCGAGCATCAAAGGCTTCTTTGGGTCATTACAACCGCTCAAGATTCTGAATGGAAGTGGGAAGAAGTGGGGATGGACTTCATTGTCGGGTTACCTAAAACTCAATCGGCTATGACTCCATCTGGGTAATCGTCGATCGTCTCACTAAAGTTGCACACTTCATCCTGTCGAACCACCTACAGGAAGCAAGTTGGCCGAGCTGTACATGAGCAAAATAGTCTGTCTACATGGGGTGCCAAAGAAGATTGTCTCGACCGAGGTACCCAATTCACCTCAAATTCAGGACAAGCTCCATGAGTCGCTTGGTACCCATCTGAATTCGATCTTGCCTTTCACCCTCGGTGATGGCGGTGAAAGAGTTAACCAAATACTTGAGGATATGTTGAGGGCAAGTGCCTAGCCAACCCACAAGGTGGGATAAGCAATTGCCATATCTTTGAGTTTTCTTACAATAACAGTCACCGATCAAGCATCCAAATGACACCCTATGAAGCATTGTATGGAAGAAATTGTCGTACACCTCTGTCTTGGCAAGCTGGTGAGACAAAGGTATTTGGTTTGGATATCTTGCAAGAGGCGAAAAGCAAGTGAAGTTAATCCAAGAAAGGTGAAGGCAGCCAGTCTAAGCGAGAAAAGTTCTGCCGACAATCGCCGGCGTGATCTAAAATTTGCCAAGGGTGATTTCGTGTATCTGCGGGTTTCTCCTCTCAAAGGCATCGTGATTCCGTGTGAGTGGAAAGCTAGCTCCAAGATATATTGGTCCTTTCCAAATTTTAGCCCGAAGGGGTGAGGTGGCATACCAGTTGGGCTGCTGAGTGTCATCCGATGTGCACAATGTGTTCCATGTCTCTCAATTAAAGAAATGTCTCCGTGTGCCCAGGAGGCGATTGCCATTGGACAAAGCGGACCTACAACCTGATTTGACACTTAAAGAATATCGGTCAAGATTTTGGATGTGGCTATCGAAAAACCGAAGAAAAATGTTTCGGTTTTGCCGTGTTGATGGAGTAACCACTCTGAGGCGAAGCCACTTGGGGCGTGAAGAGGATCTTGGGCGAGTTCGAGTTATTTCGAAGAATCCGAATCTCGGGGACGAGATTCTCCTTAAGGGAAGGTTTGTAACATCCCAAATTTTCAAAACCAAATTTGTACGTTAATAATTTCATTAAAATGCATAATTAAAATATTAAACTATTTAAGTGTTGAAAAACATCATGGCATCATCATTGCATGTAACCGTTTTGAAAATGGGTTGGGTCATTAATTTTAAAGGTATAAATATTTTCATGGGTGCATTTAGAAGCTTTCAAACCCATGTGAATTTGTCAAAACCTATTTAATATTTGACCTTTGAATAATTATTTAGAAAGAAGAAAAGAGAAAAACAAAACTAGAAAAAAATAGAAAACGTTCCTCTTTCTCACCTTTTCTCTCTGTTGGGTCTGAAGTCCTCTGTCCTCTCCGTGCTTTTCTCTGTGCTTTGAGCTTATCTCTACCCGTGACTCAGCTGTCGCTTGTGAGTTACTCCATCCAACGCCTTTGCGCCGTGCCTGTGCTCTGCACCCGGGCACCTCTTCCTTTATTATTTTCCTCTGTGCCCGTCGCTTGCGAGTTAATCCCTGCAGCCCCGCGTGCGTCGTCGGTGCACCAGAGACCACGCCACGCCAAGCGCCCTGACCTCGCCGTCGTGTTGCTGCAGCTGTTGTGCAATAGCACTTTTGTCTTCGCTGCCTCATGTATTTGTGCCACCCGTCGGAGTAAAGTCCGGCGCTGGCGTGCTCTTCTCGGCTATAAAGCTCGTGTTCTGCTTCTCCTTATCCGATTGCCTGCCGTGTTTCTCCTCGTAAGCTCTGCTCTATTCCACAGCCTTCGCCATTTCTTCGTCGTTCCTCACTTGTTTCCTCTCATCTTCCCTACCGCAGTGTCGAAGTAGCCTGGAGCAACACCAAGTCAAGAAGGAAGTTGTCATTGTAGCACTCGATTCGCCGTCGCCGGTAAGCTTCGCTCATCTCTAGGTGCATATGAGCTTGGGAAGATGATCCGGGGTGGTCGTAGTCTCCCTGCGTGTGCCATGTTGAGCTAGAGCTTCCATGGAAGCCATGCGAGCTAGTTAGAACGTGTATTGTAGCTATGTATAAAAAAATCGTCGTCGTCTTGTGATCGTGGATCAGCTGCTATAGGGTCCTTTGGAGGGCTGAGTCGAGAGGAATCCATTTTGCGATCGGTTTGTCGAGCGGAGGTCGCCACCGCCGGCTAGCCGAGCTCTAGTGTGCTCAATGGGTTATCGTGTGCGTCTTTGTGTGCATGCATATGGCTAGCTAGAGGTAGAAGAAGAAGTGCTTTGAGATTAGTGCTTTTGTGTGTGGCTCGATGAGTGGAAGCGTATTCGAGAGAATCGCTTTCCGAGTTCAAAGCGCACACATAAATATAATCAAAATTTAATAACTCTCTATTAATATTAATACCTATAAAAATAAAAATTAAGCTAATCATTTTTCATTAACTAGCAAATAATGAATGATTTTCAAAAACCTTAGAAAATAACAAATATATTATTTGGATGCATACACTTGATTTAATAAAAATATAAAAATATAAAATAGTTGTGCATGCATCACATTTCCATACATATTTATTTAGTGCATGATTTTTAAAACAAAAATCATATATAAATGTTTCCTGTTTGATGGATGTTTGTATTATCTTGTATGTGTTGTCGCGTGGTTAGACCCGTCCATAAATGGCGGTTGCTCCTACCGTCATCGACCAAGGCAAGTCCCCTTTGATCATATTGTGAAGCCATTTTGGTTATTTAGAAAATGTTTATTAGACTTGAAAATATGCATGCTAGTTTAAAAGATAAATGCCGTATTTGCTAGAATTAGTTATTATGCCAATTAGAAAGGTAAGAGATATGTTAGGATCAAACCTAAGGCTAAAATATGAATTGCTCTTATTTAAATACCTTGTTGAGGTAGGATAAAGGCTTAAAACTATTTATGCGGAATGATTCAATCATTTGTGTGAGCGAGAATATTGTTGAGAAATGTTTGGGAAAGGATGATTTAAAGATAGCGCATCAAGGGTGATGCTTAATAGGAAATGATTTTCCTCTTATCCCAAAATCTTTCCGACTAGGGAGATATTTTGTCGGTTAGTGCGATATGGCACGGTTTGAAAATTGGGCTAAAATATAAACTCTCCTAGTCTAAGGACTGCTCATCCTATAATCCTATGAGCTGAGCCATTCTGATGCGACCTCGAGCGGTATGGGGACGGGCCCGATCGTTGGCCCTCGTGGTTGATGGTCTTGTGGCGAAACATCGTCAGGTGCGTAGCCTCTCGAGGGTAAAGCGTACCCACTCTGCGAGTTAAAAGCTGTCATGATAGCCGTGCTTTCATGGTTATGAGCCTGTGAAGGACTGATTATATGGTAGCTCCTTCATTTTAAAACCAATTTAGAAAAGGGTTTTGAACAAATGATTTGAGATGAGTAAGGTTTGAGAAGGATTTCGTTTGAGCTAGGGGCCACCGGTGATATTCGAAATGGGTAACGACCTATCGGAAAGTGTCATGGAATGGACCTAGCTGGTTTTGAGAAAAGAAAAGAAGAAAGGATTTTGTTCTTGCTATGTACTTTGAGGCCAAGTGGCGAGAACCGTTTGAGAAAAGCCCAAAGAAAATATGGAGATTCAATGTTTCTAAATCGCTTTGTCAAAACTAGGCTAATAAGCGCAATTTCCATAAAAGCGCCCAAGCCATCCATTTGTACTAAACCCCATCAAGCATATATCCTCGACTTCTTTGAGTACCTTTGTACTCACCCCTATTTCTCCTTCCCTCTTCCAAAATTTTCAACAATGAGAAGCGCCCTCGACTCGCCATCAGGAGGACCCGGACTTCGAGGAGGAGGAGGACTTCGAGGACGAAGAGTAGGGTTGTGTCACTGCCGCCGCTGTGGAATAGTCTAGCTGCTAGAATAAATCGTGCCATGTTAGGCTCTGCGTTACCGTGTGTGTAGTAGCTGTATCTTAACTGCGTGCGTGCTTGATGTATTAAAGCTGTGACTTCTGTGGGGCGCTTAGTCCCCTATGTTGTAATAATGTAACTTCGAAGGCAATGTACCATTATTGTTGTTAAATTGTGTGTGCTAGCCATGATCTTACGGGACTAATCTTGTATGCACAATTAGGATTGATCAATTAGACCGGTTACGACAAAAGTGGTATCGAGCGGTTGGCTTTAGGGCGTAGCCCTAGAATTAGAGACCATATAATTTATAAAGAAAATAATTGTTAAATAAATTCATAATCTTACGCAATCCAATTTTCTTTGATAATCTTTTGGAAATTGTAGATGCCGTCTTTCGCGTCGCCCTTGGACTTAGCTATGGAGGTTTAGCGCCATTTATTCGCGATCTTGAAACGCTTAGTTTGATGACCCTATGTATCATGGGGCCACTAGTTTCGCATAAAGGGCCTTTTCTTTGGGTGGTGTCGTCCTTGTCTTTCTTCTGCAGTCCACCGCCTACTCGTGGACCGTTCGCTACTCGCCAATCGCGTCAATTGCTCGAGGCGCCATCCAAGGCGTGTCGGACTTGCTTTACATCGACTCCATGATGCATTCGCGCGTGGTGCATGTCTCCCCGCCGCTACTTTCCTCTAAATGCGCGCTAACGAGTGTTCAGCCATGCTAAATGCGCCGAGGTGAGCGACCGACGGTGTACCACCTTGCGAGCTCGTCCAATCCACGGGCGGCGCGTACACCATCGCCTGCGGGAGTTGAACTCGTCTATGACACCAACCGCCGGTGGAGCAAGCCAAGAAGGAGAGCCGCGAACTTAAAAGCGTGACTCTTTCCACTTGGTGGAGAAGGTCCACCCATAAAGAATCCGTCGGTTGGTTCGCGAGAACCGGCGTCTCCGCTGAGAATGCGCTTCTTCCTCCGGGACTCACCGCTCTGCTGCTGCCGACCTCGCGCGCGAAGAAGGAGGTCGGGACAAGTCCGCGTCCCGCCTAAGGATCTGCTGATCTTCCCTTGTGTTCCTTGAGCTCACCCCAAGGATCTCAAGTTGGATCTGGGTCCTTCCGGAGTGAGAGCTCCGCCTCCCACTCTTGTCGAGCTCCAAGGCATACCGTTGATGGTTCGATCACCACCGTCTGGTTGGCACCCGCTGTGGATGCCGGCGATGATGATGATGTGGGGAAGACCCGTGGAGTTGGTCTCTGAGTCCGATTGCGACCGGGACTAGCTTGTAGCCCTGTATCCTTTGTTTGGGTCGTTGTCACCCTTTTCTTTTCTTTTCTTTTGCTTTGGGTCTTGTCGCGCTTTGCAGCGCTTTGCGCGGTCCCCCACTTCAAATATTGGCCACCTCTTTAAGAGGCCGTCCCTTATGATTCGCCGCCTCGCTGCTGCTGCCGTCCCTTGCTGATTTCGCCGCGCCGCTGCGCTTTGCCGCCGCTGCGTTGCCGCCGCTGCTGCTTTGCTGCCCAGCGTCGGTCTTTGTCGCCTCTTTGTCTTTGCCGCCCGCCGTGCCCATTGCTTCTCCGGCGCGATGAGGAGAAGGTCGAGATTCGCTCATGATCCTCCTCCTCACCGTTCTGCGAGCCCTCGCCGCTCGGTGAGCCCTCGCCGTTCTCCGAGTCCTCCTCGCCCGCGCTCAAGTCCTCGTCGTTCCCGAGTCCTCGCCCTCGGCCGAGCCGGCGAGTTCCGTCTCTTCCTCGAGGAGATGAGGCATTTTCTCTCTGGATCACCGTGGTAGCCATCCTACTCGGTTGGTGCTTACAGGTGGGCCTTGTGGATCAATCCTATTAGCCGTCGGCGTATGTCCGTGTAACCCGTAGGTAGTTAGCTCGTGATTTGGGGTGACATACCGGTTTGTGGTATTGTGCCCTGTTTGTACCCTAAAATTGTTATGTTATGAATATGAATGTGCATTGTGCCAAATTGCATATTTAAAACCATGTTTTGGATGAAAACGTAATTCCTCCTTATGCTTATCTCGTTCCTCTCCTACCTATCGGATGGTGATTGCTCGAGTGGTGGAAGAAGGGATGTTGCGGGGCGAGGTCATGGAAGTGCCCGAGCCGAGCAAGTGCTTCACCAACCTCGTGAGCAAGATCGCTCGATTCGCATGGATCAACATTACATTGGAGGACCTCCTCTGTTCTGTTCCTCCTTGACTCCTCTGCCAAATCCTCCACCAAATTCCCAACCAAATTCCCAACCAAGATCCCACGAAAACTCTCTCGAACATCAAGCCGATTCCAACCACCATCTTCCACCACCACCTCTGAAGAACCCACCACCCGAGAAATCATGCAAATGCAACACCGGATGATCCGCGACTTGATTCAAGGCGGAATCATCCTCTGCCCAGCTCCCTCTCCTGCTCATACACCGGCTCCACCTCCCTATCGTTCCGTATCAATGACTTCCTTAGAGCCAATCCCCTAAGTATCTTTGGCTCTGCCGACTCTCTGGAAGCGGCGGATTGGTTAAAGGAGATCGAAAAAGCTCATCATGTTCCAATGTGGTGAGGTTGAGAGTGTTCAACTTCATAACACATCGACTCATTGGGGTTCTTCTTGCTTGGTGGGACACGTTACGTGAAGCCCATGATAACCCGATGCTATTGAGTGGGCTGAGTTCGTTGAGGCATTTGAAGAGAACTATGTTCCGACAGCGGTGTTAAAGAGGCTAAAGAATTGAATTCCACTCCCTCGTGCAAGGAAGCATGACCTGCAGGAGTACCTCACCAAATTCACACTCTTGGCTCGATATGTTCCAAGGGGCGTGAGGGCGATCTTGATAAGATATATTTCTTCAAGAAAGGCATGGACCACGAGATCGTGCCTTGATTGACTCCTCTGAATTCCCCACTTTCAAGCAAATGTTTGCGGCGGTTAAACAAGAGGAAAACCGTCGCGGTGCCTAGCTGCCCGAAGAAGAAGAGGGCCCATGAGGATAGCCATTCCTCTGGAAGTTCTCGTTTCAAGATCAAGCGCTCGTGATCGTGTGCATGTTATCCCCTCGCCCTACTTTTCGGTGGGTCGATCGCGACCTGCTCCTCTACCACCTCCACCGATTCGCACCCAAGTCTCCTCCTCAAAAGAAAGATATCTCCACCATAAAGTGCTTTGCTTGCAGCGGTTGGGTCACTATGCCACTCGTGTCCCAATAAGAATCTTGAGCCTCAAGGAAGTCTGCTTGCTCATGACTCATCTTACAGGATGGGTCGCGGAACTTCAACTTGCAAGATCTGCTCCTGCTTTGTTGGGCGTGGGCGTGTGAACCACGTCACTGCTTGAGGCATACGCCGATCTAATGTGGTGATGGGTAAGTTTTTTATAAGTGCGATGCACTCTTTGCTCTTTTCGATTACGGTGCAACGCATTCATTCATCTCGGCATCTTTTGTCAAAAATCATGAGTTGGCTGATGCCTTTGAAGAATCAATGCTAATTAAATCCCGGGAAAAGTCATGAGGTCCACTTTGATGTGCCCGGGGTTAAGCTAAAATTCAAGACACGAGTTCTTGGCGGACTTGGTGGTTATAAACTCAAGAGGAATTGAAGTGATTACGGGTATGGATTGGTTAACCAAAAATAAAGGTCAAATAGATGTGCCACCAAAGCAGTAAAATTAATTAATAGTGTTGGACGGAGGTCCAATTCATCATAAATCCTTTCCCCTCGATCTAATCACCCTTAATAAGTTGGAGGCCTCTTCCACGAAAACCATAGGCGTGGTAAAGGATTTCCCGATGTGTTCCGGACGAGTTGCACAGAATGCCCCCGATCGGAAATTGAATTTGTGATAAATCTGGTCCACAGCTTGGTCCTATCTCCCAAAGACCTTATCGCCTTTACGCCAATCTAATGGCTGAATTGAAGAAACAAATTGAAGAATTACAAGAAAAAGGATTTATCAGGCCAAGTGTTTCCCTTAGGAGCACACCGTGATCTTAAATCAAAAAGAAAGGCGGATCTCTCGCATGTGCATAGATTATCGATCTCTAAATGAAGTAACAATTAAGAATAAATACCCTCTTCCCGAGAATTGATGATCTGTTTGATCAAATGAAAGGAGCTTGTATCTTCTCAAAAATGGGACACGAGGTGCGGTTATCACCAAATAAAAATTAAAGATACCGACATTAGAAAGCGGCTTTCACCACAAGATATGGCCTCTATGAGTTCACGGTGATGTCGTTTGGTCTTACCAACGCTCCGCCATATTTCATGAATCTAATGAATAAAGTGTTCATGGATTTTCTGGACAAGTTTGTGGTGGTATTCATCGATGACATTCTAATCTTCTCTAAATCAGAAGAGGAGCATGAAATTCATCTTAGAAAGGTTTTGGAGAGGTTAAGAGAAAATCAGTTGTATGCCAAAGTGAGCAAGTCACGAGTTACGGATGAAGGAAGTGATTTTCCTTGGTCATGTGATATCGGCCGGATGTGTTGCGGTGGACCGGAAAAAGTCACCGCGGTTGTTGAGTGGAAACAACCAAATAAGCACTTGCCCTAGGTCTTCCTTCCAAATAGCTCGGGTCACCTCTGATTTGACTGGGCCTGCCTGGCTTGGTTTGTGCATGAAAATTCGGTTCGTCTATGTTATCGGGCCAGCCTGGTTTCAGGGTCCTTGCGATGTTAAAATCCCACGCGGGTGCGGAGCGTAAGGGCCGGGCCAAGGTCTAGGAGTTGTAAGGGTCGCAGGTAGCGTGGGTAGGAGGTCTTAAAGGTGGTTCAATTGGAGTTAAATGGCCAGTAAATATAAATAAACATTAATAATCCTTAAAAATAAAAATTAAGCTAAATTTTCATTAAAAATAAGAAATAAAATTAAAACTTAACAATATATTTTATAAATTATTTAAAAATATAAATATAAATATTTATGATAATTTCAAATATTTGTGGCATGATTTAAAATCTTATTAAATGTTTTTTGATATGTTTGTTTGGTTTGATCTATGGTCCGTGGTTGCCTCCATGGCCATCGTCCTTTCTAGTGCAAGCTTATATTGGCCCTATTTAGAAAATGTTTAAATTGAAAATATGCGCTAGTTTAAAAGATAAATGCCGATTTGCTAGAATTAGTTATTATGCCAAAAAGGAAAAGTGATAAAAGGCAAAATAATTGTTTATTAAAAAATAAATTAAATAATTTAATATTACTATTAACTAAATATTTTGATAAATGGGGAAATATTGTTTAAAATTTGGAAAGGATGATTTAAAAGCGAAATGATCTTAATAAAAATTTCCTTTATCCAAATCTTGGGAGATATTTTCGTTGGAATGGCACGGTTTAAAATTGGGAAAAATAAATCTCCTAGTCTAACCTCATCCTATAATCCTTAATAGCCATTACAAGACTGAGCCCTTAGGGCCCCGTTTTGGGCCTGTTGCTTGTAGGTCTGGTAGCGTAGCGTCCTGGTACGAACACTCAAGTAAAGCCTTGGTATGATTTCCAAGGTTGAAAATTAGCCTTATTTAAAACCAATTTAGAAAAGGTTTAACAAATGATTTAGATAAATTTAGAAGGATTTTTATGCCCTGATATTGGTGGTTGGAAAGGCTACCTATTCATGGGAAGATAAAAGTTTGTTTGTTGGACAGAAGTTGAAAAAAAGGAAAATTTTAAGTAGCCAGAATAAAGGCAGCTTGAACAAAAAAACCTTTCAAACCCAAAATCCTTTCAAACAGCAACCATTTCTTTCTTAACCCAAGAAACCTCGCTCGGAGGACCTTTGAAACTTCCAAATTCAAAATTTTCTTTAGGCCGCTCACCAACCATAGAGGCCAGTAAGTGGATTGGGCCCCGACGTGGTTGCCGTGCCTGTTGGGCCTGTGCTGTTATGTTGTGAATCGTCTTGCCCGTGTGTTATGTACTTAAAAGGCGTCCTTGATTGTAAATTATGGCCTGTACTATTTGATGCCATGTTTGCTAGAAAGTTATTGGTTGTTAGGACGTGAAATTAGCCTTATAGGATAATTTTAAAATAATTAATAATCAATCGCAATTTTTCAAATTTAATTTGAGCCGTTTGGCTTTATGGAGGTGGCCAGAGGTGACTTTTTGGAGATTTGTTAAGGACCTTTGGCCCGTTTGTGATCGAATTGGGTTGCCTTCGCCCTTTCTTGCTGGATAACCACTCGACGCACCAGATCTGTTGCTTACTTTCGAAGCTCCGTGTTTCCCTGCGGAGCACCTTGAGCCATTTCTACGCTTGTAAGCCGCCCACAAGCGCCAATGACGACGCCCCGCCCATGCTCCCCTCGACATTCCCCGCCTTCGGAACCAACTCCGCCATAACCCTCCCTTCCAAACCCAAAGGGAACCGCAAAAACCCCGACTCTTGGGGAGAACCCCCCGGGGAAGCGCTTTGGGGCCGGAATGCGTGGCTTCCCTCCACCTTGGTTCCCGCCAAGAATGTCGGCTAGGTCCGAGCCGTGTCCTGCGATCCCTTGTTGCTTGGGCTCGCGCCAAGGGTCGCAATGCTTGGGAACGAGGAGGAGGAGGACTTGAGGACGAAGAGTAGGGTTGTGTCCTCGCCTGCCGCTCGCCTGTGGAATAGTCTAGTCGCTAGAATAAATCGTGCCATGTTAGGCTCTGCGCTACCGTGTGTAACGCAGTATCTTGGCCTGCGTGCGTGCTTGATGTATTAAATCAGGACTTCCTATGGGACGCTTAGTCCCCTATGTTGTAATAATGTAACTCGAAGGCAATGTACCATTATTGTTGTTAAATTGTGTGTGCTAGCCATGATCTTCTGGGACTAGTACTGTATGCACAATTAGGATTCGGTCAATTAGACCGGGTTCTGACATTAACACTTCCCTTAATGCATTTAGTGTAGAAGGCTTTATTTGGAGGAGAGGGTTATTTTATTTGCGTAAAGCCAAGTTTATAAGACTTTTGGAAATAACCTAACTAGCGTTAACTAGAACTTGTCTTATTTGAATAAATCAGGGGTTTTCCATCTTAACCATGCATCTCAAACCCAACTGTCACCCAGACACGCCAACCAACTCACCACTCGACCAACCCTCGTCCATAATAACCACCATCTTAACCCAACACCATACCAGCTTATATATTTCCAAACTTTCTTTCGGTTGCCCCAACCATTCCTAGTTCCGCCATCATTTTAGGATTTGGCAATCCTGTTGTGGACCACACATGCCATGGCATGTCCACCCCCGCCTAGTAGGGTTGCCAGCTCTAACTAGCCGACCGTCATCCTGGGGATGTGTGGCCGTTATCACCCTCGGTGATGACCAATGCTGGTCCCTATCGAGAATGGTCCCAGAGGGCCTCTGCAGAGCGCTCACTCCTGGTGATCTAAGACCCGTACTCCGCGCGATGGCCACACGTTGTGTTGAAACCATCCCTCAGATGGCAGCGCTCCCTACTACGCATGTTACTCCGCGCTCCTCCTAGGTAAGCCTAGGCTAAACCCAGCACTAGGCATCTCGTGCCTTAATCATCCCTCTGGATGTCCAACTAGGGCAACCCACCAATCATTCTCTACTTCCACGGTCATCGACCACACCACACTTGGACTATCCCGACCAATTCGATTCACACAGACCGACTCCCAACATGTCCATACCCCAAACACAATCAGCTATTTTTGGGAGTTTCTAGCTATTTTATATAAAACTAAATCGATTTCTGTATTAATTAAATGATTAATTCGCTGGAAAACCCTTTTAAATGAACCGAGTCGAGCCAACCGTCGAGCGGCCCAACGGGAGGATTCGGCCCACGGCCCGCTTGCAAGCTACGCGTCCGCACGGCGCAAAACACGCCGAAGGCGGCTTTTGAAATTGCGCTTCAGACCAAACTTTGTGCATACAAATATATGGTTTTGTGGATTTTAGATCTAATAAAAATGCTGGAAAATTTTATAAAAATAAATATATATACCAAAGAACACATACATGAATATTAATAAATACATAAAAGTTGAACCGCTTCATCTTGGTTTTTTTTGCAAGCAAACAACCGAGAGGTATGTGTGCCTGTGTGGTACCATATTGATAGTTATATTTATTATATTTTTCATATTAACCGGCACTTTTTAAAGTCCATGACACATTTATTAGCATATATTATAATTCAGATTTGATTGTTAATTATTGCACAGAAGGGATTAGTTGGCAAAGATCCATGTTGCATTTTCAGCGCCTGATCAAAGTGTAGATGAAGGGTTTGGATTATGGGACATATGATATTAATTTCATTTTCAAACTGAATGGACATGGACATGAATGCACTTCTATACGTAAGCAAGTTTGGCATCAAATCAAGTTTAGTATTGACCGCAAGTCCACTCGTGGCTTCTGCGGCCTACCGCGGTACCGCCTGCTGCGGTCAGTCGGTCAGTACAGAAAGGACAGTACGAGTCCACGGTCCAACTTGGACCAGGCACAAAGCGGAACCAAATTGCAAGGTCCACCCAGCAGCAAGTGGCAATTCGATAAAGGTGTAAAAGTCGATGGAATTGAGGTCTTTGCTAGAAAGTCAAACCCTGAACTAAGCTTGGAGCGTAAGTGAGTTAACTCAAATAAAAACAGTAAATAGGCATGCACATTTTGAGATTTTTCTATAGCAAGTACTTTCAAAATCAATAAACCAAATCTGTCAAATATATAAAGGGTGATTAGTGAACCAAATTAAGCAATCAAATGCATGCATGTAATTTCCCATTTTAAAAATGAATTTAAAGCGTGACGCAACAAACTTCATTAAATTAAATAAGAAGAAGTGGTACAGTCCATGTACATATAATCATGTAATTTGCTGGTAAAATGAACAAGATAATTCATCAGATCACAGACTAAACAGAAATTTATGCTCCAGTAACGTAATTCTCTGGATAATAAATGGCATGTGGACTCGCCAAGCGCTGCATGCTTTCAGCGACGGGGTGCGCGGCGCAGGAGTTTGTGCTGGCTCAGTCCACGTCCAGCCAGCTCCCGCCGTGGGGCTTGCCGGATAGGGATGGCAAAAATACTCATGGGTTCGGATATCTACGGGTACCCGACCCGATGGGCATGGGTATGGGTAGCAGTCCGTGCCCATGGGTTTTCGGGTTCGGGTTTGGGTTTCGTTTTGTACCCATGGGTACCCATGGGTTACCCGAAATTTCTCACTGACAGGTGGGCCCATGTATCTGGACATATATAAGAGCTGAAAAGAAACCTAACCATCTAACCCAGCCCACAGGCCACAGCCGCCGCCGCCCCTCTTGCCCTCCTGGCCTCCCCGACCTTGGGTCCTTGGCTCCCTCTGCCTCCCTCCCTCCCCCTCACTTCCCATCCTACCACGCCGCCTGGCCTCGCCTCCGCTCGCCTCGGGCGCCTCCTCCTCCGCCTCCGCGCCTCGGCTGGCCGCCTTTCACGCGGCCGCCGCTTCTCCGCCACGCCAAGGCCGCCGCGCCTCTCCACCTCACGGTGCCGCCTTGCCTCCGCCCCTTGGGCCGCCTCCTTTGCTCCTCTATCTCCAGATCTAGATCTGTATTTCGGGTTTCGGGTACCCGTCGGGTTTCGGGTATCCATCGGGTTCGGGTATGGGTGCTCGTTTGTGCCCAAGACAAATTTCGGGTTCGGGTTTTGGTCTGCTATTCGGGTTTCGGGTTCGGGTTGGACAGAGTTGTATCTGGAGATACCCACCCGATTGCCATCCCTATTGCCGGGAGCAGATGCTCGAGCCATGCGAGGTGGCGGGAGCGCCGTGCGGCATGGCTGCAGCTCTCCTCCGGCCGTGCCGTGCGGCAGCCGCCACGGCAAGTGGTGGGAGTGGCTGCTAGTCCCACAATTCTTATTTACAGCAGATTATTTTATTAAATACGATTTAATTGTTGATTATTTCAGGTATTTTGCCTTTTACCGGAGGGACCTATAAGGCCAAATTTTGGCAAAAAATATTTTTCTATCATCTTAATCACATGGAGGCACCTCCACTTGTTTTTGACTCGGGGTTTGGCAACATGCTAATGGTTCAATCCAGCAAACACCTTGGGCTAAGCAGAATTAAGTTAATGAAACAACATTTATTACTCTTAATTCAAAATTAACTAACCCAACAAATGGCTTGATGTCATGACTTCTCGCTCTCTACTAACTTTACTAATTAATGTTGCTAAACAAGGACAATGATCAATTTTTGCAAGCAAACTATTCTGTGTACACAGGGGTTCCCATGTACACACCGTGTACACCAACAACCAAAGGTCATAAAAAAAATCTGAAAACATTTGTAGAAGTACTTCATTGGCCACTCTACCTATGTATAAAATTTAAAGGTCAAAATCATTCTATATTATGATTTACAAAAAAGAGAAAATCATTCTATATTATGATTTAGAAAATTCTGACTAATTTGAATAGTTTTAAATTAACAAAATTTCCTCTTTTTTGTAACTCTTAATATAGAATGAATTTGAACTTACAACTTTATGCATAGGTATAGTAAGACCATGAGTACATCTACAAATGTTTTTACAATTTTTCATAATTTTTGCTAGTTTCGTAGGTAGATTTTTTTTTGGAGTTCTCTGCGCACATATATATACAAAAAAATGTTCCTCTAATCTATGGAATTTTCTGGCCAATCCACAGCCGTTGGTCTCGCTATGAGATTTGTGCACAAACCCCCTGCCCCTCTCATTTGGTATTTTGCAAAAATAAACATCTCCAAACCTCCAGAATAACAACAATCGGGTACTTCATCTTCCTCGCCTTCGTCTCTCTCCTTTCTCCACTGACCTGGTCACCACCGTTGTCATCGCCGTGGCCATGCCACACGTAGTTGCCGACGCCACGCCGCACGTTATTGTTATACCGCGCAGCATGTAGTCACCATTGCCGCGCTGCGCGTTGCCGTCGCTGGCTTGCTGCCCCGATCGTCGCTGTCGTCGTTGTCGTCGTCGCCCCGCACGTCGTCATTGTCGCTGCCCCGTGCGCCGTCGTCACCGCTGCGCCGTGTGTCGTAGTCACGGCACCGCGCATCTCCACCGTCATCGTTGCCGCCCCACGCGTCGTCGTTGCCGCGACGCACGTTGTTGCCATTGAAACTACCATCCAGATACAAAATGAAATGGGAAGGAAGGTCGCGCGGTGTTTGAAATGAGGAGAGAAACCAGATCCAAATTTTTAGGCATTTAATTAGTTTCCTAATTAACAAATCTCGTTCGTTTGGAACGCCCCGTCCGAAAAACTATAACTTATATATAAAAAACTAACTTATACATCAAAAAACTATATCCGGTTTTTTTTGCAAAAGAAAACTGATCACTTTCTAAAAACTATATCGAGCTTAACAACAAACTATCGATTTTGCCTCCCTGGAGTTCTATAATATACAGTGACCCACGCCCTGTTTTAAATGCGCAGTTATTATTTTTTTTACCGTTAACAGAGAGAAACGAAGCCCCGTTACGCCATCGAGCCATGCGACCGGTACCTGGCTCGCGGGCTGAATAACTATTCAGCACCTACAGTGTTGAATAGTGTATATGTGTGTGTGTTTGTGTGTCATTGGGTTAGAACTGATGAGTCATGTGACACAATGCACACATATAACTAAACTAGCTAGTAAGAGCATCGCCAACAGGATATCCATATTTTGTTCTCTATATCCCTTCTCTAAATCACTATTTGTTCCTTGTATTTGTTCCCTGTATTTTCACTGTCGGCTTTTTAACAGAACCACAAGAAATACTTTCACTGGCGGGTCCATAAATAACTTGCTAGTGATTGGCTAATCTATCATTGTCGGTTCTATAAAAAAAATCTTAGTGATATTAAAATATTATCGCTACCGGTTTTTTAATGAAACCTCCTATGAGGCGATTCGTAGATAAGAACTGCCATTAATACTATTTTTTACAAAATTTTCTATATATTTAAAATTTCATAATTTATTCATATGAACTTGGATGGAAACAAACTTTATATGTAAATTGTAGCACTCGAAAAGATCTACAACTTTGTAGTTGAAATATTTTTCATTTGAAGCAATTTAGATGCTCAAATGTTTATTAGAATATTAAACAATTTATGATTTACTCAAACGAAGTTGGATTGAAATAATATATACATAAAATTGTAGCTCATGAGAATATCAATTAATACCATTTAAATAGTCAAAAGGTTGTTTAAAGTTTTATAAAACAAACTTAAATGATATGCATATCCTAAATAAATAAAAAGTGGTGCATGGGTGTGGTGGTTAGCTAGGGTGTGTGAGAGTGAAGAGGTCATCAGTTCTAGTCCTACTATTCGCATATTTACATTCCTTGCATATTTACATTCCTTGTGAAAAAACGCACTATGAGTGCTGATACAGTGGTAGATGGTGTTGGGTGTGGTGCCTAGTTTGGCTTAATGTAAGTTTTTAGCTATTTACTACTAAAAATCGTGGGTTACCGTATATTAATTAAATACCACTAAAAATCGTGTTTTCTAGCACCCATTATTACTAGCGGTTCTTTTATAGAATCGGCGGCGGTTCAAGAACCGACACTGATAGTCCTTGACTGTCACTATCACATAATCAGTACTAACGGTTCGAAAACCGTCGATGATGATAGTTTCGAACCGTAAGTGTTGTCGTTTTCTATTGTCGTGATCGTCGGGTTTACTAATTTCATTTTGAAGTACCTGTTGTATAGCCATTGGTCCTCCATTTCACTGTGTATATGGAGTGCACAGTACTTTCGAGTGCCTGACGTGGGTGCTCTCACATGTGTGAGGTCCTGGCACCGTGGTCAGTTTGCGGCGCGGCCATTAATTTGCTAGCTACTAGGCATTGGTCTATCAGTGTTGTCGTTTTCTATTGCCGTGATCGTCACGTATACTCTCACATGTCGTAGGAAAGAAAACAAACACATAATAAATTACTTTAGGCCTTGTTCTTTTTAGTGTATCGTTGCGTTGGCGTAATACTGTAGCAAATTTAAGAACCCTCGAAAAGAGGTCTAAAAATTATAAAAAAAATTAAAAAATAGTTTTAGGATGTTTCGAATGATTACTAAAAGCCACGAAAAAATCGTTACGAATTATCACAATATATAGGCTATATAAAAATAACAAAATTTGCTACAGTAATATGCAACGGTACGATACGCTGAAAAGAACAAGGTGCACTACAAGTCAATCAACTTAAAACCAATGTCAGGGCATTTTGTTTGATGGCTCCAGGATCGACAACTATTCTATCAACATAAAGAACAATTAATTTAATGCCGCTTTTCTATGAGGACCTTGATTTTTAATATTTTTGGATTAACGTGGTGGCTCCGCTGGATCATGTTTTAATTATACAATAGATAGATTAGATGGCCTTCTTGATAGTTCTAGAATCATTGAGCTAAGGAAATATGGGTCAAATCATGTAAATGGAAAGCTTTAAGTCAGTTGTGGAGATAAGTAAGAAAGAATTTTGATCGTCTTAAGGAAGAGTTTGGATCAGCTTGAAGCAAATGCAAGAGGTAAAGTTTGAGTAGGTTTAGCCAACCTAGATATATTGAGAATTAATAAATTGTAATCGGAATACATCTGATTGAGTTTGTATCGGATACAAAGTTAATCTTAACCGACTACTTTTATCGCATTAGGTCTAGTTTAGAGTAGTTTTGTTGTATTTTGTTCTTGATTGACTTGTTGCGCATCATTTTCTCGATCGACGAGTTCTTCGTGGAAAGGTTAGGTTCTGCCCTTGTTCAGTTCTGCCCTTGTTCTATCGGCTTATCTTCATAGATTAGTTGATACCTGTTTATCCTCGGTCTTTCAGCTAGATAGGCTAGCTAATCTAGGTGATAGTCTCTGCTTATCTTCTTTTTGCTATTTAGTTGATTTCATCGGCTTTATAGTATTGAATCCAATTTGAGCCGATCCCCTTGTTATCTTTTCCCTTTCCCTTGGGTTGGATCTATTCCATTCCTTTGCAGGTCAAATCTATTACAGATCCAATTGGTTTTCTGAAGTTGATTACGACTTTTTTTTTGTCGATTACAAGATCAAATCGGCTAGTAGGCCTCGAGCCTTGCTTGGTGCTAACAAGGCTTTGAACCCTAAGCTTCACATTGTGTTTAAACCAAATGTTAACTTTCGGCATGAACATGCTTTTTCGACTTCGCTCCTATGAACAATTGTTTTATAGTATGCCTCATGTTGTTTTAGTGCATGCTTTAGCGTCAAAGAGTGAAAAAAGCTTGTGTTTCTTCATTATCGCTTTGATCCATATGTGCCACTTGAACCTTGCAATCATGTATGTTATTAGAACTCTTGGGCATCGTTACCCTCATCATTGTTGAGTGCATTACTCAACACAGGTATACAACAAGTCAAAGTCCTATGCAAGAAATGAAAAGACTTCTGAAATACCATAATGTGATAGACCTTTGGGCTATAAATAATATTTAGCTCATGTTTGCACCCACACCTAAACTAGGAGGGTTGATCCTAGTGTAAATATCTTTGTGCTCCAACTATTTACAAGATTACCAGACGCTTTCAAGATCGACCGATTTGTTGACCCTTATGTGCATGCCATGTGCTGCATTTGGGGATGGAGACACCTCTATCGTTCCCGTGATTCCTTGCAAATTGCATTAGACCTGTGCATCTTTGCCATTGAGCGTAGTTGTGCGAGTTATTCCTTTTGAGTTCTATGGACCGGTGATT
Organism: Raddia guianensis; assembly: GCA_036346415.1. Lineage (NCBI taxonomy): Eukaryota > Viridiplantae > Streptophyta > Magnoliopsida > Poales > Poaceae > Raddia > Raddia guianensis. Next base: position 21,450,048 of record CM070534.1, on the reverse strand, counting down.
GTTCAGACAAGAGGCTACAATCAGTGGCGGGGCCTGAAGCAAATTCTTGGGAGAACCAACAATGATAGACAAAGTTAAGGAATGGCCAATCAAGCAAAATCAGCATAAAATCTCAATAATTATCGGTTTATCACTTTGTTATTGTATTAAGCATACCTCATTGAAGCATTTCATATTGGCAGGGGGCTAGGGCTCACTTTGCCCCCGACTAAGCTCTACCGCGGGCTACAATTGACTTCCTCATCGTCGGGCCAGATTTTCATTGTTATCCTAAGTTTGTGAACTGACGATTGCTCATAAAGCATGTTTCGGTTGTTTCTTCATGTGCAAGTGGTCTGATCTTTCGATGAGATGGTAGGCTTAATTTCTTCATGTAAGAGTGGCCTGATTTTTTGACGAGATGGTAGGCTTAATTTTGGCCTTGTTCTTTTCGGTTGAAGGTCATGATCCCTCAAGAGGCATCTTGGAGAGTTCAAAAGATTATAAAAAAATTATTTTAGGAAAACTCTTATGAACTATTTAAAACTTCACAAGAAATGACTACAAAGTACTGCATCATTTGGTTTGTACAAAAATGACAAATTTTTATTTAGGTTGTGTTCTTCTGGGCTGATCTAAACGGCTGAAGAACTAAAATGTTTGAATTTCGAGAGAGCTTCTCAAGGTAGTCGTGAGTTTGGATCCATTTCGCTTTGACTTGCTTTTAAAGCATTGGGACCTACATTCGAGACAACAAAAAAACGGACTGGAAAAACCCAAAGCATATATATTTTCAAAACGTAGATAAGTCGTTAAGCTAAAAAGAACAGACTCTCAATTTTAGTTGAAAAGAACAAGGCCTTGATGGATTAGTGATCGACATAAGTAGCTGCAAACCACACAAGGGAAGCAACAAGACAATTGATGAACCACTAAATCTTCTAGTATGCCAAGAATGTGATTCACCTGATCATAAAGATCTATTCTTGCAAGCCGACAAAGAAGCAAGAAAGAAGCGAAGACAAAGAAGCAAGGATAGTCTTCACAAAGAGAAGCACAAATAAACAAAAACGTAGCTAAAATAGAGTGGAGGTTGGCCGCTATACATGAGAGTGGTGACAATGGAAATCCTAGCTAGGAAGGGGTGAGGAATACATGGTCCATGACCCTTTATTGTAGGCGTCCCACGCGGAATTTGGCGATCCATTGGAAAGAGGATGAAAAATCCTTTGTTTCAAGTGGTCGCACTCTTTCAACAAACTTTGTATGCAAAAGTTATACTTGTTTGAAGGTGGGATGCACCGAATTAGTCGTATTTGTCTCCATATTGAGATTAACTTGGGACTCCATCTTGTCTTGGTGAAGGGTGTCCTTCCTAGTCCAATTCATGATTGCTAAGCACACGACAACATATCAAGTGCTAATGTCAATTGGGTGCTAACATTAGATTTGAGTCGTTTGATCCATGAGGAACGGCTTCGATATGGAGAGATGGAAACCCCCTTCCCACTCAAAAAGTAGGTGTTTTTATGAAATGTTTGTGAGAAAGGGGGTTTCCACTTGTTTATATTTGATCCGGTCCTCATGAATTTGATGGCCTAGATATGATGTTATCATGTTAGCACCTAATGGGAATTAGCATTGAATACATTGCTTTACTGTGTTGGCCCAGGAGCTCACACGAATAGCAAGCAAAACTCTCACTAGATCTCACACTAATGTTTACTTAGGAAGCAATTGAGGCTCACTGTATTGCAGCTGTAGTATTCGTTGAACTAGTTCTCAAGCTTGGCTTACAAGTGCTCCTACATGTTCTATTTAGGCCATGTTTGTTTGAGCTGCAGCTTTTCTATAAGCCACAAAAAACTAGCTTCTTATATCATAGTACAATTTGGGCTTTTGGGGGCTTGAGGGTTCCAAAAGCTGGATGTTTGTTTGAGCTTCTGGCTTTTGAGGCTAAAAGGTGGCTAGAAGTTCAAACAAACAATGCTTTATAGGCTAAGTTGAAGTGACCTTAGCTCAGCCCATATATCCAGAACATCTAGCTATTAATATTTTAGTCCTAGTAATAGTAATAGTTAGATGCTTCTAGTATGTAGTAGATGAACTAGTAGTAGAACTAGTAGTAGAACTGAGTGTTCTAGATGTTTCTAGCATCTCCATATAGCTACCAACTAGCTACACCTACAATCTTCTAGTAGATGTCAAGATTATATCTAACAATCTCCCCCTAATCTTGGCATCTTAACTCTAACTTGTTGACGCATTCAGACACTCCTACGATATGCGAAACACTAAGCATACATAGGATGGCGACGCAACTACTCAACACCCTAGCTCCATCTTCAGCTTCGATTTCTGGACGGCGGCGACGTGACTGCTCAACATTGAGGACACCACTCGTCGAAACCTGCTCTCACAACCTACTCTTAGACTTGACTTCAAGATGACGACTCCTGGACTCAACTCGTCGACTCCATCTTCATAGCAGTGTTGGCTGATCATCGTCATCAATAAGGAGGTTCATCACCTCTTGCTCCTTACTTCGGTTGTGGCATTCCTTAGAGAAATGCCCGAATTCTAACAGTTGAAGCACCGAATCTTTGCCTTGTAAATAAAATTTGTGGTTCTTACCAAAATCTTGTTTATGCTTGCCCTTGAACCTTGCTTCCCACTTAGCATGAGTGAGTAGAAGCTCATTCCCTTCTTCGACTCTGGTGGCATTTAGATGACCGAACACTTCTGCCAGTTTCTTTATATCAAGCTTCTTAAAAGTAGAGACAAAAGGTAAGAACTGGTCTGGCACCATACGAAGAAGCTTCTTGATAACCGTGTGCTCCATCTTTTCTCCGAGTGCTCATATCTCTGGTGGTTTGTTTCATGGCGAAGTCACTAACTGACTCCGTCTCTTTCATGTACAGATCCTCGAAGTCCCTCATCAAGGTCTGAACATGAGCTTCCTTGACGCAGTCGCAACCAACATGCAACTCTTGCAATGTGTCCCATACCTTCTTTGCCGTCGTCTTCTCCACTAAGATGATCATTATGTCCTCCACTATAGCTTGCATGATAGCTGCGAGAGCTATCTGATCCTTGCGCTCAACCTCCCCACTCTCCACTGCTTCCCACACTCCTTGCGCGTGCATGAAGATTTTCTTGTTCACCGTCCAAGGCCCATAGATGCTGTCGGTGAGCATCGGTTACTGAAGACTTACGACACCTTCTCTTGTCGAAATCCTCGAGACAACCTCGCTGCCGTTGCTACCGTCACCACCAGACTTTGGACTTTGCGGTGTCCGCGGGCCGCGGTATGACCTTCATCATACGGTGCAGAAGCTAACTAGCTCTGATACCGATTGTTTGCCCAGGAGCTCACACGAACAACAAGCAAAACTCTCACAAGATCTCAAGTTAATGTTCACCTAGGAAGCAATTGAGGCTCATTGTATTGCAGTTGCAGTATTCGTTGAACTTGTCCTCAAGCTTGGCTTATAAGTGCTCCTACATGTTCTATTTATAGGCTAAGCTGAACTGATCTTAGCCCATATATCCAGAACATTATACAACTAGCTATTAATATTTTAGTCCTAGTAATAGCTAGATGTTTAATGAACTAGTAGTAGAAGTGAATGTTCTATATGCTTCTAGCATCTACATATAAGTATATAACTACCAACTAGCTACTCCTACAATCTTCTAGTAGATGCCAAGATTATATATAACATACTGAAGGTATAGCGGTTGCTCATGTGCCTTTGTAATTGGGCCTTGCATTGGAGGTGATGATCGTGAGCTAATGGGGGTATCCGGTGTAATGATGTCCTCATCGACTTCATTATCATAAGGCTACAATTCTACCAAGTTTCCTGATGTTCTCGGTGTCCGCTAACAATTGTTTCAGCAGGAGGCTACAATTGGCTACGTCATTGTTAGGTCATAATTCCACCAAATCTTCTAAAGTATCCTCCGTTGAGAAAATGGCATACCCTATGTATTGGCTTCTCATAGAGTGGGTACACATTAGTTGGTAATGTTGATGAAGCCATGAAGGAGACGATTCGGTCATTATCAACAATATCACAATCTCTACATTTTTCTCTCATTTAGTTATTAATCGTGTTAAGCACAAATGGCCTCTTCATGAAGAACAACTTGAGCATATCCAAACGAAAAGAATCGACAGCTTCTTGGAAAACAACTCGGTTCAATCTATGAGAAGAGTTGTTCTCTTCATGAAAGAAATACTTGAGCAAATCTAAGAGAGGAGCAAGAGCAACCTGGAAAGCAAATCAATTGAATATGGTATATTTGATTGATGAGGCCTAATTGTTCGAATGTGGTTAATAGCAACACTCGATGAACATCAATTATCACCCTAAAGAATGCACATATAACAATATATATAGCCTTTATCATTAGGTCTTATAAGCCACAACTTATAAGTCGGGACCATCTTCAAAAGCCGAAGATTCTTGTCTTTTAAGCCCTCCCTTTTGTTAATCTCAAAATCACTTCTCAATGCTCTAAAAGTCGAAAAATGAACAAAGTGGGTTGGCTTCAAAACTAAAAATTCTGGCCAACCACTAAAGTTACAAGATGTCATCCTAGGAGACTATTTAGGCCAATTTGGAAAGTGCGGGAGCAAAATGGCCATCTTAGTTTAGCTATCGCTCCTCTGTAACTTTTACGATCCACCCTTTGCTTAGCTGAACCATCTGCGGGAGCTTTGATCTATGCACCAATACATTAACTATACAAGATCTCAAGCAGCATATTTATATTCTGTTCTTTGCAAGAAAAGTAGCAGGACATGCTTATTGCTTTCCCACTGGCCCACTGTATTGCTGAATATGATCTTTAGTTCTTTTTAACCGTGGTTGACTACCTGAATGAGCTATGATCTGATTTATTTAATTCACAAAAGAAACAGGGTGAAAGATTTATCATGGACTTAACTTGTTTCCTCGTAAAATTCAACTAAATTGCCTGCTTTGTGACCATCAAAATGGAAAAGCTTTGTTCTCTTTCCGGATGCTAGTCTACATATTTCCTTCAATTTGTCTATTAATGATTGATGTTTATTTTTACTTGATATATTTGCTAATAATTGCCCTTCTTTTCTGCAGCAAGCACCTGAAGCGAAGTGAGCTCAGAAAACAATAAAGAGTTTTAATGATGTCAGGTATTAGTTTTAAGCCTGATTTTTTTTCTTCATTTTATCGGCACTGATGGAACCAACGAGAGCTGCTGTAAGCCTATAACATGAAATATATACATGCAGTCAGTATATCTCCTTCATTTGGCATCTGAAATATATCCTGGATTCATTATATGACATAATAAGTTATGTCTGTGGTTTCTATCTTTGCTGTCAAGAGGATGCATTTTTCTTCCCTTGGTATCAAGAGGATATGTCCTTCTGTAAGCTATATAGCAATGTGTTAGATGAGAAAAATGATTTTTGCATGCTTCTGAAATTTGCTCTAAAGGATAGTTTCGATCCCTATTCCAATCCTGGAAGAGCAAAATTATTTATTTCCTTTGCTGTTTTTTTTTACATTGTGCTTGACAAGTTCCACTTTGTTTGTTTCAATACACAGTGCTTCCAAAATAAACTCGGAGTTCATCTGCAATCTCATATATTGTGTGACCAATCTTGTCAGTACTCCTCGCTCATTCTCCTCTATAGGTTGGAGGTCGTATTCACTTCTCTACGCTATTCCTTTATGTAACCATATGCCTCAAAATATCCATTTTAACTGTAAGTTCTTGCATCCATTTTATATGGTTAAATGTTGCTATGCAGCAAAAGTCACAAAATACTTCATAATGTGTTTTCATGTTGATTTTTTTTAAAATTCAAAAACATTATTGTAGTATTTGAAAGTGATCTTTTGCCTCTACATGGCTTAGGATTTGAGCCCAGGCCAAATGATTGTAGGATAGGGCTGCAGCCGAATGTTGATCTGTAATTGATCACTACAGCATCGCTGCTGTTTCTTTCCTTTAATTAATCATCTCGTGACATCTTTCAAAAACTATTTGGGCACTGGGAGTTTCTAGTCCCCACACCCCATCACCAAGAATGCAAGAGCATATTTTGCTTTTGAAACATATTTTATGTTCAAGGCAAAACATACTAATTAGTCTGATAAAGTTTACAATAGATCCAAGATACATGCAAGTTTTGGTGTGCAATTAAAATGACAAACAATATGCTTAGAATTCATGATTCAGGGGTCAATACTTTCTGTACTTGAAATATTCTGAGCAGGGGGAAAGCCTTATTGGTGGGAAGCCGACTTATTGGTGTCTGCTCACCGTGGCTTAAGTGCTTGGCAGTTGGGCTTGAATTTAACCTATGGACTATTAATCAAGCACTGTAATCCCTCAGGTGAACTTGGAGTTTGATTTTCTGTGTGTACAATTAAAACAATTATATGGAATAGAAAGTCATCGCGCGGCTATGTACAAAAGAATGGAAACCACATATGACAAGAAATGGTTCTGTGAGATTTGGTAAGACTAAAATCCGCACCTAATTGTTTCTTTAAAGACATGTCTAAGTATCTCAGCAAAATGAAAAAATGGTAGGTCTCAAGCATGATTTGGCCACTCACTATATGCTTATAATCCATTAATGCCTTTGCATAAGTTGTCCTCGCATAACCCCATCCTCAATATTGTCAACCACTAGTGTTGCTAGCTGGCATTGGTAAACATGTATTTATTGAATTTTATATGCATGTCATTCAATTGGGTACCATGGTTTCTTGAGTCATGCCATAGTTACTATATAAGAAATTGAGTAAGATCATGTATCCACAATAATCGACTAACATCCATCACGGTAACTGAAAAAACCAATAACAGAACTGAGAGTTGTTTCGTAATATTCCATAAACAGGATCTTGTTGTCTATCCTGCAAATTAATTTGCATAATTTACTTGCTTATATTATTTTTGCGCTGACTATTCTTAAATGGCTGATTTCCTCGCTAACTCCCTGATGTACGTTATATATATACTGACGTTGGGTGTTGGGTGCTAACGACCTGCTTTGTAATTATTGTTGATGGCAAGGCTAATTTTGTTGCATGAATAATAATTATGATAATACTTGTTGACTTGGATTCGTAATTGTAATATGATATGAGAAACTTCTCAGGTGACATGGAATCTACGTATTAATGCAATATTTTGTGAGTGAAATCTTTAGTAGTAACAAGCGTACGAAGCTGTAAAAATGAAATGTGCACTGCTATGCTAGTATGCTAGAAAGCCATTTCTATAGATGTAGTATGTGTCATTAGTTTTCAGTCTGTGGGATTATTAAAGAGCTCTTAGCAGGTAATTTCCCAGTAGCGTGGGACGTTCACGCATAAAATACAACTTTGCCACGCTATAGATATATCAACCAAGAACTCATATGTTCCAAATCTTCGAGGCCTTTGAATTCAATGATTGTGTTGCTTGATATTTACCAATCAAAGATGACATTTTGGTGCTTACACATGCTTCCATTTATATTGCAGCAAGGTGTGGGGAACAACGCGACATTCTTTTCACCGAAAATGTTGACTATTTTATTGTTTTGTCTGCCAGAGCTGGCAGGAAGTTTTGGGGTACATGTTCTCTTCTGGACAAGACGTTACTAGTGCAAATTGTGAAGAAGTCGAAGATCCTGAACCGAAGTTTGTTACTCTGCGATATGGGCTTCATTGGAAGGAGGGACTGGAGGGATAATTCTGTCTTGTTCTTTTGTTGATCTTCAGTTCTTTGAATCCTACCTCAAAACGTTCTAGTAATTTCTGTTTCCTGAGCTTTTTCAACAATCACCATATAGGGTATTTTCGATTTCGAATAAGAATTGTGAAGGTATTTTCGAGTGTGTCGTTTCATTTCCGAATTGTTAGTAGTAACACAGGAGCTAGACCGAGCTTCAGTCTTACCACTTATAGAACTTGTCGGTCGTAATGATCATTTCATCGATGGTGGTCTCCAATCCGGTCAATGGTAGAGGGAAAATCATACACACTGTAACCATCTGCTGCGACATTGGTGATTAGTATATGTAAGGGGATAGCTGCAGCAACTGGGTCTACTTCTCTGGTATATTTATCAAACGCTAGGGCAAGTTTCTTATGTACACTCCAGCATTTGCACATAGCATGATTGGAGGGAAATGGCAAGATGGGTCCATTGCCAACCACTATCAGGGACCAACTTATCTGTGAAGATGGCACTATCTCATGCATAACGCCTTCGCTTAAAATAGATGCGGTAGTCTCGAGCTTTCGAACAATCGCCAACTGAGAGACGATCTCTTCTCAAAACAGGAAAGAACCACGTGGCCCATTCTGAGTCATGATCCTTATGACCTTACGGCAGAGGAAAATATGCTCTCGTATCAGCTGAATCGCCGGGACGTCGGCGAAATGCATCTGGTGTTAATAAGACGTAGAAGAAGCCACGAGCGTCACTCGTACTGGGGGCCCATAAAAAAAATCCTCGTCGCCCCTCGTGATCAGTCCCACCACAGCCCCGCCTCCTTGAAACAACATATGAAACCGCTTTAGAAAGTCAATTTACTTTATTTGACTTATTTTTATTTTTACGAGCTTTAAAATGTTTTGAGATTTCAAAGAAGAGGGATGCCCCCGTGAGATCAAATGAAAAATTGATTTTACCTGAAGAATATCGATGAAGGTTTCGTGCCGATGTATTAATGTTTCCTGACGAAGTACCAACAAACATGAAAACAAAAATGATGAAACATCGGGAAACCGGGTGTTTCACAGAAGCAAACACAAGATGATGTGATTGATGAGAGAGAAGATGATTGTGTGTTGTTGTATGTAGACGCACGATGGTCGCGATAAGAAGTCAATGTTTAATATTCAGAAATGTCTCGGCTAAATTGCCGATAAAAAAGAAAGTTTCGAACTATTCTTCAAAAGAAAAGGTTTCGAACAACCCGAAAGCTTCAAATCGCAGTACACTACACTGGCAATCTCTCACCTACTACGCTGAGCAGGCATCACGCCCACGACTCCACGGTCAACGAAAGCCCCACCGAGATAGGAAGCGCCACTGCTCGCTCTCGCTGACGGCCGGAACCGGAAGAAACGCCAGGCAGTAATGTTCTGGACTCGAGGTGACATGTACGCCTAATTGGATATATACTAGTGGCACCAAGAAATGGTCGAAAAAATGGTACAGAGAGAAATATGTTGCACTTATTCGTGTTAATGATTTCTCGTAAGGTGAAAAATTAACTGAGAATAATTTGTATGTAATCAAATCCTAGTGGTGGTGAGTCATTTTAAAAAAACTAAGTGACCATCTGTTTATGGTGGAAAAGCAAGGCAAAACACTGAAATATTTGACCATTCCAATTTGCACTGAGACAAAGTTCCTTCAAATAAGCACGAAGGCGTAATTATTTTCGACACAAAATATAAGTAGACAAAACTGATACATGTATTTGTATAGAAGGATTTGATTATTCATCAGAAGCGTTGGTGGAAGCATGACAACAAACACCTAATAATGAAGATTACACATAAATTGTTTAAAAATGAGGTTAACAATAACGTCAATCGATCCAGATAGATCATGCAAAGTATAGACATATATGAAAAGGAATATATACTTTCTACTGTCCCTTTTAGTATATCTGTGCATACCTCATGTCAATAGATAAAGCGAAAAGAAAAACCATCTAAATCATAGAACAATGCTCTTGTATACTAAGATGAATATTGGCAAAAAAACCCAATAACTATGCCAGTTAATCTATCTAGCTCTACAAAAACAGCTAAGCCAGCATAACCGATACTTCTGTTTTAATCTGCAAATTGATCAACAAAGTTCAGAAGGATAGAAGCCACACCAATACTTCTGTTTTAATCTGCAAATTGATCAACCAAAAGAATACATGAGCATCTTGTGGGTTTCACCATTAATTTCCTAGTAAACCTATAATACCTATATTATCCCTATATTATCTATTTCCATGGATATGTTACAGGCGCCAAATGGTTTTCCTAAATCTTTCACCAGGGCAGCAGTATCACATTTCACTCTTATTCTATCTCAGTATCGTATCTGAACTCAGCAAAATGTTGCAAGATCAGTAATCTTGAACTCGGTTATGTAGCCCGTTTGGAGCTTCCACTCGAGGGAACTTCAGTATTGTGTTGTTTCCTTCTTTCTCCCATCTGCAAGATCAGATTAATGCCATGTCTTTCAGTATATAGTTCCTGAGATGTTTTTACCAATTGTAGATTGGTAAGAGTAATGGACCTGTATCGTGTCACGAAATAGTGAAGGAAAGTTGCGATTTCTACTGTGCCCACTTCCTTCCCTGGACACAATCTGCCACCTCCTCCAAACAACATGAAGGGTCTTGTAAATGTGTAGCAAGGTGGAGGGGGCAACACTAAAAGGCAAGTCTTGTAAATGTCTTGTATGTTTGATCTATGTGCAATAACATGCTTGCTAACCTGATGACCAGGGGTTTCAATGACGAACAACTAAACCTTTTATAAGTGAAAACCAGTAAGAAAATCAGGTATGCACGGTGCTTTCAGGAATACCAAGCAGCATAAAAAAATGGTCTATGTGATGGCACCATAACAACACTATGAACAAATAAGAAACAGGGCAGCATAAAAAACAATGGTCTATGTTAAGAAATAGGCCCATAGACACCAACAGCAAAGTCCATTCAAATATTTAGGACAGGAACAAAATTAACATACATGAAGTAAATCAATGGTAGAAAGTTGAGATCAATGGATCATCCTTACATTAGAATGGCCACATGGGTCTTCTGTAACATGACGTGAAGAATCTCTTTATTGAGAAAACATGAGAACCCGTTATTTTACCAAAGATTGATATTACCATGCTGTATAGAAAACATAGGGCCGATCTTATAACAATAGAAGAAAATAATAATAATAGCCAAAATTTTAAAGTAATAAGCGATGCATATACCATCAAGATGGCCGGCACACAAACATGTTGACCAATTTTAGCCTACACATTAAGGCTAAGGCCCACTAACACCCTTATCATGCACACGCCATGAGGGCGTCAAATATAATCAATGAAAATTAGTAACCACAGAAAGTAGCAAAACACCTGGTTGAACAAAAATTAAGCGGCTACACGAAGAAAACACATGGAAGAAACTAACACTGGGTTGTTAACACCATATACCACACACTTCTTTGAGAGCGGGGAAAAAAAACTGAACATATCAAAACATGCACAATGGTTGACATAATAATGATCTCTAGCCATCGCCATATTCTTCGGAGAATATTATTCGGACCAGCTAATTATCCTCTAAGAATAGGCGAATCAATGGGACGACGTGGCACCATAGTAATATAAAAGCGGCACTTATCGGCGAGGAGCAGCTTGAACCCCCTATTGCATATTTTATAGAATATCATCACTCAGCAAGCTTAAAACATAGAATAAAATAAAGTCTACATTAGTCGGTTATAAGCAATCGCACATTTGATTTAAATCGAATATATTTCAATATCCAAAATTAAATACATGCACATTCTGTTCTATGAAGAGTACAATTCAAATAGGTGGGTTCAATTTAAGAAGTTCAAATAAGACACACACAATTTCAAATTTGTTTATCGATCATCTAGCTAATTGCACAACCACTAAACCCTAAAAAAATCTTGCATATTCGTGATTGAATCCTGATTCAGCGCCAATCGGATGGTAAACAGAGGCTCACCTTAGGGGCAGCGGACGAAGACAGGCCCATTGGGGGCGGGGGCGCGCTTACCAGCAGTAGGGGACAGGGATCTCGAGGTCATCGTAGGTGTCGACGATGGACTCCTTGTGGACGGCGGTGCCAGCGCCAGATCTGGCTGCCGGAGAGGCAAACGGCGTTGAGCGGCAGGGCGGCCGAGTCCGACGGCGGGAGGAGACCAGCCACAGTGGAGGGGATTCCCAGGGGGCCCGCGCCGGGGGAGAGGTGGAGACCGGCGAGCGCAGCCGGGCCCGGGGAAGACGCCACCGACGATGGCGGTGGCCGGCAGGAGCAAGAGAGAGGGGGGCACGCAATGGAAGATGCTGCCGCTGCCGCCGCCGCTATGGAGATGGAAGCAGCCGCCACTATGGAGATGGAAGCCGCCGCCGCAGCGCTGGGGAGGAGGCAGTCGCCGCCGTCACCTTCATGCCGCCAAGGAGAACGTGGCGGAGAGGGAGAGGGCGAGACTGCGAGAGGAACCGAGGCTGTGCGAGAGAGAGGGGAGAGGCGATGAATGAGAGGCGGGGGGGAGGAGGGAGAGCGGGGGCGCTGGGGCAGGAGCATCGGTAGGGTTAGGCAGGGTACAGATGTAAAATAAGAAAGGCAAGGGTTTTTTTGCAAACGCATTTTAACGCGGGCTGAGCTACCATCTGGAGCGTGGGTTGATTACGGAAAAAGTGAAGGGTTTTTTTGCAAAACCGTCAGAGCCAGCATCATAGGCGCTCAGATTGACTGCCTGCGGGATCCGACAGCCAAACGAATTCGCGAGACGTGGCCGAAACGGGCAGGGAAAAGGGCCACGTGGCCATGTGGGCCGAGCCTCTCGGCTATGTACTATTTATAGATTTTTACCATATATATAAATATAAATAAATAAAAAGTAGGGGCAAGCCACTGTCACGACTCACGACGGCATGCACACGATCCTGCGAATCGCCGAGCCTGCGATCCATGAGCGGCGGCGCTGCGGCCTACCGACCCATGACTGCTGCGGCTTGCTGCGGCCTCCAAATGTCAAACGCGGCAGTGCGTGTCACACACCGGCGATTGCGATTCTCAGTCTTCCTCCTGCCCTTTCTCTTAATTGTGATTGGTGCTGCCAACCTCGACCTCCTTGTCTACCTGCACCGCCGTTCTCGGTCTCCTCCTATGTCGTCGCCTCCCATCCTCGTCTTTCACCCAATCCCATTCCTTCATACTGTCTCCAACAGACTTCCTTAAAGCATCCTCTACTTCAAAATAGGGGACAAATTCTTCCCCTATGTGTTTCAGCAATGTTTCTTATTTCGTTCCCTAAAATAGGGAATTTTTCTCCATTCCCTTATATGTAGGGATTCTCTCTCATTTTCCTATACAATTCTCCTTATAGGGAACTCTGTAGAAGATAGGAGAAAAATAGGGAGAGATTTTTTTTAAAGAAAGTATGTATATGAGGCTACAGTGAATCAAATTTAGGGATCTCTGTTGGAAAGAGCCTCAAGGTGGTATGAGACAGTAGGATAAACAAGCGGGGGACAGTGGTACACACAATGTAATAACAGTGGCCGGAACTATTTGTGTTGGTCACATATGTCCTGGACATAGAGGTGACATAGAGATCAGAACTATTTCTTTATCTAAAAAAAGTTGTATTTTCGTGATATTCAAACTTAAAATCCATGAGCTTAATCTGCGGCCCTCGATTAAACTCTGGTTCATATGAAACGAATAAATTTAAGGCGCGCCTGCACCCTCCACGTCTCCGTGGCCCCGAGCGATCGACCCGGCGGTTCGCGCGACGGGCCCGACACCGACGTGAAACCTGCACAGCAAGGACCTCAAGTCTCTCTCTCTCTCTCTCTCTGGATTCCACGGCGCTCCGCACGGCTCGCACGAAATAATTATTCCGCGACCGGATCCGCGGCGCGATCCGGCAACCCATGCCAGCGCCACCCAGCCGCCAGGGCCCGCCCGCCGGCACCGGAGGGAAGGTGATTTTATTGGGAATATCATTTATTAAAATTGTTTAATAGAAGATTAATATGAACATAGTGCTAAAACTTTGCTTATTTCATTTCTGTTGTAGATGTCGCCTAATACTGTTGTTGCAAACACTGGTTTTAACTTACGGTCCATTCTGGAGAGAGAGAGAAAATCTCTGGAATGAATTTTATTGATTGGTATCAAAACTTGAGAATTGTTCTCAAGCAAGATAATAGAGAATATGTTCTAGAGGATCCCTATCCTGAAGAACTCGTGGATGATGCTAGTGCAGTTGATCGCAGGGCTTATGAGAAGCACTGCAACGATTCACTTGATGTTAGCTGTATCATACTTGCTACTATGAACTCTGAGCTTCAGAAGCAATATGAGGAAGCGGGTTCCTATGATATGATCGAGGGCCTACGAAGCATGTTTGAGAACCAAGCAAGAGCTGAGAGATACTCGATCTGAAAAGCCTTGTTTGCATGCAAGCTGACTGAAGGTAATCCTGTGAGCCCTCATGTGATCAAGACATTGGTTACATTGAGAACTTGGAAAAACTTGGTTTTCCTTTGAGCGAAGAGCTCGCCACTGATGTGATTCTCCAATCGCTTTCTGCAAGTTTTGAGCCAGTCATTATAAACTTTTATATGAATGGCATGGAGAAACCATGACCGAGCTGCATGGGATGCTAAAAATGGTTGAGGAGAGCATCAAGAAGAGTAAAAATCATGTGATGATGGTTCAAAAGGATGGGGGTAAGAAGAGGAAGCGTGGAGCCAACGGTAAGGGTGACGATACGATCCAAGACTTGAAACCTAAGTCTGATGATAAGACCAAAAGAAATGGTCCTGCTTCTTCTGATGCATGTCACTACTGCCATAGGAAGGGTTATTGGCGTAGGAACTGCAGGAAATACTTGACGGATAAGAAGAACGGAACTCTGAATTCCGCCTCTGGTATTAATGTTATAGAAATTAATCTTGCTACTTGTCCTAATAAGTCATGGGTATTTGATACTAGACCGATGATTCATACTTGCAAATCGTTGCAGGGGCTAAAAAGGACTAGAAAGTGCGCAGGAGGCGAGGTGGAAATTTGCGTCGGCAAGGGAGCAAAGGTTGCTGCGCTGGCCGTCGGCGTCTATCCCTTATCATTACCATCTGGATTAGTCATGGAATTAAAAAACTGTTATTACATTCCTGCCTTGAGTAAGAACATTATATATTCTTCATGTTTGAAAAAAGATGGTTATGAGTTTGTAATAAAGAACAAATATTGTTCTATTTATTTCAAAGGCTTGCTCTATGGTAATTGTCTATTGGTGAATGGGTTGTATGTGCTAAATCTTGATGATGCACCTGTCTATAACGTTAATGCCAAGAAACTCAAAACAAATAATTTGAATTCCGCTTATCTGTGGCATTGTCGCTTAGGCCATATAAGTAAGAAGCGTGTGCAGAAGCTCCATAAAGATGGTCTTCTAGACTCATTTGATTATGAATCATTTGACACATATGAGTCTTATTTACTTGGCAAGATGACAAAAGCACCTTTCACTGGTTCGAGTGAGAGAGCAAATGAGTTATTGGCCCTTGTGCATACTGATGTATGTGGACCAATGAGCTCGGAAGCTTTCGGTATTTCATTACTTTTACCGATGACTTTAGTAGATATGACTATATCTATCTAATGAGGCATAAGTCTGAATCTTTTGAAAAGTTTAAAGAATTTCAGAATGAAGTACAAAATCATTTGGGCAAGACAATTAAATTTTAGCAATCTGATCGCGGATGTGAATATTTGAGGCAAGAGTTTGATGATCATCTAAAGAGTTGTGGAATTGTTCCGCAATTGACTCCGCCTGGAACGGCTCAGTGGAATGGTGTCAGAATAGAGAAACCGGACTTTGTTGGACATGGTTCAGCCTATGATGAGTCATACAGATCTCCCTTTGTCATTTTGGGATACGCTCTAGACACTGCTGCGTTCACCTTGAATAGGGTTCCATCAAAATCTGTTGATAACACAATATGAGATATGGAAAGGAAGATGTCCCAATTTGTCTTATCTAAAGATTTGGGTCTGTGAGGCTTATGTAAAACATATGATGTCTAATAAGCTCCACGCCAAATCAGATAAATGCTTCTTTGTAGGGTACCAGAGAAATAGAGGGTATTATTTTTATAACCGGGAGGAGGGCAAAGTGTTTGTCGCCCGGCATTGTGTCTTTCTACTAAAGCAGTTTTTCGAAATAGCCATTGGGAGCAGGGTGGAACTCGAAGAGATTCGGGAAATATATGAAAATGTTTCAACTCCTACTGACCCTCAACCGGATATGCAAGATGTTGCAGAGCCAGTGGTAGAGGCACCAGCCCCACGCAGGTCCGGAAGGGTAAGTCACGCTCCTGAAAGATTTATGTTCCTCACTATGGAGCACCGCGACGTATTATTGTTGGACAATAGTGGGCCCAAGG
The DNA here is from genome assembly GCA_036346415.1 of Raddia guianensis. Classification (NCBI taxonomy): domain Eukaryota; kingdom Viridiplantae; phylum Streptophyta; class Magnoliopsida; order Poales; family Poaceae; genus Raddia; species Raddia guianensis. The sequence goes on along the minus strand of CM070534.1, from coordinate 21,433,839 downwards.
ATTATGCGGCAGCAATGGTGGGGCCGGACTTTGAGAAATGGCTGGAGGCCATGAGATCCGAGATAAAATCCATGCATGACAATCAAGTTTGGAACTTGATTGATCTACCTGATGGTGTAAAAACTATTGAGTGCAAATGGGTCCTTAAGAAAAAAGTAGACGCCGATGAAAATGTTCACATCTATATGGCACGCCTAGTGGCAAAAGGGTTTAAGCAGATTCATGGTGTTGACTATGATGAAACTTATTCGCCTGTCGCCATGGTAAAGTCTATTAGAATCATGCTAGCTATTGCCGTGTATCATGATTATGATATAAGTTATGATTAACCATTAATTATATTGGCACGGCCGCACACTTATCCGTCACACCGAGGGGCCCAGAGGTATCTCTCCTGTTATCAAAAAGGGGCAAATTCCACATACATGTAAGTTATCTTTATAGCTACCTAGTTACGGAGTAACGTTTGATAACCCCAAAGTATGAGACTAAGCATGTTGGGATTCTATGATGATCTCAGGCGTACCAGTTGACACAACAATCTGATCGCACTTTTAAGATAACAATCTCAGCAGTGTCTCCAAGTATTTCAATCCAACTATCCATGTTCTCTAACATGTGCCCACATTATTGATTTGATGTCTCTACATCTATGGCAATGAAACAGCACCATCAATCAATACATGCGCTGATCAAATCATTACCGCTCCTCGTAATGATATGGATCAGGGATCATTTTATAATAATATCATATTGACAATTGCGTTTCACAGCCAAGTCTTACTAGATAAACAAAGTCATGATATTTATTGATGGAACCAATAATCAAAGTTATCTAAAGTAAATGAACAGGAAGTATTACAATGTTGGCGATTCTTACGCTCAAAGAAATTAATCCGCAAGCGGACGGATATCGCTTGTAGTTTTCACCAGGAGTATTCCTAGAGTTATCGAATCCACAGGGAACGAGGGTTTACAGAGATAACCTCTATATCTTAATTATTTAAAATACCAGCCAGTCTAGGTAACGAGGGTTAGGATAAATAAAAAGACCGGGACACACACACACACGATAAATATTCACAAGAAGAGAAAGCTACTCTAGCTAGATAGACAGTTGGGAGGAAAACGAGACAAGTTTTAATAAGTTCACAAATTAGTGTGATTCAGTTTAATTGAGCGAGCTTAAAATAGTTAACTAGTGGTCCACTTGATATTCGTCGTCGGAGCTCGGACACTCACTACCACCCGCTATCCTAAATTGGAACCCCGAATGATTATGATCGCTCCGATTTGGCTCTACTGGTCCAAAGCCGGACGCTGTGGGTTACAAACGAGATACTAAGTATCTACGGATGGATAGGGCTGTCACCACCTACCACCTACCACATATACGTGGGCCCGGGTGTAAACCGAGTTAGTCCTAGTCTCAGACACCACGTCTGCGACTATTCCTAATCAATCTTCCTTAGTACTAAAAGAAGTCAATCTAGGTTCAATACCTGGCTCTATCAGTATATGAGTGAGAACCTAAACTGGTTCCAGACGAATATAAGTTAACAGTAAAGCTAATCCACACAACTCATTTATGCAGATATACTCATCTCAAATAAAGTTCAACACTATAGCAATGAATGAAGTAGTCTTACTAATTGAAACAATTAGGAAAGGATACAAGAGCAGTTACCCCAATTCCCAAAGACTCTTCCGAAACTCCGAGCGAAGCTCGACTTGACTCTAACTCCCAACTTCGACTAACTAAGAGCTACTCTACAAAGTGGAATAAAGAGGTGAAAGTGTTGTGTGTGTTACAAGTGAGGAGAGGGGGTCTATTTATAGTGTTGTGCAGCCAATCGGGGTGCTCCACGTGTAGGGACACGTGTCATCCAGCCCTCCTCCGAAGGGGAGCCCGAGGCGGCTCAATCACTGGGTCGGCCGACCTAGGTGGGTCGGCCGACCCACCTCCTTCGTCTCCCGACCGTATATTTTGCATGGGATGTTCCATTGACGGTGTAGATCTTCTCCCAGAGTCGGTTTGGCAGTTAGAGACCGGTAGCATTGGGTTTCTTTGGAATCCTATGCTTAACTTGAGGCTTGCTCCTCTTTATGGATGAAACCGACTGAAATCAACGGCTTGGATGTACTCTAGAATCTCTTGTGGATGTCTCGGTGCAGTCCTGGCCTGACTGGGTGAAAGAGCTGGGTCGGCCGGCCTAGGGTGGGTCGGCTGACCCACTCTTTTGCCTGACTTGGTCTCATTTTCGCTCAGTAAGATCCTGCATGCAAAATACTACCACAACTCGTGGAACTTTATTAGAATAATTAAAATATTAGTATAAACCTTGATTTTCCCTCGAAAAGCCGGAATTCCGGAATATGTTGACGTATAAAATTGGCGTTTATTTGACGTCAACACACCCCCCAACTTGAACTTTTGCTCGTCCTCGAGCAAAGAGCTCAACTGAGAACCCGGTGGATCAGAATTGCATCAATATCATTATTCAATAAATACTAAGCATACAAAGTTGTACCCCATTATTTGTTGACAAAAACTCGTACAAGTGTACCCAACTTTTATCAAACTCACGAGGTTTTCAAAATCTCCCCTCTTCTTTTAGCGGTTGAAAGATAGAATAACTTTGATAGAACTTTATTAGCTCAGCTCTTTTCAAGCTATGTCTCGAAGTTTTCTTTTCAAAATGCTTGTTCCTCATTATTACACTCAGATCTCTCGGTGGTATTTAATCCTTACCTAAGCCTTTTAGTGATGGCCTTCTTTCCTCCTATTCTAAGGTTTATGTGGAGCTCATAGGTATGGAAATGGGGCCTACTTAGGTTGAATAATTTTGTAAAGTCAAAAATAGATCCTCGAGAATTCAGTACTACCTTGCATTCTGGTCATTTGGAATAATAACATCCAGGGATGAGAGAGAGAATGAACTCACACCAAAGGAATGAAGAAACACAAGTACAAGTGATGAAGGGTACTGATGAGTCCGCTCCATCGGATCTTGTGTTTATGGAAAGGTCTATTTGACTTCTTTATTTGATTCGATATCATTCCTCACTCCAAAATTTTGAGAGGCTTCTTCTTCTTCTTTTTTTTTAAAAAGAATGAAGATAGAAGGAGATGATGGTTCTCTCTTCCTCTTTTCTTTTTGTTTAAATGCCTCAATTTTCTATAATTGTGAGGAATGAATCTTTTTGGAAGTCTTTTGGGAGACCAAATAGGTATGTATAAGGTGGACTCACGAAAAAGAACTTGGCTTATTTTGTAGGGAGGAATATCTGGCGAGATGGATGCTCATATCCCAATGTGGAATTTAGCATTACCAGATACAAAGGCTAGTAATCAAAGGGTACGCGAAGGAAATGACCAGCTTTGAAGAGCACTAATTCCTAAGGATTTACTTTTGACAAAACTCAACACAACCAAAGTGGCTAAATAAAGGCTTTGAATTTAGCATTTTCGGCTCTGGTAGGACGAAGAAGTCTAATGAGGAACTTCAAAACAATTTTCTTATTTTAAAATAAATTCCGAGAATATGCCTTAGTAGGGGCATAAGTAACTAGGTTCATATCTCCATTATATCATAACTCTCAACAACTTAGAATTGGTTCAATAATGTCAACTCCCGATGAGCAAGATTAAGCAGGATGACTACTCATACCAATAATTGTCAAACTTAAAATGAGAGTACTAAGTTGTATACCCAGCATTTATATCACAATAATAGAGCAATGTTCATCATATCCTTTGTAGGTAAAATCAACATTTATACATTTTATTCAAAGGGAAATATTTTTGGTATTTTTCTAGATTATGCAAATTTTTATAGTTTTTTTTAAGGGGCATACTATTAACTAAGAATGAAGCTAAAATTACACACTAATGGGGCAAAAACAATGGCATGGCAGGCCAGGAAAGAATTACTGGGAATTAATCTAGTAGAGTACTAGCAAGGTATGGTACAAAAGTGGGCAGAGTGACTACAATAGGCAGCGACAGAGAGCAGGACACACCTATTGATCCGGAGGGTCAAAACCAATGTGCTGGAACCATGCCGCAAGGGCATCGTTTGTGGCTTGTGTTGCAGTGGTATTGGCTCTCAGGTCACGGGTAATGTCCTCGTGGTACCTAGTGTGATGGGCCAACGTTTGGTGAACGTGACCCATATCATCAACTAAAGTATCCATTCTCTGTCCCAGTGCGTGGATGTCATGCGCAAAGGGCTCGAAGTAGGAAGGGTAACGGGCGGACGACGGTCCTCCCCGTCCTATCTCGGGTCCTTGCTCATGATGTGTGTGGGTCCATCCGGCATCATGCTACCGTGAGCTACCGGCCTCAAAATTGTGCGTGCCCCAACCTTCGTACTCATGTGGAGCAAAGGCGGATGGGTTCCATTGATCCCAACCCGCGCTAAATTCAGAGTGATGAGGGCTGCATCTGCCCCCGTCCACGGATCGTGGTGGGGCTCGCTGGGCTCAGGTTGCTCTTGCTGCTGGCATGCGTAGCTGCGGGTCACAGGGCCAGAGACACTATGCCTATGGGGCTCCAGGGCTCTGAAATCGATGGTCAGCGTCCGAGCTCTGTAGATTCCGAGCCTTGGATTAGGCAAACGAATCTCTACAGAAGTGCCCAGAAATTTCATGAAATGAGCATCCAACTCATCAACCCAAAGGATATGGCCTTGGGTGAAATGGTCCTTTCCTAGTGTTTGGAATGGTGTGTCTAGAAAGGCCAATTCACAATGATCTAATAATCCCATACCTTCCGCAATGCGGGTGATTAAGGATGTGCAGTCAATATCCCCCTTATGGCTAATCATCTCTACCCAGTGAGCCATCATATTTGCGGCCGGATTGATGGGCTTTTTATTGACCATTGCAAACAGGTATTGCAGCTCATCAAGGCGCACAGTGCGCATGTCGAACCTTGAATTAACTAATATTGCCAGCCACCTATGCATGAACCTAAGAGTGGGGTTGTGAATATCGTTCATGCGGGGTTTGTTGTTGTTACTATATTCTTTGCCATAAATAGATTCCTAGAATTCATCGCGCCTAAAGCCAGCTAACCTATCAGGAGTAACTCTACACAAGATGGAAAAGCCTAGATAACTAGTCAGGGTCTCTAAAGAGCAGTCAAACTCTTCATTAAAGAGCCTAAAATAGAATCTACTCCCTCCATCTAAAATACGTAAAGTACTAAGAAATTCAAGGGTTAGAAGGCGCGAACCTTTTTCGACTATGGGCGTAAAATTTTGCCATCCAACGGCTTGAAAAGCCTCATTGAATTCGTCCAGAAGGCCGGTCTTGATCAGTAACATCGGGTCGTATGTCCGTGTGTGCTGAAAAGAACGGCGCCTCAGCGCTTCAAAGACATGCCGCTCTCGGTCGGTATAGAGCTCGATTTGCTCCTCCGACACCAAAATCCGAGTTCCCGGGGCTGGGCCAGCCCCGGAGGTTGTTGGGGTTCCCTGTCACAACCCCGGCTTCACCGGGATCTACCCATGATCCATTGCTAGTCCCAGAGATCAATACTAGCAACTCATGAGCGACTTGGGTTGAGCATCACAACACAATCTTCATACCTAAGGAAATATTATAATAATGCAAAAGTAATTGTGCCACAACTACTTATTACAATAGTTTTCATAACTCCATATAGTAATAATATTCAGAGTAGCGGAAATCCAAATGATATGCAATATTAAATATGTCGATGCTCTCTAGTCCAACCCTTCAGCTACAGCTAATCCTCCGCGAAGTCCGACACAGAACCCTCCTGATCCTGTGGGCAAACCGGAATCAAATCTTCTCCTTAATAAATATATCCGTGGTTTTTGTATAGTGAGTACACGGCTACCCAGCAAGAATCCTTATATATGAATGCACGGGTATAACAAGAACAGGGTGGTTAATTTGCATAAACACCTATTATAGTCAATATTAATTAAAGTGTTGTAAAATCATTTGATGAACAATTAATGAATATGAACGAACTCCCCAAGGTAACAAACAGAGCTCGGCTTCGAAAGCCCCTCTGCAAAACTGCACAAGCCTCGAATACTCAAAACCAAAACTGCACAGATTATTATTAAACACATGAGATTACCATGTACGACCTTCCTCCCCTCCCATGACCGTGGGAACGGCTATCATGATAGTTTTAACTCTACAGAGTGTAGCACACTTTACCCATAAGCCGAGTGGTACTTTTGCATCTTAGCTCTTCCTTAGGAGCCCAGACCAAGTAACAATACAAGGCGATTCATTAGTTCCCTCTGTTAACACTGATACCCCCTCTAAGGTTTAGGCACTCGGGCCCCCCTCTTGAGCCAATGGACCGCAGCCCGATCTTTCCAAAGTAAAGTGTGTTAACAGTCTTCCCTAACTACTAAGCCAGGACTAGCACATGGTGCACTCATGCTTAAGCAAGCACTTATGGTTGCGCTTGTATGGTTTGGCCGGATAAGCACACGCCCAAAGTCCTTAGACCAATGTGACTACCTCCAACAGTCCACAGTCCATAAAACCACCCGACTATGCCACCTTTAGTCAACACACGCCACGTAGGTTTTAGTTGATTAGGTTATTAAGCAACTCAGTACCTCCAATTATACCAAGTCACAAGATTAATAAATGATGAATAACCTAACAACTAATAACCCACGAGCACTAGCATCTAAGCACAAGGATAGGCTAGGAATAACAAATAAGGCAGCAATAAAGGGCTAATTCACAGGGTCAATGACGCAGTGTGAATAATAGGTTTCTACCCTTCCCATCAATTTATGCATGAGAAAAATAAAAACAATAAAGGGTGAGTTTTGCAAACTAGGAACAACAAGATACAACTATCTTGCCTTGGTAGTACTCGGCGCCTTGCGGGTCTCCTCCTTGAAACTCCGGGAATAGCGCCAAGCACCGGGAACACGGACGGTCTACACGATTAATGCAAATGCATAAGAACAACAACATTCACCACAGAACATATATCCTAATTAAATATATAAAATTCTAGGGAATTTTTGAAAAATAATAGCTCTGGAATCATCCAATTTGGAGTTCGGATGCTCCTTGAACAATTCCTGGAAGTTTGACAAAAATCAGAAAAGGGCTGAAAAGATTAAACCGAGAAAACCGGCCGAACAAGCCGAACCGAACCGGCTCTGGTTGGTTGGCCAGCAGCGACTGACGTCGTGGCGGCAATTTGGCCGGCGGCAAGACAGCGCAGGACGACGCGTGGCGGCACCGATCGGGCGGGTGGCGGTGGGGGCGGGACAGCGTCGGTTAAGACAGTATGGTGGTCTTGGCGGCGCGGCGCAAGACGACGCACGCCGAGGTCGGCGGCGGGGGGCGGCGGCGGAGCGGGCTGGAACTCCGGTGACCTCTACAGGGCTCAAATCTCAACCGATTTTGACGATTCGGGTATGCAACTGGATCGTTTCGACGAGATCTACGCAATGGCGGCTTCTACAAGTTGGTTTGCGGCAAGAACAGGGAGATATACCCTAAAACTCACCTCGGGCTAGGGTTTTGTGGCGGCTAGGGTTGCTCTGGGATGGATCTTGAGTTGTGGTTCTGAGGGGAGGGTCTTGGGGTCCTTATATACTTCTCTGGTCGACCAAGGGCAGGCCTGCAAAAGGTAGAACTTGAATTGGGCTCCAATTCTACTCCTAATAGGTTTAGAACTCTCCTATTTTTGGTATTTTTGCAAATAAACGAATTTGGACTTGGGCTTTTGGATCTAGGCAGGTTTAGGCCTCAAATATGCCTCCACCAAGTTTGGGCTTGGGTCTAGCATGTTCGCTCGACATTTCATTAGGCCGACGAGCTCCCGGCAGAACGGCGTCACACTGCGGAAACACAGGCTAGCCTTGGGCTTTGGAATTGAAATTTGGAGGGTGGCTACTTCATGGCATTTAGGATTTTTGGGAATTTTTCCAGAATTTTTGAAAAGGGTCTTCTAGGGTTTTGGCTTAAACCTTAGTTTAAAGTAATTAAAACAGGGTTTCGTATATAACAATTCCCTTTTAATTTACTTTTGGGTTTTCGAAAATACAAGTGACATACGACAAAATAGAGGATGTCACAAACCTCCTCCCCTTATGGAGAATCTCGACCCCGAGATTCAGAGAAATCCTGCTCGAACAACTCAGGAAACTCAGCCAGCAAATCCTCCTCCTTTTCCCAAGTAGCCTCTGCCTCTGAATGGTTGGACCACTGGACTTTGAAAATCTTGATAGACCGGCTCCGGGTACACCTTTATGACACATCCAAAATCTTGACCGGCCTCTCTTTATAGGACAGATCCTCTTGCAAATCCATAGCTTCCACTAGCATCTGCTCCTTTGGCACTCTCAGACACTTCCGGAGCTGAGACACATGGAACATATTATGCACTCCAGACAAATGCTCTGGCAACTCCAGCTGATAAGCAACTTCTCCTCTCCTTCCCGTTATTGGAAACGGACCAATATATCTAGGAGACAACTTCCTAGAAACATGGAATCGGCGGAGACCTTTCATGAGCGAAACCTTTAAATAGACATGATCTCCAACCTCAAACTGCAACTCTCTCCTTCGCTTGTCGGCATAACTCTTCTGCCTTGATTGGGCGGTCCTCATCCTTTGCTGAATCATTTTGACTTGATCCTCGGCCTCCTTCAAAGCATCTGGGCCGAATAACTTTTGCTCTCCTGTCTCATTCCAATACAATGGCGTCCGACACCTCCTTCCATAAAGAGCTTCGAAAGGCGCCATCTGAATACTGGACCGATAACTATTATTATAGGAGAACTCTGCATATGGCAATGCATTATCCCAACTTTTTGAATTTGACAAAGCTACTGCTCTCAACATATCCTCAAAAATTTGATTCGTCCTTTCAGTCTGCCCGTCGGTCTGAGGATGATAGGCACTACTGAAGGCTAGATGCGTGTTCAATAGAGTATGAAGCTTGTCCCAAAACTTTGATGTGAACTGGCTTCCTCGATCCGACACGATCCTCTTAGGAACTCCATGCAGACACACAATCTTTGACATATAGACCTCTGCCAATTTAGCATTGTCATATCTTGTCTTCACAGGAATAAAATGAGCCACTTTGGTCAATCGGTCAACGATCACCCATATCGAATCAAAACCTCTTTGGGTTCTCGGCAGACCCACAATGAAATCCATACCGACTTCTTCCCACTTCCATTCTGGCACTCTCAAGGGCTGAAGCAAACCTGCCGGTCTCTGATGCTCGGCTTTGACTCTCTGGCAAATATCACACAAGGCAACAAACTCTGCCACATCTTTCTTCATTCCCGACCACCAGTATCTCTCTTTCAGATCCAGATACATCTTGGTACTACCGGGGTGAATAGAATAAGCTGATTCATGAGCCTCTTTCAAAATCAACTCTCGAAGATCCTTTTGATCGGGCACAACAATCCTTTTATCGAACCAAACAATACCTTCCTTATCCATCTCAAATCTTGGCGCCTTCTCCAGAATTATCCCAACAATAATGTCGAGAATCCCATCATCAACATCTTGAGCCTTCTTGATCCGCTCTTGGAGATCTGGCTGCACTTCCATCATATACAGATGACTATGCACATAACCGTGCGGAACGATCATCAGATTCAACTTCGCCGCTTCTTCTTGGATATGCTCGCTTCTTGGCTTCCGACTTAGAGCACCGGCAACCACATTAGCTTTGCCTTCATGGTAATGAATGCCCACATCTTAATCCGCTAACTGCTCCAACCATCTCCTCTGCCTTATATTCAGATCTGGCTGGGTGAATATATACTTCAGGCTCTTATGATCCGTATATATTTCGGTGCGATTACCAATTAGGTAATGCCTCCATATCTTTAAAGCATGCACCACTGCAGCTAACTCCAAACCATGAGTGGCATAATTCAACTCATGGGGCCATAGTTGACGCGAAGCATATGCAACAACTCTCCATTCTTGCATAAGCACACATCCGATTCCCAATTTCGAAGCATCACAATACACCTCAAAGTCTTTATGAATATCCGGCAAAACCAATACCGGTGGCGAGGTTAGCTTCTTCTTCAACAACTCGAAGCTGTCCTGGCACTGAGTTGTCCACTTGAACTTAACATCCTTCTTTAACAACTGGGTGAGCGGTCGAGAAATCTTAGAGAATCCCTCGATAAAGCGACGATAATAACCAGCTATTTCAAGAAAACCTCTGATCTTGGTAACCGACTTCGGTACCTTCCATTCGAGAATCTCACTGACCTTGGACGGATCCACGGACACTCCATCCTCCGAGATAACATGACCAAGAAATGCTACCTCCTTGACCCAAAAGTCACACTTCGAATACTTGGCATACAACTGATGCTCTCTCAACTTCTCCAACACCAGTCTTAAATGCTCGGCATGCTCTTCCTCATTCTTAGAATAAATGAGAATGTCATCGATGAACACCACGACGAATTTGTCCAGATACTCCATCAGGACCTTATTCATAAGCATCATAAAATGTGCCGGAGCATTAGTGAGTCCGAACGACATCACAGTATATTCATATAATCCATATCGAGTAGTGAACGCTGTCTTTGGAATATCCTCTGATCTCAACTTGATCTGATGATAACCGGACCTCAAATCGATCTTGGAAAACACCTTAGCTCCCTTCAGCTGATCGAACAAATCATCCACTCGAGGCAACGGGTACTTATTCTTGATGGTCACTTCATTAAGCTTTCGATAATCCACACACGTCCTTAGGGTCTTCTCATGCTTCTTCTCCACGAACAACACAGGCGATCCCCATGGAGAAACACTTGGTCTGATGAAATCCTTGGCTTTCAAATCCTCAATCTGCATCTTCATCTCCGCAAGCTCCTTAGGATTCATACGGTACGGACGCTGAGAAATAGGCTCCGTACACGGATACAAATCAATGCTGAACTCAACTTCCGATCGCGGAATTCGTGCAAATCTTCGTGAAAAACATCCATGAACTCATTCACTATCGGAGTCTCTTCCAATGGCAGACGCTCTTCTCCAACTCCACGCATCATCTTCAGGTGATACAACTTGACAACTGAGCTTTCTTTAAATAGGGTCATATACTTGATGATCTCTCCACTTAAAGTGGTAAGGGTTACCGATCTATCAGCACAATCAATTTTACCCTTATACTTACTCAACCAATCCATTCCCAAAATTACTTGGATACCTTTGGAATCGATCATGATCAAATTAGTGGGAAACTTATAACCTCCAATGTCCAGATCCACATTCGGACATCCCACATTCGCATTCATAGCCCCACCAGGCGATTGAACAAGCAAAGACTGTCTAAGGGGTACTACCCTCCAACCATTACCAACAACAACCTCACTTGCAATAAAAGAATGCGAAGCTCCCGAATCAAATAGAACAGAAACAGGGATTGAGTTTGCCAAGAACGCATCGAGAAACGGCGTCTTGCGATTTACACTTCTTCACCGTGACGTGGTTCACACGTCCACTTCCTTGGGGTGTCTTGAATGCACTCCCACGATTCTGCCCTTGAATCGGCTGACGAGCAGGCGTCCCTCCTTGGTTCTGCTGAGGTTGGCCTCCCTTGTTTAACGGACAATCATACGACAGATGACCCTGCTGATGACACTTGAAACAGGTCACACCAGATATCGGAGTCTTGGCTTGATTCTGCACTTGGCCTCTAGCTTGCTGCAATTGGTGAACTTGCTGAAAATTACCCCCTTGCTGAGGAGTAAATGACTACTTAAAACCCGAGTTCTGAAATTGCCTCGACTGACTCTGATTCTGCCCAAAACTTGGAGCTTGATGAGTCCGAGGCCTTGAACTGCTGCTAGACTGCTGAGAAGTGAACTTCCTCTTCTTCTCATCAAGATGCTTGCTTGCTGGCTCCCTCGAATCTGAGCCCTCTCACCACATCATCGAGCGTCTCTCACAAGCGGCTTGGTGAACACTATACCAAGTGTCAAGCCCTTCAGTGAACCTCCGGACCTTAGCCTTTTCAGTAGCTACAAGATGTAGCGCATATCGAGACAACTCGATAAACTTGCTGATATGCTGATCAATGGATCTATTATTCTGGCGCAGTCCCTCGAACTCGCACTTCTTCTCCTCTTGGATGCTCATCGGAACATGATGGTTCTTGAAGACATCAACAAAGTCATCCCATCCCATGTTCACATTGTCCGGGTTGGTGGCACAATAATTCTCCCACCAATGGGCAGCATTCCCCTTCAACATATGAGCAGCGTACTGCACGCTCTCATAAGCATCACAATTAGCCAAGTAGAGCTTATTCTCGACATTCTTTATCTAGTCTTCAGCTTCAATTGGGTCTCCACGGCCAGAAAACTCCGGTGGCCTAGTCCCCATGAACTCTCTGAACTTAGACTGCGACAAATCTGGCATTGGCATCTGCTGCGGTGGCGGTTGGTTCAGACGATCCACAATTAGATGCAAAGCTTGAAGAATCACTGCATCATGCTTGAGCCTGCGCTGGCGGAGGTGGCGGGGCGGCGGCGTCTGCTCTTGATGAGGTCATGGCGGTGGATCTTGAGCAGCGACATTGACAGGTCCTGCTTGATTACCAGCTGCTTGGTTGACTTGCCCTTGGTCATTGGCTTGACCACCCTGGGCTGCTGCATTCTCTTGGTTGGCCTGCTGATCCAACTCCTCTTGCAGATTGATGGGGATAGGCTGAACTCCACGTCCACGACCCCTACCCCTTCCACGGCCTCTTCCTCTGCCACGAGCTTCACTTCCACGACCTCTACCTCTGGCCATCTGCTGGGACAGAAAGAATAGGAAAAAAGACTAAACGGTAAGCGACATCCTTAGAATATAATAGTTTTATAAACGCTTTTATCACTCCAATCAAAGATCCAAATAAGAAGCAACACTCCACATGCTAAAGAAAGCATGCTTCAGATAAATCCAACTCAAGCATTGGTTACAATCACAAACAACAAATTAGTTGCATTATATTATTGCCTTATTATAGCTAGCTTAGTCTTCTTATATATGAAGTACTTAGTTGCACTTAATCAATTGAATGATGGAAAAATTTTGAAATAAAAAGAAAACTCTTCCATCCACGTCTTCTTCTTCTCGTCGTCTTCTTCTCTTCGATGTCGATGCAAATATTAAACAAAGCACAACACCAGATATTAAAATAACTTTAAACTTTACTTATACTTTTAATATCCAACATAACAAATAGCCATATCACACAAGTGAAAACCAAAATTCGATATGGTCTACTCCACACATAACTTTAAAAACATACGAGCGCTAAGTCTTTATGACATAATTAGACACACTCCCTAATCTTGGCGACGGAAGATCGAAACGATCCTCGAACCCGACGAAGAAGCGTCCTCCACTTTGAACGGTTCCTCCTCTTCCTCGTCTTCGTCGTCGTCCTTCGTCTCCTCAGGATCTTCAATCTTGACGAAGTCGATCTCTTCTCTTGCCTTCCTTCGATCTCCTCGCAGAGCCGAAGCATGCTCCCACTCCAACTTTGCCTTCTTGGCCTTGTGACGAGCTTGCTCTCTTATCAACTCGTCGCCATCTTCTTCAATATCTCTCTTCATAGCGTCGAGGCGATCTACCTCCTTGTTGAACCTTTCATTCATCAGCGCCTCCCTCTTGTTCAAGTTCTTCTTCTTCCTTTTGTAGAGGAGCTTGACCCTGCGCGCCTCTTGAATTTCAGCAATGCGTCCATTGCGATCGGCCTCCTTTAGGTTGGCGATCCATATTGAGCTCGTCAATCTTCTCCTTAGCTCTTCCTAGCTGATCTTCAGCTTCTGCGGCCTTGTCTTCGAAGAATTGCTCATCGAAGCGGACAGCATCATACAGCCTCTCCAACGCCTTCAGATAGGAGACTGTGGTGTAGATGGTCGAGTTGGTCTCGTTCTCCAAGTCTCTTGTGAACAATGGCCCATTGAGGTTGCAATGGTCCCTGCAGCGCCGGGGCAGGTAGCAAAACGGGCTCACTCTTGCTTCGTATTGATGCACATGCGCGAAGTGCATCAATCCCTTCCTTGCCACCAACTGAATGGCGCGTCCCTCATACTCAGCGGTCTCCTCGAATATGGACTTCCTTGGTACTCCTTCTTTATCCACGTAATGGACTACTAGCTCACAGCGGTATTGGTTCATCCTATTGAGGAATACCGGAGTAAGGGTATACTCAGGCCTCCTCAGGTAGCCCATGTCCCTGAGCAATCCCCACAGAAGCGTATGGAAGCCGGGGCGCTCCGCTTCGGGGTGAGATGCCGACATCTAAAATTTAAAAAGGCTAAGTAGGTTAGGCCAGCAAATTTATCAAGGAATTAAGAACAATAAGGAATTTGAGTAATAAAATATGGCATGGTTAAGATTTTCAAAATCCACTAACAGACTAGCTACGCTTTCCTAGGTCAGACTGGCTCTGATACCAAATTTTGTCACAACCCCGGCTTCACCGGGATCTACCCATGATCCATTGCTAGTCCCAGAGATCAATACTAGCAACTCATGAGCGACTTGGGTCGAGCATCACAACACAATCTTCATAACTAAGAAAATATTATAATAATGCAAAAGTAATTGTGCCACAACTACTTATTACAATAGCTTTCATAACTCCATATAGTAATAATATTCAGAGTAGCGGAAATCCAAATGATATGCAATATTAAATATGTCGATGCTCTCTAGTCCAACCCTTCAGCGACAGCTAATCCTCCGCGAAGTCCGGCACAGAACCCTCCTGATCCTGTGGGCAAACCGGAATCGAATCTTCTCCTGAAAAAACACTACAAGAAATTTGGCCTTCTGTGACAATCAGATTGTGACGAAAAGATGGGTTTTCTTGTCACCGTACGCAATCTGTGACGTTCTTGTGACGAAAACCCGTATGTCACAGAAGGTGCGTCTCTAAAGGCCTTCTGTGACAAAACAAGAAAAAATGTCACAGAATTAATGACGAACATTACATCGTCACAAATAATTATGACGGCATGAATCGTCATAGTTTAAAACGAAAAAACGTCACAAATGGGTAACTGGGATGCAGCCACATGGCATATGACATGGCATGTGCGGTGACAGATGACATGGCATGTGACATGGTGGGATGTTGTGACGAATTTTATCGTCATAATTTTCCAGAACTAAATCCATTTAGTGAGCCCATTAATTTTAACTCAATAACATATTTAGACCTAATTATAGCTCACAATTTGTCAACACAAATAAATTCACAACTTTTGCACAAAAATAAATTCATTATAAATTCATAATTGATCCAATAATACAAATATTCATCAGTACATAGCAACATAAACACGGTTGTATTTCAGTGTCACTAAAACATAGCAGTAAATATTCCCTAGTCATTGCTTCATCTACTCTTGTTTGTTTTACTTCTGATCACCAAATTCTTCGTGTTGATACCGGTATGGATTTTTTGGGAGCAATTCTTTCAACCTGCTAGTAAAAAAGGGTAGTGAAAATCCCAGCTGAAATGAAATCAATGTATAATAATTTATCATGTGACTTCTAAGTGCAGGCACATATGATGACTTCTAAAAGTATTGCAGTAGGACAATTAGACAACCAGCAAAATTTTCTTGTAGATAAAAATACAAGTGTGAACCAAAAGTAAAGTGCTGCACAATAGTACTGTAACATAGCACGTTTCTGTCATTCACTTGACCAAAAGGAAAATTAACAGTAACTTCACTTCATGGGAAAACATTAGGCACACAATTGGAAGGATTAGAAACTGGCACAGAGCCCCAAGATCACATATATGTTCAACCATTTTTTTTTTTATCACTCCTAACATGTAACATAATTGAGTCGGCACTGTCCTGCAACGATCACATTGTTTACCAAGCATTCGTACCCGTCATGCTACAATAATCTAACAGCTAGGCATCATCATTATGAGCACCAAAAGAGAGCAGAAGCTAACCCAATTCTACCTAAGAAAAGAATGAATCGAAAGTTACAAGTACTTTGTATCAACATTAACTGAGGAACTATTCAACAGCAATCAGTCGAAGACTTATACTACAGTCAAGAAGATAAGAGAAGAGTAAACGAATAGATCGGCATGGTACCGCTAAAGGGAGGACCTAGCAGTGGATGGAGGTGGTCGTCGATGAGCAGAGCAGAGGAATGGATCATAATTGCAACCAACAGTAAGAAGTCTTCATGGCCATGCTGCAACAATCCATCAACAGAAAATCATCTTAGTCCCTGTAGAGAGCACTAATTAGACTAATTCTAACACAGAAAAGGAACAAAGGGAAATTCTGCCCATTCAAAATTTGAGGTCAAATCCAACTTTTTGTTATTTCAGTCCTCCTCCACCCTGAAACCCATCTGCTGCTCTCAAATACCACCTACAAAAATGTTTATCGTAGAAGCCATACGGGCAGGTGACAGGGAACCTATAAAGAAGTCATGACATGAGACAAAAGCTAGCTACTTTTCATGCCATCTATTAGAAAGGAGCAATACATTCCTATGTCTGCAAGTTAGAAAGCGAGTACTGAGTAGCACAAATGATCGGAATTGATTAGGAACTGCAGTGTGTCAAGTGTGTCAGAGATGCCAAAATATAAAAATACGGCAGAATTAGGCATACCTCATTGCGACGTCTGGCTCCTTTGCGTCTATGGTGCCTACGTGGATGCAAGGAAACTACTTCCTGCACAGTGAAATTCAGAGTTTAGTATGGCTTTGGTTTGAGTCAATATTCTTTACAGAGAGATTGTTATGCTGGCTTATAATTTTTTTTTTCTAGTTTTATACTACCAGTCTACCACAAAGTGGCCAATTTTCATATTTTCCAGTCTATTACATATGCCAAGTACTGGTGTTTTACCACCAGGTAACTGAATAGGTTCTAGCAAGAAATAAATCTCTCCATATGCAGTATCCACCATATTCACTGAATTCATGATATTCCTTGTGTGTCTACAATTGAATTAACATTGAAAATATACATTCACTAAAGGAGAGTACATAGCACATATATCATGTTGTCTATCGGAGAATCAACTAGGTTGTCCTGCTTCTCGAAATCAACAAACTAAACATCTATGAACAAAGATAGTCTACAAGGCGCACCGAGTAGTATTCAACAGTGTAGCTAAACTCTTTGAAATTAAGTAGCACCAAGAATGCAGTAAACAATTATGTGCATTCTTCCTTGATCAATCTACAAATCAGAAAAACTAATCAATTGAATAGCTTGGCAAGAGCTAGTACCAAACTTGTAAATTCCGTTTTGGTGCCGTTCTGGTTTTCCCATTGGAATGGAACATGCTGGTCCCGGCCTATTCCGGCATACCATTCCAGATGTTATATTAATAATATAAATACTAGAATATAAAATACAAGCCACATAGTTCATACTTCGCAAACTTCAAACTTAATAAACCCAAATCAGCGCACGAGTTAGCAAGCTGCATGAAAAATCATAGAGCCGACCAAGAAACTTAATTAACGTAGACTCTCCAACACCAAAACTACAGCTTGCCGGTATATGTGTTGTGCTTGCACATGCATATAACGATCTCCTACCTCGACAGCGACGCCAGCACGCACGGGGCAGAGACGAGACGGCACGGCACGCCACCACGCCGATGCAGCGCAATGCCCGCCGCCGCTTGGAGCTCGATTCACCTGGAGCCAGCGTCACCCAGCCATGGAGCTCGATTCACCTGGAGGCTGCGTCGCCCAACCATGGAGCTCGATTCACCCCAAGCCCGCGTTGCCAGCCGCCGTGCTACATAGCGCAGTGCCGGCCGTCTCCCGCATTGCCAGCCACTCACTGGCGTCCCGTGCCGCCACCCTACCCGCCGTTTCACATCGGCACTCCCGCGCGGCCGCCGCCGCCGCCGCCGCGTCGTGTCCGAGGGAATAGCTAGGGTTTGCTCCGTTCGAGTGTGAGCTGTGAGGACTAAAAAGAGCTAGTCGCCTTGTTGGGCTGATGGGCCGACTGTGTGGGAGAGAGAGGAGGGTATTTCAGATTTTAAGTGAGGCGGGAAAAGATGAAATGTTTGGACGGGGCGGGTGGAGAGTGGCGCGACCAGAAATTTTTTAAAATTTGCAATTGCCAGATGGGGTATGGAGCACAATTTAGGTTTACATTTTTCTTAATGAGTTTTGAAAATAGTTTTGAATTCATGTGAATTTCAAATATGATTTTTTTGAGCAAATTATATCCTATGATTATAAATTTTATTTAGAAAATAATATTTTCTTTAATAAAATTCATCGTTATTTAACTAAACGTTGATCAAAATTTTAAATAATTGAGAAAATATAGTGATTTATCTATGTTTTCTATTCACATCCTAAAATTAAATATTTTAGGGTGTGACACATGAATGCATCAAACATGTTGGAGAAGCTTTAGAAAAATGTGAAAAACATTTTGGGACGTGACATTTATGATGATAGAAGATGCTATAATAATAAATATTATGTCACAACTCACAACAAATTGTTGGCGCTTAGTGACGATTTCAGATTGGATATGACAAGAACTATTTCGTCACAACACGTTGCTATATTGCTTTATGACAATTTTGGATTGGCCTTAGTGACGTCTCCGACACGTTCGTCACTAAAACGTAGAGCTACATCCCCTATGTTATTGCTTATGACATTTTTTAGAAAAAAACGTCATAAATCAATGACAGATTACTCTGTTGTCATAGAAAATACGTCACAGAAGGTTATTTTTCTTGTAGTGAAATATATCCGTGATTTTTGTATAGTGAGTACACGGCTACCCAGCAAGAATCCTTATATATGAATGCACGGGTATAACAAGAACAGGGTGGTTAATTTGCATAAACACCTATTCTAGTCAATATTAATTAAAGTGTTGTAAAATCATTTGTTGAACAATTAATGAATATGAACGAACTCCCCAAGGTAACAAACAGAGCTCGGCTTCGAAAGCCCCTCTGCAAAACTGCACAAGTCTCGAATACTCAAAACCAAAACCAACCCATCAGATTATTATTAAACACATGAGACTACCATGTACGACCTTCCTTCCCTCCCATGACCGTGGGAACGGCTATCATGATAGTTTTAACTCTGCAGAGTGTAGCACACTTTACCCATAAGCCGAGTGGTACTTTTACATCTTAGCTCTTCCTTAGGAGCCCAGACCAAGTAACAATACAAGACGATTCATTAGTTCCCTCTATTAACATCGATACCCCCTCTAAGGTTTAAGCACTCGGGCCCCCCTCTTGAGCCAACGGACCGCAGCCCGATCTTTCCAAAGTGAAGTGTGTTAACAGTCTTCCCTAACTACTAAGCCAGGACTAGCACATGGTGCACTCATGCTTAAGCTAGCACTTATGGTTGCGCTTGTATGGTTTGGCCGGATAAGCACACGTCCAAAGTCCTTAGACCAATGTGACTACCTCCTACAGTCCACAGTCCACAAAACCACCCGACTATGCCACCTTTAGTCAACACATGCCACGTAGGTTTTAGTTGATTAGGTCATTAAGCATCTCAGCACCTCCAATTATACCAAGTCACAAGATTAATAAATGATGAATAACCTAACAACTAATAACCCACGAGCACTAGTGAAAGAGGATCCTAAGGCCTAGAGGGGGGTGAATAGGCAATTTTAATTTCTTTTAAGATTATTCTCAATTAAGCATCAAATTAAGAATGACCCAATCCTAGTTGCAAATATCAAATAAGCGGAAGCGATAAACAATTACAAGGCAACTAAGACATGGCATTCAATTTAACACAAGCGATGCAAGGAAAGTAAGTGCGGGAATTTAAATGGAAGAGTGACACGGTATTTGTTTGACCGAAGTTCGGAGCCGCAACTCCTACTCTCCGTTGAGGCTACCCCTTGCGCAGAAGGACCGGCTCACTCTCGAGCCTAACGCCTCACTTACTCCCGGTAGTCGTTCCGCCACTTCGGCGAGGTGGACTCCGTCACCCGTACACCGACTCGAGAGTAGCCACACGCCAAGGCCTACTCCCAAGCCCTCGCCTCCACGAAGGATGTCTTCAAAAGTAACAAGCCTGAAACGCCCCGATCATGCCGGATCGAAGGACTTCCATGAAGCTCGGTGTTGGGGTTTAATGATTTGTGGCTTTGGATGATTTGTGGGTGGAGGAATGGCTCTAGAACACCTAATTGATGAGCTATGAATGTGGTAGGTGAAGTGGAGCAGCAAACCACAAAATAGCCAGCCACTAGATAGGTATTTATAGCCCCTAGAGCAAAACTAGCCGTTGCCCCCCGGAAGGGGACAAAAAGACTAGCCGTTAGCCTCTACCGGACGCCGTCCGACGGGCACCGGACGCCATCCGACAGAGGCGACTGCTCACAAAACGCGGTTTATCGGACGCCGTCCGACAGCAAGGAAAACTCACTCGTCAAGTCCATCTGACGCTCGCCATCTACGCCCAGACATCGTCCGACAGTGGAAAAGACCAGAAATTGAACTTCATCGGACGCCGTCCGGTAACTACCGGACGCCGTCCGACAGTGAGCATTGCAACTTGTTCTGGCTGGTCGGACGCTGTCCGGCTGCGCCCAGACGCCGTCCGACAGAGGGTGTTTTCGTGAGAAAAGGCTTGAGTGTGTGTGGGAGAGTTTAGGGTATTTGTTTTCTCTCTAGATGTCTCACGAAGGAATATTTGGGTATTTTTAGAAGTGGTGGACTATGGAAAGCGAGTTTTCGGGAATTCGCAAAGATCCGGCACGATCCGAGATATTCAAGCCCCTTTTGAAATCCGACGAATAACAGAAAATAAATCCTAACTACTCCTAATCTATACGTGACCTCCTCTCTCGTCCGGTCACGCACTTGAAACCTTGGAGCAGCTCACAAATTTGTCGTCGCTTCAAATTAGGGTTTTGCAAAAACGCCGAGTCTTCGCTAGGGTTCCGAGAAGTCCAAAAACCCCTAGCACTTTATATTAATTAATTTTGACATCAATGCCACTAATAAAAATTAGGGCTCAACGATGCTCACAACTAGCATCTAAGCACAAGGATAGGCTAGGAATAACAAATAAGGCAGCAATAAAGGGCTAATTCACAGGGTCAATGACTTAGTGTGAATAATAGGTTTCTACCCTTCCCATCAATTTATGCATGAGAAAAATAAAAACAATAAAGGGTGAGTTTTGCAAACTAGGAACAACAAGATGCAACTATCTTGCCTTGGTAGTACTCGGCGTCTTGCGGGTCTCCTCCTTGAAACTCCGGGAACAGCGCCAAGCACCGGGAACACGGACGGTCTACACGATTAATGCAAATGCATAATAACAGCAACATTCACCACAGAACATATATCCTAATTAAATATATAAAATTCTAGGGAATTTTTGGAAAATAATGGCTCTGGAATCATCCAATTTAGAATTCGGATGCTCCTTGAACAATTCCTGGAAGTTTGACAAAAATTAGAAAAGGGCTGAAAAGATTAAACCGAGAAAACCAGCCGAACAAGCCGAACCGAGCCGGCTCAGCGACGCGGGCTGCACTGGGGCGACACGCGGCAGGCTCTGGTTGGTTGGTTGGCGGCGGGCGATCTGGCGGGCGACACGTGGCGGCGGCGGCGGGCGCGAGGAGACGACGCGAGGGACGACGATGCGTATGCGACGCGATCGGGCGGCGGAGCGGCAGTGGAGGCCTTGACAGCGGTGGGCTGCGGCGTCTGCTGGGCGGCGCTTGGTGGCGGGCGGGACACTGCGTCGGCTGTAGCAGGCGTGGCGTGGTCTTGGGGCGGCGGCAAGACGACGCCGAGGTCGCCGGCGACGGGGGCGGCGGCGGAGCGGGCTGCAACTCCGGCCAGCTCTACAGGGCTTAAATCTCAACTGATTTTGATGATCCGGGTATGCAACTGGACCGTTTCGACGAGATCTACGTAATGGCGGCTTCTACAAGTTGGTTTGCGGCAAGAACAGGGAGATATACCCTAAAACTCACCTCGGGCTAGGGTTTTGTGATGGCTAGGGTTGCTCTGGGATGGATCTCGAGTTGTGGTTCTGAGGGGAGGGTCTTGGGGTCCTTATATACTGCTCTGGTCGACCAAGGGCAGGCCTCCAAAAGGTAGAACTTGAATTGGGCTCCAATTCTACTCCTAATAGGTTTAGAACTCTCCTATTTTAGGTATTTTTGCAAATAAACGAATTTGGACTTGGGCTTTTGGATCTAGGCAGGTTTAGGCCTCAAATATGCCTCCACCAAGTTTGGGCTTGGGTCTAGCACGTTCGCTCGACATTTCATTGGGCCGACGAGCTCCCGGCAGAACGGCGTCACACTGCGGAAACACAGGCTAGCCTTGGGCTTTGGAATTGACATTTGGAGGGTGGCTACTTCATGGCATTTAGGATTTTTGGGAATTTTTTCAGAATTTTTGAAAAGGGTCTTCTAGGGTTTTGGCTTAAACCTTAGTTTAAAATAATTAAAACAGGGTTTCGTATATAACAATTCCCTTTTAATTTACTTTTGGGTTTTCGAAAATACAAGTGACTTACGACAAAATAGAGGTGTCACAAACCTCCTCCCCTTACGGAGAATCTCGACCCAGAGATTTAGAGAGCTGCAGGTGAGATCATGCAATCACCGCAGAGGTGTGATATCAACCTGCTGCATACCTCCCTATTTATAGTGGTTTCTAAATGCAAGATTAGTGAAATTACGAGTTTAGTTGCAAAATTAAGTGGGACAAATTACCCTACCTAATGCCTAAATGCCTAGGGTGGTGGGTGTAGTGGGAAATGAATGGATGCAAGTGGTGCAGCCACCCACCAAATTTGGTGGCATTCTCATGGAAGGAGTGGGTCGGCCGGCCTAGGTGGGTCGGCCGGCCCCACTTTTCCACCAAAATTTTTTTTTATGATTTTTATATTTTTGTATGGAGGGTAAGTGTCCAGTAAAAGTAAATATGCTGTGGTGGAATGCACAAAATAAATATGAATGCAAGATAACTTTCCGGCTTACCTCCCGGTGAGGGCTCGAATTTTTGTTTCCGCGGTCGACGAGTTGGACCGCATTCAACCTTCAATTGTCTTGAATCAGCTCTGCAGCTGGAGCTGCGGCGGCAGGTTGAATTTCTTTCTTACGCCACAGTC
This sequence comes from Raddia guianensis, assembly GCA_036346415.1. Lineage (NCBI taxonomy): Eukaryota > Viridiplantae > Streptophyta > Magnoliopsida > Poales > Poaceae > Raddia > Raddia guianensis. The sequence continues at coordinate 21,410,673 of CM070534.1, read as the reverse complement.
GTTTGATCTGAGGTTTTTGAGTGGCGCTGATCTTCCCTTGCGGCTCCGATTTCTCGACCGCATGTTTCTTCCGACGGGGTTTGGATTTCCTCTTGTTCTCCTTCCCCTTCCAATATGGACGATGCAATGACTCGTCCAATAATTGGAGGGTATTCATCATTGCAGCTGACGGCGTGTTCACCGCTCAACCACTGCGGATCACACCCCTAGTCAGATTTTTAGTCTGCTAGCCAACTCGATCAAGCTCGGTTCGATTTGAGCGTCGGGCACAACAAGGAGCGGCTCGCAGATTTACTGAGTTCGGACCCCTCGCGGGTAATAGTCCTACTCTGCCGAGCCTTAGCTCTTTTTCGATTGTGGTTGAATGGGAATGTGTTTACAGGGTGCCTGTGAACTGCGTGTGTTCGGAACCTATGCTTGTGCAACGTCTGCACCTAACGTGCCTCCTCCCCTCTCTCTCCTCCCCTTTTATACAAGCTTTGGGTGGCGGAGAGAGCCGAGGGGTAGGCGATCTGATACTCAAGATACTCGACACGACACGAGCGAAGAGGCAGCGTGCCGCCCGCCCACGCTGCGCTCGCCTCGCGTGCCGCAGTGGCCTCTAACCCGCTGATCCACCGGTGAGTCTGCGGGTGGGGCCTACGCCGCTCCTCCCGACGCAGGCGGCCTCCTCAAGCAAACCTTCTCTCTGCCGGTCAATTCTTCTGCGCCCACGGTGGTGGCCGCCGCCGGACTGCAGGGTCATCAGAAGCGGTAATCATTTCTTGTTGTCTATCCGCTGCGTGATGTCTCATTAAATGCGCCGTCCTTCAGAAGCGGGGAGCCTTCGTCACGAAGACTCTTCGCAAGCGCTCGCCACCTTGGCCCCCCGACGGCGTGTGGGACCCTCGCTTTGGTCTTGAGAGGGGCTCGCACGCGCCCCGCCGGGCGTGGGGCCCTCGCTTTGGTCTTGAGAGGGCCTCGCTCACGCGCCCGCTTTGGCGCGTGGGGCCCTCGCTGGTCTTCGAGGGCTCGCTCGCCCACGGCTGGGCCTTGCTCGTCCGCCTGACGCGTGGGGCCCTCTTGGCCTCCCGAGGGGCTCGCCCGCGTCTTTGAGGCCTTGCTCGCCCGTCGACGCGTGGGGCCCTCTTGGCCTCTGAGGGTTCGCCCACGCTACTGGTGCCTTGCTCGCCGCCGACGCGCGTGGGGCCCTCTTGGCCTCTGAGGGGCTCGCCCACGCCATTGGGCCTTGCTTTCGCCCCGACGCGTGGGGCCCTCTTGGCCTTCTCGGGACTCTTTGTACCCGGTATTTATTACACCGACAGTAGCCGGGTCCACCATGATACGCGAACCGTCAGCAGACACTTTTCCGTTTCTTGTGTGGCGGGAGACGAATAGTGGGGGGCCCACCACCTGCGGCGACCGTACGCCTGATTCTCCACCGCACACGATCTTCCTTGGGGAACTACGCCGCTTTTCGCGGGAAACCAAAACGCGCGGGGCAATGATGGCGCCCGCGTGCGCGTGAAGCGGAATCAAACCGTCGTGCTCGCGCCCCACGCCTATAAATACTTCTCTCGGTATTGCGATAATCCTTCAGCGCTAAGTCTTCACAAACCGCCAATTGCCTCCTTCGCCGCCACCACGAGCCTTCTTTCTCTTCGCCAACTTCTCCACTGCTTTCCATTGGCGCCCAAACGCAGCAAGGATCGCCGTGGGGGCGTGCCGTCGCCTGGGCCAGGTTTTCCTACCTCCGCCACCGACGAAGACTCAGTGAGGCGGCTTCAAGTGTTCGTGCCGCCAACCGCCGCCGGTTCGCCCGGCACCATGGCGCCGAGCCCTCGCGACGGGAGATTATCACCTTCGTCTGGCGGCGTGGCGGCGCCATCCCGCCAGTACTCTTGAGAGGGGCTCGCCACGCACCCGCCGGGCGTGGGGCCCTCACTGGTCTTGAGAGGGCTCGCCATGCCACTCCCGCTGGCGCGGGGCCCCGCCTGGTCTTCGAGAGGGCTCGCCACGCATGGCTGGGCCTTGCTCGCTCACCGACGCGTGGGGCCCTCTTGGCTTCCCGGGGCTCGCCGGCTGCCGGGCCTTGCTCGCCCGCCGACGCGTGGGGCCCTCTTGGCCTCTGAGGGGCTCGCCCATGCCACTGGGCCTTGCTCGCCCACCGACGCGTGGGGCCCTCTTGGCCTTCTCAGGACTCTTTGTACCCCGGTATTTATTACACCGACAGCAGCGATGAGGCTATCCACCGGAGGTTTTGGTATAGCCCTTGTTTCCTCCTGCATAGGTTTAGCATTTTTACCGCGAAAAGTGCGTACCTGTGAGCACTGCTCAGCCCTCGGCCTGAAGTTGAATGTTTTATCTCGGCCGTTAATGTTGAGCTGAATTTCTCCTGCACCAACATCAATTGTCGCATTTGCCGTGCTCAAGAATGGCCTCCCAAGGATGAGGGGCGTCTTAGTGTCTACTTCCATGTCCAGCACCACGAAGTCCACGGGTACCAGAAAATTTCGAATCTTCACTAGTGTGTCCTCCGCGACTCCAATTGGGTGACGAATCGATTGATCCGCCAGCTGCAGGGTCATGCCAGTAGACGACAAGGTAGAATGATTCAATCTTTCATAAATTACCTTGGGCATAATGCTGACGCTGGCTCCGAGGTCGCACAGAGCATGTTCAAAGTGCTATGCACCAATGGAGCACGGGATGGTCGGATATCCGGGATCCTTCTTCTTCTCAGGGAGAGTGTTCAAAATCGTCGCACTGCACTCTTCAGTCAATTTAATGACCTCTGATGTCGGCAATGGGTGCTTGTTGTAGAGGATGTCCTTCAGGTACTTGGCATACATTGGTACCTGCATTGCATCGCAATGGTATGTTGACATAAAGTCGCTTGATGACCTCAACAAACTTGCCGAACTGCGCGTCCGCAGTTGACTTGCGTTGGCGACGTGTGAAGGGTAGCAGTTGCGTCTTAGTGAATTCAGCGGGACATGGCTTGGTCCGTGCTTCACTCGTCGTCTTCGGCAGCTCTTCTCTTGGTTTTTCATCGTCCTCACCTTTCTCCTCTTCATCGGAGATAACATCCTCATCCCCTACAGTGTTAGTTTGCGGTGGGTCTCGGGTGGTTCTACCCGATCGGGTTGCGACCGCATTAACATTTTCTTTCGGGGGAGCCTCCGGCTGTCCCGGGAGCTTTCCCAAAGCAAAAGTAGGGATTGAGGCAGCCAATTGAGCTATTTGAGTTTCTAGCATCTTGTTCAAGCTCATCTGGCTTTTTATGGCATTTGTAAACCCTTCTAGTTGTGCATTGATGCTCTCTAGAATTTTATCATTAGCAAGAAATTTCCTACTAATGCTATCATTCACTTTTTGTTGAGCACTAGCATCATCTAGAGAAGATTTATTGCGTGTAAAGTTGCTATTGTTACCTCCTTGAAGACGGTTGTCGGTGGAGAAGTTCGGCCTTAAATTCCAACCCAGAGTGTAATTGGATTGAGGTCGGAACCCATTGCTGATGAAATTCACGTCCTCCAGTCGGGTCTCAGTGCAGTTGTCTCCAGAGTGTCCAAGGCTCCCGCAAACCTCGCAGGTCATGCGAGATTCCAGCGACTGGACAGTTTGATTCGGCACTTCCAGCTTCTTCATTAATAAATCCATCTTGGCCGCGAGCATGTCCATGTCGTCAATCTGGTGGACTCCTCGAGCGCGCGGCTGAGAACGCTCATCGTTCCAGCCCTGGCATGAAACCATCTTCTCGATGAGAGTGCGGACAGCACTCACACTGAGTGAGAAGAAAGCTCCTCTAGAGGCAGGATCGAGATGCTCTCGGGCCATACAGTTCAACCCGTGGTAGAAGCTCTAGATAATAAAACAGTCTTGCATCCTGTGGTGGGGGCAAGCTAGTATATACTCTTGCAGACGCTCCCAGGCATCCGAGATGGACTCATCCGTGTGTTGCTGGAATGAAAATCTTGTTCCGCAGGGCGTTGGTTTTGCCCAGAGGAAAATACTTGGTGAGGAAGGCGTTGGAGCACTTCTCCCACGTTGAGACTGCATCTTTGTTGGCGTAAAACCACTGTTTTGCCTTCCCGAGCAATGAGAACAGAAATAAGCGTAGCCGGACAGCGTCGGGAGTTGCACCCTTGACTGTGAAGGTACTACAGATTTCCAGGAAATGCTGCAGGTGTGCATTGGCATCCTCCGTTTGCTTGCCACAAAAAGGGCTTGCCTGAACCATGTTGATAAGAGCTGGTTTCAGCTTGAAACCACCGTCACCCACGTTGGTGGCAGGTCCAATGGGGACATTGGTGCTTGACGGGGCTGAGAACTCAAGAATGGTCTTCTCGGCAGCCATCGATGATGAAGGTGTTTCGGAACTGAGGAAAGGATTGCTCGTGAGGTTGGATAACTCAGAGACACGGGTTTGCGGAGGTAGGACTCGAGGTCTTGTCCTTCGCACCAGTGACTCTGGATTTTGTCGGAAGTTTTTCGGGAGATCAAAACCGGTCATCCACCGCTCTGCTAGTTCCACAGAACAAAGATGGAGCAGGGTAATACCCGTTAAACTAGGCTGGTAGATTAAATAATTAAGATGTAGGTTTTGAAAAAAAAAATTTATCTCATTTTTTTTGAGAAACCGCTGCGTTCCCCGGCAACGGCGTCAGAAAACTTGTTGGCAATTCTTACGCTTAAAGAAATTAATCCGCAAGCGGACGGATATCGCTTGTAGTTTTCACCAGGAGTATTCCTAGAGTCATCGAATCCACAGGGAACGAGGGTTTAAAGAGATAACCTCTATATCTTAATTATTTAAAATACCAGCCAGTCTAGGTAACGGGGGTTAGGATAAATAAAAAGACCGGGACACACACACACGATAAATATTCACACGAAGAGAAAGCTACTATAGCTAGATAGACAGTTGGGAGGACAACGAGACAAGTTTTAATAAGTTCACAAATTAGTGTGATTCAGTTTAATTGAGCGAGCTTAAAATAGTTAACTAGTGGTCCACTTGATATTCGTCGTCGGAGCTCGGACACTCACTACCACCCGCTATCCTGAATTGGAATCCCGAATGATTATGATCGTTCCGATTTGGCTCTACTGGTCCAAAGCCGGACGCTGTGGGTTACGAACGAGATACTAAGTATCTACGGATGGATAGGGCTGTCACCACCTACCACCTATCACATATACGTGGGCCCGGGTGTAAACCGAGTTAGTCCTAGTCTCAGACACCACGTCTGCGACTATTCCTAATCAATCTTCCTTAGTACTAAAAGAAGTCGATCTAGGTTCAATACATGGCTCTATCAGTATATGAGTGAGAACCTAAACTAGTTCCAGACGAATAGAAGTTACCGGTAAAGCTAATCCACACAACTCATTTATGCTGATATACTCAGCTCAAATAAAGTTCAACACTATAGCAATGAATGAAGTAGTCTTACCAATTGAAACAATTAGGAAAGGATACAAGAGCAGTTACCCGAATTCCCGAAGACTCTTCTGGAACTCCGAGCGAAGCTCGACTTGACTCTAACTCCCAACTTCTACTAACTAAGAGCAACTCTACAAAGTGGAATAAAGAGGTGAAAGTGTTGTGTGTGTTACAAGTGAGGAGAGGGGGTCTATTTATAGTGTTGTGCAGCCAACCGGGGTGCTCCACGTGTAGGGACACGTGTCATCTAGCCCTCCTTCGAAGGGGAGCCCGAGACGGCTCAATCACTGGGTCGGCCGGCCTAGGTGGGTCAGCCGACCCACCTCCTTCGTCTCCCGGTCGTAGATTTTGCATGAGATGTTCCATTGACAGTGTAGATCTTCTCGCAGAGTCGGTTTGGCAGTTGGAGACCGGTAGCATTGGGTTCCTTTGGAATCCTATGCTTAACTTGAGGCTTACTCCTCTTTCTGGATGAAACCGACTGAAATCAACAGCTTCGATGTACTCTAGAATCTCTTGTGGATGTCTCGGTGCGATCCGGCCTTGTTGGGTGAAAGAGCTGGGTCGGCCGGCCTAGGGTGGGTCGGCCGACCCACTCTTTTGCCCGACTTGGTCCCATTTTCGCTCAGTAAGATCCTGCATGCTAAATACTACCACAACTCGTCGAACTTTATTAGAATAATTAAAATACTAGTATAAACCTTGATTTTCCCTCGAAAAGCCGGAATTCCGGAATATGTTGACGTATAAAATTAGCGTTTATTTGACGTCAACATACAATCATCCCATGTGATTGATCTAGGGCATATTACCAACAGATTTTAAGAGCTGAAGTTGTAAATTTTGAAGTGATGAGGACATCACCGTCATGGATACGACCAGTGTGACCGCCGCCCCTCCTTCCTCTCTGACTGCTTCAATGACCATCGACGCCGCTACATCTTCATCGCCTACAATTGACGCTGTGACATCTTCGTCACCGAGGGGCCTTAATACAGAAGCTCGACCTTTCAAGCTCATGTCAAAGGACCAGCGTCTCAAGCATGCACCCCGAGGAAAGCCCACTCACCAAGGAAGGCACGTATGGAAGCCCAAGAAGCCAACAAGCCCTATTCGGCCATCCAGCAGCACATCAACTTCAAACGGCTGTAACTCGGGCTCCCGAACTTCGATTTCGGTGTGCGACCACTCGTTGGAAAGCTTAGGAGATAAGCTGTCCAATGCATCCAGCCCCACATCTTAATTCGTCCAGGAGCATTGGGAAAACACAGAAGAAGGTCATGGGCCATAATTTCAGGGTGTTGTGTCAACTTATTTTTGGGCCTATGGTCCATGTTACTTAGGGTTTTGGTGGGTGCCCCTGGTTTGGCTGACCTACTCCCCCGGTTGCCGCTATATATGTGGCCGCCGCCTTTCTTCTACAGTTAGGTTTTGTTATGTTTTGGTTGACCCATGTGTGTCCCTCCTCGTGTTCGCGTGTGTCGACTAAACCACCCGTGACGAGAAACATAACCTCACCCTTTTATGAGTTGATTTATCAGTTATCATCTTGTTATTGCTTGTTCTCGATTGCTAGCAGGTTCAAGGATCAATCGTGCCTGGCTCGGTTGATCGCCTCAAGTGGTGACACATGCAATTGCGTGGTTGCTGATCCCGTGGATTTGTAGCGTCGTCATTACACCAAATCGACGTATCGTTCTCATCAGAAGATCTGGCCGACCTAGCGCGCATCAAGTGGTATCAGACCGACGGTTGCCTGATGAGAACATCTATCCTTTGTTTTAGATCTTTTCTTGTTCATCCTAGAGTCCACGAAAATAGCCCAAAAAAATTAGTTCGTCAAGTGTTTCCTTTTTAATCCTAACCTGTTTAGCCTATACTATTACTGCCTAGATCTTTTACTTGAGCAAATCTTTGGGAGAAATCCATTGTGGTGCCTTTGTTCTCAGTTTGAAAAAAAAAGAACAAATTCAAAAAAAAAGAGGCCTGCGCAACAAAAGAGTCGTGCTGTCAAAGTTGAAAAAAATATCGAAAAAAAGAAAAGAAAAGGAGAAAGGAGCCCTAGCTGTTTGCCCGTGAGTTGAGGACGTCCTGGTTGCTGTTTTGTGACTTCATTGGTGTCTAGACTCGCGTCTCTAGCACGGTCTAGCCTACGACCAGCACGTACCGTCATTGAACGTTCTTTCAACTTATTTTGGCTAGTGTGGATATAGTTTCTCCTTTGCTACATATTATACCTATCCAAGCTCCACCTACTATTAACCACAGGAGAAGCACCTTGCAATCGTTTTGTCACCCCTGAGTGCAGATTACCATCATCCACTGATTGACCTTGACAAGCTGGAGCGTAAGAACTTGTAAGAGCTTGGTGAGAGCTTCGAGTGTGAGAGACTTATCAATTCCAGCACCTATTAGTAGATAGGTTATACATCTCTTTGTGTATTTTCTTATCTACTACTAACAATGGCAGGTCCACATATGAAGAAAAATTTCCCTTCCATGGAGGATGATATTGAGGATTCCCCATACTTGACAGAAAGAGAAAAGAAATGCTTGCGGGACATTAAAAGGAAGTGTCTTGAATTTCTGAAGAAATCAAGAGGTGAGATGGTCGAGCATGGGATTCTCCCTTCGACCAAAAATGAGAAAACACCATTGAAGAAGGAATTGAAACCTGCATCACCTAAAAAGAAGGATAGTAAGTGTATTTCAATAAGTAATGATATGAACGTGCTTGCTATTTCTGCGACTAACCCTACAGGCAAGAATGACCAAGATGGTGTGCACCTGAGGGCTGCAATGACGGACGACTACATGAGCCTCTTGTCTCATCGCTTACATCGTGTACCATTGGAGCATGCTAACGAAACTCAACGCAACGACTTATTTCAAACTAAGTTTGTTGTGCAAGAACGTGCGATGCATGTCATCATTGATGGAGGCAATTGTAGCAACCTCGCAAGTCTACATATGGTTGAGAAGCTTGGCTTGACCATGACTCTAATTCTGTAACCTTACTCGATGAAATGGTTCAACTCAAGTGGTAAGGTTGAGGTAACACAAACTGTGCGAGTTCCTATCTCCACTGGTTCATACCATGATCATGTCTATTGTGATGTCATACTTATGGAATAATGTTCACTTTTATTAGGTAGACCTTGGTTATATGATGTTGATGCTATTCACTATGGTAGGACCAATCGATATACTTTTATGTTTAACGGAAAGAAAATAATTTTGGATCCAATGACTCCTGCTGAACTAGCCAAAAACAATGAAAAAAGAAATAATGGTAAAGAACAAGAGGATGATAAAATTGTTAGCAGCGCACAAAACTCTAAACCAAAGATAAAGGATACTATGTCCTCCCCTGATACCGCATTGCAAACACTTGTTTCTTTGCCTCCTATTGTCACTAACCTTTTGCAGGATCATGAGAAGGAGTCGAGGACGACTCCAATTCAAGAAGGGGAGGATGATGAGGACATCACCGTCATGGATACGACCAGTGTGACCGCTGCCCCTCCTTCCTCTCCGACTGCTTCAACGACCATCGATGCCGCTACATCTTCGTCGCCTACAATTGACGCTGTGACATCTTCGTCACCGAGGGGCCTTAATACCGAAGCTCGACCTTTCAAGGCCATGTCAAAGGACCAGCGTCTGAAGCACGCACCCCGAGGAAAGCCCATGCACTAAGAAAGGCCCGTATGGAAGCCCAAGAAGCCAACAAGCCCAGTTCGGCCATCCAGCAGCACATCAACTTCAAATGACCGTAACTCGGACTCCCGAACTCCGATTTCAGCGTGCGACCACTCATTGGAAAGCTTAGGAGATAAGCTGTCCAATGCATCCATCCCCACATCTAAATTAATCCAGGAGCATTGGAAAAACACAGAAGAAGGTCACGGGCCATAAATTCGGGGTGCTGCGTCAACTTATTTTTGGGTCTATGGCCCATGTAACTTAGGGTTTTGGTGGGTGCCCCTGGTTTGGCTGACCTACTCTCCCTGGCTGCCGCTATATATGTGGCCACCGCCGTTCTTCTACAGTTAGGTTTTGTTGTGTTTTGGTTGACCCCGTGTGTGTCCCTCCTCGTGTTCGCGTGTGTCGACTAGAGCACCCGTGACTAGAAACAGAACCTCACCCTTTTATGAGTTGATTTATCAGTTATCATCTTGTTCTTGTTTGTTCTCGATTGCTAGCAGGTTCAAGGATCAATCGTGCCTGGCTCGGTTGATCGCCTCATGTGGTGACACTTGCGATTGCACGGTTGCTGATCCCGTGGATTGGTAGCGTCGTCATTACACCAAATCGACGTATCGTTCTCATCAGAAGATCGGGCCGACCTAGCGCGCATCATGATCAGCGGGGCGGTCAACGCCCGTCGGACGCTGCTCGTCGAGCGCGCGTTGGCCGTTGGATTCGATCAACGGCGGCGTTAGATCTTGAGCAAACATTTGTTTTTTGTTTAGCCATGTAAAAAATTCAAAAAATCAAAAATCATAAATATTCTCTAATCAATGTAAGGTACCACATATATTTTTATATTGATATAAACATTTATAAAATTAGGTTATTCTTTAAAAACGTTTATAAAAATGAATATTGGTCGCGTTAATGTCCGAATAAAATATATGTTGTACGACATTGATTAGAGAGTATTTGTGATTTTTTTATTTTTTGAATTTTTTACATGGCTAAACAAAAAACAAATGTTTGCTCAAGATCTAACGCCGCCGTTGATCGAATCCAACGGCCATGGCGTCGGACGAGCAATGGTCCGACGAAGGCCGGATCGCCTCGCTCAAGATCATGAAGTGTTATTAAAATGTTGTCAAAAAGATTTTTTCTGAGCCAAAACATCAAATCATATATCTCCACAACTTCCAATCCTTATACCTTTTCTTTTAAAAGCATTAATTATTTGAATAGAATAGGCATCACCATGCTAACACAACTTAATATACCCAAAGTATGGTCTATCGATAATTTTATTATCAGCTCTACAGAACTTATCCAGCTTTACCCGTATAATGTACGGTTACATGAATAGTTCCAAATTTTGCAATATTGAGCCTCGGGTACGCCATACCATAGGATGCCTTGCATCTGGATGTCCCACATCTGGGCAAGTGTCCCTCATTTCCCGAGGATTGTCCCACATTCCCCTGCTCTCTAACATTCCGAAAAACAAGGATGCCCCGCATCCGGGAGATGTCCCTCATCTCCAAGGAATGCCCCACATTCCTGACTTTTCTCTTTTCTTGCTCAATTCCATATCCAATAATTGCTTATTGTATGGACAGTGTTATACTATCCTCCCATTTGAAATACAAGAATATTTAGATTTTTCTATGCTAATGTTTGTCACGTTTAATCATTTTTAGGAGGGCCTTTGGCCATGGGGGTCTGGATATACTATCTCCGTAATATGATAAGTAGCATATTTAAAATAGAAGGAATTTCACAGATATATAATTAAAAAGTAATGCGATAAATAATATATCTGGCATTCAACATGCGTCAAAAGGAAGAAAACCTATCTTCTTCAGCTATATTTTTAGATCCTGAATATTATTAAAGTATTCCTGCTCGGTGGGATCGAAAGGAAGTATATCCTCTTGTATGTCGCGGATATGAAAAATAAAGGAAGAACCAATAAGTATTCAATTGAAGCGTATAAATGAGAATGCAAGACGATAATGGTGAAAATAAGTTTTAGGAAAAAGAGGTAGGGTTGACTTGAATGGTGACGGACTGTACTATTTCAAAATTTAAATAAATTTTTCTTTTTAAAAGGGTGGAAGACTAATTTTGGTATTACTCCAGTAGTTCTCCGGATAGCAACATACTATTGCTAATGTACATGTGATTTTATGTGTGGATCAACAAATTTCCAGAGATCGAGTTCGACGAGACATGGAAATTCTTGAAGATATAGAACGATGATCTTAAAAAATATATATTTTTAATAAATTATTTGTGCTAATAAATTTTTAAAATGGTTTGGAACTTTAGACTTATTCCTGAATTTTTAAGCATTTTCTCATATAGAAAATTAAGAAGAATAATTTTATTGAAATGATTTTATTATAATATTACGGTATTTTATATTTTTATAAAATAGTTCATCTCCTCTTTGATTTTATAAAATTCTTATAGATTTTTTAGATGCATTTAATTATTTTAAATAAAATGGGAAATTTCCTAGATAAATAATAACCTAATTTGGCCGGTAGTGCTGGGTTTCGACCCAAGTGCTTGCGAGGCTGGTGCATGCGTGGATTGGCGTGTGGGGCCCAAGTGGAAGTGAGAACAGCTGACAGGTAGGGCCCCAACGATAGAGACAAAGATGGGGAAGGGAAGGGGTAGAAGGGGATCCGATGGGGAGGTCATCGGCGATGGTGGACGACGGCCGGAACCGGGATGCTAGTGCTTGGGAAATGAAATTAGGGTGATGGTGGACCTCATGTTAGTCACGTCGATGCTCATGCTGATTGGAGCAGGCCAGATGTTGAGGTTGTGGCGACGATATTCTCAGGCAACGACAGCGAGGACGTACCCGTGGATGATGGTGCTAAGTGATGGTGCGACGGCCTTCGTAGCATCGGGTGGAATTGAGGCCAAAGTAGCCGGAAGCATTGGCGCAGCACCTCGCCAGAGGGAAAGCGGAAGGTGGCACTGGAGGTGCTCTGGGCGGCGGAGGAAAGGAGAATGAGGCGGGAAAGAGGGCTTGGGAGGCCATGGTGTAACATACCCCAATTTTCCAATTTTGGCATGACAATTATTCCCGAAAATCATCATGCAAGTCCCCAAAACCATTCCATATTTTGATAACATTTTTCGAATGTATTTCCTATTTTTTTGCATAAAGGAATTACCTTCTTCAGATTTTCATAGATAACCATCCCATAAAATATCACATTTTATTCCATATTTACGTTCTCCTCTTTTTATGAAATTTTAGAAAACTATCTCAATTTTTTTTGAGCTTCCTGCAATTTTCTACAAAATTTTGAAGCATTTACGAAATTTCCTGGAATTTATTCTCTCTTTTTAATCTCACCCTTCCTTTCGAAAAATCCCCAGAAATATACTTTCCTATTTGGGTTTACGCCTTCAGCGTCACCACCTTTTCCTCTCCCGCCTCATGTCTCGGCCCAGCTCACCCCATGGTCATCGCAGCCCAATTCGGCCCATTAGGATGCATAAGTGGCTTCAAATGATTGAGATTAGTCCTTCCAGATCCAATGTCCAGATTTTCGCCACGTCATCATACCGCTTACCGGTTCGAATAGAAAGATCTGATGGCTCCCTTTTTTATCCATGACCCCGATCGAATGGCCCACCTGTTTCGTCTTTAGCCCACCATCGTTGCCACTGGAATCACTTGCCGCCGTTGCTAGAGGACATGCGCCCCGCCGTGGTTTCAAGCTCTCTAGAAGCCTCTCACCTCCGGGAAGCTCATCGACCATGTTAGCATCTCCATTTGGCCACGTAACACCACCAATAGCTCACCGCCATGTTCGGCCGCCGCCGCCACCCTAGCTTGCCATTGCCGGCACGCCACCATTGATCCCACCTATAAATAGCCTCCACCAACCTCTGCGATCACCCAAGCCACCCCTTCCACCCCTCCTCTGCCCCGGAGCACACCCGTAGAGCCTCCTGCGCTACTTTCCTCCCTAAACCCCGGTGAGCTACCCCTACTCCATCCGACCTCCATTTGCCTTGCTGGCAAAAGCAATCTTGGGTCACAAGCCTCTGTGAAGCTACTCCCGCTGTCTCCAAGCACCAACACCCACCGGAGCTCCCTCGCCGCCGTATCTCGAGTCCACCACCGCACTGAGCTCGCCGTGCCGCCACCTTCTGCCCTTCCGAGCACCGCCGCCACAAAGGTTATCTTCCCCTCACACCCAATTGCACTCCCTGGCCATCATTTGCCCACCTCTGGCCACCCCTCGCTGGCAGCCATTCCCTCCCCGCCGGAATTCCCCATTTTTCCCCACCCGTGCCATTGGCATGTAGGGTCAATCGGTTAGCCGACCCCCCTTTCTCTGCCACTTGGCCTCACTTGGCAGTCCCCGCGCATGCTAGGCGTCGCCCCGCACCTACACATGGGCTAGGCCCAGTTCTATCAGACGCAGTCCCGCCTAAAGCCCGCCACATATTCCTTTTATATTTTCTATTTCTAGAAATTATCAAACCATTTTATTTGAAATACCAAATCCCCCAAAAATTTGCAAAAATTCTCCAAAATCTAGAATTCAATGTAGTATTTTATAAAATGTTAAACACCACTTTTGAATATTAACATCTTAAACATAAATACATTCCTCTCTCTTTTTTTAAGAAAATGCTTTTGAAATTCCAAAATATTTACAAAAATCCCAAAATTTCAAATAAAATTATTTTATCATTTAAAAATATATTTTCAAGATTGTTACCTTATATCTTCAATAATTTCCATCTCGAAATTCCGGCAACATCTTTGTCGTCGACCCCGATCTCTAAAAGTTTGTTGATCCACACCTAAAATTTTCCACGTACACATGCATAAGTTCTTGCTATCTGGAGGGCTATCAGAGTAATGTCAAAATTACTCTTCCATCCCTATCCAAAGAGCCAAAACTTTCGAATTATCCAAAATCGTACAATCCATCACCATCCAAGTCAGCCCTAGCCCCTTTTCTAAAAAGTTCCCTCTGAAATCCATTTTTCATGCATTCATGGCGCCTGCATTTTCATTTTGTTTTCAAATTAAATATTTATTAGATTTTCCAACTTTACGTTAAATAGACATCGATTCAAACGCCTCGGATCAGTCGATAAGGAATATCCGAAAGATTTGATTGGTCCCGAGTAATCTACTAAAAGGTAGGTTTCCTATCCTTTGATGCACCTTGAATTACCTATTTATATCTATTTATTAAAATAACGCATTACTTTTTAGCTATTTACTTGTAAATTCCCCTTATTTAAACTATATATTTCATCATTTTTACGTAGAATAGATAGTCCAAACTCCACTGCCAAAAGCCTACCTAAAAATGGTTACCCTTTTCACTACCCTAGCATAAACAAATCTAAATAAGTGTAATTCAAAAAGGTAGGATAGAAATTATTGTCCATATGATAAAAATTTATTGATATGGAAGTAAAACATGGAGAAAAATGAAAATGTATAGGCTCAAGTCATAAAGTAAGATGATTTGGAGGGCGATGCATTGCTTTACTGTTTTCGCAATGCTTGCATGGGATTCCGTAATGCCTGAGGAAGTGAGTCACGAGTTGATTGTGCGGAGCTCGACATTTACGAGGTTATTTTTCTCAATATCTGCACAATATGTGGGATATTGCAAAACCTCGGGTCATAATGAATAAAAAAGACACATGGAACATCCAACCATATAAGAAGCTATTATATGGGTAAAGTTGGATAGGTTCTGCAGAACTGATAACAAAAACATCGATGGACCCTACTTTAAGTATATGAAGTTGTGTCAATTGGGTGATGCCTCTTTTATTCATATCACCCATGATTTTAAGAAAAGATGATTGTGATAAGTTTTGGTGAAAGAAGATAGAATGTGCTTCAAACCCATTTAAATGTTTTCAACATGCTTTGAATGAGTGGTAAGTCTTTATTTAAAATATTGCTTTATTACCACATAAAATATAGCCATAACCCTCCTTTGATATTGATTGCATATAGTTAGTATCCATGTTCCTATAGAAACCTGCAAGTACGGTTGGTACTTACCAGTTATTTGGAAACTGCTTATTTTAAATAAACAAAACCCTTTTTTCTATGCTGCAGGTTCGAAATTTATATTTTTCCTTGAAAGATATGGATCACTACGGCTTAAAAATCTAGTTAATAATACATCACAAACTTAGAGGTAGGAGTATTTTGTAATTACCACTAGTTGGTATTTGTATTTAATTAGCCCTCTCATATATAATAAAGCATGGATTTGTGTTGATTCCAAAATGGTGTAATTATCATTCCAGGGGATTAATTTCAGGTAATTCCTTTACCGAGAATTGGGTGGGGATGATGACGAGGCATTCGTGTGGAAAAGTGTTATCTTGTGAGGTCGAAACTGCGGCTTGGAATGCTTAGGGGTGATAGTGGTGTGTTTCTGGTGGGCGGCGGTGGAGGAGTGGTGGCGCCAGATGCTTTGGCAAGGGTAGCGCAGTCGCGAGGAAGACGACGAGCATCTGCCATTGGATCAGGGGCTGCTTCAGTGGGCGTCGTTGGATTCATTAAACCGAATAGGTACAAGGTGGGAGCGACATGGCCATCTTGATTGATGTTGGATCGGGTGGAGGTTGATCCGAGCCATCCACTGTAACTTGGGGGGTGGGGGTTTGGTGGGCTGGACTAGGCCAAATGGGTCGTGCTAGGCTGCACTGGCTGTAGGGGAATAGGGTGACATCAGAAACGTATTCTTGAAAGGGAAAGCGTATTTCCAGGAATTTCCAATAATGGAAAGGTTTCGATTAAATGAGAAAAGATTTTCAGAATGAGGATAAGAACTTTAAAACTTCACATAAAATAGTATAAAACTTAGAAAAATATGGGTTGAGCTTCTAAAAATCCATAAAATTGAGGAGAATCTAAATATGGAATAAAAACTTATATTTAATCCAATATTACAACCAAGAAATTTTAAATAGGCCATTTTCTTATTTGGCTTAAATAGGAAATTGGCTTAAATAATTCCAAAAATTGTTGGATAAATATATGGAATTAAAATATGATTTTTGTGATTTGTGTTTGCTAAAAATGGGTATTTTTGCGAATGTCGCAAGCACTATAGAGGGCTGCCGCTAGTTCGAGGCTCATATCCAAATGGAGAGGGTGTTGAATGTCATGGAGGTTATCCTTTTTGGTGACGAGTATATTGACAAGCTTTTGGTGCTTAATAGAGGTTTTGAATGTGCTTGATTAGAGTTGGCTATATGTACGGTGCTACGTGATGGTGTACTTGTCTGTGTTGTTGCTGGACTTTGAAGCTGGGCGAGCTGTGGTGAGGCATGTCTCAGACGGGTGAAGCCAAGTCCGGTGTATGTACTATGGGGCGACGGTGTCAGGACGCGAACTGGAGGTTCGGGGGTCCGGAATGACAGGAAGTCGCGGGACGGTCGTACATGGAAGGGGCTAGATACCGTGGTGAGGTTAAGGACTGGGACTAAGCTTGGAGGGCTGAGGTCCAGTCTAGTACCAAAGATGGTTGAGGCTGAGGAGTTGCTGTGACGGTTGTCGGGGATAGAATCACGGCCCATTGCCATGGCCCACTCCCTGACGGCCTAACCGGACCGCCTCCTAGGGCTTGGCTCCCTAGAGTGCTCTGTCAGGCCCATGTGCATCCTGCCGAACAGCTTCCTGGTTGGCATGGTGCGTAGCACCCAAGACTTCCTGTTCGAGTCCGACTCGCACAGAGTCCTGCACGGCTACGTGAAGACCCGGACATAGGTTTCTCGGATTGGAGCAGACATCGTGATCCCCAAGAATTGGAGTATACCTTATCTGCCTCGGGATATATGATCGAATCCGTTACGGACGTGTGGCCAGCCCGGCCCGATTATCCCTCGGTAGGTCGGTTGTTCGACACTATATAAACCAGGCCCCTACGACGCGTAGGGGGGCATGGGATGACGGAGCCAAGCCAAGCCTAGATCACCAGACTTGAGTAGATCGAATACTACTTCTTGTACACCCGTAATCTCGCCGAGATCTGTTCGTCTCGCCGGGTTCCCTCTTGTAATCTTCTTCCCGCCTACCGCCACCCGCGTCGCCGCTGGAGCCGCCGCACCGTCGTCGAAAAGCAAGTGTACTCGAGGGCTTTCAGGGGCGTTGTAAAAGTACAACAAATTCTAGGAGGTGGAATTTGTTGTACTTTTACAACGCCCCTAAAAGCCCTCGAGTACACTTGCTTTTCGAGGACAGGACATGTAGAAGATGGATGGTACGAAGCTATTAGAGGAGACAAGGCATGCATACCTCTTCTGGGAGTAGTAAATCGAATTTCAAAAAAGAGAAGCAGATTGACCGGCGAAATAAAGCTCCAGTCAATTAAGGATGCTTCTGAAAAGAAAGACTGATGATGATATAAGAGATCAAGAGATATAAAAGTAAGATCCGAACATAGGGCTACTTTATTTGTTTGCCATATCTTCGCTAGGTGTTTATGGAATAATTATAGCAGGTTGGTCTAGTAAGACGGGGGGCGGCCGTTCGTCGCTTATGATATACTGGACCAATTGGTCTAAAATGGGTTTGTGCCGCAGTGTTGAACGATCTACTCTACACGTGTGGGCTTACAGGCATAAACCCTTTCTTTCATCCATCAAGGGTCGGTCACTTTTCCGGCCGGATCGAGAAGTGGAAGTCATAAAAAGAGATGTTTCTCTTCGCACCTCAGATCCAGAGGAAAGGTAGCTTGTCAAGCTGGTCTCACTATTGGGCTTTCTTTTTTTTCACCGGCTCTTTCTTCTTTGTCAACGCTACTAAGGACCAAACGGTTCGCCTACTTGATGAATGGAATGAAAGAACATGAGAAAGGGTTAACAAAGAAAAGGCGACGCAAGTCTACTACAGTACAGTCAAAGTCAGCGGCGGAGTTTGCCTAGCCTCGCCTACAAATTTCGTGAAATATGTTCTCATCCCACGAGGAGTTCCCTCCGGATTAACTACCCTTTTCATGCTCTACTGAGCTAGTCCGGGAAACATGTGGTTCTAGACCAAACCGTCGGTGATGAGCTGGCAATGATGAGCAGTTTTGTAGTATTATTGCAACATTGAAGCCACATCACATGACATAGTGATAAAGTGGTTTATTTGACCTCTTTTAAATTGTATATATAATTCAGCGGTGAAATACCCAGTTGTTTTAGTTCACGGGTAGGGAGACGATGTTCAATTGTTTATGGGGACAAGGAAGAAAATAGAGAAGGCCGGCCATGGCTTGGACCAAAACACGAAAGAAAGCTACAGCCAAGGGAAGAAGGAAAGAAAGAAAAGAAAGAAGACAACAAGATGAAGAGGAAGAAAGATTACAAATTTTTTAGAAATTTGGATTTGGATTGCAGATTTAGAGATCCGAATCTGCATTCAACTTGGATTTAAATTTAAGATTTGATTTTACATTTGATTTTTTGATAATCTTTTCAATTTGAAAGATGTCAGTCAGTTCAGGGCCCACTGAGAACAGTGGTGTCTTCAAAAGCTCTATGCCTACTCAAGACAAAGGCAAAGCAAATGTACGGACTAGTCACTGTGTATTGACCAGTGACAAGCAAAGTGCTAGAAGTAGATAAGATGCAACTTTTTGCTGACTAAAACCATTACATGTTCAACGTCACTGAATAAATATTATAAAAGTAGAGATGAAATTCTAATTTATTGTAATGTGGATAAAAAATATAATGTAAAATGTAGCGCTCGATATATATTCAACCATAATACATAGTAGGTTAAATTAACTCTTTTAATATTTACTAATATCACTAATTAGTTTTAGATTAGTTATTACAAATGTGGAGGTGAAATTCTAATTTAATTGAAATGTAGTTTCATAAATTTCATGCAAAATATAGAGCTAGAAATATTAAACCATTACATGTAGTAGGTCAAATTTAATATGTTAATATTAACTAGCATCACTATTTTTTTAGATTATTTATATATTATAAGTGTAGAGATGAATTCTAATTATCCAACATAGGGCAGAACTAAAAACCATTCAAGATCCCAAAAATTATTGTACACCTAGAGCAAACCATGCAAGATCTAAAAGAATATTATAGCTAGAACAAATAAACCAGGGGATCCAAAATGATTATTATAACAAGATTGAAATACTTGCAAGAAATTGATTATGACTCATTTTTTAAACCACAGGAACTCTCAAACTCATTGAAGCCAAACTACAAAAGAGGAAGAAGAAGAAATGCAGGAATAAGACTAGGGTAAAAGAGGGACAATAATTGGAGATATAGGCTACAGGCGCATCTATGTCGGTTCTAACTTACATCTGACACAGATAATTTATCTGTGTCAGTTCATGGCTAGAAATGATGTATATACAGGTTCT
The DNA here is from genome assembly GCA_036346415.1 of Raddia guianensis. NCBI lineage: Eukaryota > Viridiplantae > Streptophyta > Magnoliopsida > Poales > Poaceae > Raddia > Raddia guianensis. The sequence goes on along the minus strand of CM070534.1, from coordinate 21,391,140 downwards.
AGCCACGAATCGGCACAGATAATTTAGCATCTGTGTCGTTTCGTGGCTAGAACCGACACAGATGCGCTAGTCGATCTCACCTCGAACCTTATGAACGGGCACAAATAAGGGCCACCACATGAGACTTTTTGTTGTAGTGATAGTACAAAGTTGCATTACCTTAGAATCTATTGATCCATCCAAAAGCGTTCCAAGATGTTTTAAATTACATTCATATAGCGAATCCAGTAAAATAATCCATGTAACCCTACAAATTTACTGATCAATCAATGTTTTCCATTCTGTTGATCACACATATCGGGCATGCATGTTGACAACATATGTATATCCATGCACTTTAGAATCCATGTATAGTAGTTCAAGCATCAACATGCTCAGGTGGACCTCTCATATTGAGTTCGATCGGGAGTCCAAGAACAGGCTTTGGCTTTGGATCCCTCGTGTAGGTTTCTTCTCGGCAGAGCATCTTCCACCTGAACCGCCTCACTAAGTAGTGCATGGCTACCATTGTTTCTACCCTAGCAAACACGTTGCCCGGGCACATCCTTGGACCTCCCCCAAATGGCATGAAGCAATACGGCGGAATCGATTTCTCAAACCTAGAAGGATCAAATTTGCTCGGCTCCTTGAAAAACTTGGCATCCATATGTGTGATGCTTTGTGCAGCAAAGACCTAGCATAATTAATGTTAGAGGATGAACTTTTTTAGGCACACATTGATAAATACATTAAGTTGGTACTATCATGTAGATCTAACGACCTATTTAAAGAGATATTAATGTCCTTACTTTCCAGCCTTTAGGGATGTGATAGCCCTGGTATTCCATGTCTTTGGTAGCTGTTCGAAAGCTTCCAAAGACCGGAGGAACAGTCCTTAGTGTCTCCATTGCCACTTTCCATGTGTACTTCATCTTTGCAACATCATCCCAGCTTAGAGCATCCTCTGGACTTCTGTTTCCTGCAATCTCTTCTTGTTCTGTGATTAATCACAATATCAAATGTCATATTATTCTCGATGAATCAAAGGACAGACCTACTGGCCAGTAATTGAAATATCGAACATCTCACCAGCATATTAAAACACCTTTTGTGACCTTGTCAAGGATGGCTGGCTCGTTCGCAAGGTATCGTATCATGAAGGTGATTAGAGCAGAGGTTGTCCCATGGGCTCCAACGATGAGGCCAATAGTGTTGTCCACAATGTCCTCCATTGATAGAGAGTGAGCACCTTGTGAGCCTAGATTGAACATGTATGTGATGAAATCAGTACATGAAGGAGCATGGCCTTGCAACCATGACTCTTTCCTTTTGTGGGCAATCTTTGTGATTGCTTCGCGTATCCTTGTACTCGCCCTCATGCCCTTGCTAAAGTTGGTGAAGGGTATCTTCACCGGAAAAGACACGATAGCTTTCCCTAGAGCCACGAAGTCTTCAGCGAGGGCTTCAGCAAAAGGGGCTGTCTCATAGCCAAAGACCACCGAGCAAATGATGCCAAGTGAAAGACTCCTCGCCAAAGGTAAGACCTACATAATTGTTTCCCCTAACTCAAGTAAATATTGAAACAATCTTTGTAGCAATTTTTCAATTTAAAGATTAACAAAAATGCAGATAAAACTGCCATTGTTTCTAAGAACTCATCAAAGATATTTTCATGATCATCATCAAAGTTCGCATGTTATCTGTCAGTTTATTCTAGCATGCAAGCTACAAAATGACCCTACGATGCACTTTGGCATGATCGACCAACTTAACTGCTTCTTGATGTGAATAAAGTCAGCTGTTATGTATTGAATTTATTAAGAGGAAATTCAACTGTAGCCTCTTAAAACTTGCAAACTTTGTTAACTCTTTGAACTTGTATTTTTCTTTCTCAGCGTCCTAATCTTGCATTTTGTATGGTTTGCCTCAAAATTGTTTGGGGGACCATTTAATGGTGATGTGGTTGTGTAGGTGTACGTTCGTCAAACACCGAGGCAGATGTTATGTTGTTTGTTAAATGTTAAGATAGCTAGTCCCATATGCAATAAATTTAGAAATAAGGCGATATCCACTTTAAAGAAAATAAAAATTTATGTTTTAAAATCAACTTCTATTTGTGCTGGTTAACATTTTATAATGGCATCGAGGTATTTCTTGCCTTATAATCACATTTTTGCTTTGTCGTTATCTAATAAATTTTTTTTTGCATCCATGCCATTATAAAGTGCCTGTTTTGTGTGTCTGCCATTACAAAGTTCGTATTGTCACTGGCGCCACTATAATTTCAATTCCATCGCATGCATGCCATTTTTCGCATGAAATGACTCAAATTCCCTTTTGACCACTTCAAATTTAAGGAAAAACTGCCACTTCCTCACCGTTCTCATCTTCTCTCCCAACTCCAGCGACTTCTCCAGCCCTAGCCCGCTACACCACCGTTGGCCAAGTTCGTGTGCTGCCATCGCTGTTCAACCACGCCACCTCTGGCCAATCCCGCGCCGCCACTATTGACCAACTTTGGGAGCGCGCACACAAAGGGATCGTCATCGGCGGTGATGGAGAGGAAGGATCCCGGCAGTTGGATCCATAATGGACCTCGGTGGCGGCTGGATCCATGACGAACCTCGACGGTGGTAGACCTCGGTGGTGGCTTGATCCAGAACATAGTGGTGACCGTCACGTAGTGCAACCGCGCCGACTACGCATGGGAGGAGTAGCGTGTACATCGTGCTGGTCACAGGGCGGCCGCTGTCGCGGAGTCACCGGAGCACGCCGAGCACCGTGCGCTCACCCTATGCCTCACCCGTGCCAACTCGTGTGGTCGTCAACGGCGCAGTCGAAGCCACCGTTGTAGCAGTACGTCCTACCCCTCCACCTCCATTTCTTCTCCGTCACTGGTGAACATCTTCTTTGATGTGCTCATGTGGAGTTTTGCTAATCAGATGAGATAGAGAATGGAGGAAGGAAAGAGAAAACGGAGGAAGAAGAAGGAGGTAGGGTTATTTGGGTCATTTCTGGCCGGCAATGGCTGAAAATGGCATGGATGCAATGGAATCAAATTTATAATGGCAACAGCGACAATACGAACTTTGTAATGGCAGAAACACGAAGCGGACACTTTACAATGACATGGATAGAAAAACCCCTTTTTATTTTTATAAGAAGTTTCAAGTGAAACTAAAATTCAAAATAAAATTTAGATACACACTGCCAGGAAACATGGCTTTTGTACCGGTTGGGAAGAGCCTTTGGTACCGGTTGTTGAACCGATATAAGCCATCCGGGACTGATGCTCAAGGGCATTAGTACCGGGTTCTAGAACCAGTACTAATAGTAGTATAAATATTTAAAAATATGTCTTTGGAATATGGAAGAACCGTGACTCGAACCTGCAGCCTCTTGAGACCTCATGACTGCCAACTCATCCTTCTATCCATCCCACCCACCCATGTGTATTAATATGACTAGGATATGCATTCCTTTTGAACATGTCAGAAATGAGGCATCGGTACCGGTTAGTAACACAAACCGCATCGATGTCTCACATCTGCATCGTCCATAACACGAACCCGCATCGATGGGCACCCATGCTACCGGCTCGCACTGCACTCGCTAACGGACTCACTAGTACCAGTTCATATCATGAACTGGTACTAATGTGGGAGCCCAACCGGCACTAATGTCTTGGAACTATGAACCGGTACTGATGCCACTATTAATATCGATTCGTGTTCAACTGATACTGATGGACCGATATTAAAGGTTGTTTCTTTAGTGACATTCAGTAGTTGGATATGTACACAAATCTTGAGGTAAAAAAAATCCAATTTTTTAAAAAGTAAAACAATCAATTTGTAATTGAGCTTTTGATATCTAGTAAATATATATGACTAATTATCTGCAAATCTATTTATACTAGATTAGCAACAACTTGGATTATCTTAGAGCTTACCATGGCTAAAATTTGTACGTATAACATAGTTATATTTAGAATACGTTCTGAAAAGTTGACAGACCACATAGTAGAGTAAAAGGGGCAAACACGTGCATGCGCACCACCAAAGAAACTAGAAATTCCAAATTAATTGGAGAAAAAAGAGAAAATTCTACACCACCATCGGTCTAGTAGGTTTATATTTCAAAGATGTATAGAGATTTTATAGAATAGTAGATATTTTCGTATCATTTGGATTATATACATCAACATAGCTTAAGCTTATTATGCATGGCAATACGTACAATAAATTATTCAAAGTAAATCTAATTATACTAGAATTATAATATTGACAACGTTAGAGGTTATCATGGACAATACCTCTACGTTTATTTAAATGAGACAAGTATCTATTATACTTTGACACACTATACATCCATGCAAGTCCACTGGACTTCTTGCTTGCGATACATATATACTTATCCGTCGGTATATATCAGTAAGATAATTTTGATCTTCGGCTAATCATGAACCAAACTTCTGTTTGATCAACGTACGTGAACATTGCATTATATATGCCGCACATTTTTATAGGGATACGTACTCTAGTAAGCCACCGGAGCCCTAAAATATTTTGGTGCGACCGATCATGTTAAGCAGTATATTATATTTTCTTTCCAAGTTGTCCTATCTTGTCTAACGTAGTAATTAAGCCTATTTCCATTAGATATTTGGACAGGGCTAGATATGAAATTTAATTGATTCAAAAGATATGAAATTTAACAAGCAGTCCTTTTAGTCAAACAAGAGAAGATGTTTGTATATGTGTTTGCTTAGTTTTATTCTCCTCGACAGCTCATGTAGATACCTTTCGTAGAAGAGAATAGATTTACAAGTATTTCATGTGTTTGTACCGTGACAGTCTTGCGATCAACCCAGTTGAGCTCGATGTGCCTCCTGACCTCCCGGTCCATGGTGCACACGTATCTCCTCACCATCTCCGGCTTCAGGTAGCCCTGCAGGGCGGCGCGGACCTGCTTCAGCTCGTCGCCGGCGAACGTCAGCACCGACCGCCCGACGAGCGCCCTCAGCGCGGCCGTCTGCGTCAGGGCGAGGCCGTCGCTGCCGAAGACGAAGCGGTTCGCCGCCGGCCCGGCAAGCAGCACCGTCGGCGACCCCAGCACCGACATCTTCGACACCGGCCCGTACCTGCGGACCCGGTCCCGGAACCATTCCTCGTCGGAGCCCCGGCGGAAGGCGCGGAGGAGGGAGAAGGTCTGGCCGACAACGGGGAAGCCGAGGCTCCCCGGCGGGAGGTTGCAGGAGGCGCAATGCCTGTGGGGCTTGGCGAGGAGGTGTAGCAGGAGGAGTCCTGTGGTGACGACCGCGACGGCGACGAGCATGACCGGAGAGAAAGCCATTGGAAGCTTAGTTAAGGTGACGGTTTCAAGCTGTTACCGTAATTATAGTTTCATGTTGGCTTCTGGTGTATATATATATATACATGTGAAGTAATTAGGGTTGTATAATGCATTGCTGGAAATTAATGCTGGGGTCTGTTTGGAACAGATTAGGACAACCGACCACATGATTTATTTGCTAATAGACCTAACGTGGAAACTCATGGGTCTTAAAAAATTAATGAAACGATCCATTATTATGTGTGCGATCATAGCACTGAGAAATATGTAACTAATGCCAGAACGTGATATCAACACGTGAATGTGACTAAGTGGAGCTGACGGGTGTAATTTTCATACACACGATTATCATGTGCGTAAGTTGGATTAGTGTACTTCGCTAACGAGGGTTGAGATGCAGGTTGGTCGTGAAAGAAATTGTGGTGTCGTCGTGTCGAGTCGAAAGGAGCAGAAAATGGACGCGCGGCAGCAAGGTGTGACATTTAACAAAAGTTTGAATCGGAAAGCCAAACCGCATGTGCATCTAATTCCATCCACGCCTGCATGCGATTATCAAATTCTCTCCGAGATTTGTGTTCTAAATCTAGCTTCCAATCAAATGATATTTTACAAAAAAGCCTCTAGATTTAGAATGTAATGAAGACATCTACAGACGTCAAGGTGACTATATAAAACTACATGAAAGTTTCTAAAACTATATATGCAAATTGTTTTTAGAATTTATGAAACCTTGGACAACTTTGTGAAACCACATTACGAAACTATATGAAATCACACGATGAAACTACATTAAACTACATGAAATCATATGAACATACCTGAAAACCTAAAACTATTAATCCATTTAAAACAATTCCAACAAATCACCATCGTCTCATATCCCCTTTAACTAGAAAAACAATGGTGGTCCTTTCCTCGTCTTTTCCTCTCCTCTCCCCTTTTCGGGCAGCCAAGGCATCTCCCCAATCCCCTCCAAGGATGGCGCCTTAGGTAATCACCGTTCTTCAACTAGCGATCACAATGGATCAGAGATAGTAGCTGCAACCATGTTGATCGAGCCAAGCGACCAAGGCCTATTTGTTGACTAGTGAGTGGCCATTGTGGTCACTAGTAGTAAGGGGCGGTGGTTGCCGCGGTGCTGCCATCGGAGGGTAGTGAAGAACAGAGATGAGGAAGAATCTGATTGTTTTTTGTTCAAAATTCTTTCTTTATTTAAAAAAAGGTTCATGTGAGGGAGAATGGTGAATAAGCACAAATTCTTATCACAGATTTGATTGTTATACAAAACTACATGTACATGCCCTACATCCCAGCTCAACACCGAAGAATGAATGGCTGATGTGAAAGACAAACACTAATAAATCGCTGGCCCTGTAGCTTGCTTATGGACACAAAGATGAGTACGTGCCAAATTACGAACGAAGAAACCTAGTGGTTCAAAATCGAATATGACAAATTTACGTTATTAGTAGTTTAGTGCTACCACATGTTTCACGTTGAAAGAACTAAACGTCAAGATATGTAGCATTCCATCTGTTTAATGATGACAGCTAAACAATGAAACATGTGAAATCATTTTTTTCTTGGGAGATTCATGCTTGACATTTCGTTTGTACTTCGATTGGAAAATAAGTTGGCATCCACACCCATTAATGATATGTTCATGCTTGACCTTTCGTCTGTAGTTTAATTGGAAAATAAGTTGGCATCAATTCATTAATGTCATGTGATCATGCTTGACCTGTCTTCTCGTTCGATTGTAAAATAAGTTGGCAAATTCATTAATAATATATGTTGTATGTTTATTGGACTCAATTCAAACTGAACTACCTCAAATTATATTTCACGCTTAATGGTCACAGTTGTTTGTAGTCCTTTCAAGCTCATCGATCATCCTCCCTCCAGCTGTTTTTTAATACCAAACTAGCTAGCTCACTGCGAGAGAACAGGGCTTAGATACCAACCCATTAGTACTGATTAGGCATGAACAGGGACTAATGGTGGCATCAATCTGAAAGGGATATGCCCTAGATCAATCATAGTGATGATTGTACCACGTCTTTGTTCATGTGCATATGATAACGTTGTTTATCGGTTCCCTGAATAAATGTAATGACTTTGTCCATTGGGTACGACTTGATTGTGAGACACATTGTTATATGACTTTATTCTAAACGGGTCCCTGATCCGTATCATTACGAGGAGCGATTATGATTTGATTAGCATACGTATTGGTTGATGGTAATGTTTCACATGCCATAGATATAGAGATATCAAACCAATCGGATGGACGCATGTTGGAGAACATGGGCAGTCGGACAGACCTACTCCGAGACGCTGTGAGTTGTTATCTCTTATAGCGCCATCAGCGTATAGTCTCGAGTGGTATACCTATATGGTCCTTAGATCTGAGATTGTCATGGATGCCCAACATGTTGACTCGTATACTTTGGTATCATCAAACGCTACACCGTAACAGGGTAGTTATAAAGGTGTCTACTGGGTACGCCACGATACATAGCCAGGGGTGTGATGATCAAGATGGAATTTGCCCCTCCTAGATAACGGGAGAGATATCTCTGGGCCCCTCGTGTGGATGGATAAGGAAAGCGCACGGCCGTGCTAATATGACTAAGGGGTTAGTCATGGTTTGTATCCATTCCACTGTCGAGTGAATTGGTCGAGCTATCAACAAGGGTGGCGCATCTCGCCTTGAGCTTGACCGGTATCGGAGGCAAAGGATCGGTATGTGAGTGTATCAAGGTTCACCGAATAATGATTACGTGCATTCGGGATCAATACGTCTTCGCTAGGTACCGCTTTTGATCGGTGGATTGAACGGGTTTCGGATCCACGGCCGACTTGCACTGAACCTAACGGGTCACACACTTAACGGGTTGGAACTGTTTAATGGGTTTGTGCATGGATATGATCTACGTTGGAGATAGAAACCCTAGCGGGCCGAAGCCCACTAGCGTGACTATTAAAGGAGATGCATAGGGACGGCGCGTGGTAGAGTAGAGCCTTCACCACGCCTAGCCACCGCGCGACGCCCTCCCTCCAGAAACCCTAGCCGCACGGTGAGGTGCTAGCACACCCCGTGAGGCGTTCCTGCTCGGTACGTGTGGATACCGCTAGAGGCGCTGCCATACGCGGAGGTGCTGTTCGGTTGGATCGCCATCGAATACAGGTGAGACTTCGACCAGCAGTCGGCAAGCGATCTGCAAGCACTCGGGAATCACTCGGCGAGGACGGCGAGCACTCGGCGGTGATCTGGGCGAGTACGTCTACTTCCTCTATGCGCAAGGAACTGCTTCCGCTGCATCTGCGCGTCAAGGGTAACGATCTGTGATCCTCTACTTGCATGTGCTCCTGGGTGTTTCGAGGTAGAAAATTTTTGATTTTGCGCTCGCGTAGCCTACCTGTTTCCCGGCAGTGGTATCAGAGCCGATCATGTGTAGTATTGGATCTGGATCGGGCGCATATAGTGATATGTTGCTGTGATTGTTCATGGGTTGATTAGATCAATCGGTAGTCTGGATGGAGGTATGAGTTGATAGCGTGATGCGATAAAAAAGATTAGTTCGTCCTCTGTCAAATTCGTGCCGCACAATTTCCCTACCGGCTGGTAACACCATTGGGGATGCGCGCGTGCCGAATAGATCGGGGCAACAGATCGAGGTTGCATGCATTGCTGTTTTCTCATGGGGACCTCGCGCGATTGGATCGATATGATCGGTCTAATGAAAATCGGTTCATGTTGATGATCCGGCAGTCGGCTTGATGTGATCAATCCGATTGGAATTTTCATTGCGTCTTCATAGATGTGATCTATGTTCCCTGCATGGTGCGCCGCGGGCGTAGGGGCTCTCGCCCCTCCCGCACCCCCCGTGAACTGTGATTAATAAACAACTAAAACTGGTTCACTTCGTGTGCATTAGAATTCGATTCTGCGCCTAACTTGTTTTTGCAGGGTTTGTTGTGGACAGTATGGACCCTTGTGTATGTGATGCATTGTTGTAATTTGATGACCGGCGTGTCATGGTTAATTGCAGCTGAAGGCTGTCCATTGTTGTTTAACGGCCTGCGTGCCGACATGTGATGTTTTGAATCCTCATGTAATTTGTTACTAGCTACTAGATGTAGTAGGGTAGTGCAATTTCATGGTGGACTCAACCCTAGGTGGCTTGGAAGACAAGGATGGTCGTGGAGATGGAGATCGCCGCGTCATGGGCCATACTAGTTCACAGTTTAATATGATTATCTGTGTTGATTTACCTTGCATGGCTATTCTTTCACGTCATATGTGGTGAATATGTTAACCTGACTGAATAGTTTCCCTCAGAAAAAATTAAGAGTAGATGCCCTTTTTCAATAGCTGCACCTATTGTCTTGTAGGGTGGCGGATAAGGTCTTGACAATTCAAGAACGCCGTCTTCTTCCTTGTACAATGGGGTGGGTGTAGCCTAACCCGTGCATCCACACACATAGTATTGATTTGCTTAACGGAGATCCAAATAGGATTTGGGACTTCGGGGCGTCAGGGTTGGGAGCCGGGGCATACGATGCCATCCCAACAAGCAAGAATCACATATGATGTGATTGGCAATTCATTGCCTACCTATGTCACGGGTTCAAGTGGTATTGACAAATCATTACCCGAACCGCGGTGACCATGGATCTTGTCTCACGGAGATCACCAGAGGGAAAGTGATCTTAGTGGGAGTATCTTTTATTAAATTTTATTTAATAGAAGATTAACATGAACATAGTGCTAAGACTTTGCTTATTTATTTCTGTTGTAGATGCCGCCTGTTGTTGCAAACAATGGTTTTAATTTGCGATCCATTCTGGAGAGAGAGAAACTCTCCGGAACAAATTTTATTGATTGGTATCGAAACTTGAGAATGGTTCTCAAGCAAGAGAAAAAGGAGTATGTTCTAGAGGATCCCTATCCTGAAGAACCCGACAATAATGCTACTGCCGCTGATCGCAGAGCTTATGAGAAGCACTGCAATGATTCTCTTGATGTTAGTTGTCTTATGCTTGCTACAATGAACTCTGAGCTTCAGAAGCAATATGAGGAAGCGGATGCCTACGATATGATCGAGGGTCTCCGTAGCATATGTTTGAGAACCAAGCAAGAGCTGAGAGATATTCGATCTCGAAAGCTTTGTTTGCGTGCAAGTTGGCCGAAGGAAATCCTGTGAGCCTTCATGTGATCAAGATGATTGGTTACATTGAGAACTTAGAGAAACTGGGTTTTCCTCTAAACGAAGAGCTCGCAACCGATGTGATTCTCCAATCGCTTCCTGCAAGCTTTGAGCCGTTCATCATGAACTTTCATATGAATGGCATGGAGAAGAGCATGGCTGAATTGCATGGGATGCTAAAGACAGCCGAGGAGCACTAGTAGAAAAACGCTAATCTATGATGAAAAAAATATGTCACTGAAAACAGGACATTTGTCATGAATAAATTTCTATGACGAACTTATGACGAATAGATGATCGTCATATTATCCCCGTCACATATGAAATGCTATGACAAATTTGGTTACTTCGTCACAAAACTTAGTACATCCGTGACAAAATACAAATCGTCATGGAACAGTTTTCAGGTGACACCCCATGTCCGACGTGTCATCCAGCACCATGTCATCATCTGACGTGGAATTTTATCTGTGACGAAAATATTTCGTCATAGAATATGAATGACATGGCTCCTACCCATCGTCTATATCCGACGTGTCATCCAGGTCATTGTGGACGTGGCGTCATGTTTAGTGGAATCGTGTAATCACTAATGTGACATGGACTTATTCTATGACGAAAATATTCGTCACTAAAATGCGATGACATTCCTAACCGTCTGCGTCATGATATATATTTTTGTGACGAATTATTTTCATCACATATGCATGTTGACGAATCTTCAAATGGAGCAAATAAAATTCAGAAAACTGGGCACAGAAGAGTATACATTTTCAGAGAATGACCACAAGTTAACACCAACTTCCAGATATTGACCACAAGTTCACATAGTTATAAGTTCAGATCCAGACCATACAAGCACATAATTAACCATCCATTGGAACTACAGATCACCACACACTACCAAAAGTAAAAAGTTCACCAAGTTCACCGAGACCACAAGTTCATCAAGAACACTAATTTCTGGAGTTACCCTGGGATAGGGTCAACAAACGCTGCAAAATCAGATCGGTCGCTTCCTGCTTCTTCTTGAATTCCTCCAACTCTTTTTGTGTATTGGCCATATCCTCATGTGTCTTAGCCATCACTTTCTCTGTTACTTGGGCTTGTTTTTTCAGGCTCTCGAGTTCTTGTTGAAGCACAGCTGATCCCTTTCTTTCTTCCTCAAGTTCCTCTCGAAGAGCTTTTTCAGTTGATGTCGCTGATTGTTTAGTGAGAATTTGTAGCCCAACATTCTTAAAGAACATGCTATTGGCACTGGTTTGGGAAAGAACCTGGGAGACAACCTCAGTACTAGATCTTGGTGTGCCACCTTCTTCAATAGGTGCTGCCAGCATATCTTTCATACCAGTCTACAAAATGCAAGTATTCAATGTCAGCTAGGACAATATGAAGCATGATACACTACATAATAAACAGGGGCAGAACTGAAGTAACCCAACGTGGTGCACAGGCAATAGGGTACTGTCTAATTAGCAAGCATTAGATACTATAATAACCGATGTATTTAATAGGATGGCAGAAAGTTGTTGAAAGAAAGGTAAACTAAGAGCAAAATAATTTATGCACCAAACATCCTAAGCCCTTAGCTTAGACAGAATAGGCACCAACTATATCACCCCCACATACATGATTATTATAATGATAGCTGCCAAAATGGATGGAAGGGTACCTCGGAGTCCACTGCGTGTACACACCATTGGTGGCCTTAGGGAATTAGTGGTTAGCGTCTAGAACCCCAACTCTAAACCATCTCAATTATGTGACCTACAATGGAAGAAACTACTAAATGGTCAGCATAAATAGAAAATTGGTAGGAAAAAAGAAATAAAATCATACAAGCATTGTGTTTAATATTGGCTGCTAACAACTTGATGCCAAGTTCTTCTATTTTTCTATTGTCCTCCCTGATAGACTCTCGCCGCTCTCTTTCATACTCATTTAGATTAGATTCTTACATGTATAAGCAAATTAAATGCAATTATGTCAGCAACCATGAGATAATAGCAATAATTTAATTTTTTTGAGAAATAATTTAATTTAATTATATGAACCATATGATAGGAACCAGGCTATGCACACTAAACTATAGAAGCCTAGGATATGCAACTAAGTCAAGCCTAGGGAATGTAATTATGTCAGCTTAGTTAAATCATATTACGTATTCATGCACACAAATAATCCTTCTTCATTGTACATTTAAATTATTTGTTACCAACTCATACACCCCATATACATGATTATTATTATAATGATAGACACAGGAAAGGATGGAAGGGTACATTCGGGTCCGCTGCGTGTACACACCATTGGTGGCATCGGGGAATCAGCGGCTAGCGTCTAGAACCCCAAATCTAAACAATCTCAACTCATGTGATCTACAATGGAAAAAAGAAGACCACTTAAATTCAAAATACGTGACCCAAGATGGTTGATAATGTGTAAACCATGTTTCACTCATAGTGTGCCAAATAAAACTTGCAATTTGGTATTGATTTTAGAAATACAGAAGCATGCCAAACACTTAAGCAGGCCATGTTTTCACTCATGAATTCTAAATAAAAATTACAAGTTGATATTTATCTATCTATAACAGTGCACATGCACACCAAGTGTTCCAGAGATATAATCAGGACAAAAACATCCATCGGTTGGTTCACTCGTATGTTTTTTAGACTTGGAGCGGAATCAATTCTCTACCACAACAACATTTTAAAAATAAAGTCCTAAAAATGGAATGGTTGTCAGCAATGGTAGGACCACTAAATGATTATTCTAATTTCTATTGTATTAATTTTTCTTTGGTTGTGGTATACAAAAGTATCTCGTGATCCTAGAAACAGTGAAGACCCATATACAACAAGAAGATTATTGCTTTAGAGATAGCAAAGCATGTCACCTTAGGACATTACTAAAAAAAGAATCATATAATATAATTTCTTATGATTCATGTAAAAGTATAAATTGTATGAAAACAAATATACAAGACTCAACAAACAAATATATGTGTAGTTTGAGCTATAGTTTACCGGCTTCAGTTCATAGCAACACTAAAGGTTAACGCACACATATTCAATTGAAGGAAAAATAGTTCAAATGTATACAAATTGAAAATATTTGATTTAACACAAACAGCTAGCTTGCTCTGAAAGTTAAATACGAACAACGGGTACAATACGAACAACGGTTACTTGGCGGGTAGTACACGAATTACTTAGAATAAAAAATATGTGATAAAAATTTTCATCTTACACACATAGTAACACAAAGAATTAACAAGGATGGCGACGGCTGATGGCGACAGCTAATTCCTAGCTTCATACAAATATCATGCATAGAGCGAGCTAGTTAGTAAAGTTCTTGAGCAAGTATTTGGCATTTATAAACCGCAACACAATCATATTCTCTGTAATTATGACAAGTTTGGCGGACAAGACATTTTTGTTAGTTTTGGAACCTTAAAGATTTATTAGGTGGCTACATATTCAATGACAAATCATTTTCATCGCTATACATGAGAGGCATTAGTACAGGAGCGATGGCCTAGTAAATGATATCCACTCAACACGATGGATTCGCATATCGTTCTCCAACTCAAAATCCTAATGGTTTTAAGCTTTGACTAACACATTATTAGCTCAATTGGTATTCAAACTAATGTATCCGCTCTACATTTTCCCATAAGCCAATTCATTAAGCCGGATCCTACTAGACAAACTCGGGATGCAAAGTGGCATAAACTCTAAACATTGGGCATCACAATTTTGCTCACAAAGCATTAGAGGGCAAGCTACCTCTATTCAAATGACAAATATCTAAATCGAGGAAACACAACGTGCTTGAGAGAGAACATACGAGCCAATCAACCATCGGGTTACGCACATGGGATCGATCACATAGCTAGTCTTTAACTCTCTCTGGACAAAATTCATCTAGACCAATTATAGTTGATTGGGTAAAAAAACTAACAGGATCCTCCAACTACTCCCCAACCCCCGCGCAAATAGATCCCACGATTGAATCAGGGCGACGAGAATCCCCAAACGAGTCAGTCATGGGGCGGAGCATCATACCAGTAGAAGCAGTGGAGGAATAGGGATGAGGCCACCACAGGTGCTGCTCACGGTGGGCCAAAACCGGGCGCGGCTGGGGCGGAGACTGGAGCAGCAGTAGATTGGGAGAAGCACGAGACGGGCACGGGGATGGCCGCGGTGGTGTGGAACAGAGATAGCGGCGCAGGCGGCGGGGAGGCGGGGGACGGCGGTGGCGAGGTGGAGTAAACCCTAACTATGCAGCCAGATGCAGGTCTGCTCTCTCTGCCTCTCCAAACCGCAGATCTATTATAAGTTAGGATGCAGAAGCCACGTAGGACAAACCCCATATATGTGATGAAAGTCGATCTCGTCACCGTTACTCTCTCGAGATTTATTGACACCTTTAAAGTTGTATGACAATTTTTAATGTTGTTTTATGACACATATTTGGATTTCGTCACAACTTTCATTGGGTGGCATCGCGACACCTAATATCTGTGACGCTTCTCAATATTTCATCATACATATGACAGCTTTAATGACAAAATTTGTAAACATCACGAGCAAAATGTCATGGATCAACGATTTTCTACTAGTGGAGAGCATTAAGAAAAGCAATAAACATGTTATGGTGGTTCAAAAGGAAGGGGGTAAGAAGAGGAAGCGTGGGGGCAAGGGTAAGGGTGAGGATACGATCCAAGATCCTAAACCTAAATCTGATGGTAAGACCAAAAGAAATGGCCCTACTTCTTCTGACAAGTGCCATTATTGCAAGGCAAATGGGCATTGGAAGAGAAACTGTCCAAAGTTCCTGGAAGATAAGAAGAATGGAAAGGTTCCACCTTCTAATTCAGGTATTAACGTTTTAGATGTTAATCTTGCAATTTGTCCTACTAAATCTTGGGTATTTGATACCGGTGCAATGATTCATACTTGCAAATCGTTGCAGGGGCTAAGAAGGACTAGAGATTGCAAGAGAGGCGAGTTGGAGATTCGTGTCGGCAATGGAGCAAAGGTTGCTGCAAAGGCTGTCGGTGTCTATCCCTTGTCGTTACCTTCTGGTTTAGTCATGGAATTAAATAATTGTTATTACATTCCTGCCTTGAGTAAGAACATTATCTCTTCTTCATGTTTGGAAGAAGATGGTTATGACTTTGTAATAAAGAACAAATGTTGTTCAATTTATTTCAATGGTTTGCTCTATGGTAATTGTCCATTGGTGAATGGGTTGTATGTGCTAGATCTTGGTAATGCTTCTATTAATAATGTTAATACAAAAAGACTCAAAACAAATGATTTAGATTCCACTTATTTATGGCATTGTCGCTTGGGTCATATAAACAAAAGACGTATGGAGAAACTTCATAAAGATGGTCTTCTCGATTCATTTGATTTTGAATCTTTTAAAACATGCGAACCTTGTTTACTTGGCAAGATGACAAAGACACCTTTCACTGGTTCTAGTGAGAGGATGTGTGAATTATTGGCTCTCATACATACTGATGTATATGGACCAATGAGTTCCACGACAAGAGGTGGTTATCAATACTTCATTACTTTTACCGATGACTTTAGTAGATATGGCTATATCTATCTAATGAGGCATAAGTCTGAATCTTTTGAAAAGTTCAAGGAGTTTCAAAATGAAGTACAAAATCATTTGGGCAAGAAAATTAAATTTCTATGGTCTGACCGTGGAGGTGAGTATTTGAGCCAAGAGTTTAGTGATCATCTAAAGAGTTGTGGAATTGTTCCGCAATTGACTCCGCCCGGTACACCTCAATGGAATGGGGAATCCGAACGGAGGAACCGGACTTTGTTAGACATGGTACGGTCTATGATGATTCAAGCAGATCTTCCATTGTCATTTTAGGGGCACGCTCTAGAAACAGCTGCGTTCACGTTGAACAGGGTTCCATCTAAATCCGTTGATAAGACACCATATGAGATATGGAAAGGGAAACGTCCCAATTTGTCTTTTCTCAGAATTTGGGGCTGTGAGGCTTATGTAAAGCGTATGACGTCAGATAAGCTCCACGCCAAATCGGACAAGTGCTTCTTTGTGGGGTACCCTAGGGAGACCGAAGGGTATTATTTTTATAACCGGGAAGAAGGCAAAGTGTTTGTCGCCCGAACTGGTGTCTTTTTAGAGAAAGAGTTTTCTAAAAGACCTAGTGGGAGCAAGGTGCAACTCGAAGAGATTCGGGAAACATCTGAAAATGTTTCGGCTCCAACTAGCACTCGGCAAGATGAGCAAAGTGTTGCTGAGCCTGTTGAGAAGATACCAGCCCCACGGAGATTCAGTCGGGCAAGCCTAGCTCCCGAGAGGTTTATGTTCCTCACAACGGAGCAACGCGATGTGTTGTTATTGGAAAATGACGAGCCCAAGGATTATGAGGAAGCTATGGTGGGCTCGGACTCTGAGAAATGGCTAGAAGCCATGAGTAGGGATGAAAATGGCACGGATAATTTTCGACCGTCCGACCGACCGAGGCATAATAATATCCGAAAATATTGAGCCGGATAATTTTATGGATATCCGAATCCGACAAGGCGGATACAGTATGGATACAAATAATATCCGATGGATATTATCCGAGCTTTTCTTGGATAATATCCGATGGATAGTATCCGATTAGCTAAATCCATCTATAAACTATCTCTATTATATTTCTATAGGATAAATGACTAACACATATAACAACTAGATATATGTGATTTTACATTTTTTTTGCTTTATCGGGTATGATACTTACACACCATCATTTTCATGACTATGAGCCATAAAGTTTAGTCACAAAGAGATAACTATATGTATTTGGATATACTTATTTCTTTAGTATATGTTTCGCATATTATCCGAGAGAGTATCCGCACCCGATCCATATTTGTATCCGATATTATTCGTATCCGTATTTGTATCCGGTACTATCCGTATCCGAATCCGTATCCGGTCAAACTAAATGGATCAAATACAATATGAGTGGTTTCCGATCCGTATCCGATCCGTTTCATCCCTAGCCATGAGATCCGAGATAAAATCCATGTATGATAATCAAGTTTGGAACTTGGTTGATCATCCTGATGGTGTCAAAACCATAGAGTGCAAATGGGTCTTTAAGAAAAAGATAGATGCCGATGGAAATGTTCACATTTTTAAGGCACGATTGGTGGCGAAAGGGTACAAGCAGATTCATGGTATTGACTATGATGAAACTTATTCTCCTGTCGCCATGATCAAGTCTATCCGGATCATGCTAGCAATTGCCGCGTATCATGACTATGAGATTCGGCAAATGGATGTCAAAACCGCTTTCCTAAATGGAAACCTAAGCGAGGACGTGTACATGGTACAGCCCGAAGGTTTTGTCGATCCGACTGGTGTTGGCAAGGTATGCAAGCTTAGGAAGTCCATTTGTGGACTAAAGCAAGCATCTCGGAGTTGGAACCTTCGTTTTGATGAAGTGGTCAAAGAGTTTGGCTTCATCAAAAATGAGGAAGAGCCTTGTATTTACAAGAAGGCTAGTGGGAGCGCACTAGTATTTCTGGTCCTGTATGTAGACGACATACTGTTGATCGGAAATGATATTTCAATGTTAGATGCTATACAAGCTTATCTGAGAAAGAGTTTCTCGATGAAAGACTTAGGAGATGCATCTTACATCTTGGGCGTAAAGATCTATAGAGATAGATCAAAAAGGTTAATTGGATTAAGCCAGAGTACGTACATTGACAAGGTGCTGAAACGGTTCAGCATGCATGATTCCAAGAAGGGTTTCTTGCCGCTGTCACATGGTGTAAGTCTCAGCAAGACTCAGTGTGCTTCGACTCCTGATGAGCAAGAGAAGATGAGTCGGATTCCGTACGCTTCGGCTATTGGATCCATCATGTACGCTATGCTATGCACGCGCCCAGATGTATCATATGCTCTGAGTGTCACGAGCAGATACCAATCGAATCCGGGTGATTGTCACTGGATAGCTGTAAAGAACATCCTTAAATACTTACGAAGGACTAAGGAGATGCTCTTGGTCTTTGGAGGAGAGGAGGAGCTCGTCGTAAAGGGTTACGCCGATGCCAGCTTCCAAACCGACAGAGATGATTCAAGATCGCAGTCCGGGTTTGTATTCTGTCTCAATGGTGGGGCAGTGAGCTGGAAAAGTTCCAAGCAAGAAACAGTAGCAGATTCCACAACGGAGGCCGAGTACATTGCAGCTTCTGAAGCGGCAAAGGAGGCTGTTTGGATCAGAAAATTTGTTTCTGAGTTGGGCGTAGTCACTAGTACATGTTGACTCGTATACTTTGGTATCATCAAACGCTACACCGTAACAGGGTAGTTATAAAGGTGCCTACTGGGTATGCCACGATACATAGCCAGGGGTGTGATGATCAAGATGGAATTTGCCCCTCCTAGATAACGGGAGAGATACCTCTGGGCCCCTCGTGTGGATGGATAAGGAAAGCGCACGGTCGTGCTAATATGACTAAGGGGTTAGTCATGGTTTGTATCCATTCCACTGTCGAGTGAATTGGTCGAGCTATCAACAAGGGTGGCGCGCATCTCGCCTTGAGCTTGACTGGTATCGGGAGGCAAAGGGATCGGTATGTGAGTGTATCAAGGTTCAGCCGAATAATGATTCTGTGCATTCGGGGATCAATACGTATTGCTAGGTACCGCTTTTGATCGGTGGATTGGAAACGGGTTTCCAGATCCACGGCCGACTTGCACTGAACCTAACGGGTCACACACTTAACGGGTTGGAACTGTTTAATGGGTTTGTGCGTGGATATGATCTACGTTGGAGATAGAAACCCTAGCGGGCCGAAACCCACTAGCGTGACTATAAAAGGAGAGGCATAGGGACGGCGCATGGTAGAGTAGAGCCTTCACCACGCCTAGCCACCGCGCGGCCCCCCCCTCCAGAAACCCTAGCCGCACGGTGAGGTGCTAGCACACCCCGTGAGGCGTTCCTGCTCGGTACGTGTGGATACCGCTAGAGGCGCTGCCGTACGCGGAGGTGCTGTTCGGTTGGATCGCCATCGAATACAGGTGAGACTTCGACCAGCAGTCGGCAAGCGATCCGCAAGCACTCGGGAATCACTCGGCGAGGACGGCGAGCACTCGGCGGTGATCTGGGCGAGTACGTCTACTTCCTCTACGCGCAAGGAACTGCTTCCGCTGCATCTGCGCGTCAAGGGTAACGATCTGTGATCCTCTACTTGCATGTGCTCCTGGGTGTTCCGAGGTAGAAAATTTTTGATTTTGCGGTCGCGTAGCCCAGCACAATCCCGGTTCAACGGCTATGAGGCTGCACGGTCAATTTAGTACCGGTTGGAGATACCAACCGGCACTAATGTGCTAACTTTAGTACTAGTTTATGATACGAAGCAGTACTAATGTGAGCACATCAGTACCGGTCGGTGCCTCCAACCGGTACTGAATGAGTGAATGGTCCTATTTGAACTTCTTCCAACTCACACTCTGCCCGACAGAATAGTAGCAGGTGGCGCCGGCCAAGAGTTTTAGGAGGGGCGGTGCTGCACAAATTTCCAAAATTTGGTTATTTTACTTCAATCCAAGTGTTTTAAGGTTAGTAACATCATTCATCACTTCATTTGGTGTTGAATGTAGAGATATAGCTTGATCTTTCCCAGTAGGTTGCAAAAACTTGTCGTATAAGCTTGGCATTTGCTTAGATTATGTAAGTCGCATTGAAGGTGCGGATCTAGCCCAAATTTTGGTTTTTGTTCCATCATTCGATGAATAATTTTGAATCTACACTTTGATCAACCAATATTTTTAGTTGTTTACAGAAACATCTTGTGTAAATATGGAATTTACTTGGATTATGATGTAGCTTGCATCAAAGGAGTGGATCTAGCTCAAATATTGGTTTTGGTTACATGGATCGATGAAGAATTTTGAATTCACACTTTCATCGAGCAATATTTTTAGTTTGTTACAAAAACTTGTTGTGTAAACTTGGAATTTGCTTGGAATATGATGTAGCTTGCATCGAAGATGTGGATCTAGCTCAAATTTAGGTTTTGGCTCCATTGATCGATGGAGAGTTTTGAATCTACACTTTGATCGAGCAATATTTTTAGTTGGTTGCAAAAAATAAACTTGTTGTGCATCATTTGTCAGGCATGAGGAGCTTCCCAAGCTAACAACAAAAATGCTGCAATTCCTTTAATGGTGCATGGATGTTACCCGGCATGGTTCAGGAATGTTCGTCGTAAAGTATAAGGAAGGAGATTTTCTGCACGGTGATGACTTATTTTATGTTGCATTCAATATCATGTACGAACTACAGCAGACAAACGCCATCGACGTGGCCATGTTGAGTTGCTAGACTCTGTGTCTTATTTGTAAAAATTCACCATGCGCACCCTTGTACTACTAACTTGCAAGCCTAATTAATTTCTTCTTATGTAGAATGGAGGCACAAAGATGCAGAAGAGAGAATATTTTTGACGTAGGCTTCATCGACCCATTAGTTGTCAATGACACCCAAGCGAAACATATTCCAACATATATAGGGCGCTAATGGGACAAAGATATAAGCCATATATTTCTACCCTACGTCTTTGAGTATGTGTTTCGTACCTCCTCGTTCTATTCTTCTTTGGTAACACGACGTAGAACTAATTAATTACCTACATTGACATATATATCTACAACTTTCAATGGATCTTGTTACTATCAAGCTAGATCATAGCTTGATCACAGTTATGGACACGCAAAGGAGACCAGAAGAAAGTACCAAAACTTGACTAACATGCTCAACCGGTATTTTTTCCTTTCATTATTTTGCTAGTTCTATTTCCTTCCATTTACTCTAATCATGTACAATTTGTAATCACGTGTGTACTGCATTCGCATGGTTCCGTGAGAAAAATAGGGGCGAATTTAAGGAGGGATTTGATGTTACAGCATACTCTCAAGAAGGTATAGCATAATGCTAGCATTTTAGTTAACTTTCCATACACCCATTTAACTCTTTCTAAGTTTTTTCACCACAGTGTCTCAAACTGCCACTCATAACAATTTATGCGGCTACTATGTATGTGAGTTTATGCACATCCAAATCAGAGCATTGACCGCATGCTTCAAGATGACCAACAAGGTTCAGAATTCGCGCCAGCGCGAGTGAAAGCAATCCAAGAAGAACTTGTTGGCTTCCTTTACGATAAGGTCATAAATCCGAAAGGCGAGTTTCACGAACCATCTGTAAATACCTTTTGCCCTTCGGTAAGGACCAGTGAAATGTCGTGGTCGACATCTAAAGGTACCAAGAGCGATGCACGTAAAAGATCCAGATGAACTGATAGAAAGGACAGAACAATTTTTAATTAATTTTTATATGAATTATGTACATTTGTGTACTTCAAACAATACAGGCTAGCTACCTAGCTATTGTACAAATGTATTTTAGTTAATAAATATTACATGATTTACTTAATTCTTAGTTAAATTGTGCGAGATTGATTATCTGTGCTTTTAGTTAATTGTCATTATATATGTGTGTGCATGTAATTGTAGCAAGAGGTAGGGCGCGGCTCATTAGTACCAGCTGGAGACACCAATCGGTATTGATAAGCCCCTGAGGGACACCTGAATGTGGTGGATGTCGAGGGATAGACAGTCACTGTCACCACCTGCTACCTACCACACAAACCGGGGGGTGGGCATCGATCAAGTTAGTACTAACCCTAGGCACCTCGCCCATAGCTAACACAAATATTTCCCCTGGGTCCTTGGGGTACAATCTTCCTTAGTGAAGTCCGTCTCATTAAGATATCAGATGAGATAGCCCGCGAACACAGACAAATAAGAGGAATCTACTTTTACACTAAAGTAAGTCCGCAACAAGAATATAATAATTAAAGTAAATGTAGAAATGTACATGCTGAACTCAAAGTAAATAAAGAAAGACTCCATTGATATTGCATAAGTTTTACAAAGAAGAAAGGATACAAGAGTCGTAGCAGAACATTCAAAAATTCTCCGGAACCCCGAAACTAGCTCGACTCGACTCTAACTCCCAGCTACAATAACCTAACTCTAAAATAGAATGTGAGTGGAAAATGAGCTCCTTCTTGGTATTGCTTCTCATTTGGCCAAAGTACCCCCCCTATTTATATATAGTGCATTGGAGGCTTAGGGGTACTTGTAGGCTAGGAGTGAAGTCAGTGGACGCCGGGGCTAGGTTGGCCGGCCTAGATGGGATCGGCCGGCCCCTTAGATCCACCGACGTTGCATCCCATGGCTCAAATTCGCTCCTGAGGCAGTTGCATGCATGTTGTCCCGAGTTAGTTGCATGAGGGGGCCAAGTCGGCCGGCCTGCATGGGGTCGGCCCGCCGCCCTCTGATTCACCGACTTAGCTCCTTTGATGGCTAGGATGTCTTCCCTACGTCGGTTGTTTGAGAATTGTTTGAAAATACCAATTCTTCATCATGCATGTGGGCCATCCAATCAATGTGACACTTCCATCTTATCCTTGATCTCAACCGACATTGATCCAGCGCGTCACATAACTTCACAAGCACTTATTCGCATACAAGTAAAAGGAGGCGGCTTAGAGTTGATATGGTGGGGCCGACTGACCTAGGTGGGGTCGGCCCGTCCCACACTTGCGTGGGTTTTGCTCTATTTTCTCTTTATTCATCCCTGCTCTCAAATAAATATCAAAACTTGTGGAGCATTATTAGTTAAAATAAAATGTTTATAGAACTTAGTATAATCCTCCTTTTTACTGAATATTTGGTGGAAGAATTTAGTGTTTAGTGACCGCCAAAAATGAGTGAACCGGTACTGATGCCATTGGGCATCAGTTCCGAATGGCGTCTACCGGTTCAAAACTGGTACTAAAGGCCGTTCCCAACCGGTACTGATATGATGCTCTGTAGTAGTAGCTGCATTATCTAATTATCTGCTCCCAGATCGCCATTCTTTGCCCCTATCAAATTATGCTGGCCCTATCAAATTATACTAGCATGCACATTATCATACTAGTTTTATGGTAAGCAATGCAACATTAAAAAGTAAGCATTGCAATACTAAATTGGAGCACCACAACATATACTACGAACACAAACTTTTGAACTAGAACACTGCAATTTTGAAGGTTGCTGCTGCAACTATTGAATTAGAGCACTGCATTATTTGAGTGAACACAGAAACATTTTAATTAGAGCACTGCAACATTAAAAAGTAGCTGCAGCAACAATTGAACTAGAGCATTGCAACATTTGCGTTAAAACACTAAAACTTTTGAATTGGACCACTGCAACAATAAAAAGTAGCTCCTACAACAATTTTATTAGAGCACTACAACATTCGAGTGAAAGGCACTGAATTTTTTGAATTAGAGCACTCTAACATTAAAAATAGTTGCGGCAACAATTGAATTAGAGCACTAGAACATTTGAGTGAAAGAGCTCAAACTTTTAAATTAGAACGCTGCAACATTGAAAAGTAACGGCTGCAACATTAGGTTGCATAAGAGCGAACAAGACGCTTTAGTACATACGTGTTCAGAGCAAATTTAGGGATCATTTTCTTCTTGACATCCGGCCATTTCTTTCCAAATCTAATTATCTCCTCTGAATCCTGATCAACTTCTTCTCTAGACTGTGCATGAGAGAGAAATTAAAGAATCTAAAGCAGAACCAAAAGCATGCACAGTGACGCTGTACGCGACGGCCTCACCGATCGAGGTTGATGCTCTTGTAGAGCTCCTTGCCATTGAAGAAGTTTGCTGAACCTTGGAGCTTCAGGTGGAGCTACTAACGAGCACGATATCGAGCTTATGGGACTTGTCCATCTTGGCATCTTTGAGGCACTTCTCCAATCCACGCTCCACGCACATGTGGAAGAGCTCCTCGAAGCAGACGCAGGTGATGGTGGCATAGGAGTTGATGTCCTCGTAGAGCGGTAGAGGGACTCGCGCGCTCGATGGTGGTTTTTTATTATATGTGTGAAACTATACAACTTAAAACCGCAAATTTAATTTGTGACAATACTAATATTCTATCAAATTAAAGATTATGTGGAAATTCCTATAAACTAGGCTCCCGTTGCACTACTGCGGATCGCCCTAGCCCAAGCGGCTCGTAAGGCCTGTGCAAGCGGTTTTAGAACTGCTAGCAGGCAACCGCGACTGATGCCCGAGGGGTCGCAGGGCAATGGCGCGGGCGGGCCTGTAGGCCACGTGGGGGCTCGAACCGCTTGCAGAGAGCATCTCCGCAAGCGGTTGAATAACCGCTTGCGCAGACGTGCAGTTTACCACCTGGTTAATTGCGGGGCGGCGTAAATAGATATTTAAATATATATTTCGGCAGGGGATTTTTTTATTTATCATTTAAATTTAATACATATACGATGAGCATATAATTAGCGATCACACAAGCTTAAATTAATATATTAGATAATACATGTAATAATGTACACTTTATATGCACCGGCCTAGACACACATGCATGAAGTAATAATGAGCCAAATTTACAAAGTTAATAATTAATATACAATGTGCAAAATGGACCAAACAGTTCATTGTTTTCTGGCAGTACTCTTCTTAACGCTCTTTGACGACGTAGAAGCCGTCCCTAGTTCGTTCGTGTTGGAATATGGTTCTCAAAAATGGAACTCGCCCTGGGAGTTAATGACCTCATCGAGAATGAAGCCGAATAGTTGTTCTTGTAATGCTAGCACCCGATGTTGTGGTAACACTTCAGTATGTTTATCCATGTCGGGCTTCCAATTCAATTAAAGTGAAAAATAAATAAATACGTACACCCATGTAAATTAATGGAGTACATAAGAACGTTACTAAGTTGTAGCTAGATGCATGGTTGCGTGCATATATATACGAACCTCTTCAGGAGTTTGAGGCTCAACCTCGCCGTGGCACATCATTTGGATATAGTGGAACATATAGTAGCCACATAGATTGTTTCCCGCAGATTGTTGTTTTACCTATGTCGATGCGGGACAATTACAGATAAGTAAGGGAAATAAATATTAATTGACAAGGGGCAATTACGTCGTTTTAGCGTACCAGTCGCTTATCTTGACATCGAATTTCTTCTTAAAATGTCCTTGAAAGGATCGTTATGTCGCCTAGAGGGGGTGAATAGGCAAATAAACAAAATTGCGGAAATAAACAACTCAAACAGTGACCAGCCCGTCGGATGTTCCGATGCAGATCGGATGTTCCGACCTGGTCCAGAGAGCCCTCCGTCGGATGTTCTGATCTGGGTCGGATGTTCCGATGGCGTCGGATGTTCGCGTCGGATGTTCCGATCCTGGGTATTCTGGATCTATCGAAAACCTGCAGTAAAATCTGTTTTCTCGCAAAACCAAGATTAGATCTATTTAAGAATACTCAGAACAAGCCAACACCAATAGTAAAAACAACCAAACAAGATCAAGACAAAAACACAGCGATTTTTATTTACCGATGTTCGGATCTTTGAAGGGAGATCCTACTCACCGTTAGGGAAGGCACAAAGCCCGGATCACCAAGACCCTAATGCCCTTACTAGTGATGCACAAAGCACTCACCGGCGTTCACTAGTTGAATCCTTTTCCTTGCGGAGGTAGATTCACACCTTCACAAACTTCGGAAGCACGCCACACAAAGATCGGCGACTCACCAGCGACACCTAGCCGTCTAGGAGCCGTTCAAGCCTCCAAGAGTAACAAATGCGATGAATAAAATAGGAATCGCTAAGTGCTCAAGAATTTGATATCTAATTCATGGAGCACTTGGGCTGCCTTGATCTCTCTAGATCTAGATCTCACAAGATGAACAAGAGAGAGAAAGGTTAAAGCTTTGAGAGATGATGAACAGAAAGTATTACGTTCAAATCAGAGGATCAGTAACTTTTTGGCAGGTATTAGAGAAGGCTTTAAATAGGGATTCTCGAAAAACTAGCCGTTGCTGCAGTTATCACGCGTCAGATGTTCAGACCCCGTCGGATGTTCCGACCCACGTCGGATGTTTCGAACGAAGTTCCGATGGACCCCTTACTGGATGGCATGAAAAACTGGCTGACTGGATTACTATCGGATGTTCCGACACTCGTCGGATGTTCTGATGGCATAGGTTCTGTATAGGGTGTATTGTGAGTAGAAAACTCACACGAACTTCGAGATACCTATTTTGAGCACTTAGGAACCTTTATAAGATTCTCCATTTCATCCCTCTTCATAGTACGGCATCCCTAGGACTCAATAAATAAAGATTTACAAATAAATACTAGTCTTGATGCCTTCTTACAATACATTCACATGTGAGGGGTACACCATCACATGTAAACATGTACCTTATGGATTTAACCTGTATAGCATCTGTGCACAATTCTCCAATAGAAATATTAGCTCTATAATTGTTACTCATTAATCACCAAAATCACTTTAGGGCCTAGATGCACTTTTAGTCCTTTCTGAATCTCTTGAAAGCTCAGGAACGCCTTGTTAAGGAGGTCAATTATCCACTGGTATTCTTTTTGCGGTTTTCTCCTTGAGTCTTGGATGATGATCATGCTTTGGTCAAGCTTTATGATTATAACGATCCGATGGAACCTATTAAGTATATTACTTGATTATGAAATGTAATTAAGTAATATATAGTGTGCCATCATGTGCCTTAAGCAATATAAGAACGAGATGTTAGTGAGGACATCAGCACGTACTTAAAGTTGAATGGCAGAAGTATGTATGGCTTGTAGTGTTGTTGTACTAGTGCATGTACAACATAGTCGTGGATTTTCTTCGGTTTTCCACGGTATTGCCAGACAGTCTCGTCGGCTTCTGCTTTCTAAATCTTTCTATCTTTATTCTACAGAAAATGGGTTAATTAAGATAATTAATTAGGGTTCTCAGCAAGCAGCAGGTATAGATATATATAAACTCGGATGGTCGACACTCACAGGCACCAGCAGGTCATGAAGGACACGTTGACGGCGTCTCCTTGGTACATATTGTACCAGTCTTCAAAATCAAGATTTATCAATTGATCATTCCCTCGAAACAAATGTTCTTCTTGAAACGAGACGCTTAGTAAAGCATATCCCCTAGCAGACATGTGCTCGTACCATTCATGCGCGCGTCGCATCTTGACCGGTAGTTTCCGTATGTCCTTAGGGTCTAGCAACGGTTGGCCCAGCTTAAATGGCCACCTGACTTGTGCCGTTGAAAGATCATCAGTTAATCCACGGGCGGCTTCTATGTTATCCAGGCCAGCTTCCCTCATGAAGTCATACTCCATCTGTAGACGTTTTGCCTCCTCCTGTTCTTCTTTGCTCATGTATGTGCCCGGAGGTTGTTTACTCTTGAATACGTGCTTTCTGATAGTCCTTTGGTAGTCGATACAGAGAGGCGGTCGATACTGAACAGTTGTCGTGAATTTTTTTGTGATCTTTGGATCAATTCGTTCCTTTGGCGGTAGATTTGTTCTATTTTTAAGCCCTTGTATCCATGCGTCCACAGCTTTCTTGGACTCACTCTTTAGCTCCTCAGGAGTAATCTCATATGGTGTTTTTTCGGGTTCCTTCATTCTCTGTCTGAATGGGAAACCGGCCGCACGGCTGCTTGTAGTCGTTCTAGCTGCAGGAATGCTCTTTTTGGTAGCAACCTTATTACTAGGGGGAGATGCCGGCGCCGTTGATCCCCTCGGAAGCTACTACTTCCTTTTGCTTTGAGGGGCTGTCGGCGGTGTTGGGCTTCTGTGCATAGCGCTAGCGGGTGGTGGAGTGCTATGTCTCTGTGAGCATCGTTGAGCCCTAATTTTTATTAGTGGCATTGATGACAAAATTAATTAATATAAAGGGCTAGGGGGTTTTTGGATTTCTCGGAACCCTAGCGGAGACTCGGCGATTTTTATAAACCCTAATTTGAAGCATCGACAATTTTCTGAGCTGCTCCAAGGTTTTAAGTGCGTGACCGGGCGAGAGAAGAGGTCACATATAGATTAGGAGTAGTTAGGTTTATTTCCTATTTTTCGTCGGATTTCAAAAGGGGTTCGAATATCTCGGACTATGCCGGATCTTTGCGAATTCTCGAAAACTCGGTTTCCGTAGTCCACCACTTCTAAAAATACCCAAATATCCCTTTGTGAGATTTCTAGAGAGAGAGAAACCCACCTAAATTCCCCACAAATTTTAGCTCGAAAATTCCTCTCGTCGGACGGCGTCCGTCGTTATCGACGGCGTCTGGTGGGAGTTATAATCCGAGGCACTTTACGGTGGGAAGGCGTGCAGGTGGCCGTCCGGTCCTTACAAGCTCCTGTCGGACGGCGTCCGTGAATTCTTGGGCGGCGTCCGATAAAGATCAAAATTGGGTGTTTCTCGGCTGTCGGACGGCGTCCCGAAGCGTCCGGTCCTTTATACCTTTGTTGGGCGGCGTCGGTCCCTACGGACGGCGTCCGATCATCTTTTTGGTGAGCGATGCGCTCTGTCGGACGGCGTCTGTTCCGTCGGACGGCGTCCGTAGAGTGTAACGGCTAGTCTTTTGTCCTCTTCCGAGGGGCAGCGGCTAGTTTTGCTCTAGGGCTATAAATACCTATCTAGTGGTGGCTATTTTGAGGTTTCTTTGCTCCACTTCACCTACCACATTCATAGCTCATCAATTAGGTGTTCTAGAGCCATTCCTCCACCCACAAGATCATCCAAAACCACAATCCATCAAACCCCAATACCGAGCTTCATGGAAGTCCTTCGATCCGGCATGATCGGGGCGTTTCGGGCTTGTTACTTTTGAAGACGACATCCTTCGTGAAGGCGTGGGCTTGGAAGTAGGCCTTGGCGTGTGGCTACTCTCGAGTCGGTGTACGGGTGACGGAGTCCACCTCGCCGGAGTGGCGGAACGACTACCGGGAGTGAGTGAGGCGTGAGGCTCAAGAGCGAGTCGGTCCTTGTGCGCAAGGGGTAGCCTCAACGGAGAGTAGGAGTTGCGGCTCCGAACTTCGCTCAAACAAATACCGTGTCTCCCTCTCATTTATATTCCCGCACTTACTCTTATTGCATTGCTTGTGATGAATTTAAATGACATGTCTTAGTTGCTTGTGTTTAGTTTATCGCTTCCGCTTACTCGATAATTGCAACTAGGATTGGGTAACTCTTAATATGATGTTAATTCAAGAATAATTGAAAAAGTTCTAAAATTGCCTATTCACCCCCCCTCTAGGCCTTAGGATCCTCTTTCAAGTGGTATCAGAGCCAGGTTCTCCGTATTAGCTTCACCGCTAGGAGATGACTCAAGAGGGGCCTAGGATAGAGATTGGAAAAGCTCCTATTTTCGATGGAACAAATTGCAATTATTGGATAATTAGGATGCAATGTTATTTAGAGGCACTTAGCTATGATGTGTGGGTTGCTTGTGAGACCGGGTATCCGGACCCTCCGGCCGGAACAATTGCTCTTGATGAAGTTCATGCTAAGTACAAGCGCTTTAATGCCATTGCTAGAAATGCTTTACTTTCTAGTGAATCTTTCGAAGTTTTTAATAGCATTGGCAATCTCACTAAAGCTTATGACATTTGGAAGCATCTTAGAGAAATTCATGTTGGTAGTGCCGAGATGCTTGAGGAGAAACTATCTCGAGCTAGAAAAAGATTTGATCAATTCAATATGCTCCCTAATGAAAGTGTTAATGAAATGTTTCTTAGGTTGAACCCCATCGTCAATGAAATTGCCGGATGTTCGGAGAAGAAGGTCTTGGAAGACATTGACATTTGTCGAAAGATGCTTGATGTTGTGCCATTTAGCTTTAATCCACTTGTGACCTTGATTCGAGCATCCAAGTCAAAGCTCAGAAAATGACACCGACAAAGCTTCTCGGGCAACTCAACTCATATGAGATGCGACTTCTTGAAAGTGAAGAGTCCCCGCTCAATAAGAAGTGCATTGCTCTTCCCGCCAAAGCCAAAAGTGGGAAGAAGAAGATTGAAATTGAAGAAGAACATGATGACTCCAATGATGCAATTCCGGAGATTGAAGAATTGGCCCTCCTTGTCAAGCAGTCAAGAAAGTTGATCAAGAAGATGAGCTTCCGCGGCGGATCATCCTCTTCAAGGCGAAGACCTATCTCCGAGATGCGTTGCTATGAATGTGGAGAGAAGGGTCACTTGGCGGCGGATTGTCCAAAAAGCAAAAAGAACAAGCACAAGGCAAGGAATCAAGAGGAAGATGAAGAAGACGACAAGAAGAAGTACCGTCACTACCGCAAGAGCGATCACAAATCAAAGGATAAGAAGAAAGCCCTTGCCGGTCAAAAGACCAAGAAGGAAGATAGTTCAAGCTCATCGTCCTCTCAATCATCATCCGAAGAAGAAGATACTAGAGCTCATGGGCTAGCCGGACTTGCGATCAAGGAAAACGCTCCTCCGGCTCTTCCCAAGCAAAAGCTTTGCCTCACCGCAAATATACAAGAAGAGGTGATTGGGGAATGGATCACCGATGACGAGGACTCTTGGGCGGACTCCTCCGACAATGGAAACACTAAGGTGTCCGGAGTAGCCATCGACAACCCCTCACCTCCCATGTGTCTTATGGCACTAGAGGAGAAGGTAACACATGAGCACCTCTCTAAAAGTGAACTTAAGCTTTTGATTGATGATTTGAATAGTGCTCTAGAGAAGGAAAAGTCTAAGAGGAAGAAGCTAGTGAAAGTGCATAAAGAACTTGCGAATGAATTTAAAAATTTGCTTGAAAAACATGAAACTCTAGAAGATGATTATGAAGCTCTAAATTTGCAAGTTGAAATTCTAGAAAACAAACTTGCTAGCTCTAATGTTGATGTTGAAACTTCTCTTGCTTGCTCAATTGAAAAATGTGATGTTGGTGTGACTTGTGATTTAATTGATACTATAGATGGTTCACTTAGCTTATCTCATGACACATCCTTTAGCTTGTCACCCACGATCACACCCAATGCTAGCTCATCTTCACCCACTAGTGCTACTTCTCCAAATGAAAATACTTGTTCAATTGGTACTTGTGGTGTTGCTAAATGTGCTAATGAGCTAGTTAAGGAAAATTTGCTTCTTAAGGATAGAATTGAGCAACTAGACTCTAGCTTGGCTAAATTGCTTGTGGGGAACAACTCTCTTAACAAGGTGCTTCGGGAGCAAAGGTATACCTTGGGTAAGCATGGTTTGGGATTTCAACCCGGGGATTTACCCAAGGGCGGTTGGGGTAAGCCCAAGCTAACTTTTGTTAAGGGAGGGACCCGTTGCCACATATGTAAAAATGAAAAACATAAAGCCATTGCTTGTCCTCTTGCTAAAACATCTCAATTCATGTCTAAAACTCAAGTGCTTGATGCTAGCTACATGCTTATGAGGAAAAATGGCTTTACTTATACTAAGTATGTTGGTGCACCAAATGATAAGAAGAATGTAAAAGCTATTTGGGTGCCCAAATGTGTGATGACTAACTCCAAAGGACCCAAGATGAAGTCTTGGGTACCTAAAACCCAAGCTTGAAATTGTTTGTGTAGGTGAACTACAAGAGCGGCGGCCGGCATTGGATATTCGATAGCGGTTGCACTCAACACATGACCGGTAGCTCAAGTATGTTCACCTCACTAGAGGAGGAGAAGGACCCCGAACACAAGATCACATTTGGGGATAACTCCAAGCGAAAGGTAAAGGTGTCGACGGTTGGGATATTGACCCAAGTCAACCAAGGTTCTTCAAGGAGGAGATAGGAGACACGCCGAACAATGCGAACAGCAACGAACAGGGAGACAGGGGTTTTTATCCTGGTTCAGGCCTCTCGAGAGAGATAATAGCCCTACGTCCATCCTTTCTTATATATCAGAGATGATTACAAGAGGTGGCTCGGCGAGACGAACAAGTCTCGGCGAGATAATGTGTGTACAGGCGAAGATCAGGTGTCTATGAGACGCCAGATGTGTAAACTCGATACCAGATGCCCCCTAAACGCCGTAGGGGCCCTGTTTATATAGTGCAGAGCAAACCGACCTACCGAGGAATATCGGGCCGGGCTAACTACGAGATCGTAACGAACTCAACGTGCCAAATATACCCCAAGGCAGATAAGGCACACTCCTAGTCTTGGGGATCACGACTCCTATTCCAATCCGGGAAACCACGTCCAGGTCTTCACGTAGCCGTGCAGAACTCTTGTTCGAGTTGGACTCAAACACGAATCCTAGGCCGTTACGCACCGTGCCGACCAAGAAGTTGTTCGGCAGGACGCATATGGGCCTGATAGAACCTTCCAGGGAGCTGGCCCCCGATAGGCTGTTCGATTGGGCCGTCATGGAGTGGGACATGGCAATAGGCCGTAATTTAATCCCCGACAGCTAGCCCCCGAGACTCAAGTGGAAGGACTCACTAGAGTGGGGTCTTCATCTTGAGACTCCAAGTCACGAAGAGGGTATTTTTCCTGCTACAAAGACGTGCAACAGGAGACCGAACAGGTTATGATCCAACCGAACAAGACTTGTTCGGGACCAAACAAACCCGCCCGGTGCCGAGCAACTCTGTTGCGTCGAACAGGGAACGACGTCTGTCCGAGCAGAGTACCCAGCCCTCGATACATAAATCGGAAGAAGTGAGGTGAATCATCTCCTTGAGGCTGAACGTCATCAAGGAGGGATTGGACTCTTAGTAGTGAAGAGCGTACCACCGCATCCGGTAAGATCAGATCTTCCGGGAGAATGAACTTAGCAAGTCGCGAGACGGACTCGTGCTGCTGCATCTAGGTACGAAGATACCTAGGAAAGTATGAACGAAAATAGGGGAACCACCTCTCGGGCTAGAGCTTGCCCGAGGAAATAGAAATTGCGCTCTCGAGCAAATGTCGTGCTCAGGAGCGAAGGTGAT
Organism: Raddia guianensis; assembly: GCA_036346415.1. Classification (NCBI taxonomy): domain Eukaryota; kingdom Viridiplantae; phylum Streptophyta; class Magnoliopsida; order Poales; family Poaceae; genus Raddia; species Raddia guianensis. Next base: position 21,357,698 of record CM070534.1, on the reverse strand, counting down.
GTGCCCCCAAACGTAGATCGTGTGCCAGGAGCAGACAATGCATACGAGGGGGAAGGCGACCTAGTCCCTGAGCATAGAGCTCGCCAAAGGAACCAGGTAAAGAGGTCCAGTCCCCGAGCACGGAGCTCGTTAAAGGAACCAGAAAGTGCGACCAGGCGAAGACGTACCCGGTAGGAGCCCGCGCTCCGGGCGAAGAATTGCCCTGTGCGAGGTGATCCAGCCCCCGAGCACGGAGCTCGTCGCGGGGACCAGATGGCGCTCCGGGCGAAGAACTGCCCGGTGTGAGGTGAATCACAACCCATTGCAGTCAGAGCTGCAAGAGAACGTGTGAAATCAACACTTTACCCATGACGTATTCCTTGCGACAGTGTAAGCGTTGTCTTGGCAAGTGCAGAACCGACGCTTGGAGTACCCGTTGCGATGAGAATCGGCTTACGGTGGGCAAGACTCCGTTGGTGGCGCACTACCTTGACTTTGCCGAACTATGAAGGTCAGTGCCAGGCAAAGGCAAGAAATCATACGCGGGTGAAGTGAATCAGTCTTCGGGCATGCGCGGAGCGAACCCGAGAATTAAGAGAGGGATGCAGACATCGGTTTTGGTGGGGAAGCCTGGAACCTCGCCACGACCATCACCGAAGTCTGACGTTCCCCGTTCCTGTATTTCCTGTAGAAGACAAACAAGAAACGAGCAGCAAGGGGAAAAAGAGAGCAAGAAAAGGCTCCAAGAAGAGCAAAGCGAGTTTTGGAAAACACGGAAAGGACGACCTACCCGCACAAGACATATTTTTTTCCGGGTACGTCCCCCGATAGCGTTAGTGTCACCTCGGCAAATGCGGAACCGACGCAAGGAGTGCCCGTTGAGATGAGAATCGGCTTACGGTGGGCAGGACTCCGTAGGTGGTGCATTGCTCCGGATTACCGTGCAAGGAAGGACGTAGCATGGATAAAAAAGACGTGTGCGGGCAAGTGCAGCCCGGCGTAGCTAAGACCGCAAACCGAGGAAAGCGTCGGGACCTTAGCGCGAGCAAAAGCGTCCGGCGAAATCTTATCCGGGCATGGACCCGTGCGGCGTTAGTGTCGCCTCGGTGATGCGGAACCAGCGCCGGGAGTGCCGTTCGCGATGAGAATCGACTACGGTGGGCATGCCGTTGCGATGAGAATCGGCTTAAGGTGGGCAAAACTCCATCGGTGGTGCACCGCCGTTAACCGAGCCGTCTGGTCGTCGCCGGATAAAAGACATGCTTTCGGCATGGAGCGCTCTGAGCGAAAGACCAACGAGGTTTTGGAAAACCAACGCTAAGGAAAGGCTGAAAAGCGAAAAGCGTCTGGGGTTGCGAAATTCAGCTCGAGTCCCAATCGACCGAGGAGAGGCGATCCTCGAGGAGGCTGGCGAGCGACTCAAGACCATGATCTGATGCTTGAATCGAGCGAAATCGACCGAGCATCTTTTTGCAAAAAAAGCAGCAAAAGACAAGGGCGAGCGAAACCAAGAGGAAGGCGGACAACGCTAGAAAGTTTTAAGAAAACCGGTGAGAACGCTTAGCCTAACTCCGGCCCCGTTGTGCAGTTGCTCGAGGACTGAGTTTGCGAACTCGAGCAGTGCACAAGAGAAAAGCGGCGCCCTAGCCCCGTGCAGACGATGCATGAAGACCTGAACTTGCGACTTCAAGCACGTGCGTAGAGAGTTAAGCGACACCGTATCTGATCGACCCGTTCGAGGCGCTCGTTAACGTAAGTTAAGCGATTCGAAGGTAACGAACAAGGAAAGTGCCTCTACGCGGAGGGCTTATGAGAAGCGAGGCTTTACCAAGTGGTCGTGCCGTGGCGATAAGTGCCTCTGCCGCGGAGGGCTTATGAGAGCGAGCTTAGCCGCAAATTTGGATGCCGTGTTACGCAACTCGAGTTTAGGAACTTGTTGAAGCTAGATACGGGCGGGAAAACCCTTAAGATTGCGGAGCCAAGAGTTCGCAAGACGGGCACCATCAAGTGTTACGAGTAATGTAGTCGAAAAGACAAGTGGTGAGGAGGGCGCGGGCGCGAACATTCACCGTTCAATGGGTTGAAGTTTACATGGCGGCAGAGACTTGGACGAACTAAGGCGAAATTTGAGAAAAAAGCGAAGCTAGGAAGCGAAAAGACCTACGAGGAACTTCGACGGTGGTCGATGTTCCAAGTCTTGGTCACTCTCTCCGTCATCCTTTGCCGAGCTACTGACCGGGATTGAAGGAGTTTTGATCCGGCCCGAGCACGGAGCTCGTCGCGAGGACAGACGCAGCGCCGGCGAAGAGCGCCGGCGCCAAGTGATCTAGCCCCCGAGCACGGAGCTCGTCGCAGGGACCAGACGCACGCCCCGGGCGAAGAGCTGCCCGGCGCGAGGAGATCCAGCCCCCGAGCACGGAGCTGGGAACCAGATCTGGAAGGCGATCAAGATCGAAGGGATCGATCCGATCCGGCACGGGAAGAGACATCCTGCCCTTCTGAGTCGTATCCCTCAGGAATAGTCTCTTGGTCGCTGATAGAGTTCAACATGCTCGATCTGCGAGTCCCCACGGACGGCGCCAGCTGTCGACGGTTGGGATATTGACCCAAGTCAACCAAGGTTCTTCAAGGAGGAGATAGGAGACACGCCGAACAATGCGAACAGCAACGAACAGGTAGACAAGGGTTTTTATCCTGGTTCAGGCCTCTCGAGAGAGATAATAGCCCTACGTCCAGCCTTTCTTATATATCAGAGATGATTACAAGAGGTGGCTCGGCGAGACGAACAAGTCTCGGCGAGATAATGTGTGTACAGGCGAAGATCGGTGTCTATGAGGCGCCGGATCGTAAACTTCGATACGGATGCCCCTAAGCGCCGTAGGGGCCTGTTTATATAGTGCGAGCAAACCGACCTACTGAGGAATATCGGGCGGGCTAACTACGAGATCGTAACGAACTCAACGTGCCAAATATACCCCGAGGCAGATAAGGCATACTCCTAGTCTTGGGGATCACGACCCCTATTCCAATCCGAGAAACCACGTCCGGGTCTTCACGTAGCCGTGCAGAACTCTTGTTCGAGTTGGACTCAAACACGAATCCTAGGCCGTTACGCACCGTGCCGACCAAGAAGTTGTTCGGCAGGACGCATATGGGCCTGATAGAACCTTCCAGGGAGCTGGCCCCCGATAGGCTGTTCGATTGGGCCGTCAGGGAGTGGGAGATGGCAATAGGTCGTAATTTAATCCCCGACAAAAGGGTATAGGTAAAATTGCAATATCAAATGACCTATCCATTTCTAATGTGCTCTTGGTGGAAACTTGCAACTTTAATCTCCTCTCCGTTGCTCAAGTGTGCGATTTGGGTTTTGATTGCTTCTTTTCGGTTAACGGAGTTCGTGTTGTTTCCACTAAGGATCAAAGTGTTGCATTTGAAGGCACCCGGTTTCAAAACTTATATTTGGTTGATTTTTCAAACCGTGAATCTTCTCAAATCAAGACTTGTCTTATTGCTCAAACCACTCTTGGTTAGTTGTGGCATAGACGTCTTGGACATGTTGGAATGGGCACTTTGAAAAAGGTTTTCAAAGACAACTTGATTGTTGGAGTGAAGGATGTCAAATTCGAGAAAAATCGTTTATGTAGCTCATGCCAAGCCGGCAAGCAAGTGGCTAATTCTCATCCGACTAAGACATTCATGTCTACATCCCGACCACTTGAACTTTTGCATATGGATTTATTTGGCCCAACCACCTATGCGAGCATAGGCGGTAATTCTTATTGTCATGTGATTGTCGATCATTTCTCTCGATTCACTTGGGTATTTTTCCTTGCAAACAAATCTCTTGCCAGTGATGTGTTTAAAAGATTTGCTTTGAAAGCTCAAAAGGAATTTGACTCTTTTATTAAAAAGGTAAGGAGTGATAATGGCACCGAGTTTACTAATACAAATGCTGAAGAATTTTGTGATGAGTTAGGTGTGAAGCACGAATTCTCGGTGGCATACACTCCCCAACAAAATGGAGTGGTGGAGAGGAAGAACCGTACTTTGATAGAGATGGCAAGATCGATGCTTGACGAGTACAACACGCCGCATGTCTTTTGGGCGGAAGCCATCAACACGGCGTGTCATGCCATCAACCGCCTCTACCTCCACCGACTCCTTCACAAGACCTCATATGAACTACTAGTGGGACGAAGGCCCAATATCTCTTACTTTCGAGTCTTTGGTTGCAACGTATACATCTATAAGAAAAGAACTCATTTGGGTAAGTTCCAAAAGAGGTGTGACGTTGGTATAATGTTAGGCTACTCTTCTCGCTCAAAAGCTTTTCGAGTTTTTAATAATTCTACCGGGCTAGTTGAGGAAGCCTATGACGTCAAGTTTGATGAAACTAACGGCTCACAAAATGAGCAAGATTTGACAAGAAATGTAGGTGATGAGCCACCGCATGATGCTATGGAGTTGGGGGAAATTCGACCCTCACCGGAGGCACCAAAAGATGAAGTATTCACCCCCACCACCTCCATCGATGCTCAAGTTCAAGACACTCCTCCAACAACTCAAGATCAAGCGGTGGACGGAGATGCGAACTTTGAAGTTGATCAAGCTCAAGGGGGAAGCGTTGATCTACAAGTACCCGTTCAACAACATCGCACTCTCTCCAAGGATCATCCCCTAGATCAAGTCATTAGCAATCTCAATCAAGGCGTAAGAACCCGTTCTCATACCGCTAATTATTGTGAGCATCACGCCTTTGTGTCTATTGTTGAGCCTAGGACCATTGATAAGGTATTGGCGGATGCGGATTGGGTGAACGCCATGCATGAAGAACTAAACAACTTCACCCGCAATAAAGTTTGGGAGCTTGTGGAAAGACCGAAGGATCATAATGTCATTGGAACCAAATGGGTCTTCCGCAACAAACAAGATGAGAACGGTGAAGTGGTGCGAAACAAAGCAAGATTGGTGGCGCAAGGTTTCACACAAATTGAAGGACTTGACTATGGAGAAACCTACACCCCCGTTGCTCGACTTGAAGCTATACGGTTACTCTTGGCATTCGCCTCTCTCTATAACATAACTCTCTTTCAAATGGATGTTAAGAGTGCTTTTCTCAATGGTTTTATTGATGAACTTGTTTATGTCGAGCAACCGCCCGGTTTTGAAAACCTCAAACACCCAAACCATGTCTATAAGCTCACTAAGGCGCTATACGGTCTCAAGCAAGCTCCTAGAGCATGGTATGAGCGTCTTAGGGACTTCCTCTTAGAAAAGGGATTTAAAACCGGTGCGATTGATTCCACATTGTTTCTAAAGCCAATTGAAAATGACTTATTTATTTGTCAAATATATGTGGATGATATTATATTTGGATGCACTAACAAATCTAAATGCAAGGACTTTGGAGAAATGATGTCCAAGGAATTTGAAATGTCGATGATTGGAGAACTCACTTTCTTCCTTGGATTTCAAATCAAGCAACCGGAAGGACCTTCATTTGTCAAGAGAAATACACAAAGGACCTTCTCAAGCGGTTTTCTATGGACGATTACCGTCGATCAAAACACCAATGGCCACTAATAGGCATCTTGACTTGAATGAAGATGGAAAGCCCGTGGACCAAAAGCTTTATCGCTCCATGATCGGTTCGCTTCTCTATCTTACCGCTTCTCGACCCGATATTATGTTTAGTGTGTGCATGTGTGCTCGCTTCCAAGCATCCCCTAAAGAAGTGCATCTTATCGCCGTAAAACGCATTTTGAGATATCTAAAATTCACTACTAGCCTAGGACTTTGGTACCCCAAGGGAGCGCGTGTTGAGCTTCTTGGCTATTCCGATTCGGATTATGCCGGTTGCAAAATTGATCGCAAAAGCACCTCGGGGGGTTGTCACTTGCTAGGACGCTCACTCGTGTCATGGACTTCGAGAAAGCAAAACTCCGTGGCGCTATCTACATGAAGGAATATATAGTGGCGGGGAGTTGTTGTGCACAACTCTTATACATGACTCGGATGCTTAGTGACTTTGGGGTAAAATTTGAAAAAGTGCCACTTCTATGCGATAATGAAAGTGCGGTGAAAATAGCCAACAATCCGGTCCAACATTCCCGTACAAAGCACATCGACATTCGACATCACTTTATTCGTGACCATGTTGCAAAGGGTGACGTTGTGCTTGCCTACGTGCGAACGGAAGACCAATTGGCGGATATTTTCACCAAACCCTTGGATGAGGCACGGTTTTGCAAATTAAGGAATGAACTCAACATACTAGATAGATCAAATGCGTGTTGATTGGTTTCTGTGATTTTTGGATCTTATTTGAATTTTTCCATTTGCTTTTGACCCTTGTTCATTTAGGGGGAGTTTAGTTTCAACTCATGATCTCAAAACTCCCTCTAGTGGTGAAAAGATAAATTTGATTTTGGGTTAGCACATTCTTATCCTATATTTCAAGCCAAAACAAATTTGAGCATTAATAGACTATCCTTATTATCTTATCACTTCAAACCTCTAACTTTTGAAAATCTTATCCCTTTGAAAAATTTGCTCCATATGCATATTTCTTTTCTTGAAAATCATATGGCATAAAAATTATTGAAAATATTTAAAAAGGAGCCAAAATTCAAAAACATGTGCTTAAACTCTAAAGTGAACCCCTATGCTCGATTTTCATGCCTATATGAGAAATCAAGGCAAAATTTGGGTTCACACATTTTCTTGTTCTCGAAGATCAAAATTTGGGTTTTTGAATTTAATTTGGTTTCATTTGTCATATTATAATCTTATCCCTTCAAAATTAAAAACTTAGAAAATCACTTCAAATTGCTCACATTTGAATCTTTCTTTGAATTTTGAGCAAAAATGGAGATCATCACTTCAAAACATTATTTTTATAAAAATTCTCGCATTGGTGGGGCCCACTGGTCAGAAGAAGCAAGCAGCTGCGAAATTTACCTCCATCGGACGCCGTCCGACAGGGTTTGTAAGGGCTGAATTTGTACTGTCGGACGCCGTCTGGTAACAACCGGACGCCGTCCGACCAAAGTCTAATTCTTGCCATAACACCTCTGTCGGACGCGGTCTGGCCTCCCCGCGACCCCGTCCGACGAGGCTCATCAGCGCTGCAACCGTACTGTCGGACGCCGTCCGATAACCATCGGACGGCGTCCGACAAGGCCAAACCACGCGGAACTGCTTATAACTTACCTCTCCGCCTCCCTCTCTTCCCATTTGATCTCTTACTCCTCTCCAAACCGGCGCCGCCCCTGCCCCTTCTCCTCACCGGGGAAGACCCTCCGGCGACCTCCACCACCACCGGCGGCCTCCCCTCGTCGTCCTCTTCGATTCCCTCCGCGTGGATTGGAAGTGGACGGCTCCGTTCGTGCGCCTCATCTCCGTCGAGTTCCCCTCCTTTCCCCTACCGGGAAGGGCCTTGGGGGCGATCTCCTCGCGCACGGCGTCTTCCTCCTTCGCTTCTAGGGCTCGATGCGGCTTCCGCCTTTCTTCCGTCAAATTTCGTTGTTTACGAGTTCTAGGTTTTGAATAGGTTTTTCCCGCGTTCGTGTTCAGGGTTGGACCGTGGTGGGTTGGCACCGTGCCAGTGGATCGTTGGTCAGTGGCAGTTGGCAGTGAGGTTGTTCTGGTCAGTGGTTACATTGTCAGAGGAAGTAATTGGAGATGTCAAAATCTTTGAAGAAGTTTGGGAAGGCTCTGAGCAGGACCCTCAGTGGTTGTCGCGACAGTGGCAGTAAGGGTGATCCAGATTATGTAGATGAGATGGCTAGCAGTGCCGCTCCTCCTCGCCCAAGTAGAGTGAGTAGAGCGGACTTTCAGCAGCAGCCTGATCAGGGACTTCATTGGACTCGGGTTGCGGGATCTTCTTTTGCCACCGCCGAGGATGCCGACGATGACACCTATGCTGAGGACCCCATAGATGAGGATGTCACTGAGACAGTGGTCGCCGAGGACGACCCCGTGGATGATCAAGTTCTGAAATTGTCTATGGAGACATTGAGGAAGAAAAGGTCTGTATCATATGCGAAGTGGTTTCCTCAGAGACGAGAGTACACCAAGGATTTCAGGTTTTACACCAAGTTCCAGAAGCAGCTCTATATGTGCTTTTACGCTCCCAAGGGTAGTCTGAGGATCCTCATTTGTGTTGGTGGAGTGAGATCACAGCGATGGTGAGGCTGAGGTGCATACCATTTTCAGCTCCACACCGGGCTGGCGAATTGATCTCCAACAAGAAATTGACACGGGCGTGAGAAAGCGTGAATTCTTTGCTACTTTCTGGTTGCGAGGGCGAGTCGAATCGAACTATTATCACTCGGTTGATGGACGGGTTTAGGGGATATCGATGGTCGAGATGAATCACGCCTTGGGTACTCGGACTCACCGATTTAAATGAGGTGTGTTATGAAGATGCCCTCGGAGGGCAAATACCTTCCTCTTGAAGAAATACGGTTCATGTACATTGATGTTGATGAGGAAGAATTGAATATAGAAGGCCAATCGATTCTGACGAGGAGCCACTCGATAAACCTTATTCTTGAAGCACTTTATTTGTTCGAGGTGGCAACCGTGACAGGATTTTACCGATCTGTAGTTGGTTCATGCTCTATCTCCTGACAGGCAGAGTTATAAACATTGGCGCCACCCTCATGAGAGAGCTGGATGACACTATATTCAGAGAGGTCAATAGGGCACTTCCTCTAGCGCCCTATGTTGGCCTATTACTTTCTAGGACACAGCGGGTTTCTGCAGATGAGGTCAGAAGCTAGAACAACAGAATCAAAAAGCATCAAATGAAGAATTTTTTGAACTCACTTGGGAGCAAGCCTAAGTTGGATCGACCTGGTGATGATGCTCCTCCAGCACCGGCCCCTGTTTTTGCTCCTGCTTTGCTCGGTCAGACCATTTGTGCCGGCCTTTGGTCTTTGGTTCTTCTGCAGCGATACCTCCTCCTTGGTATGATGCTTTGATAGGTGAGATGAAATTTCACAAGACGAGATATGAGAAATTTTTCTGCCGAGGTGAAAGAGGAGTTACTTGACCACCGCAGGAGATGATGAACTTGGCGAGGCAGCAGACTTATTTAAATGATGAATTTGCAGAGTTCAAGTCAGCGGTACAGTACATGGGTGCTATGTTTATGCCCGTTCCAGAAGGGGCAAATCCTTACTCTTGGTACTCATATGCTCATGACAGCTACCAGGCCTTCCAGCAGAATCAGAGTTTTCCTCGTCCACCTGCCTACCCACCACCGGTTCATCCTTGGGTGTACCCTCCTTCTGGGCCTACTCCTTCCTTTGTGCCTCCACCACAGTCATACCCTCCTCCTGGTAAGATTTATTTCACTGGTGGAGAGATCGCTCGTCATCTCAACTTTTCTTTGCCAAATCCTCAACCGATCCAAATGTTTGATGATCCATCCTCACCTCGGTCGGTACCCTCTGCAGCTCATATGCCCTTGTTCAAGCGTCCCAGAGGTCAGGGCTCCTCTTCCGGTGGCCAGGGAGATGACGGAGGCGACGACATGCATCAAGACCAGCAAGAATAGGATCTTTTCCCTTTTTTGTGTCACTTGGTGACAAAGGGGGAGAAGTTAGGGAGAAGGTAGAGAGAATAGCGTGAGTTAGTAGTGGGTAGTGAGATCGAGGTTGTGTTTACCTGTAATATTATTTATTGTCTCGATACTCGTTGAAATTTGTGGTTGTTATCTTGGTTGGTTTTATGACTTTTGAACCTTGTTGGATTCTGAACTTAATTTATGAATGAATTTAGGGGGAGCTTCCTTTATTTGCACATCCTTGTGGTCGAGTTGTGGTTATCTTAAATTTGAAATTGCTCGCATATTTGTATTGCACTAACCCCTTTTGCAGCTCAAAAATTTTATTCTCTCTTGGGTTGCCATCAAGTGCCACAAAGGGGGAGATTGTAAGCATCGTTGAGCCCTAATTTTTATTAATGGCATTGATGACAAAATTAATTAATATAAAGGACAAGGGGGTTTTTGGACTTCTCGGAACCCTAGCGGAGACTCGGCGATTTTTATAAACCCTAATTTGAAGCATCGACAATTTTCTGAGCTGCTCCAAGGTTTTAAGTGCGTGACCGGGCGAGAGAAGAGGTCACGTATAGATTAGGAGTAGTTAGGTTTATTTCCTGTTTTTCGTCGGATTTCAAAAGGGGTTCGAATATCTCGGACTATGCCGGATCTTTGCGAATTCTCGAAAACTCGGTTTCCGTAGTCCACCACTTCTAAAAATACCCAAATATCCCTTTGTGAGATTTCTAGAGAGAGAGAAACCCACCTAAATTCCCCCACAAATTTTAGCTCGAAAATTCCTCTCTGTCGGACGGCGTCCGGTCGTTATCGGACGGCGTCGGTCAGGTTATAATCCGAGGCACTTTCTGGTCGGACGGCGTCTGGGTGGCCATCCGGTCCTTACAAGCTCCACAGCCGGACGGCGTCCGTAGTTACGGACGGCGTCGATAAAAATCAAAATTAGGTGTTTCTATTGCCGGACGGCGTCGAGGCGTCCGGTCCTTTTTAGACCTTTGTCGGACGGCGTCCGTCCCTACGGACGGCGTCCGATCATCTATTTTAGTGAGCGATGCGCTCTGCCGGACGGCGTCTGTTCCCGTCGGACGGCGTCCGTAGAGTGTAACGGCTAGTCTTTTGTCCTCTTAGAGGGGCAGCGGCTAGTTTTGCTCTAGGGGCTATAAATACCTATCTAGTGGTGGCTATTTTGAGGTTTGCTGCTCCACTTCACCTACCACATTCATAGCTCATCAATTAGGTGTTCTAGAGCCATTCCTCCACCCACAAGATCATCCAAAGCCACAATCCATCAAACCCCAATACCGAGCTTCATGGAAGTCCTTGATCCGGCATGATCGGGCGTTTGAACTTGTTACTTTTGAAAGCGACATCCTTCGTGGAGGCGTGGGCTTGGGAGTAGGTCTTGGCGTGTGGCTACTCTCGAGTCGGTGTCACGGGTGATGGAGTCCACCTCACGGAGTGGCGGAGCGACTACCGGGAGTGAGTGAGGCGTGAGGCTCAAAGCGAGCCGGTCCTTGTCGCAAGGGTAGCCTCAGCGGAGTAGGAGTTGCGGCTCGAACCGGTCAAACAAATACCATGTCTCCTCTCATTTATATTCCGCACTTACTCTTATTGCATTGCTTGTGATGAATTTAAATGCCATGTCTTAGTTGCTTGTGTTTAGTTTATCGCTTCCGCTTACTCGATAATTGCAACTAGGATTGGGTAACTCTTAATATGATGTTAATTCAAGAATAATTGAAAAAGTTCTAAAATTGCCTATTCACCCCCCCTCTAGGCCTTAGGATCCTCTTTCAGTCTCACCGGCGAGGTGTTGCGTGGTGGCGTGGCCTGTGTTGGTGGAGGAGGTAAGCTCCGTCTCGGTGGAGTGTTCTGTCTTGGTGAAGGAGGTGAGTTCTGTCTCGGTATAGATGTCACCTCCACACCATCAGCAAACACGATGTACTTCTTCCGTCAGAGGATGATGTTATGGAGGGCCTCTCTAAGGCCTTGTTCTTTTGAGCATATCGTTGCGTTTGTGTAATACTATAGCAAATTTGAGAGCCCTCAAAAAGAGCTCTAAAGATTATAAAAAAATATTTTAAAAATAGTTTTAGGATCTTTGGAAGGACTACTAATAGTCAAGAAAAAATCGTTACGAATTATCACAACATATAGGCTATATAAAAATAACAAAATTTGCTACAGTAATACGCAACGATACGATACGCTGAAAAGAACAAGGCCTAAGCTTGGTCACATCGTCTCCTCCGGCAATATCGAGCTCCATATCATCAAATCCGGCCACCACCTCGTCAACCGTGACCTTGGAGTATCCCGGGTGTCGGGTTCTGATGGAATGTCCGCCCGACTCCACCGGGAAGGCCATGCCGTAAGCCACCTTGAGGGTGAGGTTGTGCAGTTGGACGCGTAGCTCACATTGGCGGGACACGGTGATGTCATCCACGGGATAACGGGCCTGCAATTCGTCGGTCGACACGTTGTTTGACGCGTAGCTGCTTCGTCGACCGGAGGCCGGAGGACTAACCAAGTTGTCCGAAGGCATGACGACAACCCCTCTAGTCTTTGAAGACTGGCGATTGCAGCATGCACTTCCCGCTTTAGCATTTCTGCCATGTTTTCCTTGTGCTACTTGAGCTCCCGTTCGATTTTACTAACTCTATTGTGTTCTCTTACTTTCCTTCTTTGCCGGCTCCGGTATGTGGCTTGATCATTTGAGAAGCTTGACCGATCCACGGCACACCGCCAATTCCTCGTGTCCTTCCTGGATGCTTTGCGTTCCCGAGTGCGTAGGTAAGCTCGTCATTCTCCCTGTCTACCACCAAGGATCCTATACGTTGCTTCTCGATGGCTTCCACAATCCTTTCTTTGACGGGTTGCACTTGTGGTGCTCCAGCTTGCCATCATCCTTCAGCCTCTCTCCGTGGCCCATGGTCTAGTTGTGTGGGCGGAGCTCCCAGTCTTCTGTTTCTGGTACTATACCCTTTTTTCTAAGCTCATCTTCCTGCTTCTCCTAATTTGGCATAGCCTTGATGTAACCACCGGACCCGAGATGGTGGTGGTATTTTTTCTTCGTGCATTGGCCTTGTTACGCTCCTCACGGCCTTGCCTTGGTAACGGCTTGTACTCCTCGAATGCTTGCGGTGATCCGCTAACCGGATACTTATTGAAGTCTGGGGTTGTTTCGCCGCCACGTACTTTTAGTGAGCTCGCTCTTCCACGATGAAGGCATAACGCCATCTTGCTCGAGTAAATTTCTTGCACTTGTTTTCGTGGCCGTCGGAATCGTGAAGTTTTCCTTTATATCCTTCGAGCGGCTCTTTCGTAGCCGTAGGAACCTTGGGCCATGTCTTGATGCTAATAGGGGCGTGATCCTCACAATGACTCATGAGCGTTGTTGAAGGGGCAAGTGCCGACAGAGGGCCGGGCTTCCGATGGTTGAAACTTAAGTAATCACATACTTTGTCGACGGCTTTTGTTAGGCCCTCGTATTTGCTTGGATTGGCTGTTGGACGTTTCCGGCTTGAAAAAAGAACAGGAACACGTGTCAGAAGTTTATTGCTATGAGACGTGTAAGAAACGGTCATTTTAGTGTCCAGGCTATATATACCTCTGGCCGTCGACATTAGTTTCATCGGCTTGACCGGGATGGGTGATCACCGGCCGATGTCGGGACCGCTGAGCAGTCGAGTCCCTTACATGCATTCTTGTACTAGTCCACGGATCGATAGCTAGTACACACAGATTTCAGAACTTGGATCATAACCATTCTCATTAAAACGTTAAATATTACATCAGAGTGCGACCATTAAGGCTCATAATACAAAAGTCTGGCACGCAGGCCATACAACTGCGGAAGCATGGGTACATAGTGAAATCCAAAAGAGAACTCCAACACAATCCCACAGGCAAGGCTATAGTAGCGATCCTAGGCGTCAGAGAAATCCACGTCTTGAACACCGTCAGCGAAGTCGTCATCTACAGGCTCAGCGTCGTCTAGGTAGTCACTCTGAGACTCCGAACCTGCTCATTGGAATGAGCAGCCCCGCGAGTGAACGCGAGGGTGAGTATATGTGCAAATACTCGCAAGTCAAATTGACATATGCAAATGAGGGCTTAGCAAAGGGGAATTAGGGTTTCTTTTGCGGAAAGCCAACTTTATAAATGTTCCTATATCTTTCAAAATGTGGAAAAGAGTTAAGAAGAGTTAAAACAAATATCTTTCTTTTTAAACTCCGGCAACCTGCCGGTTTTAACCCACCAAGGTTAACTCATGGCTACCTGCCGAGTGGAACAAAAGTCTCATGGCGTCCTGCCATGTAAAGCTCATAAGCTCATGGCACCTGCCATGTTAATCTGAATATCTCAGGGTCAACTGCCTTGTAAACTCATGGCCCCTGCCATGCAATAACAGTCACCCCACAGCGTCCTGCTGTGAAGGCCCAAAACAAATCTCACGACGTCCTGCCGTGTTTTCACTTTAAAGTGCCATTTCGAAAACAAAAGTGTGAAAGACTACCATGAGGCAGCGTTCCGTCGCCTGCCGGTGACCGTGGGCACGACTGTCTAGACAGTTCTACACTCTGCAGAGGTTGCACGCTTTACCCACGAGAGGTAATTTACAAAGTAAACCACCACAAGGTCTTTAACCAACTCATTCTTAGCTTAGGCATCTCCGCTAAGGATTCCACCTCTGGGCTGGTACTCAGTTGCCAGCGGCCCCCTCTTGCGCTAATAGGTTCATAGTCTGCATGACACCGTGTGTGTGCTACGGATTCTACGCTCCCTATTCCACCAAGTGAGATGCCCAAACTAAGAACTTGAAGGGTACTCGACCAGGGCCTACCCATACTAGCACTCGTGGTCGCACTGTTGAACTTAATTTGTCTACCTCAGGGAATCAGTCCTAAAGGATCTGGGTGGTTCCCACACTGGGCCCAAGTCTCGTGCATACTGCACCAATCCATACAACCATCCACCCAAATCAGGGTTTTCCGAAAATAATTTCCCATTATAACAATAACTATTGTACCCCAATAGTCCTATTTTATCAAACATGACAGCATCAACTGTCTTTAAATCACGCATTTCAAACATTGCATTTCACATGAAATAACAGTGACGACTATAAGCAATAAGTAGCAGGGCTAAGCATTTAACGATCAACTAATCAAATGAAATGGCAATAAACAAGTTATATACTTCTAGGGTTGACAAGGATCAGGTTTATACGATAATAATAAATTTAATGGGCATATAACTAATCAGCCTAAGTAATTAGCATTTTTAAATTTCAACTATCATGCATATTCACAATTCTAGCAAAAAAGCATTTATAAATCTAGGTGCAATATGATCAACAATCATTTGGGAAAAGGTCAACACTTGCCGTGAATCCAGTGTTCCGGGTGTACGGGTAAGTCCTCGGCTCCAACGATGCCGGTATCCGGATCTAGCGCAAACAAATAATCACACAATAAATGCACATACAAAAATATGAATGCAATGGTGAAAATGATATTTTTAAATTTAAGTTTACATTTTTATGAATCTATAGAACTTTATTTTACTAAATTTGAAGCTATATTGCAAACAATATGAAATAAATAATTTAATTGCATTAGTAAAATAAAGGAAACAGCAAGTGGGCCGGCAGCTAGCTTCGGCCTAGAAGCGGCGTGCTCGCGAGGAGGCTTCGGCCTGGCTCGGCGCTGGGCTGGCTTGGTGCAGTGACCTGTGTGGCACAGCTTCTTTGGCTGGGCCCAGGTGGCTCATGGTGGGCAGCTCGGCTTTGCTGCCGGCTCGGCTCGGCGAAGGGAGGAGAACCATCGAGGCGGGACCCGCCTATCGGCCCCGGGAGGGGAGGCGGCGCATGGCTCGGCGGTGTTCAGTGACGGTGGCGCTCCGGTGAAAGTGAGCGAGGCGAAATGGAGAGGAGGCGATGGGGGTCTCGGGGAGGCTCGGCGGTCTTTGGAGGATGCTGCGTGGCAGTGGTGGCTTCGGCGTGGTGGGAGGTGGTGGCGCCGCTGGCGGAGTGGTGGCAGGAGGGAAAGGTGTAGGTGCTCGGAGAATGCGGTGGTTCTGTAGGGAGATGGTGGCGGCGAATTTGGTGGGAAGGCTGTGCTGTGGCGGCGTGGGGATGGATCGGGCGAGAGGAACTTATCGCGGCTTCAGGCGGCGATTGGGGCTCTCAACTTGGAGGCTTACCGGCGGTGCAGGCCACGACACGGTGGCGACGGCGGTAGCCCAGTGGCGTCGGGACAGAGAGGAGGAGCGGAAGGGCAGCAGCGGGGTGGCGCGGCTTAAATAGGCGGCGGCGGCGCTCGGCGACAACGATGTGGGGACCGCAGTAGCAAGTAGGGGTGGCGTGGCCCGGACTCCACGTCGGCGGCGTACTGTGGCGGGTCCCATGGCGAGGCAGCGAGTGGAGGAGTGAGCTCCGAGGAAAACGATGGAGCCGACAGGAAACGGGGAAAAAGGAAAGAAAGAAAAGAAAAGGAAAAGAAAAGAAAGAGATGGGGCCCATTGCCAGAAAAATCTTTTTAAAAATTAATTTCTAAATTTCCGAGATCAAAATTTCAAATTCAAATGGATTAAATCAAATTTTTCCAAAAGAAGAATAGCATTTTCAAAATTAAATTTAATTCATTTATATTTTAATTAAACCCAAATTAGAATATTAATTATCAAATATGGAATTTTATTTTTTATAAATAATTATTCTGAAATCCAAAATATTATTTTGATTCTTAATATCAAAAATTCTTTTATATTTAACTTCCAAAATTAAAGTATAAATTAAACAATATCATTTTAGATTTCGCAAACAATTAACTTAAAAGTCCAAATTCAAAATATTATTTTTACCGACCAATGTTTTTGACTTACCCGAGAATAAAATTTTGAAATCCAAAATATTTGTATATGGTTTTTAGAAATTAGCATGCCCATGAAATATAGATGCCCTGCATTAGGGTTTTTGAAAATTGGGCTGTTACATTCAGCCTGGCCGGTTGGATCACCGGCTTGAGCATGGACAGCGTGATCACTGGCTTGAGCCGAGGCGGCCTGGTCACAGGCTTGAGCCGGGGCGGCCTGATCACCGATTGGATCCATCGGGTTGGCCTCAACGTAGCTTATGAGGGTACCCATCGCGATTTCGTTAAGTAGAAACTCATGTCCCGCATCGAAATCAAGGTCATCGCGTCCGGAGTGCGCCATCTATCACTGTGCATGCACGCGAAATAATAGAACATTTAATACAACATATACATCTCTTTTTATTTGAATACAACATTTACATACAACTTTTGAATACAACATATACATCTCTTAGATGCCATCCATCTCGGCACCCATCAAAACGTACAATATTTGAATGTACAGTTTTTAAATGTACCCATCTCGACACCCTCTAAACTACTAGGTTTTAGCCTTAGATGCCATCCACAAATGAAAGGTGCTCGACGGCGAGGTCGATGATTGCCTTGTGCCCTCCACAAATGAAAGGTCCTGCATATTACTTTCACTAAGCTCGACACGATGAAGGATCATAGCAAGTACCCTCCACAGAAATTGGCAAAGATATTTTGTCAAACTTGTAGCTGATTATTAAAACCTTGTTTACTAAAAATAAAATTTTCATGTTGAGAACAGTTGTCTGACCACACCAGCAGCAAATGCATCAAAATAGAACATGCATGGTGATAAAACTTGATGCAGGGCTACACTGTAAAACAACATGATTCAGACTTTAGCACGTCAAGTTAACCAACTGAGAAAAACTAGAGCTACAAGCCCAAGCAAATAAATCTCAACTTGAATATCGAAGCTGAACATACTTACGCCATCCCTCTCCTCCATTTCAATTTTTTTTTACATCAATTATCACGTATTAAACTTGGACCCCCTTGTGCTGTCAAAGGTGCATAGAATATGATAAACCATTTAAAAAAGATAGAATAATATGCAAAGACTTTCAAGTTTCAAATGTAGCATGTGCATGTCATCTTTAACAGCACCTTTTTAGCCACCAAGTTCACATACACATGCAAACTTTTTTGGCTGCATAAACCCAACTAGGAACAATAGCTAAGAGCTTAGATAGGGTGCTTGGCGGTTGCTGTCGGGAGCTCCTAGAAAACCTACTCCAGCTCCCTGGCGCCATTTCGATTTCTAGAGCTGCAACCGAGGCCATCCAGCCCTTACACCCTAGCTAAAACCCCCATATCTGCTCCTAGGTTTGGTTAATAACAAGTGTGTGCAGCTAAAAAAGAAGCATACCATCTATAATCCATAGGATCCTTTTGAACATCCCAAGCACATTGCAAATCAAGCCAAGCAACCAAGGAAATCGGGACAGCATCCTTTTGAACGATTCCAAGGCTAGAGCAATGGGAGCATCATAGAGAGCAGGAGACTGCACCCCAAACCCTAATCCAGCAGCATCACAGAGAGGGAGGTGAGGAGAAAGAGGGGGGCTCGATACCTCGGCCCTTCGTCTTCAAATTGGCGGGGAGAAGGTCCACAGCGAACGGGAGCGAGGGACTCGCCGGCAAAGGGGCTTGATGGCAGGGTGGGCAGAGTCGGCCTGCACGGTGCTCGACGGCGAGGTGCGCGGTGCTCGACGGCGAGGTGGAGCGTTCGGGAAGGGGCCGCGGCGCGATGCTCAACGACGGAGAGGTGCGGCCGCGCGGAGCTAGACGGCGGCGAGGGCTCGGCGGTGGCGGCGGCAGCGCTCCCGATCGCCCGCAGGCGGTGGTTGAAGAAGAGACGAGAGGGGACTTAGAAAAATTTTGGGCTCGAGGTCGGATGTTTATATAGGAAACACCTATACAAGCGGTTTGTACCAACAACCGCTTGTAGAGATCATATCTACAAGCGGTTCGTAAAACGAACCGCTTGTAGTTACTGTCTCTACAAGCGGTTGGTTTAACCAACCGCTTGTAACGTCCGTGCCACTGGCTTGGGATACTGTTCGTACCACCCTATCTACAAGCGGTTCATAACACGAACCGCTTGTAGATTCGGTCTCTACAAGCGGTTGGTTCCACCAAACGCTTGCGATCTATCCTTTTTTTTATAAAATATGTACTGAGCCATTATTTTGTTTGAAAAATACTAAAAAATCTTTTTTTACATTACTTTCATTTCTAAATATTTACTTAGCCAATTATTTTTTCCAAAAATACAAAAAAATCTTTTTTGGCATTACTTTCATTTCTAAATATGTACTTAGCCCATTATGTTTTTCAAAATACTAAAAATATTTTTGGCATTACTTTCATTTCTAAATATGTACTTAGCCCATTATTTTTCCAAAAATACTAAAAATCTTTTTGGTATTACTTTCATTTCTAAATATTACTTAGCCCATTATTCTTTTCAAAAATACTAAAAATCTTTTTTGCATTACTTTCATTTCTAAATATGTACTTAGCCCATTATTTTTTTTCAGAAAAACAAAAAAAAAATTTTGGCATTACTTTCATTTCTAAATAATTACTTAGCCCATTATTCTTTTAAAAAATACTAAAAAATCTTTTTTGGCATTACTTTCATTTCTAAATATGTACTTAGCCCATAATTTTTTCCAAAAAACAAAAAAAATCTTTTTTGGCATTACATGATAACATAGTTCATACAACCACATGATATATTTAGTATGACCACATAATAAAGGTCATCCTAATCATTTACATTTTTTGTCTTTACAATTCTTCCTTCATCGTGATCGCGGCGTATGTGCGGAGCATCCATGCATGTGTCATCCAAGATGCTTATGTCAACATCTACTGCAAATGGAGGGACCTCATCGAACTGATCGTACTCTTCCTCCTCAGTAACGTCCTCTACTCCGACAATCCTTCGTTTGCCTTGGAGAACCACATGTCACTTTGACGGTTCCTTATTCTTGTCTTTGATTTGATTCTTCTTTGGTCTGCTTGACATGTCCAATACGTAGAAGACCTGTCTCACCTCGTTCGCGAGAACAAATGGTTCTCTTAAGTAGCCAACTTCTTGGAGGTCAACGGTAGTCATGCCGTATTTGTCGATATTCACGCCGTCTGCGTTTAGTTTTACCCATTGGCACTTAACAATGGGACCTTCAAAGACCCATAGTCGAGCTCTCATATCTCTTCTATGAATCCATAATATGTGTCCACCCTGCCTCTATTGTCGGCGGCTTCTATACGGACACCGCTGTTCTGATTTGTGCTATTGTTATCTTGTGATCTCGTGTAGAATGTGTAACCATTTATGTCGTACCCCTGCCATCTCACAATTTCAACTGATGGTCCTCGAGCCAGGCGTTGCAACTGTTTATTGTTGGACTTGCTCTTGAGGATATGGTTTTGTAACCATGCGCCGAAAGAATCCATGTGTCTCAGTGTTATCCACGTATCAGTCTTCTCTGGGAACAGGCGACGTAGAGCATTTTTGTGTTGGAGGGCATACGGGGCGGCCACTGCCGATTACTTCAACACAGTGAAATGTGCTTGCTTAAATGTCCGAAGATCGTTGCATGCAACTACTTCTCTTCCAAGTGTCCCTTTACCTCGTAGCCTGCCCTCGTGGCGTGATATAGGGATGCCGATGGGGTCTAGATCATCAATGTAGTTCACACAAAACTCGACCACCTCCTCTGTCACATAACCCTCGGCAATGCATGCTTCTGGGCGAGAACGGTTACGTACATACTTTTTTAGTACGCCCATGTACCTCTCGAAAGGGAATATGCTGTGGAGATAAACGGGCCTAAGAATACCTATCTCTTTGCTTAGATGAACAGTGAGATGAACCATGATATCAAAAAAGGCAGGAGAAAAGATCATCTCGAGGCTAACCACACTTTGTACCACGTCAGCCTGCAGCTCACCCAGTTTCTTTGGATCGATGACCTTCTGGGAAACGGCGTTGAAAAACGAACACAGCTTTGTGATTGTCCCCCTTACCCACTCGAGCAGTACACCTCTCAAAACCACTGGAAACAACTGTGTCATCAGCACAAGGCAATCATGGGATTTTAGGTGTACAATTTTGTTCTTTTTCATATTTACTAATCTCTTTATGTTCGACGAGTATCCGGAAGGGACCTTCACACTGCTAAGACACTCTATCACGTTTTTTTTCTCTTCTTTGTTTAGAGTATAACTCGCTGGTCGTAGGTACAGTTGTTTCGTACCTCTTTTTTTAGGGTGTAGGTCCTTCCTGATACCCAGGACTTCAAGATCGTTCCGAGCACTCACTGTATTTTTCGATTTCCCGTACAGATCTATATAGCCTAGGAAGCCCACACAGACGTTCTTGGTGATGTGCATAAGGTCCAGTGAGTGGCAAACATCCAAATCTTCCCAGTAAGGCAAGTCCCAAAATATTGATTTCTTCCATATGGGTGCATGGCCATCCTCATCATTCGGCACAGATTTGCTTCCCGGACCCTTTCCAAATACTACCTTCAGATCCTTCACCATACCAAACACCTGCTTGCCACTGCGATGCCTCGGCTGGGAACGATGTTCTTCCTCCCCGTTAAATTCTCTGCGTTTCTTCCGCAACGCTTGGCTCTGAACAAGAAACCTGCGATGCTCCATGTACACCATCTTCCGAGAGCCTTTCATGTACGTGCCATCGGTTTGATCCAAGCACTGGCCACTCGTTGAATCCTTTGCCAGTTAGGCCGGACAGGTTACCAAGCGCTGGCCACTCGTTGATTGTTACAAATAGCATTGGACGTAGGTTGAAATACTCCCTTTTGTATTCGTCCCAGACCTTTACACCGTTCCATAACGTCTGAAGATCTTCAACCAAAGGTTTCAGGTAGACATCGATATCATTTCCGGGTTGCTTGGGTTTTGGATCAACAATGGCATCATTATGTACTTTCTCTTCATGCACAACCATGGAGGAATATTATACACACATAGTGTGATTGGCCAGGTGTTATGGCGGCTGCTCATGTCTCCGAAAGGATTCATCCTATCGGTACTCAAATCGAACCTTATGTTTCTGACCTCGTCTGCGAAGTCCTTATACTTCCGATCGACCATCCTCCACTGCGAGCCATCTGCCGGATGCCTAAGCATTCCGTCGACCTTAAGCTCTTCTTTGTGCCATCGCATCATCTTCGCATGCGCTTTGTTTGCAATTATACGCTCCAGCCTTGGAATCAGAGGAAAATACCACAACGCTTTTACCGGTGCTCTCTTCTTTACACGCACCCCATCTACTTCACCTGGATCGTCACGCTTCGTCTTATACCGGGGTTCCTTGCACACTGGACAGGCATCCAAGTCGGCATATTCACCGCGATATAGGACACAGTCGTTGCGACATGCATGTATCTTCCTTACTTTCAATCCTAAGGGACACAGGACCAGTTTGGCTTGATACGTGGATTCTGGCAGGGTGTTATCTTTCGGGAGCAACTTCTTTATGAGCGACAGCAACTCATCGAAACCCTTATTTGACACACCATTCACAGCCTTCCATTGCATGAGCTCCAGTGTAGTGCGTTACTTCTTATGCCCCTGAGCACAATTTGGATACAAAAGAGTTCTCTGGTCCTCCAACAAACCCTGGTACTTCCTATATTGTTTGTCCTCTGTAATATCTCCCTCCGCGTCACGCAACATCTGGTCCAGGTCATCATCCACACCAAACTGATCGCTTTGTGTATCTTCGACGTCCTCATATGTCGTCGCGTCCGGCATACCATCATATGTCACTTCCTCTTCATCGGCTTCTTCTTCGTCTTCTATGCTGGTATGATCTACTTCGCCGTGGTGAGTCCAACATGTATAGTTCGGCATGAAACCTCTCATCAACAAGTGGCCCTGGATCCGTCCTCGCATTGAGTGCTCTTTCTCGTTCCTGCAATCTACGCACGGACACCGTATCAAGCTTCCTGGAGGCAAGTCTCGAAATACGACATCGAGAAAAGCATTCACGCCATCGATGAACTCCCTTGACCGACGATGCGCATACATCCATTGCTGGTTCATCTGCACCAATTAAATTAATAAGAACACTTATTATATTTTCAAATTGAAATATTTAACTCCAAATAACTAATTGTTATATTTTTTAATTACCTCTAAACTTTCTATATTTTTAAAGCTAAACCAACTAAATCTCACAAATTAAATTTTTTTTAACTATTTTCTATACTTTGCCTAAATTATAAACATATGTAATTTTTATTGTGTACCCCTCTAATTTTTTTAATTACATTTCATACACAAAAATAATTTATTCCCAACCTAGCAAAAAACCTACATCTATTTAGCTCTATAGCAAATGAAATAATCACCCTACCTATTATTTTAAACTAATTTGAAACTAAAACCATCCAATAGATGACCACATTGCCTCAAAAGATCTAGAGGGGAGAGCTAACAAAATAGCTTCCAACAAAAACTAAGGCACCAAGCTAGATCTAGCTCTCTAAAACAAATAATCACCCCTACCAACTAATTTCAAACACCCTTCAATTCAAACAAGATCAATTCAATATTTCTCCACATTCAATGCAAAAAGATAAGCAACATCTACATGAAAATGATGTTGGGACCATGTTTACTTATCTTGAAAACCTTAATTTGGAGCTATTAGCCTCAATTAAAAATTTTGGCAGCACTTCCCCTACATTAACAGCTCGGCCCGTCAGTGCTACTGTGCGAGCTGCTCGGGGAGGAAGAAGGGCTTAAATGCCCTGGGCGGAAAGGGAAAAGGCATATGCAAGCGGTTCAACGTACGAACCGCTTGCATAGATTTCCCTCTCGAAGAGGTTGGTATCACGAACCTCTTACAGAGTCCTACAAGCGGTTCGTGATATGAACCGCTTCCAATGGTTTATCTCTGCAAGCGGTTCTTACTTGGAACCGTTTGTATATGCCCTTTCCCGCCAACATCCCACCCGTTGGCCACGAACCGCTTGGGGCGATCGGGTCGCAAGCGGCTTAAAGCGAACCGCTTGTGATGGGCCGCTTTGGAAGCCCCGATCCGCAGTAGTGTTGCTTTCTTATGCATGATTGTGCTATGATAGAACTACTAAGCCATTTACCGTGGATAGCAAAAATGTATATCATTTGGATAAGAAGAAAATATTTTTACATTGATTCCTATCATGCCATGATACTCCAAGTCATGATGGATATGCTATATATAGATCAGACGAAACTCCATAGATGTGCTATATATGCTGACAGGACATATTCTCTGCTCCAATTTTGTGCTTCAGTACATCGTATCTGCCATGCGCTACAATGTGACACTCGCACATTAGAACAATGCTGTCTTTCTTAATATTATTAAAGAGATTTTCCAAGGAGGAATATGTTTGTTATAAATTTTTTACTGTGGTTTTGTTAAAGAGTTTTTAGAAGGATTTATTTAGGGGGCGACTACACAACGGGATCCCGTCGGGAGCCGACCCCGACAGGATCGCTTCTTCGGCCTCTCCGCGCGTTGCGTTTCTTTCCCGCGTCACCATGCTATTTTTTTGGCCTTGCGTTTCTTTCCCGCGCGTCTCTCTCCGCTTCCCACATGCACGTCTCTTCCTCTGCACCTGCGCTTCTCCGCGTCGGTGGTATCAGGTTCTACAGCTGGTTCCACGTGCGCTTCTACAGCAAGTCAGCAAGGCCAAAAATAGTACCGCACAATCAGAAAATAAAAAATTCAAAAAAGAAGTTTCAAAATAGCCAAAATAAAAGTTACAAAACACAAAGCTTCATATATAAAAGTTCAAAAAAGAAAGTTTCATAAATATGATATCACATGCATAAAAAAGGTTTTAAAAAGTTTCATTAAAGAAATATGTTTCAAAAACAAAAAAGTATCGGATTGACGGTATCAGGTTGATGGTATCAAGTTGATGATATCATCGATTATCGTGTAAAAAAAATCAAGTATCGGATCAGAAGTATCATCGAGTATCGGGTCAAAAAAATCAAGTGTCGTATCAGAAGTATCATCGAGTATCGGGTCAAAAAAATCAAGTGTCGTATCAAAAGTATCATCGAGTATGGGGTTAAGCGGGTTTGGCGTCGAGTCGGGTATATCATGTTAGGGCGTCATTAAAAAAAGTATTGGGTCTGAGTGTCGAGTATCGGTGGTATCAGGTTGTTTATCGTCGAGTTTCGGTATCGGAAAAAGGTATCATATCTACGGTATCAATATCAATGGTATTAGGGGTCAAAAAATCATGTATCAGGTAAAAAAATTAAGTATCGGATTAAAAGTATCATCGATTACCACGACAAAAAATCAGAAGTATCATCGAGTATCAGGTCAAAAAAATCAAGTATTGGATCAGAAATATCATTCAGTATCTGGTCTAGGTGTCGAGTATCGGTGGTATCAGGTTGTTGGTATCGGCGATTATCGGGTCAAAAAATCAAGTATCGGATCATAAGTATCATCGAGTATCTGGTCAAAAAATCAAGTATCGGATCATTAGTATCATTGATTATCAGGTAAAAAAATAGGTATCGAATCAGAAGTATCATCGAGTATCACATCAAAAATTAAGTATCGGATTAGAAATATCATCGATTATCAGGTATCGGAAAAAAGTACCATATATAACAAAGAAAGTATCGGGTCTAGATGTAAAGTATTGGTGGTATCGTCGAGTTTCAGTATCGACAAGGGTACCACGTATCACAAACAAAAAATATCGGTATCGGTGGTATAAGGTTGGTGGTATCGTCGAGTTTCGGTATCGAAAAAGGTATCGAAGTTACAGTATCAAAGTTGGAGTGTCATGTATGCAGTATCAAAGTTGTAGTATCAGGTATGTAGTATCATCGAGTATCAGGTCAAAAAACAAGTATCGGATTAGAAAAAAAATATCATCGAGTATCGGGTCAAAAAAATCAAATATCAGATCAGAAGTATCATCGAGCATCAGGTCAAAAAAGTCTAGTATTGAATCAGAAGTATCATCAAGTATCGGGTCAACAAAAAATCAATTATCAGATCAAAAAATAGGTATCAGATCAGAAAGTATCATCGAGTATCAAATCAAAAATCAAGTATCAGCTTTGGGGTGTCGAGTATCAGTGGTATCATATTGTGTTGAGTATCGGTGGTATCATATATCACAAACAAAAAAATATCGGTATCAGTGGTATCAGATTAGTGATATCATTGAGGTATCATAAAAAAGTAACATATATCACGAACAAAAAATGTATCAGGTCCGAGGTATAAAGTATCGATGGTATCAAGTTGATAGTATCGTCAAGTTTCGGTATCGGAAAAAGGTACCATAAAGTATCATATATGACAAACAAAAAAGGTATCAGTATCAGTGATATTAAGTTGGTGGTATCGTTGAGTTTTAGTATTAAAAAAGGTATCGTAAGGGTATCATATATCTTAAACAAAAAAGTATCAGGTTTGGGGGTCGAGTATTTGTGTATCAAATCTGTGAGGTTGAGTATTTGTGGTTTCGGGTTGGTGGTATCGTCGTATGATGATAACTCCTAACTAGTATAAAATAAAAAAATAAAAATCAAAAGTATTTAAAATGGATTAATTAGAATTTTAGATGAATTATAAAATTTTTTATTTACAATTTGGGCTCTCGATACAAAAAGATATAAAAATAAGAATTTTAATTACAACGAAAATCAACTGCCGATCTGCTTTGCATTTGCATGGGAGGAAAATCACGTACGAGCTCCGGTGGATGGGAAACGGACGTACGGGTGCTACCCTGTCCTCGCGCGCAGACGAAATATCCCACAAGCCGAGTGCGCACTGCGCAGGGTGAGAGACGCGCGCATCGGACGGCCGGATCCTATCCCGTCGCTCGTGCCTAGGAACGGGAACCCGTTCTTAAGAATTCCTTTTTATTTAACGCGCACCTAAACAATTTTAGGATGGAAATCTATCGCCATGTAGGATGCAAACCTGGCCATGCTGAGAACTACAACGGCCACTGGCGCGGTCGCAGATGACCAATACATGTACGGGCACGTGGCCAGTTACCCCCACATAGCGCGCGACCTCTTTACTCTTTGGACATTAATTGCAGCGTACTATGGAAATGAATTATTAGTTGCATGATTTTCTTAAGAACTTGTTTTTTCTTTTGAGAAGATCTTAGGCATTTTTAACTCGTCAACATTGCAGCGTACTGTTGTGGCCGGTTTATCTCCCCAGATACGGGCAACAGGCCGGTTATCAGTCACCAAATTGCGCCGATCACTTTCTAGTTTGGACATTGCAGCGTACTATCGCGTTGAATTAGTGACATGATTTTATTATGTCTTGTTAATTCGTCAACAATCAGATTTAATTCCTGGCTGCAAACTTTCCTACTGTCTAGGGTTATCTCAACATACCGGTCCTAACACCAGGGCAGGTAGAGCGGTTCGAATACCTAAAATAGAGATGATCATAGAAAAAGTGAGACGGAAGGGGAATCGCTGGCCAACTAGAGACGCTGTCATTTTTTTATAACAACTAACGCTAGCTATATCTGTTTCATAATAGTAAAAAGAAAAATATTTTTTTAAAAAAAGAAACATGTTTGTCATTAAATGTTGGCATTGAGTTCTAATAGACAGGTAAGATAGTGTTTGAGTTGGACTTTCATATTCTAGGCCGTATATAAAAGGAGCTGCATTGTCTTTCTATCCCATAACGACAAAAGTAGCGGCGCAGATGCGCCAGGAATCATAGTCGACAAGTGGCCACCACCCAAGACAGCCAATATATATCATGTGGTGCTAGAGAGGAGCCCTCATAATGATGCACTGCAAACGTATGGGAGTCCCAAACTAGGTTATTAAACATTATGTCTCTGGTGTCATTGCTAGATCATGTCTCATCAAATCCTAATAAAAAATATTTTTAAAAAATATTATCATTCTAATATGGTTTTCCTTGAAATTCCACATTAATATTGATACAACAAGCTTGTCGATGCCAATATATATTCAGCTCAAATTGCATACCTAAGCTAGCTAGATGTCTAGATGGGTCGGATCGGGTCGAGTATTGCCTCAACCTAGACCTGACCCGACCTGCATCGGGAGGCCTAAATGCTAACCCCAACTCTAATTCAGGCCCATCAATCAGGGCCCTGGTCTAACCCTAACCCGAGAGTGAGATGAGGAGAAGGGGAACCTTGCGGCCGTGCTATGTCGTCACCGCGGAGATGAGCCACGTTTACACCGCCACACCGTGGAGAGGAGACGTATCGCCGCCACAACCGTCGAGGGGCATGCGTTGTTACCACTGCCATCGAGGGGGGCCAGATCTGGCCACCATCATGGGAAGGGTCGTCGTGGATCTGGCCGCGAGGGAGTGAGCGAGTGAGAGCGACGGGGAGTGAAAGATGGGGTGGTGGTGTGGGAATGGGGCGTCGAGCATGAGATGGTGGCAGGATTGGCTACGAATACGGATGTGGTTTGTCGAATTATAAATAAATGGTGTATATGAGGTCGGGTTGAATCCGGTTCAACTTGTGCTTCCGGCTCCGATACCGTCGGATCGAAGCGTGCTCGACTGAACCGGTCGGATGTGTGGAACGACTACGAGGAGTTCAAGCACCTTGTGGACGGCAAGCTAGTGAGGTATAAGGCTAAATGTAAAATTTGTGGACAGGAGTTATCGGCGGCGACGGGCTCGTGTACGGGACATCTGAAGAGGCACGCTGCGGCGTGTAAGAAGTAGAAAGGTGTTCAAATGAGACAGCAACAGTATAGCTACAACCCTGATGGTTCGGTAAGTAACTGGGAGTACAATGCCGAGGTAGCTAGATAGGCATTGTGTCGGCTAATAGCTTTTGAAGATTTACCTTTAGGATTTGGTGATTCTCCTGCTTTCGAAGAATATATTAAAACTGCTCATAATCCTAGGTATAGTAGTGTTTCTCGTCAAACAACGACTAGAGATTTGAAAAAATTGTGTAACACCAGCAAGTTAAAGTTAAAAGAACAATTTAAAACATGCACATTTTCTGTTTCGTTAACCTCGGACATTTGGGCTGGGAGGGCTAAAGAATATTTTTTAAGTGTCGTTGCTCATTACGTTCACCAAAATTGGCAGATATAGAAAAGAATAATTGCTCTTCGGCTTATTGATGTTAATCACACAGGTGACAATATTGATGAATGCATTATGAATGTTGTTCATGAATTTGAAATAACTGATAAAATTTTTGCTATTACCATAGATAATGCATCTGCTAATACTAGTGTCATGAATATTTTAAAACCCATGTTATCTACATATGCTGAATCTTTTTTAATGCATCAACGTTATGCATGCCATATTATTAATTTAATTGTTAAATGTGGTTTGAAAAGATTGCAACCTTATCTTCAAATTATTCGGGATGCCATCTCATTTTTAAATAGTTCTAATACAAGGATTGCTACATGGAAGAACTATTGTCGTGCATCATCAATTCAGCCTAGGAAATTTGATCTAGACATGCCTATTAGGTGGAATTCCACCTATCTTATGCTGTAGCACATATTACCATATAGACAGGTTTTGAAGATTCTATTAACACTCAGTATCCAACTTAAGATGGAACACCACTTTTGACTCCACAGGTTTGGCAGGTACTTACTCATTTACATTCATTTCTAGAGATTTTTTATGAAGCTACCGTTAGTGCTTCTACTGTGTATGAGCCTACATCTTCTTCTATTATTATGTCCATTTATCACATTGCTAATCAATTAAAAATGTTTGAAAAAGATCCTATTTTATATGATGCAGTTAGCCATATGAAAGCCAAATATTTAAAATACTGGAGAGATGTTCCATTCTTATATTGTTTTGCTTTTCTCTTTGACCCTAAAGTTAAACTTCCTGCATTAACTAATGTTCTGACACAACTTGGTGTTGCTACTGGAATATATTACTCAAATTATTTTCAAGAAGTTAGAAATAAACTTAATGATTTGTATAGAAAATATAAAGAAAAGTATGCAGGAGTTCGTCCACCACGGCCACCACCAGTTCAACAGACGAGGAGAAAGTTGTCCTTTTGGAAGACTATCACGGGCAAGGACACTTCAAGTTCTTCGGGTAGTGCAACTCGCCCAACTACGCAGGCATCACACTGAGCTGTTGGTGAGCTTGCCTCGTATCTAGCAAAGGACGTCGTCGACTTCCAGGAAGAAGAGTTCAATATTCTCACATGGTGGCAGCAGCATAGTGGACCATATCCGGTGCTATCCATCCTAGCATGGGATGTGTTAACTGTTCCGGTCTCCACAGTTTCCTCCGAGTCTGCTTTCGGCCTCGCTGGGAGAATACTGGAGGACGGACGGACATCCCTCCATAGTGACATGGTCGAAATACTACTGAGTACAAAGGATTGGGCATTAGCCAAAAGACGGCAGCAGAACAACATCGCCGAGAGACAAAATCAAGAGTTGGCGGCTGCATTTGGGGCTTAGAGCTTGATGAAGATTGAAGAAGGCCCCAACATATTTTATGCTTGTATTGTAGAGCTTTAGGCTATACTCTTTTTTCTTTGTCAAGGTTTTCTCAACTTTGAGTTTTTACTTGGCAAAGTTTTTAACGAGGTAGCCATCTAAATCCACATTAATAACAAAGCTTTGCAATGCATTTTAAATATTTCATCATATAAATTTGAATTTTTAATTATTTACACGAATTATTGTTCACATTTCTGAATTCCTCAGATTTTTCTGAATTTTTCGAGATATTACACCAAAACCGGGCCAACCGGGCCAACCCGCACCAAACGAATCCAGACCGGCCTGGCTCGTTCGGTTCAGCCAGCGAACCGAACCTGCGCTCAACTCCCGACCCGTTGGTTCGCTTGGCCCGGTTCGCATAGTAACCGGGCCGACCCGAATCCGAACCGTGCCGAGCCGGGCCGGCCCGTTTGCCAGGTCTGGGGCGGTGGGGTGGGAATGGGATCCCTAGGTAGGGGGTGGGCACTGGGAGATCGGACGGAGCAGAAGATGCGTCGGAAGATGAACGGTCAAGATCTCAGGATGGCAGTACCATCACCACCACCAATCCGTACTTTAAAGTAGTAGAGATCTATTTGTTCTCGTCTCACCCTTACATTCATTTGATTTCCAAATCTGAATTTCTCTAATATCCATCTCCTTTCAACATGATAGATGCCCCGAGGACGATTCATTTGGGCTACTCGAGGTGAAGGAGTTGAAGGCTATCCTGCCCTTCTTAGGGAGCTTCTTTGGGACGCCAACTACACCTATGCTCCGGAGTACGCAATCTACGCCAACCCACAAGGACTGAACCTGGCCTGGAAGATTATGTCGCAACCATTAGCATCTTCGCTAGGAGTGTGCCTCAGAGTGTTTCTTATCAGTTCCAGTCGAAGGGCACGACCATCGCAATGGCTATTTTAAGAGGTGGCTCGCAAGGCCATGTGCTATCTCCGTGGGGAACACCGAGAGCTTGCTCGAACTCCCTATTTCTTTCCCCAACTGGATAGCCTCATAGCCGCACCAACCTCCATCACTTTGTTGAACTAGGGCCCGGATGGAGCCCAACCATTCGTTCCTTGGCAAGCTTGGTCCGCACCCAGGATCGAGCCCACGGATGCTAGCTTCACGAGCTCTAGACGACCCGCGCTTGCCTTTTCGCTGCTCGAGAACAACTCTTTCATCTAATTCAATTGGGGCGAGCACCCAGGAATGTGCTCGGCTCAAGTGATCTCTCTCTTCTTGAACCTGTTCCACCTCTGCTCCAATTTCCTCCTATGGAGGTGGTATGGCCCCAAGCTCCGGGTGAACCTGGAGGTCGACCCAATCTTCTTGGTCCTCGCCGCCGTCTCGTCAACCTGCATGATCCGGAGGATACTGGTTCTCCGATTTACCACCTTCTCGAAGAGTTTTCGTCGGGTTTTGACCGGACTCTCGGTTATGTTCCTGCCGATTGGTGAAAGTTTAGGGTACGCCCGAAGGAATTAGCCCATTATCTCTGCAATAGCCTAAGACTAAAAACCTTGTATCCTAGTGTCGAACCTGTTATTTTGTTTTCAGTACTTAACGCTAGCCTACGGGCTTTGTACTCACGTAACCATATTTGGAAATTGCTATCTGCTTCCATGTTGTTCCATTTGGAGTTCCTAAATTTTGCTGGAATTTATATGATTGTTGTTGTGCTGCATGCATATAGGACTAAGGGTAAATGTAAATACTCCCTGGTAATCTATTTCACCATGGGTAGGCTATTGTCATCCTTGTTGCTAAAAATCTATCATTTTTACAGCAGGATGGCTGGGGTCCAAACTCGAGCACGCGCACAACACAGTGAAGCTTCAACCTCCCAAAACCCTCATCCTGCTGCCCTTGTTGCATCAGGCAATTCTATGCGTAACCCCCAGCAACCTCTACCACAACCTCAGCCACAACCGAAGGAGAATTTGCCACCATCACCCACTATGGCTCAAGTTCTGGCCCTCATTGAGCAAAACCGCCAGGCTCAGACTGTCCTACTGCAACAGATTGTCCAGAACATTGCCCCGGGCAATGTTCAAGCTAGAGGAGTAGCAGCCCAACCGGTAGACGGAAGACTTGCTGATTTCCTTCGCACCAATCCACCAGTCTTTTCCCACTCTGAGGATCCCCTTGAAGCAAATGGCTGGCTTCGTACCATTGAGCGCAAGCTCACAGTTGCCCGTATCCCTACAACGAGAAGGTGTCTCTTGCCTCACATTAGTTGGAAGGGGCAGCTTGTGCATAGTACGACAATTTCCTTGCCATGCAGCAAGAAAATCATGCCGTCACCTGGGATGAGTATTGCACTGCCTTCCGTGCAACTCATGTCCCGACCAACATAAAGAACATCAAGAGGAGATAATTTCTAGCTTTGACTCAAGGTCGGAAGACGGTCGTGGAGTACTTCACGAGTTCAACTATTTGGCTCGTTATGCTCCCGACGATGTTTCCACTGATGATCGCAAGAAGGATCGCTTCGTCAACGACCTTTCTAAAGGGCTGCAGTTGGAGTTGGCTGCTAATGACTTCATCGACTTCCAGCATGCAGTCAATAAGGCCATTCTTGTAGAGAAGAAGTGGAATAAGTTAGAAGAATCGTGCAAACGTAAGTGGGCTGCACAAATTTCAGCAAGCAGTAGCTCCCAAGGGCAGCGTACATGGCAGCCTCGGGCAACCCAATTCCAAGCTCCAATGCAACCTAGACTACCAGCTTATGCACCGCGTCCGCCCCATCCAAGACTTCCACCTCTTGCTGCCCCAAACCAGCAAGGAGACAATGCCCGAGCTTACCCGAACACCACCTGCTTTCAGTGTGGCTAGTCCGGGCACTTTGCCAATCAGTGCCCGAAGAGGAATCAAGGTGCAGCAAATGCAAGGCCGCCTGCTGTACCTGGGCGTGCAGCACAACGACAAGTTGCTCGGAGACCTCCCCAAGCCCAGCAACAAGCTCGCATCAACCATGTCAAGGCAGATGAAGCCGTCGATGCACCGGATGTAGTTTTGGGTACGTTCTCTATCAACTCGTGCCCGGCTACAGTTCTATTTGATTCTGGGGCAACTCACTCTTTCATCAATAAGAAGTTTGCTGCCCACAATAAGTTTCCTATCCAAACCCTACATCCACCACTTTGCATTTCATGCCCCGAGTGCAAGATTTAGAGTTAACCTTATCTGCCGGGAAGTAATAATTGGGATCGATGGAGTAGAGTTCTTGGCCAACCTTGTTCTTATCAACATAGGAGATATTGATGTTATTTTAGGTATGGATTGGTTGTCCAAGAGCTGAGGGCAAATCAATTGTGCCCAAAAATCCATCTCTCTCACCAACTCCACCGGCGAACAAATTGAGTTTACGTCTGCCCCAAATACATCTCATCCCTATGCTTTGTAAGGTGATGTATGTCCCGGGGTTAGTGCTGTACCGGTGGTATGTGACTACCTGAATGTCTTTCCCGATGAGCTTCCTGGAATGCCACCTAACCAGGAAGTTGAATTTGTCATTGATCTATTGCCCGGAACAACCCCAATCTCAAAGAGACCCTATAGGATGCCTCCCAATGAGTTGGCCGAACTGAAAAAGCAACTCAAGGAGCTACAAGACAAAGGTTTCCTTCGCCCGAGCTCCTCACCCTGGGGATGCCCGGCACTGTTCGTACAAAAGATGGACAAAAGTTTGCAAATGTGTGTCGATTACCGCCCGTTAAACGCTGTCACAGTCAAGAACAAGTATCCTCTTCCTAGAATAGATGATCTTTTTGATTAGATGTTTGGAGCCCGTATATTCTCCAAGATTGATCTCAAGTTTGTATATTATCAAATCAAGATCAGATCAGAGGACATCCCAAAGGCTGCATTCTCTACACGGTATGGCTTCTACGAGTATACTATCATGTCCTTTGGATTGACCAATGCACCAGCATACTTCATGAACCTCATGAATGCTATCTTTATGGAGTACCTTGACAAGTTTGTCATCGTTTTCCTTGACGACATCCTCATCTACTCTAAAACCGAAGAGGAGCATGAAGAGCATCTTCGGCTTGTGTTGGAAAAGCTTCGCGAGCATCGACTTTATGCCAAATTCAGCAAGTGTGAGTTTTGGCTAAAGAAGGTTGCTTTCCTTGGTCATATAATATCCGAAGGAGGTGTGGCCGTAGACCCGAGCAAGGTACAAGATGTTTTGAATTGGAACCTGCCCACCAGTGTCACTGAAATCCGGAGTTTCCTTGGTCTTGCCGGTTACTACCGGCGTTTCATCGAAAACTTCTCCAAAATCGCCAAGCCAATGACCGAGCTCCTGAAAAAGGATAAGAAGTTTGAGTGGTCAGCAGAGTGTGAAAGGAGCTTCCAAACTTTGAAGGATCGCTTGACCACTGCTCCTGTCCTAGTCCTACCTGACATTACCAAGAGCTTTGATATCTACTGTGATGCATCCCATCTAGGCCTTGGTTGCGTTCTTATGCAAGACGGCAATGTCGTAGCTTATGCATCAAGGCAATTAAGACCTCATGAGCTAAATTATCCTACCCATGACCTCAAGCTTGTAGTTGTCGTGCATGCTCTCAAAATATGGCGCCATTTCCTGATCGGTAAGCGCTGCGAAGTCTACACCAATCACAAGAACCTTAAGTATATCTTTACCCAAGCTGATATGAATGGAAGACAAAGGAGATGGCTCGAGTCGATCAAAGACTATGATCTAGAGCTTCATTACCATCCGGGCAAAGCTAATGTTGTTGCTGATGCCCTAAAACGAAAGTCCCAATGCAATTGCATCACGGTGACCGCTGAATCGGATGTGTTGTGTTCTGAATTTCAAAAGCTCAATTTGGAAATAGTCCCACAAGGGTATGTCGCTGCCCTAGAGGTCAAACCCGACCTCATTGATCAAATTAAGGATGCCCAAAAGGGAGATAAGAGTATGGCCTTTATTCGAGCTAACATGAAGAAGGGCAAGGCCAATTGTTTCTCCGAGGATGCATATGGTGTTCTATGGTTTGGAAATTGGTTGGCAGTGCCCAACAACAAGAAGTTAAAAGCATTCATTCTTACTGAAGCCCATCACTCCCCATTCTCGATCCATCCTGGAAGGACCAAGATGTACCAAGATCTGAAGCAAAGATTTTGGCGGACCCGTACGAAGCGAGAAGTTGCCCGATATGTTGCGGAGTGCAACATATGCCAACGGGTAAAAGCCGACCATCTCCGAACAGCAGGTACTCTTCAACCGCTGCCCATACCTCAGTGGAAATGGGATGAAGTTGGCATGGATTTCATCATTGGTCTGCCTACTACACAGAGGGGTTTCGTTCCATTTGGGTGATCATTGATCGACCCACCAAGTCTGCCTATTTCCTCCCTATCAAAACTTGATATCAAGTGGGCACCTTGGCTGAATTATATCTTTCTCGCATTGTGTCTCTTCACAGTGTTCCAAAAAGAATTATTTCGGATCGAGGACCTCAATTCACTTCCCACATCTGGGAGTGCCTTCACCGAGCAATGGGAACATAACTTTCTTTTAGCACAGCCTATCATCCTGAAACTGGTGGACAAACTGAAAGGACTAATCAAATCCTTGAAGACTTGCTCCGAGCACTTGTTCTCTCTTATGGCAAGGACTGGGAAAAGTGTTGGCCATTTGCTGAATACTCCTACAACAATAGTTACCAATCCAATCTTCAAATATCTCCATTTGAAGCTCTCTACGGGAGAAAGTGTAGAACTCCCATAAACTGGTTTGAGACCGGAGAGCGCCCATTCTATGGTCCCGACGTAGTCGCTGAAGCTGAAGAGCAAGTTAGATTGATCCAAGAACGATTGCGGGCTGCACAATCACGGCTGAAGAGCTACGATGATCGTCGTCGCCGTGAGCTTACCTTTGAAGTTGGTGATCATATCTACCTGAAGGTAACACCACTGAAGGGTAATTATCGCTTCCAAGTCCGGGGAAAGCTAGCACCAGTAGCTTATGAGCTCAATCTTCCACCTTCACTCTCTAATGTGCACAATGTATTTCATGTCTCCGACCTCAAGAGTTGTCTTCAGATTCCAACCGAATCGGCCGAATTGAAACATTTTGATCTCCAATATGATCTTTCTTATCAGGAGCACCTGATTCGCATTCTTGATGAGAAGGAGAGTACAACCAGAAGCAAGACCATGAAGTTCCTAAAGGTGCAATGGAGCAACCACACTGAAGACGAAGCAACTTGGGGGAGGGAAGATCATCTCCGCGCAACCTACCCTCACTTCTTCACCGAGCCTACCGAATCTCGAGGACGAGATTCTTTTTAGGGGGAGGTCTGTAACAGCCTAGCTGTTATTTCCAGTTAGTCATGCACATCATCATCGTGTTCCTTTGGTTTCATCGTGGTTCTTTAAAAACATTTCATGAAGCTGCATACAACCACCACGTTATATGGTGGGAACACATGACTTATAACCCAACTCCTAGTATACTCATCGGGCGAGACACTAGAGCAATGATACATAGCTTGCCGAGCACCTTTCTTAGTTGTCCGTGCAGGTAGGACATCGGCCACATTTTTGCCGAGCAGCCCATTACCCCAAACCGTGCTCGCCCGACTGCTCCCCGAGCGGAGTGTACCCGAGAGTTGCCCAAACTACCGGAGACCCATTTGTCTCCTTATTCCTTTTGCCAGACCAGGACCCGGTGACCCCTTTCTCCCATTGGTTGGCATGGGCGGTGCTTCAGTCAGAAGGCCACGCGCCTAAGGCCGACTGCGCGCAACATACAGGTGGCGAGCGCCAGCACGGAGCGATGCCAAGTGGAAGGAAAATTCGTACAGCAGCAGCCCTTAACTATGAGAGACAGCAAGTGAGCAATATCCCCATTGAACTGAGTACCAAACTAAGGGGTGCTACAACATGTATCCTCCCAAATGTAAAAACAAAAAAATGAAAAATGAAGAACCAAAAAAGAGCCGAGGGTAGCGTTGGCCCTCGGCCAACCAAAGTTTGTGTCTTTATGTTGTAGGACTAAGGGGCTGTCGCGGGACCAATGGATCTTCACGCCAGTACCCTTCGGGGCAGCACGATGCATCATAGCTCGCTGCAAAACCCACATGCGCTATCACGCGCCAAAGATCTTCACCCGGCTCGATTGAGTTATGGCTCACCGGAACACCCGCTTGCGTTACTACGCGTGTCGACTGGTGACTAACTGGGGGGTCACCGCCGGCAATGAATATATATGGGGTGATGCACAAGATCCAAACTCGATGGTAGCACAAGACAGGGATTTATACAGGTTCAGGCCCTCAACGGAGGAGGTAATACCCTACTTCCTGTGCTCTGGGATTATATGAGGTATATGTGCACAAGATGATCGGTAGATCCCTCGTATGTTGTCTCTCCAGGGTGACCTTTGGTCGAGATCCCGGTTGGAGGTATTGGATGTGTATCTAGGTTGTGTCTCCGGGTGGGAGCCCCTAATCTAATTCTCGATCATGAACTATGGCTCCCTACCCCCCTTTATATAGTGGAGGGGGATGGGTTACAAGGAGGAGTCCTACTTTAGGTAGAATCCTATCTATACCGAATATGGATATATCCGGGTTTACAATTATAGTCTCCTTACAAATCGGGATTGCCTTCTATCTTTAGGTCTTCCTTGCCGGTCAAGTCTTCTAGAAACCGAGTGGTATGCGCCTCCTAGCCGGCTCGGGCCACCCCCAGTTGGGTAGTCTTTTAGGCCCGCCGTGTGGGTACCCGGGGTCTATGTTATCCACAACGCACCAATGTACTTCGCGACCAATAAACCTTCGGAACCGTCTCCCCACAAACAGACATATGATCGAAGAATAAGTGTTGTCTTCCTACCATTTGACCTTCGCGATAATATGCAACGCCAAAAAACGACGCTAATTCAAACCAAAGGATCAACAAGCCTTCGCAACTACCACCTAGAGCGCAATCATCTGTAACCTCCTCGGACACGAAGGTCATATTCAGTAGCTTCATCCTCCACAAGTGTTAGCATAAGCTAATAAGGGGCTAAGGGAAGGAAATGTGCCCTCGGTGGCATAATTTGAAACCTGCGTAAGAGAAAGAATAGCACAGCGAGGACTTCAAGGCACACAAAAGATTTGTTCCATTCTAGGAGTATGGCTTACATAGTGTCACAAAAAAAGAGAAAAGATTACATAGAGGCCTTCCCCTTTAGGTCCAGAGTGCCCTTCGCGCCTGAAGAATCGGGCCCGCCCTGGCTACTGGAGTCCCTTGAGCGCCTGGAGTCGGCATACTGCTTGGCGTCGACGAGGAAAGCTTCAGCGAAGGTTTGCCCGTGCCGCCGCCAGAAGCGGGTCATGAAATCCCGGATATTCTGGCTGTGCTCCTTTGCCAGACTGCCTGGCGGATACTCCGGAGTGTACGCGGCGTTGCTCAAGGAGTTGTTGCGCCAGTGGGAGCAGCCCGAGGATTGCAGCATCATACTGTAGACGAGGACTGCTCCGTTCGCACACTCCATTCCGTAGCGAAAGGCCCCGTTCACAAACACCGGAATTGCCCCCCTCACCGAAGCGGGAGCCTTCTCTGGAACCGAGGAAGGCGGGGCCACCCTCAAGGTCTCGAGGCGGCCAAACTAATGCATGAACCTCTACGCCACTTCAAGAATTTCCGTCCGGTGGTCCCTTGTCATCTGTTGTAGCTTCAAGAGGGCCGTACTCGACTCGCTGGCCTCCTTGATCTTTTTCCTGAGTTGGTCGAGGAGGGTGTCCGCATCAAACCGTGAGGAGGCCAGCGTCTCCTCAAGACCCTTGCATTGGGCCTCCACCTCCGTGGTACGGACCTTCGTCGCGTCCTACTCGGCCGCCATCAGTGCTAGCGCCTTCGCATCTTGAGCTCGGTGTTTCTACCATCTTTGACCAAACAAACCCCTGCAATTGAAGTTCAACGTTAGAAATTGAACACAATTAAAAGCTAGTTTAAGGCTTGTGGCAAAGGTAAAACCTGAAGAAGGCCGTCCTACAACCCGTGGACGAGCTCGTTGGGTGGGATTCCCTCACTTAGGCCCCGAACATCCGGAAGCCCAATGATCATGGCCTCGGCAAGGTCCTCCAAGAACATGGCAATGCGAAGCACGGACGTCTCCTGCGAACCCCCGCCAGCCCAAGTGGTACCGGTAGAGCTCAAGGGGGGTGGCGTCACGGCAACCGGGGTGGGGGCAATTGAAAGAAGAACTGTCGGGGGAGTGTCCACTGCCTCCCCCCTGCCGAAGGCACCATGCTCGAAGGGGGCACCTACTCGGTGCTGGTGTCGGCCAAGTGAAGTGGTGGAGACGGTAGACCCGCAAGACGCGCACAAAACTATATCAAAGTCAAGTCATGTTGAGCAAGACAAGGTTGAGAGCAGCAAAGATACCTTTGCGGACCAGGGAGTCTTCGACATTCCACAAGTCTTCCACCACGTAACCACAGCCGGTGTGGCTGGTCGCGGTGCCGGCTCCCACTGAAGCAATGCTGTCCTCATGGGAGAAGGGGCGTGCCCCTCCTCCCCCGGCAACTTCGGGGTCATTCGACCCGTGGTCCTGTGGGACCTCCAAGTGACCCGCATGGACGAAACTCGCGGGAACTGCTGGGTGGGGCCCACCATTGGAGCTGTTCGCTCCCGAAGATGGCCGCCCACCGTCGAAGTCTTCATACTCCCCACTGTTGTTGGCTACCTCTTGGCCAGAGGCGAGTGCCCTGATGGGACTGGCGGCGATTGCGGGGGATTGCCCTTGGTCCTGCTTTGGAGCTGATGCCCTGGAGGTGCTTGGGCCCCCGGTCTTCCTCTTGCGTTTCACGCCGGAATCAGTGAAAGAAGCTTCAATCCCCAGCACTCGGTTGACCTTCGTGGTCACCCCAACGCTGGCGGCACGCGAGACCTCCTCGGCAATGGCGGGCCCAAGGATTACTCGGTGTGCTCGGCAGCATCCTTGGCCGACCGAAGGAGGCGGTCACCGAAAGTGAGCCTTTCCACTCCATTCTCAACGTGGGGGTACACCCCCAATCCCTTTGGAGGGGCCAAATCCGGGCAGCAGCGAACTCCTCGGCTAAGGCCCTTATGCAGAACCTTTGACTAATGCGACAAAGGAGGAGCAACTACGCCTATTTCATGCCATCCAAGACCACATCGGGAGCGCTAATTGTGCGTACCTTGCTTCAGCTGTAAGCGAGTCTTCTGTCCGCCTCGTTGGTCCTCTGGTGAAACCAGAACGGCTTCCAAGACAAACCCGAAGATCCCACCCACTTCTTCTTCATCGCCTTCGCCGGGAAGCAATCTTCTTTCCCCTTCTTGATGACGAAGTTTAGGCTCCCGAAGGGGACAGAGTGGCTCTTCCCCTGCCATCTCGCCACATGCAGGTGGGCAAAAACCCGGGCCGAGAGGCAAGCTCCATGGCCCCGAAGAGCCCACTCGAAGATCGCCAGGCGTGCCACAGCGTTCGCTGATAGCTGGCATAATTGGGCTTCGTACAAACCCAAGACCTCGCCCACCAGAGGGACGCAAGGCACCCGAAGGCTTGCGTCATGCTGGCATACAAATACCACGGCCTCTCCCTCTTGCGGGCTCATGGTCGTCTCATTCTCCGGCATGCACACACCATCCATTGCGACACCAAATCGCTTCGCCACAGTGGAGATCACGTCCGCCGCCACTCGAAGGGTCGCTTGGGTGGTGGCATTGAGAATGTGCTCGGGAGCCATTGCTTCCAGGAGGAACGCTAAGAAGGAGGAAGAAGGAGTGGAGAGCGCCGGCGGCGAGCGCGAATGCGGTGGTGGCGGTAGAGGGGAGACGCACTGGCGACGGGCGCAGGTGCGTTCGTGGTGGAGCTGAGAGTAGAGCACGCCAGCGGCAAACGCAGGTGCGGCGGCGGCAGAAGTGGAGCACGCCAATGATGAGCGCGAGCGTGGCGGCGGAGAAGCAACTGCAATGGCATGGCAGCAGCGAGAGATTTGGAACCAACTGGGCAGGTGGGCAACAGTGAAAGGGAAAAGCCACTTCCTCCCATTATATAAGCCCTAGGCGTAACCAGGTGTGCGCCACGTGTACACGGCAACGACGAGGATTTTGCCGGGTCACGGTAAAAAATGAATTACCCGGAAATCCAGAAATTCCAATGGGCGCGCGCACGGATGTATGCCACGAGGACACACCAACGGCCGTGATCAAATGCTCCCACTAACACACGTCCTGAGGGAACTGCAGTAGGTCAAATCAACTGTCACATCTGTCAGTGACCGAGCGAACAATCGGTCAAGGTACAACGGCCAAGACCCAAAACCAAGTACAGAGGTGACCCGAAGATTGCCTTGGTGACAAGAACAAACCTTTGGTACACACACCTTGAGGTGGAGAAGGGGAAGGGGCCTGGAGGATCAGCCAGACACCACGGCGAGGTGGCGACGTGACCGTAACGGGCTCCTGTTGTAGAAGAGCCCCTCCCATTTTCCTCAAAATTTTGGCAGGAATCCTGAAGATGTTTCCCGAAGTCAAGGCAAGATCCCGAAGGCAGTGGATACCTTCGATGGCTAGGAGAGGACACATACCACAAGGCCCCCCGGGGGCTCCCTAGAGGATACATGCGACCTTCGGGTGACAACACGAAGACTAAGAGGACGGAGCCGGAGATGGCGAAGAAGGCTCCCACGGCCCAACCATTGAAGGCGAAGCAAAACCCCGAAGACCCTTATTAGCAACCCGAAGATAGTCGATCCCTTCTAACAAGGAAGTCAAGCCAGGAAG
Organism: Raddia guianensis; assembly: GCA_036346415.1. NCBI lineage: Eukaryota > Viridiplantae > Streptophyta > Magnoliopsida > Poales > Poaceae > Raddia > Raddia guianensis. Next base: position 21,315,923 of record CM070534.1, on the reverse strand, counting down.
CATGGTCCCAAGGACACCTAGTACCTTAAGGAGGCCGAACCAAGATGGGTCGGCTCTTGGGCCGTGGTGCCCCCGGGATTAGGGTTCGAAGGGTAGCTTAGTCACTCTCATGTACTTGTAAAAGATCCAATGATGTAAACAACATTGATCAGCGATCAATGGTCCAGGGGCAGGGGCAGGGGTAAAAAGGTCCTTTCGCATCATTGTTGTGAAACCCTAGGCTCTTGTCTCCTCTATAAATAGAGGAGACCTCCCCCTAGGGGAGGCAAGCGATTCTCATTTTGCACCATATGCTTCCCTGGATCCAGATCCCTGAATTTCAGTTTTCTCCTCAGCACCGTGAGGAGACACCCCCTCTCTGTCCGCGAGATCTCCTCTACGATAGCCATCTCATCAGCTTTCCCGACGGCAGCTCTATAGAATGCTCCCCACGGACGGCGACAGCTGTCGATGCCTAGGAAACCGGGGCCACTGAGGCGTGGACCGCAGAGATTTGTAGAGACGGGTAGCTTCTAGCGCCTAGGCCACACGCGATTCAAAGCCATGATGAGGAGGTGGGAGGAGAAGGGCAGATCACAAATTGGTAGAGAGCGATGAGAAAGAGTGAGACAGGTCACATATCCTGGTTTAGAACCCCAAGGATTGGGGTAATAGCCTTACTCCAGTGGCTTCTTCCTTCTTGCAAAATGCTTGCATACAGTGAGGAGAGAGCTGGAGTTGGGGCTTGTATCTGCAAGCTGCAGCTAAGGGGTGTAGAGTGTTCGATCCCCCTCTCCCGGAGGGGGAGAGAAGCTATTTATAGGTTTGCATGGTGATGCCTACTATGGTGGTGGACCCTAAGAGGAATGAGTGCGAGTCGGGCACGGAATTAATCCTCCTTGTGATTCTGTTCGCGCGGCGCAGGCCGAAGTCTCCAAGGGGAGGCGCCTCATTTAGCGTTGTCTCTCTAAGAGACAAAGGGGTAGGTAGGACTCCTCTTTGTGCAGGCATGGGTCCCACCTGCTCAGACCGGTCACTGTTGGTGATGTGCTCCCCTGCTAGTTTTTGATGCCCTTCGCCTGTCCACGGGGGCCTTGTCAGCTATCCCGAGGGACGACACATGTCCTGACACCGGGCCGTCGTTCACTTAGAAGTTTCGTCTTGGTGTCGGGGAGCACCATCCTAGGTGGATTGTATGCTCGAGAAGACTCTTTCGAGCAACAGGCTTGCTCGGGAATAGTGCTCCGAGCAATAAGCTCGCTCGGGAACGGTGCTATGTGAAAAAAAAATCCCAGGGCGGACCCCGTACCACTGGTGCTTTGTACTCTAGGCCACCGAACTTTGTTATTTTGGGAGTATCGGTGCGACATTTTTACACCAGAGGGTGTGCCCTCCAAACAAGCTTTGACCAGGCCTACTTCATCGGGCCACATCATCCTATCCTAGTTAGATTAGTTTAGCTCAACCCAAGTATTAGTACGCATTATAGATGGCCAAAAAGGACAGGCTAAATGGGCCAGCACGAGAAATGGCATTTTGGCCTGGTCCAAGCATGGCACGGGTACGATCAACATCGGGCCCGGGCTGGCACGGCCCATCCAGGTGTGTCGTGCTTAGGCCGAAGGCTAAGCACGCTAGGCCGGCCCGTCCTGACACGATTAATTTTTTTAGGCTTTGGTAGAACTATCACAAAAGAAACCATGTCCTAGTGGCTAGCTGTTGTGGCAATAGAGCTTTGGAACCCAAGAGGTCCAAGGTTCAAAGCCAAGCCTTATGACTTCAGCTCTTCTCTCAGCCACTCATTCTCTCTCTCTCTCTCTCTCTCTCTCTCTCTCCATAGAAAGCTTCATCTCCCTTTCCCTTTCATTGGAATCTCCTACCCTCTCTCTCTGCACAGCAAGCTCTCCCTCTCTCTACACAGCATGGGCTGCTGAACGGAGCTAACTCTCTCTCTCTTGCGGGCAGTATTGGAGGAGTTGATGACGAAGCTTCCTCTCTCTCCCCTCTTCTCACTCTCTCTCACAGATCTACCACGCCCTCTCTCTCCTAAGTTACCTCCCCATCCTCTTCTGTCCCTCCTCTCTCATCATGGAAGTGATGGCTCATGGGGAAGGCGTGCAATGGTGGATCATGAAGGAATATGTACGGTGGCAGGGAGCCAGGGAAGTTGTTGCAGCCTCTTTTCAGTTCGTTGTTCTAGTAAGATTTTGGCATTGTTGCGGTACGTTATGGGAATTATTTCATTGGGGCAAGGGTAATTGTTGTAACACCTTTTTGTTTGTTGTTCTAGTAAGATTTTGGCGTTGTTCCAGTAGGCTACGAGTATTGTTTCATCACGCAAGGGTGATTGTTGCATCACCTTTTATTCATTGTTCCAGTGGCAAGACTTTTTTTGCATTGTTGCAGTTGGCTATGAGAATTGTTTCAGCAAACAAGGGTGGTTGTTGCAACACCTTTTATTTGTTGTTCCAGTAAGGTTTTGCCATTGTTTCAGTTGGCTACAGGAATTGTTTCATCATGCAAGGGTGATTGTTGCACCACATTTTTGTTCGTTGTTCTAATAACACTTTGGCATTTTTCATTGCTTCAGTAGGCCATGGGAATTGTTTCATTAGACAAGGATGATTGTTGCAACACCTTTTGTTCGTTGTTTTAGAAAAACTTTAACATTTTTGTTGTTTCAGTAGGCTAAATTCATTGTTTCAACAATCATTTTTCATTGTTTCACTAGGTATTTTCCATTGATCCAGTAGGCGAAGTTTATTGTTTCTCTCATCTCTCTCCCAATCTATCTCTTTGCTCTCTCTTCTGGTTTCTCCCTCCCTCTCTCTCCAAGTTTCTCTCTCTCCATTTCTCCCCCTCTTTGGTTCGTTTTTTGTGTTACTTAATGTTTTTAGTAAGCATTTTATTTATTGTTTCAGTAGGCTATGTTTATTATTTCAATAGACTTTTTTTTACTTTTTTAGTAGACTAAGTTCATTGTTTCATTCTTCTCTCACCAGATCTATCTCCTCTCTCTTGTGGTCTCTCCGAGGACTCAAGCTTATGGCCTCCAGAGGGGGGGGGTGAATGGAGCCAATTCGATTTTAGGCTCACAATAATGCTCTCACCCAACACAACCTCTCTCCTTAGCCAAAATATGCAAGAACTTCCTTGTGAGCAATTCATCGAACACGTTGTGAATGTGATACCAAGAACTTAATCCAAGGATGATTCAATGGGTGGAAGGTGATCACGATGATTCCAAAATGAGTCCCCAAAGTTGGTTCGTCGGATTAGCTCTTGGAACCCCCAAAGTTTCAACCTTCTTCCTAGTAGGCAAAAGTGCAAACACTTGGTGGGTACTAGTTCAAGTACTCCACTTCTATGCAAGCCAAGGGGTGGAAAGAGGTCGTGGAGACCCTCTAATGATTTCCTTATGGATGGATTAAGAAGGTAGCTCCTAGAACACTCCCAATCACTCAAATCAAGCCCAATCAAAAATAGCCCAGAAATTCCTCCGAAAATCCCGAAAAAGGAAAAATCTTCAAACACCAAGGGAATAGCCAAGAACTAGAAGTAGGAAGAGTAGTAGACTTGATTCATTACACAAGTGAGCATCCCATACATCAAAGAAACATCATCCACACAAGAGTAATCATCAACAAGAATCAAAAAGGTACCTTGCAAATGAACACTAGATGAACTAGGGAAGAACAAGTGGATTGTATTGCTTTGATGTGTGGGAATTACATCAACCACTCCAAAGGGGCAGCAAGCACTCACAAGTGCACCAAAACACACCCACAATCTCAACCAATAGGATGGGGAACACCCTGCCCACTCCCTTCCTTATATAGCCCAAGGTGGACTAGCCTCCAAGGCACAATCCACCCTTGGATCACATATGGAGGGCTGATATTCACTCACTCCACTCAGCCTATCCCCACATGGGAATAGACTCCTTTGCCCATAGAATATTCCATGCATATCCGATACATGCCCCTCTCGGGCTCACACACACCGGGCGCAGCCGGTTCGACTTGACTCCGAACTTTCCGAACGCCCTCGACCTCCAGTCGATCCTCGGATCTCCGCCGAGCCAACATCCATCTTCCACATTAATCCACCTGGTCACAAGTCGAAGCCCAACTGTCTCGCACAACCTCGTGTCGTCCCGAACTCCCGAACCTCCAGTTCGTGTCCCGACCTATTGTCTATGTGAAGCCGCTCCACCTGTACCTATTGGATTAGTCCGAACATAACAACGTACCTTCACCTGCGTGATTAGTCCCAAATCAATGCAATTAAGCTTAAAGCAACATGCCTAAGCCAACCGTCAAGGTCCTTAAGCCAACATGGTCACACTGTTGAAAATCGGCGCTTCCACCGGACGCGTCCGGTCCCCCATCCGACGTGTCCGGCCGCCACGAGGAACCCTTACCTTCGCCTCCAAGCAACCTTTCCTTAGTGTCCACCAGACGCGTTCGGTCCCGCGCCGGACCCGTCCGATGGGCATAATTAATCGCCACCCATGCGGCCTCTCCTCTCGACCTGATATTTGTACCCCACCGGACGCGTCCGGTCGCCCACCGGACCCGTCCGGTGGAGGTAATTAAATCCACAGACGTGTCCTGTCCTCTCGGCCTCACTGCTCGAAATAAATCCACCCATCGGACGTGTTCGGTCGCTCATTTTCTAGCGCCAGACGCAAACAGAGAGCAACGCCTCAAATAATTCCTCTGGCCGGATGCGTCCGGTCAGGACACAATTTTTCAGCTACGGGCAAATTCAAACTTTCGAATTCCCACCAAATTCAAACACTTCAAAAAATACTCACATATGCACTACAAAAGCCCTTGTCAATATCCCCATCACACCAGGACCCTCCACATGGTCCAACAACCTCCTCCTTGATGGGTATAATGGCAAACACTCACGAAAAGGTTTTGAAGTTCTAAAATTTGGAGAAAAGCACATGGAGTGGCAAGCAGAGTCGTCCAGACTTGTGAAATCGCTTTTTCATGCATTTCTCTCCCCCTTTTGGCAATATGCACATCAAGGCCCAATTTTTCTCTTCCTTTTTGAGATGTTCTCTCCCCCTTTTTTTGAAACACCCACTCAAGATAGAGCATGAATGCATATGCAAATGCAAACTAGAGGAGCTTTGAAGCATATGCAAAAGGTATATCAAATTGCAAGAGTTCAAGCTAGAGCAAACAAGATCATGTCTAGAAGTAGCTCAAATCCGCTCACGACTAGAATAGCAAAACAAGATTATTCAATTTTGACATGATTTTAGCAAAGACTTACAAAAAATAAACTCAATTCTAAATGCACGTGCTCTATCATGGACCAAATGAGCAATCAAAGTAGAAACATGTAACAAATGTACAAGCTAAGCCATATGTAAGGACCTTTTTGCTCAAAATTACTAGGCATTTTGCTCATTTTTTTTCTTTTCGCAATCTTCAGATTTTGGAGAGCAATTGCTAATAAAGCACACCCCAAGGGTAACCTGCGATGGCCTCCTAGGTCACCCTCCTCCTCGTGTTTGTTTGCATTTTTTTTTCTATTTTTTTCTTTTGCCTTTGCCATTTCTTTTTTTTTGTTTTTCCATATACATGAGCAAGGTCAAGCAATCAAGTTAGTTTAAACAAGTTACACGGGTGCACAATTAATGCCCAAAGGACCACATGTTAAGCACAAACACCTAGAAATGAGACTAGCATGTAAGAACTAAGCACCTTATCAAGTTTTGCAAATCTTTTCAAAACATTTTTTCACTAGACTATCCATAGAAGATGTGTGCAATTTCAAAGACATGAGAAAGATTGAAGCAACCCTTTACTCGAGAAAACTCATCAATGCCCATAAGCATAAAAGACAAAGCTCGGAAATTAAAAACAACACTATATATGATATACATGATGCAAAGGAACCCAACTCCCCCTCAACACGCGAGTCAAAATTTTAGAGCAAACTTGGTTCCAATTTAATTAAGTCAAAATTGTAGCCACAAGAACCAATTTGAGAGAAATATGGAGTTGAAGACCTCACCAGATGAAATGAGCACCTACGGAGAGGAGACATATAGAGCGACATCTAGGATCAAACTCCCCCACAACCACAAGACAAGTAGGTCTACTACCTTGGCTGCTAGATGCAAACTACAGCTCTAGTCTACCCAAGTGCTCCTCACCTGCTAGACCTAGACAACTATGTGAACGACGTCTAACCAGAGGAGAGAAACTACCTATTACGCGTGATAGCAACCTGAAGCACAAGGAGACACGACAGTGCTGTAGCATGCCAAAACGCCAAGTGCTCAACTCTATCCAACTTGAAGCTCTAGCCCAAATGCACCCAAATGCAATGCAAGAATTAAAATGCAGATGGTAGTAAATTATATACATATATACAAAGCCCTTGCTCCCCCTCACTAGGTGCTACCCAGGCCCACTACCCAAGCTCCCCCCGAAGAGCTTCTAATCGAGGACTATCCAGCAGCTTGGTGAAGATGTCTGCAAGTTGGTAGTTGCTCTCGACAAACTGTAGCACAATGTCTCCTTTCTCCACATGGTCTCTCAGTAAATAGTAGCGAATGTTGATATGCTTTGTCCTTGAGTGTTGCACCGGGTTCTTTGCAATGTTGATTGCAGAGGTGTCGGGGATTAAATCACGGCCCATTGCCATGGCCCACTCCCTGACGGCCCAATCGAACAGTCTACCAGGGCCCAGCTCCCTGGAAGGTTCTATCTGGCCCATATCGCCCCGCCAACAAAGATCTGGCCGGCATGGTGCGAACGGCCAAGGAATCATGTTTGAGTCCGTCTCGAGCAGAGTTCTCAGACGGCTACGTGAAGACCCGGACGTGGTTTCCGGATTGGAGTAGAAGTCGTGATCCCCAAGAATTGGAGTATTCCTTATCTACCTCGGGATATATTTGGCATGTATGAGTTCATTACGCACTCGTAGTTAGCCCGCCCGATATTCCTTCGTAGGTCGGTTTGCTCAAGACTATATAAACAAGGCCCTACGGCGTGTAGAGGGGCTCTGCACTTGATCTTCGTGATTATTGCTTCCTCAGACACCATAATCTCGCCGAGACTTGTTCGCCTCGCCGAGCCACCTCTTGTATTCATCTCGATATATAAGAAAGGCCGGACGAGGGCTATTATCTCCCGAGAGGCCCGAACCAGGATAAAACTCGCTCTCCCTGTCATTTGTTGTTCGTGGTTGTTGGCGGTCTCCTATCTCAATCTTAAAGAACCTTAGCGATTTGAGATCGATATCTCAACCGCCGACAAGAGGTATTGTCACAAAGGAGTGGCACACTATCAAAAGTCAACCAAGTCACTTACGTTAACGAGTAGTTCTCGAACGAAGTCGATCAGATACGGTGTCGCTTAACTCTCTACGCACGTGCTTGAAGTCGCAAGTTCAGGTCTTCATGCATCGTCTGCACGGGCTAGGCGTCGCTCTTTCTCTTGTGCACCTATTCGAGTTCGCAAACTCAGTCCTCGAGCAACCGCACAACGGGGCTGGAGTTAGGCTGTTGCTTTACCGTTTTTCTTAAACTTTCTAGCGCTTCGCTTTGCTCTTGGTTTCTGCTTGTCCTTGTCTTTTGCTGCTCTCTTTTGCAGAAAAGCCGCTCGAAAAGCTACTTGGTCGACTCTCGCTCGATTCAAGCGCCGCTTTCGGCGGTCTTGAGTCGCTTCGGCCACTCCTCAAGGACCGCTCTCCTCGGTCGATTGGGACTAGAGCTGAATTTCGCAACTCCGATGCGTTTTCAGTTTTTAGTTCCTTTCCTTAGCGTTGGTTTTCCAAAACCTCGTTGATCTTTCGCCCCGTGAGCGCTCCCAGCGTCTGAGCATGTCTTTTATCCGGCGACGACCTATATGGCTCCGGTAAGCAAGCGGTGCACCACCGAGGAGTTCTCGCCACCGTAGTCGATTCTCATCGCAACGGGCATGCCCATCGTAGTCGATTCTCATCACAACGGCACTCTGGCGCTGGTTCCACACCCGCCAAGGCAACACTAACGCTGCACGGGTCCATGCCCGGATAAGATTTCGCCAGACGCTTTTGCTCGCGCTAAGGTCCCGATCGCCTTCCACGGTTAGCGGTCTTAGCCACGCTGGGCTGCACTTGCCCACACACGCCTTTTTATCCATGCTACGCCCTTCACCGCACGGTAATCCGGAGCAATGCACCACCAACGGAGTCCCGCCCACCGTAGTCGATTCTCATCGCATAACGGCACTCCTAGCGTCGGTTCCGTGATTCGCCGCGGTGACACTAACGCTATCGGGGACGACGCGGAAAAATTATGTCTTGCGCGGTAGGTCGTCTTTTGCGTGTTTTCCAAAACTCGCTTTGCTCTTCTTAGAGCCTTTTCTTGCTCTCTTTTTCCCTTGCCGCTTGTTTCTTGTTTGTCTTCCGCAGGGATACAGGGGAGCGTAACGCCGACTCGGTGATGGTCGTGGACGAGGTTCCGTGCTTCCCCACCAAAGCCGATGTCCAGACGCTCTCTTCCCGGTTTGTTCGCGCATGCCTGTGGACCGATTCACTCTACCCGCAGATGATTTCTTGCCTTTGCCCGCAGACGCGACCTTCACAATTCAGCTAAGTCAAGGTAGTGCGCCACCAACGGAGTCCCGCCCACCGTAAGCGATTCTCATCGCAACGGCACTCAAGCGCCGGTTCAAGACTCGCCAAGACAACGCTAACATCGCCGCAAGGAATACGTCATGGGTAAAGCGTTGATTTCACACGCTCTCTTGCGGCTCGATCGCATCGGGTTGTGATTCACCTCGACCGCAGTTCTTCGACCGAGCGCGATTCGTCCCTCGCGACGAGCTCCGTGCTCGGGGTGGATCACCTCGCACGGCAGCTCTTCGCCCGGAGCGCTGGCTCTACCGAGTACGTCTTCGCTGGTCGCATTTTCGGTTCCTTTAACGAGCTCCGTGCTCGGGACCGGATCTTTACTCGTTCCTTCGACGAGCTCTACGCCAGGGACTGGGTCACCTTCCTCGTATGCATTGTGCGCTCTCGCACACGATCCACGTGCGGGGCACATCACCTCGCTCTGAAGCGCGACCTTCGCCGAGAGCGCAATCCCTATTTCCTCTGCAAGCTCTAGCCCGAGAGGTGGTTCCCTATCTTTCCTAGGCATCTGAATGTTCGGATGCAGCAAAGACGAGTCCATCTCGCGACTTGCTATGTTCATTCTCCCGAAGATCCGATCTTACCGGATGCGGTGGTACGCTTTTGACTACCAAGAAGTCAATCCTCCTTGGTGACGTTCAGCCTCAAGGAGATGATTCACCTCGACCGGCAGCTCTTCGCCGAACGCGTCCGTCCCCGTGATGGCTCGCGCTTGAGGACTGGATTTCGATTTAGATCGAAGGCCGAGTGCTCTGCTTTCGGACAGATGTTGCTTCGCCGACGAACGGAGTTGCTCAAAGATCGATCAGTTTGTCGGTCTGAACAAGTCTTGTTCGGTTGAACCATGACATGTTCGGTCACTTGTTGCATGTCTTTATAGCAAGATAGTTTCCTTTCGTGACTTGGAGTCTCAAGAGGATGACCCCACTCTAGTGAGTCCTTCCACTTGAGTCTCGGGGCTAGCCGTCGGGGATTAAATCACGCCCATTGCCATGGCCCACTCCCCGACGGCCCAATCGAATAGTCTACCAGGCCCGGCTCCCGGAAGGTTCTATCGGCCCATATGCCCCGCCGAACAAGATCTGGCGGCATGGTGCGAACGCCAAGGAATCATGTTTGAGTCCGTCTCGAACAGAGTTCTCAGACGGCCACGTGAAGACCCTGACGTGGTTTCCGGATTGAGTAGAAGTCGTGATCCCCAAGAATTGGAGTATTCCTTATCTACCTCGGGATATATTTGGCATGTATGAGTTAGACACGTACTCGTAGTTAGCCCGCCCGATATTCCTTCTGTGAGGTCGGTTTGCTCAAGACTATATAAACAAGGCCCCTACGGCGTGTAGAGGGGCTCTGGCACTTGATCTTCGATATTGCTTCCTCAGACACCATAATCTCGCCGAGACTTGTTCGTCTCGCCGAGCCACCTCTTGTATTCATCTCGATATATAAGAAAGGTGGACGAGGGCTATTATCTCCCGAGAGGCCGAACCAGATAAAAACTCGTCTCCTGCTCACGTTGTTCGTGGTTGTTCGGCGTGTCTCCTATCTCAATCTTAAAGAACCTTAGCGACTTGAGATCGATATCTCAACCGTCGACAAGAGGTATTGTCACAAAGGAGTGGCACACTATCAAAAGTCAACCCGAAGTCACTTAGAGTGGAGCACAGCCAGATTACCTGACTACAGCAAGAAGCCGCAGCCACATACTCGGCTTTAGCTGTTGACTGTGCAACACTTGTTTGTTTCCTCGAGGACCAGGAGCCAAGAGAAGTTTCAAGGAATTGACACGTGCCTGAGGTTCTCTTTCTATTTATCCTATAGCCTGCGAAGTCAGCATCAGAGAAGGCTCGAAGGGATAGACAGGAGGCCGAAGAGAACCACAAAACAAAATCAGGGTAGCCTTGAGATAGCGAAGGATTCGCTTTAAAACTTGGAGATGAGAGCTCTTAGGAGCGGCCTGGAAGTGGGTGCACATACACATGACGAAATGTATGTCCAGCCTAGACGAGGTAAGGTATAGCAAAGAGCCAATCAAGTTGCGATACTCCTTCTGGCTAACCGATTCTCCATTCTCATCAGGATCAAGTACAGTGTTGGTAGCCATTGGAGTAAACACAGGCTTGCAATCGAACATTTGAAACTTCTTGAGCATGTCCAAAGTGTATTTGCTTTGGTGGAGGAGAGTGTCTTCTGGGGTCTGTTTGACTTGGAAGCCTAAGAAGAAGTTCAGCTCTCCCATCATGCTCATTAGAATTCAGAACTCATCACATGGGCAAATTCTGAAACTAGCATCTGGGTAGAACCGCTAAAAACTATGTCATCCACATAGATTTGGACTAGAAAGAAATCCTGATCTACCCTCCTAATTTATAGAGTATTATCTACTCGCCCCATCACAAAACCATCCTCCAGGAGATAGGACTTAAGCCTCTCATACCAGGCCCTCGGCGCTTGCTTAAGTCCATATAATTCCTTATCGAGCTTATAAACATGGTTTGGATACTTGGGATCCTCAAACCCTGGGGGCTGCCTCACATATACCTCCTCCTTGATGTAGCCATTGATGAAGGCACTTCGAACATCCATTTGATATAGCTTAAGTCTCTTGGATGCCATTAAGGCCAGGAGGATACGTATAGAATCATGCCTAGCAACCGAGGCGTAAGTTTCATCAAAGTCAACCCTGTCAACTTGAGTGAAACCCTGAGCCACCAACTTAGCTTTATTTCTAATCACTACTCCATCTTCATTCTACTTGTTTTTGAACACCCACTTCGTGATAATGATGTTGTGTCCAGACAGGGGTTCAACAAGCTACCACACCTTATTTCTCTCAAAGTTCTCTAACTCCTCATGCATTGCATTCACCCAAGATGGATCCGCCAAGGCTTGTGTGATGTCTGTCAGTTCGAAGGAGGCAACAAAGGCAGCTGATAAGCATAGGAGAGAAACACCTAACTTCTATCGGGTGACCAGCCACTCAGTCACATCCCCAATCATCTGCCTAGGAGGGTGGATCTTTTGTATATGGCAAGGAGCCCCATAAGTGACCTCTACCTCAGGAGTTGGAGAGGTAGGAGCGGTGTTACTAGGCGAATCAAATTCTACAGGTAAGATCCTAGGAGAAGCAGAGGGTAAGCGTTGAGACGAGGCAGACGGTGTGGGACCGTCAAGTGGAACTGGAGTTGATGCAGGAGGCACTGCTGGTGGAGCTAGATCGAGATCATGACATGAAGAGTCATCATCTCCCCTAATCTTCTCTTCAACAAAGATAGGCTCAAAGGAAAGATTTGACTCAGAAATATCCAGCCTAGCCCTAGGGTTAGTCTCATCAAAAGTGACCTCACAAGTCTCAACCACTCTTTGCTTAGCCAAATCCCAACCTTGATAAATTGAGGAGGAAGCAGTATACCCCAAGAAGATTCCATCAGAAGAGCGAGACTCAAACTTGTCCAAATTTCCATGTTTGAGAATGAAACATTTGCAACCAAACACCCTAATATGTGAAACTGTCGGCTTGCGACCATATCTGAGCTCATAGGATGTTCGGAACAACTTGGACCTCAAGAAGACTCGATTAGACATGTAACATGTAGTGGCAATTGTCTTAGCCCAAAACTTTCTTGGAGTCGAGTAATCATCAAGCATTGTTCTAGCCATGCCCACAATTGTGCGATTCTTCCTCTCCACAACGCCATTTTGTGTGGGACGTGTGGAGAAGAATACTGATGTTCAATTCCAAATCTGTCATGGAGCTTTTCAAAAGAAGCATTTTTGAACTCAATGCCATTGTTAGTGCGAATTGCTCGAAGGGCACCGGGAAATTCAATAGAGAGTTTTCGATTCAAGTTTTGAAAATGATCAAAAGTTTCTTCTTTGGTGACCATGAAGTAGACCCAAGAATAATGAGAGTAATCGTCAACAATCACCAGAACATACCATTTTCCACCCACAAATTGCACACGAGCCAGACCGATAGTGTCCATATGGAGTAATTGCCCCGGTGCATCAGTCATTATCATTGTGACTGGTGGATGAGAAGCAACGACCATTTTGCCATGTCGGCATGGTGCACAAACCAAGTCATTGACCCTATTGAGCTTGGGCAAACCACAAATGAGATCCTGGTTGCTCACTCTGGTCAGGTGATCAAAACCAATGTGACCTAGTCTTTGATGCCAAAAAGAAATGTCATGAGTCTCAGAAGCAAGAAAACAATGGGAAGATCCAACTGAAGAGGTGTAATCAAGTCGAAAAATCATACCCACACGGTGAACTCCACACACAAATTCTCCAGAGAAAGTGAGAATGCAGCAGTTTTCTTTTCGAAACCTTACCTCAAATCCCTCATCGGTGAGTTGAGAAACCGAAAGCAAATTGTACTGAAGCTTACTCACAAAAGCCACATCCTTAAGGACGATTGTCTCACTCACCTTAATAGAACCTCTGGCTAGGACTCGACCCTTTGAAGCATCTCCAAAGGTGATCTCCTCACCGTGGGGCTCCTAGGTCAGGGAAGAGAACCACCTAGAGTTTTCGGTCATATGCCTACAACACCCGGAGTCAATGAGCCACATTTGGTTCTTCCCTGCCCGACGCACCAAGATCAATAAGAGAAATGATGTGGCTCAGTATTGGGATGAATTAGTGCTGATATGTGAATCAAATACTAAGCTACACCATTTGTGGTGCCTGACTGAACTCTCACAAACTCAGATTTGTTGTCGTTAAAATGTGCCGGCGTGAGATGGGTAGAAGCCCGCTGTGAGACGAAGGCTGGAGTCGCCTACATCCGCAATTCTAGCCTACCATTGAACCTTCTACCGCCTGAAGGGAATTCCTAACGCAATTGTGTACCTCCACTGAAGAAAGGAGGCATGCCCTGACATCTTTGGAATCCCTGGCCACGATCGAACCTAGGTGAAGTCACGAAAGCAGGAGTTCGTGCACCAAGTCCTAGTCGTCTGACAGTCTGGTGGAACTGCTGTGTGGAACTTGTCTGTTAGCAGTGGGAGCCTTAGAACCACTCGGAGGTTGGTAGGAACTCTGAACGGGTCTAAGATCCTCGGCACGCTGAACCCTATCCTTCCTAGCGAGCCTGAAGCACACACTGATCAAATGCCCTTCCCTCTTGCACTACTTTCAAAACTGCTTCTCCTTCCTAGGGAGAGAAGGCCTAGTCTCAGGAGTTTTCTGTGTAGTGTCCTTAAGTGTGGTTTCCTTCTGAGCAGGAGTCTTTGGAGTGCTACTCTTCTGAGCAGAAGTGTCTGAGGTGACCTCCTTCTAAACAGAGAAGCTTGTTTGCACCACCAAAGGAGACCTAAAGAAGGTAGTCTCAGGAACTTCTTGCCGCACAATTATTTTCTTACCGTCTTTGTCGAAACTGGCTACCATGAGAGGATGTTTCTTAATGTGCTGAAGCCAATTGAAGCCTAGACCCCCTACCGTTGGAAATTTTGCTTTGGTCAAGAATCAAGTTCAATTGTCTTTTGCCTCCAACGAACTTCTCAAGAGTGCTCACAAGATACTCACACTCTTCATGAAGTTTTGGGAAAAACTCACAAGTGGGAGAAAATGAATTTTGAACCCTTTTGCCATGAAGCCTACAACACCTGTCGCTAAGCATTTCTACTTCCTTCCTAAGAGCTTGGCAAGATAAGCATTGAGCATTTCTAAGGCTTGTTAACTGTCTTTCTAGCCTAGCGCACATCTCATATACAGCCTTGTCATATTAACCTCTATCTCTTCACACCTAGAGCAAGTAGAGCAATCAAGCAAGGCAGACTTCAATTCTCCTATCTCATTTTGCAAGTTCATGTAGTCCATTTTCAGCAAGAAACAAATCTCACAGTTTTCAGTAGACACATATCCAGGTACACTATTGTTCTCACTTGAAATAGCAGGGTCCTTATTTGCTCCATGCTCTATACAGCTCTCATCTGAGCTGACAGGGTCCTTATGTGTGTCAAGTGTCATGTGCACAGAATGATCAGGACAGATCATAGCATTAGCAAGTTCTTTCTTAGCATTTTCAAGTTCAAGCAATAAGTTAGAGTTACTCCCCTAAGCAAGTGCAATTCAGATAGCACACTATCATGAGTTGTCCTTAGTTCATTCAGTTCATCAATCACCTTTTCACACTCATTCCAACCATCATATTTACTAGGCATAGGATCAAAACTAGTTCTCAATTCATCTAGCAAGAAGACAAGACTTTCTTCTCCTTTTCTAAGTCCCTATACTCAAACTGGAGTTTACGATGAAAATCCATGAGATTGTCGAAGGCAAGACGTACCTCTTCATAGGTTGGTTCATCATCTTCATTTCGGAATCGGGGTATCAGTCATCATCCTTGTTGCCGTCGTTGCTTTCCATGAAGCACATCCCGGCGTACTCGTTGTCGTCGTTCTCTGGCTTGTCATCTTCTCCGCCATCATCACTTAGGAGGTCATTCACGTCGGTGATGCTCAGTCCATCAAGAGCTGCTAGCACCTTCTTGAACACCCTTCTTCCATTTCAGTATTTCACGTTCTTCTTGTTCTTTTCTTCGGGCTTCTTGTTGCAGTTCTTGTCATTGTAGTCGTTCTTTCTTCTCTCCAGCTTGGGATAGTCACGACGAATGTGACTTGCGTCGTCGTGCTCAAAGCACCTTGGGGGTCCTTTCTGTCCCGTCCTCCTCTCTTTTGCTCTCCGGAAAGCATAGCTGAACTTTCTAGCCAACAAAGAAAGCTGCTCCTCGGGATACTTGTCCATCTGTTCTTCGGATAGATCACACAAGATAGCAAGAGAGGGATTGCTCCCAACACCAGAAGAACCAGAGGGGTCAGAAATCAAACCCAATGAGTGAGAACCTTCGTCTCTCATATCATGCTCAAGTTAACATGTTTTGAGATTGGAATCGAGACCATCAAGAGTGAGCTTGGTCAAATCTGCCACTTGCCTGATGACGGTGACATTCCTGGCCTAGATTTTAAGATCCAAAATGGAAAGAAAGTGTCGAGCGTTCTTCGAGTCGTCATAGGTCGTGCCGACAGACCGGAGATCCGTTTTCGTGAAGCGACCAAAGCACGAATCAAGACTCTCAATCGGTTATACTCTCTCCTGAACTGGTATTGTCTCATAGTTTGAATCTGAGTCGTCCCCTCATGGTAAGCAATAAGGGTGGTCAAGATTTCGTGAGCAGTGGGAAGATGTGAAGCTCTCTCATATTCATTCCTACCGAAACCTGGAATGAGGAAATTTCGAGCCTTGTCATTCAATTCAACATTGGCTTGGTTTGTGACATTAATTTCCTCATCCTTGGGCACCTTGTAAGCATCTTTCACTTTTAGCCAAATTTGAAGCCTTGTGCCTTGATAAATGACTCCATCCTTGCCTTTTGAAAAGGAAAGTCGGCTCCGGAGAAAATTGGGGGCTTGGTGGAGTACTTTTAATCCACCATAGCAACGACACGGGAAAGGCTCAAAAATGAGCGCAACAAAGCTCTGATGCCACTGAGGACTCAAGTTATGGCCTCCAGGGGGGTGAATAGAGCCAATTCGATTTTAGGCCCACAATAATGCTCTCACCCAACACAACCTCTCTCCTTAGCCAAAATATGCAAGAACTTCCTTGTGAGCAATTCACCAAACACGTTGTTAACGTGATACCAAGAACATAAGCCAAGGTAGATCCAAGGGGTGGAAGGTGATTACGATGATCCCAATATGAGTCCCCAAAGTTGGTTCATCGGATTAGCTCTTGGAACCCCCAAAGTGTGAACCTTCTTCCTTGTAGGCAAAAGAGCAAACACTTGGTGGGTACTAGTTCAAGAACGCCACTTCTATGCAAGCCAAGGGGTGGAAAGAGGTCATGGAGACCCTCTAATGATTTCCGTATGGATGGATTAAAAAGGGAGCTCCTAGAACACTCCCAAATCAATCAAATAAAGCCCAATCAAAAATATCCCAGAAATTCCTGCGAAAATCCCGAAAAAGGAAAAATCTCCAAAAACCAAGGGAATTGTGGACTATATGGGCCCCGGGTATCCTCTAGTAGGCCCATACGGGAGCAGATAGGGGGCGATCCAAGTCGGCCGGTTGTGGATAAAGACCACTCGGGCTACATGTGCCTTAAGCTCCAAGGAAGTTCCCGAGGATCTGATCTAGCTCCATGTAATTAGGAGATCAACACATGCACGACATGTAACAGCATAATAGAATTAGCAATCGTATACCACGTGCTATCCTGAAACTCTATCTCCCCCCAACATATAGCATCATCTTGCGTCCCGCATCTTGATCCACCATATAATCCCATAGCACAGGAAGTAGGGTATTACCTCCTCCGTTGAGGGCCTGAACCTATATAACCCTGTCTTGTGTTACCATCTGGCTTAGTTCTCGATTAGCGTCCCCTTGTACAAATTCATTGCCGGCGGTGACCCCCGATTAGTCACCAATGACGGCCAGCGCACTGTAGGGTCGGCGCCACAAGATCATCTCTCAAGTCAGATGGCTTCTTGGAGATCGCCGTACGTCGACATGAGGCTGGGAGAGTCTCTTCATTTCGGCACCCTGGACTTTATCGCCGACAGCATTGGCAATCTTCACCTCTCTCCCCCTGGAGAGATTCCTTCGCAAGGAGGCGCGCGCAATCAATGCGACCCATTGCCTTTTGGCTTGGAGAATTTAGCAAGCGCCTTCAACGAATTGACCCCCTCGCTGTTCGCCTTCGCACCTCCTCCCGAGGAAGACGAGAAAGAACTCGGCGAGCTCAACCGTATGGGCGTGGATTGTATTCTGCCCAACAACAACATAGTGCCTTCGGCTGGATTTCCCCTCGGACTCGAGAACTTCGCTACTGTCTCCGTACGGATCTCATCTGAGATTTGGATGGGAGATAACCAGTCGGCAAGCGCGCCAGATCCACTCGAATCAGCTCCATCTATGTTCGTGGGTGTCAACAATGCTGGCCAACTCATTGGACAGAGCGAACAAGTTAGCCTCTCCGTTTCTGACTCCGAGTCCGACGGGAGCGCGAAGATTCGTAATTAGCGAGAGGTTTTCGTCCTAGGCGCGGACGATCACCACTCTACTTCTCCGCTTGCCGCGTACGCAGAAACCGACACTGGCGTAAACCCGATCTCGCCAAAGTGAGAACCAAGATCGTGATACGCCAACTTCGCTCAGGGTCGCGACGTCTAGAACGAAGCCGGCGTGGTGAAGCTAAAGGATCAGGAGGTCTACACGACTCCCCAGGCGAATGTCATCGCCTCGAAGACTCTTCTCGAGACCATCGCGCCGCAACTTCTAGAAGGCAGCCCGTTCGCCCAGACCCTCGCTCAAGCGACGGCCATGGTGGAGATGGCTGCCATACAGCAAAACGAGGTGATTCCTGCTCCGACCGCATCGGCTCGCAGCCGCTCTACGTGCAATCGGAACCGGGCTCGAGCCTCCGCGGCCGGCGATTCCCATCAATCGCCTGCCCACGATCTTCGTCAAGACATTGAAGCCAAGCGGCGGGAGCGCAGTAACGGCGAGCGGAACTCTCATGGCCATCATAGCCGTCGCAACGATGACCAAGCCGAGAGCACCGCCAGTCGGCGCGACCACCGTCAGGAGCAGCGTCAAGGCCCGTGGCGGGAGCGTCGTAGTAGATCCCCGAAGCGGAGGCGACCACGACCGTTGGAGGGGATTCGGGCCTTCACCCCGGATCTTCGCCGAGTGGTTTGGCAGGATGGTTTCAACCTCAAAGGCATCGACAAGTTCGATGGCAAGAGGGACCCAAAGAACTGGCTGCAGGTTTATGCCTTAGCAGTCAGCGCGGCAGGAGGTGATCAAAACGTCATGGCAAACTACTTGCCGGTCGCTTTGACCCTAACCGCCCAGACCTGGCTAACCGAACTCCCGGAGAACTCTATCAAGTCTTGGGACGACCTCCAGGAGCAATTCATCGCCAATTTCCAAGGGACCTGTGAAAGGCCCGAGGGAGATGGGAGATTGGACAATTACACCGACGCAAGAACGAGACTCTTCGTGAGTTCATCAAGCGCTTTACCAAGAAGAAGAACGAGATCCGGGATGTTTCGGAGCAAACAGTCATCGATGCCTTCTTCGCCGGATGCAAATCCGAGAAGTTAATCAGGCAGATGACCCGGGACCCCCCGCGTAATCTCAAAGCCATGTTCACAATGGCGGACCAGGAGGCCAAAGCCGAGGAGGCCATCGCGAATCATCATGGCGGCAATGACGGAGGCCCCAAGAAGAAGCCTAACGATGAGCAAGGAAAATCCAAGGACAAGAAGCGAAAGGGGGAAGACATGGTTGCCAATATGGAGCGTAACCGACCTAAGCCCCTCAACGACAACGACTATAAAAAAGTGATGGATTCAGTATGTCCCTTCCATCCTCGAGGAAAGCACTCTGCCAAAGACTGCCTTATTCTGCAGAAGTTTGCAGAGAGTTCGAACCAGTCGGCTAAGGGCGGTCAGGGCAAGAAACCCGATGGAGATTACCAGGACGCTGAGCGCGAGATCAACTACATATTCGGGGGCTCCGATGCGTACGAGTCCAAGCGGAAGCAAAAACTTACCACTCAGGAGATCAACGCTATCCTGCCCGTGACTCCAAAGTACTCGCGCTGGTCCGAGGTGCCCATCACCTTCGACCGATCGACCACCCGGATCGGATCGCTTTCCTCGAGGTATCCTCCGTGTTGATCCGGCCGGCGAGGAAGCAAACTAAAAAGGGTTCTGGTCGATGGCAGGAGCGGGATTAACGTCCTTTTCGTCAAGACCCTGGACCAGCTGAATATTCCACGTTTTGAGCTACGGTAGGGATTGTCTCCTTTCCACGGGGTAATCCCCGGGACGTCCGCGATACCACTCGGACAGATCTCTTTGCCCGTCACATTCGGGGCTAAGGATAACTATCGGACAGAGAGTCTGAGCTTCGAAGTGGCTGATTTCGAGACGGCGTATCATGCCATCTTGGGAAGGCCGGGGATCGCCAAATTCATGGCTGTTCCCAACTACACTTATCTCGTCTTAAAAATGCCAGGTCCCAATGGTGTAATCACCCTTCCTGGTGACGTTAAACAATCCTCGCCTCAGGATAAATAAAGTCGTGAGATGGCGCAGTAATCGGACTCATCTCACGAGATGGAAAAGATCCGACTGGAGGTTGCATCCCTTCAGGAGGAGGGGGACGTCCCCGCCAAAAAGCAGGCCAAAACATCCATCCAAGCAGCCGAAGAAACCAAGAAGATTCTGTTGGACCCGTCTAATCCGGCCACGACGGCCGTGATTGGGACAGGGCTTGATAGCAAATAGGAAGACGCGCTCGTCGCTTTCCTCCGGTCCAACTAGGATGTGTTCGCATGGAAGCCTTCGGACATGCCTGGTGTTCCGAGGGAGGTGATCGAGCACTCTCTCCATGTCAACGAAAAGGCGAAGCCCATCAAGCAGCGCCTACGAAGATTTGCTCCAGATCGGAAGGACGCCATACGGAGCGAAATCATCAAATTGTTGGCCGCTCGGTTCATCAAGAAGGTGTATCACCCTGAATGGCTCGCCAATCCGGTCTTGGTGCAGAAGAAAAACAAGACATGGCGGATGTGTGTCGACTACACGGACCTCAACAAAGCATGCCCCAAGGATCCTTTTGGGCTCCTCCGCATCGATCAAGTGGTGGATTCCACCGCCGAGTGCGAGCTCCTGAGTTTTCTGGACGTCTACTCAGGCTACCATCAGATCAGTCTGAAGGAGGAGGATTGCATCAAGACGTTGTTTATTACGCCTTTTGGTGCTTTCTGCTATATCACAATGTCATTCGGGCTGAAAAACGCTGGCGCGACTTATCAGCGCACCATACTGCGGTGTTTTCACACTCAGCTCGGACGCAACGTGAAGGCATACGTCGACGACGTCGTCATAAAAACAAAATTCAGATGGGATCTCATAACAGATCTGACCGAAACATTCGAAAGCCTAAGAGCATATCGGATGAAGCTAAATCCCGATAAGTGTGTTTTGGGGGTTCCGTCTGGTAAACTACTCGGATTCATCATCTCCAATTGAGGGATCGTAGCAAATCCAGAGAAAGTCAACGCCACCATTAAGATGAAGCCCCCGGCTAATAAGAAGGATGTGCAGAAGCTCACTGGATGCGTCGTGGCACTTAGCCGATTCGTTTCCCGACTCGGGGAGCGAGGCATGCCTTTCTTTAGGCTCTTACGTCGACAAGACAATTTTCAATGGACAGCGGAAGCACAGGAAGCCTTTGAAGATCTAAAAAGGTTCCTCACCACGCCTCCAGTGTTGGTCCCTCCCATGCCCCAGGAGCCCCTCTTACTCTACATCGGCGCAACGACTCACGTCATCAGCAGCGCTTTGGTAGTTGAGCGAGATGAGGAGGGCTCCCTCCAGAAGGTACAGCGTCCGGTCTACTTCGTAAGCGAGGTATTGGGTGAATCAAAAACAAGGTACCCACAAGTTCAAAAGCTTCTGTATGCTGTGTTACTCACATCGCGGAAGCTCAAGCACTATTTCCAAGAGCATGAAATTTCGGTGGTCACCACTTTCCCGCTTGGAGACATACTTCATAATCGGGAAGCCACTGGGAGGATTACCAAGTGGGCAGTTGAGTTTCGAGCCTTTGAAATAAAGTTCAGGCCTCGACTAGCCATCAAATCTCAAGCGTTGGCCGATTTTGTCGTCGAGTGGGCAGAGGCTCAGACCCCAGCAGCAAAGGTGAATCTCGAGTATTGGACAATGTACTTCGATGGTTCCCTCATGCTCAGCGGTGCGAGGGCTGGGATTTTGCTCATATCACCTACTGGAAAGAAGCTACGCTACGTCCTCTAGATACTGTTTCCCGTCAGCAACAACGCCGCCGAGTACGAGGCACTCATCCACGGGCTACGCGCTGCCATATCGCTTGGCGTCAGGCGGTTAATGGCGCGCAGGGATTTCCAACTTGTGGTCAACCAAGTTCAAAAGGAGTGGTCTTGTATTGGCGACAGCATGGCGGCTTACTGTCAGGAGGTACGAAAGTTAGAAGACAAGTTCAACGGATCGAGCTTACACGTGTTCGCCAAGAACAACGGAAGCAGACGAGCTAGCGTGGATGGGATCCACTCGGGCTCAGGTCCCGAGTGGTGTTTTCGTCCAAGAACTACGCGCGCCGTCCATCAAGCTACCACCTGCACCGGGAGAAGATCAAGAGAAGCAGCCAGAACCCAATGCAGAGGTATTCACAATCAACCCTGGGTGGACTCAGCCTTAGATTATCTTCTTTGTGATGAGCTGCCCGAGGATCGAAGCCTTGCCGAGTGCATTACACGCCGAAGCAAAAGCTACAAGGTAGTCGGGGACGAGGATTTCAGAAAAAGCAGTTCCGGGGTACTAAGGCATTGCATATCCGAGCAAGAAGGCAGAGATCTACTCAATGAAATCCACTCGAGGGAATGCGGGCACCACGCAGCAACCAGCACCCTGGTGGGCAAAGCCTATCGGCAAGGATTCTTCTGGCCATCTGCGGTCACAGATGCGGAAGACATAGTACGCAGATGTGACGGATGTCAGTTCTTTGCACGACAAATTCACATGCCAGCGCAGGATCTATCGACAATTCCGATCTCTTGGCCCTTCGCCGTTTGGAATCTCGACATGGTGGGCCCCCTCCAGCGGGCACAAGGCGGATTCACCCATCTCTTCATGGCCATTGACAAGTTTACTAAGTGGATTGAAGCCAAGCCGGTTGCTGTCATCACGGCGGCCAAGGCACGCAAGTTCTTCCGGACATCACAGCGTTTTACGCATCTAATCGCATCATCACCGACAATGGCGTTCAGTTCAAAAGCAGCGAATTTTAATATTGGGGCGAGGAGCTGGGCATCAAGATCAACTATGCCTCGGTGGCCCACCCAAGGAGCAACGGACAGGTTGAGCATGCCAATGGATTGGTGCTACAAGGGCTTAAAGCCTGAATCTTCGATCGCCTAAAGTCAGACGCTACGCTACTGGTCAAGGAGTTGCCTTTGCGTTCGGGCTTAGAACGACCCAAGCCGAGCAACCGGGCAGACATCCTTTTTCCTAGTCTATGGCTCAGAGGCGGTCCTCCCGACTGAATTGAAGTTCCGATCCCCCCGGGTCGCCGGTTTCGACGATAATTAGTCGGATGAAGCAAGATATGAAGACCTCGATCGGCTCGAGGAAGCCAGGGAAGCAGCAATGATCCAGTCGGCAAAATACCAACAGGGCATGCGTCGCTATCATCAACAAGAACATACGGGCCGCATTCTCCAAGGGGATCCGTCCTCCGGCGAATCGAAGCACGAGCATAAACTCTCCCCACTCTGGGAAGGCCCTTACGTGATCGCTGAGGTGACCCGCCCAGGGGCTTACCGGCTACAACGTGAAGACGGATCTGAAGTGCCAAATACCTGGAACATCGAGCAGCTACGTCGTTTTTACTCTTAAAGTTCTGTATTCAGGCAGCATGTAATTAGTTCCCTACTTTTGACTTGCTACTCGGCCGTAAACGACCAAGCAGTAAGTCGGGGGCTACACTAAATAGTGTGCGGAGTCAACCGCACCCTATCTTATTAATAAAAGTTGTTTTCTCTTTACATGTGTTGACCAAATTCGGGTATTATGAAATTTCTTGAGTAATGGCGCTTATGTGTCCCAACGACAACGTTTAGCTACTCCGTAGTTGCATGGGGAGAAAGCCAAGTGCTAATTCCTGGCACTCGGGAGCTGGACCAGTCGGCGGATGCGTTTCATGAAAAAGGATAAGGCGTACTATTCAGATAAACCGGATCACCAGTATTGAGGATCAATCGAGTGTTTCCATTACAGATACATCTACAAGTCCAAGTGATCTACAATATGGCTAGCAGTCGGGCGGACTTCTTTCAGTAGCGCACAGGCCTTCTCCTTAGTGCGTGCAAATCGTTCCTTCACAGCCTCGCAGTCTAGGCGGGGGAAGTTGGACTTTGCGATTGCAAGGCCTTAGCTTGTGCATGTTATGGCTGCTTCTCACGTGAAGACCTTGATCCGCTTAGGAACATCATCAAGGCGGGCCACAAGGAGGTCGGAATCAGTCGGCAGCTCTTCTTCAGGATAAAGGCGTTGTAGCGTTGGGACTATTCCTACTAGAGCACGGTGGCGAAGCTCATGGGCGGATCTCACCTCCTCGTCAAGAACCTAGAATTGTGTCCTGGTCTTCTGCCGATACTCTGCCTAACCAATCAGGTGTGATGCATCAGTCGGACTCCAGTGGGGTTGAGCCAGGGAGAACCAGTGGGGGAAAGTTACCTTCCAGCTCTTTAGCCGATTTCACGGCTTGAGTGTTGGCTCGGAAGACTTCTTCCTCCAGGGCCTTCTGCCTCGCCTCCAGTACTATATTCGAAGGCAAGTCTCAAGGATTATCATCCAAGGAGCATTGTTTTGATGAAGGTTTAGGACTATTCGGGATCTATACCTCGGATGGTGTTAGACTTTTCCACGTGGCGGAACCGGAGTTCAGTAATTTCTTGTTGGATCTCTGTGATCGGGCCGCGATATTGCGACTTGACGGCGTACAACGCGTTGTCGTATTCATCGCGCGTCTTCAGCTCGCCCATTGTTTTCTCCATACATATGGACTTCTGCCTTGACCTCTCTTTCATGCGCTGCATGGAGACGGGAGCGAGATTAGCGGGACTGTCTTATGCATAGCGAGGATTCAGGGCATGGAAAGGTTTTACCTTATATATCATGGCTTGTGCCGCTGCCATGTTGTCCAATACTTCCCATTCTTCGCCTTCGCTCGTCTGTCGACCAGAGTTCTCCATCCCTTCCTCCATTTCAGTCGGAGGGGTGGAGCGTGAGCTTCGGTAGAGGGGCGAGGAATCTCCTCGATTTCTGGTTCCAAGCTCCCTGGAGCAGGAGCTGGGATTTTCCCCTTTGCCAGCGGGGATCGGCGAGTGGCGGACGATGGGCCGGAGTCTTGGGGGCGCCGCATGCTGAGCCGAGTCCTTAGTAGATTGGGGCTTAACTTGGCAATTGGACTTCGGAGGGGCCGAGGCTGGCATCTCTTTGCCATGTGAGCCTGGCGGTTCATCATCATCTTCGACGGGTTTCTGAAAAGCGTTTGAAGATTATTCAAGATACAAATTCCTTGCAAATCATGAAGGGAAAATAGTGTGAGGAAATAACTCTGCGAAGACATAAAAGACTTAAACCCAAATCGGACGCCCGAATCACTCGGGCCCGAGCTGGGAGGCTTCTCTACCCCCGACGCGGCCGCTGGGCCAGCGGACTGGGGAGGCGGAGGACCTTGAGGGTGCTTCGCCTGGGCTGAGGGCGAACTCGTTGCTGGGCGGCGGCGGTGCATGAGCGGGACATTGTCATCGTCGTCATCCTCATCCGAGTCCCCTGAAATGATCCCCTTGCCTTTCTTGGTTGGAGGGGTGCTAGCCGAGTCCTCAGAAGGACGCTTGCGCAGTGCCTCCTTGTGGTGCGGAGCTTCTGGGACCGGATGGGTGGAGAAGAAGGCTTCATGTCCCTGCGGCATGTCAGACTATATTAGTTCTGGCCTTATCCTAAAAAACCGCGGTTGTGTTGAGAATGATCTTCTTCTTACCGCTGGTGGCAAATACGTCAGGTGGTACGCAGCCGGGCAGTCTGCAGGAACTATCTCCGAGCCCGGAGCGAAGAGCTCGACCACTCGGCTGATGATTTCCTTCTGCGAGAGGTTTTCACTGGATTCCCGAGTGGTGTCTTGCGGCCCCGAGTACTCAAAAGCGAGATGCACCCTCTCCTTTATAGGCTGGATACGGCGCTGGGTGTAGTTCTAGACCACCCCAATGCCAGTCAACCCAGCGGACTTAGCTCTGTGGAGAAGAACAAGAAGTTCCTTTACTTGGCCACCTTCGTCATCGGCGAGGAGAGAGGACCAGAGGATGGACTGGGGCACTCACGGAGAAGGAAGGAGGGCTTGAGGAGAGTTGGCACAAGAAACCATTCCGAAAGTGCCAGCCCTTATTGGAGGTTCTCAAAGGAATATCGAAATAATGCTTTCGGGCCCCTTCCCGCAATTGAAATCCCGCTCCGCCGGCGGCTTTGGGAGAATTCTTGTTGGGAAAGGGTTTAAGAAGGAAAAGATATCTGAAAAGGTCGAAATGAGGAGCGATCCCCAAATAGGCCTCACAGATGTGAATGAAAATCGCAATTTGGAAAATGGAATTGGGGTTCAAGTGCGAAACCTCTATCCCATAAAAATACAGTACTCCCCGAAAGAAAGGAAAGCAAGGAAGGCCGAAGCCACGGAGGAAGAAGGATTCGAAGACCACTACCTCGTCGGAGCGAGGAGTGGGGCAGGATTCGCCGGCGGCGGCGCGCCAAGACACAAACTCTTTGGAGGGGAGCACGCCGATGGAGACCAGAAAAGTGAGCAAGGTGAACTAATTTCGTTCCCCTGTTTCTAACTTATAGCAACGGGCAGTGTTTCGCATTCTGGGCCGGGCCTTAGTCACTGACGGTGGCAATGTGTTAAAATCAAGCCTAATTCGGCCTCGGTACACCCTGGAAGGCATATAACCGGAAGCGCCAAAATTAAAAGTATTTCACGGCATACCCCATGCTGGGTCACTAGCCAACTTCGCATGCTTGAGGTTGGGTGTTGGTGAAATTTGGGTCCAATTTCGGAGGTATGCCTTTTTATAAGGTCGCCAGTTGTACACCGCTACCCGGGTAAAAATGCCTCTCGGTCAAATTGCATCCAATCGGTACGCCCCTAGGGGCCTAGGTTGATCCCTTCCCTGGTTGGGACAGTACCACTATTGAAGGTGCGCTCTATGTCGGGCCGAAAGGCCGGTTCTTACAAGTTAAGGCCAGGCGTCCGATGCTGATATCCTTTGCAACGCTAAAATTACGGCATGCTGCAAGACAGAAGTTATAATGGCGTGGCTTAAGGCATGCCCCATGATGGGCCATTTGCTGCTTTTGCATTGTAAGTGACGGCGTGCTCTCCGCTCAACCACTGCGGATCACATCCCTATCAGATTTCTATCCTGCTAGCCGATCAGGTCGAGCTCAGTTCGATTTGAGCGTGGAACGCTGCAAGGAGCGACACACAGGGTTTATCCAGGTTCAGACCCCCTCGCGGGTAATAGTCCTACTCCTGCCGAGCCTTAGCTCTTTTCCGTGTTGTGGTTGTATGGAATGTGGTTACGGAAAGTTTCGAACCCCCTCTCCCTCCTCTCTCCTCCCCTTTTATACAAGCCTTGGACTGGAGGAGAGAGACGAGGGGTAGGCAAGATAAAGACGCTTGGTACATCGATAAGACGTGAGGGACGGACAGAGAAACGAAACGCGTTGCTATCAGGCCAAGACGGCGCCGCCACGCTGCGTTTCGCAAGTGGCTTCGACCCGCAGAACGCAGCGGCGAGATCGCGGGTGGCTCACCGCTTCTCCGACGCGGCGGCCAGCTTGAAGATGGCAAACTCTCTCTGCGGTTAATTCCGCTGCGCTACACAAGGATGCTGATCGGACCGCAGAGGTCAATGTGGCGGTAATCATCTCTTCATCTGTTTATCCGCAGAATGTCGCATTGAATGCGCCGTCCTCCGCAGCAAGGGGAGCTTCGCCCGAAGACTTTTTCGGACGCCTCGCCACGTGGGCCCCGCTGCGGTGGGGGGCCTTAGGGGCTTCGCCCGCGCTAGGGCTCGTCGCTCGCCGACGCGTGGAGCCCGCTCGATGCGCTGAAAGGCTCGCCCACGCGGCTGGGCTCGCTCGCCGCCGACGCGTGGGGCCTCGCCGGGCTCTGAGGGGCTCGCCACACGCTGGGGCACAGTCGCCACCGACGTGTGGGCCCGCCTCATGCATTCCTAGCCTTCCTTAGGACCCTTCATACCCCGGTATTTATTGCACCGACAGTAAGAGTGGATGCCAAGTAGCTGAATGCATCTGTTGAGGTGATGCGCCCAATAGGCCGAGCAAGCTGGAGTTTGGTACTACCAATCCAGGCGTTGCTTCAACACCAAAAACTTAAGATTTCTTGAGTTCTTTATAATCTCTTTTTTTGATTCTGAGTTATTGGTGAGACTAGCTCACGGACATCCGATTCGATCAGAAGCACTGGGGCTACTGTGGTCTATATGGGCCCCGGGTATCCTCTAGAAGGCCTATAAGGGAGCAGATAGGGGGCAATCCAAGTCGGCCGGTTGCGGATAAAGACTACTCGGGCTACGTGTGCCTTAAGCTCCAAGGAAGTTCCCGAGGATCTGATCTAGCTCCATGTAATTAGGAGATCAACACATGCATGACATGTAACAGCATAACAGAATTAGCTATCGTATACCACGTGCTATCCTGTAACTCTATCTCCCCCTACACTATATAAAGGGAGGGGGTAGAGGCCATCGGCAGAATAGAATAGACAACATATAGCATCATCTTCTATCCCGCATCTTGATCCACCATATAATCCCAGAGCACAGGAAGTAGGGTATTACCTCCTCCGTTGAGGGCCTGAACCTGTATAACACTGTCTTGTGTTACCATCTGGCTTTGTTCTCGATTAGCGTCCCCTCGTACAAATTCATTGTCGGCGGTGACCCCCCAGTTAGTCACCAGTCGACAGGAATAGCCAAGAACTATAAGGAGAAAGAGTAGTAGACTTGATTCATCACACAAGTGAGCATCTCATACATCAAATAAACATCATCCACACAAGAGCCAACGTCCGTCTTCCACGACACTCTGCCTGGTCGGAAGTCGAAGCCCAACCGTCTCGCACAACCTCGTGTCGTCCCGGACCCCGCGAACCTCTAGTTCGCGTCCTGACCTGTTGTCGATGACAAGCCGCTCCACCTGTACCAATTGGATTAGTCTGAACATAACAACCTACTTTCACCTGCATGATTAGTCCCAAATCAACGCAATTAAGCTTAAAGCAGCATGCCTAAGCCACCTGTCAAGGTCCTTAAGCCAACATGGTCACACTGCTGCAAATGGGCGCCTCCACCGGACGCGTCCGGCCGCCACGGAGAACCCTTACCTTTGCCCACCGTACCCCTCCGATGGCTGTAATTAATCGCCACCCGTGCGGTCTCTCCTCTCGGCCCAATATTTGTACCCCACCGGACGCGTCCGATCGCCCACCGGACCCGTTCGGTGGAGGTAATTAAATCCATAGACCGCGTCCTCTCCTCCCGGCCTCATTGCTCGAAATAAATCCACCCACCGGACACGTCCGGTCAGGACGCCATTTTTCAGCTCTGGGCAAATTCAAACTTTCGAATTCCCGCCAAATTGAAACACTTCAAAAAATACTCACATATGCACCCAAAAAGCCCTTTTCAATATCCCCATCACACCGGGACCCTCCACATGGTCCAACACTCTCCCTCCCTTTTTTCTCGCAAATCTTGGAGTTGAATGCGTGGGGAGCATGTTGTTGCAGCGCAGATGTTTTTGTTGCACCGCGTGGTGTGTTTTCGGTTGTTTGGCTGGAGCATATACGCGGGGGCTTGCTGGCCCAGGGTGGGAGATGTGAGCTGTTTGCCAGGCCATGGGCCACACGGAGCGTCCGTAGTCCGTAGGCCATAATTAAAACCAGCATGTACCCTATATATGTGCCCGTGATGCTCAATTCAATTCACCGTGTTGTCAAACCATCTCACCTCCAAAATCCATTGTCGCATATTCATCCCCTACAAAAGGTGATGGGAGAGAGAGAAAAAAAAAGGTAAGAATATCCTTTTAGATTTTACTCCTCAAGTGACAAGTGGTGGTCTTGAAAAGTACCAATTCTTCGAAGTCATTGGATCTAGCCCTACCTCAGGACGTAGATTTTACTGACTTGAGGTTGTTTGCACCAATATTTATGTTTTGCCTGCTATAATACTAGTTTTATAGTAAGGGGCTATGTAAACAAAGCAGGACACCTCAGGCCGTGAAATAAACTTTCCTAATTTTTTGCAATTTTGATGTATTGCTCGGTCATGTAATAGAGCTAAAATGTTAACCGAAGCGTTACTACTATAGGGAAAAAATGGCAGCCACGAAGGGAATATTGTGAACCGGAAAGTAGTCTTAAGAAATAAGACGCCGATATGATAGACATAAATCCCACGGTATAACTTTGGAAACATGCAGTAGTAGCACTACTGTAACACTATGGAATGTCTCCTAAGCAGTAAGCCAATTGTTCCAGCCCGAAACAAACCCATATTTAATCAACCCATGCTGCCTACTCATTGATCTATCCTGATTGCCTACTCAGCTAAGCTATCCTCATTGCCACATTGATTTTCTAGTCCCTCCAAGCACCCCTAATTTCAGCAAGTTCAGACTTCATGTCCCGGATCTCATCACGAAGGTCTAGGGTCTCATTTGCGTGTCGCCGGAGTAAGTCCTCTGTATTGTCCACAACCTTCTCTACACGGGCAAGAAGCAAGCCAGCCTCACGGCGTCTGTGCTGTTCATCCCTCCTATATATCATCCACATCCCTCCTATCATCGGGCGAGGGGTTCCAGTTCAGGACTTCGGGTGTGTAGTAGATCTTCTGGTAGTAGTAAGGATTCTCCTCTAGACACAAGGGTGTTTTCTTCTCATCAAAGTAGGCAAATAAATGTATAAAGCCTCCATTACCACCAACTGCAATGAACGTACGGGGATCACACTGCAATTGACAAACATAGAGATTAAAAGTTACTTTACAAAGAAAAAGCAAACAAAGGTTAGAAAAAGTAAGTAAACAATGATAAATTTGTTTTGTACACTAGAAAACCCAATTTACTGTTAGCATTTTAATTAGGCTTTCAAGAGTATTTTTGCAATTTTTATATATGGTACACAGAGTTTTTACCTTGGGGTTCGCCTTAACACAAGTAACCTCACCTTCATTCACTTGCTTGCAATGCCTATGGACGATGCTCCAAGTCCAATTCTTTACCAACACAGATTTCAAATTATGTTAATAAATGTATTACCTAATTTTAAAAACTTCCAAAAAATACTACCTCAACATCATGAGTGATAATATCAGGAAGATCCGCTGCCTGCATACAATATTACAATGTGTATCATTTTGACTACCAAATATTCTATATTTTTTATAGAGTAAAGAACTTTTTTCCATTAAGCTGTATCTTTACCTACACACATTTCAGATTATGTTAATAAATATATTATCTAATTTTAAAATCTTCAGAAAATATTACCTCGACATCAGGAGTGATAATATCAGAATCAACGGCCTGCATACAATAACACTATGTATCATTTTAACTACCAAATATTCTATATTTTGTATAGGGTAAAGAACTTTTTTCCATTAAGCTTTAGATGAATTGATTTTATTTAATTTTACTTTTCCTACTTCTTAAAGTTTCAGTGTAATCTCCTCCAACGCCGGATGCCCAAACTGACACCACACGACCATGTTGGTGACAGCCACTGGCAAGGAGGTTGCAGTAGCTTGGACGGACTACCAAGCGTACATCCTACTTTGGCATTGTTACCAACTATCAGGATCGGTGCAGGTAGGTATGGCAATCAAGTGGGCAAGTCAGACATGGATAGTATATACTCGGACCGCACCCGAGGTACACCAGCAGGGCCGGTCCAAATAGGAGGGCACTTGGTGCAACCGTCAAGGGCCCCCAATTTTGGAGGCCCCGACCCATATAGTTAGTAGGATTAGAAGATTTATTAAGAATAAATATTTGTGGCTTAAACTTTTTAGTTTACAAAGCAAAGTCACTAGTTATCATTATAGTTTATCTATGAAATCCATAAAAATTATAATATTGTTGAAGTACTTTTCAAAATGAATCTACATATTATTTGTATGTAGCTAATCTAAATTTTTAAAAGGTATTCATAACTCAAGTTTTAAACATTGGCCACAATGCATCTCCAACACCAAATATTTATGACAGGAGGGAGTACTAGGGAGCTCATAGATCAACCAAAAATAGTCCGTTAAATTGGCCTAGTCGCTAGCCACATAATAACATAATACTTAGTCGTTGCGAGCTAATGTGTCCACTGCCATTTTATTTTCTATAAAGGCATGCATTACTTAGCACAAAGAAGATATATATAATGGTTGTATAAAGCGGCCTAACCACCTAAGCCTTTGGCTTCGTCAAAGAATACGAGGTGTTATTAGCTCGTAGGATCAACAATAAATTGACATGACGAGGGCTTCTGAATTGTAGTGACCATCGAAGTGTGGTTTTCGATTGTGAGCAGTTGAGCAATGAGTAGTTTGATTTGTGTAACGATGCCACTACAACATTAGGGCAGGACAGTGTTGCGCTTCAGCCAAGGTATAATATTATTAGGTTTCATCTTGATACAATTCTCTTGTTTCCTAGGATCCTAGGCCCATGTGCTTTCGATGCCATGGTGAGTCACCTAAGTGGTACGTGTGCAACTTATTAGCCATAGCAACATCTAGATGGAGCATGACAAAGACCGAACACATCCACATCTCGCTCCTCCATACCTCGATTGTCCTATCACTGACACAAGCTGATCATCCATGATTAGGTTGCATTATTTGTATAAAAAGTATGTCTATACATAGATATTTTAGTAATCCATACAATGAATAATGACTATTAGATATATTCTTTTATAACAATTTTAAGAACTACATAGAATATAGATATTTAAGGAGATATTTGTATATGGATGAACTAGATTTTACAATGT
Organism: Raddia guianensis; assembly: GCA_036346415.1. NCBI lineage: Eukaryota > Viridiplantae > Streptophyta > Magnoliopsida > Poales > Poaceae > Raddia > Raddia guianensis. The sequence goes on along the minus strand of CM070534.1, from coordinate 21,283,599 downwards.
GGCTACAATCCAATATTGTTAACACATTTATAAATTGATGTGCTTTAGAGTATCTTTTATAAGTCTGTGAATGACCATGTATAGATAGGTTAAGTACATGGTCAGTGTGCTTGAGAAAAAGGAGTAGGCTAGATACAAAAGATCTATAAATATTTTGTTATATTATTAAATTTATAATATAGTAGTTATTTGTAATAATGAGTCTTCCAATCAAGCCATGTCATTTACAGATGTTTAGTTCATTATTAATTTATGATTCGCTAGCTAAGAGAATAGTTCTTAAACACAAAATATTTAATATTTAATGTATTAAGTAATTAAAAATTGAAAATAAAATTAAATTTAAAATGATAAATTTTAGTCTCGCCCTAGGGCCCTTAAAACATTAGGAACGGCCCTGTACACCAGCAGAATTTTTGTTCCTAAATAAGAGCAGCGAGAAGCAGAACTAGGCAGAGCATTACAATCATTGTCGGCCATCTACAAAATTTCAAAAGACTAAATTACTTAGTTCTAAGAAAATATATGAAATTAAATGATCAAATTTACTTTTTTATTAAATACATTATTTTTTCGAAAATGCTTATACTTGGACGTCCGGACGGGGCGGACGCTCGTGGCCCAACTTCTCGGCCCAACACGCCGATTCCCCAACCGCCTCGCATTCTCCCAAATGCCCGACCGCCTCCTCCCCAAAATCCTCGTCGTCATCGTTCTACTCGCACATCGACGCGCCTCCCTCGGCGGTTGAGGCCGCCTCCCAGCGCCGCCGACGCCGCCTCCCGAGCCGTTGAGGCCGCCTCCCAGCGCCGTGGACGCCACCTCTCGCTCGCCGACGCCGCCTCCCGCGCTTTTGAGGCCGCCTCCACGCGCCGTGGACGCCGCTCTCCTTGCCGTGGACACCGCTTCCTCGGCCGACGAGGCCGCCCCACGCTGCCGTTGAGACCGCCTCCACATCGGCGCGGATGGCGCCTCCTCGTTGCCGACGCCGCCTCCCGCGCCGTTGAGAAACCCTAGAGGCCGTCTCCCGTGCGGTCGAGGAACTGACGTTATGACCACCGCCGAGCTGTCGCCGATGTTCAGCATCGCCGCCATCTTCGTAGGGAGGTTCTCGCCCGAGGCGGTTGTTCCGCGATTGATTGGTGGCGATTGAAGCGATCCCCATCCGTTGGGTTGTTGATTGGCAATTCCTGCGAGGTATATCACCCGTGTCCCTTCATGCTCATCCACTTCCATTCCTCTCCCCCATTTCATTTTAGCTCATGAAAATATGAATGTGAGTACGAAATGTACATGTTGAATGTGAATACGAAATGTATATGTTGATTGTGAATGTGAATGTGAATGTGTAGTGTAATTGTTCCAATTGCTATGGGATATAGTGATATGAGATTTCAGTGATATAGTTCCAATTGCTATGGGATACAGTGATATGAGATTTCAGTGATATAGTGTATTTGAATGTATAATGTATTTTTGTTTTCGACGCTATGCTGCTCGATCACAATTGAACAATGTATAATGTTTCAAAGATTCGTTGTTTGATTGCTTTTCGATTGTTTCAAAGATTCGCTGGTTTCGCTTTTATATAGTTGTGGGCTTGGTTTGGCTGCTTGGGGTGTTTTGTTGATTGGTTCTACTCGTACTCGTAACTTGTGGGTTTGGCTTTTGTGCTGAATTAAGAAATTTGAGATGAATTGCTGATTTTGAGACCAGATTGTGTGTTGTGGTGATAAGTAGTTATTTTCGATTGTTTCAGTTAGCTTACAAGTTGTTCCAATAGGATTCACATGTTGTTCCAGTGGTTCAATTAAGTTGTTCGGTAGTGCTTTTCAGATTTTTGTGTTTCGATCCAATTGTTTTTTTTTGTTTGGTGGTACACATTGCCTCTCAAGAAATGGCAAAAACGACGATACGCCTAATCAAGTTCAGTTCAGCTCAAAGGGTCTGAATCGGTTTGTGTCTCGAGCTTCAAGAATACCGTATGAGTTTGTTGGAAGCATGGATTCGAGTGTTTGTTGACTATCTCATCATTCACACCTCCTAGCCGGTTAATCGAGTGGATGATCAAGAACATCGATCCCGACCTCTGTCGCTTTCGCTTTCAAGAACAAGGCGATCATATTCACAAGGGACATGGTAAGCAAGGTGATTGGCATACCTTCGGGACAAGCCCTTCTTGTTGATCGGCGACGACGATGCCATTGAGCATGTCAAGGAGCGATTCAGTAGGTGTAGGTACCGATCAATAGGGCAAGACAAGTAGCCAAAGACAGCACCGATGAGCTTGATTTCATGAGGGCTTTCCTGCTGGTTGCGCTGGCCAATGTTCTTGTTCCGAAGACAAATTTCAGCATCGCCATTGAGTACCTGCACACCTTTGGCAACATGGATGCCTTTGCAGAGTTGATTGGGCCGCCATGTGCTTAACAAGACCATGGACGAGGTTAGAAGGATTCAGAAGTCATTAGAGATAAACCAGACACATCCTTCAACGCCGGGGCATGCCTACCCATTCTTGCCGTACGTGCCGTCTTCTCTCTTTGCTTTTTAATACCCTTTTTACTGCATGTTGATGCGTTCCTATAGGTGAACCATATTTTGTCCCAGTAGGCAAACTATATTGTTCCTGTAGGCAAAGTTAATTGTTCCAGTGGGTAAATTTAATTGTTCCAGTAGGCAAAACATTATTGTCGAACTAGTCGAACCTTGTTGTTCCAGTAGGCAAATTTGTTGTTCCAGTAGTCAAATTTTATTGTTCCAGTAGGCAAACCATATTGTTCATGTAGGCAAACTTAATTGTTCCAATGCAAATTTAATTGTTCCAATGATCGATTACATGTATTCTTTTTCTTCTTTCATGGGAACCCCTCGCAGATCGTGTATATGGATCATGTCCAATGTGTCAAGGCCCATGGCCAAGATGGACTACCGCACACCCAGGTTATGCCATGTGACATCTGAGAACTTCAAAAATCTTCAAAAAGAGGACAAAAGAAGGCTATCCATGAAGAAGATTTTGTTTGGCGAGTTAAAGGTTTGTTTTCCCTTTTTCAACATCCATCTTTTTTTGTGTGTTTACATCTCATGCGATGATGTCGCGATAGCATAATCAGTTTTTTCTTGTTCTATTATATGTTTTTTGTTTGCAGTTTCGAGGTATTGAAAACACGCCGTACGCCGAACAGCCAGCTGCTGCTGAGACAATTGACTCGGCCACCTTCGAGGAATGGAATAGGCTGGCCTCCCAGCAAGGCAGTCAGACCACCCAGGTAAATTCCCCTTCACTATTATTGTGTTATTTGCATGTTTTTTATTGTTTCTGTTTTGCCCACACGGTGTTTTGTATTTTTTGTTCCAGCTCTGTAGTTTGTATACCATGCCGTCCACATATAGAACTGCTTCACCATTATTTTTTTGTTCCGTATGCTTTAGTGTATTGTTTTAGTAGCATCTTATAAGTTGTTCCATAACTGTTGCACATAATATACATAGCTGTTTCACCATTAGTGTATCTTTTTTTCTTGCTTCAGTAGTATCTTTACAAGTTGTTCCAGCAGCTCTTTTTAGATTGTTTAAACAGATCTTATAAGTTGTTCCATCAGTGCTTATATGTCGTTCCAGTAGTGCACATAAGTTGTTCAAGCAGTGCTTTTTGGTATATTGTTCCAGTATTGATAGCATTTTCTCGTTTCACTCAAGTCACTAGTTGTTTCGTCCTTTTTGAGCAGTTACCACCCAACATCCAAAGCGATTGCTGACAAATATTACAAATCATGGGAGAAAGATTTTGATGTTGCTATTTCACAAATCAAGCAGTAGCAGAAGAAGATGGCTGATTTGCCATGGAGGTAATGGAGGCTATGGGCACAACACAAGTCGGATTGGTGGCTAGCAACCTCTCATTCCCAATGCATGGGACATCCAGTGCCGCAACAGAAAGGGTAATGACGAGGATGAGGGCATGACAGCTTCAAGATTTGAGGAAAGTTTTGGGGGGCGTACATCCGAGGTTGGCGCACAGGATGACGTGCGGCCTGATGATGACATCTCTAGCCCTGCCAGGGATACCGTTGGGGACGACACTGCTGGTGCAGATGTCGCGCCACAGAAGGGGAGCAGCCCAGCACCGGCAAGCCCTGTCAGACACGCTCCACTTGCGGTGTCAGCCACCCCAGCATTGTCAAGCCCTACCACACACGTCTCTCCTAGCGTGGTTGCTAGCCCACCACCGCCGAGCCCTACCAGACATGCTCACCTGGGAGAGGCTAGCCCTGCCATTCATGGAGGGGCTCGGAGCATTGATGACATCGTCGGTGAGCTTTGCAAGGAGCAACCACCTGCCGGCGGCAGCCCAACCAGGAGCGTTGGAGTGCCCGGGAGCCCCTCACGTGCAAGGCCGCCGTCACCCGCGGATCTCATTGTACCTCCATCTTTCGAGCTGTTGCCAGATTTACCTGATTCAGAATTATATTCTCCTTCAGGAAGCAGCTCCACCGCAGCCCCAACAAATGGTATGATTTTAAACCCTATTGTTATTTGTTCTAGTAGTCAAACTTATTGTTCCAATAGGAAGTTTTATTGTTCCAGTAGGCTAAAACTTATTTTGTTCCATAAAGCAGTTTTATCGTTCCCACAGGCAAGATTTATTGTTCGAGTAGTCCAACCTTATTTGCTCTAGTATGAAAACCTTCTTTGTTCCACTATTCAGAATTTATTGTTCCAAAGAGATAAACCTTGTTGTTCCGTATAAAGTATAATTGTTCCAAAGAGGGCAAACTTTTTATTTTATTCCAGCATGCAAACATCTTATTTTCTGGTTGCAGTAGGCAAACATCTTGTCTAGTTTGTTTTCATCCATCATGTCTTATTGTTTCTAATACATCCCCATTTGCAGACAAACCCAACACTTTCACTATCGATGATGTGAGCAGTGGCCCAAGCACGCATGAGAAGAAGACGAGGAAGAAGAGGGCAGCAAAACCATTGGATGATGGGAAAAAGCTAAAGAAACTGAAGGTCCATGCCAACATTCAGGACACATACACCAAATACTTCTCTAGCAAATGCTGCGATAAGCCAAAAAAGGATGAAACACAGTAAGTGTACATAGATCTCTATTTTTACTTGTCGCTTTTACAATTCACCGGGGGGAGAAAATTGTGACCAAATGCAGGCTTCCCTTCATCAGCACCAACAGATTCCACATAGACTATGAGAAAACGTACTCTTCGCTGAAACCAAGGGGAGAGCTAGGTGATTGGTGCATGAACATGTATGCCTACATCTTCAATGCAGAGGCAGTTGAGGCCACAGGGAATGTAGTGAAGAGGTTCATTGTTCCACCGCTCGAATCGGTAACAATTGTGTTGCAATTGTTCTTTTTTCTCAGCCTAAGCAATTATGATTTAAACTTTATTTTCCCAGTTTGTTCCAGTAGGCAAACCATATTGTTCCAGTAGGTAAAACATTATTGTTCCAATAGGCAAATTTTTTTGTTCATGTAGGCAAATTTTATTGTTCCAGTAGGTAAAGTTTAATTGTTCCAGTACCCAAATCTTGTTGTTCCAGTAGGTTAATTCCATTGTCCCAGTGTGCAAACATTATTGTTCCATTAAGAAAACATGTATTTTCTTTGCAGTAGGCAAACTTTGTTGTTCCAGCTTCTTATAAACATTGTTTATCAAATTCATACCTTTCTGTTCTTGCAAAAAATACAGATTCACCTACTCAGGGAGTCTAAAAATGTCAAAATTGACTACTTCATGGGCCCAATAAAACAATGGTGTGACGATTACAATTTGCCTAAAAAGGACTTGGTAAGTTTCTCCCAACTTGCTTTTACAAATTACATTCTTATTCCTGAAAGTGTACCCCATTGATCCATCGGGTATAATTGATTGTTTCATAAGGTCATGTCATTGTTTGTGCAAAGAAAGTTAATTGTTCCAAAGAGTCCAGCTTGATTTGTTCACCATTCTTTTAATTGTTCCATTGTGCTTTTCCAAATTTTTTCAGTTGCATTTCCTTTTGTTTTTGTAGGTTTTCTTCCCAATTGTTAAGAAGGGCACTGGGCTCTTGTGTGCTTCAACTCGCAGACAACCAAGTAAATGTCTTCGACTCTAGCAGAGGAAGAAACAACCCTGCTTTAGATGCTGCACTGGAGAATATGGTGAGGGCTCTTCCCTTTATTTCTTTCTTTCTTTTTCATCTTCTATCATGCATCATCAATATTGTCCATGTGTGGTTTTTAACCCATCCCTATATGTATCAGATCATGAACTTCAGTGAATCAATGAACCAAAGCAAAGTTGTTCCTTCCAAAGACTTCACCAAATTTAAGAGATGGGAACCGTTGACTATCCACAAGAAGTGAATACGTAGCATGCCCCTTGTGTTGCGCATTGTGCCCATTTAATGTGAAACAACTTTTATCATATTTTTTTGTGTGTAGTGTGGATTGCGGCATCTTCGCCTTGGTCTATGTGGACAACCGGGACGGGAAGACGATGCAGCCGTTCCTTCCGGTACCTTTTTTCTCCTCTTTTTTCACAAAAAGACAACTATCTAATGCGCACATAGCTTGCTTGTATCGACACTTCAACACTCTTCTTTGTTCGCTTGATAAAACAGATAGCATCCCCGAGTACCGCAAGATGTTTGCAGCAAAGTTAATCAACTCCAGATTTAACACCGCGGACATTTCATGGGTACTAGAGAAGAAGGAACGCCGGTGAAGGGCGCCCGATTTGTCCAAGAGTGCCATGCATATGTCTCTTTTTGTAATTTTGGACCTGTGTTTTGTTGTCATGGGGATGATGGATGTGAGAACTTGTAATTTCGGACGTGTGGTTTGTTGTCATGGGATGGTGGATGTGAGAACAACTGCCTTTTTGTTAGTATCTTTTTTGGCTTGCTGTGCCCCATACACGACACTTTGTGATTTTGTACATGAAGAAAATGACAAGCACTGTTGATACTATAACTTTTTTCTGTATAAAGCATGCGGTGCTACCTTTTGTTCAAATAGTCAATTCTTGTTGTTCCAATGGCAAATTAAATTGTTCCAGTAGGCAAAAAAATATTGTTCCACTAGCCAATTCTTGTTGTTCCATATGCAATTTTTATTGTTCCAGTAGGCAAAGTCAACTGTTCCAGTAAGCAAATTTAATTGTTCTAGTATACAAACAATTTTGTTCCACTAGTAAATCCTTGTTGTTCCATAGGCAAATTTTATTGTTCCAGTAATAAAAGTCAATTGTTGAAGTAGGCAACGTTAATTGTTCCACTTTTCAATTCTTGTTGTTCCATATGCAATTTTTATTGTTCCAGTAGGCAAAGTCAATTGTTCCAGTAAGCAAATTTAATTGTTCCAGTATACAAACAATTTTTGTTCCACTAGTAAATCCTTGTTGTTCCATAGACAAATTTTATTGTTCCAGTAGTAAAAGTCAATTGTTGAAGTAGGCAAAGTTAATTATTCCACTAGTAAATTCTTGTTGTTCCATAGACAATTTTTATTGTTCCAGTAGGCAAAGTAGATTGTTCCAGTAAGCAAATTTAATTGTTCCAGTATACAAACAATTTTTGTCCACTAGTCAATCCTTGTTGTTCCATAGGCAAATTTTATTGTTCCAGTAGTAAAAACAGTTGTTCCAATGGCAAATTAAATTGTTCCACTAGTCAATCTTTGTTGTTCCACATGCAATTTTTATTGTTCCAGTAGGCAAAATTAACTGTTCCAGCAGGCAAAGCTAATTTTGTTCCACAAGGTTAATATAACTGTTCCACCAGGCAATTATAATTGTTCCAATAGACAACTATCATTGTACCAACAGGAAAATATAATTGTTCCAGCTGGTAAATATCATTTGTTCCAACAGGCAAATGTAAATGGAATTGTAACACACATACAGCCAACAACTTTGTCCCAACAGGCACAAACATGAAAAAACAACACACTAGCCATTTCCACCAACAGTTCATCTACCCTAGCAATCATTCATCTTGTTTGGTGCATTCCCAATTTGAGGGCAAGTCGCTTGTTGTGCCCCTCATTCTTGCAAGTCGAGCAATGTATTTTGTTCCTTAGCCGATTCTTCTTAGCGTACCGCTTTCTCCATCGGTGGCCTCCTCTCTTTGACCTTTCGGTTGACGCCTTTTATTGCGCACACACGGATTTTGGACCACCGCATTGAACCGCCTTCCACCGCCAAATCCTCAACAAATTGTTCATTGCCCCTCGATTCCTTAACGCCAACAAATTTTGCTTCGAGCAAACTCACCGATTCACACACAAACTGTACCCTTCTCCACCGCCGCACCCTTCCAAGCAAGGCGGTGAGCTTTCAGAGAGAGTTGTACCTCAATATGTTGCTTTTGGCACCCCAAAATTGGGGAGCATACAGCAGGCCCCATTGTCCTCGCGGATGCCTCAGAGGACCAACGCGCGCAGTAATCGAGGCGGTATAGCTTGACTTCGTTCTTAGTCATGACTTTCGAATATGACAACACAAGATACCATCCATTGACCACTTGTCACAACCGCAATGATATGTCATTCCGTCCTCATCAACAAATACTCAGATCTCTTGCTATTGCCCACGTCACATTGGTGCCAAATCTCAGATCTTGATCGGGTCCCCAAAGAAGCTCTTTCGAACACAGTGATGTTGTCTTCGCCAATATTGGCTGGAACTTACGGAAAACACTTCGTGTACAAAACGTTGCAGCCTGTCCCTCTATCTTGTACCTGCAATGCAAATGTTTCATTGTTGTTATACCAATCGTTACAGGAGGCAAAACACATTGTTCTAGAAGGCAAAACACATTGTTCCAGTAGGAAAATTTAATTGTTCCAGAAGACAATTTTTATTGTTCCAGATTGGCTAGTTTTATTATTCCAGAATGCAATACACTTTGTTCCATAAAGCAAATTTCAATTGTTCCAAAAAGCAAATTTCAATTGTTCCATAAGGCAAAACACATTGTTCCAGCAGGCAAAACACATTGTTCCAGCAGGCAATTTTAATTGTTCCAAAAGGCAAAATTGATTGTTCCAGATTGTCTAGTCTTATTGTTCCACAAGGCAATATTAATTGTTCCAGAAGGCAATACACTTTGTTCCATAAAGCAAATTTCAATTGATCCATAAAGCAAATTTAAATTGTTCCATAAAGCAAAAGTTATTGTTCCATTAGGCAAAACACATTGTTCCAGAAGGCAAAATTTAATTGTTCTAACATGCATAAATTAATTGTTCCAGAAAGCAAAATTGGTACTTATCATGACCAAAGCCTCACCGTGGTTGTCTCCCTCCTGAACTCATCAACATCTCCCTTCTTGAGCATTGTTTCCACGACATGCTCGTACTGTTTTACAAAGGACCATATTGATTCTGATGGGTGCACAAAATTTTTGAACAATCCATTCAGTCCTTTAGACCTCCCTGTTGTACTTGTGAAGGGAAAGAAATACTTCCTGAAGTAAACCGGAGCCCATGATCCTCTCATGGTCCACATGCTACGTAGGTGTTGGTTTTCCTCGAGGTTGTATGTACCCAACATCTCTTGCCACCTTGTTTCAAACTCATCAATTGTTTCCGAGTCATTCACAACAGAGTGAAGCTCATCAGAAAAACCCTCGTTCGGTGACATCACCACATTGAGCTTTTCTTTGAGCATTGTTCATGACATGCCACTTGCACACTGTGTATCGCTTCGGGAATACCTTTGATATCGCCACCTTCATTGCCGGTCCCGATCCGTCATGATACACTTTGGTGCTTTCCCATTCATTGCAAGTTTAAATGTCTCGAACAACCATGTGAATGATTCTCATTGCTTCGTCCATGAGAAAAGCAGTTCCGAACAATATCGTTCTCAGATGGTTGTTTACACCAACAAAGGGTGCAAATGGTATTTTGTACCTGCAAACAGACAATGGACAATGAGTGATAAATTAATTGTTCCATATGGCATAATACATTGTTCCAGACAATAAAATACATTGTTCCAGCAAGTAAAATGTAATTGTTCTAGTACGACAGTTACATTGTTTCAGCAGATGAAATGTTGTTGTTCCAGAAGGCCAAATACATTGTTCCAGCAGGTAAATACATTGTTCCAGAAGGCAACATACATTGTTCCAGTTGATAAAAGTAACAGTTCCAGAAGACAAAAAGCACTGTTCCAGAAGTCAGAATGTATTCTTCCAGAAGGCAAAATAAATTGTTCCATAATGCAACTATATTGTTCCAGAAGGCTAAATAATTGTTTCAGCGCTCACAAACGGCTTAAATTATACAAGGGAGTTGTACCTGTTTGTGCAAAAGGTAGTGTCGAAGAAGATCTGATGCCAAATTTCTCATACAACATCCTTGTCCTGCCATCAACCCAGAACAATCCTTGGAAAGCCCCATCCTGACCCCTTTTCGTTGCATGGAAGAAGGCAGCACTCTCTGCTTGTAGTTGCGTGAAATAATCCAATGTTGCCCCCAAGTCACTAAATCTCATGTTCAGCCTGAGTTTGGACCTTGCATTTGAGACGTCCTTGGCCGTGAAATCAAGTGTTCGAACTCCCCCATGCACTTCCCCAAATATACTCATCATTTGAGAGGTCGATATGTTCCTATTATGCATTGTCACCAACAGTCATAGTCCGCATGAGAGATCGTCGGTGCGACCTATACATCCTATTAACACTCTTGCTCCTCACCATCATGTGCGTGTGCTCCTTATGGAATACAACCACCTCCCATTTCCCGTCCCTCAGGCCCACATCCATCCTAGCTTTGCAGTTACAGCGGACGACCTTGTCCCTTTTCCTCGAACCAAATGTTAGTACTTCTGGAACAACCGACTTGCCGTGGCTGTAGACTTTACTGGAGTTGTTGCTATTATTTGTTCTTCGAGCTGCTATGCGAGTTGTTCGCTGAACCGCCTCCCCTCTCTTGGTTTCCGTGCATGGACACACTCGAAACCCTGTCGTATCCTCTCGTTTGTCACCTTGCTACCCCTAGAGCTTGTTCGGTGGATCCCAAACCCAACCTTTTCGGCATACTTGTTGTATGTCTTGTATGCTTCATCTAGGCTGTCAAACAGCATGCCAACGTACGGAACAACTGGCTGTGAGCTGATATCATCCTCCTCATCATCACCAGAGAGCTCCACTTCAATCAAATCTTCGCCAGCAACATCATTGATTGTTCCATTGTCCTACATCACATTTGCATTTTGATATCATATTGTTCCAGTAGGCAAAATATATTGCTACAAAAGCCAAAATACATTGTTCCAGCTGAGACAGTTTTAATTGTTCCAACTTGCAAAAGCCCACATTTTATTTTGTTCCATACGGCATAATACATTGTTCCAGAAAGAAAAATACATTGTTTCAATCTGGCAACATACATTGTTCCAACAAGCAGACTACAGTTGTTCCAAAAGGCATAACCCAAGTGTATTTGATACTTATTGAACAATTTACTGGAACCAAATCATCAAATAACTGGAACAATTCAATTATCGAACAAAGCCCTCGAACAATCGGTGAGTTTTAGAGCCATACCTCCTCTTCCATCGCATCCTCTCGCTTCGATCTCCCAACATGAACCGGCTCCTCCACGGGTTGCGCCCGCCACACCAATTTGGAACAGCCACTTTCAAATTGCCGCCAACACTTGCCCGTGGTGGAACAACACCTCCTCCGTGGTTCTGCGACGTGAGTCATCCGGGAGGTAGAGTGATCAAATCCCAAGAGGTGAGGTTAGGGAACAAATCGAGACTTGTGGTGCCACAAATTAGAGCTTTGGACGGCTAGGGTTTTGCACACACCTTGTATTTTTCTGATCTTGGAACAACACGAGGACGACGGGATCCGATGAGAGGGGCGGCGGTTCCTCTCTGGCGTGGTGGCAAAGAGTCCTGGCGTCGGCGGCCGGCGACGGACGCTGGGACACGGCTTTGAGGATGGGGCGCTGTTTATATGGATTTGCTACACCGAACAATAATCGGACCCCCGGAACAACGCGCGTGAATTTTTGTTCCGCGCTCTGGCTGGTCAGTGGCGCGGGATTTTTTTGGGCCGGATTTGGGCCAGGCGTCCGATCTCGCCTAGGTCGAACGGACGTCCGAGCCGTAGTCGCGCCCTTATCTTTTTGTTACTACTTACTTTGATGCGTCGACCGATAAGACTCTCGAGTGACCTGTTCTACAACCACGATATCTAAATACCAGATGGTTACCGTCATTGTTCATGAGAAGGTTTAGCCTATAATACAAAGTAGATACATTAGTAGTATTTTCCAATATACATTAGTAGTATTTTTCAAGTGTTATTAACCACAAATACTGCTATTGACTTTAGGTTTAGTCTCTTCTTCCATCGATGAAACGAATTCCCATATCTTCATTTTATCATGACGCCTGTTGTAAGCCAATATTTTTTAGTTTCTCAAATTTTTATTTCTGAGGAAACTAGATCATGTACACTAACCCAATAGTGATTAATATGGAGCCCGTGCTATTGAAAGACATCTCAAAAATGTCTTCCTCGTGCTCACTACAAAGATGAAATAATATCAATCTATATAACAGAAATGTTCATCTTCAAAAAAGGAAGACGAAAAAATGGTGTGGATTAGTAAAACAACACCCTGTTGCAGCCACATAAATGAATATCTCAATGTACTTACATAGCCGTTGATCCAAACCATTCTGCGGAATACTTTACTTGGCCCCCCTTCTTTTTTGCACTTTCTCTTTACCCCAAAAAACCTGCAAGTAATATATAAAATTGTAGATAGTTATTAACCACATTAAAACCACAAATAAATGGGAAGAAAGATTACTGAAATTACAATGATTTTAGTTGACGCTGGGTTGCAAGAGACCAAACAGAGGTCCTTTGGGTGAAATTTAACAATCATATGACCCGCCATAGTCTGATGCGGCATATTAATCTTTTTCTCACTCGCAATCATACCGTTGCTGGCCATTTGGAAAACAGCAATATCCTGAGGTAAAGGTCGGGCCACAGCAAGATATCGCCCGGACCGCTCCCAGCTCAATGATGGGAAATCATTATGTGTTTGAACCTTCATATCAAAAAAAGCATAATAGTTACAATTGATGGGTGTGGATCATTGTGTATTCCTCTTGATCTATATATGGCTAGTGTCTTCAGCATGAATATGATGCACTGTACTGCTTCAAGACAAAATGATTAAGCTATTTGAAAACATTTTTAAAAAATTTCGAAACCAATTCTCGAAGTCTAAAGCAATCGATAGGCAAATTGAAAACATTTTTGCTCAAAAAATAGTAACAAGCCATAGCCATTTTGAACACTAACAAATGTTCTTATTGTTTCGAAAATGGTTTCATTGAGTTATCTCTACTCCTTTAAAGCAGCAATCGGTCGCGGCGGCGGTAATGGTGGCAGTGCCAACTCGCAATCCTAGCCATCGGATCTCAGTCGACACTTCAGATCGACTCCACTCCACTCCCGCTGTGTGTCTTCCACTTTCTTCGTCCGTTGCCTGCCAACTCTACATCTCCACCGTTCGATTTTGATCCAATGGTCCACGTTCACGCGGGTCTTCCACCGACCTGGCTGCAAACCTAGCGGCCTAGCCCGAGCCCGCCCCGACCGCCCGCTCCCCCCCAATTCCCATCGTGTGTGGCTGCGTGCCAAACTACCAACCCCGCCCTCCATCCCCGCGCCTCCTCTCCGCTCCCCTGCGCCACACAACACCTCCCCTCATCTCCTCCGCTTGCCGCCGCCAGCCCAGCACTACCATCCATCGTCGCCTCTCTCTCCTCCTCCCTTCCCCCATCTCCTCGCCCGGCCCACACACCGTCGACTCCCCCCGGCCCAGACATGCCGTCGCCGACGACTCCCCTCTGGCCCAGACTCCACCCCCTCGCCGCCGTGACCCTCCGCTTTTCCTACAGCGGTGGCCAGATCTGAGCGCGGTGGCGGCGGCGACGACGGCACGGATCCCCTTCAAGCCGGCGGCGCGGATACCCTCCGCGACGACGACACACTCGGAACGCCGGAGTTGCGCACGGTCGCCGCGCCGAGGTTGAAGGGAGATGGCTCAAATCGGACTAACGGTTTCCGTCTCCCTCCTCCTCGCCGTGGCGGAGTCCGCCGCAGCGACGCGCACGCTGTCGGCCTACGTGCAGAACGCCATCTACTCCAACCGCATCACCATCTTCTCCAAAATCTACTGCCCGTGAGCCGCCTTCAACTCCTTTTGCTTCTGTAATTTTAGGAATTTAGGGTAATTTCCGGCTGTTTGATGCCACATCTTTGAGATCCCAGAAATCTCACAGCGAGCTACTATGGCCGACTGGGCACAAGTTTGAATTGAGTGGATTTGTTGTGTAGTAGATGGTGGGAGTGCGAACCAGGTAGGTTAACCATGCAATTGAATTTTGGCGGCTGTCAATTAGCTTAACTAGGCTATTAGTACTTGCAAATTTTGGTCCCGCAGATTTGTTTTATGGAAATTGAGCTTTTTATTTGGTAGAATCCTTTACTATATGCAGATTCTGCTGCTGTGATTTCTGGCCTAAGGTTCTGGTATATAAGTAAAGTATGCTATAGGTTCAAGTCATGTGCTAACAATGACAATTGGCGACTTACAATCTATATCAGTGTGCTACTGTACCATGTGATGGACTGTTTATTGATTTGCCAAATTAACTGCCTTAGTGCTTGTTACTTGGATAACTATGGGTTGTCAGGAAAAAGTTACCATTGTATGCCTGCATTCAGATATATGCACACTACCGTACTATCAGCATATTTGCCTCCTCCAATGTATTGCTGTTAGCATAGCATGAAAATGCGGAATTTGTATTTCCCCCCTTTTGTAGACCATTGCTACAAGATGTTGTACTGTTGAAAATAAGCTACCGATCTAATTCTAACCAAATTATTTCACTGTGGCCAGTTTCTATGTCAGTTAACATGAAAAATTATGCAATGTAGATATGTTTATGTTGAAAACATTAGTTCATACAGATTCTTGAAAATATACCATTTGTTAGGCGTATATTTCAAAGCTCAACATTTGATAGCATAGTCTTTCTTTTTATTTCAATATATATATGTCAAAACTGGAAGAAGAAGAAAGGAGATATAAGAAAGTTAGGTTTAGAGATATATCGATTTTGTAGACATTATTGATTTATTGTTTCAAAAAGCTATCAATGTGGAATTTGAACATTTGATCTTAGTTTAATGGCAGTCATATATTTCTTCATGAGAGTGCAGGTGTACATGAGCATATAAGATATTCTTAGCTCATTTTTCTTCTAAAATTTGTGATTTAAATTATGTCATGCCATGCAGAGTGACATGAGAGAGCAACGACTGAGATTTGTGGATTCCAGTCCATTAGATTCTTACTCTTCGAAGTAGGTATATGTCTTTTCGTTATATTATCTATCAGTTTTCATACAAATAGTTCAATTTATATTTCTTGGTTGTGATTATCTCAGGATTTGGTGATGATGCCTAAGCGTAGTGGTGGAAGGGATAAAGATATTTATTTCTCATAGTGAGTGGTTGAACATTGTTCAAGCAAAACTAGATGCTATCTAAGTGTCCTTTATACCTACTAGTAAAATGCCCGTGCTCTGCCACGGACCATAAAGGGATGAAAGGAAAACATAATTCGTAGACAAAAATATAAGCATGAAGGGTGATTTGCAGAATATAAATTATGTGTGAAATCAAGAGTCACACCAAGTGCATTGAATCGTATAAAAGGCAAATCCAAAAGAAATATGCAACTCCATTATTAATTTCCAAATTATTCACTTTCATCTAGATAAGACGAATATATTGCTCACAATTGACAAATCAATTTCCAGTCACATACTCAACTACAGAATCAATTCTCAGTTACATGTATCACGGTTACACATCTATTTGTCACATTCTCAATTACAGAATCTAACCAACTCTCTGTTAAAAATACAAAACGCTTAAAACAGAATCTAACCAACTCTCAGTTAAAAATACAAGCCGCTTAAAGTTGTCTTCTCACTGTATTCAATTTGTCACTTCCTCACAGACTCGATTAATGCTCTGTTTCTAGACGACACCTCTAGATGAAATTCTTCCCAGTTATAATATGGACATTACATGAAGAGCAAATTAATTATAGCATATCCCGTGCTCTGCCACGGACCATAAAAGGATGAAAGAAAAACATAATTCGTAAACAAAAAACATAAGCATGAAGTGTGATTTGCAGGAAAGATCGAGAGTGTAGCATGTGACATTTTATAGCTTGGATCATTTAGGTTGAAACATTATTTGACATGGGAATTTTACTCCTGTAACCAGATTCTGTTAACTTCGTTTCTGCCTGCAAGATTTGTCAACGGATCGAGGGTTCATAGATTTGGGGGCACTGACATACCAACGGCATAATAGTGTGTAAACATGTCACTTGTTATATTAGCAGTGGTAAAGTGCATGTCTCCAAGTTTGGAAGCAGATTATCAAATGACATTACAGAGAAGAGTTTGTGAATTACCAATGTCTTCGCATACAGAAAGATTTGGCCTTATGACATCCTTAGAATTCACCATAAAAAGTATCACCACTGTACAGATGGTTGGTTGGGACATAAACACAGCAAACTTCCTCTTGACCAGAATAGCTATGTTACAACAGAGTAATGAGATGTTCAAATGGCGCAAGATCATATGCTAACATATGAAATGACCCCCCCGCCTCAAAAAAAACAAAACAGATAGATGCCTACCATTTAGCCACTTTGGGCATTTAATCACTAATTCTTTATTGCCCTGCATATGTTGAACCAGTAGGTTCACTCATTTCACCCAGTCAACACTCAATAGGGCAGTAGAATTTAAATTTTTAGCCATGCAACAATTAATTCCAATACACAGAATTACCCATGCACAAATAAACATATACACCCAAATCTTGCAAAGATGAGCGTAAATGTCCAATAATAATCGATCCTACACTTGAATAACAGCCAGCGACCAAAGCTAATCCGCTAACTACTCCTATATGGAAAAAACAATATTTCCATTTTATATTTCAAAAATAACAATAATTGCATCTATAAATTTGCCTGCGGCGCTATATAGCGCCTCCCTAAGGCTCACCCTCGCTCAGCCACGTCGCCCGAAAAATCTCAGCCATCCGTTTCCGCCGCGTGTCTCCCGTCCCAGCCGCTCGATTTGAGCTGTCCGGTTTGCATAAAACCCCCTGTTGTTTGTCATTTTAGTTTTCCATCCTCGTTGATTCGCAGACGGGTCCTCGGCGGTGCCCACATCTCGCCAAACTTTCACTAACCCCCAACGCGTTTCACGGCCTTCGCAGCCGCCGCTTTTGGTCTTCCTAAGTGCACCGTGGTTCGAGAATTACCGCCATGCCACTCCGTACCATACCACGCACCCACGCCCGAACCCTAGCCCGATTCACGCCCATGCAGCGCCCCCCCCTCGCCCTCCTCCGACGGCTCCCTCTTCCTCTGCGCCGCTTTTGCCCCATCTTGCCACCGCCGCCCTGCTCCTCGCCTCTTCCCGGTCCGCCTCCTCCTCCGGCCTGCCCCGCCTCCTGCTTCCCCGCGCGCCGCCCGCCTAAACACAATGGGACGACCTCTTCTCAGTAGATCCGGACGAGCCGGTCTTAAATCCTGCCGCCACCTCACCGCGGACCGGATCCACACGTCTCCCCACCACCGCTGCCTTCCTCTTCCTCGCCGACGTCGTCACATGCCTCCCCGTCGCCAGCCGCTGCCGACGCCTCTCCACCTCGGGTCGTTGCCGACCCCCTCCCCAGCACGTCTCCGCCTCTGTCCTGCACTGTAGGCTGCACTTCTCCTCCTTGCTGCCGCCGCCCTCCAAACCAAGGTCACCGTCCTGACTCTTCGCCTCGAGTGCAGCGGCTCCTTCCTAAGCCGCCCTGCCTCCGCCTCGTCATGCTATCTGAGAGATGAGAAGCCCAATGGTTTAAACCCAACTTTCTATGCTACCTGTTGTTTCTGGGCATCTTTGTTTCGCTTGATGAACATCCTTGTTTATGGACTGAATATTTTGGCTGCTAGGTTGCTTTGAACTAGCATTCTAAACTGAGTTAATCCTTGTCTGTGAAATGAACCGATGCTCACAACTAGACTCTGATTATGAAATGAACAAAGTATAGTTTATTTAAATTAGCTTGAAGCTACACAGTTACTCTGCCTGGTTGACAGATTTTTAGAGCTCATGTGATGGACCTAATCTTAGTGCTGACTCAGCATATTGATGAACACTCCGGTTTTCTCGTGCAACAAAACCTTCTTATATTGAAATATTTCATTACCTGTTCTTAGGTCGGGGTCCAGAATTGATTACCAGAGCTTCCACCCAAGGTTGAAAGTATGGCTTTTATAAAAATTTTGTGCGTTGATGAACACTCCGGTTTTCTCGTGCAACAAAACCTTCTTATATTGAAATATTTCATTACCTGTTCTTAGGTCGGGGTCCAGAATTGATTGCCAGAGCTACCACCCAAGGTTGAAAGGTATGGCTTTTATAAAATTTTCGTGCGAGTGTCTATTGGTTCTCAGATGTTCAATGAAAGCATTTCTCTATTGATATCCGATAGGAACACATGATTGGAGATATTGACACATCAATGCATTCACTGAAATCGATTATGGAGGAGGAAGAGAAAAAAAAAGTCCAGCAAGCGAAACTCTGAGCAGCACTCACTTGGTGGAGCTTTTACATGCTTTTCAGTGGTAATGTCTGTTGTCAAATGCTGCATTTGATCCTCCATCATAAGCAGATAAATATTTGTTAATTCCCTTTGTCTTGCATTTGAACTAACAGGATGGATCTAAATCATTGTGCAAAGGGAACCCAGGCAGCATCTGCAAATAGCCTCCGGGGAAATACGTAATGTCCAAAGAGGTCCACAGAAGAGGATAGCCTGGGATAATCAGTTTTCATGCATACCAAAGGAGGGTATCATGGAAATGCTAAGAAGTTTGTTGGATCAGTTTTTATCTGGGGGATATAATGGTGAGTTAGCCATTTCATTTTTTCCCTAGAAGTTCAGAACTATTGTATCCTATTTCATGTATATTGGGAAAAACCTGATTACTGTTCAAAAAGAGAACCTACATTATTTTTCTAATAGTGCACACTGAAGACATGGAAATTTTGCTTCCCTTTTTGCATCTAGAACAATGAACTCGGGAAAGTTGACAAAACCACAAAATTTAGACTGTGGGATGCACATTCCAAAATGAAAATAATAATCACAAATAAAGCTGAACAAGTTTGAGTAAAATTGGCTGCATTTAGTTTTGAAAGTTTGGTGCATTGGGGTCTGATTCACTTTATAGTTCTTGAAAAAGGCTTGCAACTTAAGTATAAAAAGAATACTAAGCATGGAGGGAGGCCATACATAAGGATACCTATGCACCCTAATTGAGATTGCTATTTTTTTAGATTGAATTAAAAAAAATAGAGCTTTAATTAGGCTTTCTTCAAACAGTCTGCAGACCTTAAAATCTTACAAGAGGAAACCATGTTAGCCCCCCTAGCTTCTTATTATAATGGCTTTACTTCTGCAAACTGCTAAAATAAAACGGTGGGATGAGGATCCCATGTTTGGTCTTTGGTGTCATGCAGGTTTTGGAAAACTAGACAGTTACTAAAACATGTACTATTGGTATAGATTGTTCAGTCGTGTGTTGAGTGAGCTGGGCGTTCATACAAACAGAGGGTTTTGTGCATAATGTCCATGCTTGGTCACCAAACAAACTAGATCAGAATGTCTAAATCCCAACCAAAACAGGAAACATTAAAAAACGTAATTGGATTGCACCAAAAATAAACAAGCCCCGCAAGCATAATTGCATTGCACCGAAAATAAGCAAGCAGATTACTTGGCATGGCAATGTTGTTCTCTCTTGCAAAATCACACGGGGTTTCGCCCACGCGCGAAGCGCGTGAGCTCCGCTCGTATATATTGAAGGGTGAAAATGTGTATCTGTTGGAGATAAATTGAACTTTACAATGAAACAAAAGAAGTACATATCACCTACAAAGCAAACATTGCTATCTTTTGGACCGTTCCGTAGTCCAATATTACATAAGAGCTTGCTTTCAGTGCCTATCAAATGCAAGTAAGGTTAGTTTGGACTCAAAAAACAGATAAACCAATATGCCTTAAATGTTTTTGTATCTATGTACAAATTGTAATACATTA
Source organism: Raddia guianensis (assembly GCA_036346415.1). NCBI lineage: Eukaryota > Viridiplantae > Streptophyta > Magnoliopsida > Poales > Poaceae > Raddia > Raddia guianensis. Next base: position 21,263,337 of record CM070534.1, on the reverse strand, counting down.
TGACAACAGGGCAAAAAAGAAACTGGTTTAAAAGCACGAATAGTTCCTCGAACTAAAATTCATAACGGGCAGAAACAACTAAATCGTCTGCAAGCAAAGATACATCCAGCCATACTTGTAAACAAATCTGATGAGCAACCATAGCTGTTGGGCCTTGTTGAGCAGCCATTGATGTACCAACGTTCATAGTCAGAAGAATTGAGAGGTTCTTCCCAACAGCATGCCACCTAAGCAATTAAATAATACATAGACAATAGAATTAATTTTGTGCACAAATAAAGACTATAAGAAGGAAACGGGGAAATATAGCATGAGTGCAGGGAGAAAAGAATGGACTTTTATGGTCTTGGCAGCTTGTTGGGTCTTGTATTGCATAACTACAGAGCTTGAGGAGAACTACCCTAGACAAATACTGCACCAATGGTCCCTTTTTCCAACTCATGACATGAAGGAATGGAAACATGGATTGCAGTCTCATAAAATCATTTTGGGTAATCAAAACCAAGCATCTGTAAAAAATAAACATGTTTATTGTTACTGTTTTAAATGACTGCAAAAATATTATATTAAATTACTAAGCTTCCGGGTATTAGTCTTGCATGGCTATTTTTTGCTTCCCTCGAGTGCCTAATACCACTGACTCAATAGAAATAATTGGCACCGTCCAATGCCATTGAGTCAACTCATGTACTCAACGGTGCAAGGTTCAAAAAAAGCAGAAATAAACAAAGAATTAGCTTTCAGCTGCGTCGACCCCAAATTAGCATTTGAAATAGAACATGTCCATGACTATCTATCCTCCCCCCCTTCTTTGACGTGCATATATCAAGATATTTGATTTCAAAGAACAAATACGTAGATATAGAAACAAATGGTGCATATGTGTGTTGTATGACCAAACTAAACCAATGTAAAATAAAGTACATCAAATTTTAGCATGCTCTCTTCAACTTGCTTTTGCTTAAGACTTAAGGCAAGCTGAACTGAAAGCAAAACACTAACATTTTTAGTCCAACTTTTTTTTTACCGTAAAGATAGATTCGAGCTCTTAAAAAGAACATAAATAAAGCAAATCAAATTAGAGAAGCAGGTTCAAGATCCTATGAAAGTCTAGCTAATATTCATCCCAACCAACTTTTTCATCCCGTTCTAATATTCGGAACATTACTTTGGTCTCTCGCCACCTTCAGCTGTGCATTTAAAATGTGCTCAATCTAACGCCAGTATAGAATACAGAGAATTGCTATTTTTAGTTTAGAACGAAGGCGCTCGTAGAACAGAAAATACCTTGCAAGAACTGATGAGATGTAGTCGAAAAATAGCTTGCAAGAACCGATAACATGTAACTTTGAGGTACCTAGCTAGCACTCCCATATTTTTTCTGCAATGCAAGAAATCACGTATGCTTGTGGTAAAGTCTTGTGCTTGCATACTACCAATATTTCCTTTGTATGCTTGTGGTCACGTATTGGTATCAAATTGCAAATCAAACTAAAGGGCAGGCAAAGAGCAAAGCTATTCTAACAAACCCTTATCTTTGTTTGAACTTTAAAAGGCAAAATTCAAACCTAAAGGGGTGGATCTCATACAAGAGTTGAACATGGAGAATTATTGTGTGGCTACAGTCGACATTTTATCCTTTTTCAATATTTTGACCTAAAATCACTTATGTTAACAATGCACAACTGCTGCTCAAACATCAAACAAAACATGTCAGACAAGCTAAAAATAGGAAGTCAAAGTATAAAAGATGATATGGTAATTAGCAGTAGTAACCTATAGGAAGTATTTTAATGAAAAGTGGACCAGCCTACTAAATTAGAGGTGATGGCATTCTTAGAACAAATTATTCATGTCAAGGGATACTACCAAATATAACAAGAAATTAGAGTAACCTATAGGAAGTATTTTAATGAAGATTCCTTATCAGTGTAGCTCATGTTGCATGACACATTCCAAGTAGGAAAAAGTATGAATCCTAAAAAAAGATCAATCTAATACTGCAGTTTCAACCAGCTTTTAGTACCAAATACAATTTCACCTTTTTTTTCGAAATTTCCCCTAAACACCATGTGTAGCACCCTAATCAGTCCACTGCCTGCATGGTGCTTTGAACAGCCAGAAGAAACAATAAATGGAGCAAAAGAATTAATTATTTTAATTAATAGTTCTTTCTGCTGGTAGCATCTATCATGGAGCAAAAGGATTAATTATTTTAATTTGTGGCATGGCATTTTTTCAAGAGAAGTTGTAGTAGTGTCCAACTCAGAAAAAAGTCAACATGAATCCATTTCAGAATCAAAAGGGTTAATCATCTCAATGTTGCATGGCACATTTCTTTTATGAAAAATGCAGCAGCATTTACCAATCTCAAACACATGGTCCAATCTGCATGTAGGTTCATGCTTGTCATGATATAATGAAAGGGGCTTGACTAAGAAACATGCAAAATCATATGAAAACCAATATGCGCAGCCAGGTTTATGAAGGAATGATGGTGATGACATTGAGCATCATTGTAATAAGCAATAATTGGTGGTGAATGCAATAAACAATGGAACCAAATATTAATTAATGAAATAAACAACATGGTCAAACAATCTTTTCGAAACAGAGCCAACTTATGTATGCTCCTTGTAGGCTATCTAGCAAATACGAAGGCAATAGAGAAGACATGCCCTTTTATAGCACCTCCGAACCTGATCATAGAAAAGTAAAATACGAAGTGAAGGGTGAGGCAAAAATGTACATGTATTTGGTGAGAAATGCATTGGTGCTAAGCTCTAAATGCATCATAAGTTACAAACAAAATGCCTTTATGAAAGAAATGAGAATGGCATGGATAAATCAAGCTGAAATAACAGCAAAACAAAAAAACGAAAAACTTACAGTAGTCTATACTCTTTAGCACATATGAGAAACCCTGAATTTAATACATGGATATCCACACAAATTCATAGAACAAATAATAAGAGAGATGGAGCAACACGTTACCAAGCAAGATCAATGTACATAACTCATGAGTGCATTCATTCATTGCACTATAAAATAAAATTGTAATTGATATGAAAGGCCTAGATTGATACATTGTTTTTTCATTAGGACTTCTTCTTGCTGTTCGTGTTAAGGGGAAAATATTTAGACGATTGATTGTTCACAAAACATGTATGAGAGAGCAACCATATTTCAAACCATGGCTGAATAGATTATTTTATGAGGATTGATAGCAGAGTTGCACAAAAGTCTCTGACATTTATTTGGTTCTACCCCCCACCCCCCAAAAAAAAAATGTACGGTTATTTCTTCAACTAAGCCCAAATCTATCCATCACCTATGTCACAATGAGATAATTTTATAAGAATAAGAAAAGGGAGGTTGGGCATTCCTCGTATCCATCATTCCATGGAGCATACCAAGGACACGTCACAATGAAATGTAGGGAACTAAATGGTGGCGGTGTAGCCGCCGAAGGCGATCGAGCTGAGCCATTGCCACCATGCGACACATAGATCACCAATGTGACACTTTGAGCTGGAGTATCATAGCAATTGAAACGCATGGTTAGAGCAGCCAAAACGACAGCATTGATAAAAACTAAATAGAGTAGAACATTTTCGAACCATAATATTCTTGCGGTAGATCTGATGCCATTAAAGGTTGCGTCAGCAAACATCCTCCTCGTGCGAAAAACAGAGGCCTTCCCTAGGGTTTCCCCTCCGCCGCCGCCGGCCTGCCCCGCCGTTGGCGGGCCTCCGTGGACGTCTCCCTGTCGGCGTCCTCCCGCGCAGGTGGGCTTGTAAGACGGCCCCTTCGCCCTCCAGTCTCCCCCCTCTTTTGTGCCTCCAGATCTGGAGTTCGTGGCTCGCCGGCGAGGTCCGGTGAGGGGCGGCGCGCCGTGGGAGGTAGGAGGCTGCGGTGGGTGGTCCGCCACCCCTCCATCCTTTCCTCCTCAGGTTCCGGGGAGCTCCCGTCGTCGTCGGCGGCGGTTCAGCGAGCTCCGGCCGGGGACAGCCGTGGTGGCAGCGGTGGTGTGCGGCGGGGAGGGACGGTGTCCCCCCTCGTATGCTACTACTCGACGGCACTCTCCTTCATCGGCTTCTTCGGCTCCGTCGATCTCCAGCGTTGGGGTCACTGTGGTGGTTGATTGTGGTTGTTGGGGTGTATCCTGTCTTTCTCTTTGGTGTGCTCCCACAGCTCGTAATAAGGCCCGGGCTCTCCGACAGCGGCCATCGTTGGCGGCGGCTGGCGGTGGTGGGCGCGGCGGGAGTGGGGAGGCGATCTGCGGTGTCGTTGCTTGGCGTGACGGCGTCAAAGGTTGTTGACTTGTCCTTCTTCGCCGGTGCCGGCGTTTTCTGCCGGTTCGGCGTTTGTACTCGACCTGCAAGGTGCAGTGGCGGTACGACGGCCGGATCGGGTTCCGTCGTTTCCACGGCGTCGTGGTGACGTAGGTGGAGTGGCATGGTTCCTGACGTCGGCACCGACGTCGAGGGGGTTTCGGGGTGTTCTTCGCCGGGTTGTGGTTCTCTGTTTTAGTAGGTTTGTGTTGGTCCGCAGATGGTTGGTGGTTGGTGCGGCCGCATTCTTAGCAGAATCTTCGCATTGTCACTTGCTGAGTGCTTAATGCTTCCTGGTGAACCAAGCTATTCCTACCATGGTGGTTCATGGGTGCGCCTTATCTCCGATAATTCAGGATTGACGCCGGTTGCAGCTTGTGTGTTCTTAGAGTGAGTTAGGAGTGGTCTTGTACTCTCGCTCCTTTGATTCGCACCGAGTACTTTCTGTGTGTCTGGGGTCTTCTACACCAGTCCTCCCCCTGGTTGTTTTCTAGAGTCTGTACCTCAGGCTTCTTTTGCAATGTGTGTCTTTGAAGTGTTTGTAAGAGTCTGCTTGTAACTTATTCTTTGATGAAATGATATATCGACCTTTCTCAAAAAAAAAAAAGGTTGCGTCGGCTGGAGGGCGGGTGCACCGTCGAAGGCGGCAACACCGTCCTGGAAAGAGGCCATAGAGGGAGGGTCGACACAGCGAGGCAACGGCCTAGGACGGAGGTCGGCGGCAGGAAGGCCGACGCGGCGAGGCAGCGGCTCCCACGACCGGGTCCAGCCGTGCGGAGGCTGCAACGGCGACGGATTGGGACGGAGGAGGCGGTGGGAGGGGCGGCATGGAAAAACAGCGGCCAGCGCGACTAAATCCACGCCAGGAGGAGGCGGCGGTGGGAGGGACGGCGCATTGAGGCGGCGGTAGGAGGGGCGGCGCACGGAGGTAGCAGTCACCGTGGCCTAATCCGAGTCAGGAAGAGGCGGCGGCGGTGGGCTGGGACGGAGGAGGCGGTGATGACCTAAATTGGACGCGGCGGGGCAGCGCTAGATCATGGCGGGGCGGGGGCGCAGGGGTGGGCGCGGGCGCGGTTGGCGGAGCACGCCGGGGCGGTGTTGGCGGCGCACGGTGAGAGAGAGAGAGTGAGATAGATCCTAGTCTTGACCCTTGTGTGCGGCGTGCCTGCGTTCTGCGAACTGCTGGCTGTGCCGGTGCGTCCACTGCCCGGCGCTTGCTGCAACCGCTGGCCGCGCCGCAGCGCTACAGCAACATGGCCATCGCCACTGGTGGCTAGATGGCTGGATGATCCGTGCCTCCGCGATCTCCACCTCCCTGCTCGACTGCTCGATCGAGGCTCTCTCCTCGAGGTCTAATACTGGACGGGATCCCGTTGGATCAGCATCCAATGGGATAGCCTCCGGACAAAAATCGCCGCATCGCCCTCCGCCTCGCGTCTTCTCTCCTCTCCCATGCCGCCCCCGCCTCGCCGCCTCCCACACCAACCCGACCAACCTCCGGCCGCCTCCTCCCTCTATGTCCGGGACCGGAACTCCACCCCAAACCCCAACCCTAACCCTAACCCGACGGCTCCGGCGAGGTTGCCGGCGGCGGAAGCAAGCAGAGGCAGTGAAAAAAAAGATAGGAGCGGGACCTACCGTGAGCTCAGCGGCGCAGCGCCAGTAAACGCGGCGGCGCAGCTCGGCAAGAATGAGCAGCGAAGAAGAGAATCCAAATGGGGGCAGCTTAAGGCCAGGAGTTGTGCGGTGCCTTCGGACCCGAATCAAGCACAGCAATATCTTTCCTCAAAACCGAAAGCTCACAGGTGTGGCTACTGGCTACAAAGCTAAGTACTGAAAAAGGAAACGCAAAAGGAGGGGAAAATAAAGAATTTTTATCGCTCATGCTATTGTAGAGTCTATTTATCTTTAAAATACCATTACAAACCAAAAATATTATAAATCTCTACTCCTTTAAAGAGAGAGTAGGCCGTGCGTCGGCTCGCCCAAGCCGTTGAGCTGCTCGCCCCCGAGCAGCCCGCCCCCGAGCCGTGAGCCTACTCTAACCACCCATACCTCCCACCTCTCCACCCCTGCCGCCGCCTCCTCCACGACCGCCCCTCCTCCCCGGCGCCGCCGCTCCTCCGCTGGCTCGCCTCCCCAGCCCACCTCCTCCCCCCCACTGCCCCCTCCCCACCCCGGCGCCTCCTCCCAGCCGCCCTCTCCTCTCCGGCGCCTCCCTCTCCTCCCCACGCTGCCCTCGCCTCCCCGCCGCCCCTCGGTCTATCCGTCAGCCGCCGAGCCGAGCCGCCACTGACATCGGGTCAGGCGCCACCACGGAGCACGCTGGCGATGTGAGGCGATAGCCAGCGCTGCCGCTTCTTCTTCAACATCTACAAGCACCACTTGACATCGGCGTTACGGTACAACTACTTCCCTCTTCCTTGCAGAGCGCTGTCTTATGTTTTAGTTTGTTCCGTGTCGATTTTTCGGTTAAGCTATGGTGGATTTGGGCTATGGAGACGCCTGTGTACATCCAAATTTCGGTGGCATTGGGTTTAGGGTTGCGGAATTATTCTCTGCCTTTGGTTGTAATCGGGATTGAATCGAGCGAGCATTGTTAGGATCTGAATCAGGTCGCATCCATACCATGGTATCAAAACTTTTTACGAGTTAGCTTTGGATGCAACACTGGATGGCTTAAGACGTGTTTGGTTGGATCAGCCATGGTCGTTAACAGCTTAGATATATGAAGCAAAGTAATTGCTAATTCCACTCACTATTATTGTCCTGATCAGGATGCAGGATTATGCGGCGAATTTTAGATGTCATTGCATATAGAATTGTGTCAAGGAATTTTCCTCCAATTCTGAATTTTGTAATTTGATATTGTAGAACAACTTATGGTTAACTATGGATTCAATTGAGGCTATGTGTGGTCCTTTCCTGACTGATACTATGAAGGCATCCTTTTAGCTATGGTTTTATTTGGATGGCAGCCAACATGACTATTGTTTCTACTTTACTTTTCACTGTATAGGCAGCTGGATGAGGGAAGTTGTACGTCAATTGGAGCAGTGTCTGTTGACAAGGGAAGGGTGAGGCAACGAATAGGTGTAGCCCTTCAAGGAGGTTGACACAGAGGAGAGGAATTAAGGTACCTTTCTCCTAGGGTGAGGCAGCGAATAGGTGTAGCCCTTCAAGGAGGTTGACGCAGAGGAGAGGAATTAAGGTACCTTTCTCGTAAGTTTGCTCCGTAACTTGCACACTCAACTACATGTTGTGTATGCCTTGACTTAAACTTGATGATGCACTTAAATTCATTCTGTGTCATAATAAAAAGTAACATTCAATTGTGTTCTACAAGATTTGGTTTATGATGTGCTAATTCTTCAATAGATAAAAACAGCAATGATATTTTATCTACAAAACCCCTCAATTTCTTCTTGCAAGTTCTCTTTGTCACCTCAATTTATTCTTCCATGTTTTCTTTGTTCTATTTTTGTCCTAGATGTACAAGATGCAGTAACGTATGCATAATTGCTCATTGCGTGTTCATATTTTAATGCAGGTCATCAAATATTTCAGAGCAACACTATTTATTCATCCTACCAGTGGTGTTGCTTCAAGTTTTGCAGCTTTTAATAGCACATTCTGCTCCTGCAAGCGAAATAGAACCTCTTCTTTAGTCACACTTTTAGTGAGAAGTATCAATCCAGGTAATTTTGTTTGATTGTTGTGGAACATGTTCACTTATTTTTGGAAAATGGCTGGTGCTATTGACAATAGATGCATTGAAATTGTTGAATCATTCATTTTGGGAACCTTTTTTGCGTTGAAATTCTAAATCTATGCACAATGAAGACAAATAAAAAATCTTCATATTGGGTAATAGAGGGTTTTGTTTTGATCCTGTGTTAGTGAATAGCGACTCCGATTTGGACTCAATTTATTTTGGCCTCAGTAAATATATGTATATTTTTTGGATTTTGTTTTAAATTTAAATGTCTTGCATTGTTGGTGGGACTTAAGGGATTAAATGGTATTTTGGTACATTTATTATTTTATTTTATATTTTGAGACTTCATATTGTTTAGTATTCTATCAGTAAATTAATATTTTTTAGTTTTTATTATCAATCCTTTTACCTGAGTTCCTTTTACGTACAGTCCTACACGATTACAATTTATATCCTACGATATATTATTCGACGTGCTTTGCACGTGCCCGCTAACTAGTGTCATTTATTAGGAAAGTTCATTTCAAAAATGTTACTCCTATTACTGCCTTTTCGTGCTATATATCCACTCAAAATACGGAAACATGCCTAACAGAAGGGCCCTACTTGTCATTCTCAGGTCGTTTTCTTCCTCAACCTTCTTCCTCCTCCCGTCTCCAACCAACTCATATCAGGCCTCCCTGTCGCTACCGCACCTTTCTCGCCTCCTCCGCCATTGTTGCCACCCTGGTCACCCCTTTTCTAGCTCTGGCACCGCGTCGACCCGGCTTAAGCTCCTCCTTGCGGCCGCCACCAACTCCCCCTCCTTCCGTCTCAACGAGCAGCGCCCATGGCAACAGCCTCTTGGGGATGGTGGTGGCACGAGCAGGATGGCTATGGCGAGTGCTAACTGCTAAGGACGATGGCGGCGGGAAAGCTGGGGAAGGCGGAGACAGGGCGAGCTAGGGACGACAGCCGTGACGACAGCCGTGGGCGAGTTGTGGACGACGGCAGCAAGTGCGAGCTAGGGACGACAGTAGGCGGGGCGAGCTAAGGACGGGGATAGAGGCGTGGGCATCGTGTAGGAGAACGCGTAGGCTACGCTAGAAAAAATTCAAAATTTTTACACGAACACCAAATATTATCATGCAAGTAGAGATTACGAATCGTTAACATTGATGCGTAGAGGCAGCAGAAGAAGAGTTGGAGAAGCTAGTTCTCGCGTCATGCACATCATTTATAGAAAGTAGTTATTCTTGTCGTTGATCCTAGCAATTGTCGTGCTTAAAGGAAGTAGACATACTTGTTGGGGTTTGCTGACCAGCACGTCCATGGGCGTGGCATTGTCCCTAAGGTATCCACACATCCTATGGTGGATCGTCGTGCATAGGCGTGCTAGCTGCAAGTACAGGCTCCCGGGCCTGATTTGGTTTTGGTAATTGATGACCTGGGCTTCATCATCGCCATCCCACTCGAAGACTAAGGACTTTATTTCATATTTCTTCTGAGCCTTTGTGTGCGTATTGGCGTGTCAAAGATGCCGGCGATTGTCTTTTCTCTGGTTGCAGGGTCCCACTAAGCACTACCCGAGTTCATTTGTCTCATCTAGCTTCGAGAGTGTTCGTGTGGGTTCTAGAGTTGTCGCGGCTTGGTTTCCCGCACAAGGGTTCGAGTTTGCCGCCCTCGGGAGGTGTCTTAGCGCCTAAGTCTTCGAAAGCGCCCGGAAGGTTCCGAAGGTCGCTTTCCAGTTGTCCAAGGTTTTTGTAGCGCCTAGACCACCCGGTTTCCCGCCTGAGCGTCCAAAGTTCCCGCCAAGTCCACAAGTCGACAAAAGTGACCCAAAACCCTAGGCGTGACGACAAGAGAGGGTAAGAGAGTGAGTGTGCCGAAGCCTGAAAAATTGAGGGCCATCGAACGCGTCCGATTCGCCGGTCACAGGGGCACCCTCGCTCCTGCGGCTAAGTCCCTAGCCAGCCCATTTGCACCCCTCTCTGTCGGACGCGTCCAATGGGGGATCAGACGCGTCCGATGCGCATAGCTAAGTGTCCTGCGCCTAAGTCTAAGCCAAAGAGAAAATGTTACCTCACTGTCGGACGCGTTCGACCAGGAATCGGACGGCATCCGTTGGGCGTTGTAGACTCCAGCCAGCCCTTAGCACCATGAGAGTCTGTGCCGTCATCGGACGGCGTCCGATGGAGCGATCGAACGTGTCCGATAAACAGATCTGGAACTACCCGAATTGAATCTGAGCCATCCACCTGTCCAATCTCGTTAGGGTTTCATGTGAGGGCTATAAATAAATGTCTCCGGCTCAAGGATAAGGTGAGAGAGTCTCATTTGCAGCCACCCAAGTCCATCCACATCCTAGAGAGCTCCTCCCATGGTGTGCCTCATCCCCATGGCCTCCACGTGTGCTTGAGAGAGAGAAGATGAGGGAGAAGGAGAGAGGAGGAAGAAGAGAGGAAGAAGAAGGCCATCCCCTACCTCTTCTCCATCCATCCCCAAGGTGTGTGTGCCTCTCCCATGGAGTCCTTGGCCTAGGGAGCTTCATGAGGGTGAGAGGTGTGTAGGTGAGGTGAGGGTCTCCGGTCTTGTGCTCTTTGGGACCTCACCGCCGGAGGAGATCGTCGCCGAGCGGTGCTTCACCAAGTCTTCGTCAAGCTTTCCTCTCCATCCGTTGGAGACTGCAAATCCGCCGTGTGTCGGCGGTCACCGTCTTGAGTAGGGGTGCATCCTCTCCATCCGTTGGAGCCACAAAACCCGTCGTGTGTCGGCGGTCACCTCCTCGTGTGGGGTGCTTCCTTCTTCATGTGTTGAAGACCGCAAATCCTTCATCCATTGGTGGTCGGTGTCTTGTGCAAGCACCGGTGGTGTGTGAGGCTTTTCGCGTGTGGGAAGTCATCGCCGCTTGTGAGGGTTTGGAGCTCACCCGCCATGTGTTGGTGAAGAGCTACCACGAGTGGATTGAGGACTAGGGACGAGAGGGTCCCGGTTTTCATGTGTTGAAAGCTTTCTCAACGGAGACGTAGGTGCTCGTGTGTTGAGCACCGAACTTTGGTAAACAACTCGGTTTACGACTCTTTGACTTTACTCCTTACACTCCCACACTTTGAATTGAACTCTTGCGTGTGTGTGCCTTCGAGCCACCTAGTAGTCGCACTTGTGCTTGTGCCGTGTGAACGAGCTTGCTTCCGCATACTAGACTTGATAGGTTCCACTGATAGCTTGGGTCATCACTTGACTAAACCTCGAAGCAAAACATGAAAAAGTTTAAAACTTGGGCCTATTCAACCCCCCTTCTAGGCCTTAGGTCCCTTAACGTGGTATCACAGCAAGGATCTCTAGTTCTTGCTTAACCGCATTAGAGATGGCTTTAGATGGGGGTAGTTTAGCTTCCAATAGGATCCTAGTATTCAACAGCACGAACTTCTCATATTAGAAAGCTCGTATGAGAACATACATCCAATCACTAGGCTATGAGGTTTGGAAGATAGTTGAGTCTCCCTTGGGCATAGAAATTGATGAAAAAGGTAGGTCCCATACCTGAGCAAATCAAGAAGCTTGATCTTGACGCTAAGGCGATTAATGCTCTATTCTCTGGACTGAGTATGGAGGTATTTGATAGCGTTAGCAACCTCTCCACCGTACATGCTATTTGGACAACTTTGATAGAAATTCACGAGGGCACTTACGATGTCAAAGAAGAGAAATTGGTCGTTGTCAAGGAACAATTTGATCAATTTAGGATGTTGCCCAATGAATCTGCTAATGATATGTTTACTCGCCTTAACCCCATTGTCAATGAGCTCAAGGGTCTTGGAGCTCCTATTCCCGATATTGATGTGTGCAGAAAAATGCTTAGGGTGCTTCCAAGGAAGGACTACAGGGACATCATCACCTATCTCTCCAACAGTGGTGATCTGAAGAAGATGACTCCCACATTACTATTGGGAAGGCTCTCTGCACATGAGATGCTCATCAATGAGCCTGAAGCTCCAGCTGAGCCCAAGAAGGAGAAGGATAAGGGAATTGCTCTCAAGGCAAAAGGAACAAGCTCTAGCTCTGGTGATGGTCAAAACAACCCAAGACTCAGTGACCTTGGGATTGACTTAGAGGACATGGCTCTATTCATGAAGAGGTGGAACTCTGGCAAGGGTAGCTATGGCAAGAAGAAGTGGAACTGCAATGACTTCCAAGGAGGCAAGAATGCACTCTTGTCGACTGGTGACTAACTGGGGGGTCACCGCCGGCAATGAATTTATACGAGGGGACGCTAATCAAGAACTAAGCCAGATGGTAACACAAGACAGGGTTATACAGGTTCAGGCCCTCAACGGAGGAGGTAATACCCTACTTCCTGTGTTCTGGGATTATATGGTGGATCAAGATGCGGGATGCAAGATGATATGAGATGCGTGATCTGAGATACCGATCTAGGGACCCCTGCCCGCCTTTATATAGTGGAGGGGGGCAGAGTTACAGGATAAAACCTAGTCGGTTACAAAGTCGAGTCCGGATGGATTACAAGGCAGCAGATTCTATCCATAGCTCTCCTTGCCAAATATATCTAATTCCGGCCACGCAGATTCATCTTCCCTATTCGGGATAGACTTCCTTCTTTGTCTTTTGCTTGGCGCCCAAGTCCTAAGCAGTTCGACTGGTCTCCGACTCTTTTTGGCTGGCTTGGGCCGTCCCTGTTTGCTACCTCCTGGGCCCTTCGTGAGGATAGCCGGGGCCCATGCAGTCCACAGTAGCCCCCGAGTGCTTTATGATCGAATCAGATGTCCGGCTGACTGGTCTCACCAATAACTCCTATAATCTGAAAAGAGATTGTGAAGAACTCAAGAAATCTTAAGTTTTTGGTATTGAGGCAACGCCTGGATTGGTAGTACCAAACTCCAGCTTATTCGGCCAATTGGGCGCATTACCTCAACAGATGCATTCGGCTATTTGGCACCCACTTCTGCAATGCACAAGCAGCAAATGGCCCATCATGGGGCATGCCTTAAGCCACGCCATTACAACTTCTGTCTTGCAGCATGCCGTAATTTTAGCGTTGCAAAGGATATCAGCATCTGGCGCCTGGCCTTAACTTGTAAGAACCAAGACTTTCGGCCCGGTGATAGGCGACCTTTCACCGAGTGGTACTGCCCCAACTAGGGAAGGGTCGAAGATAGGCCCCTAAGGCGTCTGATTGGATGCAATTTGGTAGAGAGGCATTTGTACCGGGTAATGTGTACTGGCTGGCGACCTTGTAAAAGGCATACCTCAAATTGGACCCAAATTTCACCAACACCCAACCTCGAGCATGCGAAGTTGGCTAGTGACCCAGCATGGGGTATGCCGTGAAATATTTTTTGTTTTGGCACTTCCGGTCATATGCCCTCCAGGGTGTACCGAGGCCGAATTAGGCTCGATTTTAACACATTGCCACCGTCAGTGACGTGTTAAGAAAGCCTGTTAAGGGGATCGCCCTTTGCAGTTTTAGCCCAAGCCCAATTAGGGGGTAGGCGAAGCGTTTTCGCGCCCTTTTCTCACACAGCCGGAACGACACGCGTTTCCGTGGGAAACCGCATCCGTAGCCACTTTCGTCCCATCGTCATGATGGTCTTACTGTGCTCGAAACGGATGACAAGGCGCGCCCTTTGAACTTCTCCTGTGTATAAAAGAAATTCCAGGGGCAGAGTACTACTTCACCACCGGCTTTCGAGTTTTCGAGTCTTCCTCTTTTCGCAGCGAAACCCAGAGACCTCCGCCTTCCTGCTTCTCGAAGGCAATGGCGAATTTGGGGGCTGACCCTTGGGCAACCACTTGCGCTGAGGAGCAAGCCCGCGCCGCCACCGCTAAAGCCGCTACGGCCGCCGAGTGGGCGCGATGGCGGAAGGACTACGCGGAAGGGATCGCCCAGGGTGCCATTAGGGTTCTGGTCGCCGGCCACCCGCAACTCTTCCGGGTTCACACCCCCCTCAAAGATGCGCTTGTCCTTTCCATCCTCGATGTGAAGTGGCCGTCGAAGGAGTGATTTTTTTTCTTTTGCTCCTCCGCGAGCCAGCGACGAGCCTTAGCTCGATGTGCTGCGCTGCGGAGAAATGTAATTAGGCCTGAGCGCCTTTTAATGAATATCTTTTGGACATCCAAATGTGTCTCTCTTCACTTCAATCCCGAATCTGCGACGCCGCTTCCTCTTGATTTGATCTCGAATCCGCAACACCGCTTCATCCGAGTAGTTAGGATTGCCCGCTCCTAGACTGGCACTCGGCGCTTAACGCGGACCTCTCGGAAGGGACCACTCGGCCAGCCGAGTGGTTAGCCAAGCCCTCCTCAAAAAGGCCGCATCCAACGCTAGACTAAGGCCCGGCCCAGAATGCGAAACACTGCTCGTTGCTATAAGTTAGGAACAGGGGAATGAAATTAGTTCACCTCGCTTACTTTTCGCGCCAGTCTGTTAGCTTCTCCCAGCGAACTCCGCCGCTAGGGTTTTTCTCCGCCGCAGCTTCCGCCGCCACCGTCTCTGATCCGCGATGGCTCCACCATCTCCCGCCGCCCCTAAGGCTGCCAAGAGCGGGAAGGAGTGGATTAAGTCCATCACGACTGAACGGAGGCTACAGAAGTTGGTCTCCGTCAGCGTGCTCCCCTCCAAAGGGTTTGTGTCTTGGCGCGCCGCCGCCGGCGAATCCTGCCCCACCCCTCGCTCCGACGAGGTAGTGGTCTTCGAATCCTTCTTCCTCCGCGGCTTCGGCCTTCCTTGCTCTCCTTTCTTTCGGGGATTACTGCATTTTTACGGGATCGAGGTTTCGCACCTGAATCCCAATTCCATCTTCCAAATTGCGATTTTCAATCACATCTGTGAGGCCTATTTGGGGATCGCTCATCATTTCGACCTTTTCAGACATCTTTTCCTTCTTAAACCCTTTCCCAACAAGAACTTTCCCAAAACCGCCGGCGGCACGGGATTTCAATTGCGGGAACGGTCCCGAAGGCATTATTTCGATCTTCCTTTGAGAACCTCCAATAAGGGATGGCACTCAGAATGGTTTTACTGCGCCAACTCTCCTCCGGCCCTCCCTTCCTTCTCCGGCGAGTGCCCCACAGTCCATTCCTCCTGGTCCTCTCTCCTCGCCGATGACGAAGGAGGCCAGGTAAAGGAACTTCTTGTTCTTCTCCACAGAGCTAAGTCCGTTGGGTTGACCGGCATTGGGGTGGTCTGGAACTACACCCAGCCCCGTATCCAACCTTTAAAGGAGAGGGTGCATCTCGCTTTCGAGTACTTGGGGCCGCAAGACACCACTCGGGAATCCGATGAGAACCTTTCGCAGAAGGAAATCTCTGGCCGAGTGGCCGAGCTCTTTGCTCCGGGCGCGGAGATACCTCCCGCAGACTGCCAGGCTGCGTATCATCTGACGTATTTGCCACCAGCGGTAAGGAGAAGATTCTTCTCAACTCAACCACGGTTTTTTAGGATAAGGCTATAACTAATATGGTCTGACATGTCGCAAGGACGTGAGGCCTTCTTCTCCACCCATCCGGTCCCAGAAGCTCCGCACCACAAGGAGGCACCGCGCAAGCGTCCTGCTGAGGACTCGGCTAGTGACCCTCCAGCCAAGAAAGGCAAGGGGATCATTTCAAGGGACTCGGATGAGGACGACGACGATGACAGCGTCCCGCTCTTGCGCCGCCGCCACCCAGCAACGAGGTCGCCCTCAGCCCAGGCGGAGTAGCCTCAAGGTCCTCCGTCCCCCCAATCCGTCGGTCCAGCGGCCGCGTCAGGGGTAGAGAAGCCTCCCAGCTCGGGCCCGAGTGGTTTGGGCGTCCAATTTGGGTTTAAGTCTTTTATGTCTTCGCAGAGGTATTTCCTCACACCATTTTTCCTTCATGATTTGCTAGGAATTTGTATCTTGAATAATCTTCAAACGATTTCCAGAAAACTCGTTGACGATGATGACGAATCGCCAAGCTCACATGGCACAGAGGTGCCAGCCTCGGCGCCTCCGAGGTCCAATTGCCAAGCTAAGCCCCAATCTGCTAAGGACTCGGCTCAGCATGCCACGCCCCGCCAAGACTCCGGCCAATCGTCCGCCACTCGCCGATCCTCGCTGGCAAAGAGGAAAATCTCAGCTCCTGCTCCAGGGAGCTCGAAACCAGAAATCGAGGAGATTCCTCGCCCCTCTACCGAAGCTCACGCTCCACTCCTCCGACTGAAATGGAGGAAGGAGATGGAGGGCTACGAGGTCGACGACGGGCAGGAGGCCGAAGAATGGGAAGTATTGGACAACATGGCAGCGGCACAAGCCGTGATATATATAAGGTAAAACCTTTCCATGCCCTGAATCCTCGCTTTGCATAAGGAAGTTCCGCTAATCTCGCTCCCGTCTCCATACAGCGCATGAAAGAGAGGTCAATGCAGAAGTCCATATGCATGGAGAAAACAATGGGCGAGCTGAAGACACGCGACGAATACGACAACGCGCTGTACGCTGTCAAGTCGCAATATCGCGGTCAGATCACAGAGGTCCAACAAGAAGTCACTGAACTCCAGTTCTGCCACGTGGAAGAGTCTAACGCCTTCCGAGGTATAGATCCCGAGTGTTCATAAACCTTTATCAAAACAATGCCCCTTGAATGATAATCCTTGGGACTTGCCTTCAAATACAGCACTAGAGGCGAGGCAGAAGGCTCTGGAGGAAGAAGTCTTCGGAGCCAACACTCAAGCCGCGAAATCGGCTAAAGAGCTGGAAGGTAACTTCCCCCCACTAGCTCTCCCTGGCTCAACCCCGCTGGCATCCGACTGATGCGTCACACCTGATTAGTTATGTAGAGTATCGGCAGAAGACCAGGACACAATTCCAGGTTCTTGACGAGGAGGTGAAATCCGCGCATGAGCTTCGCCGCCGTGTTCTGGTAGGACTAGTCCCAACACTCCAACACCTTTACCCTGAAGAAGAGCTGCCGACTGATTCCGACCTCCTCGTGGCCCGCGTTGATGACGTTCCTGAGCGGATCAAGGTCTTCGAGCGAGAGGCAGCCATAACGTGCACAAGCCAAGGCCTGGCAATCGCAAAGTCGAACTTCCCCCGCCTAGACTACGAGGCTGTGAAGGAAGGATTTGCATGCACTGAGTTGAAGGCCTGTGCGCTGCTGGAAGAAGTCCGCCCGATTGCCAGCCACATTGTAGATCATTTGGACTTGTAGATGTATTTGTAGTAGTAACACTCGGTTGATCCTCGATACTGGTGATCCGGTTTATCCGAATAGTACGCCTTATCCTTTTTCATAAAACACATCCGCCGATTGGTCCAGCCTCCGAGTGCCAGGAATTAGCACTTGGCTTTCTCCCCATGCAACTACGGAGTAGCTAAACGTTGTCGTTGGGACACATAAGCGCCATTACTCAAGAAATTTCGTAATACCCGAATTTGGTCAACTCATGTAAAGAGAAAACAACTTTTTATTAATAAGATAGGGTGCGGTTGACTCCGCACACTATTTAGTGTAGCCCCCGACTTACTGCTTGGTCGTTTACGACCGAGTAGCAAGTCAAAAGAAGGGAACTAATTACATGTTGCTTGAGTACAAAACTTTAAGAGTAAAAACGACGTAGCTGCTCGATGTTCCAGGTGTTTGGCACTTCGGATCCGTCTTCACATTGTGGCCGGTAAGCCCCGGGCGAGTTACCTCAGCGATCATGTAGGGGTCTTCCCAGAGTGGGGAGAGTTTATGCTCGTGCTTCTGATTTCTTCGGAGGACCAGATCTCCCTTGGAGAACGCACGGCCCCGTATGTTGCACTGATGATAGCAACGTAAGCCCTGTTGGTACTTTGCCGACTGGATCATTACTGCTTCCCTGGCTTCCTCGAGCCGATTGAGGTCTTCATATCTTACTTCATCCGACTGATTATCATCGAAACCGGCGACCCGGGGGGACCGGAACTTCAATTCAGTCGGGAGGACCGCCTCTGAGCCATAGACTAGGAAAAAGGGGGTTTGCCCGGTCGCTCGGCTTGGAGTCGTTCTAAGGCCCCAAAGCACCGAAGGCAACTCCTTTACCCAGCGCGTAGCGTACGGTTTTAGGCGATCGAAGATTCTGGCTTTAAGCTGTTGTAGCACCAATCCATTGGCGCGCTCAACCTGTCCGTTACTCCTTGGGTGGGCCACCGAGGCATAGCAGATCTTGATGCCCAGCTCCTCGCCCCAATCTTGAAATTCGCTGCTTTTGAACTGGACGCCATTGTCGGTGATGATGCGATTGGGTACGCCAAAACGCACAACAATGTCCCGGAAGAGCTCGCGTGCCTTGGCTGACGTGATGACAGCGACCGGCTTGGCTTCAATCCATTTGGTAAACTTGTCGATGGCGACGAAGAGATGGGTAAATCCGCCGTGCCCCCGCTTGAGGGGGCCCACCATGTCGAGATTCCAAACAGCGAAAGGCCAAGAGATTCGAATTGTCTGTAGATCTTGCGCTGGCATGTGAATTTGTCGTGCAAAGAATCGACACCGCCACATCTGCAGATTATGTCTTCCGTGATCTGCGGACCGCGTTGGCCGAAGAATCTTGCCGATAGGCTTTGCCCACCAGGGTGCTGGCTGCTGCGTGGTGCCCGCATTCCCCCGAGTGGATGTTATTGAGTATATCTCTGCCTTCTTGCTCGGATATGCAACGCCTTAGTACCCCGGAACTGCTTTTTCTAAAAAGCTTGTCCCCGACTACCTTGTAGCTTTTGCTTCGGCGTGTAATGCACTCGGCAAGGCTTCGATCCTCGGGCAGCTCATCACAAAGAAGATAATCTAAGTAAGGCTGAGTCCACCCAGGGTTAATTGTGAATACCTCTGCATCGGGTTCTGGCTGCTTCTCTTGATCTTCTCCCGGTGCAGGTAGTAGCTTGATGGACGACGCGCGTAGCTCTTGGATGAAAACACCACTCGGGACTTGAGCCCGAGTGGATCCCATCCACGCTAGCGCGTCTGCTGCTTCGTTGTCGCGGCGGAGCACGTATGTAAGCTCCAGTCCGTCGAACTTGTCTTCTAACTTTCGTACCTCCTGACAGTAAGCCGCCATGCTGTCGCCAATACAAGACTATTCCTTTTGAACTTGGTTGACCACGAGTTGGGAATTCCCACGCACCATTAACCACCTGACGCCAAGCGATATGGCGCGCAGAGTCTGCGTGGATGAGTGCCTCAGACTTTCGCGGCGTTGTTCGACGGAAACAAGATTCGGAGGACGAAGCGTAGCTTCTCTCCGGTCGGTGATATGAGAGAATCCCACTTCAAGGCCGAGCACGAGGGAACCATCAAGCACTTCATCCAAGATTCGAGATTCTCCTTTGTCTTTGGGTGCAGGCCTCATCCACTCGGCTGATTAAATCGCCAACGCTTGAGATTTGATGGCTAGTCGCGGCTCGAACTTTATTTCAAAGGCTCCAAGCTCAACCGCCCACTTGGCAATCCTCCCAGTGGCTTCCTGATTATGAAGTATGTCTCCAAGCGGGAAAGAGGTGACCTCCGAAATTTCATGCTCCTGGAAATAGTGCTTGAGCTTCCGCGATGTGAGTAACACAGCATACAGAACCTTTTGAACTTGTGGGTACCTTATTTTTTATTTGCCCAATACTCGCCACGAAGTAGACCGGGATATTGTATCTTTCCGGAGGAGCCTCCTCATCTCACTCCACCATCAAAGCGCTGCTGATGGCGTGAGTCGTTGCGCCGATGTAGAGTAAGAGGGGCTCCTGGGGCATGGGAGGGACCAACACCGTGGGCGTGGTGAGGAACCTCTTTATATCTTCAAAGGCTTCCTGTGCTTCCACTGTCCACTGAAACTCGTTTTGTCGGCGCAAGAGTCTAAAGAAAGGCATGCCTCGCTCCTCGAGTCGGGAAACGAATCGGCTGAGTGCCACGATGCATCCAGTGAGCTTCTGCACATCCTTCTGATTAGTCGGGGGCTTCATCTTGATGATGGCGTTGACTTTCTCTGGGTTTGCTTCGATCCCCCGATTAGAGATGATGAATCCGAGTAGTTTACCAGACGGAACCCCAAAAACACACTTCTCGGGATTTAGCTTCATCCGATATACCCTTAGGCTCTCGAATGACTCGGTCAGATCTGTTATGAGATCCCATCTGGATTTTGTTTTTATGACGACGTCGTCGACGTATGCCTCCACGTTGCATCCGAGCTGAGTGTGAAAACACCACTGTATGGTGCGCTGATAAGTCGCACCAGCGTTTTTCAGTCCGAATGGTATTGTGATATAGCAGAAAGCACCAAAAGGCGTAATAAACAACGTCTTGATGCAATCCTCCTCCTTCAGACTGATCTGATGGTAGCCTGAGTAGACGTCCAGAAAACTCAGGAGCTCGCACTCGGCGGTGGAATCCACCACTCGATCTATGCGGGGGAGCCCAAAAGGATCCTTGGGGCATGCTTTGTTGAGGTCCGTGTAGTCGACACACATCCGCCATGTCTTGTTTTTCTTCTGCACCAAGACCGGATTGGCGAGCCATTCAGGGTGATACATCTCCTTGATGAACCGAAGCGGCCAACAATTTGATGATTTCGCCCGTATGGCGCCCTTCCGATCCGAGCAAATCTTCGAGGCGCCGCTTGATGGGCTTCGCCTTTTCGTTGACATGGAGAGAGTGCTCGATCACCTCCTCTAACACCGTGCATGTCAGAAGGCTTCAGCTTAACACATCCTGGTTGGCGGGAGGAAAGCGACGAGCGTCTTCCTATTTGCTATCGAGCCTCGTCCTGAATCGCGCAATTGCCTTCTCCGGATCGACGGGTCCAATGTAATCTTCTTGGTTTCTTTACCGCTTGGATGGATGTTTTGGCTCTTTTTATGGGCGTCCTCCTCCTAAAGGGATGCAACCTCGGTCGGATCTTTTCCATCTCGCAGATGAGTTCAAGGTACTGCGCCCGACTCACGACTTCGCCACACAGAGCGAGGATTGTTTAACGTCACGGGGAGGTGATTACACCATTGGGACCTCGTGATTTATAAGACGAGATAAGTGTAGTTGGGAGCGACCATGAATTTGGCAATCCCCGCCTTCCCAAGATGGCATGATATGCCGCCTCAAATCACCACTTCAAGCTCGGACTCTCGGTCCGATAGTTATCCTTAGTCCCGAACGTGACGGGCAAAGAGATCTGTCTGAGTGGTATCGCGGACGTCCCGGGGATTACCCCGTGGAAAGGAGACGATCCCTGCCGTACCTCAGAACACGAAATATTCATTTGGTCCAGGGTCTTGACGAAAAGGACGTTAATCCCGTTCCCGCCATCGAGCAGAACCTTTTTTAGTTTGCTTCTGCGCACGACCAGATCCAACACTAGAGGATACCACCCAGGGAAGGTGATCCGGTCCGGGTGGTCCGATCGGTCGAAGGTGATGGCCATCTCGGACCAGAGCAAGTATTTTGGAGTCACGGGCGTGATAGCGTTGATCTCCCGAGCGGTAAGCTTTTGCTTCCGCTTGGACTCGAACGCATCGGAGCCCCCGAATATGTAGCTAATCTCGCGCTCTGCGTCCTGGTAATCTCCATCGGGTTTCTTGCCCAGACCGCCCTTAGACGACTGGTTCGAACTCTCGGCAAACTTCTGCAAAATAAGGCAGTCTTTGGCCGAGTGCTTTCCTCGAGGATGGAAAGGGCATACCGAGTCCATCACTTTTTTGTAGTCGTTGTCGTTGGGGGCTTAGGTCGGTTGCGCTCCATATTGGCGACCATCTCATCCCCCTTTCGCTTCTTGTCCTTCGGTTTGCCTTGCTCATCGTTGGGCTTCTTCTTGGGGCCTCCGTCGTTGCTGCCGCGATGATTCGCGATGGCCTCTTCGGCTTCGGCCTCCTGGTCCACCATTGTGTACATGGCTTTGAGATTATGCGAGGGGTCTCGGGTCATCTGCCTGATTAGCTCCTCGGATTTGCATTCGGCGAAGAAGGCGTCGATGACTGTTTGCTCCAAAACATCCCGGATCTCATTCTTCTTCTGGGTAAAGCGCTTGATGAACTCACGAAGAGTCTCGTTCTTGCGCCGGTGTAACTGTCCAATCTCCCATCTCCGAGCGGGCCTTTCATAGGTCCCTTGGAAATTGGCGATGAACTGCTCCTGGAGGTCGTCCCAAGACTCAATAGAGTTCTCCGGGAGTCTCGTTAACCAGGTCTGGGCGGTTGGGGTCAAAGCGACCGGCAAGTAGTTTGCCATGACGTTTTGATCACCTCCTGCCGCGCTGACTGCTAAGGCGTAAACCTGCAGCCAGTTCTTTGGGTCCCTCTCGCCATCGAACTTGTTGATGCCTTTGAGGTTGAAACCATCCGGCCAAACCACTCGGCGAAGATCCGGGTGAAGGCCCGAATCCCCTCCAACGGTCGTGGCCGCCTCTGCGCCGGGGATCCGCTACGACGCTCCCGACGCGGGCCTTGACGCTGCTCCTGGCGGTGCTCTCGGCTTGGTCATCGTTGCGACGGCTATGATGGCCACGAGTTCCGCCGCCATCTTCAACGCCCCGCCGCTACCCGGCGTCTTGACGAAGATCGTGGGCGGGCGAGTGATAGGAATCGCCAGCCGCGGAGGCTCGAGCCCGGTTCCGATTGCTCGTAGAGCGGCTGCGAGCCGATGCAGTCGGAGCGGGAATCGTCTCGTTTTGCTGTATGGCAACCATCTCCACCATGGCCGTCGCTCAAGTGAGGGTCTAGGCGAACGGGCTGCCTTCTGGGTGTTGCGGCGCGATATATAGTCTCGAGAAGAGTCTTCGAGGCGATGACATTCGCCTGGGGAGTCATGTAAACCTCTTGATCCCTTAGCTTACCGCGCGAAGCTCGTTCTGGACGTCGCGGCCGCGAACGCGAAGTTGACGCAAGCGATCTTGGTTCTCCACCTGGCGAGGATCTGGATTTACGCCAGTGTCAGTCTCTGCGTACCCGACAAGCGGAGAAGCAGAGTGGTGATCATCCGCGCCTAGGACGAAGACCTCTCGATAATAACGAATTTCAGCGTTCCCGTCGGACTCGGAGTCAAAAACGGAGAGGCTAACTTGTTCGCTCTATCCAATGGGTTGGCCCGCATTGATGACACCCACGAACATAGATGGATCTGATCCGAGTGGATCTGGTGCACTCGCCGACTGGTTATCTCCAATCCAAATCCCAGATGAGATCCGTGCGGAGGCCGCAGCGAAGCTCTCGGGTCCAGAGGGAAATCCAGCCGAAGGAGCCATGTTGTTGTTGGGTGGAATACAATCCATGCCCATACGGTTGAGCCCGCGGAGTTCTTTTTCGTCTTCCTCGGGTAGAGGCGGCGGCGGCCGTAGTTGGAGTGAGGCTCAACGACGACCCTTCTCACCAGCCCGAGGGGCGACCGAGCCTACGGGGGCTCAGGCTGCGCGGTCTTCTCGGACTAAGCCTGGTGCGATCGGGCGATCCAGGTACCGGTCCCTCGCGTAGTGAAAGGTGGAAGAAGAAGAGGGGGGAGAAGAGGATACAAACCACGAAGACACAAGTGATTTACCCTGATTCGAGCCCCCATCGCCGGGTAATAGCTCTACTCCAGTCTTGTTGCTTATACGGTGGAAAACAATACAAGGGTACCGAGACCGGGTTTGGAGGCACCGATCCCGAGCTTACAACGATGGGGACTAAGGACTCAGACTACTGCTAAGGAAGCTTCGGACGCAAGTGTTGCTTGGATGGCTTGGACTGTCTGAGAATACTTGCCCTCGAATGGGTCTAGGGCCCTTCCTTTTATAGTCGCGGTGGGTCGCCCGAGGCTGATCCAGCGGGCCCCGCGCCGATCTTTGCTTTAGTGGCGATGTTCTTGTCTCCTTCCGGAGCTCTGTCGCCTTTGGAGCCCGCAGGAGAAGTCGGTCGATCAAGATCGACACGTGTTGCGTTGGAATACCGATACGGGGAGAAACCTTCTTTAGGGAGAAAGCACTTTCCCTTTATCCCCAACATAGCATTGACTGGTCCGAGCCAGCCTCGCGCCGCCCGTTGGGGGCGTCGCGTAGCGCAACAACCGTTCGCTGCCTGTCAAGGAGGGCAAACGACAAACCAGGTTGCCCGCGTGCGCCTTCTCGGGCTGCGGGTTCCCGGAATGCACAGCCCTTTCCGGTCAAGGGCGGAGAAAGTGTGGTGGGACGCGACGGCTGTCGCCACCTGCCAACGGACAGACGGACCATCCGCGGGACCGTCCCCCGGGCTAAGGCTAGCCCGGGAGGTGCGCGGCGCCTGCTAAGGCATGGTTTTGACCTGGTCAAGCCCGAGGAGAGACTCTAGTGGGCTACGCACTCCCTTTAGTACAGCCAGGGGTAGCCTTTTGGGCCTTCCGTTTACACGGTGGGCCGGTACGGAATCGGCCTAAGGCCCCTCTTAAGATGGGCCGCTTATCAATCACCAACAGGTGTAAACGGTCCGGATTGGATAATGGCTAAACCATATCCTTAACCGCATGTTTTTCTCAGAATAGAATCCTGTTACGGATATTTCAGGTTCGAATACAGGATCGGATATTGTCGGGCACGAATATGGACCGAATACGAATCGCATCGAGTACGGTTACGGATATTTTATTGGAGTATGAAACATAGTCAGATAACAAATAATTTCATGTCATATTAATAAAGTGACGTATATCCGAAAACGGTACTACATAACTACATAAGGTTCATCTGGCCCTTGTCGTGGCGTCTGGAGTGTGATTTCGTTGTGCTCAATTTGGTTGCAGGTACTTAAGAACGCATGACGAACTCTACATTAGATACTCTATTTCCTTAATCATCTTCTGCCTTTCGACTAAACGACGCCATCTACACAACTACACGAGAACACTTCGCCGACACACTGCCGAATCATGTACAAGCATGTATTATCAGTATCATAAGATACAACAACAAACGAATCAATCTCGGCTCCTCCTTGCTAATGTGATCACTATGTGTGTACTAATTAACATTATGGCATGGGCCAGGATCGACCGGTTCTTGATTGGTCAGAGCCGTTGACGCTGGAGCAGGACAGACGAACCTCGCCGTCGGTGCCAGTCTTGACGCCGAGGGCGGTGAGCTTGGCGAAGGTGGCAGCCCAGCTGGTGAAGAAGCACTCCTGGCTCTGTGCGAACACCGCCACACTAGCCCTCGTTGTGGTGTTCTGCACCAGCGCAGCAGGCCCTGCCCGCCCAGCAGGTTGGTGAAGTAGCGGTTGTCGAACGCCGGAGACTGGGGCGGCAAGGGTCGGGGCCAGGGCGGCGCTGGTCGGGGCTGGAGGCGGCGCGGATCGGGGCGGCACCGGCGCGGACTGGGACGGCGCGGGAAGGACCGGGACGGCGCCGGTCGAGACTGGAAGCGGTGAGATTCGTGCAGGGCGACGCAGACAATGGGCGCGTGGGGTGGCGGCGGCTGGGAGCCTGGGACTGGGAGGACCAGAGGCTAGTCTTGCGTACACAGTACGCTTGCAATTTCCCTTGCATTGCCCTTGAAAAATTTTTTTTTATATTTATTTTTATTCGTTTATACAAAATTATATGGCGGATTGAAATTTAGACAAAAATAGGCCAGTGACACTGAATTAGCCACACAGCGTCCAGTCGCACTTTAGGCGCTTGTTGGTCATTGAGAGGAGGTTACACGGAGAAGGCAAACCTATCGCTCTTCCATGACAACCTTTGTAGCTCTGATAACTTTCGGCGATTTTGAATTTCTTATATCTATTAACATTTCATACCATATCCAATTTACACGAAACAAATTTTAAAATTCATGTGAAATCCTAAAGAACCCATTTTTTAAACTTTTATTTTTTTAATTTTGTTTGAATTTTGAATTTCGAATTTACACTTGAATTTGTATTAATTCAAAAAATTAAAAAATTGAAAGTTTGAAAAATGGGTTCTAATTTTGAATACAAATTCAAGTGTAAATTCGAAATTCAAAATTTTAAAAAAAATTAAAAGTTTGAAAAATGGGTTCATTAGGATTTCACATGAATTTTAAAATTTGTTTTGTAAATTGGATATGGTATGAAATGTTAATAGATATAAGAAATTCAAAATCATTGAAAGTTATCAGAGCTACAAAGTTGTCGTCTGCGATGGCTAAGAGCGATAGGTTTGCCATCTCGGTGCAACCTCCTCTCAATGATTGTCATACGCCTAAAGTGCGACCGGACGTTGTCAAATTCACTGTGCGACCGGGGCCTATTTTTGTCTAAATTTCAATCCGCCATATAATTTTGTATAAACGAATAAAAATAAATATAAAAAAATAAATTTTCCATTGCCCTTGGTGTTGGTGGCCTTGGTTAGTTGGGCCGGTTGGGCCTTAGGCAGTTGCCTGTGGAGTGGATCGGCCTCATATAAAACCGGATATCGGTTTATATTCGAATCGTATATCCGAAAAATTATCGGATCCGCCGGTATTAAACGTCCCGTATCCGATACCATATCCGAATCTAAATATCTGATACAAAAATTGAATCCGAGACAATCCGATTCTATCCTACCCTATCTGAATTTGAATCCGAATCCGGCCGATCTGGTCCGAAAAATATCCGAGCCGTTTACACCCCTAATTGTAATGTCCAGCCCTCTCGAAAAGATTGCAAAAAACCTCACCTATGTCTAAAGCCCATAGGCCTAACCTAAAGCTAGGCCTCCCCGGATGACGTAAACATGAATCCCTCTAGGAGCGTCTAACCTTCCTATGGATGCTTGCCCACGGGAAAGTTCAGGTTGAGCAAAGCAGGGCGGCCCTAAGCAACTACTGCTCGAGTCCCGGCCAACCCACCTAAGCAAAGCCCCCTCCTAAAAAGCCTCCCAGCTTGGATGACCACGTGGTAGACAGACGTGGAACGGAGATAGCTCGTCCGTGACAAGGCGTGAGGCCTAAAAGATTAGCAACGGTCCCGGTGCCCCATGTAATCAAGTGCCTGCTATAGTACATAGTCTTGTTTCTTCCAATAGGTCACCTAGATGCGCCACACACTCGAGTAGCCGCTACAGTGTGCAGGCGCGCTGACCGGCACTTAGGATTTTTTTCCGAGCGATAAAAGGCAGCCTTCGGGCCTGTTTGGTTCGCGACCCTCACTTGCCATGTCAAAAAATTGGCTGCGTGGCATTTTGGCCACCGTTTGATTTGTGACCATTTGTTGGCGAGCCATACCAATGCGACGGCGTGCCATCTATTTACAACGCGCAAGCGACTGATGGCGCGGGCGGCCGCCCGCGCCCTGCCAACGCGCGACGCCACGGAGAGCCCAGCGACAGCCAGCCATAGCTAGCTAGCCGAACACGCTTTGCTCCTGCAGTTCGTTGTATTAGTTCGTTTCTTTTCTAATTAAATTTCTGTTTCTTGTATCAATTTCATTTGGAGTCCAAATTGCATACAAAAAAAATTCATAATTCATCTAAAATCGTAACCAACCCATTTTAAATACTTTTCTTTTTTTTTGATTTTTTGATTTTTCATTGGGCAAACTACATTGGCTACGAACCAAACAAGACAAAGTTTGTCAAGAATTGGCCATGCCTTGAGATGGTCATGCCAATTTTTTGGCATGGCCATCCAAGGCTATGAATCAAACACACCCGAACTTCCCTCGCTAGTATTGATAGGGCAACTTGGGCGCTATCGAAAAGGGCCGATCCATCCTAGACTTAGGCAATCCATCTCACTCAGCTTAGTATAAATTGGCACACATACGCCTCATACCCTTTTAACACATATGGCTTCTCGAGTAGACTCCTCCCTATTTGGATACCCTTCCCTAGTAATCTTTTCGAAATGAAACTGAAAGTCAAGTGTAGGGCTATTATCCCGAAGGAGAGAGGTCCAAACTAGGGTAAAAAATCACTGTGTTGTCGCTTTTCTTTGTACCCTAAACCACCGTGTACTCCTCTACCTCTGAAAGCCCTAGTAAACCGCGGAAAGGGGCTCATTGATCCCCATTTCAACAAGCTCAACTCTAACAACCTCTGGTTGCTGACCGCCGATATTAATATATCCAAAATTTTACAAAGATATAAAAAATTTTACAAAATTTGCTTTTCGCAAAATAAACGCTAACCTTTCCCTTGCTAATTCAGACCCCGTATGCATATGCCAATTTGACTTGTGAGTTTTTGCACATATACTCACCCTCACGTTCATTCCGGGGCTGCTCATTTCAACGAGCAGGTCCGGTTTCTCAGTGTTACTAGCCGAATTACAGTGAACCCGAGATGATGACTTCATCGATGGTGTTCAGGATGTGGATTACTCTAACACCTAGGATTGCTACTACAACTTGCATGTGGAATCGTGTTGAAATGTCTTTTGGTTTTTGCAATGTATTTAAGACTTTCGCTGTTATATGGCCTACGTGCCAGTTTTTTATATTATGAACCCAAATGATCATACTTTGATGTAATAATTTAATTTTGATGAGAATATTTGTGATCTAAGTTTTAAAATCTATATGTACTAGCTATGGATCGAGAGATTAGTACAAGTAAAACGCACAGAAGGGCCACTACATTTTGCGGATCCCGACAAACGACCTCTACATGGTCACACACATCAGAACACCATATGGGTCTGTTTCCTATCAACCACGCGCGAACACAGTTATGACACAAACATGAGCGAAGAAGAAGAAATATTATTGCCAATTATATTATCATGTAAATTACATAAAAAGAAGAAACCCCCACAATCGGTTGCAGTGGGACTCCAACTTCGTGGCGGCGGCCGGCGCGCCGCCATCCCGGTCCTCCTCGTGTGCCACCGCCAACGACCTCGCCAATCTCCGCCTCCGTCCTCCCCGCGCGCTACCTCGCCGGCGCGCCGCCGTCCCCGTCCTCCCCATGCGCCGTCATTCCCGTCCTTCCCGTGCGCCGCTGCCAACGACCTCGCCAACCTCCGCCTCCGTCCTCCCCACGCGCTACCTCGCCTGCGGCGGCCGGCGCACCGCTGTCCCTGTCCTCCCCGCGCGCCGCCACCAACCTCCGCCGTCCCATGGAGAGAGAGAACAGTGGAGAGAGAGAGAGGAGAGAGAAGAGGGGAATGGCTGGAGGAGGAGGAAGAAGGAAGATACTATGACATGTGGGTCCCGTTCGTCAGACCGTATTTTATTGTATTTTGATTTGTATTTCCAGCTTATATATCCCCAATACTCTCCATAATGGCACCAATGCACAATTCAACACTCTGCAATGGTGTCTCAGCTATTAGAGACTCTACGGTGGTATTTCTGCCCAAAAGAGACTCTTCAGTGGCACAAATGCTTTTAACCCTATTTTGATATATGTCATTACACATTAGTAATTTAGGTTGTTGTCGCTGTTGTGCTTGTATGTTTCATGATGTATCAACTACAGTTCTATTTTGGAACTAGAAGAGTACCATGCTTTCATTAGTTTTTAAAATGCAAGATTCGCGGATACCTTTTTTCATGTGTGCATATGTATACACTTGCTAATACCATGGATGGCAGCACCACAACCTTGCTAAGTTGCTATGCATTGTCCAATTCCATATGAGAAGCAAAATTTAGATACATGCCATTACAAAGTGTGACATTTTGTACATTCATATAGGCTTGGCGGCTTGGCTATAATTTCTGTCCAAAACAAGCTAATTTTTTTCATGCTTGTGATGTCCATGTTATTTATTTTTTCATGCTCGCACAAAGAAAAAGATGCTTGAGTTTGCTTGTCTAGCTGGTGCTGGTCTACCTTCCTCCCCAAGTGGTGGTTGGGCATTATCCTTTTTATACATTTCTTCAGTCAGTTCTTGCATGATACGCAAAAATTAGAGAGAGGGAGAGAGAGAAGGATAGATTACATATGTTCGTATAAATTCTAACAAAAAAACATTGAACCATTTAAGCATTTGTATAGACTTGCTTGCATTAGAGGAATAGACGAGAGTTTTTTGTAGATGCCTAATGATGTGCCTATACGTTCAGCGAAATAACAAATTTTTTTTCTTTCTGAAGCTTTTCCTTTTCCATATGTCATATTATTTTTCAGCACTGTTTTCAATTGATAATTGCACAATATATAGTATTACTTCTGCTGCAAAATTAAGTTGAGATTCTCTGATTAAATTGGAACCATGCTCCTGGGGTTAGGGTCTCAGGCTATGCTCATCGGGTTAGGAGCATGCAGGGGTTTTATTTCTACCGTTGCAACGCACGGGCATTTTTGCTAGTATATATAAAACAGGAGCAAACGGAGCCACTGCGTTAATTGAAAAAATTTCACAAAGAAAAAAAAGAAAAAAATCTCTACCGGCCATTAATTATGGTGGTATCAAATTATAATGGCCCATATACAAATAAATCAAGGGCATCTATTATCATGTAAATTAGATAAAAAGAAGAAACCCCCACAATCGGTTGCAGTGGGACCCCAACTTCGTCTTTTTAATATAATTGGCAATAATATTTCTTCTTCTTCGCTCATGTTTGTGTCATAACTGTGTTCGCGCGTCGTTGATAGGAAACAGACCCATATGGTGTTCTGATGTGTGAGACCATGTAGAGGTCGTTTGTCGGGATCCGCAAAATGTAGTGGCCCTTCTGTGCGTTTTACTTGTACTAATCTCTCGATCCATAGCTAGTACATATAGATTTTCAAACTTAGATCACAAATATTCTCATCAAAATTAAATTATTACATCAAAGTATGGTCATTTGAGTTCATAATATAAAAATCGCACGTAGGCCATATAACAAATGAAAGTCTTAAATACATTGCAAAACCAAAAGACATTTCAACACGATTCCACATGCAAGTTGTAGTAGCAATCCTAGGTGTCGAGTAATCCACATCTCGAACACCATCGATGAAGTCATCATCTCGGTTCACTGTAATTCGGTAGTAACATCGAGAAACCGGACTCGCTCGTTGAAATGAAAGCGAATTTTAATGAACGTGAGGGTGAGTATATGTGCAAAACTCACAAGTCAAATTGGCATATGCATACGGGTGCAATTAGCAAGGAAAGGTTAGCGTTTATTTTATAAAAGCAAATTTTGTAAAAATTTTTTATATCTTTGTAAAATTTTGGATATATTAATATCGGCGGTCAGCAACCAGAGGTTGTTAGAGTTGAGCTTGTTGAAATGAGGATCAATGAGCCCCTTTCCGCGGTTTACTAGGGCTTTCAGAGGTAGAGGAGTACACGGTGGTTTAGGGTACAAAGAAAAGCGACAACACAGTGATTTTTTTACCCTAGTTTGGACCTCTCTCCTTCGAGATAATAGCCCTACACTTGACTTTCAGTTTCATTTCGAAAAGATTACTAGGGAGGGGTATCCAAATAGGGAGGAGTCTACTCGAGAAGCCATATGTGTTAAAAGGGTATGAGGCGTATGTGTGCCAATTTATACTAAGCTGAGTGAGATGGATTGCCTAAGTCTAGGATGGATCGGCCCTTTTCGATAGCGCCCAAGGTGCCCTATCAATACTAGCGAGGGAAGTTCGGGTGTGTTTGGTTCATAGCCTTGGATGGCCATGCCAAAAAATTGGCATGGCCATCTCAAGGCATGGCCATTCTTGACAAACTTTGTCTTGTTTGGTTCGTAGCCAATGTAGTTTGCCCAATGAAAAATCAAAAAATCAAAAAAAAATAGAAAAGTATTTAAAATGGGTTGGTTACGATTTTAGATGAATTATGAATTTTTTTGTATGCAATTTGGACTCCAAATGAAATTGATACAAGAAAGAGAAATTTAATTAGAAAAGAAACGAACTAATACAACGAACTGCAGGAGCAAAGCGTGTTCGGCTAGCTAGCTATGGCTGGCTGTCGCTGGGCCCTCCGTGGCGTCGCGCGTTGGCAGGGCGCGGGCGGCCGCCCGCGCCATCAGTCGCTTGCGCGTTGTAAATAGATGGCACTGTCGGGCGTTGCGCTACAGTAACTTTAAGCGATTTTGAATTTCTTATATCTATTAACATTTCATACCATATCCAATTTACACGAAACAAATTTTAAAATTCATGTGAAATCCTAAAGAACCCATTTTTCAAACTTTTAATTTTTATTTTTTTTTAATTTTGAATTTCGAATTTACACTTGAATTTGTATTAATTCAAAAAATGCTATGTTGGGGATAAAGGGAAAGTGCTTTCTCCCTAAAGAAGGTTTCTCCCCGTATCGGTATTCCAACGCAACACGTGTCCAGTACTGACCTGACCAGCTTCTCCCTGCAGGCTCCAGGCCAGACAGAGCTCCGGAAGGAGACAAGAACATCGCCACTAAAGCAAAGATCGGCGCGGGGCCCGTCGGATCAGCCTCGGGCGACCCACCGCGACTATAAAAGGAAGGGCCCTAGACCCATTCGAGGGCAAGTATTCTCAGACAGTCCAAGCCATCCAAGCAACACTTGCGTCCGAAGCTTCCTTAGCAGTAGTCTGAGTCCTTAGTCCCCATCGTTGTAAGCTCGGGATCGGTGCCTCCAAACCCGGTCTCGGCACCCTTGTACTGTTTTCCACCGTATAAGCAACAAGACTGGAGTAGAGCTATTACCCGGCGATGGGGGCTCGAATCAGGGTAAATCACTTGTGTCTTCGTGGTTTGTATCCTCTTCTCCCCCCTCTTCTTCTTCCACCTTTCACTACGCGAGGGACCGGTACCTGGATCGCCCGATCGCACCAGGCTTAGTCCGGGAAGACCGCGCGGCCTGAGCCCCCGTAGGCTCGGTCGCCCCTCGGGCTGCTGAGAAGGGTCGTCGTTGAGGCTTACTCCAACTACAAATTCGTCTGCCGGTCCGTGGACCCGCGGCTCTTCAGGAGCGCGATTCCCAGACACCGACAGCTGGCGCCCACCGTGGGGCCCATGACTAGCCCTCAGCACTTCGTTCCCTCGGACATGCCTGAGGTTCCGAGCAGCGACGAGGTCCAGGACCTTGAGTTCGATGAGTGCGATGATCTGGACGACCTGGTCCCGTCAGACGATGGTCAAGGGAGGAGTACTCGCAGGCGGGCCGACGAGATGGAGGTCGACACCTCCCTCGCCCCAGGGGTAGACTTTTGCCCCGAGGAGTCGCTCCCTGAGATGGACCCCTCCGTCACCCACGTCAGCGAGACTCCGATGGAGTTCGAGCTGCTTGGTGACACCGCTGCCTCCGCTGGCGAAACCGGGACGTTTCCTCCGGTCTCGCGCACGTCCCGCTGCGTCTTCACAGCCGCGGCCGACGAAGGCGTCGAGAATGAGGAGGCCTAGGAGCAGTTGCGCCGCCACACTGCAGCCTCTAAATTCTTCGACGATGCCGTCCGTCGCGTCCAGGACAGAATCTGGCAAGAGGACAGCCGTCAGCGCACCCGTCTGGGCCGCCAGCCGGTCGACTCCCTTGTCGAAACCAGGCGCAACCCGCTCTTGCACAGCCAGCAAAAGGTACGTGCCATCGCCACGGTCATCCGCGACCTGGAAAGAGACCCCGCGGTTTCACCATGGTGGACCTGGCTCCGGTATCGCTGAGGGCCTCGGTGTTATCACCTGCGGCATCGCCATGCATTAGGATGAAAACGGCGGTGGTCGCCCAGACATCTGGCGCGGGAACGAGTCCGATCGCCGCGGCACTCAGAACCGCTCCGGCCACGACGGTGCTCAAAACCGTCTCAGCCACGACGGCGCCCAGAGCCGTTCTCGCCGCAGCCGCAGCCGTTCGCGCCATGCCCAGACGGCATCCTCCGCCGGAGGTTCGTCACGTGCCCCGGGCGGGGTGTTTTCCCACCTAGGCCCGCTTCGGGATGACCCTCCCCCAAAGGCCGCACCGGGATGCCCCGCCTTCTCCCGCGCTCTCCGCGAAGCGCCTTGGCCGCCGAGGTTCAAGCCTGGGCCAATTGAGAAGTTTGACGGGAGCAAGAATCCCGAGGAATTCCTGTCCATCTACGCCACCGCCGCCCGGGCCATGGGAGGAGACGAGGCCGTCATGGTCAACTATTTCCCCACTGTGCTCGAGGGCATGGCCCGAACCTGGTTGTTTAACCAACGGCCTGGTTCCATCCGCAGCTGGGCTCAGCTCCAAGATGCCCTCCGCACGAGTTTCCAGGGGTGTTACGCCCGCTCCGGGCGCCCCCAAGATCTCAAGCTGGTGGTGCAGCGAGACGATGAAAGTCTCCAGGACTTTGTGTGCCGGTTCGTCAGAGCCCGCAACACAATCCCCTGCATCTCGGACGAGGCCATCATCGAGGCCTTCAAGGACGGCGTGAGGGACCGGCGCTACACCGAGGACCTCGAGCTCCACCCGGTCAATACCATGAAGCGAAGCTCTTCCAAGATCGCTGCCTCTACGCCAACGCGTCTTCGAGGCGGTTGAGCGCAAAAGGGGCCGTGCAAGGAAAAAGGCCAAGGTCGGCGACGGCCCAGGCAAGGCCGAGGTGGACAAGAAGACGAAGAAGCGGCCGGAGCAGCCCGCCAAGTTCATCGCCGCCGTCGAGCCTAACCGGCCGAAGCCCGCCGCCACCACACCCCTCGCCATCGCGCCGCGCCGCCACAGCGTCGCCGCCGCAGCGCAAAGAACGACCTCCCTAGCTGGAGGCAGGCAGCGTGGCGGCTAAGGGCCTCTCGGCCGGCCTCCCGCCCAAAGAAGAAGCAGGATGAGGTGAGGACCTGCTCCATGACCCAGCCTTTTTTCGCCGTCTACACGGCGCCCGCTTCGCCACGATTCGCAGAATCGCCGACGTGGGCCCGTCGGCTTGAGGACTTCTACGCTTAGCCGCGCCCTATGCCCGAAGCCGCCGAGGGCGCGTCAGCGGCGCCCACTCCTCGGCATGGACAGACCGGGGCTTCCTCGAGGCCCGCGCCACGCCGCCGTCATCTTTGGCGCACGTCGGCCTACACTTCGCCATGCGAGCTCAAGGTCGCCCCGTGAGGTCCTCCACATCTCCGCGGTGAGCTGCGGCGTAGTTCGCCTTGGTTCAGCCAAAGCCATCACCTTTTCGGTGACGGATCGTCCGGCGGGCTATCAAGCCGCAGGCGCCTCGCCGGTACTCGCCCCACCATCGGCAACACCGGGTTGACTGCGTCCTCGTGGATGCGGAGCTCGCTGACATCATTACGGGCGCTGTTTCGGGCCTCATGCAGGTCCCGCGCTCCAAGATGAAGGACATCACCGTCCCCTTCCACGGGATTGTCCCGGGATCGTCGCTTCGCCCCGTCAGGCAAGTCGTGCTGCCCGTCACGTTCGGCTCCTCCGCCAACATCCGGACGGAGTACATCACCTTTGAGGTGGTGGAAACCGAGCTCCCCTACAACGCCATCTTGGGCCGCCCCGCGCTCTCCAAGTTCATGGCGGTCTCCCATCACGCCTACCATTGCCTAAAGATACCAGCGCCCAAGGGAGTCATCACCGTCCGGGGGATCCATAAGACGGCCCTCGACTGTGACGAGACCGCGCTGGCCATGGTAGGACAGCTCCCTACCCGTGGTCCCCGCGGCAAGGAGTGCTCCGCAGCGCGTCCTAAGGTGGCCCTGCAGCCGCAGGAGCCCACCAAAATCATCGTCCTCACGGAGTCAGACCTCTCCAAGGTGGTCCACGTGGGGACAACCCTCGAGCCTAAGTAGGAACTCGAGCTCATTACCTTCCTCCGGGCTAACAAGGACGCGTTTGCATGGGAACCGTCCGATATGCCCGGTGTCCCAAGAGAGGTGATCGAGCACAGGCTAGCTGTCCGGCCTGACAAGAAACCAGTAAGGCAGTGTTAGAGACGTGTCCCCGACTGGAAGGCTAAGATCATCCAAGACCAGCTCGGCAAGCTGCTTCGCGCGGGTTTCATCCACGAGGTACAGCACTCCGATTGGCTGGCGAACCCAATCGTCGTCCACATGCCCCAAGGATAACTTTCCCCTTCCGCGCATAGATCAGTTAGTTGACACTACGGCAGATTCTGCTTTGATGAGTTTCCTGGATGCTTATTCCGGTTACCATCAGATCGCGTTGTGTAAAGAGGACGAAGAAAAAACCGTCTTTGTAACGCCTTTCGGCACATTTTGTTACACGACCATGTCCTTCGGTCTAAGAAATGCTGGCGCCACGTTCCAGCGTCTTATGCAAAAAACTCTCCCTGATCAAATAGGGCGCAACGTAGAAGTCTACGTAGACGATATCGTAGTTAAGAGCAAGAACGCCCGGGACCACGTGTCCCTCCGACCTGCGGGAAACCTTTGACAGCCTGAGACAGCACTGGGTCAAGCTAAACCCCTAGAAATGCGTCTTTGGCGTCAAGTCCGGCATGCTCCTAGGCTACGTAATCGGCGGGGCAAGCATCGGTGCAAACCCCGAGAAGATCGAGGCCATCGAAAGAATGAAGTCGCCGACCTGCGTAAAGGACATCCAGTCCCTAACGGGCAAAATGGCGGCTTTGAGCCATTTCATCTCCCGCCTCGGAGATCGAAGCACGCCTTTCTGCAAGCTTCTACGCAAGCACGATAAATTCAAGTGGACTGAGGAGGCCGAGGTCGCGTTTCTACAGCTTAAGCAGTACCTTGCCTCGCCACCCGTCCTCACCACTCCTAAGCTCGGAGAAACCCTCATGCTGTACCTCTCAGTGACACCAAACGCCGCAGGCGCGGTGCTGGCAGTGGAACGAGAAGGGAAGTAACAGCCCGTATACTACGTGAGCGAGGTGCTCACTGGGCCCAAGGAGCGCTATCCCGACCTTCAAAAACTATGCTATGCCTTGCTGATGGCCTCGCGCAAGTTGCGTCACTATTTTCAAGCCCACCAGATCATTGTCCCGACTACTTACCCGATCAAGGACATTCTCCGAAACCCGGAGGCCATCGCGTGTCGCTGGCTGGAGTCGAGCTAGGTGAATTCGACATCGATTCAGATCCCGAACTGCGGATCAAGGCCTGTGCCCCGCTGATTTCATTGCAGAGTTGACCAGGCCGGATGAGCAAGAGTCAAGCTCTCCAGGTCAAGACGGGTAGGAAGGTCGGTGGACTCTGTTCGTTGACGGATCACACCAGTCCGGACGATCAGGATGCTGTCTCGTTCTCATCTCCCCCAACGGAGAGCGACTCCAGCACGTCATACAAATACACTTTGCGGCTACCAACAACGCCGCAGAGTATGAAGCCCTAATTGCGGGCCTAAGAGCATACACTGCGCTCGACATTAAACGGTTTGTTGTGAAAGGGGATTCACAGCTAGTCGTCCGCCAGGTCAGGGAGGAGTTTCAGGCAACTGACGACTCGATGGCGCGGTACCTGACGGAAGTGAGGAAACTGGAGAAGCGTTTCACGAGCTTCGAAATTAGCTACATTCCCAGGAAAGAGAACGGTGAAGCTGACAAGCTCGCCAAGCTTAGATCCTCACAAGAACCGGTCCCGCCGGGGGTGCTAGTGCAGCACCTTTTAAAGCCCTCCATTCCCACCGGAGAGGAGGTCAAGGGGACGTCTGTTACCCCCCAAACCGAGATATCCGGTACTGTCTCATTCCTCGAGCAAAGCACCTCCTGGATGACGCAATTCATCCAGTTCTTGGAGCAGGGGACATTGCCAGAGGACGCTGCCAAGCGTTCCCAGCTAAAAAGGCGAGCCCGAGCTTACCGCCTGCACGGGGCTTGCTGTACCGAAGGGGTGCTAATGGCGTGCTTTGTAAGTGCGCCACCCAAAAGGAAGGTAAGTACCTTCTAGCCGACATACACGAGGGCATCTGCGGCGCACATGCCTCGCACAGAACCCTCGTCGGCAAAGCATTCCGTATGGGCTACTACTGGCCCACTGCGATGGGCGACGCAGGTTTGGTTAAGCGCTGCAAGCTCGCCAAGATACGCAGCGGATGACGCTTTTGCCAGCGTATGAGCTACAAACAATTCCACTAGCGTGGCCGTTCGCGGTTTGGGGCATGGACCTTCTAGGATCGTTCCCCAAAGGTCTTAGTGGCAAAACGTACTTGTTCATAGCTGTCGACACCTTCACCAAGTGGATCGAGGCCGAGCCGGTCTCCAACATCACTGCAATCGCCACGGTGCGTTTCTTCCGAAGCATCGTTGTAAGATTTGGCGTGCCCAGTAGAATCATCGCTGTTGACACCGATTTTGTCACAAATAACCATATGGCGCTTAAATAATTAAAGTGATGATATTTATGTAATAAAGTATGTTGATGGCTAAAATCCATTAGAAAAATATATATTGATATTAGAAGGCATGGATTCATATACATGCAAATACCATGCACGGTTAATTGGCTAGTTAGCCAATTGAGTAGTTAAATGAAATGATGTTTACTCTACTCGAACCTGGTCACGTATAGCTGCCTGCATAGCCAAGTAGTTAGCAAATGGGTTAGGCTGGTCTCTAATCAAATGCGGCCCATGAAACAAGCCTATACGGTCACGTACGTCCATGGCCTTGCATGTACGTACGTCCAACTCCATGCACGGTTTAAACCAGCCAGTTATGAAGCTAATTAAGGCCCAGTAAACTTCATTAGCTAGCCCATATTACATTGTGCTTGCGGTTGTTGTTCCAGATGGATTCGTATGCGCGCATCGCGATTCAAAACTTCAAATGAAGTCCAACGCCGTCGCTTTGGGCGCGGTTGCTAGCTGACTCCGCGACGCACTCAGTCGAGGCGAGCAACTGCTATGCGCGCCCCCACGTTCGCACGCAGCGCGCGGCTCGTCCAGAAAACGAACTGCTGCTCGTCGACTCCTATAAATAGAGCGCAGGAGCCATTGCGAAGGAAGGCTCGGAGAGAGAGCAACAGAGGGGCAGGGCAAACGCGGGGGAAGTTAAGAGTACCCACGCTGCCGAACACTGCCCAAAAGCATCTGGTTGCTCGCAGGCCGGTTCGGAGGATCGGGCTGGACGCTGAAGGCTTAGGCTAGACACTACACGCTGGAGACACCGGAGGGCTGCTCTTCTCTCCCTCTAAACGCTTGAGGAAGCTGCTGTGCTGCTCTCTCCCTTCGGCTCTAAACGCCGGAGCCCTGAGGAGCGCTTCTGCTGCTGGAGTGATCGGTGAGACCGACGCTCTTGCCGGCGACGAAATCAGCGCGAGCAGCCGAGAAAGAAGGTAAGAAGGTGAGAACTAGGTAGCATGACCTTGATCTTTCCTTCATGATGCATCACTTCTCCCTCAAATCATCTCTCCTATGCTTGATCTGCCTGCGCGGTTCAGATCAAGGGCCATGGGAGATTTGACTTCATGAGCAAATCATAAAAGGCCAAAAAAGGGTAAATCCCTATAGAGGCCTTATTGAAATCATGTTGCATATTGCTGCATTTATGTTCTTGAAGCAAAATTGCACCACAAATGCATATATGTACGCACCCCGCTAGCAAAATTAGTCGTAGCTACGTCGCATCTCTACTCCTTTAAAAGCATCAGTTTAATAAAATCCTGGTCGACACACTAAATCTGGACCATCCGTTGCTTTCATCTGACGGTCGAAAAAAGAAATTGGATCCTTGCCGCGCCCGCGCCTCGCACACTCCGCAGCAGCACAAACCGACAAACCCCACCACCCCCATCCCCCACGATCCCCTGGCCCCTGCAGTCCTGCACGCCTCCAGTCCGCACCACCTGTTCCTACTTCTCCTTCTCCGGCGCCCCTCCCTCCCCTCACCGTCGCCATCGCCGCCGATCTCTCCCTCTCGCCCACCCGCCGCCGTCGCTGCCCTCTCTCTCTCTCACGAATCTCCCTCTCGGGCGACCTCCCCCACCGCCGCCGCCGCCCGCTTTCTCTACCTCACGGACGCCCCTTCCTCTTCGGCTTCAAGGACCAACCTGCCTCCGGCGCCGGTGAGCTCGCATCTGGCGACGGTGAAGCCGGGGCGCCGCAGTTCCGCAACAAGGAGAAGGTGCTCCTGACCTTTTCCCGACGCATCATCTACAGGTGAGCTCCAATGCCTTTCTAATTGCAGGTGAACACTCCTCTTCTTGCCGTCAAGAACACAGCATCATATGAATTACTTTCCAATCTGTCAGATTGTTATTTTTCTTACTACATAATTGGCTTGCTGCAATTTTTTTGGTGTTCATGCAGCTGCTCAGGTCAAGAAATCTTTGTAGGTGGATTATCTAAACACCATAGTATTTCTTCCTTCTGGTTAGTTAATAATTTTATTTTATTACGCTTAGATGCATGAGGCTGATCTGATAATTTTTTTTTATTACGCTAAGTACTTCTGTATCGCTGAAAGTGAAAGCGTTGTATTCTTCTGAAAGTGAAATGGAGTTTTCGGAGATTAGTGATCTTTATGAATATTCAAGATCTTGCCAATTTTTTTTCAGCCGACATCAAACAATGTGAACCACCTTGCAGTTATAAGAATGTGGGATCAGATCTGAGTAAATCTATAGCATGCCAGTAACCCAGTCTAATTTAGAAGGTTTTTATAAATAAATATTTAAAATTTTGACCCGCATGTATCTTATTTCTCAATGGATGCATTTGTGAGGGGAAGGAGTACAAACTAACGAGAGACACTTAAGCTAACAAAATACTGGTGTCTTTAGCATGGTACGTTGTTCATCCGGCTAGCAGCTAGCTCTCAAAGAGTCACAACTTTTCCAAGTTATAATTTTTAGCCAAAATTTTGCTGAAAAGAACAAGGCTCCAGATGACATGTAAACTTTTAGGATCTGGTGAGTCTTGCCGGTACATATGTGCACCGCATGTTTCTCTTCTCCCATTGGGAAAATTCCATGGATCTCTCCATTGACTTGGGAGTGCAAATGCACCATAAGTGCTTCTGTCTGCCACATTAGCGGCGCTGTCTCTGGGCATGAGCATGAGCATTTCTGGCTAATGCTCTGTGATAAATTAATTGATTAACAAGCAGAGCAATATGGTTTCTGATATAAGGCTGCTTTAGACAGAGGCCACGGCCCCAAAATTGGTTCCAAGGGACCAGATTAAAGCTAACATGTTCAGTGGTCATGCTTAATTAAGCATCAAGTGCCTTCCAAGACTCCAGATCTAACTAATTCTTCCAAGACTCCAGATCACATATTTACTGAATTGGTCAGGCAAACATGTATCGTTTTCTTGCAAGACTCCAGATCACATATTTACTTAATTGGTCAGGCAAACATGTATCGTTTGAACTTTCAGCTTACAAAAATATTTTTTATCTTTCTTTCATTCATCTTAATCTGACATGTTATTAGTGTAAACTTTATTTGTATATTTGATTTCTACCAGTTTTTGTTATCCCATCAAACTCTACTGTGTGAAAAATATACCTGAATTTCGTCTTCTTCTGTCATTGCCATCAAGGTTGATTAAATAACTCTGGGAGATCAAGAATACTGAAATCAAGGTGGTGTTTAGGCACACAAATTTGTTTGCTCACTCTGGAGTATGTTTGCCACATGGTTTATGTTCTAAATGCCTCATACAAGGTAATCAACATGATCTAAACATGCTTTCAGTTTGCGGAAATTATTCCACAGAGTTAGTTATCAAACATGCTTCTTACCTCTATGATTTTTTTTCAAACCTTCTTGCTGCTCATAAATGTACTATATGTTCAAGGAAAATGGATTTATTGTCTTCTCCGGATATGAACTGCATGTATTTATTATCAACTGAGTTCATTTATTTAAGAGCTACATGGTTTTGTTCACTGCTATCTCCCATTCTTCATTGGTATTTTTAATGTATTCTAGGACACAAGCATGAGGGCCTATTAGATGTCCAAGCCCAGTATCACCATGTCTAAGAAGAAAATGGAGGATGCTACAAAAGGGGGCCATCCTCTCGAAGATGTAACGAATGTGCTTCGCTCTCCGTCCACTACTCCGCTATCCAGATCGAGAACAGGTTGGATCACACGCAATAAATTAGAATGAGTGTCACAAATGGATTCATGTATGACATGCAATTTTAACGTTTCAAAGTACCCCTCACATAATGTACCATTATTACACATTTGTATGATTCAATTTAGTTGGATGGCGTGGCTTCCACAAATCGTCACACGTTGATGTATAAATATATTAAACAAATTGGTAATTGTAATTTGTACGGTTCAAATATGCTTGTATGTAGCATTGCAACATGTTTTAGGGATTCATATATTTAATTCGATTATGTGTGCAAGTTGTCGATTATGAGTTTTCGAGCTCAACCGTGTGATACCTACAGGTTCACCTCGGAGCGAACTATCGCGTGAACGCGAGAGGATACGGTATGCTAATATGGATAGTACAAAAAAGAATGAATTTCTGAAGTTAAGACGAGAGTACAAGGAAAATATGAGAACTGCTGGTTCAAGTCCACAAGCAGCACTACATAATGTTGACACAAGCAAGCCTCACAACTTGGAAAACGTGCAAAGCTCACCCTTCCCTTCATGTAAACATATCTGGGTAGAAGAGATATGTCATTATGATTTTTTATTAATTACTTTGTCGACACTTATAAGAGACTTGACTACAGGTTCTATTCCACTCTCCGATATAACTAATTATGCATCTCAACATCAGTCTTCTTCAATATTGTTGGATGTACCAGTGATATATGAAGATTTTGACAAAGAGAATTATGATAAAATCCAAAGTCTGCCTGTTTCGACATGTACGCATATCTAAATGGTGGACTTCATTATTTTTTCATGTTCTGACAACTATATGTTATTGATCTATTTGGTTATTTGGTTTAACAACTATAGGTTCAATACCACTCTCGAACCTAACTAATTCTGCATCCTAATATCCACCTACATCAAGACCAACAACTACAACATACACGGATAAACTAAAACGTAAGCGGGATCAATACTCTAAACGAAGTGAAGCAAGAGATGACCTTTTGCGTCGGAAACGTGAATGTGAACAAAAAAGACGTGCCATGCTATCTTCAAAACGTGTGAGATTTCGCAACGACCATGAAGCAAGCACGTCTGCATCTAAACCAAGGGTGTCCATGAGCCATGTTCATATAGAGGGAGGTATGAATAAGCTCCTTTTTACATATTTTGGCAATTTTATGT
Organism: Raddia guianensis; assembly: GCA_036346415.1. Taxonomy (NCBI): domain Eukaryota; kingdom Viridiplantae; phylum Streptophyta; class Magnoliopsida; order Poales; family Poaceae; genus Raddia; species Raddia guianensis. The sequence continues at coordinate 21,220,374 of CM070534.1, read as the reverse complement.
AAACTTTTATTACATAAAAGTTCAACCGACTCATTCTTTCATAGGTCTTGGATTTACATCATTCGAAACAAATGATGTTGATATTGACGGTGATAGAGAGTGTCTACCTCGAGAGACAGGTAATGAACAAATTGAGGAATTTTTGAAGTTACAATTATATGCGTGTTATCTTGGAATAAATAGTTGATCTACCTTTTCTTGCCAGGAGTTGAAATTAGCTCTGGTTCTCGCGAACATGTGAACCACCCAAGCGTGGATGCATGTCACAATAACTCGGATGAAATCGCATACCAGAACCTTCCAGTTCATCCTTCCATACTACAACCAGCACAAAGTTGTTGGCACTGTGGAGCAAAGAGGTTCCAGTATGAGACACCTGCATTTTGCTGCCGAAATGGAAGGGTCACCATATTTATGCCTGATGTAGATGATGACTTACGGAGATTGTATACAAGTGACGATGAGGATTCAATTTACTTTAGAGACAATCTTAGATATGCCAACTCACATGTTGCATTCACCTCTCTTGGAGTGACACTCGACCAACGATATTGTAACATGCGGTCTGGTACTTATACCTTTCGTGCTCAAGGACAAGTGTACCACCGTCTTGATCAGCTGGTTCTGGTGACCAAGGCCCGAGGCATCTACAGCTATATTTTTATGATACAGATGCGGATTTGACACACCGGTCACGAAGGTCTCTTGATCTAGATATAAATCTCATCCGCTATCTATTGCACATCCTACGGAACAATCCTTATGCCAATGTCTTCAAGAGCATGGGTTCCGTGCCAAATTTAGATGAATATAGAATATCTCTCAACACAAGCCTTACTTTGGACCAAAGAGTGTACAATGCTCCGACGACATCACAAGTGGCCGCGATTTGGGTTGATGGGAATGATCCACAAAATTGTTTTGATAGAAGTGTCATCGTTTATGGGAGAGAGGATCGTCCGCAGTATATCAAGGCATACCATGGATGCTATGACCCTTTGGCTTATCCGCTATTTTTCCCCGGTGGAGAGGCGGAATGGAGTCGATTCATTCCATACAATGGTGCATCGTTCAATTCTCATCCATACAACCGTGCGGTGCCTCAGGAAGGAGAAGGTACACGACTGGTACAATTAATTTATGCTATTACTTTTTTATTTTGTTGAAAACATCATCTAATATTTTGATTGTTTTTCAATCTATAAAGGTGGGGACAATGAGGGTGGAACATATGTGAGCGCCAGAGAGTACTACTGCTACAAGTTACAGATACGTGAAGGAGTGTTTAATGTCCTTTTGCATGGTCGTCGCCTTCTGCAACAATTTGTCGTGGACATGTACATCAAAATCGAATCTATGCGACTCGATTTCTTTGCCAAGGAATCAACCCAGAAGCTCATACGTGCTGACCTGTATCAAGGGGTTGTAGATTCCCTCGCAAATGGAGAGACACGAGCTTCGATGACCGGAATGAGAATCGTGCTTCCTCCAAGTTTCACTGCAGGAGAGCGCGATATGAAGCGGAGGACACTTGATGCCATGACGTTAGTGACTTGGTTCGGAAAACCAGATATCTTCCTGACAATGACATGCAACCCAACATGGGAAGAAATATCTAGTGAGCTTTTGCATGGCCAAACCGCTCAAGATAGGCCAGACGTGGTCACACGAATATACAATGCCAAGTTGAAAGACATTAAGAATCTTTTATTCAAGAAGCATTACTTTGGTGAGGTTGCTGCTTTTGTCCATGTCACCGAGTTTCAGAAAAGAGGCCTACCGCATGAGCACTTTCTTTTGATCATGCGTAACGGGTTCAAAATTACAAGCCCAGATCAATATGACAAGATAATATGTGCTGAGATCCCCAATAAGGAGAGATATCCAGAATTACATGCTATGGTACTCAAGCACATGATGCATGGTCCGTGTGGTGATCATGGCCGAAAAAAAAAATAGCCCTTGCATGGTAGGTGGGAAGTGTAGATTTCGCTATCCTCGACAGTTTTGTGAAGCGACACAACAAGGAAATGACTCATATCCAATCTATAGGAGAAGGAATGATGGCACATGTGTAAGAGTTAGGCACGCTGACATGGATAACACATGGGTTGTTCCATACAACCCTGGGTTGCTTATGCGGTATAACTGCCACATCAATGTGGAAGCTTGTTGCAGCATCAAGGCAGTGAAGTACATATACAAGTACGTATATAAGGGACATGATCGTGCATCTTTCTCTATCGAAGCCGCGAGCGATGATGTGATTATTAATGAGATAAAACAACACAGGGATTCAAGGTTCATCTCACCTCCGGAGGCAATGTGGAGGATTTATGGCCTTGATCTGTTTGATGCTGATCCCCCAGTTTTGCAACTGCAGCTGCATTTGCCAAACATGCACAGTGTCTCTTTTAGAGGATCCGAAAACCTAGAAAATATTGTTTCACGAGATTCTTCTTCACGAACAATGCTTACAGACTATTTTAGGACAAACCAAGAAAACAGTTTCGCACGAAATTTCCTATATAAAGAATTCCCTGAACACTTCATTTGGCAGAAGAGCAAAAAACGTTGGGAGCTACGTAAACAGAGGACACAGATCGGGAGAGTTGTGGCCGCTAACCCCATGGAAGGTGAGAGATATTTTCTTAGGGTGCTGCTAAGCCATGTACGTGGAGCAACTTCTTTCGAAGATCTACGTACCGTTGAAGGTGTGACCTGGCCTACATTTAGGGTTGCTGCTGAGAGAAGGGGATTGCTAGAGTCAGATAGAAGCATTGAAGATTGTCTTACTGAGGCATCAACTTTCCAAATGCCTTGTGCATTGAGAAGGCTATTTGCCACAATTCTGGTCTTCTGTGAGGTAACTGATATTCGCGGATTATGGAACAGACATCTCGACTCAATGTCCGAAGATTTTCAATTAACTCAGAGTCGCGGCCGGATAGTTGAGCAGATGGTTCTCAGAAATATCAAGGACTTGCTACATTCTATGGGGAAGGATATTAGCAGCTTTGATCTACCAGAATTGGATGAAACAATCAATACTTCCGGCCATTTCGTGAGAGAGGTGCAGGAGGAAATGTCCATTCAAGTAGAAGAAGGAGAAGCATATTTATATACCTCTTTGAACACCGAGCAGCGGGCTGGTTTTGATGAGATCATGGAGCATGTGAGTTCTAGGAGAGGAAATGTTTTCTTTGTTGATGGTCCTAGGGGCACCGGAAAGACTTTTTTGTATAAAGCATTGTTGGCTTACGTGCGATCAATGGGTCTAATTGCCATTGCAACAGCAACATCCGATATAGCAGCATCGATAATGCCTGGTGGACGCACTGCCCACTCGAGGTTCAAAATTCCAATAAATCTATCAAATAAGAGTGTTTGTAATTTCACTAAGCAGAGTGGTACCGCTGAGGTGCTTTGTATAGCGTCCTTGATAATCTGGGACGAGGTGGCCATGACAAAACGTCAAGCGGTGGAGACGCTCGATAGATCCTTGCGAGATGCGACAGGTTGTACATCACCTTTTGGGGGTAAGGTCATGGTGTTTGGCGGTGATTTCAGGCAGATTCTCCCAGTTGTTACACATGGAACAAGAGCACAGATCACTGATGCTACTCTGCAGAGATCTTATTTATGGGCCGGTATTAGGAAAATACGTCTCACTCGCAACATGAGAGCACTGTCCGATCCATGGTTCTCCGAATTCCTTTTGAGAATTGGAAATGGCACCGAAGAATCAATTGGAGATGATTATGTACGCCTTCCAGATGGCATTGTGGTCCAGTACATTGCACATGAAACATCTATTAACAGCTTGATCGATGATGTCTTCCCATCACTTGAATGCAATGCAACATCGACATCATACATGAGCAGTTGTGCCATACTTTCAACGAAGAATGAGTACGTCGATGATTTAAATGCAACTATGATCGATCGATTTCCAGGAGAGGAACTAACCTACTATAGCTTCGACTCGGTAGAAGATGATGCATGTAATCTCTACCCTAATGATTTTCTCAACTCACTCACACCAAACGGTTTGCCCCCACATGTTCTGAGGCTTAAAGTAAATTGCCCCGTGATCCTACTAAGAAATATTGATCCCAACAATGGACTTTGTAATGGGACAAGGCTGATGGTCAAAGCATGTCAAAATAATGCAATTGATGCTGAGATTGTTGGAGGGCTGCATGCTGCAAAAAGGGTTTTCATACCTCGGATCCCGATGTCCCCATCGGAGGATCTTTCTTTACCTTTTAAATTCAAGAGGAAGCAATTTCCAATCCGATTGAGTTTTGCGATGACTATCAATAAGGCTCAAGGACAGACAATCCCTCATGTCGGTATTTACCTTCCCGAACCGGTGTTCTCACATGGTCAACTCTATGTTGCATTGTCGAGAGGTGTTTCAAGAGAGACGACTAAAATTCTTGCAAAACCAAGGAATGATATCGAACCTCTAGGGAAAAGCACAAAAAACATTGTATACAGAGATGTGTTGGTGTAATTGGCTATTTCAGTTTATGTTTATTTTACTATTTTGTATTTTATGTTTTTCTATGTAATTTTCAATTCGTGGTTCCATGTTTTCCACTCGGAAGACACATCAAAGCTGAATCGTGTTGTTGCCTTATGAACATTTTTCTATCTAAACCAACTCCATCAGCAGCGCGGCACCTCGGGTTGTGTGTCTTGCCGTCCTCCCTTGCGCATCTCCCGACGCCCCGCGCCGCCGCCTCCATCTCTCTGCCTCCTATTATATATTATCCGACGTGCCTTGCACGTGCACGCTAACTAGTGTATGTGAAGCCTGGCTAAAGAAATTTACATGATTGTCCCATTGATATATGCGGTTCCACAAAAGTTTTATGGTCTAAAGCCTAATTGATGGTTAATGGTCATAAAATGGTTAATCAATGCATTAAAGGATTAGCCTCTGTTCATTAGCATGACACGCATGCATGTAAAAGGCAAAATGTGTCATGCTGCCCAAGTTTTGCTATGCATGTAGCATGAGATAAACTGAGCACTATAGAAAATTAGTTAATCTTGATAAGTTCGTACTAAACGCTAGCACGTTTAGCCCATAAATAAAAATACAAGCTTCATGTATTGCTGCATATACGGTTGCATGGCTAGAGTGCATATGCTCAAAATCATGCATCTGTTAGAGTGCTGCATCTCTTGATTCATGAAGATTAGCACGCGATGCATTAGATTGAAAGTTCGTCTACGCACGTACAAAAAGAACTTCCGAGTAGAGCATTCTCCATAATCTGCATGCTAGTAAATGGTCATTTAGTCATGCAATTAGAACTGACCGGTCTCCCTCGGATGATTAATTGAACTGCTTCTTGGTTAAAATATACGAAACCATGTTAGCGAGCAATAAGGAATAGTTAGCATTCTAAGTAGGATGCTAATTACATATGCCATCTCAAATTGAAACTCTTCACGCAAGGATATAAGATGCGTAAAGAAACAAGTCCGCCGCATATTTGAGTACGCACACATGCCCGTATAAGCGCAGATCAGCATATATGCTGTGACCCTATGGAAATGCATGATCGCATTGATGATTAATCTTTATGCATGTTAACCAACTTCGTTGCACGTCTGCATGGTCAGCGTGTTAAACAGTATGTTTATACGGCAACATTTTCATCTGCATGAAAGGCTAAAAGTAGCTAGCATGTTAAAACCAAAACCAATCTCCAGTGTGTTCCGAGCTATATCCTGTATAGATACATGCATTTATATGTATGGCTAGCCAAAATTACACCGCGTGTTATAAAAGAACACGCTGGTTAAGGCTAAAATCAGTCCATGAATATGGGCTAGGGTCATATAAAAAGATATGTATGCTTCTAATTGATCTTCAAATTAACTGAGGTCGGCATCGATAAATTTAGGCCCAACGAAAGAAATTTGCATGAGCTAAAATTTGATGCATGACTCAAGGAAAGTAGCATAGCCTAAAATTTGGTTAATGGTAATGGTCATCAAAACGGCCAAACCATCAAATTTGCGCATATGCAATGATAATGAATTAAATCATTGTTATGCTTAGCGCATTATATCGCTCCAACGACTAACAAAATAATTAGTATACATATGCATAGTCAAATAGTTAACCTCTGCATTAGTTAAAAGTTGGCGCTCACATTCAAAATTAAAAGAAAACACACGTATACACACTACGCGTGCTTAACATTGATCACATGGCAAAATATGTTTGGTATCAAGCCCTGCAAGTCAAACGCACGGCCATTAAAGTCTATCCCTACCAAATAAAATGTGTCGATCAAATCCTAACTCATATGTTAATCAACATGAGGGTTAATTATGGATTAGCAAAACGATCAAATCACCGAGGTCATGCGTAGGCATAAAAAATAAGTGAATCTTATGCTTACCTATGACGACATTCATATGCATATTCGTCTGCATATTAAAAAAGAGAGAAATTCTTAAGAATTGCCTCACATATAGAGCATATATGTGCATGACAATAAATTCTCATGCATAGTTTCACACATAGAGTGACGTGCATGGTCAAAATAAATTCTCGTGCACAACTCAACATATAGAGTATATTCATGCGTGTGTGGTTAAAGAAAATTCCCATACCAAGCTCTATATAGAGTACACACATTTTTGTGCATGACTAAGATAAATCCTCATGAAGGATAAATAAGATTGCATCCCGACCGAAAAGAAAAGGTCAAATCATATGTCTATATGCATGTGCGTAGGCTAGCATATACATGCCTAAAATATGCGCGCATAAAAAAATGTTGCTTAACGCAACAATATAAAATTTGCCATTATATTACCATGAGAAAATTGTTATACATATCAAATTAGGATGCACTCATAAAAGCATTCCAAAATATTTGCCTCATATAGTGTGCTAATCAAAGTAGCATAAAATTCAAATTGTGATGCCCCCATACAAGCATCCAAGTTACTAGTCATCCATGAAGCTAGTAAAACAAAATTGAATTGAAAAGTCTCCGACAAAGCATCCGCCATCGACGCCCCCAAGACACGAAGATTATTTTCTTTTTTGTCTTTTATAATTTTCTTTATGTTGCAATTTGATGTAGTATTTATGTTGGAATTCTTAATCAGGGGTATTCTCCGTGTGAGATGTAATTAACAGAATTTATATGGAAATGTATGAATTCTGGAAGTTTGGTACTCGCAATCTCTCGAATTTATATAATTATTTTAAATTTGTATCTAATGACGTGGAGTTGGGATAAATCCTACTAAATTCAAAAAAACCGCTTTTAAAATAAAACAAAGTAAGGCGCGTTTTCCCTGTCGTTCAATCGCTGACAATGGCACCCAATTCACGAGCTGGGAGTTCAACGATTACTATGAAGAAATCGGAATGAAGCTCGCCCTTGCCTCTGTGGCCCACCCACAGAGCAACGGAGCAACTGAACGAGCTAACGGACAGCTAGTCCAAGGCATAAAAAAGCAGGTATACGACGCCCTCAAGGCTAAACACCAAGGTTGGGTCGACGAGCTACCGTCAGTCCTCTGGGCAGTCCGGACAATGGTCAGCCGGGCTACGGGAGAGACTCCTTTCCGGCTCGTCTACGGATCGGAGGCCGTCCTCCCAACAGAAATGAGACTAGGATCCGATCACGTTGACTTTGCCAGCTACGTGGTCAACAACGATGAACGGCAGCTCGACCTCGTTCTACTTGAGGCGCGCCATAGGCAATCCCTACTGCGGGCTGCGGCCTACCAGCAGTTCCTGCGTCGTTACGCAACACGAAACATACATACAAGGACCCTGCAAGTAGGAGACCTGGTTCTACGCCGCATTCAGAACCTCGTAGGCTCCAACAAGCTCAGCCCTAAGTGGGAGGGACCGTACAAAGTAGTCAGCGCAGCACGCACGGGCTCAGTACGCCTTGCCGACAAGGACGGGAACGAACTCCCTAGCTCATGGAACATCTCTCTTCTACGACGCTTCTACGCTTAATCAGGTCATAAGTTTCCTTCTTTTTAGTTCAATTCAATTCCCAAAAACAAAACCTTCCTCCATTCTCGAGTCACGACGGTTTCAGTCTTGACCATTTCAAACAAGCCGGCGGCCAACATCCGACGGCTAAGGATAAAACACTCCGGAACACTTCCACGACGGGGTAAGCCGACATCTCGCACCCTAGTGAGTTTCCGCGCAGCGTGGAATTCCCGCGGCCTAGGGTACAATAAGCCCACGACTGGTGCGTTTGAATGGCTAGCTGGGCCTCGTAGCGCTCGGGGGCTGAAGGATTCTGCGCCCAGTTTTTTCCCAAGTTCCTCACTTCGCCGAGCCCGCACCGCCGCGCGAATTTTTTCTAAGTCACTCTGGTCTCTAGACGGCGCCCAACTCCAAGATAGCACTTGGACTTGGCCACGGCCCGGGAGCTGGATGATTAGGCGCACCAAAAACAATCTTTCAAGGCAAACCGTTTGTCCAAATTTCCTAAAGTTCTCCTCAGAACTTCTTTACTGTTCATCTAGTTCCCCTGTTTTTGCATTTCAGATTCGCAAATTTGCACAGGAGAGAAGAATGGACAAGCCAAAAGAGAAGGATTCATTAAAGAAACTGCATTTCACATCGAAGACCTTACAAGAGCGGGATTTTACAACCAAAAGGAGGCCTCGCCATCCTTGACTACCGCAAAAGGGGGCGCCACGCTACTATAGCTACGGCAGCGCCCAAACACTACAACGACCTCGCCTCGCCTACCAACGGCGCTGGCGACGAGCCGGCGGAGCCACGGACTCTGCCGACGGCGACGACGACGACGACGACAGCGGGCCTGGCGAGAGCACAAACGGCCCTGGCGCGCTCGGATGGCGCCTCCGCCGGTTGCGAATGGGGTCGCCCATGAGCACCCACCGCCCCGCGTTGGGAGCCTCCGCCGTCGCGGCTTCTTCCGCCACGAGCTCCGATGGAGCCTCCTTCTCCGCCGCGGCCACCGGCGCAGCCTCCTCTCCAGCCGCGGCAACCGGCACAGCCTCCTCCTCCACCACGAGCGCTGCGGCATACACCGCGTCGGCAGCAACTTGCGCCGCCACAGCGTCTTCCTCCGCATCCTCCGCGGCGAATGCGGCGGCGAGAGCCTCAGCCGCCTCTCCGTCGGCATGGATCTGAGCAAGCATCGCCACCTCGGCCGCCTGGGCCGCGACGACGGGCCCGTCTGCTTCCACCGCTCTGGGCTGGATCGACGGCAGTGGGGGCAGCGGAGGCAGGTCCTCCGTCGCCGCCAACAACCAGGCGAACATAGAATCGTTGCTGGTGTTGGAACCGGAAGACATCCCTTTTCCCCTTCTTTTTTTCTCCTCCTACGGCTAAGGATTGCTCGTTTTCTTGGCCTAAGGCTTGAGAGAGTGGGGTGAGAGGCAGCACGGCACTGCCACGCAGCAGTTTATATAGACCGGCGGCTGAGCAATGTCTCGTCGCGCTGCGGGCTACCCGAAGCATCGCTGCGCGGGAAGAGACAAGCAATTAAAACACACTACCCGAGCTGAAGAGACGCGTGTGCGCGCGCTGTCTCACGGAATACCAATCACGCCAGTCGATGTGCAACATGTGCCCCGACCCCGCTGTCAGTGGCAGGGGAAGAATCATTACGCGTCGGAACCCGCTGCGTAGGTATGGCCCACTGGTACGAGCAAAGACTCGGCGCTGTCTCCACGGTCTGACGCGTGGCTTAGGCCGGGTACGCAAATCGGCGTGGGCGGTTTCGCCTCCGTGTCTGTGCCTGGCAAATGTGCCCCTCCCGTCAGCAGAACACTGTGCCGCGCTGCAGAGCCCACAGTGCGCGCGATTTGACGCGATAAACTAAGGGAAAAAGTGGCTAAGCTCTTCAGCCACCACACGTTGCGCGTCGCTTATCCGATTAAGCAGGCGTTTAAAGCAAAATATTACACAAATTCCATAGCACAGGTTCTGGGGCAAGGAAGACCGGTTCAAACTACGACATGCGCTGAAACTTGAGCTTTTCAAGCTCAGTCTCCAAGTCCCGGATCTGCCTTCGCACCTGAAGCAGCTCGATGACTTGCGCCTCCATGTCATTCCGCTCCTGGCGTAGTCTAGCCCGGGCTTCGATGAGCTCCTGCTCCTGTTTCCTGAGCGATTCTTCCGCGGCTTTGGACTTCGTCCCAGCTTCCCGAAGCGCCACGGTCTCCGCCGCGAGCTCGTCGCGGGTTCTCTCATGCCCGCGTACGGTGGAATCGCGCTCAGCCAGAGCAGCCTATAGCTCTTTGGAGATTTTCTCCCTGCGGTCGTATTCTTCGTCGAAGAGAACCCGGGCCCGGTTCGCCTCCTCGCGGGCTGCCTGGGCCCGGATCGTTGTAGCTGCCTCCGTCCCTTAGGCCTGGGTGAGCCTTGCCACGGCCTCCCGCTCCTTCTCTTGCGCAGACCGGAGAACGGCCTCTAGCTCGGCGACGCAGGCAGCATGGCGAACCTCGTTTTCAGCGGCCATCTTGACCACGCGCTCCGTCTCAGCCCGGGCTTGCTCGAGCTCGGCAGAGAGGTGCTCCATGCTCGCCGCGTCTGCAGCTGACCGTTTGTTCGCCGTTTCCATCAGCGAAGATGTGCTGGCAATGAGGCCGTAGAACTGAAACAAAAGAATACGTATCAAGACTAGGAAGGGTCAACCCCTGAGCATGATATGCATATTCCGGAGTATTACCTTTTTGCTGAAAGTCAGCATCTTCTTCAACCTCTCTTCAACGGCACTACCGACGGTTTGATCGAGCCCGTGGACACACGCCTCATGGTACAGCAGGGGTAGACAACCCACAGAGTCCTGGCTGCTCTCCTCCAGCGACACGGAGTGTGACGTCGATAGTGGCGCTGCCGAAAGCCGGGCCGTCGTTCCGACTGCGGCCGCTCGCCCCTCAGCCTCCTTCACCTTGGCCATAAGCTCACCTCCACCGCTGTCGCCTTCGCCGCCACCAGCTTGGCTTCGCTGGTTCACTGGTCGACATGCCAGGCCTCCAGCCTGCTCGTCCTCCGCCCAGAGCCGAAGCTCGGCCTCGCTCCTGCCCGCCGCTGCTGAGAGGGCGCCAACCTCGTCCCCACCGACTTGGGCCTTCAGCGCCGCCTTAGCCGCTGCCAAGGATTCCTCGAGGCTTGCCCTCTCCCGAGCTGTTTGCTCCGCGATGTCCTGATATCGCTCAAGCTCGCCGAGGAGTTGGGTGACCTCTTGCGCAAGCTTTCGCCTTTCCGGCGGACAGCTCAAATTGCTCAGCCACTGAAGCGGCGATGCGCCTCCGCGAGTTGCGCCTTGAGCCTGGTCACCGCATCCTCTGCCAGGGCCAGGCCAGCCTTCGTTGCCCGGAGCTCCGCTTCTACCGCACTCTCACCCTCCACTAGGGGCAGGAATGTGGGTATGGCGCCCATTGCCAGGACCGAGCGCGGTTGAGAAGGCACTACCATGCCCGCCGCCATCAGCCGACACCGCTCCGCCTCGGCCTCCGCCTCTTCCATGCGTTGGCGGGCGATGTTTACCTCGCCCACCGGAACAGCGCCCAGGCGCTGCATGAGGTCTTCCCTCGTCAGGCCGGGGGTTGGGTAGATCTTCACTTTCGGTGGGCCCCCCTCGGCGGAGCGCCGTGCCCTGGCGCTCACTTGCTGCTCCATCCACTCCGGGCTGGCGGAAATCCAGCCCATGGACGCTAGAGGGGCCACACTGGACAAGGTAACCTTTGTCCAGCCCGATGGCATGAGCACACGCACCTGCCAATCCCAACCAAACAAAGAAGATTCGCCGATCAGCGCCCGGCACATCCTCAAATGGGTTTTGAAGTGGTCACGATTCCCGTGGTCGATTAGCCACCACCGTCTTGTTGTCGCCCTTCGACGCGTAGAGGTGTAACTTCTAACTTGGCCTCGGTAGTCTGCACCTTCACAGTCTCCGCGACCCGTCAGACGCGTCCAATACCTCCACCGGCAGGCAGAACGACGACCCTCCACGAAGATCCTGCCTTTCCTTACCTCGCGCGTCCGTCGGCCTTAGCAACCTGGCAGCCTCCAGCGACCGTACCAGGAATCCCTCTCCTGCGGGCCCTATCAACTCGTTCTCCGCTGCCACGGCTTCGGCGGAAGGGCGTAACGCCTTAGTCGCCACCTTAGCGCTCCGCACTGCGATCGAAAGGTGCGCGTCGTAATTCAGTGCTGAGGCATGATAACAGCAAGCGATGCGAAAATGCTTACGCGCTGGTTCCAGCTCTGTGCCCTCGTACACCCCAGGTGTAGGACGCAGAAAGAGCTCCGACTCCAGCCCGCCGACGCGATTTGTGGTGGGCATGACCGGTTTCGGCCGGCCCGCAGGACTTTCCTTGTGGGCCCCCGCCGCGAGACCGCCTTCGGCGGCAGGCCCGCCACCGGCGCGACGTCTTCATCGTCGCTGCTTGGGACGGGCAGATACGTCCTCTTTCTCTTCGAGGGCACCGTCCCCTGGATTCGTGCGCAGAACAGAGTTTAAGGGCTATCTATCGTCCGACACTAGATTTCCGGCGGAGAGAAATGACTTACCTGCGCCGGCGCCACGCGCTACTTCGCGTGCATCTCCGCGCCTGCCCGTGCCGCGCTGGCCGCAGCCGACGTCGGCGCAGAGCTCCCCTCGTCCGACATCAGTGACAAGGCTGATACCCCGCCAGACGTTGTCAGCAGTTTCCCTGGTGGCGAGCGCGCCTCCAACGGTTGCACGGCCAAAGGCTCATCGGCGGAGCCCGTGGCTTGCGTAGGCCTCTTGGTCGCCTTCCAAGTCCGCTGCAAACAATCAGCACAATCCGTCAAAGGTTTCAAAGGCGTGCGCGGCCGGAAATTTGATCGAGCACCTTACGAGCACTTACCTCGGACAGCTTATCCTTCACGAATCTTATGGGATGAGGGCTCTTATCCATAGGCAGCAGCATCCCCGCGATCTGCGCAACCTCACGGGTCGGGAGTCCTACGCAGCATCACTAACGGTCACAGCATGCCCCGACCAGAAATCAAGCATAAGGGTGCGGCTCATGCCTACCTTCATGAAAGTCCCGGTCCGGATCTTCCCAATCACCATGTCGCCGACGACCGCATTTCATGGCGACCAATGGCTGATCCGTGCGGACAAAGCCAACGACGACTTCATAGCCCGTCAAGCCTTTCTTGACGAGCCCCTTGATGTCCTGCTCAGTGACCTGATCCTCCGGCAGGGCCTCGCCGAGCTGGAAAATTGGAGTGTCCGGCGCGGCCAAAGAATATTCCAGGTTCGAAGCCCCACGGTTCAGGTAGAACCACCGCCGGGTCCAACCATCGACCTTCGTCCTTACTTCGTACTCCGGGTACGACTGGCTCCCCCGGGCTCGGCGTGCGGTCAAGTAGAAGACCCCGCCATTGCCCGCGCGGTGGCCGACGGGCTTCAACTCGAAGTAGTGCTGAAGGAGGCTCACCGTTGGCCGCACCCCGCAGTGCGCCTCGCACAGGAACGCGAAGATGGAAAGATGGATGTAGGACTGTGGGGACAAGTTCTCCGGTCGCAGTTCCGTGAAGGCAAAGAAGTCCCTCAAGAACTGCGATTCCGGCGCACGGAACCCGCAGATAGCTGAACTCTCGAAGCACACCAGCTCGTCGGGCTCTGGTCTCGGCTCCCGCTCTGCGCCTGGGAGCCTCCACGAGCCCGGCCGCACAAAGCCGTCCCTCTCTAGCTCCGCCATCCTCTCCGCCGAAAGGACGCTATCTCCGATGAACACCATGGCAGCGGGAAGCAACAAGGCAGGAAGCGAGTTGGGGAGAAAGAGACGGAGGCAAAGGGGATGATTCTACAGTGTGAATTCCCCCTGCGAAACAATGCCTTATAAAAGAAGATAACGGTCGGAGCGGAAGTCGTGGGGATCGTGCCCAAAAGGGCGTAACTGCCCCGCCTTTCCGTCAGGCCAAATTCAATGCCCGGACTTCGGCTCTCGAGCCGAATCCCCCTTCATGGCGCGAAGATTTTCTCTAGAACCTCAGATCGGCTCGCTACGCGACCCGCTCGAGGCTCGGGGGCTGGCTGTTGGTGATTGATAAGCGGCCCATCTTGAGAGGGGCCTTGGGCCGATTCCGTATCGGCCCACCGTGTAAACGGAAGGCCCAAAAGGCTACCCCTAGCCATACTAAAGGGAGCGCGTTGCCCACTAGGGCCTCTCCCCGGGCTTGACCAGGTCAAAACCATGCCTTAGCAGGCGCCGCGCACCTCCCGGGCTAGCCTTAGCCCGGCGGACGGTCCCGCGGATAGTCCGCCTGTCCGTTGGCAGGTGGCGACAACCGTCGAGTTCCACCACACTTTCTCCGGCCTTCACCGGAAAGGGCTGTGCATTCCCGGGAACCCGTAGCCCGGGAAGGCACACGCGGGCAACTTGGTTTGTCGTTTGCCCTTCTTGGCAAAGCAAATAACGGTTGTTGCGTTATGACGCGACGCTCTAACGGGCGGTAGCGAGGTCGGGCTCGGACCACCAATGCTATGTTGGGGATAAAGGGAAAGTGCTTTCTCCCTAAAGAAGGTTTCTCCCCGTATCGGTATTCCAAGGCAACACGTGTCCAGTACTGACCTGACCAGCTTCTCCCTGCAGGCTCCAGGCCGGACAGAGCCCCGGAAGGAGACAAGAACATCGCCACTAAAGCAAAGACCGGCGCGGGGCCCGCCGGATCAGCCTCGGGCGACCCACCGCCCCTATAAAAGGAAGGGCCCTAGACCCATTCGAAGGCAAGTATTCTTAGGCAGTCCAAACCATCCAAGCAACACTTGCGTCCGAAGCTTCCTTAGCAGCAGTCTGAGTCCTTAGTCCCCATCGTTGTAAGCTCGGGATCGGTGCCGCCAAGCCCGGTCTCGGCACCCTTGTACTGTTTTCCACCATATAAGCAACAAGACTGGAGTAGAGCTATTACCCGGCGGTGGGGGCTCGTATCAGGGTAAATCACTTGTGTCTTCGCGGTTTGTATCCTCTTCTCCCCCTCTTCTTCTTCCACCTTTCACTACGCGAGGGACCGGTACCTGGATCGCCCGATCGCACCAGGCTTAGTCCGAGAAGACCGCGCGGCCTGAGCCCCCGTAGGCTCGGTCGCCCCTCGGGCTGCTGAGAAGGGTCGTCGTTGGGCCTCACTCCAACTACAAATTCGTCTGCCGGTCCGTGGACACGCGGCTGTTCAGGAGCGCGATTCCCAGACACCGACAACACCCCTAATTGCAATTGCAATATTTTTGAGTGGCTGGACATTGCAAAACTTGAATTATTCAGAATATAAATGAAACAAGTTGCATCCATCCATCTAAGAAGATGTTACATGGGTAAAGTCGGATAGGTTTTGTAAAGCTGATAACAAAATCATCAATAAACCCTACTTCGGATATATGAAGTTGTGTTAGCTGGGTGATGTCTATTCTATTCAAATAATTCATGCTTTACGAGAAAGATATAAGGATTGGATTGAGAAGATAGAAGGTTGATTCTGGTAAAATCTCTTATAAACATTTTTAAAGCACAAATTAAAATCTACAAACATAAGCTCCTTGACTTTGCATAGGATACTACATTTATTTAGAACCTGTACCGTATTTTGGAATCATGTTGCATTTAATTAATATTTACATTTTTACATAAACATGCAAGTACGGTTGATATACTTACCTGTTAATCGGGAATTTTCCATATTAAATGGAAATGTTCTTATTCCGCTGTAGATATGGACGTTGATTTTATTGTAGAAGAAGTGGATCTTTTCGGCTCGATAATCTAGTCTTTCCTATGTTCACAAGCTTAGTGGTAGGAGTGGTTTGTATAATCACCATATTTTGGTATTGTAAAAGCACACTTATAATAGTTATGTATCAAAATGTGGATTTATATCGATTATAGTGATGATGATCTAATCATTTGGAGATCAATTGCTAGTAATCATTTACTAGGAATTGGTCCCCACACACCCCCAAACTGCGCCAGTCTCGGTGGTGGTGTGGACGACCTACCTACAACCACTTGGGCGGTGGTCTCTGGTGTAGTGTCGCCCTTGGTGGTATTGGCGTCCTTGTGCGTTTTTTCTTGCTTAGTTGCCAAAGGAGTGGCTGGAGTGATGGTAATGTCGTCACCCTTTCGGCCATGCTCATCACTTTCTTATTGGGCATAATGGGATGCATCGGTTTGTAGTCTACGCTTCCCGTAGAACGGCGCCATCTATCATCGAGAAGCCCTAGACAAACAAATTTGTGGGCACCCCTAAGAGCCACACCAATGATGAGCTCGGGACGTGATCTCTATGTAAAAGCACGATTTGGAAGAAGAGTCAATAAATAGAGCGAGTAAAAACTTTTATTCCGAATTATATTAAGTTATGATGAGCCTAGGGATCCTTAGAGCATGGCTAGGAGAAGCTCTAAATGGCGTTTTAAATTTGCAGCACGTATAGAGTGTCTGGTAGGTGAGGGAATCTTTTAGAGTGTAGTGTAAAGTTTGAAGGGACGTTTGCAACAAAACTGTAAATTTGCAGCATGGAAATTTGCAGCAGCTTTTAAAGCTGCTGCTAGCTTTGCTCTTATTTATGCAGCAAGTGTCCTGTCCATGGCATATTCATGTCCGTACAGAAAATCTTTAGGCAAGGATGATCCTCTAACACACAGGTCCATGTTTAACCTTTGTCAGGCGGGTAAAACAGGTTTTTCACGTATTTGTCTCTCCTGTACTTCCTTTTGCGTCCTTTCCTCTCTAAGATAGGAAGGCAGCTGCCTCTTGCACATTTGCACCCACTACGTTGGCAGCTAATTGCCTGCACATGTGGTTTCAGGCGGATCATATTTGATTGTGGGCTCTGGGTGGCTGATTTTCTCCCACTCAAAGTATCTTGGCTCATGAGGCCTGGGGGTCTCTGTATAGAGCCTTAGCCTGGAGTTGACTTTGGGGCCCGCAGGTGCCTAAGAGGTTCTGCCGTGAATCTTGGTTTGAAGATGGCTTTGAAGTGCACAGATGATTGGGAGGTCCCCATGCAGAAACGTTGACTTGAGATGGCGTCCCTGCTTGGAGGCTTGGCCCAAAGATAGCTTTGGGGTGCGCAAGTGCCTAGGAGGTTCTTGAAGAGGGCCTATACGAGCATGCCCATCAGGGCCCCTATCGAGCCCCCCATCAGCAGTTTTTGAATTTTTGAAGCTTGCATTGTCTCTGCAGTTTTTGAATTTTTGAACCCGCGAGTACTGTAGCTACAGTACTTTAAGGGCCCTGCTGGGGATGCTTTAGGGTTGTCCTCACTGCAACAACTAGCAAGACATATTGACCCTCGAATAAATAGAACAATCTCATCAGCTGAACCTTTATATTTTCATATACTGATCTCTTTGCTGCATGATACTAGTCAAGTTCATGGTGACATATGTTCCATCCTTATGATAGCTTGACCATTCACTCGATCTTCCGATGGATTCTATAACAGTGATTAAATCTTTAATCACATTCGCATGACATGCACTTTTCAGTCCAACCATATCGAGGAGGCCAGAGATATTTGTCCTGTTATTAACAAGAGAAAATTCCATCTTCATGACTTCATCTCACACCCATGCCATGTTTTATGGAATACATGAAAGCTATATTTATATGTATCCATTTATGGAATATTGAATTGCAATTCAAAGTATACAACTACATATGTTGCGGCTCGATGATGATATGATCTTAGGTCTACTGTTTGTAACTATAGATTGATGATATGATCTTAGGTCTACTGTTTGTAACTATAGATTGATGGCACATGTAAGAACAATCTCAATAATGTCTCGGCGTAGTTCTATTCAACATCATGCATGTTCTCTAATATATGTCCATATTATAGGTTTGATATCTTTATATTTATTGTATCTGAAATAGCCATGGATTATTTATAATAATATCACATAAATAATATGTCACACAACTAAGTCATGCTAGATGAACAATGTAAATGACATTTATTGATGGAACTAATAACGTATCATCCCAAAGTAGATAAACATATACATGATACAATCATCTTAAATATCGCCTTTAGAGCATATCAATAACAGGGGAAACTTGTTACCAAGTGTAGTCGAACAGAAGAATCCTGAGAGTGTCTCTCGATCCTCTAAAACAATCACATAGAAGTCTTACATAGAGAAGACAAAGAGAGATGTACTCTTTTCTCTTTATTTAGAGAGTAGCTACTCCTGCTCACGTGTTGCAATTCAGATGAGACATTTAATTAGTGGGAGTATATGATCAACTGCAACTAACTAGATGCAAAAAAGATGCATATTCTGTTTTTGAACTTGCATATTGCAACTAACAAGCCAACACTAACGTGCGCATACTCTATTTAATAACGCTCATTGATTTTTCATCATCACTAATAGCGGTAGTTATAAAGGGAGTAGATACTCTAGGGTGTGTGTGGGGAGAGAGAGAGAGAGAGAGAGAGAGAGAGAGAGAGAGAGAGAGAGCACGCTAACCTAGTCTAGATTTAGAAATTGGGCCAACAAGTGGGATGGGCTTGAAGGCCAAACATTGGTCTTCTTAACGTGAGAGTCTAAGTGAGGTGAGGGGTCGGAGTTTTTGTTTAGGAAATATATTTTATGTTACTAAACATTTTATTAATCCTTTCCATGCCATCGTACTACCACGGTAACTTTGTGCTATCTTGTTTTGAGCTTCTTCTCTTCTATGCTATTGTTGATGGGCTAAGGTGTAACAAAGCTGTGTAAAGATAATTATGGCTATGCCTTTTTAATATTAGAAAACATCATAAATTTCTAAAGATTTATACAAAATTCATGGCATTATAATTTCTATGAATTCAAAAAAAATGTACTTCAAAGTGAAATGAAAAAATAATGTATGTTTTTATTTCAAAATTAATGGCACCAGCATGGTTTTCATAATTTTAGATATTTCGGTCACTTAATTTGATGTTAACAAATAGTAGATACAATTAAATGCTTTGATGTTTTAAATCTTGAAAATATCAAGAGATATTTTAGGCATTAAGAGAGGTTTTTAATGTTTGAATCTAACGAAGTTAAGAGCATCTCCAAGGGAGTCAATTACTAGATATAAAAAATGGACATGTCATCTAGAAGTAGGAAATAGACAATCTTTTCTATGAACTAGTAAAAACCATAGTTTTAAAATTAGTGTAGCTCCATCTGTAATAGTGTGCATTCATTTTGTAATCCGTTATACACTTTCTTACACAAGAGTTAGTCTTTTGTATCTCCTTGATGTAAGGAAAAAGGCTAATTAGCCAGCTAATTTGGTAAGCATGAGAGCATCCCCAGGAGACCCCCAATCAACACCCCAATCGCTACAGTAACTGAGATTTTCCCGCCCAGTGCGTAGGAGCGTCTCTGCCCAGCTGCTTCCCGGCCGGCCGGATTCAAAAAAAATTGAAGTACGGGCTCATTTGATGAGGGAGCTGGGGATGCTATGACGATGTAGAAATATTTTCACTTTAATGTTTATTTTAAATTAAATTAAAAGGAACAACTAAAAATGTATTATTTTTTCAAGCCAAATGATGTAGCGCTTTGTATCTATTCTTGTGAGGACTTTTTTCTCAAACTTTTAAAATAATATTTTAATATTTACGAGGCTTTTCAAGGCCTTTAATTTTCGAGGATGGCAACTTTTTAAATACAATCTACCGATTTCAGTTGAAAAGAATGAGGGGCCAGGTCGTAAACTCGTAATGGCCCGTGTTGAGTGCGGCTTGGACAAGACACTAGTAGTTGAAATGGAGCGGATATTTTTTTGACCGACCGAAAAACGGTGATTGAGTTATTATTTTTTTGACATCTGAAGAGACAAAAACAAATAGTAGGTCTTGGACAAGGATACAAATACGAATAGTAGATATCGTTGAATACATAAATATATGAGTTTTCAATCGGATAATATCTGAATATAAATACAAATATTATGCAGAAAGAACCTTGTCATGGTGATATGATGGACGGGTGGATACTGGCATAATGGACTAGCGGTATACTTTCTTAAACGGTTGCTCCTTACAAGTGTAGTACAATAGTAGAGACTACTAGTAGCGCATAAATTTATTCTGTCATTTATCATTGGTAGATATCATACAATCAGTGCATTATGTGCTATATATTATGTCTGGCTTCACGCATTATCTAACTGAAAATATTTGTATCCATGTTAAATTCAATCCAAATGTGCTTTGTATCCATAACTTATATTATCCGATATTATTCGTATTCGTATTCGATATTGTCTATATCCTATTTCATATTTAATAAAAAAAATACGAACACAAATACGGGATGAGTGATATTTGTCTATATTAGATTTGATTACATCTCTACAAGACACAACCCAACATATAGTTCTGTGCCCGTAGCCTCGATACAATACCAGGCTGCCCGGCTCATTTGGCCACCTCTGCACCTTAGTTTTTTTTAAGTTGAAAGTAGATGAAGATTTTAACTGAAAACTTATAACCCTTGACAAAGATTTTGGAAAGTCTAAAAATTTATATAAAAATATTTTAAAAACTCTGAAAAAGTTATTTAAATTTTATAAAAATGTAACTATAAACTATTAATATTATTTAAGGAAAACAGAATGGGCTCTATAGAGTCAGTGTTCCATGTCTTGATTCCATTAGATTCATTCAAGATTTGTGCACACAAAGTAAATACATACACGACAACACTGTCATTTACTATTCAACGGTGTGAATGTAATAACTGCTCAATTAATTGTTTACAAACTAGGTACGAAGCACAGGTTTTATGGAGTCCTAAATATTTTTAATTATTAAATTCATATAAAAATTATGATTTTGAGCATTATCTCACTCCTGCCACTCGTTGGCTGAACCTTCCCACCCGCCGCAGCCTCTCGGCCTCTCTGCCCCCGCTTCTTCTTCTATCCCAGTCCCCCACGGCCACGGCCCCAATGGCTCCTCCCGTTCTCCTCCCCCATCACCTCCTGCAGTCCTCCTCCCCGACGCTCTCCTCATCCCACCGGTGGCGGCGCGGCGGCCTCCTACCCCGCGGCGGCGGCGCGGCGCCCTTCTCTCCCACGGGGGCCGGTATGCTCTTCTCACCCGCTCCTCCATCGTACTAGTCCATTCTTCCCTGCCCGGGGCGGCGGCAGGCGGGACAACCAAATCTGATTCCCGACACGGGGTCGGGGCGTCGCGGCGTGTGGAGAGGGCCGCGTCGGGTGGAGGCATGGCCCGCTCAATCTCGTTCTCTTGCTATTTTGCTAGGAAGGAAGGTCATTTTTTTAAAACATATTAGGAGGGAGGGACGGAGGAGGGGAGGGGAGGGGAGGGAAGGTCATCGTTTCATTTGTTGATTCCTGTTGCGCATACGCTTAATCTTCCTTAATGGGACTAATTAAGTTGATATCATGAACTGGTATGTAGTGATTTAGTTAAGTTTCTGCGTATAGGTGAGTCTCGCAAGCTTTTCCTTCTCTGTTGAGCAAAAATGATCCTACACCAATTGTTTTAGCTGTATTCATCTTTTCGAATCAATTCGACATTTGCACGGGAAATGATGGTTTATGCGCACTACGCACAAAGCTGCTGATCCTACCATTATTTGGTTATTTCACGTAGGATAGAGATGCAGATTGAAATTTGTTTACAAGGCAAGTGCATCGGGAACCGTTGTTGCTCATTTTACTTATGCTTGTCAACAACTGCGTCCGTAATGGCCACACCTGATGGAGCTGTTCTCCAATTTGATCTAGCTTTCCCTGAAAAATATTTACATGAACTTAGCAAGCACAATGTACCTCCAATAACACATCCATTGCTATTGAGACAATTGGTTTGATACAGACCTCTTTTTATCATTCAAATTTGAGTTTCCACATAAACTAAAGTTAGAAATATTCTATTTACTTCTTCTCATGTCTGTCAATGTTATCTCTGGATAAACTCAGACAGTTGTTGAATGGACATGCAGTTTCATTGATGTTGGATTGATCAATTATCATGCCTGCAGTAAAGATCTTATTAAAGTCCCGAGCATAGCAATTTTATGATGAACTAAAAGCCATGTTGATCTCTAATTTACGTTTTTCACCTGCAGATTCACTTAGAATTGTGCAAGTGCGCCAATCAAATATAAGCAGATTTAAGTGCAGTGTCATAAGGAGTAACCTCTTTGATAGACTATCTAGGGTTGTCAAGGTGAGGGGTATTTGTTTCATCTGTTATGTCCTTAGCACAGTTTTGTGTTTATTTAACTAAAAAATTTCGCTTGCTGGTTTGTCTAGTCCTATGCAAATGCAGTTTTAAGTTCATTTGAAGACCCTGAGAAGATCCTGGATCAAGCTGTTTTGGAGATGAATGATGATTTAACAAAAATGCGGCAAGCCACTGCACAGGTTTTCTTGTGATTATATATTTGTATTTAATGAAGTTTGTTTTTGATTAATACCATGGATGAATCAACCACACATTCGCACCCTGTTCTGTTGACCTAACAAATTTTAAATATTTCATAGTGTTGACACTAGACTGTTAGTTGTCTCTTAGTACTAACAGGATAGTTGTCTCTTTAGTACTAACAGGATCTTTATTTTTCTTGGACTTCTCTTTATTCTTTTGTAAATAGGGATACAATTTTTTCGACATATTTTCTCACATTCTACCTCCTAAAATGGATTTGGTTTTGGAAGGTCTTGGCATCACAAAAGCGGCTTGAAAATAAGAACAAAGCTGCCGAACAAGCTTCTGATGATTGGTAATTTCATTGATAAGTACATGCTTATGTTGAGGTCTGTCATCTATTTATTCTACTTTGAATGATATCTGAATGATATTCTTCTCAATAAGTGTAGGTATCGGAGGGCTCAACTTGCTCTTCAAAAGGGTGACGAGGATCTTGCTCGTGAAGCCCTTAAGCGGCGCAAATCATATGCTGTAGGTATCATGTAATTCTAGAATTATGGATCATCTGCCCAAATCATAATCTGTAACTACCTTGTAGCTTGTAAGTTGTAACATGCTTGCAGAATCTCTTGACTTAGTTGGGTGCTATGTGCCTATGTAATACATTGCACTTTTTTGCCTTTTATTACTTTGATTGGCGATAAGCTTGTATGATCGAAAATGTAGTTTTCATATGTTAAATGTAATATATGGAATTCCAGTTATAATTTTGTTTCTTGTTTCTGTGTGTGCTTAGGACAATGCCAGCTCTTTAAGGTCGCAGCTAGATCAGCAGAAGAATATAGTTGAAAATCTGGTTTCAAATACCAAGGTGAGCTATTTTTTCAATCTTTAAATGCTGGGGCGCTCTTTTTATTTTACTGGGCCCATGTGCAGCACATGCTGAACAATACCTATTTCATGTTATTTGACTATTTGTTATCCATCTTTGCTACCTACTTACCATGTGAAGTATGCTATTTTGTAGGTTCTTGAGAGCAAGATAGCGGAGGCCAAGCAGAAAAAAGATACCCTAAAAGCCCGTGCTCAATCAGCCAAGTATGCATTTGTCATTTGTTGATGGCAACCTATTCAGTGATAATGACCATTATGTGTTAACATGCTAATCTGAGCCATCAGATCCATGAGGAGCAGCTTATATCTGGAGAGGTGGAAGCCCTTTTTCTCACTTAAACACTTTAACGAAAACCCCCATTACTTTCTAAGTGGGAAAAGGGCTTCTACCTCTTCAAATCTGAGCCGCTGGTCATGGATCTGATGGCATAGATCTGATGTTAGGATGTTAACACCTAATGGGCATTAGCACTAGATACATTGCCTTTGTTGACTAATTTTCATTTTTTACTGTCTTTTTTATAGCAACTGCCTATTTTCAATGGTCTGACAATTTGACATATCTTTTCCTTTAGGACTTCAACAAAAGTGAGTGAAATGTTGGGGAATGTAAATACAAGTAGTGCCCTTTCGGCATTTGAGAAAATGGAGGAAAAAGGTACTCTTGATTTTACTGATATCCTCACTAGTTTTTTTTTTGCTAGGTAAAGTTATCTGTTACTTGTTGTCACAGTGGGTATGCTACAGTGGTTTTGGTTTAAACCATAAATATGCTCCATGTTGTACATAGATAGTTGTTAGAGTTTAAGTGTTGTACATAGATAGTTGTTAGAGTTTAAGTAAGGACAAAACCATTAAGAAGTTACCAAAACCACTCAATTTGGTTTATGCTATAGCATATTCAACATACAGCTGAAAGCTGCTCTAGTTTCAATTTTAAGCAGTCAAAATGCAGTAAGGTAGCCAACTAGTTACCATAGCAACTCAAGTGCTGAGCCCAAGGCTCAAAGTATCGTCAAACCATCCGTAGCCAACTGTGCAAAGCATGACTGGTAACACTAGAAGTCACAAACCACACTCAGTACAACTGGCAAGGGCTGGACATGTTGCAGTGCTGTTGTAGCAGGCTCAGTGATAATATTTGCTATTCTATTTTTTTTCATATTTCTATATCTGTTGGTTTGCTAAGATTTGGAATAATTTGTTAGCCAGTGGTTAGCAACAGATTGTTCTCTATCTATAAGGAGCACTCGATCAATTTAGGGAAACAGCCAATAAGGAATTTCCTTTCTCTATCTTCTTTTATCTCTGGCACTGGCAGCCTTTTGCTGCTGATTGCTTCCACTTACGCGGCTGCCTGGCATCCCAATGCTGGCATTACTATCAAAACCACCACAGCACGATCATGGCTACAATCTACATGGCCAGAATAAAAAAAAACTCAGCAGCAGTTAAATTACCCTTTCACTGATTGTCAAAGTGCTGACAGCTACGTCAGAATGCACCTGGAACTCTGGATGGAGTATCAAAATTTGTAGCAGTGAAAAGTTCAGTTTCTTGCCCAAAGGCTCGCTCCTTAACAGAGAATCGAGTATTTTCGATATAATGATTTTGATTGATATTTTCTGGGCCTCACATTGCGTTACACACATGGACTCGCTAGTCCAAACATTTTTTGCCACGTCAACGCATGTCCGCGTGTCAATTCACGTCAGACACGGCAGGAGGCTCATCTGATTTCTCAAGGAGCAGATCTAGCGAAAGCCAAGAGGTACCGCAAGCACGGCAAGGAGCATACGCCTTTGAGAGGGAGGGAGGAAAAGAAACAAAATATTGGAATGGACAGGGATGGCGGGAAGAGAGAACCCAGCAGGAGAGAAGCGGCAAGAGGAGGTTGCTCTTGACAGCTTGCTGTCCCTTTCTCACGCCGATGACGGTGGCACAACCTTCTGGACAGGGAAGGGGAAATCATGAGAGGTGGAGAGTAGATGGCGGTTGTGGTGGCAGTGGCTCTGAGCCTACTTGGTAAGGAGGGAGGAGAGCAAGAGGGCGGAGGCTGCAGCTGTCGTGAGCCTGGAGAAAACCTAGCTATGCTTTGTTGCTCCTGCTACGGTGCACTTTGCTTCTTCCTGCTGGTCTGGGTTGTGGACTGGCCCATATATATTATATACTAGGTGCTCCCTTGCTTTTCTGCAGCTCGAATGAAGCCCAACCTACGGTTTACTTATAATTTCTTATTGGTTTTCGTATTATTTCTTGCTATTTTCTTGACAAAATTATATATATTACACGAGTCCCCGAATCCTATATTTTAGAGCTTGCCGAATCTGACACCCAAACCTGTGTCGGATTTGGACACCCTTGTCCGTGTAACACAGATCTTATACCTTTACAATCAAGTTATTATGAGTATGAACTGTGATCTTGGGAAATTATGGTGTCATTCTAGGTAACATATCATGTGCAATCAAACTTAAGTATATGGAAAGACAAGATAAGTTAAGATAAGGTGAAAAAAATGACACCTATTTCTTTGTGTTCGTAATGCATGTATTGTGAAGGTTGTCTCTTACCCTGGTTGAGAAATGGGTCTGCTAGTAGCTTTTCTTGCCTCTTGTGTTTATTACCCGGTGATACCTCTTTAGAATTCATTTCAACATTGAAGCCTTTTAAATAATTACATGTTTGATGCTGTCAGTTATGGCAATGGAATCCCAAGCAGAGGCACTTGGTCAATTAGCAACAGATGATTTAGAAGGAAAGGTAAAACTGGGAATTGCAGACTGATTTCTAATAATTTTCTTATTGGCAATTTGATATGATCATCAGTATTTATTTGTTTACAGTTTGCACTGCTCGAGACTTCATCGGTTGATGATGATCTTGTGCAAATGAAAAAAGAACTATCTGGAAGCTCTTTGGTACGTATTGTTATTCAGATGCTTAAACTATGCGTTGACAACTTTTCAAGCTAACAATCTACCTACTCTTGAGTTGGCGTAAATACCATTGGAAAATAGAATGTACAGCCAATGGATCATAAATTGTTCAGCCAGCTATCATTTTTTGGATCTTTTGAAAAGATGTCAATGTTTACTCAATCCGGCTTCTATAAATGATTTATCCCTGATTTTTTTTTTAAATTTTCTGTTTGCTATTCGTATTGGAGCAGGCATCTTACCTGTTATAACATACCACATTGTTCAAACATGCAATGCATTAGTACTGATGATATATCTGTGAACAAAGCCAGTTAACCACACTTCTGATAGTGAAAACATATTATACCTTTGTTTGCTTTAGAGGACAAGTGAACAGATTGACATACATACTACGGCCTTTTGTTGTATGTCCCACCCCACCCCCATTTTAGGGTATGCATTGACTTGAATATTTCATGCTACATCTACAGAAAGGAGAACTTCCTCCAGGTAGAACAGCAGTCAGCAACTCAGGTGCAGCGCGCCCTTTCCCAGACTTGGAGATCGAGAACGAGCTAAATGAGCTGCGGAAGAAGGCCAAAGGATACTAGATTCTACACAGATGTCTGTGCACCGAAGTGTTGATGAAATCTTCTTACTGAAGAACCACATAAGCTAGTATAGCCTGCAGATTTCTTCGACATGCATTTTGCACCTCCAGTGCAGTTTGTTAGCTAATGGTATGGATGCGTGAAAAATTTCCTCTGCAATTTTCTTTTTGAGTGACATTGTGCAGTTAACCATAGCCTATGTAAATCATTACTCATAGTAGAGATTCAGCGGAGAGCTCAAAATTTCCATCTTTTTGAATCAGCCTCTCTTCTTGGTGGCATAACACGTGTTGAGTTTTGGATGTGGAGTTACGCTTTAGCTCAACTTATTGTCTCGCTAGTCACTACTGAAAACTGGTGGTTAGAAGTCTAGAAGCCGGGACATTCCAAACTTGCTACTTTGATAACATATCCGTGTTTTGACCCCGACCTGTATGGGTACGAGGTGTCGAGGTATGTGATACCATACCTGCGTGTCGACCACCAATCTGTTCAGAACGTCCCGGCCTGACTGTGTTTCGTTCGGTGAAAAAGCTATTTTGCTTATAATTAATCTCCAAATTTGTAGGCCTTCAATTAGGAGTTTTGACGGGTCAAAAAAATTCAATTAAACATGGTTTTGAGAGATTTTGATTAAAAAAACACTGCAATCTTAAAAAAAAATAGCACACAACATCAAACCGTTTGACTTGTTAAAAAACAAATATCCATCTTATAATCAAAATCAAGGTTTTAAGCTAAAAAAAGGAATTGATTCTCCTGCTCAGTTCATAAGTTTATAGAATATCATTACTAGAGGTAAATGGCCTCGTTGGATACTTTCCCAAAATCTAATCTATGAACCATTCTCAATTTTTGAATTTCACGAGACCTTTTGAAAAATGTGAGTCTCTAGGTTGAGTCCCAATGAGAGTTTTACTCACCAAATATTTATTTTTAGCAATATTTCCCACTTTTTTAGTCATCAGTTCAAAATGTCACGTTCTTAACAAATATTTATTTTTAGGAATAGTTATTCCATATTATTAGAATATAAAAGCTTTAGAATATACCACTATCTGTCAACAAGGCAAAGCGGTATATTACAAAATATATTCTGATCTCTCGTGGTGATATAAAACAAATTCTCCATTTTTGTAATACCTAAACCCCGTAAGTAGCCATTTAGTTAACGTCTTTAGAGTATCCCCAACGCACCATCTGTTCCTGTGTATGAATACAGTTAAAAATACTCTTAGGGCATGTACAACGCCAGTTATTAGCCCGTCTCTTAGAGGTGATTTGGCATAAAACTGATGACATGGCGAACAAATTGAGAGAAACGAGGAAGAGGCGACTCTCCACGAAGAGCCGTCTCTGGGCAGCAGCTCCGATGCCTTGGAGATGGCAGCGCTCCCGTTGTACGCACGGAGTCGTCTCCACCCCAAAATCGTCCCGATCCGATGCGTTTTCCACCCCTTGGCGCCAAATCGAAGAGCAGCGAAATGGCGGGAGGGCGATTGGAGGAACGCTCCGCGCCTCGCCGACCCGTCGCCCGTCGTTCCCCAGCCACCGCCGCCGCCTCCACCCGTTCCCCCTCCACGGCCGCCGCCGCCGCTACCCGTTCCGCCTCCACAGCCGCCGCCGCTGCCGCCCGTTCCCAACCCACCGCCGCCGCCGCCGTGGCCCGTTCCCCCCTTACAGCCGCCGGCGCCACCCATGGCATCTCCGCCGCCCGTTCCCCCTCCACCGCCCGTTCCTTATTTGATCTACAGTATCTGCATGGCTCGGCTCGGCTACATTTGATCTACAGTATCACAGTGTCTGATTGATTCAGCTGTGAATTGGTGATAGTGTATTCCTGCATAGCATGTATGTGATCGGCAGTAACTGCATAGCCAATGTTCGAAGAAATTCGGAAATTCGGGCCTGTTCAACGCATATTGAATTGAAGAATGATTGAGTCCAGCATATATGGCAGCGCTTTGGTCCGAAAATAAGGAAAGAATGATAAAATTTATGTGTTATGTAAATATGAAATTTGTAATTTTATTTCTAGCATCAATATATGTGTGTTCTGTTAGAAATAATATTTTTGTTTATTTGAATAACGTATGGAAAAAAAGTTACCATGTTTGTTTCATGCATATACGGTTGAAAAAACAACGAATAATATTGATGTATGCATGCATATTAAACTTAACTGCATCTCATTTATTTAGAGACAAAGGTTAAGAGACAACCCATTGTATGAGGTATATTTAATGTTGTCTCTTTGTATGGATGCTTGTGCTAAAAGACACCTCTTGAACTCTCCTTTGTACATGCCCTTAACGGTTGGTCCATAGCAAGTACCGAGGACCCTGTATTCCAGATGACCTTCAACAGTCAACACACAGCGGACCCTCTATTTCGGTTTTCGGGGCCTTCCACCCAACACAGTCGTTCTCGGATTGACATTTCGTACCCAAAGCAGTAGGACTAGTCGACTAATAAGTTTACTTTGTACACTTTGCTTTGAAGACTTTGACTTCTCTTACCGATTCCACCTCACCTGGATAGTGGAAAAGGTCATGGTAAAATAAGCGACACGTCCTTTACACAAAAAACCTCATTATAATTTTTTCGTACTTCTATGTATGTACGGTTATAGTATATTTATTGTCCCATAAAAGAAGAGAAAAATTGTTGAGCGGTTAGAATTAGTAACCCAGCCTCACTAGTCAGGCCCTGCCCGATCCAAAAAAATTTGACCTGACCCAACCGGTGCACCGGATCAGGTTCGGGTATGAGAAAATTACAAAATCAACTATGGCCGAGACAGGTTTTCGGGCTTCGGGATGCATGGGCTTCGGGCTAGGCTCTGGCCTGACTTGGAAGCCCGATGCACCGGGGCGGGGGTTATAGCAAGGGACACCTACCCCTACAAATCAGCGAGAAAGGTGGACTAGCTTGTGAGAGCCAAGGAGGTGTGTATCGAAGGGAAGCCTCACTCCTTCAGAGCGGAGCAACGGCAGACCAAGAAGGTGCATATCCAGGTGCAGCCTCGCAGCTCCCCTCAGGAACGATGCTAAGCGGTGCAGGGATTACAGCACTCGGGACCAGAAGTGCCCAAGTCCAAATTGCGAAGCGAGGGTAGTTGCGTGGAGGCCAAGAAGACCAGGGACAACAAGTACGGCCTGCTACAATGTGTCAGGGAGATACGATAGCCGGTTGTTACAACCAGCATCAGGTGGCAGATAGATATGATGATTCGCTATAACAACCAGGTCCCCCTTGTAATCTCCTTTTTATCCTTGCTGTGGGTAGAAAAATGAGGGCAATTAGGTCTAAGCCAAGACCCCGAAGGCGTTTTTCCTTCGGTACCCTTGGGCATGGGGGCAGGTTGAGGTATAGGAGGTCTTTTCCTAACTTTACCCCTTTGGTCCCTACTTGATTCCCTCGGTGAAGGGTTGTATCGGAACAATGTAAATTTGCTCCCCCACTATAAATAGAGGCCCTCCGCAGTAATAAAGGATAAGTTACAGTTCACTACAGAATAGCCACCTTGTGCTTGCTCAGCTTCCATGAGTTGCTTCGCGAAGCACGTCGCATTGTTTCGCGGGGTAGCTCCTCACAAATCTATTGTCTATCTTGGGCCAACGACACTAACGCCGTCTGTGGGGATCTGAGCAAGAAAACATCTTGAGCAAGCCTGAGCAAGTACACCAAAAATCCACCCAAAAATCTTCAGGAGATGCCTCCAAAGAAGACCTCTGCTTCGGTACATAAACGGTCATTGACGTTGTTCTAGACAGAAAACGGTGTCATTTTTGAACCAACACAATAAAACACCCTAATATGGTTAATCATGTGTGTTAGTTCAAGATGATCCATTCTTTGTTGATTTATGGCTAGAACCGACAAATATATGTTTAACATATTTTTAAATTAGCAATCCAAGCTAGCATGGCTAGCTACTAGCTAGCTATGCCTACGCTACATATACCCTTGCTGTATCTAGGTCCACAGGTCATTGTCATCATCAACGTCGTATTCATCGTCGGCTCGTCGCCACCACCTCCCGTCGATCGGGGTAGTCGAAGGACATGAATTCATCGTAGTCGCATATTTGGTTAGGTTATCTCTACTATTGTGGGAGTTATCCTTATTATTAGATCGTCGAGCACATCCACTGCCTCCTCCATCACAACGTTGTCGTGTTGTCCTCAGCCTCCTTGTCTAACACCTCCTCCATTGGAGCCATACGAACAAAGGATATGAAGATGGATCCGACAGTGTGGTCAGCGCTGCCGCTTGAGTGCCGACTCCTCCTTGCAAGGCACCAAAGCACTAGTAGGCTATGGTCATCACGGTAGGGCCAGCAGGGTAGATCAAGTATAAATTATAGGGACGGAGAAATAAAAAATGATATTTTAAAAAGTTGTGAACTAGCGTTAGATTATATTCAGAAAACGCTATGAACTAGCGTTAAATTATATTCTAAAAAATTCAAGGGTACTCGATAGGATGTTTGAATAGCCCAAAAAATTATTAAAAAATAGTCAGCCTCCTTGTCTAACACCTCCTCCATTGGAGCCATACGAATAAAGGATATGAAGATGGATCCGACAGTGTGGTCAGCGCTGCCGCTTGAGTGCCGACTCCTCCTTGCAAGGCACCAAAGCACTAGTAGGCTATGGTCATCACGGTAGGGCCAGCAGGGCAGATCAAGTATAAATTATAGGGACGGAGAAATAAAAAATGATATTTTAAAAAGTTGTGAACTAGCGTTAGATTATATTCAGAAAACGCTATGAACTAGCGTTAAATTATATTCTAAAAAATTCAAGGGTACTCGATAGGATGTTTGAATAGCCCAAAAAATTATTAAAAAATAGTCTTGGGAGAATTAAGAAGAACCACTAAAAGCCTTAGACAATTTTAGGCTTGTATAACAATAACAATTTTCACTCGTCCATCAAAGGCACTCGTCCATCAAAGGCACTCGTCCATCAAAGGACCAACGCTATTGATATTAGTTGTGCCGGTTCTAACTGAACTGTACTGATGTACTCGGTTCTAACTGAACTGTACTGATGTACTTCTGTATATATGATACCACTTGTTAAGATTTAGAGCCTGCTGCAAACGGCCCACGTATGAGCCAAAACGCAGAGAAAGGGCTTCCCAGGTCTTAACGGACCTAAAGGCCAAACTAGAGCAACGACTAAGCCCATAGGCCCACTCAACCCAAAAGACTAGCCTTGTGGGAGAGGGACGGCTCCACCTTATAAATCGTGCTCCCCCATCATCGATAACCGATGTGGGACTAAACCCAACACAAGTGAAACGTACGTTGTGGTACATATAATTATGCCTCAAAATTAAGATGAACCGCACTCATATGAGTCGTATATCAAACTATAGGCCTAGTTGTACGCGCCTAGCGATCAACGAGCACGTATCTTAAAGCATATAGTCAAGCATTGCTCTGTCGATCAGTTGGCCGGCATCCCCTTGCTGAGCAGCTTGGCGCGCAGCTCGGCCGCGTCCACCTCCTTGGCGGCGCCTCCTGCCGGCCGGTAGTACCCGGTCACCGGGTCCGGCGCCCAAGCCGCCTTCTCCGGCGCGGCCGCCGCCGTGGCCACGTCCTTCTTCGGCAAGCCGCGCTTCGCCGCCGAGGCCGCCGCCTTCTTCTCCTCGGCCATCCGCCCGCCGGCTCCTCCCCTCACCATGGCCGCGGCCACAGAGTAGCCCCTCCTGCCACATCTCACAACCATAGAAGAACCATCAACACACAAGGCTAAAGAGGAATTACTAGTACTTCGAACGTATTGCACAGTGCAAAGATTTAACTAAAATTCGAGTGTGAAATGCGTCTCGCGCGCGTCATGGCACGGTTGGCTTAAATACCTTTGTGTGAGGAGCCTGACGCAGCTCGATGCAACTCTCTCCATGGCCATGGCAGAATCGATCTCTCTCTCTCTCCGTCTCTCCTTGGCTAAGCTCTGAATCTTCTCTCTATCTTTCTCAAAATGCTCTCTTGTATGAGTCGTGGGGAGAGAGGAAAGCAGGGTGGAGGCTGGTTATATAGGCAGAGGAGGAGGAAGCAAAGGATGACCACGGAATCGAAGAAGGCTCTTGGAACATGTCCAAGGGGCAAGGGCGAGATGGCCAATTGGCCATGCATACCGAACAATCAGAGGGTGTTGGCCACGTATAAATTAAACAGAGCGCCGGAGCCGCACAAGTCTGGCTGCTGCGGCTGGCAGGTGGGGCCCCGAGCTTGTGCGTTTGTTCCTTTCGCCTGCGGCGGCTGAGCCAGCGTAGAAGGAGGCTTCTGTTCTCCGCGTGAGGATCTTCTCTGCACACACCACAGACCTCATGGCATATATAACTTGTTTGTTGGTTTATATATCATGTAAATTATAGTTTACCATCTTGGTTTAATTGTCTTCCTGTTAATTACTAAGTTGGAGGGGTGTAATTTTTAAGGTTCTATCTCGTGTGTTGATTTTTATTAGATTATTCTAGCGGCAGAGGCTTTAATTGTCTAGACCAGATGATGCTTATGGTTTTATTTGTCAATATCAAAGTTATATATAACGATGGATGTTGTAATTATGTTCTATTCTGAGAGACACGGATTGAGATAACTAGTTACACGGCCTTCTTCAGAAAAAAGTGATTTACAAAATGCTACCGCTATAAGATCATGCATGATGTGGCGCAAACGCAACTGTCGTCACTTGACATAACAAAGCAAAACTATTGATAAAGTAAATAAAATTGGTGAGACGGCAAGTATTGCAAATAGATAGTAAAAATAACACTAAGATAATTTATAAGACGTCAAATCTAAATCCTAGCTAGTCTAAAAATTTGCTTTGTGTCCAACCAACCTCAGAACTAGTGACATATAAGTATTATTTTTGAACCTCCTGTGTTGCATCGTAAAAAAAATATAACCCGAGATTATATATTTAGGTCGGCATACCTTTATATGATATTAAATCTTTGTCTCAACTAGCAACTTAAGATTATTATCACGACCAATCCACGTCGACCATATATAAACGTTCACACATCCCTTAATTACCAGAGTATATAAGTATATTACAAATAAAACCACATCCACCCCACATCAAGCACAAGTTACAACGTACCAAAAGCACACACGACTGGCCCGCACAGCAGATCAAGATGAGATTGAATCCGTGGCGGGCAAGTTGGAATCCATGGGGGTTGGGGGAGCCAGCTTGCCATGTGTGGTTTGACATATCCTGGCAGCAACATGTAATATAAGTACCGAAATCAACTCACGTCTAGCTTCCCCTCCCATGCTTCTTTCTTCACTTATAGCAAACTTGCCTTTCGCTGTTCTAAGCCAGCAGCTAGCCCATGATTTTGCTGTGGCCGTCGTTTAAAGGCTCAGCGTGTGCGCCAACACGGATCGCACGAACGATGCCGCGAAAGGGCAGCGCCGAACTGGCTGGTCCATTCGATATGGCCAGAAAGCTTCGCCACCATGTACTACTGCTAGGAAAAAAAAATACTAGCTGCTAGCTCGAGATCACAGAAAAGCATTGGCTCATGGACGCCATGGCCCATGAGATCAGCAAGCTACTTTGCATTTCTGTGCATTGATGCATGTGTAGGTACGTAGCCTTGCTTGACTCGCCTTGCATGTATCTTGACACAGCAATAAAGTTTGTTATTTGTTTTGCTGCTTGCGAAATGATGAAGAAGGGCTAGGGTCATCGCTCGAACGCGAACGGGAATCTGTCGACATATATTAATTGTTGCCACTTGGTTAATCAAATTGGTTCGAGCTTTCTTCTTGGCGCTACGTCATTACCTGTGAATATTACTCCTCCGTTGTTTTTTATTTGTCCTCGTTAACTTTTAAACATACCCTTTTACCGTTCATTTTAATTATTTAAAAGTTTAGTGCAAATATGCAAAACATTCAAACTTAAAGTGCATTAATGATATAACAAAGCATAACAAAACAAATAATACTTAAATAGTTTTTTTTAAATAAGACAAATGATTAAATATCATGTATAAAAGTCAACGACGACAAATAAGAAAGAACGGATAGAGTGTATATATGTATTGTTAGGGCATGTACAATGCTAGAGACAGCGGCTGTCTCTAAAGCATTGCCATGTTACCTATAGACAACTCTATAAATAGTGTATACAGTGAGTTGTCTCTATCTATCTACACCGTTATTTAAAATAGTTGCATGGAGTTTAAATCTGTGTTATCGAGTGACTATAAATTTTAAACGAAAATTTTAAAAATTTAAAACAAACAATAGATTATCAAAAATTCAAAAATATTTTTTTTAAATTTATGTGGCAAGTATGGTCTAGTTTTGTTCGAAAAAATATTAATAACCCATTTTTTAAATCGGTTCGTTAATTAGAGTTACTGTTCAAAAGATATAGCA
Organism: Raddia guianensis; assembly: GCA_036346415.1. Classification (NCBI taxonomy): domain Eukaryota; kingdom Viridiplantae; phylum Streptophyta; class Magnoliopsida; order Poales; family Poaceae; genus Raddia; species Raddia guianensis. The sequence continues at coordinate 21,185,109 of CM070534.1, read as the reverse complement.
AAACAAAATAAAATGGACATGCTATACCGCCTGTACTGTGCTCTCATTGACTGCATGCTGTGTTGTTGCATGCGTGGCTTGAACAATGCTCAACCTCAGCTGTCTATTAGAAATGCTACATCATATTTTTGCTGATCTGTATACATAATTAATGAAAAAAGAGGTTGTAACCATCGTATTTTGGCTTCCTCTTAATTATATGCTCTGTCTTAATTATAGCTAATAGTTGAGCCGAAATAGGATAAATTTAGAAGTTGGAAAGCAGCGTACGTAATTGCATGTCCCGATACACTCGCGGATTCACGTATTAATCTTAAGGGAGTGACTCGGCGGCAGTCGCCTAGGTTGCTTCGTTGCAACCCAGACGACGATTCCCACGCCCTCCGCCCGCTCCGCCCACCGCCCCCGCCGCCTCCTTCCTCCTCCCGGCTGAACCCGCCTCTTACTCAAGACACCCGCCGCCGCCCGCCTCCTCCTCTCGGACGGACGGCGCGCGCTCGCCCGCCGGCCGCTCCGCCGCTTAGCCTCCCCGCCGAGCCGACGCCGTCCACCCTAACCCGAGGGTGAGGCGGTCCCTCCACAGCCCGCCCGCCCGCCGCTTTCGCCCGGCGCCGTGGCGCCACCGCCCGCCGCCGCCCGCCGACGAGCCCCACCCACTGTCGGTCGTCCGCCGCCCGACCTCCCTCTATACCCCGAGGGAACCCACATATTCCTAACCCGAACCGAAGCGGCGGGAAGCGCCGGAGGAGGAAGATGGCGGCGCGGCGAGGAGGAAGAAGGCAAGGCGGCGAGGAGAAGTCACTGGCGGCCATTGCCGCCAGCGATCGCGAGGGAGCAAAACCGTAATCTTAAATATTGTCGCAAATCGCAATACACTCACGGGTTCACAGACTCATGGATACACAGAGTATTCCACGTCAAAATCTGGTGCACAATTAATGTACTAAAAATATTGCCCTTGAACCTATAGATGGCCAGATGGGCCGGGTCAAATGGGTCGGCACGAAAGCCCGCTGTTTCGGCCCGGCATGAGCACGGCATGGCATGAAAATAAACGGGCCGTGCCGGCCCGGCCCGACGAGACGTGCCGTGCTTGGGCCGAAGGCTAGGCCCGTGGGCCGGCCCGGCACGGCACGATTATATTTTTTGTTTGGATCCACAAAGGTACATATAATATAGCAAAATATATTAGTTCAACACAAAGTAAAGTGTGACGTGCTGGCTAGGAGGTGGGGGATAGTGCGAAGCAACCTAGGAGGTCCCTCGTTCGAATCCTCCATCCCCCACCTTGTGTGGATTTTTGCAATAAATTGTAGCAGCAGCAGCTTCAGTCCGTGCCGGGCCGTACGTTTGGCCATCTATACTTGAACCAAAGAGGCATAAAATAAATGAGCTCTCAATCTGGGCCATATATAGGAACTATATATGGTCTCTACACAGAAAAGATATTTGGAAAGAGGCATGTGGCGCACGATCGAGCTCGCAGCAGAGATTGAGAGGTACACACATCAGCTAGTTAATTACCCACTAATACGTTATATATATTGCGTCTCTCTGTGCCATGTATGATGTATGCATGAAAGCAAAATCGCATTGTTATAAAGTTGACAGGACGTAAGGTATTCACCGAAAAGCCGGTTGCAAAAGAAAACTGTCTAACTATATGCACAATTTTTCCCAGGCAAATAATAAAAGAAAGTGACAGCTTACATGATACCCCCTTCGTTGTAAATTAACAGTAGTCATTTTAGACTTGTCCTATTTCCAGTGGCGTATCTAGAAAATTGGTATGAGTGGGGCTGAATGAAGACTTCTAAAAGCCTTAAAGCATCTCTAACAGGTTCTCTAAAATGTTCCCTAAAATGCTATTGCAGATAGTCTCGGTCTCTATACCCATTCAGTAAAGTCTCTATCTTAGTTTCTAAATTTAGATAATATTTAGAGGCTCTTTAAAGAATCTATATATCTTTTAGGGATAGAGACTCTGCTGGAGATGATGTAAATATAGGAAACGAATAGTGATTTAGAGAAGGAATACAGAGAACGAAATATAGAGATGCAGTGCTCTTAGACCTCTAAATTCTTAAACTAAGGCTAATCTATGTAATATACATAGTATAGCTATATAATAGGCACTCAAACATAGAACGAGATAATTTATATTATAGAATAGAAATACATAAAACTAGTTGATATTTACGTTTAGCACTTCGGGCACCGCCATTTGGCACATTTGGCTAATTGGCTATAACAAGCAACAATGTTGGGCGATTGGCTATCAGGCACACGCGCTGTGCAGGCCTACTGGGCGCGTGTGTGCTCACACTGAATCGGCCGCTAGGAAAGACTAGTAGGGAAGTTGGGCGCCTGGGCCTGGGGGGCGGGGTTTCTCGGCAAAAAATGGTAAGCGATTGCATTGCCTTTCACTACTACGGATCGGGGTTTCCAAAGCGGCCCATCACAAGCGGTCCGCTTTAAGCCGCTTGCGACCCGATCGCCACAAGCGGTTCGTGGCCAACTGGCGGGAGGTGGGTGGGAGGGGGCATATGCAAGTGGTTCAAAGCACGAACCGCTTGCAGAGATTTCCCTCTGCAAGCGGTTCGATGAAGTATTAAATGTCTGAACCGCTTCTGAGAGGCAATTTGCAAGCGGTTCGTACTTTGGACCGCTTGCATATGCCCTTTCCCGCCCAGGGCATTTAAACCCTTCTTCCTCCCCGAGCAGCTCACACAGTAGCCGACGGGCGAAATTTGTTCATGCGAGGGAGTCTTTGCTCAAATTTTTAATTGAGGCTAATAGCTCCAAATTAAGGTTTTCAAGGTAAGTAAACATGGTCCCAACATCATTCTCATGTAGATGTTGCTTATCTTTTTGCATTAGATGTGGAGAAATATTGAATTGTTCTTGTTTGAATTGAAGGTGCTTGTTTTGCTAGCTCTCTCTCTAGATAATTTGAGGCAAGATGTTGATCTATTGGGGGTTTAAGTCCCAAATTAGTTTTGTATCCTTTTTTTGATGATGTATAAGATGTTGAAATTAGTTGGCAGGGGTGATTATTTGTTTTAGAGCTAGATCTAGCTAGGTGCCTTAGTTTTTGGAAATAAAATTAAATTACTTTTGTGTATATGATCATGCAACTAAAAAAATTTGAGGGATGCACAATAAATAATTGTTTTTTGTCGGAAGATGTCTATTTTGCTAGCTCTCCCCTCTAGATCATTTGAGACAATGTGGTGATCTATTGGATGGTTTTAGTTTTAAATTAGTTTAAAATAGTAGGTAGGGTGATTATTTCGTTTGCTATAGAGCTAAATAGATCTAGGTTTTTTGCTACGTTGGGAATAAATTATTTTTGCGTATGAAATATGTCGGGGATAAAATCACGGCCCATTGTCATGGCCCACTCCCTGACGGCCCAATCGAACAGCCTCCTAGGGCCTGTTCCCTAGAGGGTTCTTTTAGGCCCATGTGCATCCTGCCGAACAGCTTCCTAGTTGGCACGGTGCGTAACGGTCTAGGATTCCTGTTTGAATCCGACTCGAACAGAGTTCTACACGGCTACATGAAGACCCGGACGTAGTTTTTCGGATTGGAGCAGACGTCGTGATCCCCAAGAATTGGAGTATACCTTATCTACCTCGGGATGTATTTAGCATGTAAACGAGTTTGTTACGCTCTCATAGCCTGGCCCGATTATCCCTTGGTAGGTCGGTTGTTCAACACTATATAAACCAGGCCCCTACGACGTGTAGAGGGGCCCGGAGGCTGGAAGCAAAGATCACATATTACTTCTTGTACACCCATAATCTCGTTGAGACCTGTTGTTGACACGAAAACGAGGGTTTTTGTGAACACACGTGCAGAAGCGTCGATTCAGTGATCGCGTCGCAACTCAAACCAAACGTGCTAATTGATTTGACCTGTGAATCAATAAGGGGAAAATTATCAGTAATATAAACCTAATCGGCTTTTTAAATAGCCAGATCAGGTCATCGGTAATCGGTCTCTTCATTAACCAATTACATGATCTATCGGCTTAATGCCCGATAGAGCAAACAAATTTGAATAGTCATTCAGATCTAAATTTTTCACTTATTTTTTGGTATTTTATAATAGCATCAGCAATAAACCTTAATATCAATACATCAGTTTTAACCGAGAAATAGATTGAGCAGTTGGTCGAGGCCAAGGCAAGTGTTCAAGTCTAAATCTAAGATATAAGCCAATAAATCGATTTAAAGGTCTAAAGACTGATAAAGGTAAATGCAATACAGATCGGTAAATGTTCCCACAAACAAAATCCTAAACATGGCATATACAAGATCAATCGAACAAGACAGTTGCATATTTCAAATTCGGGAAAAGCATATGAAATATTTAAAGATCGGCATTACAGGGTAAATACACATTGCAGTTCGATTAAATCGAGACAGTACAATATGCGAAAACATGTCAAAGATCGGTAAACCCCGAGACAGTTTAACATGGTTTGTATACATGAGATCAAATTGATACAGCCATGCATACGGGTTACAAGGAGAGAATCGATTATCCCATCGAGATAGCTCTACCTGCGAGTTGAAGCCTTTCGACGAGATCGATCGGATTCGAGAAAGTGTTTTGTGTATTGAGTGTTAGATCCTTATTCTCGAGACTTAAGGTCCTATTTATAGTATTACAAAGTCGATACCGATACGACCTAATTTACCGCGACGCGCTTCTGATCACATCGTACTTCTTCCGAATTCTCAGAAATATCGGTATTCCATCTTTCCTCTTTGCCGATAAAGCCCACTTCCGATTTGGCCCAACAAACTCGGCCTTATCCGATTTTCTGCCAAATTTAGGTGTCAACACCTGTTCGTCTCGCCGAGTTCCCTCTTGTAATCCTCTTTCATATAAAGAAGCGCTAGACGTTGGGTTATTATCTCCCCGGAGAGGCCCGAACCAGGATAAAAACCCTATGTCTGCTTGTTACTTGTTGATTGCTGTTTGCCCTGCTCCGCAGTGTCTTCTATCTCTCCTTCTCAAGAACCTTAGTTGACTTGGGACCGATATCCTAACCGTTGACAGTTGGCGCCGTCCGTGGGGAACTAGTAGATCATGTCTGTTCGAGCATGTCGAACTCATTCAGCGAGCAGGAAACTCTTCCTGAGGGCTATGACTCTGAATGGCAGGATGTCACATCCCCTGTTGCATCGGATCGATCCCTTCGATCTCAATCGCCTTACAGATCTGGGACAGAACTCTCCGGCTACGTTCCGGAGATGGTCTGAGATCACGCTCCCGTCATTGACGATGATTACGGAACCGAAGATCTTTACGCTGGTTTACATCTCTCGGATTCCAAGTCCATGTCGGTCGATTCCTCCTGTGGCGACACAGTGATGACACCGTCCGATTGTAACGCAGCCGCCGTCGCGGCGTCAACATGGCGGTAGCAGAAACCTCAGAGGCTCGTGCACGGGCCGCAGCGGCCGACGAGATCGATCGGCGGATCAATTCGCTCGGCAACAAGATGGGCGCGCGGTTGCTTTCGTGAACAAGGAGTTGTTCACCGCAGTCTGGACGCCTCCATCAATCAAACCTTGGCGTAGATTCAAGATCAGCGCAAGCGACAACGATGCGACCCGCCTCGTGTATCTCCGCCAAGTCCCCCTGCAGAAGTTATATCTGCTCGGGTTGAATCCCCGCGTAACCAGACCCCGGTCGGGCAAAACGCGGATGCCTTAGGGATCACAGGACCCCTTGAGTAGAGTCGGGAACGACTTCAGGCCATGGCAACGGTGATCAGATCCACCAACCAGGCCAACCTTGCCCTCATGGGCGACGCTGTTGCTTCTCACCTAGAGCGACTGGCTGAAGGCCTTAAGTCCATAGGTGAAGTTAACATCTCCTCCGGGCAACGCTGTCAGCCTACCCGGAATAACTCGGACAGCGGACGTTCCGATCGATCGCGTGACCCTCGTCACCGTCAAAGGGCGCATCGCTACGAGCAAGATACCCGTGGTCGACAACGCTCACCAAGTCCCCTTGATCGCCGCGACCACGGGGGCAAGCGGGCGCGCGACGATCACGGACGATCCCCTCGGGACGAACACATTGTGACGACCACGAGGAAGGAGCGTGGAGGACTGTCTCGGAGAGAATATCACCAGGCAGAATCTTCCCGTTCAACTAGAGTTCCTCCGCGTAACAGGACCAATGTCTTTTCAAGACTAGGCTCTATAGGAGAAGGTGGTCGGGCATACGCCTTGGGCTGCAAGGCTTTCTCTGACGAGCTCAGCGCCGTCAAGTGGCCTTCCAAGTTCAAACCTGGCCACATGGAGAGGTACAATGGGACCTAAAACCCAGAAGAGTTCCTTTCCATCTACGCTACCGCCATCATGGCAGCCGGGGTGACGAGTTAGTCATGGCTAATTACCTTCCGACTGTTCTTGAGAATGCTGCTCGGACGTGGTTGTTCAATCAGCAGGAAAGTTCCATCCACTCTTGGGACCAACTTTGTGACGCTCTGATCATCAATTTTCAGAGCTGTCACATGCGTCTGGGCAAGGAGGATGACCTGGACCAGATGATCCAGATGAACGGGGAGACCCTACGCAACTTCGTGAAGCGTTTCATCAAGATCCGCAACACGATCCCGCACAATTCGGATGAATCAGTTGTCCGCGCCTTTAAAAACGGTGTCCGCGACGAGCGGCTCACCCAGGATCTCGAGATTAACGAGACCTGGACCGCCAATGATCTTTTCAAGACGGCTGATCTCTATGCCAACGCTGCAGAGCGTGTTCAGTACAAAAAGGCGTTTGACAAGGGCGAGTTTCCCGCCCAGCCTGGTGTAGATGAGAAGAAGAACATCAACAATCCTGGTGACAAGAAGTCCCAGAAGAAAAGAATAAAGGTGCGTCGAACAATACTGTTGCGGGTATAGATCGAGCACCTCCTCCCAAGAACGGGCAGAAAAAACCCTCCAATAACTACAAGGGCAAGAAGCCTGCTCAGGGAAGCGACCAAGGCAAAAAAGGTCCAAGTGACCGATATTGCCAGTTCCACCAGAACTACGGCCACGATATACGCCATTGCAGGACCTGGGGTGCAAAGCTCGAGGAATTCTACAACGGCAAAGGCCCCATGCCCACCCTGCCCGAAAAAGGTGATGCCGGTAAGGCCAAGCGCCAAATCGATGATGGTGATCGGGATGATGAGGATGACTATCCAGAACCCGTGAACCATATAGCCGTTATCTTGGGGAGCTCCTCGGCCTATCCCTCTCGGCGCAGCTTCAGGGAAGCTGCTCGGGAGGTCCACAACGTCGAGAAGGGCAAACCACTGCCCGAGTCGATGAAGTAGACCGAGGTCTCCATCTCCTTCTCTAAGGAGGATTGCCCCACTGGGATGACCAAGTCTCAGCGGCTCCCACAGGTGGTCGCTCCGACCATCAGCAACGCTAGAGTCGGGCGTGTCTTGATCGATGGCGGGAGTGCGCTAGACTTGATTTCCGCAAAAGTCTTGGATGAGATGCAGATTCCTCGTTCTAAACTCAAAGAGGTCGCGATGCTCTTCTATGGGATTGTACCGGGAGAAGCTGCTAAGCCGTTGGGGCAGATTGTTCTGCCCGTCACCTTCGGCAGCCCAAGCAACTTCCAGACAGAGTTGATCACATTTGACGTAGTCGACTTTCCATCTGCCTACAACACGATCTTGGGCCGGCCATCTCTGGAAAAGTTCATGGCCGTGTCCCACCATGCCAGCCACTGCGTGAAGATTCCGGGCCTTAACGGCGTGATCAAGGTCAAGGGCAATTACAAGGCTGCCCTAGATTGCGATGAGCAGCCCCTTGCCCTGGTTGACCAACTTCTCCCGCGTGGTCCCGAAGTGCCGCAGACCAAATCTGCCCGTCCCAAGGTTTCTCTCCAGCCAGGGGGAGAGACCAAGGAAGTTCCGCTGTCTCTTGACGATCCTTCCAAGACAGTTAATCTGGACCCCTAATAGGAAATCGAGCTCATTGCCTTCCTCCGAGCTAATGCAGACGTGTTTGCCTGGGAGCCGTCTGACATGCCCGGGGTCCCAAGGGAGGTTATCGAGCACAAACTGGCAGTCCGATCAGACAAAAAGCCCGCTAGAAGTTTCGTCGCTTTTCGAATTTCAAGCAGGGGATCATCAAGGATCCGCTTAGTAAGCTGCTCGCCGCTGGGTTCATCCGCGAGGTTGATCACACCGAGTGGCTGGCCAACCCTGTGATAGTAAAGAAGAAAGGCGGCAAGTGGCGGATGTGTGTCGACCAAATTAACTTGAAAGCGGCTTGTCCTAAGTACAATTTCCCGTTGCCTCGCATAGACCAGCTGGTCGACGCGACTGCGGATGCCCAGCTCTTGAGTTTTTTGGATGCTTACTCCGGTTATCACCAAATAAGCATTTCCCCCGAGGATGAAGAGAAGACTGCCTGGCCGAGACATTTCATAATCTCACCGAGCACAAAATTAAATTGAATCCAGAGAAGTGTACCTTTGGTGTTTGATCCGGCATGCTGCTCGGCTATGTCATCGGTTCGCAAGGAATTTCTGCTAACCCTGAAAAAATCGAGGCCATTGAAAACATGAAGGCTCCGACCACAGTTAAGGAAGTCCAGAGTCTCACAGGACGGATGGCTGCTTTAAGCAGATTTATTTTCCATCAAGGCGAACGCGGGCTGCCCATCTTTAAGGCCCTGCGCAAGCACAATGGCTTTGAGTGGACAGAGGAGGCTGACAGATCTTTCAAAGATCTAAAGCAATACCTGTCCAACCCACCAATCTTGACTACCCCGTGACATGGTGAACAGCTTTTGCTGTATCTTGGTTGCACACCACAAGCAGTAAGCGCGGTCTTGACGGTGGAGAGGGAAGGCATCCAGCGGCCAATCTATTACATGAGCAAGGTACTTCATGGATTAAAGGAGCGTTACCCTGAGGTCCAAAAGTTGTTCTACGCCTTGCTCATGTCCTCCAGAAAGCTTCGACATTATTTCCAGGCGCACCAAATAATGGTCCCGACCAAGTTCCCTCTGGGCGAAATCCTACGGAACAAGGAAGCTGGCGGACGCATAGCTAAGTGGGCAATGGAACTAGCAGAGTTCGACATTACATTTGTTTGTCCGAATCGCTATTAAATCCAGTCTGGTGACTTTGTCGATGAATGGACCTGCCCGCCCAAATTCTAGGAAGCTCCCGAGCAACCTGAAGAAACCTCCTGAACCATGTTTTTCGACGGCTCGCGCACTGGAAACTCGGAGGCTGGTTTTGTTCTCATCTCCCTTCAAGAAGAGCAACTCTAGTATTCTATCCAACTACACTTTGCCGCAACTAACAACGCCGCGGAGTACGAGGCCCTCCTCACGGGACTAAGAGCATGCAAGTCGCTCGGCGTCCAACGGCTAACTGTAAAGGGAGATTCACAGCTGGCCATCAATTAGGTAAACAAGGAGTATCAGTGCTGTGATGACTCAATGGCGCAATACCTGGTTGAAGTGAGGAAGTGACGAAGGACAACTTCTTGGCCGACCAGCTGTCCCAATTTGGATCCTCACGCGAACCTTCCCCGGCAGGGGTGCTCGTCGAGCACCTTTACAAGCTCTCTATCACGTCTCTGGACGAGACAAAAGGCAGTGGTCTTGTCTCCATCATCGAAAGCGGTGTCGCGGATCGACAACGCCATTTATGCGGTACCTTGCGATGGGACCTGTCGGCACGGCAAGAGCGTTCCGGCTAATAAGGCGTGCTAGTCCATACAAGCTTGTGTACGGCATCCTTTACCGACAAGGTGCTCTGGAAGTACGCTCCAAGTGCATCTCGTAGCAGGAGGGTGTGTTCCTTCTTAGGGACATACACGAGGGTGCCTGCGGTAACCACGCCTCCTTCAGGACTCTGGTCGGGCAAAGCGTTTCGCATGGGTTATTACTGGCCCACAGCGCTACAGGATGCCCGGGATGTGGTAACTAAGTGCAAGGCATGCCAATTTCACGTTCGGAAGGCCCATAAGCCCGCCCAAGAGCTCCAAACGATCCCCCATTATGGCCTTTCTTCACATGGGGTCTGGATCTGCTCGGCCCGTTCCCCAAGGGGTTCAAAGGCTGCATGCACTTGCTTATCGCCATCGACACCTTTACAAAGTGGATTGAGGCCAAGCCTGTGTCATCTCTTCACGCAAAATCGGCTGTGCATTTCTTCAAAAGCAATGTGATCACGCGCTTCGGAATTCCCCACAAGCTGATCAACGATAACGGTACCTAGTTCAGAAGCGAGCTATTCCAGGAATACTGCGAATAGCTGGGCACCAAGGTCTGCTTCGCCTCTGTGGCACATCCACAGAGCAATGGAGAAGTCAAGCAAGCTAACGGACAGATAGTCCAGGGTGTCAAACGGCGTGTGTTCGCGACTCCCAAAGAGCACAATAAAGCCTGGATAGATGAAAGTTCCTTCCGTCCTTTGGACCGTTCGCACCACAGCCAGCCGGGCAACCGGGGAAACTCCTTTACAACTGGTCTACGGTGCAGAAGCCATCTTGCCCGCCGAAGTGGTACTCGGCTCGCCTCGCACGAGCTCGGTCAACATGGTTGACACAGAGCAAGAGCGCTTGCTCGAACTCGACCTTCTCGAAGGCACACGCGACCGAGGACAAGTCAGAATGGCGCGCTATCAGCAAGATCTTCGCCGGCACGCTGCCAAATCTGTCCGACCAAGGGTTTTGAAGGTGGGCGACCTCGTTCTGCGCCGCGTCCAGAACCTGTCCAATGCCAACAAGTTAACTCCCCGATGGGAGGACTCGTTCACGGTCGTTTCTACTGCTCGCCCGGGGGCTATTCACTTGGCAATGGAGGACGGGAGAGAGCTGACCAGCACTTGGAACATTGACCAGCTTCGTAAGTTCTTTGTGTAGGTCTTTCGTTTGTTTTCTTAACTCTGCGCTTTTGTCAAACTTCGCGCCTTTGTTCGTCCAAGTCTCTCGGACTGCCATGTAAAGTTCAATCCAATAAACAGTGAATACTCGCGGCCCCCTTTGGCCCCTTTTTACATCTTGTCTTCTCAGACTATTTTCTCTCTGGTAACACTTGATGGCTGCTTGGTCTTGCGAACATTTGGCTCCGCGATCTTCAGGATTTTTTTGCCCGCATCTAGTTTCAGCAAGTTCCTAAACTCAAGGTTGCTTAACACGGCTTTCTACCTTGCGGCTAAGTCTGCTCTTGTAAGCCCCCCACGGCAGAGGCACTTACCGCTCACGGCACAACCACTTGGCAAAGTCTGCTCTCGTAAGCCCCCGCGGCAGAGGCACTTACCGCTCACGGCACAACCACTTGGCAAAGTCTGCTCTCGTAAGCCCCCCACGGCAGAGGCATTTTCCTTGTTCGGTCACCCTTACGATTGCCTACTTACGTTAACGAGCAGTTCATGGAATGAGTCGATCAGGTTGCGGGTGTCGCTCTATCTCTCTACACACGTGCTTGAATTTGCAAACTTAGGTCTTCAAGCATCGTCCGTACCGGGGGCTAGGGTGTCGCTCTTCTGTTTGTGCACCTGTTCGAGTTCGCAAACTCAGGTTTCGAACAGATGCACAACGGGGCTAGGAGTTAGGCTGGCGTCCTACCGTTTTTTCTGAAAACTCTCTAAGCGTTGTTTTGCCTTGCTCCTAGTTTTCTGTTCGTTCTTGTCTTTTGCTGCTCTGTTTTGCAGGGAAAAGGTAAGGGTTCATTTACACTAACAAATTTTACAGGTATAAAAGGCCCTTTTGGGTACAAGCCCTACTGCTACGACTTAGAAGCAAGCTGCTCCTTCAGCTCCTCAATCTCTAATTTGAGGCGCAGGGCTTCCCCTTGGGCTCTGATCCCTTCCTTCGCTTTAGCTCAGAGGCGCTCGGCTTCCTCCTTGCTGACTGTCCTATGCTTGGCCTACTCCTTGGCCTCTGCACGAAGGGCTTCGACTTCCTCGGTCTTGGCCCGCAGCTCCTCGGTCAGACTTTTGTTCTGACTAAGGCGCTTCTCGGCGGTCTTGAGCTGCTCGGCCAGCTCTTTGACCCTTCCTTCCGCGGCGTGCGCCCTCACGGCCAGCACGCGAAGCTTCTCGGCCTCTTTCTGTGAGAGCCGCGGGGACGGCACCCTCTCCTCGGTCAACTGGGCCTTGATCTTCTTCACCTCCGCCTCGAGTCGGTTCTGGCTTTCGGCCGCAGCCACAAGCTCCTCCTCGAGCCACCTCTTGCGGCGCTGCCCCTGGAAAGCTCCCAGAATGGCGCCGCGCTCGATGGTGACGCCTTCTTCGAAGTCCTCCATGGTGCCCCGCAAGACCTGAATAAGAGAAGAACAAGTCCGTTATATTGGGTTGCTGTTAACTTAAGAAGGCAAGTTAAGATTTGGGGTTTACCTCCTGAAGCCTGCTCTTCAAGTTGCGGCGAAGGCGCTCTCGAAGGCTGTGGGTTGCGAAGCCCTGGCTGCTATGAACGGCCGCAACACGATGCTCTCTCCGCTGCACCTTCTCCTTGCGGGAGCCCGTTCATCTAGGGGCTCGCCTCCTCACCATGGACCCTTTGGTCCTGGGAGGGCTGGCGGCGGCATCCTTGCCGCCTTCGAGCTCCTGCCCCGAGCTCTTCTTCCTCTGCCCGAGTAACCTCGGGCAAGATCGGCGTTGCTCCGCTCGGCAACGCCGGTGGGACCGCAGACAGGGCGACCTGTGCCCCCTGCTCGCGGCCATCTCCTTGCTCCCTGGTGGTAGGACTCTCGCCCTGCTCGCCATTGATTTTCGTCGCCACTGGGATGGGTTGCCCCTGCGACGAAGTACCCGGGGCCGCCTGTTCGGTCCAGCCCCGGGCAGCCGGCAGAGCCAATACCTTGGCCCCGCTCTTCGTGGCGTCGTGCCCCGCTTCTTCAGCTTCAAGCCGCTCCACCGCGCCCTTCAGCGTGTCGACCTGGTCGGTGGAGCTCGGCGGGAGCACGGCCCACGCTGCCAGCTTGTCCTTGAGTGCGGGAAATCTCATTGTCCGCGACACACCATGTAGGTGCTCGGGCAGCAAGGACCGCTCGATCGCTGCGTCCACGTTGTCGCTGGCGATCACCTCCTCGACAGCTGATGAAAATAGTGCGTTAAAACCTGATCGGTTCGGTAGAATGTGAAGGGGGATATCCTTCGCCCTTGCATACCTTCCATGCCCGCCGCGGGAAACTTGACCTTCTTCTTTGCTCCGCGACGGAGCCTACGCCTCTAGCTCGGCGGATCCTTAGCTTCTTGTTCGCCTTGGTCTCCGGGCGCCCGCGGCGACAAACTCAGCTCCTTGGTGAGCTGAGCACTCTTTTTGCGCAACGCAAGGAGAGCCTCCTTGTGCGCGACCGCCTCCTCGAGCCTCCTCTGCTCGGCAATCTGTTGCAACCGTTCCATATTGTCCGGGTGAGCCGGTGTATAGCGCCTTAGAAAGTGGGTCAGGTTCCGTACCTCCTCGTCGCCTTGCTCGGTGAGGAGGGATGGGCTTGGGCGTTCCCCTTTGGCTGGCAGCGCTGCTGACCTTTCGGCGCGGATCGTCGCCCTTGAGGGGCTTTGAGGTCATTGGCGGCCGCTGCGGCACGGCGAGCTCGGCGTCGGCTCGGCGACCACCTTGGGCTTCCCGGCCACCTTGGCCTTGCCATTCCTCGCTTCCTCCTTATCAGACTCCAAGAGCTCATCGACGATCCCGCCGATGATCAACTGCTCGTCCTGCGTATTTGGAGGCGAATGTGAGCATGCTTTAATTGTGTAAGTCTAGCAACTCAGATGATGGTTTTGCGTAAGTTACCTCTCATGAGCGGACGAGCACGTTCCTTGGGCATGTGTAGGCCACCTCGCTAGTCACCTCGGTATCTTTCCTGGCGGCCTTCAGCATGGCGTCGACTTGCTCGGCCGCCCATGCGTATGTAGGTTTCGCTGCCTGAACAGAAGAAGTACTTAGTTCCTGTTCGGATGAATCACCAAAAAAGGGTGAGCGTTTGAGAAACTTACCCGAGCTTTCGCTGGTGATGTCCTCCCAGTCTTCTATCTTGTAGAAGGGTTAGGACCTTTTCCGCAGCGGACAGATCCTGTTCGCCACGAAGTCCCGGATGATCTCTCTACCTGTGAGCCCGAGGCCCACAAGGGAGGCGATCTTCCGAGCCAAGTACCACTCTTCGCCGGTCGTCTTTGGCCGCGGCATCTGCGTCCCCTTTGTCGGCGCTTGTCCGATGAAGGAGAGTTTGCTGTCGTCGCTCCGCTTGGAGTAGAACCACCTCATCCACCAGGCGCCCATTCAGTCGAGCAGCGGTGGACGAGGCTACGGCGCGTCGTCGGCGGTTGCCCGGAGCTTGAGGTAGTAGCACCCGAGCCCAGAAGCGGCGGAGCTGCTCCTCGTTATTGCGTAGTAATGGAGGAACAGCCCCACCGATGGATCAACGCCCAGATAGCCCTTGCACAGGTGTGCGAAGACGGCCATCTAGAGGAACGAGTTGGGGTTAAGATTAGCAACCTCCAGCCCGCTGATGTTCAGGAAGGCCTCCACGAAATCGCTTTCGGGAGACCTCAACTCGAACATGGCGAAGAGCTCGAAGTTGATGAACTCGTCTTCGAGCGGCTTCGGCATCTCCTCCTCCCCGGGCAGCCTCCAGCTGCCGGCGTCGACGTGTCCCTCGGCTTCCAAAGTTTTCTTGTCTTCCTCGGTCATGCTAGTGCCTGTGAACTTGGCCATAGCAATCCCCAGGGTTGGCGAGCAGCTTTGGAGGTTGGTTGTGACGGGTTGATGTTAGCGCTGTTGAAAAAGGGCTTGGGAAGGAAAGGCGCGCAAGAGCGGAAGTGGCAAGCCACGGGCGGCTTGGGTACTTTTTATAGTCCTGGTCCGAGCAGCTCTGCAACGGTTTTTTGCCACAAAACGGCTAGTTTTTTACTGCAACGGCTAAGTAAAAACGGTCGCCCGTTCTGACTGCGCAGCGAAAGTTACCGTTGGAGTCTGCCAACGATTATTTTTTTTCGATTTACGCGAGGGTCGAGTGATCGATCGGACGGATGTGGTTCCTGTTCGGCCTTCTGAGTTGCTTTCGCATCTGGCGGGTTTGTTCGGTCCCGAACAAGACTTGTTCGGTTGAACCATAACCTGTTCGGTCGCCTGTTGCACGTCTTTGTAGCAGCAAAATTACCTTCTTTGTGACTTGGAGTCTCAAGTGGAAGACCCCACTCTAGTGAGATATTTCACTTGAGTCTCGGGGGCTAGCTGTCGGGGATAAAATCACGGCCTATTGCCATGGCCCACTCCCTGACGGCCCAATCGAATAGCCTCCTAGGGCCTGTTCCCTAGAGGGCTCTTTCAGGCCCATGTGCATCCTGCCGAACAGCTTCCTAGTTGGCACGGTGTGTAACGGTCTAGGATTTCTGTTTGAGTCCAACTCAAACAGAGTTCTGCACGGCTACGTGAAGACCCGGACGTTGTTTCCCGGATTGGAGCAGACGTCATGATCCCCAAGAATTGAAGTATACCTTATCTACCTCAGGGATGTATTTGGCATGTATACGAGTTTGTTACGCTCTCGTAGCACGACCCGATTATCCCTCGGTTGGTCAGTTTTTCAACACTATATAAACCAGGCCCCTACGGCGTGTAGAGAGGCCCGGAGGTCAGAAGCAAAGATCACATATTACTTCTTGTACACCCATAATCTCATCGAGACCTGTTCATCTCACCGAGTTCCCTCTTGTAATCCTCTTTCATATAAAGAAACACTGGACGTAGGGTTATTATCTCCCCGGAGAGGCCCGAACCAGGATAAAAACCCTGTGTCTGCTTGTTACTTGTTGATTGCTGTTTGCCCTACTCGGCAGTGTCTTCTATCTCTCCTTCTCAAGAACCTTAGTTGACTTGGGACCGATATCCCAACCGTCGACAAAATGTAATTAAAAAAAATTAGGCGGGTACACAATAAAAATTACATATGTTTATAATTTAGGCAAAGTATAGAAAACAATTGAAAAAAGTTTTTTAATATGTGAGATTTAGTTGGTTTAGCTTTAAAAATATAGAAAGTTTAGAGGTAATTAAAAATATAACAATTAGTTATTTCGAGTTAAATATTTTAATTTGAAAAATATAATAAGTGTTCTTATTATTTTAATTGGTGCAGATGAACCAGCAATGGATGTATGCGGATCGTCGGTCAAGGGAGTTCATCGATGGCGTGAATGCTTCTCTCGATGTCGTCTTTCGAGACTTGCCTCCAGGAAGCTTCATACGGTGTCCATACGTAGATTGAATGAACGAGAAAGAGCACTCAATGCGAGGACGGATCCAGAGCCACTTGTTGATGAGAGGTTTCATGCCGAACTATACATGTTGGACTCACCACGGCGAAGTAGAACATACCAGCATTGAAAACGAAGAAGAAGTGACATATGATGGTATGCCAGACGCGACGACATACGAGGATGTCGAAGATACACAAGGCGATCAGTTTGGTGTGGATGATGACCTGGACTAGATGCTGCGTGACGCAGAGGGAGATATCACAGAGGACAAACAATATAGGAAGTACCAGGGTTTGTTGGAGGACCAGAGAACTCTTTTGTACCCAAATTATGGTCAGGGGCACAAGAAGCTACGCACTACACTAGAGCTCATGCAATAGAAGGCTGTAAATGGTGTGTTAGATAAGGGTTTCGATGAGTTGCTGTCGCTCATAAAGAAGTTGCTCCCGGAAGATAACACCCTGCCAGAATCCACGTATCAAGCCAAACTGGTCCTGTGTCCCATAAGATTGAAAGTACGGAAGATACATGCATATCGCAATGACTGTGTCCTATATCGTGGTGAATATGCCGACTTGGAAGCCTCTCCAGTGTGCAAGGAACCTCGGTATAAGACGAAGCGTGACGATCTAGGTGAAGTAGATGGGGTGCGTGTGAAGAAGAGAGCACCGACAAAAGTGTTGTGGTATTTTTCTCTGATTCTAAGGCTGGAGCGTATGTTTGCAAACAAAGCGCATGCGAAGATGATGCGCTGGCACAAAGAAGAGCGTAAGGTCGATGAAATGCTTAGGCATTCGGCAGATGGCTCGCAGTGGAGGATGGTCGATCGGAAATACAAGGACTTCACAGACGAGGTCAGAAACATAAGGTTCGGTTTGAGTACCGATGGGATGAGTCCTTTCGGAGAAGCAGCTACGCGTCGAACAACGTGTCGACCGACGAATCGCAGGCCGGTTATCTCGTGGACGACATCACCGTGTCCCGCCAATGTGAGCTACGCGTCCAACTGCACAACCTCACCCTCAAGGTGGCTTACGGCATGGCCTTCCTGGTGGAGTCGGGCTAGACATTCCACTGTAACCAGATACCCGCGGAATACATCAAGGTCACGGTGGACGAGGTGGTGACCGGATTTGATGATATGGAGCTCGATATTGTCGGAGGAGACGATGTGACCAAGCTTGAAGAGGCCCTCCATAACATCATCCTCTGGCGGAAGAAGTACATCGTGTTTTCTGATGGTGTGGAGGTGACATCTCTACCGAGACAGAACTCACCTCCTCCACCAAGACAGCCCACTCCATCGAGACGGAGCTCACCTCCTCCACCAAGACAGGCCACGCCACCACGCAACGCCTCACCGGTGAGACATAGCACTCCACCACCCGCTAGCGCTGTGCACAGAAACCCAACACCGCCGGCAGCCCCTCAAAGCAAAAGGAAGCAGCAGCCTCCTAGGGGAACCACGGCGCCGTCATCTCCCCCAGTAAGAAGGTTGCTAGCAAAAGGAGCATTCCTGCAGCTAGACCGACTACAAGCAGCAGGGCGGCCGGTTTCCCATTCAGACAGAGCATGAAAGAACCCGAAAAAACACCATATGAGATGACTCCTGAGGAGCCAAAGAAAAAGTCTAAGGCAGCTGTGGACGCATGGCTCTAATCACTTAAAGATAGAACAAATCCACCACCAAAGGAACGAATTGATCCAAAGATCGCGGAAAAATTTGCGACAACTGTTCAGTACCGACCGCCTCTCTGTACCGACTACCAAAGGACTATCAGAAAGCACGTCTTCAAGAGTAAACAACCTCCGGGCACGTACATGAGCATGGAAGAACAGGAGGAGGCAAAACGTCTACAGATGGAGTATGACTTCATGAGGGAAGCTGGCCTCGATAACATAGAAGCCGCCAGTGGATTAACTGATGATCTTCCAACGGCACAAGTCAAGTGGTCATTTAAGCTAGGCCAACCGTTGGTAGACCCTAAGGAGATACGAAAACTACCGGTCAAGATGCAACGCGCGCATGAATGGTACGAGCACACGTCCGCCAGGAGATATACTTTACTAAGCGTCTCGTTTCAAGAAAAACATTTGTTTCGAGGGAATGATCAAATGATAAATCTTGATTTTGAAGACTGGTACCATGTGTACCAAGGAGACGCCGTCAACGTGTCCTTCATGACCTGCTGGTGCTTGTGAGTGTCGACCATCCGAGTTTATATATATATATCTATACCTGCTGCTTGCCGAGAACACCTAATTAATTGGAACCCTAATTAATTAACTCAATTAACCCATTTTCCGTAGAATGGAGATACAAAGACTTAGAAAGCATAAGCCGTACTCGATTGCCTTCCTTGACCCTTGGTTGGTCAACGAGGCTGTTTGGCAATACCCTGGAAAACCAAAGGAAATCCACGACTACGTTGTACATGCACTAGTACAACAGCACTGCAAGCCATACATACTTCTACCATTCAACTTTAAGTACGTGCTGATGTCCTCACTAACATCTCGTTCTTATATTGCTTAAGGCACGTGATGGTAGACTATATATGTACGTAATTACATTTCCTAATTGTTGCAATATACGAATAAGTTCCACTGGATCCTTATAGTCATAAAGCTTGACCAAAGCAAGATCATCATTCAAGACTAAAGGAGAAAACCACAAAAAGAATACCAGTGGATAATTGACCTCCTTAACAAGGCGTTCCTGAGCTTTCAAGAGATTCAGAAAGGACATTTTAAGAAGGAATTCAATGTCAAGATAAGCGACTGGGTACGCTAAAACGACGTAATTGTCCCTAGTCAATTAATATTTCTTTCCCTTACTAATCTGTAATTGCCCCGCATCGATCATAGGTAAAACAACAAACTGCGGGAAACAACCTATGTGGCTACTATGTATTCCACTATATCTAAATGATGTGCCACAGCGAGCTTGAGCCTCAAACTTCTGAAGAGGTTCGTATATATATGCACGCAACCATGCATCTAGCTACAACTTAATAACGTTCTTATGTACTCCATTAATTTACATGGGTGCGCGTATTTATTTATTTCCCACTTTAATTGAATTGGCAGCCCGACATGGATAAACATACTGAAGTGTTACCACATCATCGGGTGCTCGCATTACAAGAACAACTACTCGGCTTCATTTTTTATGAGGTCATTAACTCCAAGGGCGAGTTCCACTTTTGAGAACCATATTTCAACACGAACGAACTAGGGACGACTTCTATGTAGTCAAAGAGCGGTAAGAAGAGTACTGCAAGGAAACAATGAACTCTTTGGTCCATTTTGCCCCATGTATATTAATTAGAAACTTTGTAAATTTGGCTCATTATTACTTCATGGATGTGTGTCTAGGCCTGTGTATATATAGTGTACATTATTATATATATTATCTAATATATTTAAGCTTGTGTGATCGCTAATTATATGCTCATTGTATATGTATTTAAATTTAAACGACAAATTAAAAAAACCCCTACCGAAATATATATATTTAAATATCTATTTACGCCGCCCCCAAATTAACCAGCTAGAAAAGTGCAGAGATGCCTCTCTGCAAGCGGTTGGTGCCTCCAACCGCTTACAGAGAGCTCCCACGTGGCCTACAGGCCCGCCCGCGCAGAGCCCTGCGAACCGCTTGCAGAGAGGCATCACAAGTGACTCTGGGAGCTGCTTGTGATGCCCCTCGGGCATCAGTCGTGGTTGCCTGCAAGCGGTTACAAAACCGCTTGCACAGGCCTTACGAGCCGCTTGCCCTTGCGCGATCCGCAGTAGTGTTTCCAGTTATAACAATATGAGTAATAAAGCACCCTCATTACCGGTTACCGCCACATAAAAAGAACATTGCCAAGATAATAAGAGAGCATCAAAAGTAACCCCCCAAATAACACATAATTTGAGTTCACATCTCACAGAAATAAACTAAGATCTGAAAAGTTCATCTGACATAAGAAGCACATGTCAAAGATATCTTTCATTAAATTTGTAGCTTCCTCTTCGGGGTCATCTTCTTTTTTCGGGCAGCAGTGGGCATCCTCTTTGGAGTAGTTCTAGTGATGTGCGAAGAAGTACCCTCTCCCAGCAAGAAAGCAAGGCGGCTGCATATATCACAATTAGATAAATAATTTTGTTTCTCATTTGTGCATTGATGAATAGAGATGCATTTGTTTTTGCTCCTTACCTTCTAGTGACCATGCCTGGACTGTCCTGTAGTATTTGTTCTCTAGTTGGCCTTTGTGGAGTGTTAGGTTCACCTGGCCTAGCTTTTGTACTGTTCTTTCTAGGCTCCCTCTTCCTGCAGTTAAACAATAATTTTTTTTGACATTAGATGGTAATTTAAGGCTTGAATGATATAATAACACTTGCCTTTTTTTAGTTCCATTGAGTGGACACTTGTAACTAGCTTGTCTGTGTCCCTTTTCACCACATCTCTGGCAAGTCACCGGGCCTCTAATCATTTTCTTCCCCTTAGCATTTGTAGGAGCAGTGATGTTATCATTGGCACCATCATTAATACCAACATTGGCACCTTTCTTCTTACATGTGGCCACCTTCAAAACATCCTTTGATCCTTAGTTTCCTTTGTCTTTCAACATTTCTCTTAGCAAGTGGTGCACCCAAAACAAATAGCAGCTGGACTTGTGGCCATTGTGATTTATCTGTCATTGGCTCAATCTCGATCTCTCCCATAAGTAGCCTTGAATCTAGCTATAGAGTAGTACTCATGCACAAATTGTTCAAGATCTACTCTCTGTTGTGATGTTACAAATGCCAAAACACGTTGACATGGCTTACCAGTGTGCTACCATTCAAGACATGTACAAGTATTCTGATTTAGCTTCACAATATTTCTCTAAGAATTATTGCTATTGTCCCAAACATCTGCACTTCAATTAGTAGATTCCACAACTCTCAAGTGCCCCAAACCTCTAGTATTTGCCCTCAGCTGAATCATAATACTTGGTAGTATCTTTCCAGCTGGTAGCCTTTCTCCAATCCTTGTTCTCTTCCTCCACAAACCTAGATCATCTCTCTAACCTTGTCAGCTAGTTCAGCAACTGGTAAGTCCTTAATGTCTCTGATCCAGTTGTTGAAAACCTCTGCTACATTATTAGTGATGTAATCGCACTTGATATTTGTATTGAAACCACACCTCATCCACTTGAGAGCATGGTATTGATAACCACCGCCATACCTCATCTGATTCTCTAATGATTGCTTCCATATGATCTGTCAACACCTTTTCCTTATAATCCCTTGCTGCATGATACATCCTTCCAAAGCCATGGAACCTTTTTCACAAAATTCTTCATAAGATGGAAAAAACATTCCCATTGTTCAGCATTGGGAAACACATTGTTCACCACATTTTCTAAGCATTTGCAAGCATTTGTGCACACTGCAAGAAGTGGAGAATATCCTATTGCCTTCTTAAGTTGATTCATAAACCAAGTCCAATTGTCTTCTGTCTCACAAGCTATGAACCCATATAAGCAAGTGGATACATCCAATTGTGACCATCAACTGTTATAGCTAAGGCTAGATGGCCATTCCACCTTCCATTCAGTACAGTAGAATCTATACCCAAATATGGCCTACATCCTTCTAAAAAACCATCAATGCATGGTTTAAATGCACAGAAAAAACCTCTAAATACCTTCTTATCTGACTTCTCTATGCCTATATCAAACTCCTCATTGATGGCAAATTGCCTTACAGCCAACCGAAATTCTTTCATTGATGGGTACATAGTGCCAAGATCCATTTTTGGGTGATCCTTATCATATGTAATCACTATCTCATCTTGTATGACATCACTAATGGGAATGGAAACACCTTCATCATCACCCTTGCTGGATCATTGTACAACCATTTGGGTCAACCATCTTTCCTCTCATCCTCATCCCTCAAACCCAAAACCACGTATAGCTGATCCTCACTCATCAGTTCAATTCTACCTTCATCATCATGTGTCTCTACAATTTTCAAGTTATCCCAATCAACATTTGGATTAGGTTCCATGCTCGCTGGCAGCCCACCGAAGTTCTCCCACTGATTGTTATGTATATCCATGAACTTGTAGTGTGGTGAAAATCAAAATGCGAAGTGAAAAACAGTTAAAATAGAGTTAAAATGCGAATAAAAAATCTATTTAGAATTAACGAGAACACATTAAAAGCCAATTTTTATTTATGATGGAGTTCGGGCTTTGGCAGAGCATGGCATCAGGAAAAAAACAGTGCTATAAACAAGTGGGATAAATAAGCAATGATGGATTTTAAATCAAGTTCAGGCAGTACATACTAAACACTCTGAAAATTAATCCATCGACTACCAGGAAAAATTTATGATGCTTTCAAAATAGAACAAGGCCTGATTAAATGAAGGATTTTTTTGATAGGTTTGCTTGCTTACCAACGGAAGAACAAGGCCTAATTCAAAAAAATGGGCTTGCATGCTTACCGCGGGAGACGGCGGGCGGCGTCCTGATTCAGAATCTAGCGACCGCATGTGGCCTGGCGCGCGGGAGACGGCGCCCGGCGGCCCGGTGCGCTGGAGACGGCGGATGGCTGCCAGGTGTTTTGGCGCTCGGGAGACGACGGGCGCGGGAGACGTACAGACAGCGGCCTCGCCGGATAGGTACCACCTCCGGTCATGAGAAGAAGTCATCGTTGACTTTGGACACGTCTTTTACTATTCATCTTATTCAAAAATTTAGTTCAGATATGTAAAAATTTAAGTCATACTTAAAATACATTTAATAATAAACCAAATCATAACAAAATAAATAATATTATATAACTTTTTTGAATAAGACGAATGATCAAAGGCGTGTCCAAAAGTCAACGACGACTTCTTTTTATGACCGGAGGGGGTATTTGATTAGGCAAGGGCATTGTAGTCCTTTCATGTGCCTGAAAATGGAAAAAGAAATACAAAACAAATAAAAAGAAAAAGAAAAAACGGCAGGCTAAACAATGTGTTAACGTGCTTAGTGGCAAATTTGCGAAGCCCATGTTGGCAGTGGCAAATTTGCGAAGCCACGCGAAGAGAGTGGCAAATTGCCGATTTCCTCATAAAAGAGAGAGAATGAGTTTAAATGTGGCATGATTATATTGAATAGGTGGTCATGCACGAGTGTCCAGAGGCATAGAGAAGAGAGAGAATCAGTGGAGAAGATATGGATCTCGCAAGGAATTAATCCCATCCTGAATTACGATCGATGGGCTGTAGCCATTCATGGGCACCTGAATTTTTTGTTTGTTTGTGTCGAAGGTCCCACTGCTAACTAAAGAACTGGGCCTAGATATCGATCCATTATAATTGGTTAGGCACGTACCGGGACATCAGTTCTGGTTTAATGCCTACAGGGCCACAAGGACCTCCATTACCGGTTGGAGGTCCCAACCGGTACTGATGTGATCACATGAGTACTAATGGGCCTTCTGGTAGTTAGATGTTGGCCATCTGGTATGGAGGCTCATTAGTGCCGGTTCGTATCACGGACCGTTACTATTGTGGGCACGTTAGTATCAGTTGGCGCATCCAACTGATACCGGATAGCCTTATTTGAACTACTTCCTCCCTACACTATGCTCGAGCGAACAGTAGTAGTTTTTTATCAGCCAAGAGTTTCAAGAGAAGAGGTGCTGTCCAAATTTGTAAAATTTCATTACTTTACTTCAATCCAAGTACTTCAAAATTAGTGACATCATTCCTCACTTCATTTGACGTTGAATGTAGAGATCTAGCTTGCAATGAAGTTATGGGTCTTTTAGTTGGTTGCAAAAACTTGTGTAAACTTGGAATTTGCTTTGATTATGTTGTAGTTTGCATCAATGGTGTGGATCTAGCTCAAATTTAATTTGGTTTTAGCTTCAATGATCATGGAGAATTTTGAATGTAGACTTTGATGGAAAAATTCTTTTAGTAGGTTGCGAAAACTTGCTGTGTAAACTTCGAATTTGGTTAGGTTATATTATCACATTAAAGGTGTGGATCTAGCTCAAATTTAGGTTTTAGTTCAATCAATAAATGAATTGAATTTTAAATCTAGACTTTGATCGACAAATTCTTTTTAGTTGGTTGCAAAAACTTGAGCCACGAATATCTTCTAAATTATTTAGATCAGCAATATGAAAAGTATTTTAGTTTAGTTTTATTTTGTGAAATATTTAATAAATCATTATAAAAAATTACCAATATATTTTTTTCACCATCTTTTGTTATATCCACAAGTCAACTTGAATCAATGCAACTATGCAAGATATCGTCGAAACGTCCTGGACAACAAGTATCGGGGCACTCTCTTGCCCAAGGGAAAATGTAGAGGGTGCTCAGAATGACGAGAAGACAACTTGAGGTCGAGGAGAGGGTTATTTCTAGTAATGTATTGTGAATGATTGATTCTGATCTGTTATGGGCTCAATAACCACCTTATATAGGCTACAAGTTGTATTCCTATGTACAATGCCTAGATCATATGAGGGATCCTGAGGATAGAATGGTGAGTTGCCTACATATCCCCTGTTTACCCTTTGTCGGTTCTCTATGTGTTCCTCTTTTCAACTTTTCTTTGCAGGGGTAGGAAAGTGGTTGACTCTCTTGTTAAATACTTTTGGTCCCTGGCTGCTTGTGGATGCGGCTTGTCCTGTTGCTATAGTGATGACCAACTAACACATATTTGATTTTCATGCTTCACTTTTGACTGGTCTTGGCTGGGAAACCTATTTTAATTGCCCACCCAAGTTCTTGGTGTGTGGATGTTTCCGAAATGCATGGTTCTTGGGTCTACGCACCAAGTTCTTAGGTGCCTAGGAGGGTCGCGATGGTGCTCAAGAGGCCCCACGTTGAGTCTTCACATGAAGTTAGCTTCGGGGCCACGCTGGTGTCTTGAGGGGTCCTCTCCTAGGCTCGCTCTCGGAGTAACATCCTCATTTTCAAAATTCTAAAAATGTGCCTGTCAATTTAAATGCATTTTAAATATTCCAAAATAATTTGAAATATTATTTTAAAATTATTTATAACCTTTTTATAACCTTTTTTATTTTCTGTTTCCTCTTTTTTCTTCTCCATTTTCTTTTCTCTTATTTTCTTTTTTACTTTTCCATTCCCTTATTTTCTCCTTTTTCTTTTTCGTCCATATTTTCTTTTCTCCTCTTTTCCACATTTTCTCTCTCTCTCTCCACACCTGGCTCCTCCCTCCTCCGTGTGTCCTTCCCTCCCGCCCCCTTCTTCTCTCCTTCCCCGCCACCCTCTCTCCCTCCATCCCACTCTCCCTGCCACCCTCTCTTCCCTCTCCCTCTCGGTCTTCGCCCCACTCTCCCTACGATCCTTCTCCACCCGCCAACTCCACAGCCCGCCGGAGCCACCGAGCAACCACTCTGTTGCCCCTCCCTTCCCTGGTTTCTTTCTCTCCCCCATCTCTCTCTTCATCAGTCCCACCGCCCATCGGGTTGCTGCCGCTGAGCAACATGTTGGCGCATCAGCCTTGCCTGCCGTTGACGCTGTTCATCCTTGCCGGCGTCGTAGTTGCTGCTACCGTTGAACCCATCACTGTGCCATCCCCTCTCCCTCCTCATCTCTCTCCTTCCCTTCCTCGGCCCTGCTGCACCGCCCCGTCGGTCGCTACTGTTGCCCTACGCCGCATTTGGACTTGTTGTTGGCTAGCACCCCCGTGTGTTATTAGTTCCTCTTGTCATATGAATTTTGTTTTGGTGAAGGTGGTAGCACGAACTTGCAGATCAAGCTCAAGATTCAGCCCTAACTCTATTCGCATGTCATACTATTCGGTGTTCTGGACCAGAGACTGGTATACCTCGGACTGTCTGGGGTTCAGAACCAAACTATCCAAAGTCAATAGCTTTCGCATTTAATGAGGGTTGGAAATTTGTAACGCCTATTGTAAAAGCAAGCTCCCTAGATGCTTATTTGGTTTTGGTAATTGATGGCAACTGGGCTGTAGAGCTGGATCACGCCAAGATTAAGGACATTTCTTTCCTAATTCTTTTTGATTTCTTGCGTGTGTGTAGCCTATGGCCATCATGTCCGCCGATCGTCGTATCTTTGGCCGCAGGGTCCCATAGAGCACATTTTCGGTCTCTTGTCCTCATTCGTCTTCAAGAGTGATCGGGATAGGTCCAGAGGACTACAGGGGGTAGCTAGCTATCTGAAGTTTCATAGCTCAAAGTCTCAAAGCCAGATATTTCCTGTGGGCGCGAAACTTCCCGCCTAAGTGTCCAAATATTTCCGCCGAGTTCACAAGTCGACAAACATGACACTAAACCCTAGGCGAGGCATCAAGTGAGAAAGGGCTAGTCACAACGAAGTGGGATGCAAAAACTAGCCCCATCGGACTGGATCCGACGGCCGTTAGACTGGGTCCGACGGATGAGCGTGTTAGCGACTAAGTCCCCAAAATGCAACCCTACTGTCGGACTAGGTCCGACCACCGTCGGACCGGGTCCGATCAAGCCATCGACTCCTAGCGACTAAGTTCCAAATGCAACCCTTTTGTTGGACTTGAGTCTGACGGGGTCCGACTAGGCCACTTCCAAAGTGAAACACTTCATCGGGCTCGGTCCGGTGACCGTCGGACTGGGTTCGATGACCATCGGACTGGGTCTGACTGCAACACGGGAAATTCAATCTGGGCCGTCCATTCTTAGGGTTTTCGCCTTGTACCTATAAATAGGAGCCATTAGCATGGGGAAAACTTGAGAGAGCCTCACTTAGCAGCCACCCCATGCCCAAGCCACCCTAGAGAGCTTCTCCCATGGTGTTCTTCACTCCCAAAATTCAAATCCACCATGAGGGATTGAGAGATTGAGTGAGAGAGATTGAGGGAGGAGTGAGGAAGAAGAAGAGAGCACCTCCTAGTGTCCTCCTCGTCGCCCCCAAGGTCCGTGCCCTCTCCCATAATTGTCTAGCCATCCTCCATGGCGGGATGAGGGAGTAAGTTGTGATGTCTCCGACCTTGTGCTCTTGCGATTCTTGCCACCGAGAGACGTCGTCACCGCCAAGCTCCGTCAAGCATACCATAAGTAAACCCTTCTCCGTGAGGGTCACCGTGCTTCCTACGGTGCTAGCTCTCCGCCGTCGGAGTGTGCAAAGCCTGCCATCGCGTCGGCGGCCACCTTGCTTCCCAATGTGCTCTTCTCCATTGCGTCGGAGATGTGCTAAATCCTTAGTGTGCTCGAGGTCGGCTTCGCGTGTGAAGTCAGTGTTTCGAGGTCCTTCGCGCGTGGAGGCTGCCGATTCGTGTGAAGGTTTGGAGCTCGTCTACCATGTGTTGGTGAAGAACTACCACCGAGTGGATTGAGGGCTAGGGACGATAGAGTCCCGGTTTCCTTGAACAGAAGCATCCTCAACGTGAGTAGGTGCTTGCACCGAATACGGTAAAAAGATCGGTTTGAGCCTCTCTGTCTTATTTACTTACCGCATCTTGATATTCACTGCCTGCGAGTGCCTTCGTGCCTCCTACACTTGTGGTTTGATTTCTTCGGCCTACTAGACTTGTATAGGAATCCACGCGCTAGCTGTGTGTCTTAACTTGCCTAAGTGACTAAGTACAACAAAAGTAAAAATTGAAATAGTCCGATTCACCCCCCTCTCGTCCTTAAGTTCCTTCACCTATTCACCTCCTCTCTAGGTGACATCTCGATCCTTCAGACTTAACAATTTGATGCACCCCAAATGACGTAGATAAAATCCATGAAAGAATATAAGCATTTTCAAACCATTGTCCTAGTTATTAAGAGTCCAAACAAGAAGGAATCAAATCTAAAGTGGCTTCTAGAAAAGCAAACCAAACCAAATGGCTAAATTTAAGAAAAGTAAAAGGCATATTCTAACAGAAACTTATCCTCGAATCAAGAGGGTTGTTGTTGCCTTTCCTTAACTCCCAAAATTATAAAAACAATTCTAAAGATAGATATACGAGTCATGCAAAACCCCACCAAATTTGAGCTACAAATTTCTTTTAGAAATAGAAGGAAAAATCAAACACGGCTGTGAAAAACTTCAAACAAAAATTTGGGGCTCGATATTCACCTCACTATGCCCAAACGATGTATCCAGTGTACTCCAAAACTTTTTGGTATGAGTCACGCACCTTCTCCAATTGGAATGACTCAAAAAAGATTTTTCTAGATGTTTCTAAAATTCCAACACTAGCTGTTGTGTGAAGGATTGATCCGTTGAGATAGTCTGTAACAACCTTGCTACCTGGCCAAATTCTAAACTAACTCATTAACCACTGAAAATATTTGTTTATTTATATTTTTTTTAGTTCAACAAATGCCCCCCCATTGATCTGAATCCGAGAAAGAGAGAGATCGGACTCGGATTGATGCAAATACACTTTTATTAGTGTAATCTTGGATTTCCACGAAGAGTCGCATTTAGAATTGCAACCTTTCATTTTACAACAACAAAAAACCTGACTGTGTATCTGGTTGCTATGGAATGTCTAGCCACAAAAGATCCCATAGCCACATGGAAATCTAATAGTACACATGCATGAAAGAGTACGCATGCATGTGCTGACTCTACCAAGTGAGCGTAGAGAGAGAGAAAGAAAGGAAAAAAAAGGTGAATGAAAGGCTAGTGGGGAGAGAAAGCTAGGGGTGCATGCAATGCAACAACAGAGAGAGAAAACTAGGGGTGCATGCAATGCAACGGCTATTCTATACTGATCCACCCTAAAAGGTGGCAGGAGAGGATAGGAACCGATCTTTGATTTTTGAAAGGCTTGAGAATGATGTATCCAGATTCGCAATAGACTATAAAATGCTTTGTGTGACGTTTTTTATTTTCTTTACCCATCCGAAGGCAGGCAGTATGGTGCACAAGGATGAGAGAAGTCGGAGTGTTGAGGAGCGTCCTGCATGTGACAAGGATTCCATTGTAGTGCATGCCGCCTCAAAGAAAATGGAGGCAACCGGAAAAGAGAAAAGTTCTCACCACGGAGACTCTTCCCTTGCTTCGTCCAAGAATCGTAAGCCAGCAAGCGTTGCGCTGAAACCACTTGAAGGTAAGATAACATCAAATTGTGATAACATGGATGTCTATCGAGTGTGTATTTATCCAAAAAAAAATGGTTTGTTATAGGTTTGCGCAAGGAATCAGACTCTAAGCGCAAACGGGATACAAAGGACTCCACTCGCGATGAGAGGCCATCAGTTGGTCGTGGCAGTGTTAGCAATCGACTTCTCCGCGCCATTGCTCCAAGAACAAGTGAAGCTAGTGTAGGAAATGAAACAGACTAGGGAACAAAGGTGGTGGATGTTGAACCACCGATTTCTGGGGAGGACACTATTGGGGCGATAGCTTTTCAAGTGGTGATGAGCATTTGGATGACAGCTCTAGGGACTCTCCTCCCCCAAATATGCAACACCTTGAAGCTGGTGGTGGACTTGCTGAAGTTAATGGGGTTAATTCTCAGCTGACCTCCAATGCTGTGAGTGAGGACTGTGCAGTAGAAGGTAACTAAAGTTTTTTTTGTCAGATAAATCAATCTATTGTTCGTGAGTGTGGAAGAACTAATAGATGAAAAATTTATTCACGGGGTGGAGAACAAGAGTACGGCCACTTTTTTTTAAACAATAGAGACAAAGGAGGACCAAGTTTGCATGGAAAGCATCTTCTCATGCCAAAACAAATGACCATGTGAGATGCATGGGTCACTTCAGTCATGTCAAATCTCACATGTGTGCAGAGGAAAATTTTTAGAGTGCATCGGACAGAGGCATACTTGCATGCAAACACAACCCTTTGCATGCGGCTTCTGTACACACGCATACCTATATGTAAAGTTTTTTTTGCATGAATAACGCATTTTTTTGCTTCTTCATGTGCAGAAGGAGGAGACAGTGCGCCATTGTCCTCTGTGATCACCACTTTTCGGATTGTCAGTAGCAAGTACCTTCCTGAGTTCAAGGTGTATCACTTAGTTGACGGGGTTGAGGGTCTAGGTGAAGTTGTGCATTCCTTTACATTGCCCCAAGAACACCACTCAGACATCCATCGGGCAAGAACAGTTGAGTTTTATCTAGCTGACATACAAAATCTCTTGAAGGAGGTGCCCATCAACAAGGTGATGATCCTTAAACTGCTCAAGCAACAAATTTTTCCTTCGTGGGCGAGAACGTACCACGACAAGTATCCTTATGATGTTGAAGTATTGATAACAAGACTGCGAGAATTGGAGGCATGTCTTGATGGGAGAGAAACTTTTACTAAATCTCCCTTTCAGTCTCGTGGGGACGAGTTGCGTCCCGTTCTTGAGAAGCTGCGAAAGGCTTGTCCAGAAATGCAAAGCATGCTTCGTACCATGAAAGAACTCCAGCCACGTGAGAAAGAGATGAAGGAATAGGAAGAAGAAAGGGCGAGATGTTCACAAGAGGTTGAACGACAGGCTATGATTTTAGAGAAATTAAAGCAACTCGAAGCTCAAGCCATCAAAGATGAACAAGAAGCAATAAAACGTTTTGAAGATGGTAAAGCTACGTTCAAGGGGTCTGTTGGCAGGACCGACGAATTGATGGCACGTGATCGAGCAAACAAAGAGGAGCATGATGCCCGACCTTGGGATCAGGTGGCAGCCATTTTAGCCTTTCTATGCAGCATAACTTCAAACCTCACCTCCTCAAGTCTTAGGCTGTAAAGCCTTTATTTTACTTTGAGTTTGTTCCTCGCAATGATTTTTTTTTCAAATAACTCTTAGGTCGTCAAACTGGATGATGTTTTCTCTGTTTGAATGGTTACTTGCTCCTCTTTATTTGCTCGATAGACTTGATATCTAACCTCTCTTAGGTTGCAAGAGGGGTCTCAAATCGTATTTGCATCCTCAAATATTATGGATCAACCACAAATATAAGGAGGTGAGGCAAATAAACTACTTGCAAACAAAAACACCAAAGAAACAATATCAAAACACAAGCACTAGACAAGAACTTGGATGATTTCATTGCTTTGATGTTAGAGGATTACAAGCCACACTACTTGGTGGGCAAAGTAATACAAGAGTGCACTCAACACACCCCAAATCTCACAGCAAGAGGCACAAGTGAAGTGGGAGACACCGCCTCCTCTTATAAAGGCCAACGGTATCACGATATCTCACGAGGAATTGCCGATGCCCTCAATTCACTTCCGGATGGCTGAGATTTGTTCACATACACCACCCATTGATATAAGAATATGGCTCACATGTTCCAAGGAATATGTCTCGCATATTCCACTTTTGTACATGCCCACTTGGGCCCACACACCAGACGCAGCTGGTTCAACCTAACTATGAAGTTTCCGATGCTCGCGATCCTCCTGCCGCACCTCTGCCCCACTCACCAGTTGCGGTTCATCTTTCACACCATCTTTGCAACCCTTTATTCTAGTCCGACAGTCTTGCGCAACATCCTCCTCGTCCAAAATCCCCGAACCTCCTGTTCGCGTCTATAGTTTATTGCTAACAATAGTTCGGCTAAACCTGTGCCACAAAGATGAGTTATTACCCAAAGTTATTTTGATACCTGCAAGTTAGTTCATGTCCATCATAAATTAACATTTACATATATGCCAAAACAAAGCATTCACAAACTCACCAAAAAGAAAAACAACGCCAACACTTAATGAATTAATGTGTCACGCCTTGCCTCATCCAACACCATTTAAATGCACGCAAACTTTATCAATATTATTATCACAACATGGAGTGACCTCCATATGGTCTCACACATTGCCCTTAGATGCCAACGGTAGCTTGCTCAATTAGGCTGTCTTGATTGACGAAGAGCCGATGCAGCAGTGATGGAGATGTCATAGGGAGACATATGGATGCAGTGGCGTCCTTGTTGGTGACCTAGGTAGCAACAACTACAGCGACGGTGGTCTACCTGTTACTCCATCACCACATCGTGAGATCAGGTTGGGTATTGGATT
The DNA here is from genome assembly GCA_036346415.1 of Raddia guianensis. Lineage (NCBI taxonomy): Eukaryota > Viridiplantae > Streptophyta > Magnoliopsida > Poales > Poaceae > Raddia > Raddia guianensis. The sequence continues at coordinate 21,152,890 of CM070534.1, read as the reverse complement.
TGGACTCGGCAGAATCGGTTTAGGCGTAAGTGAATTAGGTTGACGACCAAACAACCCGTGTCTCTCTCCTTTACATAATGTTGTGTATTAGGGACCGAAACCAATTGAAACCAGGTGTCCTCGATCTAAGATACCAAATCACTAGAGCTAAAGTTTAATTAGAGATAAACTGAATTAAAGATCGTGATGACCCGTGATAAACCAGCACGTACGTCAAATTCGTATCTCATGCAGCGTTGACAGTTTTGATAGATTAATTAACTGCACGGCGCTTCAATGTTTCGGATCTATATTAGCAAATAATGTCAGCGGTGTACGCTATCCGACGTCCTGGTTGAACATGGATTGTATAAAACGCAAAGTCAAATTAACCATTAAGTTATCCGTCAACCTTCCGTACATCTGGAGCGTTCTTTTCTATCGTCGAGGGCTGGCAGCTGTAATTGATAACGTTGGCAGAGGTAGCCAAATTAAATAATGGTCCGACGCCTGGCGCTCGCGTCGGATCAAGCCGAGCCATTGGATCAATGGCAACCGCGCCAATCGTACGCACCGCAGCGCGCCCGCGTCCTGCGTGCCCAGCTAACTAGCTAGTAGTAGTGCAACCGTGCGTTTGATTAAATTCCTTATTAAACTTCTGATTTTTGTATAAAATTCAAACAGTGTTCAAAATACGTGGAATAAATTTCATAATTCTTCTAAAATCGAGAGCAACCCATTTTAAATACTTTTTGAATTTTTTAGTTTTTTTATTTTTTAATTTTTTGATGTGAACTAGGAGAAGGCACCTATGAAACTTACATCTATACTAGCGAAACTTGATCGTCTGCTGATGAAACTTGGTTGTGTTCTGATGAAACCTGATGAAACTTGGATGAAACTTCGATGTAACCTGATGAAACTTGGATGAAACCTGTTGAAACTTGAATTGACCTGATGAAACTTGAAGAAACTTGTATGAGACCTGTTTAAACTTGATGAAACTTGCATTAAACCTGATGAAACTTGACAGTTCGGCAAGTTTAACGAATATGAAAGTCAAGTTTCAGTAGGCGAAACCCAAGTTTTAGTAGGCGAAACCCAAATTTGAGGAGTTATATGACAACATATATCTTGTTTTGTTCGAACAAATACGAGGAACACGTTGGCGCAAACGGTTTGTGGATTGGAGCACCCAGTCAAAAAATATGGTCGCAAAAAAAAAAAAAGTCCATGGGCCCGCCCTGCATGGCACTGTGCTGCTGCCTCCTCCCCGTTCGTCTTGTAGCTTAGCAGATCTTGGAGTCCGGAGGCGCCGTACTCAAGACTCAGAAGCGTTTCCCTTAACTAAATAAGTTGATTTTAAGGTTTTTTTTAATCTGCAAGTCAAACTAATCCACTTATTTAGATCATTTTTAAGAGCATGACGTCTCTAAAGAAAATCTTCTCCATATTTTGATACTATAACACTCTCATGGAGTCTCTATATCACTCTCAAAATTTAAATATTATTTCTCTGAATCTGAGCTAAATAAATAAGCTGGCTAGACTGAATATTAAGCTGAATTTTCAAAAGTTATTCTCTAAGACTATTGAAGAGTTCTCCCTGCTGATCGTTTGATTCATTGCAGAAGCCGGCTATTATTTTCCTTCTAGTAGTAAGAAAGAAACTATCAGCTTATTTCCAAGACTCAAGGACAAGACAATATGTTCGATAGATGCGGAAAACAGCCGTTCAAATTTATCTAGGGGTTGTTTGGATGCCCGCATCCGGGTAGGTCTGGCTCATAGAAGCGTCGCTCATTTGGTTCTAAGAGATCAGGATGATCATCTAAAAGAGGTGAATTATTGTTTATAGTATTAAATTAGAAATTAAATGTTGAAGATAACTATCAGATGTTCTGGTAGTTTGTTTAGTAATTCCTATAAATACCGGAATATTCGATACAAATTATTGGACTATCTAATGTACACAAAAAAAAAATGGATTTCAAATCCCAAGCCAAATATCACAATTAAAGGTTACCACATGCACCACAGGTAGACCACAAGTAACAGTACAAGCAATGGATTACAGAAGGAAAAATATTAACACAATATATCAATTTAAGAGAACTCAAGTGAGAAAGTTGGAATGGGTAAAACAGAAATGAAGAGGAGACGTGATGATGTTTGTTCCTAAAGTTCAGATCTTTGACGAGATCCTACGTCTCAGTTGAGACGACTCTGTCACAACATAGCCTCTTCCAACCCTTTTCCTCCCGAGGGTGCACCGAACTCTCTTTGCCTTCACTTCTTGATTACTTCACTTGTGGAGGCGAAATCGGCTTTCACAAACTTTCTACGACGCACCACGTGAAATTTGGTGGCTCGTAGACGAATCTTAGTTGTCTACGAGTCCTCAACCTACAAGAGTAACAATTTCATAAAAAAATCGATTTGAAGATTATAGTCCTCAAAAGATGAATCTTGCTCGACTAAGCACTAAAGTCTCATTTCTCAACCTCCCAAGACGTGGGTCACTTGGATGTAGAGAGGGAAGAAGTTTTGGGCTCAAAATGAAGCTAGGTTGTTGTTGGATTTGAGTTTGGATTTGAGTTGGAACGACTACACGAGCAAATCAGTGAAGGGGGCATTAAATTGGGCAATAAAAAAGACTAGCAGTTACGTAGAAAGCTATCAACATTGAAACTTCCATTATAAAGTATTGGAATTTTCTATGTGGCCTGACTGCAAAGAATACCCTAGGCTGAGATTTTAAATCTAGCTAAGTCAAGATCAAAATATCCCAGGACTCTGGAACTTCCGATGAATCTATGGATTAAAAGACAGTGCACTCAAAACCTTGAAAACTCACTGTACAATAGGTATCGGAACTTTAGGTACATAATACCGAATATTCCGATACTACTGAGAACCAAAGACATCGCACACAAAATCCTGTAAAACCAAACATTCTGGTGGACACTAGAACTTCCGATATATGTACCAGAAATTTCAATGCCAACTGAGTGAAAACCCCGATGTTTAAGATGTGATGTATTTGGTGTCTCTCATACATGCAAAAATTTATCCTTTGAGTACTTCACACATCTTTAAGATATTTTTCGTCACATCCCTAGACTCAAATTAAATGAAAATAATACAAGTCTAGGGCGCACCGACCGCCTTCTTCTTTATTTATTTCTTTTGAGGGATCCACGATTCTTTCATATGCCTTACGGTGGAAATTAATCCTGATCATAACACTCCCCAAATGATCACCATAATATACTAGTTGGTTTGAGATTTGTTGTGTGGGCACTGAAGCTAGGTCCGCACGAACCCCAAAGCAGTTTGCAGCCACGGCACGCAGAAACCTTGATTATGACTATATATTTCCGGAGAGCCCACCTATCAGCTGGACTTTAACCCAACCCAGCCACTCTCATGCAGGTGACCAAACAATATCTTTAATTTCAAAAAGTTAGAATCTCTCAAAAAAAACATCTTAAAAAGTTCAAAAAATTATAAAAAACTATTTTAGAACTTCAATGAAAACCATTTAAAATCCGATAAAAATGACTAAAAAGTATTACATTATTTGCCTTAAATAAAACAATATTTAATTTAATCTAATTTAAGGTGAAACAAACAAAGTCTTTATATCCTAATACATCTCATACGGTCAACCAAACATTATCTACTGTAACCAAACATAACCCTCTGTGTCCTTTCAGCCTGTCTGACATTCGTCAAGCTCGCTAGGGGCTAGATGGAACGACAATTTAATTAACACAAGTACACGATCTCTATTTCTTTTTTTTGAACAAAGTACACGATCTCTATTTCCAGGGCACGGAAAGTCTGCTTACGTGAGGAAAAAAAAAAAAAGAACTATTCAGAATGCGCGCGCAATTCTAGACGACTTAAGAAACTAAACTCTTCACGGATTGGTTTGGCTGTGCGTCACACATATTGCCGAAATATCGACAATATGGGTAAGTTAATCGTACGAAGTTTTAAACTGGAGATATGTCAGCGCTGTGTACGGCTTTCTATGACGTCCATCCATATCCATATCTATCTATTTACTCCTTCCGATGTTTTTTTTTTATGAGACACTGTTTAACTTGACATCGTCTTCTAAACTATGCTTTGTTACTTGATTTCTCTTATCCTACGTCACAAAATTATAATCATTAAAAATTCTTGTATACAGATGCAACGGTTCTATTTTTATTGCAAATTGATATATTATTAGATAAATTATTGGTCAAAGATTACAAAGCTTGAATTTTGAAATGTGTATGCACCTTGTAATTTCCAACGGAATGAATGTCTATCTACTTATCAATCTATCTATTATCTATTATATAATTAAAATAGGAGCCACCGAAGCCATCACATTAATATTAAAATGCAAGAAATTTAAATGTTAATTAGACAATAAAAGAAAGATCTACACCTTCAATTTTTTTAACTAACGGGCAAGGACTCAGCCATTTCATTAAAAACATGAGAAAAAACTGTACAGGGGAGAGAGAGCAGGGAAACAATCAGATGAGATTGCAGAATGGGGGAGGCCACACTCCATGCGGCGATCCCATCTCGATGCGATCAACGACCTTATTGGCGGGGAGGGACTAGTGTTGGAAGATCCTTCTGTTCCACTCTTTCCAGATCCCCCAAATCAAGAGAATGATGAGGCCGTTGAGAGAACGGGAGGTGGCCTTGGGGAGGCTAACCTGACGAGCAAGCCACCAATAGCAGAAGTTGGCATGGCCAGAAGGGGGGTCTAGGGGTAGCAGGGCCTGGCAGATGGAGAAGGAGAATCCATAGGACCCGCAATGGTGGTCGATATTTTCCAAGGGCCGTCACAGAGGCAACAAGCTGGATGGTATGGCCAACCTTTCTTCGCGAGGAGGTCAGTGGTGTTGATGGAACAAAGACTCAAAGTCCAAGCGAAGAATTTGCATTTGTTTGGGGCCTTGACTGATCAAATGGCACGGGCAAGAGGATAGGACGTACTACCCGAGAATTGGAGGGTGTAGGCTGATTTGGCAGAGTAGAGACCTGAGGGGGAGTGGCTCCAGATGATGTCGTCCAGGGTGTTGGAAAGCCCTAAACCTACACCGTCGATTGTTGTGGTCCCAATTTATACGGATTAAACTAAAATAAAAATATTAGGAATTAAAAATTAAAAATAATAAAAATAGGAGAACATGCCAAGTTAAAAGAAATGGTCGATATCAATTTCAAAAAAAATAAAAAATAGAAATAAAAGTCAAATTAGACTCAAGATCCTAATTTATATCAGATTAATAGAAATAACCATATATATTACAATTACAAATAAAAAATACATAAATTCATAATATAAAACAATAGAAATAAGAGTCCGTATCAGATTAACAGAGACCATATCAAATATAATACAAATAAAAACATATTAATTACAAATTAAAAAATTATTCAAATAAGAGTGCATGCCACATTAAGAAAAAGAATTCATATTGGATACGGTTAGAAAACAAAAAAATGCATAAATTTGGAATATATAATAATAGAAATAAGAGTCAATGTTAGATCAAACATTGACATAAATCTAGCCGCACAAATGCGCAGTTAAATAGAGCCACCAGAATAATATTTAAAATACATGAAATTCCCCAATTGAACGGAAAGAAAAAAAATCTACCCCGTTGAAATGCGTGTTGATTTAAGATTTTAATGGAAGACGGTGCTATCATGTTTTTAAAAAGGTTAGTTGATAGTTGGTACTATCGGATGAAAATGTTTTGCAAAACCTTATTACGGTGGCTGCTGTTTGCAAGGCAGGTGCAGCAACATGACACTTGAGCACAATGTGGGACCCATCCTAATTCCTTAAGGACCGATTCCATGAGGTAGTTGAGCTATGTAATACAGTGCGACCATGTGTGCTAATATGAGCTACCCATTCTTGATTTGGTCATCTCGTGTGGAGGAGAAGGTGAAAAAGCTTTTGGACGTCGTCCGTTAGGCACAGGAGGGGAACACAGTTAACGAGAGGTTCATCCTATGCTGCAGGGAATCCATAGAGGGGATGCTAGCCAAGAGCTACATGTTTAAAGGTCTTGTAGTGATGCCCTCTGACGGGAGTGGTTGTATCGCATGGGAAAAAGCGTGCAACTTCTACAGAATGTATAGCTATCATGATAGTCGTGCTCACAGTCAATGGTGAACGACGAGGAGCTGCCTCATTGCTACTTTTAACTATTTGTTTTTATAATATATTAAAGAAAAACCACGAGAACAATCATGTGTTTTGTTTAATTCCTCACGGGAGTACTGTGAGCATAAGGGTGCCAAGTACAGAGTAGGAACCATGATTAACCACTTAGGGCAAAATCAGCAACTGCTGGAATATTTAAAAAATAATTCAAATATTTGTTTTCACAACGTTTTTCATGTTTGAAGAACTTAGGGAAAACTTTATAAAACTAGTGTTATGCAAAAGAACATTAGTCTTCCCTTGTAAGCCTTAACTGCTTATAGTCAGTCTTGTTTGTTGAGTATTTGCGTGCTCACCCCACCTTTTACGTGGGCTACTCATTCCAACGAGCAGATTGAAGCCAGAAGAATCCTTATCTTGAAGATGAGTTCCAAGAGGACGACTTCAACATTAGAGTTCATGACAAAGGCTATTCTGGCGTCTAAGAGCGTGTCTCTATAGTTTTTCCAATGAAGTTTGTTTAGTATTTTGCATAGTTTTTCATTCGTAATTTGTTTATATTTAAAGTCTTCCACTATTGTAAGGTTTTTGTGCCAAAATATTTATAATATTTTCCATACTGGCAAGCACTCTAATGTAATAAAATTTGTCTGTTTGATGGTCACGAACCAAGAGCCGTATATTTGTGTGTCCTAGATACTTGATCTAGACACTAGAACATGTAAAGCACAGAGGGGATCCGACTCGATTTTGGGTCCCTACAAAAGCAACGGGCCAAAAGAACTCCAATGATAGCCCTTCACTCTTCCCACAAGAGTTGGGGATCACTCGATGCAAAATCCCTTGCGTGGAATCCTTCTCTCCTCCTGCTGCAGTCGGAGACAACAATGCCCCTCCTATGCCCCGCTGCGGCATCGCCTGCTCACCGTTTCACCATGTGCGCGCAAGAAGATTTTCCAAACTCAGGGAATGAATTCGTAGTCCCTATCCCTAATCGCTAGATAGGGAACATGCTGGTGGCGACATTGTGCGCTAATGAAGCCCTATCCATGTTACACTATCCGTAACCGTAGTCTGGGGCACCTGTTGGCGATGCTCTTAGGTATCTACCAAACCTGTGCCTCTAAAATCTAGACTAATTAGAATCTGTAGATAAGTCCTCTCTTTCCTTATCCATTAACGTGATCATTTATACTCCTAAGAATAATTCGTGATGGCTTTTAGATATTTCTTTTGTAAAAAGAAGATGATACCAAGCCTAACAACAGGTATTGTCTAGATCTAGCTTGTGCACGTATGCTTAAATTAATAAAGATAATATTACCACATCGCATAACGCTTTGTTAAAAGACTATTTCTCGTATTTTGAAACGCATAAAGCAAGTTCATATAGGTGCTTAAATTGTCCAATTACCTTATGAACACACGACAATAAGAAAACTCAAGATTCTCGTGCAAAGCCCCCTATTTTAGTAATAATTGAGAACTTACCAATCTAAAAATTGACATATATTTATCTTAAAAAATTGACATTCAAGAATTTACCACTGTGTCAATAGCACGTGGATATATATTGTATCACTAACATGTAGATATTAGATATATATGTCATTGATACGTGACTATATATAATCTCATTATTGTGCGCCTTTGAGAATGACAATGCTCAAGTATCCCAAAATTTACGTGACATGACAAACCAAATCATTCATTCTGTTGCATACTTGCATACGTTCCATGCTTTATTTTCTAGTCGTCCAGCCGTCCAGCGTCAAGTGAGTAGGGGCTTAGGGAGAGGGACGGTTGTTAATGGGTTGGGCTAGACTATGGACTTGTGCAGATATACAATTGTTAATGGGTTAGGTTGGAATGGATCGTGTTGGATGAACTGGGTTTTAATTGGGTTGATTTTGGACGGGTGAGCTTGTACAGAAGTGGATTGGGTTTAGGTCTAGTTGGAATTCGTTTAGATTCTTAGCTACGGGCACATACCATATTGTTTGTTCATGGCTCGTCGTGATCCATCTAATCAAAATTCGGCTGTGCGTTTGTAATTTAGCGCTCATTTGATTCTTGAGTGTACGCGGCATTGATCTGAATTTCAACCATGAGCGACTAGGAAAAGGCAGCACAGCCAACTACAATTTATTTATTTATAGGGAGTGACTGATTGGCAGGCGCCTGCAAAATACGATTTTGTGCAGGCGCGCCTCGTCCCTCTCTCCCACCACGCGCAGAAAAAATTCCACTATCGCAAAACATTTTTTTCCAATAAATGAAAATGTGAAAAAACAGTAGAAAATTAGTGGAATTTTTTGCGCCTGCACGATTTCGCAAATTATACGAGCAAAAAATCTCTCGACGTGAAAAATAGAAAACAAAATAAAATTTAGAATATACAGAAAACAAAAGAAAACTATAATAAACAAAAAATAAAATAAATCTATAATAGATCAGACCTCGCGCAAAAAATTCCACTATAGCAAAACATTTTTTCCAATAAATAAAAATGTGGAAAAAAGTAGAAATTTAGTGGAATTTTCACTAATTGAGTGCTAATTAAATAAAAAATAGCAAAAAATAAAAAAAAATAGAAAAATATTTAAAATGGGTTGATTTGGATTTTAGAAGAATTATGAAATTTTTTCTACGCAATTTGGACTCCAGGTGAAATAGATATGAAAAAGAGAAATTTAAATAGAAAAAATATGAACCTATACAACTACAAGCCTGATACGGATGTGTGCGTGCGCCGTTGAGAGTGCAGAGGGCAGGCGCCTATGCGTTTTGCCCCGACGCAGGCGCCTGCCAAATAGCAGCCGCGTTATTTATATTTCTACCTCAACTTGTAAATTATTTTTTAAAAAATCACTTGTATACGGCAATAATCAAATAATGTTTACATAATTTAAATTTTGGTTAAATAATTTGGCTTGTAACCAAACAATAGTCATACCCTACCGAATTTTGGCTTCAAACCAAATGCCACGAAATTACCAATGTTTGTTCACGATCGGCCTTTGTGTCGTATGTTTTTACCAATGCCATAGGCTCCGAACCCATCAACGAAGACCAGTGTCGTCGGCTAGCCGACAAGACGGGTGCGACAACAAGGCATCGACGACATACATAACTACTATCATTGGGAGTTGGCACGCTACGTGGGTCACGAAGAGAAACGCATCCCAGGCTGCCCCCCTCACAAAGGACCATGTTGTCGACCAACCACACCGACTGACACAACAACACCCCTAACAACATTTCAACCCTCAATTTTAACTTACCTTAAGAGTCGGAATACTATGCACTAGTCCCTGGATCGGTACACTAGTGCGAAAGATCATGTAGCCGATACAAGCATGCATCGATAAAATAAAATCCCTAAATATTACATACCAAGTTACGCCCTTAGGCGAGTTTAGTAAGGCAATCATCAGCAGCCTTATATTACATTGGTCAGAGTCTTGCAGCTATCCCAAAATATGTACCCAAAAGAATCTCCTATCGGCTACGTGTCCTACCAGCGACCGGAGCAACCCCTAAGACTCGTCAGGTCCACCGAAGTCCTGTCTATCATCTTCATGGCACTCGTACGGGTCCTCCTCGATTCCCTCTTCTAAAGAATGTAGGTAGGCAAGGTCAGCATCCTCCAAATGGTGGCTAGTTAACACTTCCCTTAATGCAATCAGTGCATAGAAGGCCTGATTTGGGAAAAGGGGGTTATTTTATTTGCGTAAGGCCGGTTTTTAAATGCCTTTGGAAACTTCCTAAACTAGCATCATGTATTAGTAGTCTTATTATCTCAAGGAATTAGCATCGAAACAATACACCCCGACATCCCAACCAAACCACCGACTCTTCGACCAACCCTGATCAGACCAAGCCTCGACCATCATACACTCGAAATCACACTTCACTTAAAACTTACTTCTTGTTGCCCCCAACATTTCCTAGATACACCATCCTTCTAGGATTTGGCAATCCTGTTGTGGACCACACTTGCCATGGCATGCCCGCCTCGCCCTAGGTGGTTGCCAGCCCTCACTAGCTGAGCGTCATCCTGGGGAAGTGTGACCTTTATCACCCTCAGTGATGACCCATGCCGATCCCTATCGAGAATGGTTCCAGAGGGCCTCCGAAGAGCGTTCACAGCTAGCGATCCAAGACTCGTACTCCGCGCAATGGCCACGCGTTGTGTTGGAACCATCCCACGGATGGCAGTGATTTCCCCACTACGCATGTTCTTCCGCGCTCCTCCTAGGTAAGCCCTGGCTAAACACAGCACCAGGCACCCTGTGCCTTAATCATCCATCCGGATGTCCTCTAGGGGCAACTCACCAATCACTCATATCTACTTCCACGGTCCTCAACGTCCTTGCCATACATGAACTACCCCAACCAACCAACCAAACAAGACTGTCCTCCCGCATAAGCATACCCTCAACCACAGTCAGTCCAACATGCAACTAATAGCCCTAACTGTCACATGTCATAACAATTTCAATGAAGGAATGAATGACCGGTGAATATCGGTTCACTGTTGAAAGAGGATCCTAAGGCCTAGAGGGGGGGTGAATAGGCAATTTTAGAACTTTTTTCAATTATTCTTGAATTAACATCATATTAAGAGTTACCCAATCCTAGTTGCAATTATCGAGTAAGCGGAAGCGATAAACTAAACACAAGCAACTAAGACATGGCATTCAAATTCATCACAAGCAATGCAATAAGAGTAAATGCGGGAATATAAATGAGAGGGAGACACGGTATTTGTTTGACCGAAGTTCGGAGCCGCAACTCCTACTCTCCGTTGAGGCTACCCCTTGCGCACAAGGACCGGCTCGCTCTCGAGCCTCACGCCTCACTCACTCCCGGTAGTCGTTCCGCCACTCCGGCGAGGTGGACTCCGTCGCCCGTACACCGACTCAAGAGTAGCCACACGCCAAGGCCTACTCTCAAGCCCACACCTCCACGAAGGATGTCTTCAAAAGTAACAAGCCCGAAACTCCCCGATCATGCCGGATCGAAGGACTTCCATGAAGCTCGGTATTGGGGTTTGATGAATTGTGGCTTTGGATGATCTTGTGGGTGGAGGAATGGCTCTAGAACACCTAATTGATGAGCTATGAATGTGGTAGGTGAAGTGGAGCAGCAAACCTCAAAATAGCCAGCCACTAGATAGGTATTTATAGCCCCTAGAGCAAAACTAGCCGTTGCCCCTCGGAAGAGGACAAAAAGACTAGCCGTTATACTCTACCGGACGCCGTCCGACGGGCACCGGACGCCGTCCGACAGAGCGTACTGCTCACCAAAAACAGATGATCGGACGCCGTCCGGTCGGGACCGGACGCCGTCCGACAGTGGTAGCGCGCTTGGAAAAGGCTAACCGGACGGCCCCCCAGACGCCGTCCGACCAAAGGAAGCCTCGGTTTTGTACCTTATCGGACGCCGTCCGGTAACTACCGGATGCCGTCCGACAGTGAAGAATCAAAGAACCAGACGCCGTCCGACAGCGAGAAAGTCCCAAATTTGAGCCTTACCGGACGCCGTCCGGTAACTACCGGACGCCGTCCGACAGAGTGGATTTTCGGCTAAAATTTGTGGGGGAATTTTGGTGGGTCTCTCTCTCTAGAAATATCACAAAAGGGATATTTGGGTATTTTTAGAAGAGGTGGACTACGGAAACCGAGTTTTGAAGAATTCCCAAAGATCCGGCATAGTCCGAGATATTCGAACCCCTTTTGAAATCCGACGAAAAAAAGGAAATAAACCTAACTACTCCTAATCTATACGTGACCTCAACTCTCGCCCGGTCACGCACTTGAAACGTTGGAGCAGCTCAGAAATTCGTCGTCGATCTGAATTAGGGTTTATAAAAATCGTCGAGTCTTCGCTAGGGTTCCGAGAAATCCAAAAACCCCTAGCACTTAATATTAAATAATTTTGTCATCAATGCCACTAATAAAAATTAGGGCTCAACGATGCTCACAATCTCCCCCTTTGTGGCACTTGATGACAACCCAAGAGAGAAGAAAATTTTTGAGCTGCAAAAAGGGTTAGTGCAATACAAATATGCGAGCAATTTCAAATAAAAGACAATCACAGCTCGACCACAAGGATGTGCAAATAAAGGAAGCTCCCCCTAAATTCATGCATAAATTAATTTAAGAAGCCAACAAGGTTCAAGTGTCATGAAACCAACCAAGTTAACAAACACAAATTTAACCGAGTATCGAGGCATTAAATAATATTACAGAAAAAGACAAAACCTCGATCTCACTACCCATCTCACTAACTCATGCTATTCTCTCTACCTTCTCCCTAACTTCTCCCCCTTTGTCACCAAGTGACACAAAAAGGGAAAAGATCCTATTCTTGCTGGTCTTGATCCATGTCGTCGCCTCCGTCATCTCCCTGGCCGCCGGAAGAGGAGCCCTGACCTCTGGGACGCTTGAACAAGGGCATATGAGCTGCAGAGGGTACCGACTGAGGTGAGGATGGATCATCAAACATCTGGGTCGGTTGAGGATTTGGCAAAGAAAAGTTGAGATGACGAGCGATTTCTCCACCAGTGAAATAAATCTTACCAGGAGGAGGATATGACTGTGGTGGAGGCACAAAGGAAGGAGCAGGTCCAGAAGGAGGGTAAACCCAAGGATGAACCGGAGGAGGGTAGGCAGGTGGGCGAGGAAAATTCTGAGTCTGCTAGTAAGCCTGATAGCTGTCATGAGCATGAGAATACCAAGCATATGGATTCGCCTTCCGTAATCTTGGCATAAACATTGCACCCATGTCTTTGGACCGTGACTTGAACTCGCAAATTCATCATTTAAATAAGTCTGCTGCCTCGCCATTTCATCATCTCCTGGTGGTCGCCACTCTTCTTTCACCTCGGTGTGAAAATTTCTCATATCTGTCTTGTGACCTCCTCATCTCACCTATCAAAGCATCATACCAAGGAGGAGGTATCGCACAGAAGAACCAAAGACCAAAGGCCGGCACAAATGGTCTGACCGAGCAAGCAGGAGCAAAAACAGGGGCCGGTGCAAGAGGAGGAGCATCATCACCAGGTCGATCCAACTTTGCCTTGCTTCCAAGAGAGTTCAGAAAATTTTTCATCTGATGCTTTTTGATCCTGTTGTTCCAACTCTTCACCTCATACTCGGAAACCCGCTGTGACCTAGAAAGTAGCAGGCCAACATATGGAGCTAGAGGAAGCGGTCTATTGACCTCTCTGAAAATAGCGTCATCAAACTCTCCCAGAAGGGTAGCTCCAATGTTTATGGCCCTACCTGTCAGAAGATAAAGCATAACCCAGTTACAAATTAGAAGAATTCTGTCGCGGTTCCCACTTCGGACAAACAGTGTGCTTCGTAGAATGAGATTGATCAGAGCTGGCTCCTGTCGCAATTGATTTGCCTGTCCCACATTTATTTCCTCATCGTCAAGATCAAGGTACATAAATCTGACTTCATCCAAAGGAGGATATTTAGCTCTCCAGAAGGCATCCTCATAAGCCATTTCATTCAAGTCAGCGCCACTATCTGGAGTGCCCAAAGCATCATTCATATTTGCCACGGAGATCCCCTGAACAATTGCATCAACTGAGTGGTAGTAGCTGAACTCTGACTCATCCTCAGCGGGTAGCAGTGTGGCAAAGAACTCACAGTTTCTTTCTTTAGACCATGTCAACTTCTTATTTGAGACCAAAGCTGCCAAGCCTGGAGTAGAACTGAAGATGGTGTAGACCTCAGGTCCTACGGCGGCGGTGATCTCATCCCAGTCAATACAATGGGGGTCCCTAGGACCAGTCTTGGGAGCAGCGAAACACATATAAAGCTGCTTCTGAAACTTTGTGTGAAACCTGAAATCCCTGGTATCCTCTCGCCGCTGAGGGAACCATCTGGCATATGAGACAGACCTTTTCTTCCTCAATATCTCCATAGACAATTTCAGAACTTGATCATCCACAGGGTCGTCCTCGGCGACCACTGTCTCAGTGACATCCTGATCTATGGGGTCCTCAGCATAGGTGTCATCGTCAGCATCCTCGGCGGTGGCAAAGGAAGATCCCGCCACCCGAGTCCAATGAAGTCCCCGATCAGTCTTCAGATATCTGCTCTAGTCACTCTACTTGGGCGAGGAGGAGCGGCACTGCTAGCCGTCTCATCTATGTAATCAGGATCGCCCTTACTGCCGCTGTCACGCCGACCACTGAGGGTCCTGCCCAGAGCCTTCCCAAACTTCTTCAATGATTTCGACATGTTGAATCAAACCGCTGACTGATAGACCACTGACGGAACGTACCCACTGCCAAGAGCCACTGACCACGAATCCACAAACAAGGTGCCAACCCACCATGGTCCAACCCTGAACACGAACGCGGGAAAATTCTATTCAAAACCTAGAACTCGGTAAACAACGAAATTTGACAGGAATAGAGGTGGGAAGCCGTTACCGAGCCCTAGAAGGGAAGGAGGAAGTCGCCGTGCGCGAGAAGATGGTCCCCAAGGCCCTTCCCGGTAGGGGAAAGGAGGGGAACACGACGGAGATGAGGCGCACGAACGAAGCCGTCCACTTCCAATCCACGCGGAGGGAATCGAAGAGGACGACGAGGGGAGGCCGCCGGTGGTGGTGGAGGTCGCCGAAGGTCGCCGGAGGGTCTTCCCCGGTGAGGAGAAGCAGCAGGGGCGGCGCCGGTTTGGGAGGAGAGAGGAGATCAAATGAGGAGTGAGGGAGGCGGAGAGGTAAGTTATAAGCAGTTCCGCGCGGTTAGGCCCTGTCGGACGGCGTCCGACGGTTATCGGACGGCGTCCGACAGTACGGTTGCAGCGCTGATGAGCCTCGTCGGACGGGGTCACGGGGAGGCCAGACGGCGTCCGACAGAGGTGTTGCGGCGCAAATTGCACTTGGTCGGACGGCGTCCGGTTGTTACCGGACGACGTCCGACAGTACAAATTCAGCCCTTACAAACCCTGTCGGACGGCGTCCGAGCCTGTCCGGACGGCGTCCGATGGAGGTAAATTTCGCAGCTGCTTGCTTCTTCTGACCAGTGGGCCCCACCAATGCGAGAATTTTTATAAAAATAATGTTTTGAAGTGATGATCTCCATTTTTGCTCAAAATTCAAAGGAAGATTCAAATGTGAGCAATTTGAAGTGATTTTCTAAGATTTTAATTTTGAAGGGATAAGATTATAATATGACAAATGAAACCAATTCAAATTAAAAAACCCAAATTTTGATCTTAGAGATCAAGAAAATGTGTGAACCCAAATTTTGCTTTGATTTCTCATATAGGCATGAAAATCGAGCATGGGGATTCACTTTAGAGTTTAAGCACATGTTTTTGAATTTTGGTTCTTTTTCAAATAATTTGAATAAATTTGATGCCATATGATTTTGAAGAGAACAAATATGCATATGAAGCAAATTTTTCAAAGGGATAAGATTTTCAAAAATTAGAGGTTTGAGGTGATAAGATAATAAGGATAGTCTATTAAGTTCAAATTTGTTTTGGCTTGAATTATAGGACAAGGATGTGCTAACCCAAAATCAAATTTATCTTTTCACCACTAGAGGGAGTTTTGAGATCATGAGTTGAAACTAAACTCCCCCTAAATGTGACAAGGGTCAAAAGCAAATAAAAAAAATTCAAATAAGACCCAAAAATCACAAAAACCAATCAACACGCATTTGATCTATCTAGTATGTTGAGTTCATTCCTTAATTTGCAAAACCGTGCCTCGTCTAAGGGTTTGGTGAAAATATCCGTCAATTGGTCTTCCGTTCGCACGTAGGCAAGCACAACGTTACCTTTTGCAACATGGTCACGAATAAAGTGATGTCGGATGTCGATGTGCTTTGTACGGGAATGTTGGACCGGATTGTTGGCTATTTTCACCGCACTTTCATTATCGCAAAGAAGTGGCACTTTTTTAAATTTTAGCCCAAAGTCACTAAGCATCGGAGTCATGTATAAGAGTTGAGCACAACAACTCCCCGCCGCTACATATTCCGCTTCCGCGGTAGATAGCGCCACGGAGTTTTGCTTTCTCGAAGTCCATGACACGAGTGAGCGTCCTAGCAAGTGACAACCCCCCGAGGTGCTTTTGCGATCAATTTTGCAACCGGCATAATCCGAGTCGGAATAGCCAAGAAACTCAACACGCGCTCCCTTGGGGTACCAAAGACCTAGGCTAGTAGTGATTTTTAGATATCTCAAAATGCGTTTTACGGCAATAAGATGCACTTCTTTAGGGGATGCTTGGAAACGAGCACACATGCACACACTAAACATAATATCGGGTCGAGAAGCGGTAAGATAGAGAAGCGAACCGATCATGGAGCGATAAAGCTTTTGGTCCACGGCCTTTCCATCTTCATTCAAGTCAAGATGCCCATTAGTGGCCATTGGTGTTTTGATCGATTTGCAATCGTCCATAGAAAACCGCTTGAGAAGGTCCTTTGTATATTTCTCTTGACAAATGAAGGTCCCTTCCCGAAGTTGCTTGATTTGAAATCCAAGGAAGAAAGTAAGCTCTCCAATCATCGACATTTCAAATTCCTTGGACATCATCTCGCCAAAGTCCTTGCATTTAGATTTGTTAGTACATCCAAATATAATATCATCCACATAAATTTGACAAATAAATAGGTCATTTTCAATAGGCTTTAGAAACAATATGGAATCAATCGCACCGGTTTTAAATCCCTTTTCTAAGAGGAAGTCCCTAAGACGCTCATACCATGCTCTAGGAACTTGCTTGAGACCGTATAGCGCCTTAGTGAGCTTATAGACATGGTTTGGGTGTTTGAGGTTTTCAAAACCGGGCGGTTGCTCGACAAAGACAAGTTCATCAATAAAACCATTTAGAAAAGCACTCTTAACATCCATTTGAAAGAGAGTTATGTTATAGAGAGAAGCGAATGCCAAGAGTAACCGTATAGCTTCAAGTCGAGCAACGGGGGCGTAGGTTTCTCCATAGTCAAGTCCTTCGATTTGAGTGAAACCTTGCGCCACCAATCTTGCTTTGTTTCGTACCACTTGACCGTTCTCATCTTGTTTGTTGCGGAAGACCCATTTGGTTCCAATGACATTGTGGTCCTTTGGTATTTCCACAAGTTCCCAAACTTCATTGCGGGTGAAGTTGTTCAATTCTTCATGCATGACGTTCACCCAATCCGCATACGCCAATGCCTCATCAATGGTCCTAGGCTCAACAATAGACACAAAGGCGTGATGCTCACAATAATTAGCGGTATGAGAACGGGTTCTTATGCCTTGATTAAGATTGCCAATGACTTGATCTAGGGGATGATCCTTGGAGAGAGAGCGGTGTTGTTGGACGGGTACTTGTGGATCAATGCCTCCCCCTTGAGCTTGATCAACTTCAAAGTTCGCATCTCCGTCCATCGCTTGACCTTGAGTTGTTGGAGAGGTGTCTTGAGCTTGATTATCGATGGAGGTGGTAGGAGAGACGACTTCATCTTTTGACACCTCCGGTGAGGGTCGAATTTTCCCCAACTCCATGGCTTCATGCGGTGGCTCATCACCTACATTTCTTGTCAAATCTTGCTCATTTTGTGAACCATTAGTTTCATCAAACTTGACATCATAGGCTTCCTCGACTAGCCCGGTAGAATTATTGAAAACTCGAAAAGCTTTTGAGCGAGAGGAGTACCCTAACATGATACCAATGTCGCACCTCTTTTGCAACTTACCCAAATGAGTTCTTTTCTTATAGATGTATACCTTGCAACCAAAGACTCGAAAGTAAGAGATGTTGAGCCTTCGTCGCACTAGTAGTTCATATGAGGTCTTGTGAAGGAGTCGGTGGAGGTAAAGGTGGTTTATGGCATGGCATGCCGTGTTGATGGCTTCCGTCCAAAAAGCATGCGGCGTGTTGTACTCGTCAAGCATTGATCTTGCCATCTCTATCAAAGTACGGTTCTTCCTCTCCACCACTCCATTTTGTTGAGGAGTATATGCCGCCGAGAATTCGTGCTTCACGCCTAACTCATCACAAAATTCCTCAACATTTGTGTTAGTGAACTCGGTGCCGTTATCACTCCTTACCTTTTTAATAAAAGAGTTAAATTCTTTTTAAGCTTTCAAAGCAAATCTTTTAAACACATAACCGGCAAGAGATTTGTTTGTAAGGAAAAATACCCAAGTGAATCGAGAGAAATCATCGACAATCACATGACAATAAGAATTACCGCTTATGCTCGCATAGGTGGTTGGGGCCAAATAAATCCATATGCAAAAGTTCAAGTGGTCGGGATGTAGACATGAATGTCTTAGTCGGATGAGAATTAGCCACTTGCTTGCCGGCTTGGCATGAGCTACATAAACGATTTTTCTCGAATTTGACATCTTTCACTCCAACAACCAAGTTGTCTTTAAAAACCTTTTTCAAAGTGCCCATTCCAACATGTCCAAAACGTCTATGCCACAACCAATCAAGAGTGGTTTGAGCAATAAGACAAGTTTTGATTTGAGAAGATTTACGGTTTGAAAAATCAACCAAATATAAGTTTTGAAACCGAGTGCCTTCAAATGCAACACTTTGATCCTTAGTGGAAATAACACGAACTCCGTTAACCGAAAAGAAGCAATCAAAACCCAAATCGCACACTTGAGCAACGGAGAGGAGATTAAAGTTGCAAGCTTCCACCAAGAGCACATTAGAAATGGATAGGTCATTTGATATTGCAATTTTACCTATACCCTTTACCTTTCGCTTGGAGTTATCCCCAAATGTGATCTTGTGTTCGGGGTCCTTCTCCTCCTCTAGTGAGGTGAACATACTTGAGCTACCGGTCATGTGTTGAGTGCAACCGCTATCGAATATCCAATGCCGGCCGCCACTCTTGTAGTTCACCTACACATACAATTTCAAGCTTGGGTTTTAGGTACCCAATACTTCATCTTGGGTCCTTTGGAGTTAGTCATCAAATATTTGGGCACCCAAATAGTTTTTACATTCTTCTTATCATTTGGTGTACCAACATACTTAGCATAAGTAGAGCCATTTTTCCTCATAAGCATGTAGCTAGTATCAAGCACTTGAGTTTTAGACATGAATTGAGATGTTTTAGCCAGAGGACAAGCAATGGCTTTATGTTTTTCATTTTTACATATGTGGCAACGGGTCCCTCCCTTAACAAAAGTTAGCTTGGGCTTACCCCAACCGCCCTTGGGTAAATCCCCGGGATGAAATCCCAAACCATGCTTACCCAAGGTATACCTTTGCTCCCGAAGCACCTTGTTAAGAGAGTTGTTCCCCACAAGCAATTTAGCCAAGCTAGAGTCTAGTTGCTCAATTCTATCCTTAAGAAGCAAATTTTCCTTAACTAGCTCATTAGCACATTTAGCAACACTACAAGTACCAATTGAACAAGCATTTTCATTTGGAGAAGTAGCACTAGTGGGTGAAGATGAGCTAGCATTGGGTGTGATCGTGGGTGACAAGTTAAAGGATGTGTCATGAGATAAGCTAAGTGAACCATCTATAGTATCAATTAAATCACAAGTCACACCAACATCACATTTTTCAATTGAGCAAGCAAGAGGAGTTTCAACATCAACATTAGAGCTAGCAAATTTATTTTCTAGAATTTCAACTTGCAAATTTAGAGCTTCATAATCATCTTCTAGAGTTTCATGTTTTTCAAGCAAATTTTCAAATTCATTCGCAAGTTCTTTGTGCACTTTCACTAGCTTTTTTCTCTTAGACTTTTCCTTCTCTAGAGCATTATTCAAATCATCAATCAAAAGTTTAAACTCACTTTTAGAGAGGTGCTCATGTGTTACCTTCTCCTCTAGTGCCATAAGACACATGGGAGGTGAGGGGTTGTCGATGGCGACTCCGGACACCTTAGTGTTTTCATTGTCGGAGGAGTCCGCCCAAGAGCCCTCGTCATCAGTGATCCATTCCCCAATCACCTCTTCTTGTACATTGGCGGTGAGACAAAGCTTTTGCTTGGGAAGAGCTGGATGAGCATTTTCCTTGATCGCAAGTCCGGCTAGCCCATGAGCTCTAGTATCTTCTTCTTCGGAGGATGATTGAGAGGACGATGAGCTTGAGCTATCTTCCTTCTTAGTCTTTTGACCGGCAAGAGATTTCTTTTTATCCTTTGATTTGTGATCACTCTTGCGGTAGTGACGGTACTTCTTCTTGTCGTCTTCCTCATCTTCCTCTTGATTTCTTGCCTTGTGCTTGTTCTTTTTGCTTTTTGGACAATCCGCCGCCAAGTGACCTTTCTCTCCACATTCATAGCAACGCATCTCGGAGATAGGTCTTCGCCTTGAAGAGGATGATCCACCGCTGAAGCTCATCTTCTTAATCAACTTTCTTGACCGCTTGACAAGGAGGGCCAATTCTTCAATCTTCGAAATTGCATCATCGGAGTCATCATCATCTTCTTCAACTTCAACCTTCTTCTTCCCACTTTTGGCTTTGGCGGAGAGAGCAATTGACTTCTTGTTGAGTGGGGAGTCTTCATTTTCAAGAAGCCGCATTTCATATGAGTTGAGTTGCCCGAGAAGCTTTGTCGGTGTCATCTTCTTGAGCTTTGACTTAGATGCTCGAATTAAGATCACAAGTGGACTGAAACTAAATGGCACAACGTCAAGCATCTTCCGACAAATGTCAATGTCTTCCAAGACCTTCTTCTCCGAACATCCGGCAATTTCATTGACGATGGGGTTCAACCTAAGAAACATTTCATTAACACTTTCATTAGGAAGCATCTTGAATTGATTAAATCTTTTTCGAGCACGAGATAGCTTCTCCTCAAGCATCTCGGCACTACCAACATGAATTTCTCTAAGATGCTTCCAAATGTCATAAACTTTAGAGAGATTTCCAATGCTATGAAAGACTTCGGAAGACACACTAGAGAGTAAAACATTTCTAGCAATGGCATTAAAGCGTTTGTACTTAACATGAACTTCATCAAGAGCAATTGTTCCGGCCGGAGGGTCCGGATAACCGGTCTCACAAGCGACCCACACATCATAGCTAAGTGCCTCTAAATAACATTGCATCCTAATTCTCCAATAGTTGTAGTTTGTTCCATCGAAAATAGGAGCTTTTCCAATTTCTATCCTAGGCCCCTCTTGAGCCATCTCCTAGCGGTGAAGCTAATACGGGAGAATCTAGATGCTCTGATACCACTTGAAAGAGGATCCTAAGGCCTAGAGGGGGGGTGAATAGGCAATTTTAGAACTTTTTTCAATTATTCTTGAATGAACATCATATTAATAGTTACCCAATCCTAGTTGCAATTATCGAGTAAGCGGAAGCGATAAACTAAACACAAGCAACTAAGACATGGCATTCAAATTCATCACAAGCAATGCAATAAGAGTAAGTCTTGGAATATAAATGAGAGGAGACACGGTATTTGTTTGACCGAAGTTCGAGTCAGAACTCCTACTCTCCGTTGAGGCTACCCCTTGCGACAAGGACCGGCTCGCTCTCTAGCCTCACGCCTCACTCACTCCCGGTAGTCGCCCGCCACTCCGCGAGGTGGACTCACACCAGACACCGACTCAAGAGTAGCCACACGCCAAGGCCTACTCTCAAGCCCACGCCCACGAAGGATGTCTTCAAAAGTAACAAGTCAAACGCCCGATCATGCGGATCGAAGGACTTCCATGAAGCTCGGTATTGGGGTTTGATGAATTGTGGCTTTGGATGATCTTGTGGGTGGAGGAATGGCTCTAGAACACCTAATTGATGAGCTATGAATGTGGTAGGTGAAGTGGAGCAGCAAACCTCAAAATAGCCAGCCACTAGATAGGTATTTATAGCCCCTAGAGCAAAACTAGCCGTTGCCCCTCGGAAGAGGACAAAAAGACTAGCCGTTATACTCTACCGGACGCCGTCCGACGGGCACCGAACGCCGTCCGACAGAGCGTACTGCTCACCAAAAACAGATGATCGGACGCCGTCCGGTCGGGACCGACGCCGTCAAGCGCTGGTAGCGATGCTTGAAAAGGCTAACCGGACGGCCCCCCAGACGCCGTCCGACCAAAGGAAGCCTCGGTTTTGTACCTTATCGGACGCCATTCGGTAACTACCGGACGCCGTCCGACAGTGAAGAATCAAAGAACCAGATGCCCCCCAGACGCCGTCCGACAGCGAGAAAGTCCCAAATTTGAGCCTTACCGGACGCTGTCCGGTAACTACCGGACGCCGTCCGACAGAGTGGATTTTCGGCTAAAATTTGTGGGGGAATTTTGGTGGGTCTCTCTCTCTCTAGAAATCTCACAAAAGGGATATTTGGGTATTTTTAGAAGAGGTGGACTACGGAAACCGAGTTTTGAAGAATTCCCAAAGATCCGGCATAGTCCGAGATATTCGAACCCCTTTTGAAATCCGACGAAAAAACAGGAAATAAACCTAACTACTCCTAATCTATACGTGACCTCAACTCTCGCCCGGTCACGCACATGAAACGTTGGAGCAGCTCAGAAATTCGTCGTCGCTCTGAATTAGGGTTTATAAAAATCGTCGAGTCTTCGCTAGGGTTCCGAGAAATCCAAAAACCCCTAGCACTTAATATTAAATAATTTTGTCATCAATGCCACTAATAAAAATTAGGGCTCAACGATGCTCACAACTGTTCCGTGGCGATTTGCCAGAAGATTTGTTTAAGCCTAAGCCAGTCTATGCAGGTTTCACCCATTTGGTAGGGCTAAAGTGATTACCAGACTAATCTTATGCTAACAAGGGTAATAACAAACAAGGCAGTTATGAATGCTAAACAATTCAAGGGCAGGTATGTATAAGTATTACATGATTAACAATTAGGCAGATTACTAAGCATGCATTTTTAATAATAAACAATATAGTTGGCAGAAAATTGGGTAATGAACATGATATTAGCAATGTTAATCCGCACTATGGAAAGTCGCAATCTCTCCCTAATACGGACAAACATCTAAAGAGTAAGTGTTAACTCGCCTTGCTCAAGTGAGTGGTCCTCGCGGCGTCTCCAAACCTTCTCTCGGGATCGCCTATGTCTAAGCACACATACAATCCAATAATTACTTATTGATGCACGTCAGAAGACATGATGCATGCACGACCTATGCTTTACCCTCGACATCCTTGTATAAGATCGATTAATGATTCTAATTCCCATATGATATGCCATGCATGCTCTAATGCTCTATTAGGTAATAATGTCATTACATAATAGTATAGTTATTCCCCAAAATACTCTTTTGTACGATCGGTCATAATTGGAGTTATGCTTATCGGAGTTATGCTTATCGGAGTTGACATTAACTAGGTGCTCCCAAATATATGGCGTAATCCTAAGTTGTAAATTATATTCAGGCATTTTCTAAAATCAGCACTTATTTTGATTATTAAAGAATACCCTTCTTAATTGTTCATGTTTAGCAAATTAATTCTCTAATGATTACTCTTGGGCAAGCAAGCCATTTATTTAATGTTCTATATCTATCATGGCATTTATCTACCTATTTTATTTTCTTACGATTCTATAGGGTCAGATTAACTATTTAATATGAGTTTATTCTCCCTAAATTTTAGTTTAACCGTTTCCTATATAGGAAATCTACTCATTTAAATGAAACAGTACTATATCTACCTTACAGTGGTTGTTCTCATATTTTTATAAAATCAGGAATAGCATAACCTATTTATTTAAATTTTTCTAGAATTTTTGGTAGCCTCTAGCTATTTTAAATAAATCAATCAATATCACTTTGGGTATTTAATTTATTATGTAAAACAGGGAAAACGGTTAATTTGTTTCGGGCCGAGCCAGCGAGCGGACCGGCCCAGCCACAATTTTGGCCCCATCGCCCACGCCACACACGCCAAGGCCAGCCTTCAAGCGGCGTAAGGCGATTACGGGCGCCAACGCACGTGGCTCGCGTTGCGCCCACGGGCGCTTCCACTTAAACTGCCAGCTGGGGCCAAGCTCCACATGACAGAGACTCAGCGTCACGGTTTAATCCAGTGCGCACAGGAGATATCTGGCTAGTGGGACCCGCACGTTAGCGACTCAATAGACCAGTTACTTCACAAATCTTGGCATGGATCGGACGTCTCGTGGTCGTCGTCTACCTTTGAACGAGTGATGTGGCCGACGTCTTGTTAGCGCTCTGGCATCTACAGCCTCCTTCGGACCCTATGACACCCTCGTCGAGGCCGAAGGCGGTCGGACGCAGCGGCGCGACGGTGGCGGCGGAGCCGAAGGCTCGCCGGAGACGAACACGCCCGCTACGGACCTACATGCTATGGGAATGAACGGGGAGCATGAGGGGAAATCGACGGCACTCACCGAGCTTACAGGTGAGCACGCAAAGGAACGGAGGCGGCTAGCGGCAAGGGTCCTGACGGTGACCGAAACAGGGCGTCATCGCCACGGTCCCTCCGAGCGGCTCCACTGAAATAAATCGAGGCGTCGAGTTAGGGAAGAGGTGAAGATGCTCCAGGCAGAAGGAATTGAGCTACGGCTCACGGAATCGGTGAGGAGAGTTTGGCGCCAGCGTGGAGTGGTTTTGGGGAAAATGGGGAAAAGGGTGCCAGCGGGGTGGCTCTCAGCTTTATAGGCGCTGGGCGATGCTTCTGGCCCGAAGGCGCGCTCGGCGAGGCTAGGGAACGAGCGGCGCGGTGACGGGACACGGCGCTGCAGCGTTGCGATGCAGCGAGGCGCGGTGCGGCGCGCACGCCACGGCGCAGAGATAATGACGGGCGCGGCGTGGCAGAACAGACGCGCGACGTGACTCAGAGCAGAGCAGAGCGGCAGCAATGCAGCGGCAGGGCCACCGGGCTGCGGAAGGGAAGGAGAGAATAGAGAGACAGGGGCCCACATGTCAGCACAATTTCAACCGAATTTTTTGAAAATTTAAGCAAATTTTGAATTAGCCTCAAAATTGGGATGTTACACAAGAACCCCTCTTCCATGTCGCCCTTACCTATGGTCTTTGCGGCTCGTGCTTGTGTCATCGGCCACTTTTAGGTTGATGACACAAAATTGTCCTATGGGGTCCACAGGTCAAGGCGGCATCAAGAAGACCTGACATATAGACTCCACGGAACAACTCGATGTTGTCAACCTTCATGTAGCCACAACAAAGACCTCACCTGGGGGTTGCAGCATGTGCCGCCCTATGTCATCGGCCACACACGAGGCCGATAACACAGATAATTTTCTAGAAAAATATGTTGTAATTTAAAATATCTTAATTTTCACCAGGAAAACCCAATATTCCACACATGTATAGCCCCTGTTCTCTAGAACCATCACAATATGTGTGTGCGCCCGCATATACCACATTCGACATGCGCATACTACATTCACAACCATAATCACATATCACAAACACATTTCCATGTACATTCACATCCACAACATGTCCACATCACAATAGTGCTTACAAAGTTTGCGACAGTTCACATACGGAGGAACGTAACAAGTGTCGGTCGCCTAGCTATAGTTTTGCAAGTTAGCAAAAGGGGCAGACAACATCTCATCGACAAATTCGTCCCTGGTCAATTTTGTTGCACTCTCAGTTGCCTCATCTTCCCCAAGATGAGAAAATATATATATATATAAATATAAATATATATATATATATATATATATATAATGATTTGAACAAAATGCAAAAATAAATGCCACAAAATGCATTACCCTAGGAGCAACCAGTGGTGCAGATAGGAATGGCCACATCCGAGATGACCCTGAAACCATGAATTGGCTGGGAGTGGCAGTTTCTGGTGACGGTGCCCCCGGAGCAGGCTAGAAGAAGAACTGACGACTCACCGGCACTTGCGGCTAGGAGGGTCCAGCGTTTGCTGCTAGGAGTTTGAAGACGCATGCATTGACTGTGAATACGATATGTTTCTATTAGAAATTCAGAACAACAGAGATAAATAAGAATTAAAAAGTTAGGGAAAATACTATGTATGCCACTAAAAAAAAAAGAAAATACCCTGTATGCCACTTGGCCCACATGTCATCCACTCAGACAGTCCTACATATCATACACACAGGATGGCATACAGGGGATTGAAATTTTTTTTAGTGGCACACAGGGAATTGTCCTAAAAATTTACGATGTTATCTACACGTAGTTCATCATCTAGATGTTTTGGTTCTTCATGATTGCTAACCGCCTCGCATCCTCTTTTGCTCAATCTCAATAAATCGTTTCATTGGCCTCTAACTGTTCCCTCTAGGCATAGACGGAAGAAGAGCATGTCTTCCGTCGACGTGCCCTGACCTGGTCCCTGTAGTGATCCTAGGGCACGACGGAGTCCATGAAGCCAAGTCAGTCTTGACTCCTCCCACCAAATTGGCTATGTATTACCATAGGTCGACTTGCATTGTCAACGGGTTGCAGTCGGCACTATGCTTCTCACACATTGCTTCAACGTAGGTATCTTGTAAAAGCAAATAATGGATCAGTGGCAAAAAACACAAGAAGAAATAACGAATATAGCAAGACACTTACAATTCTCTCTTAAGCCGTGCAGCTTTGGTGGTTGTGTGCCATCAGGTTAGACATTGGGCGTGTGTTGGGGGGGGGGGGTCCACATCATAAAACCATCGAGCTTCGGTCTTGTTTCCACCTCCTGCAAATAGATTTTGAATATAACATTGAAAACCAAAATGGCAAAGCTACGATCGTATCGTATGGTTCTTACCATATCCGAGCGAGGTGACCCATGCCTTGTCGCCAAGGTAGGTTACACAAATCTCGGTATTGGTAGCTCTGTTACCCCTGTTTCTTTTGGATAGCTCTATCCATTTTGCGACGCCCACATCTCAAAAAGCTCCCTACAAGCCTCCGGACACTTGTCCATCCAATCAGCATGCCCAGGTAATTAAGTACTCTTTGGCCTTGAAGTACTCCTTGATGATGCACACACGGGTCGGCCCAATCTTCTGATGAAAATGATACTTCGATTTGAGAGATGGTGAACTCATGATCTTGGCTACTAAGTAGCAAGGGCAACGACCGACAATTCCAAAGCCACCAAAATAGACAGTTATCAATCGTGTCAAACACAATTGACCTTAATCCTACTATAAATCAAGAAACTCACAAGAACAAAGTAAAAAGCAATATGAAAATGGTATTGATAACTCACAAATAGGGTTGTGGTTTTGTTCTCGTGTTGGATGGTCTGACACACAAAACAGGAGGAGGGACTCACGCAGTCTACCAAACACAAAAAAAAACTAAAGAACAACATAAGGAGATGGCGGCCATATGTAGAGGGGCAGCCATACTAGGTGCTGCGGCCAGAGAGGCTCCCACCGTTCAAAACCCTAAGATATGTGGACTTTCAGCCAAAAGAAAGGTGACACAACACCTTGAAAGACCGCCCATGATGGTTTTTTGCATATTCATGTCGCTCCTGCGTGAATCTGACCATGCATGTGGATCTATTGAAAAGTGTATTTCTTAAGGATTCCAATGAGTGGTTGCACATCGAAAATGGAGTTCAGGATCCCAAATTAGACTTATTTGAAGTTGGTGTGCTACTAGATGGTTGAGGTGGAGTTATTGGTGTATTGGGGGCGCCAGGTGTCATCTTTGATTCGTTGAGGTGCCTCAAAACTTAAACTTGTGGTGCTGCATCTTTGACGAAGGCTTGAAAGGACGGCCTTGAGGCTTAAGGCCTCCAGGCGTCGGCGATGTCATGGTAGAAAGAGCAATCGTAGCAACAGTTGGAGCGCAAGTGGACATAGGGAAGGAGGGGCAGCGGTCGTATCCATGGTTGGTATGTCATCATTCTCCCTTTTTTGAAATGAAGTCGTCCTCGACTCCCTCTGATGATCCTGGAAAAGCTTTGTGGCAACAGGAGGCGGTGCGACAGATTTTTGCAATGGTTCCATGCTAGCCATGTCATCTTGTGAGATAATTTAGTAGCTAACAAAACTTTACCCTTTAACTTAAGATTATGTTTTTAAATGACTAGGGTTCTGCGATGGGTTGATTCATTAGCCACACTATTATTTTCACTCCCTTATTTTCTCTTGGAGCTTTTTGTACATCAATTTGTCATAATTTTGTAGGACTCATGGGTTCCAAAATGATTTTTTTTTCCTCAAAAAAGAATATATACTGGTTGATCCTACTATGACATATGGCAATATCATATATCCACGGTCTACCTAATAAAAGAGAGCAAGAATCCATGGTACAAGTGAAGTGAAATGCAAGGATGCTACGGTAGCACAAAACTCATGACACCCTTCTATTAAGTGATCATAGATCTCGTTACCTTATGAGTTATGACAAATAGTGTAGCAAAAGATGATTCGATGAAGCTGGTACAATCGATTTGCGCGTAGTCGTACAAAAGTAGTAGTTCACGCCGAGTTGAATGACTCCTCCTCAATGGTCAGCACCGTCCCACGACGCCTTCCTGCCCCATGGCCTCCAACGTCCTCGCTTGGCCTCACGGTGACCTCTACGACGAGCTCCACCTTGGGATTCGTGACCTCGCCAAAAAATTGGATTCAAACGAATGCCTCGGACACATTCAGACTATTACAAAAAAAAATTGGAAATTTCAAAGTGAATCCATTTTCTAATCTATTGTATTCTTTTTTGAGAATACCGCCACTCGGACTCGAACCAAGATGCTTGAGCACTGCTTCCTAAGAGCAGCGTGTCTACCAATTTCACCATGGCGGATAATTTGAAATAATAGGGAACTTAAAAGAATAATAGTTATTTTCTGACAAATCGTCGAGATTGGGAGAGTCCATAGAATTTAGAAACATTAGAATCTTCTTTCGATGTTCTGCCACTCGTTGAAAAACTAACGGATAAGCTTTCCAATGGATCTAGTATCACCCCAAAATTCCTTCTGGATCAACAATAATCAACAAGATCACATCCAGAATCTGTTCGCGAGCTGATTATGTCTCCTTCTTTGGTTCACTTCGACTAGCCCATAAATGTAGCGCCACTACGGCATTTACATGTACAGGGATTGGAAATTCGTCAACACGTGGTGTGCTAGCACCGACGTGCTAACGAAGGAGATGACAACTAGGGTTTGATGGAGAGGGAATCGTCTCATTTTTTAGGTGTCTCCATTGGGTCCCTTTGTATAGCACTCCATAATAGGCCTCTATGTTAAACGCCTAGTAAGATCTCAAACCCATGTCATATGTGGTCCAAAATACCTACATCATATGTGGTTCGCACCATCCATTAGCCCACATTGTATGTGACCCATGATTATTATTAGGCATAATCCCAACATTCTCCCACTTGCACAATTGACAATTATGCATCAATAATTTCCAACCACCTTAAGTGTGTGACCTTTTAGGTTCATGTGCAAGGTGGGGGTGGACTCGGAATAGCCTTTCTAATCTACAAATCAACAGTTATACTTAGCAGTACATATTAACCCCCGAGTGCACAGAATGAACACATCGGTTGAACCTTGATACACAACAATATACCGGTCCTTTTATCGCATGATACCACTCAAGCTCAAGACAAGATATGTGCCACCCATGTGATAGCTCGACCATTTCACTCATCAATGTAATGGATATATAGAGATAATGTGATTCTCTAATCACATTGGCATGACCATACACTTTCCTTATCCATCCACACCAAGGGGTCTAGAGGTGTCTCTCCCATTATCGAGGAGGGGCAAATCCCTTCTTGACCAAACACAACCCTACGCCATGTTTCATGGCATACCCAGTAGTTACCTTTATAACCACCTATTACGGTGTAGCACTTGAAAATACCAAAGAGTATGATTCCACATGTTAGGACTTTTCACGACGATCTCAGGTCTAAGTACCGTATAGATGTACCAGACGAGACTACAATCTGATATCACTTTTAAGATAACAATCTCAGAAGTGTCTCACAGTGAATTTGTCCAATCATCCTTGTTCTATAATAAGTGTCCACACTGTTGATTTGATATCTCCATATTTACGATCCAATAACATGATCATCAATCAATACTTGTGCTAAGCTTGAAATCATAATTGTTCAGGTTATGACATAATATCAAGGACCAATTTATACTAACAGCATATAGTAACACATGTAGTAAAAGAGTTCCAAGAACAAGTCGTACATGTTGATCGATAACGATGATGTTACTCAAGGAATTAGGACAACATATTATCCATCATAAACCATCTAGAAGTGATACAGTCATTTACAAGACTGCCTGATTGACTAATCACTCATTTTTTTACTTGCATTAGAGTCTACTAACTTGATATCCCATATCCAACTCCCATTGGCGACTTTCATAAAGGTTGTGGTAATATTTGTCTAGAATACAACGGTCAAACGACACATGTACCAATTTGATCTGCTTGGCCGACGAAATTAATTGAAAATTTTTTGGAATCCTCCCTGGTGGGTGGAGGTCGAAGTAATTTAACCGACCAGCTACGAACCGATGAAATTGTTGTTGAAGATTCGTTGGCTTTCCAAGAACGACGAAATTATTTAAGCCGACGAAAAAACATCATTCTGTTGCAGTGATGTCGGCACCCGATTTACAAGATCGGATTCCACCTGCGTAAAGACGTACTAGTCCCAAGGATCATGGCTAGTACACACAGTTATACAGAAACGGTACAGTACCAACGTTCTGATTATTACATAGAGGGGAACTTAGTCCAATACATTACACAAATAACGGCTCGTAGGCCGCAATATAGAGTACACAACGATACAAGCCTATTACAACATCTAGAAATTTATTTATTTCACAGGCACGAGGGCTGTAGGAACACACAACCCTACTCTTCGTAGTCTTCATCGGAGAACGCCTCCTAATCGTAATCAGGGTCCTCATCCTCGAACGGCGGGCCGTAGTCGGACGGACCAGCTGTTGAAATTTTGAAAAGGGAGAGGGGAAAAACGAGGGTGAGTACAAATTGTACTCGCAAGTCGGAAATGATGCAGATCTGGTTCGGTACAAGGAGGGCTTAGGATATTTTGTAGAAAAACATTTATTGGCCTAGTTTTGGCAAAGCATTTTGGAAAC
Organism: Raddia guianensis; assembly: GCA_036346415.1. Lineage (NCBI taxonomy): Eukaryota > Viridiplantae > Streptophyta > Magnoliopsida > Poales > Poaceae > Raddia > Raddia guianensis. Next base: position 21,121,659 of record CM070534.1, on the reverse strand, counting down.
ATTGAACCATAATATTTTCCTTTTTGGGCTCTTCTCAAATTACTCTCGCCACTTGGCCTCAGTGCCATAGCGAGATCAAAATCCTTTCGCATTTCTTTTCTCAAAACGGCTAGGTCCATTCCGCGCGAACAATTTCCGGTAGGCCGACTCCCAATCCGGAATGTAGTCGGTGGCGCCTAACTCAAACGAAAACTTTCTCAAATTCCTTTACTCATCTCAAATCCTTCGTTTAAAACCCTTTTCTAAAAATGGTTTTAAAAAAAAGAAGAACACCATATGAACAATCCCTTCGTACGCTCGTAAGCGCGAGCACGGCTATCATGATAGTTTTAACTCCGCAGAGTGGGTACGCTTTACCCTCAAGAGGCTACGCACCAGAAGTGTTTCGCCACAACACCGCTAACCACAAGGGCTAACGATCGGGCCCGTCCTATAACGAGGCCCGAGGTCGTACTATTATGGCTTAGTTCTTAGGATCATAGGATGAACAGTCCTTAGACTAGGGGAGAGACGATATTTAATTTTAGCCCAGTTTTCTCAAAACGGTGCCGCACTGCACCAACCGACGAAAATATCTCCCCTTAGTCGGAAGAATTTTTGGGGTAAGAGGAAAATTGTTTTCCTAACGGCATCACCCTTGATTCACTATCTTTAAATCATACTTTTTCCAAACATTTCTCAACATCAATCATTTCACTCAAATGATGATAATATTTCGCATAAGAGGTTTTTAAGCATTTTGTCCTACCATAGTAGAGTAATATAAGCAAGTTCATTCTTTAACCCAAAGTTTTAATTTTAACATCATTCCTACCTTTTTCTACTAGGTCATGATAACTAGGTCTACCAAATACGTTGATTACCATTTTAAACTAGCATGCACATTTTCAGATCTAATAAACATTTTCTAAACAAATGAAAATGGCTCCACGACATGATCGAAGGGGGACTTGCCTTGATCGGTTCCGGGGAAAACGAAGGGGATGTCGTCGATCGGGTCTTCGGGACCTTGACCTCCTAATCGCGCAAATATGCAATCACAGCAGTACACCATCCATAAATACCATTTTGATGCATTTTTATTTGTGAAAATGCAATAAAGTCATTTATGCCCACATGAAATGATGCACCTTAAGCTATTTATTCAACTAATAAAAGCATACTACAAGAATGGCATGACCATTAATATTTTCTAAAGTCCAGAAACAATTAAAATATTTTTATAAGTTTTTACAGAATTTTTACAGTCCAAATGCTATTTCTTAATGCTTATTTTTCACTGTTGCTGAAATTGAAAAGAAAACAAACATCTTCCCCAGCCAACGGGCCGATTGACACCGCGGCCCAGACCGCAGCGGGGGCTCGCGCGGGCGCTTCCGGGAGAAAGGCACCGCGCCACTGGTCGGTGGGGTCCATGGGGCCCCACAGGTCAGCGACGCGTGCAAAGGATTGGGTGGCGGCGGCGAGCGGTGCGGCGACGGCGAGCGATGAGGTGGCGACGATGCAACCATCTACAGCTAGCGAGTTGGCCCAGAATGCGAAGGGAGGCGAGGCAAACACGATGGTGGTCCCGGCAGCGCCGGAGACGCACGGAGGCGGCGGCGCTACAGGGCACGGCGGCGGAGTCTCACGGTATCCGCGCACCGGCGAAAAATGGGACCAAAATTCAATTCCCTCGGCCGGAAGCAACAATGGAGTGAGGCGAAACGTTCGGCGAGCTCACCGGAGCGGGAAGGATGGCCAGGCGGTGCAGCGACGACGGCGTGGTCGCTGGCTCTGGTGACGGCAACCCCCCGAACGGACCGACGGCTCCACTCCCCGGGCGTGCTCGCGGCTTGGCAACCTGCGATCGGCCGAAGGTGAGGAACGGTTCACATCCGTGAGAAGAGAAGGAAACAGGGCGGCGGGTCACCGGACTTTGGGAACAAGCTGGAGGCAGCAGCGCCCGGGAAGGACTCAAGGAGGAGCAGTACTCTGATTTATAGGCGCACGGCTAACGGCAGGGTGGCGAGGAATTAATGCGGCGCGAGGTTGGTCGGCGGCCTCCGGCGCGAGCTTCCGGGCGGTGGCGTGTCGGAGGGGACGGGGATAAGCGACGGCGTCCCATCTCCGGCTAAACCGCGACGGGACAGGAGGCGCGGAGTGAGGGGGTCAACGAGAAACAGGAGGGGGAAGTGACGGTAGAGAGACAAGGGTTCGCGTGCGTGTCGCTGGCAAAATAGTAATGTTGAAAAAATTATACGATTTTTTTGGCAGGTAAAACAAAGTATTCCGCTAAACAAAATCAAACTATTTCATAAAGGTAAAGTATATGTTTTAATGCATAAATCAGTTGTTTGTGTCAATAGGTAAATTTTATCGAATAGAACTCAATGTTAAAAAAGGCAAAAATTATGTTTCAATAAATCGAAAACAGGTAAAACCAAATGTTTCACCAAGTAGAACCAAATATTTCAGAAGAGAAAAACACTTGTTTCAATAGAGAAAAACATAAATGTTTTGGTAACTATTAAAGGATGTTTCAATAGATAGAATCAAATGTTTTGAAAGAGTAAAACACATGTTTTAACAGAGCAAAAAAACATAATTATTCCCTCCTTTCTTATGCAAGATACGTAATTTGAATGATGTTGTTTAGAAATTTAAGGCGTGTATACGAATTTATTGCCGTTTTTTCTTGCCTACTCTTATTTATTGCATAATTCCTTGTCATGCATTAATGAATAACTCTTTCACGTTATGTTCTCTCGTATCTTCAAGGCATTTACAACATGGATAGCACGGTCTTGCCTTAGCCTTTTAATTTCACAACTTTTAAATCTACGTAACACTTCAACATACATTTTACATAAAAAAAAGGGCAAGTATTTCACTTTTACGCATGTATTATTTGCACCGCCCTTGAAAAGGGTCATATGATCATATTTTACATATATACTCCCTCCTTTTTTTTTGTTTGACGTATTTGACCATTCATCTTATTCAAAAATTTAGTGCAAAAATATAAAAAAAATAAGACATACTTAAAATACCTCTGACGGCGTGTTCTCCGCTCAACCACTGCGGATCACACCCCTGATCAGATTTTTAGTCTGCTAGCCAACTCGATCAAGCTCGTTTCGATTTGAGCGTCGGGCACAACGAGGAGCGACTCGCAGATTTACCCAGGTTCGGACCCCCTCGCGGGTAATAGTCCTACTCCTACTGAGTCTTAGCTCTTTTCGATTGTGGTTGAAAGGGAATGTGTTTCTGTGGTGCTTGTGAAGCTGCGTGTGTTGGAACCTCCTTTTGCTTGTCCCTCCCCTTTATACAAGCTTGAACCGACGGAGAGAGCCGAGGAGGGTAGGCGATCTGATACTCTCTGAGATTCGACAAGACACGACGAAGAGAGCGAAAATGTGCTGCGCTTACGCCATGCATGGGCGCTCGCCTCGCGCAGGCATAAGTGGCCTCGACCAGCTGATCATCTACCGGTGAGTCTGCGGGGGGGGCCTCGCTCCTTTTTCGACGCGGACGGCCATCTCAAGCAAACCTTCTCTCTGCCGGTCAATTCTTCGCACAGAATGATGAAACCTTCAGACTGCGAGGGTCATCAGAAGCGGTAATCATTTCTTCATTGTCTATCCGCGGGTGATGTCGCATTAAATCGCTCGTCCTTCGCAGTTAGGGGAGCCTTCGTCCTAAAGACTCATTCGCAGCGTTCCGCCGCGCGGGCCCCACTTTGACGCGTGGGGCCCTCGCCTGGTCTTCGAGAGGGGCTCACGACGCACCGCCCCTGGCCTTGCTGGGGCCTCGCGTGGTTTTCGAGAGGGGCTCGCCCACGCTCCGCTTTGGCGCGCTGGGGCCTCGCCTGGTCTTCGAGGGGCTCGCCCGCGCACCGCTGGCGCGTGGGGCCCTCTGGCCTCTGGCCTCTGAGGGCTCGCCCACGCCGCTGGGCCCGATCGCCCGCGACAGCGTGGGGCCCTCACTGCCTCTGAGGGGCTCGCGACGCCTGGGCCTGGACGCCCACTGACGCGTGGGGCCCTCTGGCCTTCGAGGGCTCGCCCACGCGCTGGGCCTGATCGCCCGCTGACGCGTGGGGCCCTCCGGCCTCTGAGGGGCTCGCCATGGCCTGGGGCTGATCGCCCCACCGACGCGTGGGGCCTCTTGGCTTTTCCAAGATTACTCTTCATACCCGGTATTTATTACATCGACAAGAGCCGGGTCCACCACCGCGCGTCGACGCTGATTCTCCATCTACACACGATCTTCCTTGGGAACTACGCCGCCGGGAAACCAAAGCGCGGGGGCAATGATGGCGCGCGCGCTGGCGGAATCAAACCGTCGTGCGCGCCCCACGCCTATAAATACTTCTCTCGGCGTTGCGGCTAATCCTTCCGCACGCTAAGTCTTCACAAGCGCCAATTGCCTCCTTCGCCGCCACCACGAGCCTTCTTTTTTTCGCCAACTTCTCCACCGCTTCAATGGCGCCCAAACGCAACAAGGATCGCCGTGGTAGCGCCATCACCTGGGCGAGTTTTCCCACCTCCGCCACGACGAAGACGCAGCGAGGCGGCTTCAAGTGTTCGGCCGCCAACCGCCGCCGGTTCCGCCACGCACCATGGCGCCGAAACCCTCGCGACGGGAGATTATCACCTTCGTTCAGGCGGCGTTGGCGGGCTCATCCCGCCGTACTCTGAATTTTTCTTGGGGTGCTCGCTTTCACGAGATTCAGCGGTGCACCTTCCCCAACTCCATCATTGCGCTGGCCATCTTCGCCCACCTCTGCGAGATGTTCGTGGGGCGATGCCAAGCCTCCCTCTGGCGCCGGCTCTTCGTCGCGACGCGAGGCCGCACCGAAGCGGGCCATCGGAGCTGCTACTTCACGCCCATGGCCGCCGCCTTCATCCCTGTCGCGTCCAAGTCCAACTGAAAGGACTGGCATCGACAATGGCTGTACGTGGAGGACTCCAGCGGCTGCGACGATCTTTCTCCTCCCGAGGGTCCCGCGGAGCCCACCGCCAACTGGGGGACTACGCCCGACGACTCAGCGGAGCTGGAGTTGATGCTGGCGCGCATCGCCGATCTTCGCCGCCGCGGGCTCACCGGAACCCACGTCGCAACGGATTTTTTGCGGCGCCGACTCTGCCCGCTCCGCATGAGGACTCGCCCCGCCTGGATGTACTATGGCGACAACGATGGAGTCCGCGTCGCCCCCGGCGGTGAGTGCTCCTTTTGTCTTTTGGGTCTCCTGTCTTTCTTGGAATCTTTTTGCTTGCCAACCTTACGGCTTCCTTTCTTGCTCGCCACCGCAGGAACGTCTTGGACGGCGTGCTCGGGGTGGTGGCGGGACTATCGCCTCGCCAACCAGCGACACTTCGCTGCCTGCAGACATCCTCCCCCTCTGCGACTGGGATCCACGGGAGCGCAACCAACACTTGCGTGCGCTGCCCCCATGGAGGTCTCTGGTCCTGCGGTCCAAGTGGCACGGCGGCCACTACAGATCCGCGATCCGCCTTCGGCGACCGCCCAAGCTTCCGCGGCCGCCACTACCTCTGCCGTGGCAGCCAACTCCGACCGTGCTTCCGGGAAGCGCCGCCTTATCCTCGCCGTGGACGACGACGAAGAAGAGGGAGAGACGAGCCCAAAGAGGGCTCGCCCCTCCGATCCTGAGCTTCCGCCGCCACCGCCGGCCGCCTCCAGCGGGGGCCCTGCTGCTACCGCCGCCGCTCCGCCACCGGGCGAGAGCGCGGCGACTCTTCAGGAACTGGCGCCGCCTGCGCCAGTTTCTTCCGCTCCTTCTACGCCGACGCTTCTGCTGGCGCTTGCCGACACGCCGGCCTCGCATTGCCATTGGTGCTTTCTGTGCGGCACCACTCGCGCCAGCGCCTGCTTCGACGGCGGTGACCGCGACCGCGCCACCACCGCCTCCGCAATCAAGCGGCTTGGCGTTCCCCCCTTCAGCTTTCGCTTTCAGGGCGCGCCACTTCAGGTTGGCTTTCCCTGCGCTTATGCACATTTCGCATTAGGGTTAGTATGCTACACGTTTTTGCATACCTGAACCCTGTTTGTCCTTCTTGGAACAGGGCGGACGCTGGGGCATCGAGCTCCGCTCCGCGCGACTTGCCATTTCACCGTCTCGCCGCTCTTCGACGGGGGCGCTTCGCGGCGGCGGAGAGTTCGCCGGCGCGCGGCGGAGAACCCTCAGCCACCGCGCTCACGGCGCCGCCGCCATCTCACCGTGACCGCCGACGAGGGCGCCTTCGAGGCGCCGCACCTCTCCGCACTGGGCAACGCGGGAGGAAGCCCTTGCTTTGGCGGAGCGATCCGCTGGCGAGCTGCGGCGGGCCCTTGGCCAAGAAACCGCCGCGAAGGAGGCGATGACTCGCGAGGCTGCGGCAGCACTGCCTCGGCCGCCAAGCAAATCGAAGACCTCCGCCTAGAACACTTCGAGTGCCTCCGAGCCCTCGCCAACATGCTGCGCACCGCCTACCACGGTTTCGGACGCTTCGCTTCCACTGGCGTTATTTTGTATTCTCATTGGAGGAGACGGTTGCGAAGAAGCTGTTGGCGCCGTGGGGACGAGCGCGCCAAGCCTGCGCGATCTTCCGGTGGCGATGCGGACGCGGGGGATCGAAGACGGTCGCCAAGGCGCTCTCGAAGCGGCGCGGTTCATCTTGGGCAACTGTCTTGCTCTAGACGCCGCGTTTGATCTCGACGCCGCCACCGGGGAGCCTTCGCGCCAGCTGGACCGGATTGAGCAGGCGCGGGTTGACACCGCCACGCCGCAGATCCATGATGGCGGCGCCGCTCCAGCGGAAGACGAAGACGAGGAGGAGTAGCGAAACTCCCCTGTCTATTTTGCCTTGTAAATGTTGCCTATCAATGCAAACAAACTTTTGCTCTTTTGTTGTGAGTCTCACTTGAACTTCGCACAATTCTAACTTGCGAAATTGAACTGGGGCACCCGACTGCCAAAGGCTTTACACTGAACGTTCTGCCGCAAGTGAGCGCTGTTTCCTTAGGCATCTGGTTACTTCAACCCTTATGGCCTCTCGCAACCCGACTTAAACATTACGTGGCGGCGCTTAGCTTCGGAAGTGGTCTAGTCGCGGTGCATTGTTGGCGCATTGCCTGACCGAGCCGACACACCGGGCTAGAACCATATTCATCGCTTTGCCTCGCACCAACGTAAGTTATAAGCGTTTGCCTTTGCAACTAAGGGCCATCGCCATAAGTACTTTCGCTACCGACTTTCGGCGGAATGCTTTCTAATGACCTTTTAAGGCTAAGCACCGATCGCTAAGAAGTTTTAGATGAACATTCGCATTGAAAGTGCGCTTTTTCCTCAGGCATCTGGTTACTTCAACCCTTATGGCCTCTTTGCGAACCGACCCTAGACGTCGCGTGGCGAGCGCTTAGCTTTCGGAAGTGGTCTAGTCGCTGGTGCCGCTGTTGGCGCATTGCCTAGACCGAGCCGACACACCAGGCTAGAACCCGCCTTCCGTCCGCTTCGCCTCGTCCAACCGCAAGTCGTAGGCGTTCGTCCTTGCAACTAAGGGGCCATCTGCCTTAAGTACTTTTTCGCTACCAGCTTTCAACAGAATGCTTTCTAACAGACTTGAGGTGAAAAAAGAAACAGATGCCCACAAGGAGACATAACTTATCTCTTATTGAAGATGGCTTTATACAATGCGCCCGAGGCGCGGCGGTAAGGAAGAAGACCTCGCCGCTCGGCTCCAAAGGAAGGCAAAAAAACTTCTTGGTCGGGCCACTCTGCGGAAACCCTCTTGCTGGTCAAGATCTGATTTCTCAAGATTCGACAAGACACGACAGAAAAGACGAAAGCGTGCGCTTGCCCACGCGCGGCAGCTCGCCTCGCGATGCCGCCAAGTGGCCTCGACCCGCATACGATCACACGGTGAGTCTGCTGGTGGGGCTCGCTGCCTTCCTTCCGACGCGGGCGGCCATCTCAAGCAAACCTTCTCTCTGCTGTTCAATTCTTCTGCGCCGAAGCGATACCTTCAGACTGCAGGGTCATCAGAAGCGGTAATCATTTCTTGTTGTCTATCCGCGCGTGATGTCGCATGACAATGCGCTCGTCCTTCGCAGCAGGAGAGCCTTCGTTCAAGACTCCTTCGCGCGTTTCTGCCGCTGGGCCCCCCCGACGCGTGGGACCCTCGCTGGTCTTCGAGGGGCTCGCCCACGCACCCGTCTGGCGCGGGGCCCTCGCTGGTCTTGAGAGGGCTCGCCCACGCACCAAATCTGGCGCGTGGGGCCCCTCCCAGCCTCTTGAGGGCTCGCCCACGCCTGGGCCTGATCGCCCGCCTGACGCGTGGGGCCCTCCGGCCTCTGAGGGGCTCGCCCACGCGCTGGGGCCTGATCGCCCGCCTGACGCGTGGGGCCCTCTGGCCTCTGAGGGAGCACTCGGCGCTTGCTGGCGTGGGGCCCTCCCGGCCTTCGAGGGGCTCGTCCCAGCGTTGGGGCTGATCGCCACCGACGCGTGGGGCCCTCCTGGCCTCCTGAGGGGCTCGCCCACGCGCTGGGGCCTGATCGCCCGCCTGACGCGTGGGGCCCTCTTGGCTTCTCCAGTACTCTTCATATCCCGGTATTTATTACACCGACAACCTCTATTGATAAAACAAATCACAACAAAATAAATGATATCTACAAAAATAATTTGAATAAGACGAATGATTAAAGATGTATAAAAAAGCCAAAGACGTCAAACACACAAAAAAAAAGAGAGAGAGGTAGTATATAGTATAGAACCGAGTACACACGGTGTGAACCAAGTATTGCAGATGCAGGAGCTCTCCCAGGGGCACCAGTCCGATGCATATTGAGTTGAGCGGCCGTACCACCAGCGGCGGCCACCACCACCACCAACCTCGCGTAAATGCAGTACTCCTAGACCTCCGGTGAACGTCCATTAAAACCGACTAGAGCTGGTACGTCCTCCCTGCCTGGCCTACACCGACTCCGATCCAGTGCTCGACCAGTACCCAACCCAACCCAACTCATCCATCCATCTGCAGATCTGCTTAGCTCCTCCCGCCGCCTCCATCCCGTTCATCTTCCTCCGGCCTTCTTCCCCTGCGACGACGACGACGCGGCCGCCTTCCTCGCTCCTGATCCCTTCCATCGCGCGAGCTAGCTAGGTCGGCATGGAGGTAGAATACCATGAGGTATCTTCTTGATCTTCTGCAGCTTGCCTGCGCATTGCATTGCTCAGTCGCTAGTTCGGTAGTTCCTCGTCCTCGGTCCTCCTCGTCTCTTTCTTCCTTCTTTCTGTAATTTCTGTTACCAACTGGTTCTCTCTCTATATATATGTATGTTTTTTTCTTGCCATTAATTGATTCGTTGGGATCGTTGATCAGGAGTACGTGAGGAGCTTGAGAGGGGTGCAGCTCTTCACCTGCGGGTGGCTGCCCGTCGCCACATCACCCAAGGCGCTCGTCTTTCTTTGCCATGGTACGAATACGATGCCCACGAGCAATCTGATTTTGTTTAGGGAAGCAGTCTGCTGATTTTGAATAGATTAGTATGCTTGGATATCAGCTCGCGCGCACTAGCTGCATTAGGCAAAACAGGAATGAACGAACTAGCTTGTTTTTGGAAGCAGCAATAAACGAACTTGTTTTTGGCTTCAACTCTCGCCCTCTCTCAAGCGTTTTTTTTTCCCTGATTTTCAGGGTACGGCATGGAATGCAGCGTCTTCATGAGAGGTATGGCCTAATGCCTGGCACTTGTTAATCTAGTGTTTTTTTTTTATAAAAACAAATCGTCTCGACATCAGCGGCTGATAGTTATTTTCTATAGCATAGAAGACATATATATAAAAAGATTCATTAGAAGCATCTAGGTATGCAAAAAAATCAAGTGAGACTTCTTTAAAAATCAGTTGCCGATAATTAACAAAAGTGAAGAAAACTATTTTCTTCTTCTTTTGGTCGTAAAATTATTTTTTCCCCCGGCTGCTTCTTTACTTGGGCACACGCCCAGGTTTACAACTTACACCAAGAAAACCTACACAAGTTTCACGAGCTCCCTTTCGCTCTGTTTATTTCTACAGGCATTGATGGGTACACATGCCTGTACCAGCAATTTCCCAGAGCTCGATCTGTACAGTTACAGATTCAATATTCATAGGCGATAATAACAAATTTCACCCGGCCTCTGCCCACCGGTGCATGGTTGGCTAGTACTTGAAGCCACCGATCCACACCATGCAGTACAGATATTATATCATCCAAATTAACTACATACATAGCTAAGTCCATTACCATCCAAACATAGGATCCTCCCCAAAAGTACACAATACACCCAATAACTTGCAGTTATAACATACTACCACTATCATAGAGAGTACATTTATGTGTGGTCATTCAATTCTGCTAGCTTAGCTTTTGGCTAACTGTTGTTAGTCCTATAGAGAGCAGACACACTTACGTTAACTTCATGGCTTGGCGCCATCGAGGATATGCATAAACTGGCCATAGCTCTCTTCCGTTTGCTAGATTAAGTTCAAGGAACCTTTCCCTGGTCCGTGCATTCTCTGGTAGTACCATGAACCTGTCACCGGGGATTTCTTTGGCGAAATTTCGCTGAAATTTAGTAAAATCTGTTAATTTCAGCATAGAAACATACCATAAGTCACCTTTCGATTTTTAAAAATTGAACACATTTTACAATACTTGATATTGACATACACTCCCTCTGTTTCTCTATGTTTGTCCATAACATACTATGCGCATTGAACAAGAAAATAGTAGTTTTAAGAAAAACAATGTATAAAGACCATCGTACCTTTATTTAATAGGAGTTTTTTAACACGCACCCCGATTGCTTTTAACCATTGATCTAATCTGATTCAATGGTGTTTATGAGATCTCAACTCTAGGGGGTTGAGACCACGTTTTCTTTGACTTTCTGATAACTTTTTCTATTTTCGATGGCTTAGTCCCGATGTGCAAAGGTGTGAATGCACGACCATGCGTTGTAGCTGCCTGCTTTGCGAAAAGAAGGCTGCCACATACTCTCGCGGCGCCCTCGTCGACGCCCGCTGCCGTTAGACGGCCATTCCTATGTCTTTATCGGCAACTGGACTGGTCAACAATTACACAGCCGTGGCCGCCGTGGGACGCGCAGTGGTGGTGGGGGCCGAGGACGCATGGCGTCGCAGGGCGACGAGCATGCGGCAGCGACAGCGGGGGGCGAAGGGACGCGCAACGGCGGTGGTGGCTAGGGATGTGTGGCGTCGTCGAGCGATGAGCACGCGGCCGCGTGCAGACGTGCAGTGGCTGTGATGGAGACGGGGGAAGCATGGCGTCACCGGGCGACGAACGAACGGTCGCGTGTGGCGGCGAGCGTGAGGCAGCAGTGGCCGAAGACGCGCAACGGCTGTGTTTGTTGGGGACGCATGGAGGCGTCGGCGGCGAAAGTCTTGGTTGCCGGGGACCCGCGAGCGGTTGGGGCGGGACGCATGGCGGGCGGGCGGCAGCGACGGTCGCGTGGGGACGCGCAGCTACGGTGGTGGCCAGGGACGCATGGCGGCTCCGGGCAACGAGCGCACGGTCGTTGGTGGCCGGGGATGCATGGTGTCGCCAAGCAGCGGCGGTGGAGGTGGGGACGCATGGCGTCGCCGGGCCACGAACGCAATGGCCGGAGACATGCAGTAGTTGGTTGACGAGCGCAGAGGCACTGAGGACGCGTAACAGCGGTCGTCGGCGAGCGCGCATCATATCATCTTACGGACCCATATAAACTATACGATGGACGATGCACAGTTAACAATGTTGTCACCCCTATGGGGTTGAGAGGGAGTACACTAGAGGCCCTCTAATAGCTATTTAATATTATGTTACAACTACTTTTCTTCTTGATAAGTATTTAATTGAAGGGTAAAGAGTGGAAACATCGTAATAACTACACTCGTGGTATTCTAAATGGACAAATATTGTGAAACGTATTTTTTCGAGGTCATGGACAAATTAGTGAAATGGAGGGAGTAAAAAAGATGTAATATCTTTTCTTTATAAGACTCATGATAGCTTGGTGTGTAGTTCACAATGAATTAATTAAACATGAGAAGTATACCGAAATTATGCAAAATCTTGGACCATAATTTTGGGTTTACCGAAATTTAAATCTCTGAATGTCACTCCCAAATTTAATATTATAGTGAAAGGGGTAAATTGCATCTATACTTCATGGTTTTGCGTTCTTGATTACATCCAAAATCCCCAAAATCGGAATTTAGGTTGTAAATTGTTTCAAACCATGTTCAAGACTGATTTTGAACTGTCCTTTTTCCCTTTAAATCCTTGGGGAAAAAATTTCAACCTAAGGTTCAAATTCTGTGGGATTTTAATTTTGAATGTAAATTCAAAATCACGAAGGTTTCTATGGCACCCATTTGAACCGGTGAAAACCAGTTTCGGACGTGATATATATAGAGCAGACATACAACAGCTCTGCGTATCTAAAACCACCTAAATGTGATGTTTCTGAAGATTTTAGGCAACATCAAATACTACGGATCCAATCTACTCGCTTAGAAAGAACTAATTATTGGCCTTAACAAGGGAGTGCATGGATAGCAAGGAACACGGATGCCAGTGGCGCTGTGTGTCGCCTGAAAGGTTGGCGAAATCGAAGGCAGTGGTCGCTGGGGATTTAGTGGCGCATTTAAAAGGCGCCCCGAGTAGGTCCCGTCCCGATTCAAGGCACCCGTCCCCAATTATCTTAATTTTTCCTGACTCGATCGCCTTGGCCCTCTTTCGGTGATCACTCATCGCCGGCGACCCCTGTTGCGTCTTCCGCGCCCGGCTCATCGTTAACAGTGGCTTAGGCGATGTGACACTGGTCAGCGGATGCTTAGTCTGAACACGCATGGCTATAGAACTGAATTCATCACCTGGTCTTATGTTCTTGGCCTTTTTTCTGTTTGCTTTCCCTTCGGCATAACCCTCGCTAAATCGAAGAGCTAGGGGCTTTGGTTTTTTTTTTCTTATTTCCGCTAATCATCGGACTACTGATTTTTAGATAAAATCTCAGTTAATTTTCTCACATACCTAAATACTTTTATTGGATCTTTTATATGCCCTACGAAGATGTCTGATCTGCAGCTTAAAAAAATAGACTGAGAGGTAAATCGCCTCATGTCAAACCGGTCCCTTTACTTTTTGTTATATCACGAAGTTACCTCCTAATGCTGTTAAAAATAGCATAAACGAAACGGGTCATTTTAAAATGTATATTCAAAAGCTTCTCATCTTATCATCTACCGGCTAGTGCAACTTATTTATTTATCTCGTCCACTCCAAACTAACTTTATATTAAGTGCACACCACATTCTCACTCAAAGTTTTTGAAGCCTAGTACACGAGCAAATAATCCAGGTCAACTAAAAAGAGCACGAAGGCTCCGAGGTTTATGTATGTTTAACCGGCAGATATAGATATATATAATACTCCCTTCGTTTTTCATTTGATGCCTTTGGCTTTTCGACACACTTTTAACCATTCGCCTTATTTAAAAATTTAGTGCAAACATTAAAAAAAAATATGTAATCCATGTTTAAAGTATCTTTAATGATAATGTCAAATAAAAAAGAAAGGGAGCAGTTGGCTCACCAGCGTCGGCCTGCGGCGTCAAGCCTCCATGCATGAACCACTGTTCCCAAGTCAGCCTCGCCTCACCCCTTGCCCCTTGGGTGGACGGTGGTTGCCGGTGACCACCACCACCAACACCAAGCCACAACAACCTACGCGATTGAGGAGGATCGCTTCTTCCAAGATGCTGATCACCCAGAAACCTACGCCAACTCGCACCGATCACCGATCCTCGTTGCCTTTCAACCCGGGTCCCTTTCGGGACAAGTGATCGGTTTCTGCAGGTGGTCGAGCTGAGCTTCCCCTACCAACTGAAACCGATGGTCGCCGCCGGCCATTACCGGCCGCCGCTCTGCACTGCAGGTCCACGGTGTTTCTGTATGCCGCGTCCATTAATTCCGTGGGAGTGTGTGCGAGTGTGTGATGCGGCTGCACCCGCAGCTCGCCATTAACGAGAGCCTAACCGCTCGCTTGTCCCCGGCGAGCAACTTGGCCACCGGTGTCGCCGTAGACGCTGCTAAATGTGCAGCCCATTCCTACTTGCTCCGTACGTACCGAAAATGCAGTTGGAATGTAGGTGCATTTTTTTTTTTAAAAAAAAAGGACAGAGAAGATAAAGTTACGGTTTTCCTTCTAAATTTTTAGGGAAGATTCATACGCAGTTGTCAGCTAGAGAGGAAGCACAAAGCGGCATGGTGAGAGTAGTAGTAGAAGCGGATCTAGCGCAGGAGTTCACTGGTGAGCTCTAGCATCTAGGAGGCCTAACCAGAGCTTAGGAAGTCGAGATCCGCCACGAGAAAAACCGGAGCTAGATCGAGGTGACACGCTGACTCTAGAAAAAACAATATACAGGCTGCACTGTCGGCACAGGCATTTCCTGTGTCTATCATGCAGGCTAGAAGCCTGGGAGTAGTATTCCTCTTTTTTTTCTTGATGATTTGGTAGAAATTTCGGTGCTATGCGATGTCGTTGGTGATATGTTCAGGTGCTGTCTTTCTTACCCGTCACTAGCAAGCCAAGCATTCGAGAATAATGGATTGACCGACGCTAGTTGTTACAACATCCCCTATGTCAACATATAAAGTTAGATGATCAGGCACCGTTAACACATTCTTTTTACTATTCATCTATATTTTTATCTCCTCTATATTATTTACTACAGTATTGGATCGATCTAACTTAGATCGGCGATGGACATACCCTCAATCTACAGTCCCTTGTCTTGATTTGATCATTCGACGGATGAACGAATGAACATATATACTAACTAGCATGATGACCCGCGCATTTGCGCGGCTAGATTACGTAGTTTGTATGTAGATTTGGAGCCATCTATTTAAAGTTACTAAAACTATATTTGAAATCTACGCCTTAATTGTATAAAATTATATTTTTTTACTTAGATAATACAAAAACTTTCAATTTCCAACTTTTCCTTGATTAGATGCAGAATAACAAAGTATGCACATGCATCTGTAAATTTATGTTTTCTTATTGTAGTCTCCATTGAATGCTATAAAACTTCTAATCATGAAGCGTTTTGATTTGCACCATTGTAAGTTGTCTCCATCTAATACTTTTGGTCATCAATAATAGATGTCTCCTTAGTCTTCTGATATATGCAACAATGTGTCCATCCAAGTTAGTCATCTACTATTCGGGTTTCTAATCATGTAGTGTTTTGATTTTCATAATTGCATAACTATGCCTTATTTTGATCTACAGCAGCAAGTAGATGTCTCCTTCTAAATTTTTAGTATGCAACAATCAGACCGTCGACAACTCCTTGCCATCAACGATTTTCCTACCATTTGAATTGTAATTTTCAAACGCTTTGATATGTATGCAACATGTAGATGTTTGCTTTGCAGGCTTTTGAATGATATCTTCTCCTCATGCCTCTCTCTAGGTTCTAATTTCCATGATATTTTGATTTGTAGCCATGCGTAGTCATTTTCTTTACAGCGTGCCTAATGTTTTCTCCTCGTGACCTTAGATTCATCTACTCTCTCTATATTTTAATATTAAAATCATTTCAATTAGGAGTAGCACATAGACATCGCCTTCTAGAATTTTGACCTAACATATATAGAGATGTCTCATCCCATCCTTAGGATTTTAAATCGACAACAATCTTATGTGTCCATCCAAGTTAGTCATCTACTATTCGGGTTTCTAATCATGCAGTGTTTTGATTTCCATAATTGCATAACCATGCCTTATTTTGATCGATAGCAGCAAGTAGATGTCTCCTTCTAAATTTTTAGTATGCAACAATCAGACCGTCGATAACTCCTTGCCATCAACGATTTTCCTACCATTTGAGTTGTAATCTTCAAACGCTTTGATATGTATGCAACATGTAGATGTTTGCTTTGCAGGCTTTTGAATGCTATCTTCTCCTCGTGCCTCTTTCTAGGTTCTAATTTCCATGATGTTTTGATTTGTAGCCATGCGTAGTCATTTTCTTTACGGCGTGCCTAATGTTTTCTCCTCATGACCTTAGATTCATCTACTCTCTCTATATTTTAATATTAAAATCATTTCAATTAGGAGTAGCACATAGACATCGCCTTCTAGAATTTTGACCTAACATATATATAGATGTCTCATCCCATCCTTAGGATTTTAAATCGACGATAATCTTTTAACATTGAAAGCCATGCATGTTTATTTGGCATTTAGCTACATTCGTACACCTCAAAAGATATTTGTGTATACATCATACATGCCGGCCGAGAGCTTTAGTGAAAAAGGGAAAAAGATAAATACATAAAAACTAATATCTCATATACAATTGATATTAGGATGCAATACAACAAATAACTTTATACTTGATGGCAAGAGGACATACAAATTGTTCATGCAAGGAAGAAACATAGTACGATTGATATGTCAGTTGGACTGCGTGGCAACCAGATTGAATTTCAATGTTTTTTCTATTTTATTATTGTAGTCAACGTAAACTCTCCTTTAAAAATCTAGGCAATTATAATTTAGACTCAAGATGATTAATAGTTTATATTTTTATATTAACATCTATTTTATTGTAGCCAACATGAACTTTTAGAATCTACACCAATATAATTTGGCTCACAGAGTAGATCTTTTTTTTATAAGTTGACTTATCATAGTTGATTTAGTTAACATATCATAATTTGGCCAAGATTATGATATAGTCTAATCACAATATGTCTATATATAATCTTGTTAGATCTGCATCGTTATAATCTAAACCCACCATAGTTAATTGTGTAGATGTACCGTTATAATCTGGACCCACCATAGTTAATTAATTGTAGATATTTTCTTTTTATTACGATTAATGTGAGAATTTTTAGTATTTTTTGATTTATAGATAGTAGACAGATGTATGTTTTTAATCTAGACTGGATGAGGTCTCGGGGTTCAAATCCCACTTCTACCAATATATTTTTAACTTTTGGCAACACTACAACCGGTTCGTGGACCCGGCAACAACTGATTCGTGAACCCGGTACCCGGTAGTGATACCCGTGAGTATCACTCCTAGTTTGTTGGTAGTGAATAGTGATACCGTGAGTATCACTCCGGTTGGTTTAGTTACAATCGGTCCAAAACCCAGTAGTAAAGGGTTTGGAACCGGTCATAAAATCCAACTCTCTAGTAGTGAGCATGCGGTGGCACCTCTAAATTCTAATATCTCGCAAGGGTTGGGAGCTATGCATTGTCAAGTCTTTCGATTTACATTTGATTGCTTTCAACTTGTAATTTATAATAAGAGAATTTGGACCAATTTAATTAGAAGCATGTAGATATATATCGTAAAATCCGATTAAACATATAGTGCTATGAAATTTCAACTTTTCTATCGTTGAGAAAATCTACGTCATTATTAGTTGAACTAATTACCTTAACTGATTTGGAAGTAAAAGCAACGTATCTAAGGCTAATCAAGATATGATCTATGATATGCATGCATATATTAGACGTCAGTTCCATCATTAATTCATGATTGAGAGCGTATTCACGTACCTTGGAAGCCCTATGGTTTGAACTTGTAGATTTTGGGGTCTGCAATGATAACGTGGGGCATATATACGGCAAGAAGGTATCATGGTTGCCTTTTTCTTTCAAATAAACCCTCACGTCTAGTCATTGGTCTGATCACCATGGAAACCGCGGATCGCTGAGCTCATCTCGCAGCTTCCGATGAAAATATAGTATATAGTAGACAAATAGATAGATTCAATCTAGATCGTTATAATATGGTCCCACCGTTGATCCGACGGCTGAGATAATTTGGGTGATGTGGACATAGGCCCTAATAGTAGATAGACTATCCTATATTAGGTAGATTTATTCTGAGCCGTTATAATCTGGTCCCACCGTTGATCCGACGACTAAGATAATTTGGGTGATGTGGATGAATGTGGTGGCTCCGTTTTTCCCTCCTTTAATTATATAATAATAGAAGATATACATGTTTCCATTGCGGTGCTGCATGTGGCGCAGCTTGCGGCGTGCGGCTGGCGGCGGCGGGGTACGGCGTGTTCGGGATGGACTACGAGGGGCACGGCAAGTCCATGGGCGCCCGCTGCTACATCCGCAGCTTCCGCCGCCTCGTCGACGACTGCCACCGCTTCTTCAAGTCCGTCTGCGGTAAGAGCACGGGTATCTCATCCATCATATATATTCATCATATTATTCATGTACATATATCTCTTCATCCACTAGCTTCTTCTTCGCCCATACATTTGCATGGTTGGCATGGAGCACTAGTATTAAGTAAAGGGAGTTGGGCATCCCCGATTGATATGTGGTTGTGATATCCATCAATGGAAGCGTTCGATGGCGCCTAGCTAGGGCTGATGTGCCAAGTCCCGTAGGGCGTTGAGCATTAATAGAGATTAATTGCAACTACAACTCAGGAGTAACAACCAACCGTGCCTAATCACATGACATACATCACCAATCGCAGTCTAGGAAGTTCCCCCCTTTTCTTTTTTGCTGCGCCACAAATGTAAGAGAACGCCGAAAAGAATGAAGAAACACTTTTCGCCGTCACCGCACAACATGGCTGGAACAATGGAGCATTACGTAGCTGGTTTCTTTTAACTAAACCAGAATACGAGCAAAAGCGTAAACAACGCATATGTCAAACAACGTTTTCTTGAAAAACTATTTTTTTTTATTTCTAAGCAATCGGGTCTTTCTTCTTCTTTCTCTTTCTTCAAACCATTCGTCGCCCATCCACCGGCACCTCCACTAGCAACCACTTAATAGGCCACACGCAACAACTGTGACACAGTGTGGCCCATTGGTGGTGTCGTGTAAGCGGTGTTGTGGTTGGAGGCAGCGGCGCCGATTGGTGGCGAATGGTATAGGAAGAGGAGAAAGAATGATCCGACTGTATTTGTCATATTATTTCAGGGGCGAGGGATTTGGTTATTTGTCACTCTCAACAAGTGGCTTCGCTAACGGATTCTTGGAGCATTCGGTGATCGCAAATATGCCTATACTCATGAGGAGAATCTGGATGGTCTTGCTGAGCTACACTTCTGAAATAGCATAATCACCGAAACTCTTGACTTTCGGAAAATTGCTCAAACAACACTCAATACATTGTCAAAACACGAAATGACACCCGATTTGTCATCGTTTTCTAAAATAACACCGAGACAGTGAACTTTATTCCCAAATGACATTTTTGCATTTTCTATCCTTTTTTTTCCATCTTTTCTCTCTCTTTTCCCAATCCGCCGCCATTTCCATCATCTCCGGCGGCGGCGGTGGCGGGCCGGCGATGGGAGTGGCGGTGGCAACGCCGCGGCGGCGACCGTGACGGCGACGGAAACCGTGGCGGTGGAGGCCAAAACGACGCAGCGGTGGCGGCCGAAACGACGTGGCGCGGCGGCCGTTACCGCGACGACGGGGCGAAAGTGGCGCGGCGAGGTGACAACGACGGCGGCGTGGTGGAGATGGCGATGGGAGCAACGGCGGCGATAGCTAGGCAGTGGCGGCGGCATCGGGAGGCAACGGCTAGACGACGGCGCGACGTTGCGGTGACGGGAAGCAGTGGGGACGGCGACAGGAGTGACGGTGCGGCCGCTGAAGGCATGGAAGAAGGCCAAAAGTGATTAAAAAAAGGAGAAAAACTGGAAAAAAAAGTTGGATAAAATGCAAAATGTCAATTGGAAATAAAATTCGTCGTCACGGTGTCATTTTAGAAAATGGAAACGAATTGAGTGTCATTTTGTTTTGTGTCAGCAAATTCGGTGTCATCTAAGCAACTTGTACCATATAGTGACAGGCTTTCAGTTTTTTTCGCAAATTCGTGCTACTTTCGGACAGAACATGAGCCAGGGGAGGAATTTGCTGAAGCTTACTTTCAGAGCGCCATAAGACCATGTTCGATCACTGACGAGCTGTTCTTTCTTGCTCTTCGCCTCTTCTTGCCTGCCCCCCACAGACCTGGAGGAGTACAGGAGCAAGAGCCGCTTCCTCTACGGGGAGTCCATGGGCGGTGCGGTGGCGCTGCTTCTGCACAAGAAGGACCCCACCTTCTGGGACGGCGCCGTCCTCGTCGCGCCCATGTGCAAGGTATGTATGCACGCCACAGCACCACGCAACACAATCGAACGAGAGCACGAGCATCTCCACCGTACCCTCTGTAATACTATAATGGATAAAAGAGACTGCTAGATGCTCTAATGCTGTGGTGCAATGTAAACTGCGAAGAAATTTTAGAGAGATGAACAAAGAGAACGTCAATAGGGATTTAGAGAAGATATAGAGAAGTTGGTGATGCTTTAAGCTGAACGTGAACTTGAACCTGAACCTGAGCCTGAACCATTTCTTTCTGCCTGTGCGGCTGCGATTCATCAGATATCGGAGAAAGTGAAGCCGCATCCGCTGGTGATCACCCTCCTGACGCAGGTGGAGGACGTCATCCCCAAGTGGAAGATCGTCCCGACCAAAGACGTCATCGACGCCGCCTTCAAGGACACCGTCAAGCGTGAGAAGGTCGGTCAAATCCTGCTCTTGGTTTCAGCTATATTAGTTTCACAGGCAGCCTGCATTTTTCACTGCTCAAAAACAATTTTTGAGTTGGGAAAAAGAAATCAAGAATCAGTTTTAGCAATGACCATCCAGTATAAAATTCTATTATTACAATAATTATTACCGAAATGATAAACTTTAGGCTTGTATGAAATTCTAGATCATCCTGTAGCATTCAAATGTCTGAAAAATTAATATGCAAACAATGCAATGCTCCTTTCGGCATATATGCAAATGAGGCCGATGCTTGATGTTTCACTCCATTATTTGTTTGTACCTTTCCATTCAGATCAGGGAAAACACGCTGATCTACCAGGACAAGCCGCGGCTCAAGACAGCCCTGGAGTTGCTCAGGACCAGCATGTACGTAGAAGACAGCTTGTCGCAGGTGAAGCTCCCGTTCTTCGTCCTGCACGGCGAGGCGGACACCGTGACCGACCCGGAGGTGAGCGGCGCGCTGTACAGGCGCGCCGCCAGCACCGACAAGACCTTCAAGCTCTACCCGGGGATGTGGCACGGGCTCACCGCCGGCGAGCCGGACGAGAACGTGGAGGTCATCTTCTCCGACATCGTCGCGTGGCTCAACGCGCGCAGCCGCAGCTGGACGCTGGAGGACCGCCTCATGAAGATGATGGCGGCGCCGGAGAAGTTCATCGTGGACGCCGAGAAGGGCGTCGGCAGAGGGGCGGCGCCGGCGGGCAGCCGCTCCCGGCGGCGAGGGGGCCTCCTCTGCTGCCTCACCGGCAGGACGCATCACCACGCAGAAAAGTAAAGTGTAATGTAAAGAGAGATCAGACGTGGGCCTGAAACAATGGCGAATAAGGAAGTGGTGATGTGCGTGCGTGTGATATAGAGGTAACTTCAAAAGAAATGTCTCAGCTGATGTTTGACAATCATTCCCTTCCTTCAAAACCATTGCAGTGCAAATTTGCGGAGTAAAAATAAATCTCTTGCTCCATTTCAGCTTGAAACAAACATATTTGTTCGTTCAAAAACAAACATATTTGCTTTGTGGACGCAAGTGAATGGCTCTTACCGAAAAGCATAGCTTACAACGTTATGGACTCTCAATATTTAGTTAATAGCCAACATTTTCTATTTAACAAGGTACAATATCTTACAGGCTTACAGCAGCATCATTATATTCAAGTAACGCTACCATATTGGTTTTTTTTTTTAAAAAAGTAACACTACCATTATCCAAACTATGTATGCAGCCATGATCTCGTTGTCACTATACCACAGAGCAGGCAAATAGCAAACCACAAAATTTCTCCAAATCTTAAGCCTGTTCTACCCATTTTTACTTGTACACAATCAATCATAGAAATTAACTATAATGTGTGCTGTTGCCGTATTGAAAGTTAAGGTTGGCCACCAGCTGCAGCAGTGGAGTCCTGATCACCGAAGATACGTTTCTGGAAGTCGGTGACCATGAGGGGAAGGCCTTCATGTAGGGGAACCTTGGGCTCCCAGCCCAGAAGCTCTTTTGCACGTGTGATGTCAGGTTTGCGCTTGTGTGGATCATCCGCAGTGTTTGGGCGGAACTCAATGCGTGCATTTGGGTCAATGGTGTCCTGGACCACCTTAGCTAGCTCCAACATGGTGAATTCACCTGGATTCCCTAGGTTGAATGGTCCTATGTGCTCCCCTTCCATCAACCTCATCAATCCTTCCACCTGTGAGCATCACATAATCAGTATTTGGTTGTAGCACTATGATGTTGCTCTTATAAGTATCAGAAGAATTAAAAATGTAGAACCATTGAAACAATCAGCACAAATCCTCATAATCAATCACGATTTCTATAACATTTCAAGGATGCTATTTCCATGCATGAAACAGCAAAATGCAAATAAGATTCTTGGCGAAAGAGTTAGAGCAAATAAGGTAAGCTACTCATATCAGGGCATCGTGATTATTCATGTGTTCTATTGAGTAATAAAGTGACCCACCAAATCAGACACATACTGAAAGCTCCTAGTTTGTTTGCCATCACCATAGACAGTCAGAGGCTCTTTCCTAAGCGCCTGAAACCAATTGCACAAGAAACATCTTAGCATCAAATAAACAATTGGGGCTATGCCACTGTGAAACACATGGCTTTGCCATATGCCACTGCGTGTCCCTGACATATGGACCCAGGCCCCATATGACAGGGACACGCAGAGTGGCATAGAGTAAAACCACAGTTTTTGTAGTGGCATGTATTAACTATCTAATAAACAGTGGAACAGTCCTTAACTAGATTCAAATCTCAAAATACAAGGTCAATGCATCTGGTGGCTACCTGAGCAACAAAGTTGCTGACGACCCGACCATCATCAATGCACATGCGAGGACCATAGGTGTTAAAAATTCGAGCAATCCTCACCTAAATAGAGAAAACCCACAAATTTAAATAATAGCCAAATAAAGATGTTAATCACAAGTAATCTAAATATAATAGCACCTCAAGGTTGGCACCACGGTGGTAATCCATGGTTAATGTTTCAGCTGTGCGCTTGCCCTCGTCATAGCAGCTTCTGACACCTATTATTAATGAAGTATTTGGATTAGAAAATCTCTTTGTAAAACCAGTAAAACCCATTAGATACAAAATCTAACAGTACTTGCTCAAGTATGAAAAAGGACTGTTTTTAGAAAGGGTTAGGTATTGATGTCAAGTTACAATAACATTTTCCTTTCTTCTTTTAATACATTATTTCTCTCCAATGCCTTATTGGATATTACTAGTTTTGTTAAAACTAAGCTGACCAGGTAATCCTAGTCTTCCTTTATTAAGGAGTGATCCAACAAGTGACTGGGCCCTACAGGACCTAGTCTACCAGCCAAAAATGTCCACTTCCACAGGAAAGATTCAAAGTATAGATGATAAATGCCAACAAAACAACAATTCCACAAAATTATATTCAGTGTACTAAATTCAGCCATCCCTTCTCTCAGTAGTTCATATAAGCATTAGCCTCATAGCCAATATGCCAACCACACCACCATCGATTAATAGCTTACTCCCTCCAGTCACAAATAATTGTTGTTTTAGGCAGCGACACACTCTCCAAAATATACCTTTAACCACCGATTACCGGTACAAGCTTTTTATAAAACACATTAAAAGTATAATATTATGAAACTATTCTTCAAAATGAATCTACACACATAGTTTTTCTGCACTAGATCTAAATAATTCAAAAGATATTTGTAGATAATTTTTTAAAACTTTGATTTGCATGTACTTCAAATGACAAATATTTGTGACCGGAGGGAGCATTTTTCATTTGGTGCTTGAGGAAGGAACATTTTTTAAAAATAAATAAACATAAGTTTATGGTTTCTTCTCTACCATATCACCACGTCTCCATAATCAAATTAATGCCAATAACATGGATATTTATTTATTTTCGTGCATGCACTGGAATTAATTATGTAAATAATACCACAAACAGGAAAGTATGAGAGAACATGTTTAGTTCAATACATCAGTTTGCTGATGCTGTGGTATTAAGGAATTTGTGAAACAAAGTATTTGGAGGAAAAACAGTTACCAATGGGATTGACATTGCCCCAGTAAGTCTCCACCTGAGGGTGCTGCAGCGGATCACCATAGACCTCGCTGGTGCTTGTGAGGAGGAACCTTGCCCCAATCCTCTTGGCCAATCCAAGCATGTTCAGTGTCCCAACCACATTGGTCTTGTGTCAGCTCAAAGGTTAAGGATCACATTAACCGTTTTGGAAATGATACAATGACTTTAACAAACGAATTTACTTTCTTGTTTCACCTTTTGACTTTTTGAGACTCTGATTGGTAGTTAGGCTAGAACTCCACTAAGCTCTAGTTGGCCAACAAGACACATGGGCAATATTAAGTGAGAAGTACGCAGCTTGATTTGAGAAAGAAAAAGGCAGCAATCTCTACTAGTTCCTTCCACAAAGTCCTAGCTTTGTCAAAGTTGAAAAAAATTCTAAAGCTCAACTAGGCCAAAACATGCTTTTTTCTCTTCACGGCTATTACAAGTTAGAACAACATAAACCAAACATTGTTTTTCAATCAATACAATAATGTATAGGCAACTGGGGCCACAGATTTGGAGATCATAAGAACAATCACGAACTTTTAAAGATAAAGTGGAGTATGCAGTACAAAACTAAAATTAAGAAAGACAAAGGTTATCCAGGACATTTCCCACCAAAAAATTTACCTCCATCTGAAATGCAGGGGTTGATAATTTGAAAGGATTTATTATTGGCTATAAAGGGAATCTAGATAGTATGGTGTACCAGAAGTATGAAAATTATTGGTGGAATAAAATTATTGGCTATTGGGGGATTCATCCCACCAAGATCAAAATCCTCAGAAGTGCAAACTTTCCGTCCAAAAGCCAAACATGCACACAAAAAACACTCAAAAACCAACAAAATTAACCAAAATGGGCAGACAAATCAATCATCGCACTATCAATCGCAATTCGCAACTGACCATTAGCGATAGAAGAGAAGGCCATAATATTGGAGGAGCATTCAGACGAAGGAACTCAGTAAAAAAAGGATATGATGGTCTTGATTGGGTTGTATTTGTAGTGCACAGGGCTAGCGGGGCAGGCAAGGTGGTAGATCTGGTCGACCTCGAGCAGTATGGGCTCGACGACGTCGTGCCGGATCACCTCGAACCTGGGGTTCCCGAGGTGGTGCGCCACGTTGTCCTTGCGGCCGGTGAAGAAGTTGTCCACCACGATCACGCTGTCGCCGCGCTCCACCAGCCGGTCCACGAGGTGGCTCCCCACGAACCCGGCGCCGCCAGTCACGAGGACCCGCAGCCCGCGCCGGCGCAGCCCCAGGGGCACCTTGCTGCCGGCGGACTCGCGCAGCCACGACGGGCGCGCCGCGGCAGCGAGGTGGTTGACGGTGGCGGCGGCGCCGGATGCGCCGGGGCGGGAGGAGGACCCGGAGGGGGAGGAGAGGGACAGCAGGGCAGCGGCGAAGAGCATGCCGGCGAGGGCGAAGAGGGGGCGGTGCTCGGCGGCGGCGTAGCGCGCGGCGCGGGGGAGCCAGGCGAGCGGCTTGGAGGGTTTGGAGGAGTACTCCCCGCCGTCGGGGGCGGAACCGGGGGCCACCCCGCCGCGGTAGGTCAGCTCCGACGACATCTCCGGCGAAGGGCCTCGATGCAAAACTCACTCGGGGCCCGTATGTAAATACGGAGAAGCGCTGGGGTTGAGATGAGGAGGCAGTCAGCGACACGGGGTTTTTGCGCGTGAGGCTTCTATATACGACGAGGAGATTGGGGGAGCCATTTCGGCGGCCACGCCCGTCCATCGCGGCGTGAAGTCACCGTCTCTCTCACCGAACCAAAGAGGCATTCCTCGATCTGATTTTCTCTGACTACGCACCGAGTTTACAGACCAACGGTTAACCGTGGGGCCGGCTAACAAAACCACGGAGGCTAACCGTTTAAAATTTATAAAAAAAAAATTTAAAATAAAAATTTCTAAAAACTATTAATTATTCTAAGCACTTTGTCTTAAATAGAATTTTGAATTGTATCATCATTTCATTTGTTTTTGTTAAAAATATAAAACAATCAAAAAATGTGGCTAACTGTCTGAAACCGCAAAAAACCAGCGTCTAACCGCCAAATCCGCCTACTAACCATCCAAATTTTGGTAAATTTTAAAATCATTTAATCACTAAACCGTAACAAACCGCCGGTTAACCGTGGTTAACCGACTTCACGCAGGTGATGGTTTGGAGGGCTTCGCCGGTATAGTGAAATAAAGTATCAAGGTGCATGGATACTCTGACTAGTTGAAAATCAGATCGGGTGTACTTGCTAGTGATTGCAACTTTAGTGCGCGACTGCCTTATAACCCATGTCCAATAATGAAATGGCACCACCACGTTAAAGAATCTCACAGGCATGATAAGGATATGTCACCTTGCCATTGTTGAGGTCGGAGGGGTTGTTTGGTTGAAGTAAGTTAACATGAGGGATCCTACATCATGGATGTAGATTTTAGAGCATTTAGTTAGACTTTGCATTTTACGTAAATGTCATTGAATAATGCATGTAAGGCATTTATTTTAATTTAGGGGTGTTTAGGGTCTTAGGTTGGCATATGTAAGTGCCTTAGTAGGCTTTGGGAAAGGAATTTTATAAATCGAGGAAATTAACTCTCTTGATTAACCGAGGGAATTGGAAAGTGGATAGGGAATCTATGACTAAAACGATCTCGGAATTAAATTCTCTTAGAGACCTCCATTGGATCATGTAAAATAGTTCACACCAGCAGTCTCTAAGCCATCTCTAAACAGTGTCATGTCAGCTAATTAATGGGTTGGAGGAGAGAGAGCATGCATAGATATTTGAGTAATCTCCAAAGCAAAAGTTAACTCTATACGAGAATTAAAAAACTTTGTACGTGATCAAATTACCTATAAAAATGTGAAACCATCTCTATTATTGTATATACTATCTCTAGTGTTGTCTTTAAATAACATATCAATAGTTAAAAACAACTGCTATCTTAACTATTGTACATGCTCTTAATAAAACTGCTATCTTATCTAGTTTAAAAAGTTGAAATAATTTTTTAGAACTCTGTATTGATTTTATGTATAATGGAGCATTGCATAATACACAGGGATGTTTTATTTAATCCACCATATGTTCATGTCATCCTACAAATTAAACATCATAATTTTGGGGCATGTTTTCTAGTTTTTAATATTTAAATTATAGTTTTTGAAATATTTGTTTTACCATGCCACGTGAGGAAACAAAAAACACTTTTGGTTAGAGGTGGCAAATTCGATTGGTCTATTTTTCCGAGCCCTCACAATTTGGTCACCTTTGGTTTGCATCCCTTAATTGACATGCCAACAAAAATACCAAATCGGCTGCCGACGCCTTCTCGCCATTGCACTCGTGGCACGCTGGCCCACCGGCGGCTGCACCAATGATGACAACATTCTTGTTAGTTAGCTTGTTATTTGCAGTTTATTTTAGACTTTTGAATTATGTCTATATTTCATATAGTATTCAAATTGCATGAAATAAATATCATAATTGATCTAAAATCCTAAGCAACACATTTTTGGTACTTTTAATTTTTTTTGAATTTTGAATTGTAATTATAAAATTCAATTTTTTGTTACCAAATTTATTATTTTCTAATTTGTTTTAGTTCCTTTGCTTTTATTTGCATTTTATAAATTTTATTTGAGTTTTTATGATTTGTTTATTTGACTATGGAAACAATTGGCACATTCATTTTGGCAATCAACCAAACATCTACCTAGCCTTACCAAAATTTGGCGCCGTCAATTTAGCTTTGATACAAACAACATAAAAATTACCAACAAATGGTCATGTCTTCTATTGGTCATGATCATTCATTGACATGGTCATGGAGGGACATGAACCAAACATGCCTACAAGATCTTACAAACATTTGGCACCTCCTGAAATTGTTTGGTCTCAGTTCACAACCAGTGTACCAGATGAATCACATACCATCTTGGGCAAGGGCATCCCAACACTAACTCCAAACATAATCTTAGTACTGTTCGTATCTATATTTTACTATTTATAGATCTAATGCACTATTTATTTATACCCTAAATACACTATTCGTATCACAAATAGAGGATGACCTAACCTGTGTTAGCGTCCAGAAAAACGACAAATTGTGTTCGTTGATCTCCTTGGAAGAAAATAAGGAAACCGAATTTGCCAAACTTTTGACTCCGTGGAGGAAGAAAATGATCACATCCATCTTCAATCACATCAAATTGCTGCAGTGCCATCTTCTTCACGTCTTGGACCATGTACTAGTACTTTCAGCGAGCCTCAAGTGGGTACAGCCCCAACTGAATGAAGTCTTGGAGCACGTAGAGCATGGTGGAATCAATCGAAATCTCGACGGCCATACAATATCTCAACGACCATCCTAAAGCTGTCGATAAAGTATATCCAATCTCGATGGCAATGGAGAAGCCGTCACTATAGGAAGCTTTTCTCGACGGCATCTGCGCAACCATCGAGACTGGTTCACTTCCGCCCACCCCGTCGACGTTTTCGGCCTTTCACGTGTGTGGGAAACTATCTATCTCGGTGGCAAGGCAAAGCTGTAAATATTGTACATGGGCTAGCCCATGTATTTGCGTTGTAGAGGATATTATCTCGATCACCGCTTTAAGGTCGTCGAGAGAGGGATCAGCTACACCAATGGCCGCCAGGTTGAGGTGCATACATATTTATTTCTCTAAAATATTTTTAACACTCTCATTTTTCAATAAAAAAATCTAGATAACCTTACAAAATGAAATCATTTTATTTTATAATTTGTTATACCTTCTGTTGTACATAATGTGCGGTTATATATGTGTGTGTGTGTGTGTTTTGAAAATAATAAATTACGCACAAAATGCTATAAAACATTTTAATTTGTAACATTACAACGCAACGATCTTTATACGGCAATGTTCGGATAGAATGGTGAATACTCGAAACTTGGTGTGTACATCTCAGCTGTATTTCATACCGCTTACTATAACATTTACTAATACTCTGGTCGATATAACCTCTGTCGGGGATAAAATCACTGCCCATCGCCATGGCCCACTCCCTGACGGCCCAATCGAACAGCCTACTAGGGCCTAGCTCCCTAGAAGGTTCTATCAGGCCCATGTGCATCCTGCCGAACAGCTTCCTGGTTGGCACGGTGCGTAATGGCCTAGGATTCGTGTTTGAGTCCGACTCGAACAAGAGTTCTGCACGGCTACGTGAAGACCCGGACGTGGTTTCCCGGATTGAAATAGACGTCGTGATCCCCAAGAATTGGAGTATGCCTTATCTACCTCGGGATGTATTTGGCATGTACTGAGTTCGTTACGATCTCATGGTCAGCCCAGCCCGATTATCCCTTGGTAGGTCGGTTTGCTCAGCACTATATAAACAGGGTCCTTACGGCGTGTAGAGGGCACGAGATCATCGCGTCGAAGCTTAGATCGCATATTGCTTTTTTGTACACACATAATCTCGCCGAGACCTGTTCGTCTCGTCGAGCCCCCTCTTGTAATTCTCTTTGATATAAAGAAAGGCTGGACGTAGGGCTGTTATCTCCTCTGAGAGGCCCGAACCAGGATAAAAACCCTGTGTCTCCCTGCTGCTCATTGATTGTTGTTCACATAGCTCGGCAGGTCTTCTATCTCCCTTTTTCAAGAACCTTAGTTGACTTGAGATCGATATCTCAACCGTCGACAACCCCTACACATGGATCTATAATTGTGGACATAATTTCGTCATAAATTTTTTTATGGTGGTGTATTTTTAAGTTGTCCGCCCCTAGCCGCGACACCTCCCCGCTTCTCGCTACGCCTCAGCCCCACCGCCCTTTCCCCGCTATGCTTTCCGCTGCGCCACAGTACTATCTCTTACCGTCGTGCCTCCCCACTGTATTGCCCATGTCGGTCGTTGTCACCCTTCTCTCGGAGGTACATGAAATGTTGCGCCATTTTTTAAAAAATTATTGTTGCTTAGTCTCGATGGCCTTACATTGTCAAAAATGTAATTAGGCATGTAGTTAGCACTAATCAAATATTAATTATGAAAAATAGGAAAGTAACAGAAAAAATGGAAAAGTTTATTAGGCTAATGTTATAGTTTGCTATATAATGTTAAATGTAATTAAAATGAAAATTTGATAATAATATAAATGATACCTAGCATAATATATAGATTGATGCTAATGTTAAAGTTTATGCTAATGTCGAATACATCAAGTTTGAAACAAGTCACCTAACCATACATTACCCGTTCAGAAACAACACAACGCGTAAAGGATTTGGACAGTGATTCGGTTGTTTCCATTATGGGTAGTGAAAAATGTTCCTGAATTGTCTAGCGGACTGCCAGTGTGTGGCGTCCCAATGGACAACCCGCGAATGGCCGTCTGATTGTGTTTCGTTGTTGTGCCAGTGGATTCGAGACAATATTTCAGCGGCATGACCCTATAGTTCCCCTGTGCATAACATAAGTGCTATTGAGATGGAGACGACTCTTTTGCTATCGTTGCACTTGGAGAACGGTAGGGTTATGCTGTCAAAATATTCTCATTCCCTACCAGCACCACAACGAAACACGATTGGACGGCCATGCATGGATGGGTTTAGAAGCCTTCCTAAGCCAATTGTGCTACACTGCTGTTCACCAACAATGGAAGAGGAAAGGAGATGGATGTATGATGAATGGAGAGCGAACGGACAACACTCAGACGAATGTTATACTAAGGACTTTGAATTCGTGTAGCATGCTTTACAGGCAACACCTAACCCTAACACAACGTACGTTCATTGCCCATGTGCAACTTGTGGGAACTGTACAAAGAGAACGCGGACCAGATGGAGTTGCATTTGTGCCAGAATGGGTTCAATGTCGCTTATCATCGTTGGGTTTATCATGGTGAGGGTGCTCGTGTCGCGCCTCCCGAGCCAGACGAATGGTTTGATGAAATTGATCGGATGCAAGACATGATGGATGACTTCGGCCATGACTTTGAGGATGAGGAGTCAACAACTTCTATGAACGAATTATTAACCCTTCCGGAGTCCTCTAAGGAGCCGTTGCACGATCGAACCACTGTGACCCTACTCTCTATGGTTACACAGATGATGGAATTAAATGTAAATACAACTTGTCCATTAACTATTTCTATGAGGTGTTGGCATGCTTAGGCAGTGCCCTACCAGAAGAACACTAGATGCCACTCAATTGGTACGAGTGCAGAAAACTACTTTATGGTCTGAGAATGCCATACGAGAAGATAGATTACTGTCCGAACCATTGCATGCTGTACTATAAGCATGACGCCACCAAAAGTGTGTGTGATCATTGTGGGGAGTCCATATAAGTCGTGACTCTCGACACTATGGAGATAAGAAGCAATTGAAGGTGGCGAGAAAATTGTTACGTTACTTCCCATTGAAGAAACGACTGCAACGTTGTTTCATGGCAGAGGAGACCGCACAACAGATGAGATGGCACAAGGAGGGTAAATGTGCAAGATCCGACGTGATAGTTCATCCGGCTGATGGAGAAGCATGGCAACACTTTGGTAAGGTGTATCCAGAGTTAGCAGCGGATCCAAAAAACGTGCGTCTTGCAATTGCCACCGATGGGTTCACGTTTTTCAATATGATGGCCGCATCATACTCATGTTAGCCAGTTTTTTGCATCCCTCTCAATGTCCTGCCGTTAATTTTGATGAAAAAGGAGTTTATCTCTAATCTTGACCAAAAAAATCCTAGAAAAAACTTAGACTTGTTTATGAGACCATTGGTTGACGAGCTAAAAGAGTTATGGGAATATGGAGCTCTGACATACGATAAAAAAAGAACATATCCTTCTCGATGAGAGCTGCTTACATGTACTCCATTCATGATTTCTCCGTGTACGACATGTTCTCAGGGTGGAGAACGCACGTAAGACTTAGTTGCCCGGTATGTATGGATGATACAGAGGCATTCCAACTACGCTACGGTGGGAAGCTGAGCTTTTCTAAAACCAGGGCATCCATTTCGGAGGCAGAAGAATGTGTTTCGCAAGAATAAGGTGGTAAAGGGAACAAAGCGAGGCCATGAAGGTATTGCGTTTATAAATGCATGGAATGACAAATTGGTTGAAGGGAACAATGGTGGCTATGAGGGTTACGGGGTGTCACACAATTGGACACATGTACAAGTGTAGCATATACTCTCTTCCATATGCGAAGGATCTGCTTTTGCCACACAACACTGATGTCATGCACCAAGAGAAGAATGTAGCAGAGGCAATCTATGGCTCAAACTTTGACATAGCTGAAAAAAGCAAAGATAATGCGAAGACACGATTAGATTGTTAGGAGATATGTGATCGGCCATCGATGAACATGAAAGAGGGGGTAGTGAAGAAGCCAAAAGATGCATATTGTTTAACAATCTCGTAGAAGAAGCTATTACAATGGATTGAGAAAAAGCTCAAATTCCCCGACTCTTATGCGTCAAACTTTGGTCGAGCCATGAACATCGTTCAAGGGAAGATAAATGGCATGAAAAGCCATGACTTTCACATATTCATGCGAGACCTCATTTCCGTTGTGTTTCAAGGCTACGTACCTGAAGATGTCTGGAGAACGTTGTGGAAACTGAGTTTCTTTTACATGAAGTTATGTCCTAGGAGATCAAGAGAGAGGATGTGATCAAGCTTAAGTATGATATCATCGTGCTCGTTTGCTAATTAGAAAAGATATATGTTCCCGGGTTTTTTAATCCAATGCAACACCTTCTCGTGCATCTACCTTCTGAAGCAAGACTTGGAGGGCCAGTCCGATAAAGGTGGGTGTATCCTATAGAGCGGTGTTTAAAGAATGCTAGAGCACGCGTGAAAAACAAAGCACATGTTGAAGGATCAATAGCCGATGCATACGATATGAAGAAGATCACTAATTTCACCAACAAATACTTGGTGAGAGCGAACAATGTGAACATTCAGATAGCTAGGTACCGCCCAGTCAAGCGCAAAGTTCATCCCGAGTTAAAAATTTATCAGGTGCAAGGCCGGACGGTAGGTAAGCACACCAAACAAGAATTAACACCAGATGAACGAGTTGTTGCACTATTGTATTTGTTTGACAACATTGAAACAGCTATGCGGGACAAATTTGTTAGAGCCGAATGGAAAGGAAGAGAACCGCTAAGACCTGCTGAGAGAACCCGACTGATGAGGAGTGGTGTTGGACATGGCCGCCATAACTTCTAGCCTGGTTTTGGAAACAAGCTGCTAAATATGCTAGCGTACATAATGATATGCGTCAAATGCCGCGTGGATGCATGAAATATGTGAAAGTTCATGACCGTTACGATATAAATGGTTTTCAATTCCGTTCCGACACTTTTGAGCGGTCAAAGCCTAATTGACGATCGATTTGAATCATTCAAACTTTTGAATGCCCTAAGTTTGTTTGAACTATGTAGCAATATGTCCACGGTGGATGTCAATGACACCAACCAGCCTGGGACTGCCCTCGGCATGCTCACGAGGTAGTACTACCCTGGCCTGATCACCGAGGGCGGGACGACAAGGCCGGTGTACAGTTGGGACAACTACAAGTTAGCCCCGCACAGGGATAGCAACGCCGCGCATCAGTGTATCCGAGATTTCTGGGCTATATACGTACTTACACAACATATGAATACCCTTTGTTCTTACATCTAAGCACATATCTCGTTGAATTCTACTGCAGCTCAGGTTTCATCCACAGGAGGGCCTTCAGGAGTCTGATTTCGCGCCCGTGATTGAAAGGAACGCGAAGCAGAGGGTACATGACCAGAAGTCCTTAGCGCGTGTCATAG
Organism: Raddia guianensis; assembly: GCA_036346415.1. Lineage (NCBI taxonomy): Eukaryota > Viridiplantae > Streptophyta > Magnoliopsida > Poales > Poaceae > Raddia > Raddia guianensis. Next base: position 21,087,640 of record CM070534.1, on the reverse strand, counting down.
CCGTGCAGGAGTACCACAGGTCAGGACCCTTTAACCACAAGTCAACATTGTCAAGTTCCATGTTTTGTACCTAGTTTCCACCTTGCCGTGTTCTTGTAGGTGAGAGAACCATCAGAACATCACAGCCTTTGATGGGGACACGGGGGCGGCCCGATCTTCTGGTGAGACTCGAGGGGATAATTTTGATCTAGTCGGAGAGGCGACCTTGACGATCCGGCTACCAACCTCGCAAGGATGACAACCCGGCAATCGCTAAACCACCAAACCTGCTCGTTATCAACCACGCCAAGAACGCGATTGACCTGACCATGAAGGTCATTTCCTGCAAGCGATCGAAGAACAAGCAAGAAACAAGATAAACGCAATCTAAAATTGCAAATATGGATGAAGCACTTGGATAAATTTGAGGTTCTATAACTCGACTAGGGTGGTCTAATCGACACACGCAAATTCGAGAGGGGACGCACACGGGGTCTACCAACACACAACCAAACATGAGCAAATATGACGGTCGCGGCTAGTTTTTATGGTGGAGGGAGGTGGAGGACGGCCAAAGGGGTGGAGGCCAAGGTGCAGGACGTTCTAGGGTTTCTCCCCACGTCCTCAACCTGAGCCTAGGCCTCTCCGTCAAATTACAAGGACCACAGTCCAAAGAAAGTGTCGCAGCACTTGGCAGATTTGATCCATTGCAGTATTTCGAAGTTTCCTGGTGATCCAGGACGAATTTTGATATGGGGCCAGATGTGTTGGAAAGTTTATCTTCATAGCTTTCTATAATGGGCTCATTTGCCTCGTTTCGATGTCGCATGTGGCCTGGGCGGTCGTTTGAAGTCAGGCTAGTCGCTGATGGCCGAACCGGGCTTCCGGAAGAGTTGGGCTTGCACTTGGGCTTTCTTGTGCATGATGAAGGGTCTTCAATCTTGGTTATCACGTGTTGGACCTCCCCCTTTGATGGCATGTGTGGCTTGGCCTAAGTATTGAAGTCCACTTGAAGTTTCTTGTCAGCATGTCGTTGCGACGTTTCAACACAACGTCCTAGCACGGATATCGACAACTTTGGCGGCGTTGTAGTGGAAGGAGCGAGAGGCTTCGTGTCCATGTTCGTCCTTGTGATGGTCTCATCATCCAAATGATGGGCACTTAGGTCGGCCCGATCTTCTGGTGAGACTCGAGGGGATAATTTCGATCTGGTCAAAGAGGCGACCTTGACGATCCGGCTACCAACCTCGTAAGGATGACAACCCGGCAATCGCTAAACTACCAAACCTGCTCGTTATCAACCACGCCAAGAACGCGATTGACCTGACCACAAAGATCGTTTCCTGCAAGCGATCGAAGAACAAGCAGGAAACAAGATAAACACAATCTAAAATTACAAATATGGTTGAAGCACTTGGATAAATTTGAGGTTCGATAACTCGACTCGGGTGGTCTAGTCGACACACGCAAATTCGAGGGGGGACGCACACGGGGTCTACCAACACACAACCAAACCTGAGTCTAAACAGCGACGGCTATTGAATATATAGCGATGGCTAGAGTTTGGGGCGCTCAACCCTAGGGTTACATGGGCCACGGGCCTAAAGTGGAGGTGACGCAGCACCCGGCAGATTTTGACGTCCTCTTGATTTCGTGATTCCTGTTGATTCTGATAGAATTTGGTCCTCAAACTAGATCCATTGGAAAGCTCCCATCGTGGGCTTGTCCGTGCATACCAAGGATGTCCAAAACGGACTTCGTATGACCAAGTTATGATCATTTCAAGTTGGACTACTCCTGGTGGCCGAACTGGGCTCGTGGACGATGAATTGGGTTTAATCTTTGGTTGGGCCTTGAGCATCATGGGGGTTTGGGCCTAAGGTCGTCGAGGAGGTGGAGATGCGCCTTTGTTGAATGCGCCTTCAAGTATGGGTGGCGGCCAAGGTGGCGGCCGGATTGATGGATACCGTAGCATCATGTTCGAAGATGAAGAAGACCAACTATGTGGTCGACCTGGCCAAGGTGGGGCCGATGAAGCCATGTTGATGTAGCCGAAGGAGTGGATGAGATGAATTGTCGCCAATGTGTCACGATCGTTGTGCAAGAAGTAGAGGAAGGAGTGGTGGTCGCATCCATGTGGACGATGTCCTCATCATTCCATCCTTGTCATGCTCTCATCAGCCTTCCAGTCTCGTCAATAGTACTTAATTGCCGAGCAGTGCAACTAGGTGCGGCAGGAGTGAGTTTAGGAGGATGCCTCGGAGGCTCTCAGGCAGAAGTGGGCCAACCCAAAGTGGAGAGAGAAGTCAGAAAAGGCCAAGAAGAATAGAGGCACCAAGGACTATAAGTCAAACACTAGGAGGTGGTCGATCGCACAGTTGGGAAAGAAACTGGTAATAATCACTTTCTATGCTTCATCACTTCATATTGTCATACTAATGTGTCTTTTGATCATATTGCAATGTAGTTGGTGAAAACGGGGTCAGACCGTCCACGATGGACTTGTTCAGGAAGGCCCACACATCCAAGGCGTCGCCTGGTGGAGAACCCACCTTGGATCCCTATGCATATCTGAAGATGGTAAGTGTCGACTACAATGTTCACCACCACTACATGCGTGTCTTCACTTCTAAATACCAAAACTGCATGCAGTAGCGCTATAAGGATGCATACAAAGAGGAGCACATGGCCGAGAGCAACCCAGAGGAGGCTCCCCTCAACCCTCTAGTGGTCCACAAGTGCATAGGGGGAAAGGCTCACGGGTGGCTGGCAATTGGAGGCGACCATTTACGGTGAGTTATTATTCATTGACTTGGGTATTCTAATTGTATCACCGCAGATGATCACTGGTTTACACATGTTGCAGGTCTTTAGAGTATATGGGTGAAGTTAGGGCTAACCAGAGCGGTAGTGAGACCCGTCGCCAGTTTAAGGAGCGCCTACAGAGGGAGAGGGAGCATGAGAGGAAGAGGCATGAGGAGGAGATGACCCATCAAAAAGAGATGCTAAGGGCCATGCGAGAGAGCCATATAATCGCACAAGAGGAGAATGATCGAAGGTTGCGAGTACTTGAGGTGTACCTAAGTAGGGTAATGTGTTTGCATAGTCTTCTTTATTTTTGATAGACATATTTGTTCATGTGGACTAATAAACTCAAAAATGTGTAGGCCGGTCCAAGCAGTCACGCGGGCCTTTATGGCAGCTACAGGAGCCATGTCGGCCCGCCTGGCCCCTACATAGGTGGCTTGGCATTCTACGGTAGCCAGGGAGCCACTTTAGGCACCTACGTCGGTCAGGGTGTGCCACCGGGCACCTACGCGGAACATACAACACCACCACAGGGCACCTATGGGAGTCAGCAAAACTACGTCCCTGGGCCCACCTTCCAGCAGTCTCTACGCCCTTGGGACCACGAGCAGTGGTAATTGCCTTCTGCAAAATACACTATCAACCAACATATATATAACCTTGTCTAATGCCTAAGCCTATTATCTCCAAGGGTTCGGGTTCGGTCACGATGCCTACGCCTCAGAGTTACGCAGCAGCTCCTCAGGACAATGCGCAGCAGGGAGAAGACGCCTCCGAGAACCCGCTCGTCAACTTTGCGCAGCAAATCTTTCATGGCCCACCACCGCCACAACCATAAAATAGGTTTAAAACTCATAACTATGATGAACTTCATGTTGGACTTGTGTTGTTCGACTTTCGAACATTATGATGTTTATGCATATAGACTTGTTGTTTGATTTGTGATATGATCATGATCGTTTGAGTGTGATTGTGGTGTGGATGTGATATTCTAAATGTGAATTGTGTGCAGATTTGTGTATATCTGTGATATTGGGCGATATTTGAATGTGCGGGGTAAATTTGGATTTGCAGGTTGCGGCTGCTACTGCTGGGAGCAACAGCTACAAATTTCTGGATTTTCAGTTTGTTTGCAACTATTTTTTCTGGAAAATTAATTCTCGACAGCTGTAGTGTAGCCGTCGAAACAGATAGATGGCCCACCGGGCAGGCAACTGGCCAGCTTCGGCCGCCCAGGAGAACTCTCGACGGCCCGTATAACCATCAAGAATAACGAAAGTGGGTCCAACCTACCAGATCAGCGAACAAACTCAATGGCTGGTGGCCGTTGAGACAAGAGTATATGGGCCGGGCCGGATCATGTCCACGGCTTGCCACGACCGGCCACTCGAATTATATTCTCGACCGTCCGTCAAGGGCCGTCGATATTGTTGGTGTCGATGGCTAAGTCGTCGGGACTAGACATTTTTCTCCACGAAGCTGTCACGACGACCTAGTCTCGACGGCCGGCCGTCGAGAATGGCTTTTCTCGACGGTTAGGCTATCTGTCTTCTGTGCGATCCGTGTGGTGATCTCAAGCAACGCTCTATCTATGGACGTGGCACGGTGGCGACTTGGCTATCCATGGGACGACGCGGCGAAGTCAAATCCATCCTTGGCGAGGCCCGAATCCCGATGGTGTCGGCTCCAACCATGGGAGGGAACTGCGGTGACAGATCCGCCATGGGAAGGACACTACAGGAATCATTCTCTGTGTGGTCGGCAAAAGCCGACCACATAGCCCATAATGCCGCCCACATAGGTCTATGTCGGCGGCTAGCCGCCGGCACTTTTCCGTTGAGGCCCCATCGTCGACATAGCCAGATTTTGTCGACGGACCCGCCGACAAAGCCGCAGCCTGGGCAAGCCCCCCTGGATGTGTCGGCGGCCTTACAAGCCGTCGACGTAGCCCTGCCCTCACGGCTCTTCCCGTTTAACGGCGCCCTGACCGGTGGGGTCCGCCGAACAGCGGATACATGATGCGTGTCACCACCTATGTCGATGCCGCCGACATAGGTCAAGCTCCAGACGCACCCGTGGCATTCCCTGTGGGCATCAATGTCGGCGGCATTGGAAAAACCGCCGACACAGCCTGCCATCTATGTCGGTGGCTTTTCCGATGCCGCCGACACTGATGCCTATAGGGAATGCCACAGGTGCACCTGGAGCTTGACCTATATGCCGCCGACATAGGTATTACAGCAGCAATTAAATAGCTGTTGCATTTTATTAAAAACTTCATTTTTAACCTGCAAATAACCACCCCCAACATAATTCCAGTCTCAAATTCTCCACATATCAGCCACACATATTTACGTGCTCGAATCCACATCTTTTCGAGCACTCCACAATCACATCAATACAAAAATACAAATTCAACAACAAATTTAAACCAAATGGCACAAAGCCTCCACATACATAACCAAATGACATATAGTCTCCGTATACATTACCAAATGGCACATATGTCATATAGATACAATATTACCAAGTTTTATAACCTAGACATCGACAAGTGCATATAAGCTAAATCTAAGGGTTCTACGAACCGTCGTAGAGGGTTGGATCATGCGCAAAGATGTCGTCCACGAACTGCATGGCCGCAGAGCCTGTGGCACTGTCGTCACCTCCCTGCTGCTCATTCTGTGCATGAGCAGGCGTAGCTGAGCCGGACACCTGTAAGAGCGGAGGAAATCACGTATCTAAGAAACTTTATGCATTTGTGTACTGTTATGACAATGTTATGGCAGAAATACATACCCCTGGAGAAGGCATTGTTGCTGGCGGGAACTGGAGCATTTAGGGTGGCGGCACGAACGCGGGGAAAGTGCCGGGCTGCGTCGGTGGTCCCCCCTGCGACGGCGTGTAGGCGTACTGTGATGCAAGAGGTGCTGGGGCTTGGCTAGAGGACCCCGCCCCTGGGAATGCTTGCGAATATATACGTATATGATATGTTGGCGCCTAAACAATGAAAGGACAACAACAGATATAACTGCGGAGAGGACATGATTTTTTAATTATCTTTTGCAAAATCTGCATCAGGTAGAAGTTCTGATTCTGGAGCATATCCATCCTCCCCTCGTTCGCCACATCCTTTTTCGCTTGTGCTTGCGCTAGCTGCTGCTGCCGCTGCTCGTCCGCTGCCCTTTTTTGTAGCAACTCCTCGGCAAGCTTGGCCTGGGCTTCTAGCTAGGCAGAGGTGGCAGCTGAGGCCTACTGTCGACGTGCCCTGACTTTAGGGCGGTACGCGGTGGCATCGACGACGGAGTCCATCATGCCATACTTGCCGTGAGCCCTCCCACCAAACTTGTCGTAGAGAACCACATGGTCGGCTGGCATATTGGCGGGGTCACACTCCTCACCGTGCTTCGCCCGCATGGCCGCAGTATATGCATCCTACGAACAAATGAGATGATGCGGAATAGTTAGAAACTGTCGAGTAGGTGTAAATAAGCGAAAAGAGTTGGTTACTTACATCCTTCTCCTGGGCAGCTGGCGGCATCGGTGGTTGTGTCCCGTCTGGGAGCACACGTGGCGTGTGTGCAACCCTCCACATGGCGAATCCTGAGGGCTCAACCCCGGATGCCCCTCTCAATCCCTCTCATCCTCCCCGCTCTCATCCCAATCCCTCGCATCCTCCCCGCTCTCATCCTCCTCCCCGCTCCCTTCTCCCCCTTCCCCTCCCTCTCCCTCTCCCTCTCCTGACATGACCTGCAAGGCCGGCTGCTGCTCCTCGGCCGTCTCCCCCTCCTGCCCACACCCACCCCCTTCTCCCGCTCCCTCCCCCCAACTGGCTATCCTCCGCCATGTGTTGCCCTCTCTTCTTGTACATAATCCCAAAGAGCTTTTCCGTCGCTCTAGCTAACCTGCGCCGAAACCCAGTCATCCTGCAAAAAAGAAAGTAAATGATACAATTAGATCGATATGAGATTGTTGACACCCAAATTTGGCTCAAAATACAGTTATTTTAGGGGCCAAAAGAGGGCGAAAAAACAGCATTTTCGACTAGCAAAAAGAGCTAGATCGGTATATGTTTGGATATTATTATTGATTGGTCGGTTAATGTAATGAAGTGACTGATTGTTCAATCGGTTTATATATATGAAGGATAATAACCGATCAAGGTTCAGAAGTACACACAGCTAGCTTGAAGGAGCCGATCAACCCATATATGGCAAAGAGATAACCAAGTAAAACAAGAGCAAATCGGATTTAAATCAAGCCATCAGGAAGGCCAATCAAGTTCACGTGGAGATCAAATATCCGATAAGCTAACATGCATGTGGAGATCAAGTTAAGTGCCGATTCCAGTAAATCACATATGTGGAGCATATATGGAAGATCATGCATGTGAAGATATATTATTAGGCATATTTGATAATCGGGTTAATCTTCATGCAATACGTGAGTGCATCGGCTACATATATATGTCTACGTGTAGTACGTGAGCACATTGGTCAGCTAGCTTCGTATTTATCAAGTCTTGTACGTGCCTGGCACGATTGTATTGAGTCGGTTTTGTATCCGTGCCTTGCACGATAAGTCTAGTCGGTTAGTTATTTTAGGTAACTAAGAGATAGAGTCCATGTCAAGTTACCGGATTAGCTGGTGCGTCTTTAGTATAAATAAGAGCTGCTGTGCAGCATGTAAAGGATCTACCTCTTTCTATCAATCAATAATACATCTACTATTTCGTCTACCTGTTACCCTTGTGCTATGAATCCGATCGATCCTCTCGTATCGGTATTCAAAGTACACGCCGGTGTCTACTGTCTCGATTAAGTTCGATCTCCTCGCCGTCGACTCCATCGGTAGGGACTGTCTCGGTTCAGTCCGATCTCCTCGCCGTCGACATCGGAATACTATCTCTCGGCTGCATTGCTGCGCATCGCCGTCCGCCGGAGGTGTTAGGTTCCATCTCGCTTCATCGGCTCGACGTCTCACCGTTAAGCCGGTCATCGGATTATCGTCCAAGCTATCGGTAAAGCGCCCATCTCTTCGCAGGCGGCTTGTTTGCTCTATCGGCTCTACATCTCATCGTTAAGCCGATAATCGGTTTATTTCCCAAGCTATCGGTAAATCTTCATTGCTTCGCCGGTATCTTGCCTATCGGTAACCTTGCCGATTGCAAAAGGTCAAATCGGCTGGCACGTCCTCGGAAAGCCCGATCCCCTGTTGTTCGGCAGCAGTTGGTGCCGAGAAACCACTTTTCCGCGTCAACAGAGATAAATGGAAATGAAAGTAAATAAAACAATTCTACCTAGCTACTCATAAGTAAATATGAATGCGTCTAAAATCTTCTGCTTCTGCTTCCTCTTCCTCATCATGTTCCTCTTCTTCTTCGCTTTCTCCCACTTCCTCTTCCTCTTCTTCTTCCCCTTCCTCCTCCGGCTGCTGTTGCATATCACCAATATCGACGTGCAGCTGTCCTGACAAGTCGTGTTCTTGGAATGGCCTCACATATGGCTCTTCAGGAGGCTCATAGTCTTCTTCCGTGAGGTTGGACAATCCATCAACAGGATGACATTTATGGGCAATCCACCAATTTTTGTAATCGGGGTGAGCGTATGGCAGATAGAATACTAGCTCGACTTGTTCGGGGAGAATGAACACGTCGGGCCTTTGATATAACTTTGTTTCATTGATTTCAACAAGGCCTAACTCGGGAGTACGCCGCACCCTAGTCTCAATATCGAACCATCTACACCGAAACAGTACTAGCGAGAGATCGTTGTTGCCTTCATAGCATATTTTCACATTCTCCTCAATGATCCCATAGTACTCTTGGTCTAGACCACCATGCGGGTATGTGACATAATTGACGACCCCACTATTCATCGTGGTAGCATTTAGACGAGCAGACTCGGCTGCTTCAGATTGATATCGATATCCATGGCAATCATAGCATCCATGGACCTTAATCGTACGATTGCATCCACATGACATTTGTCGTAGATCGTTGTGCACGTTGGAACGTGTACGATACTGCATAAGCATATGCACGATAAGTTAAATAGAAGTTACGTATAGAAATTGAAATGTGCGGTTTAAGATGATAAACTTACGTGGTAATGAAACCATATAAGAAAATTTGGATAGTTTTGCCCACGGCCTTGTCGTTTCAACTTTTCAATTTGAGCGGCCGAGGGTTCACCTGGTCTTCTCCACTCTTCTTGAATAAATTGACTACAAGAATAGATATTCCATTCAATTATATTGACTACAAGAAAAGGTGTTTCATTTAATTATTTATAAAATATTGACTTACTCGATGTACACCTTCATTTCATCCATGTTGTCGTACACGTAGAGCTAGATGTTAATTTTTGCTGCTTCATCCAACTCACGTGTTGTGCTTTTGCCAACGCTGCGTCCGGCTTGATCATGGAACACCTCAAGGTTAAAAGTACTTCTGCGTCGTGCCTTCTTATACCTCGGTTGTGGCACATGTATCTTGTTCCTTGTCGCAAAGTATTTGTCCGTGAAATGGGCGATCTCCTGAGTGAACCAAGCTTCGGCAATACTACTTTCGACTCGTGCTTTGTTCTTCACCTTCAATCTAAGGTTTTTCATCATCCGTTCAATATGATACATCCACCTAAACTGTGCCGGACCCCAACCTTTGCTTCGTATGGCAAGTGCACCAATAGATGTTGCATGCAATTGAAAAAATCAGGAACATATATCTTCTCGAGCTTTGTGACAACCACAACAATCTCCTTCTCCAATTCCTCCATCGTCGACGCGGATATCTCTTTTGCGCACAACTCTCGATAGAAGAAGCTCAGCTCTGATAGTGTTCTCCAAATAGCGTCGTCGACATATCCACGCCATACGGCAGGAAACATACGTTCTATGAATACTTTGTAGTCGTGAGCCTTCATTTCATTTAACTTGCATTGCTATGTACTAACGGCATGACGAAGGCTCATCGCATAACCATCAGGGAATTTCATCTTTTCCTTAATCCAGACTAAGATATGCCTTATTTTTGCACGTGTGAGGCAATACTTCGTCCTAGGTTTCATCCCGTTTTCGTCAAGATTTAGCTCCGGACGACCACATATCAAAGCACAGTCCAACCGAGCTTTTGTGTTATCTCTAGTTTTATATTGGATGTCCTAGTTTGTGTTGACGATTGCCTCACACATATTCTTCTCCTGGTGCATCAGGTCGAGGTTGTAAGGCTGCTTCAGGTCCGTTGCGTAAGGAAGATTATAGATGCTGCATTTATAAGTCCAATGGTGATCTTTCCCATATACGTCTTTGTTGTCCTTCTTTGCCAAATGTTCATGCCATTTGATGATATCATCCACTTCAAACCATTCTGGTGGCTGTTCCTTCCTCACTGTCTTAGCTTTACGAAACGTATTTCTTTCTTTCCTAAATGGGTGATTTGGTGGCAGGAAACGACGGTGACAGTCGAAGCAACATGCGTTGCCCCTTTTTTTAGTTTGAATGCATCTGTGTCTCTCAAGCATTTAGGGCACGACAACATTCCATGGGTGCTCCACCTCGAAAATATGCCATACGCCGGAAAATCTTGTATGGACCACAAGTAGGTGGCCCTCATCTTAAAGTTCTGGCCCTTATAGTTATCATGTGTCAATACCCCATTGGTCCAGAGGTCGCTCAGCTCTTCTACAAGTGGTTGCATGAATAGGTCTAAGTTTTTTCCAGGAGACTTAGACCTAGTTATGATAACAGAAAGGAACATGTACTCTTCCTTCAGACAAAGTTGAGACGGCAGGTTGTGTGGGATGGCAAATACAGGCCAGCACGAGTACGGGTGCGAGGTCATATTGAATGGGGTGAACCAGTCGGTGGATAGCCCGATACGCACATTTCTGGGCTCAGCTGCAAATTCAGGGTGTTGCTGGTCAAAATGCCTCCAGGCTTCTGCATCTGATGGATAAGTCATCACGCCCTCCTTCCTACGTATGCCCTCTTGGTGCCACCTCATATGTCTGGCTGTGGTTTTGGACATGTACAGACGTTGCAGCCGTTGAGAGATCGGAAAGAAACGAAAGGTTTTCTGAGCAACCGTCGTCTGTCTCTCTACGCCATCTCGTCCAATAACTAGCACGTACCGACTCTCACCGCAATGCTTGCAATGAGTCAGCCCAGAATCGGTCTTCCGGTAAAACATGCATAACTTTGGACAGTAGTCTATCCTCTCGCACGGCATGCCTAACACGCTCAAAAGCTTCTTCGACTCATACAGATTTCAAATCATCTTATGCCCAGCAAGAAGTAGGCTATCCATAAACTTGCACACGTCATTGAAGCAATTGACAGACATATTGTACTTGGTCTTCACCGCCACCAGACGTGAAACCTTCGAGAGCACGGTCACATCGGTTTGCCCATGGAGTGGCTCCTTGGTAGAAACAAGGAGCTTCTCGAATTTCTGGGCAAGTGGCTCTGCCTCTTCCTCAGGATATAGATTAAAAGCCTTACCCACATCATCCGTTAGATCATCCAATCTGTCGGGTTCGACTTCGTCATAGCCCTCCCCAAAATCCATAGGGCTAGACACGGGCGTCGGACGCTTCCTCTCGCCATAAAAGACCCATACAAAATAGTTTGGTTCGAAACCATGTCTACAGAGATGCTCGGTCATATCCCTCTTCGACCTTTTCTCCATATTCGAGCAGTTAGCGCAAGGACAAGTCACTTTTGCTACGGTAGGGTTGCGGAATCCTCAAAAAGAATTTTCGACGAACTTTTCAGCTTTGTCAAACTACTCGTTCGTGTGGTGCCCAGACTTCTTCCAACCATCGTACATCCACCGTCGATCTTCCATCGCTTAACTACTACATGTACATTCAATAATGGATTTACATTTTAGGACTAGACATTCACTAATGCATTCACATTCTAGCATTATATATCTATTCGACAAGTAAACGATCTATTGCACAACATATACGGTCTATGTTTAGCTAAATAGGAGGGCTTACCCACCCACGGATGTTGGTTTGAGTACGGTGGTCGTGGCCACGAGAGGTGCATGCGGTTCGAATTCGGCGGAAGATAACCCTTGATCCCCGGTGCATCGACGGCACGGCGCATCGCTTATGTTATGCACAAGGAGAACGAGAGGGTTATGCGACCGGAGTTTCGACCCGTGCACCTCCCGTGGCCATGACCATCGTACCCAAATCAACATCCATGGGCTGTCCGAAACGTGGACAGCTCGGGAGCACGGCACCTCTCGTAACGGAACACACCGAATCACCGTCCGTGTTTCTTACGAAAATGTGTCGCGCCCCTGAACGGGTTTGACTCGGGCTCCGTTCACGTATTTGCAACACACTAGTTAAGAAACAGCTAACTAAGCATGCACATCTAACTAACTGCATTATACTAATTAATCACAAATACTAATGTCGTCGGTAATAAAAGTACCGACTACATAGCAACCACATTAGGAAAAAAATCGAAGTAGTACCTGCAGGACGTGAGGAGGCGTCGGGCAGTGGGGAGAGGAGGTGGTGGCGCTGGGACAGTGGGAGAGGCGGCGCCAGGGAGTGGAGGTGGCGGCGCGGGGTGGCGGCGCCGGGAGTGGAGGGCGGCGCGGCGGACGCGGGCGGGCGCGAAAGCGGCGGCGTGAAGCGCGGCTCGGGAGGCGACGATGGGGAGGTGGCGGCGGGGAGGGAGGCGGCGACGGCGTGTGGGTCGGACCGAGGATGGGCCACCGGTCAGTGAGTCAACCCAATGTCGGCGGCCCCCTAATACCGCCGACACTGATGTACCTATGTCGGCGGCATTAAGGAGGCCGCCGACACTGATGACCACCGAAACCTTCTGTTGGCGGCCGATCCACTAGGCCGCCGACATAGACCCTCCACCCGCCCACTTTTCAAGCTGATATCGGCTCACTCGAGTGTTTCAATTTTCCAAACCAAGGTTGTAGACCATGCACTACACCTAATAACACATCTCACATGATCATATCCGCCTACTTGTAATTTTGCGGCACGTTGTCTCTAAGATCGCCCACTACTTCAACTTGTATCGATCACCTTTGCCTCCATGAAGGGTTAGTGAAACTGGAAAACGTTATGATAGGCCTTCTCGAATGGCAACTTATTTTGATACAACCACCTGTCTTAGACCCTAAACATCCTCAACACCTTTTGCCAGTTTGATAAACATTTCTCGTGCGCAAAGGCCGGCCGATCGGTATGAAATCGAAACATTCATTTAAACTTGTTGACACAAAAAGTGGACTTCTATGAACACACGTGCGGAAGCATCAATTCTGTGATTGTATCACAACCAAAGACCAAGCGTGCCAGTCAATTTGACCTATAAATTGACAAGGAGAAAATCGTCAGCGACTTAGCCCCAATCGGCTTTTAAATTTAGCCAGATCAGGTTATACGCAATCGGTCTTAAATAATCCGATTACAAAATCTATCGACTTAATGCCTGATAGAGCAGTTAAGTGTAAATAGACATTTTAATTATAAATCTATTACTTCTTTTTGGTATTTTTGTATAATATCGGTAATAAACCTTTGAATCAATGCATTAGATTAAACCGAAGAATAGATTGAACAGATTGGTCAGGCCAAGACAGTATTCAAATCTAAACTTAAATATAAGCTAATAAACCGATTTGAAGATTTAAAACCAATATGGATAAATACAATGTTGATCGGCAAACATCTACACATGCAAAATCCTAAATAGGTCATACGCAAGGTCGATTGAACGAGACAGTCGCATATATCGAATTCAGAAAAAACATATGAAATACTTGACAATCGGCATTGCAAGATAAACACACATTACAGATCGATTAAATCGAGACAGTGTAATATGCGAGAACATATTAAAGATCGGTAAATCCTGAGACAGTTTAACATGCTTTGCATACATGAGATCAAGATGATACAGCCATGCATACGGGTTACAAGAAGAGAATCAATTATTCCATCGAGATAGCTCTACCTGCGAATTGAAGCCTTTCGACGAGGTCGATCGGATTCGAGAAAGTAGTTTGTGTTTGATGTATGATGTATACCCTATTCTCGAGACCTAAAGTCCTATTTATAGTATTACAAAGTCGATACCGATACGACCTATTTCACCGCGTCGCGCTTCTGATCAGATCGTATCTCTCCCGAAGTCTTGCAACCGTCGGTATTCTTCAATATATCTTCTTTTTTTGCCGATGAAGCCCATTTCCGATTCAGCCCAATAACTCCAACATATTTGGCCTTTCCTGAATATCCGATTTTCTGCCAAATTTGGGTGTCAACAAAACCGTAAGTGCTTTTCAAAGCAACGCGCCAATATGATCACCGCGAAAAAAGCAACTTAGGTCAATATGATCACGTGAAGAGCTATGAGGGTGTAGATCATCCCCTAAGAACTTGGTACGCTAATCGACTCTCTCGGCGGAGGCGAGGGTGGCTTGAAAGTAGGGTTAATACCCTCTGTGTCGGCGGCCTATTAAATGCCACCGACATAGGTGGCTCTATGTCGGCGGCATATAGTAGGCCGCCGACACAGATGTTGCGCATGGCATAAAAATAAAACGTGCATTAGTATGGCATAATGAATTTCTCTTCCACCTGGTCAACAGGGCTCGGTGCGGCGCGGGCTCCTTGCGCGGCGCGGGTTTGAGCCCCACCTCGCCCCCTGTTTTTCTTAATTACCTATGTCGGCGGCTATTTCTATGCCGCCGACATAGGTGTCTCCCAAGGCCCTATGGCATTTACGATGGTCCCACCATGTGATGGCGCCGTTAAGGGCGTCACACGGCCGTGACCGACCGACTGTTTTTGTCAGCGGCATAGACAAAGCCGCCGACACTGATGAAGTGGCGGCAGGGAAATTTTAAAATTTTCAGTGTGGCGGGGTGCCTATGTCGGCGGCCTTATGGATGCCGCCGACATAAAATAAGGGCAAACCCTAGGTTTCGAGCGCGGGCGGAATGCCGGCAGGGATGCAGTGTCTATGTCAGCGGCATAGGTTATGCCGCCGACATAGAGTAGGGCAATCTCGTCGAGTTTTTTTGCCGCCGACATTGTGTTTTTTGGCCGTCCACAAAAATTGCGTTTCCTGTAGTGGGAACAACGGCGATGGATCCAACGAGCAATGCCATCAGATACGGCTTGTGTGATGCGAGGCAGCAATGAATCCGCCCGGAGAGGGAGCGATAAAGACGGCTATTCAACCTCGGGAGGGTGCGGCATCGATGGCTCCGGCAGGGAGTGAGCGAACTGAAGATGTTGATGTGCGAGGAAGAGGAGGGCATGATGGCAATGGCGACGCTGAGTGTGCAGGAGGCGAGGAGCTCGGGGCGGAGCAAGATAAGGCATGGATGCAGGTAAGCAAACACTCGGCTGTCTTGACCAGGCTGCAACTCATCCAAACACCCTACGAATCTACGATGCATGAACCCAGTCTAGCTCCCACTGGCCTACATGCTTCGCCCTAGTCAGGTTGGGCCAGTCTCGCAACCAAACAGCCTCCGTAATACTCTATAGTATGTGTAGAGGAGTTGTTGGAGCGAAGAAATCTTTTAAAACGTAATGTAAATTTTGAAAAAACTTTAGAGTAGTGGATAGAGTGGATGCCAATAATGTTTTTGAGGGAGATATAGTGGGACTGTGGTGATGCTTGTGCAGCCAGCATCTAAAACCAGAAATTTGATGAGGTCGGGGCACAATCCATCCCTTGGAAGTTGGAATGCATCTGTCGTCGACTCGAGATTTTGATTTAATAAAACAGGTGCCACAAATCGGACGTTTGATGAGAATCATCCCATCGAACAACTAACACCAGCATCACGTCAACATAAAATGTTAGAAAAATAATTGTGGTAACTTACGAAGTATGCTAATGAACTTTGATAAAAATACATGAAACATGCGTGAACTCTGATGAACTTTAGGATTAAGAAGGAGCTGTACTGGGTAATAACTAATGCAAGCATCATACAGCCGTGATTGCATCATTGATGAACGTTTCATGCAAGACTGCAGGAAGAAAAACAAAGAAATGAATTAAGACGCAGATAGCGGTGTTTCCAAATTCCAATATGAGACGCTTTTATATGAGAAAATTGGAATATAGTACCGTAGTCCGTAGATATGGTGTTTATGCAAACTATCACTAAAAGTGTTTTCAACTCCTCAAACCGTGAAATCTATTATTTAGCATTTGAAATGCTAAAATCAAACAAATTCAAAAATCAAAACAATTTTTATCCATAAAATTAGTTTGAAGTAAAAGATTAAAAATAGAAGCTGTACTTTTGCTGAAAATAAGATTATGGATAAAAGTTTATATTCTTCCTCTTAGATCTCGATGAAATAATCTCTCTTCCATGCATTTTTGCACATTTTGCAAGGTCGATTTGTCTACTAGCCCATTTAAGAAATCAAGACTCTACAACCAGTTGAACAAAAGCATAGAAAATTGAGCAGAACCAAAACGAACTCACTTCTTGCAAATATGAAGATTGACAGAGATTATTGTCGTGAGTAACCCATTGTAGGATGAAATATAATGATTTTTATGAAGCAAATGAGCTACGAGCCAACTACAATCTATGTTAGTCACCAGTCCGCCGCATTGAAATTCTCACGATCTACGTGTATTGGTAGATACACGGATGGCGCTAAGATTCCGTGCATTAGCTAGATCATATGAAACTATGAAAGATAGAAATAAAATAGGACTCACTGGACCAAATTACAATCAGAACTGTACTAGGATGTTTCTCAATTTGTACTACTCGAATGGACTCTTGAAAGGAAATATTCTCTATGTTTTGATCACTAGCAGAATCTCTATAATCTATTTAAATTTAGAGATCATCTCTTCTATCTTTATATCTTTTTTTAGGATAGTAACTTCACTGGAGATTATGAATATATAGGGAATAAATAATGGTTTGCAAAAAAATAGTGGTTTAGAGAAGATATGGACACCAAATTGTAAAACGCTACTATGGATGCTCCGTCTGCACAAAATATATCCATTGGAGTGTGCAAATTCAGTCAAGTCATGGAGTCTCAGCATGACAGTAAGAGTAGGGTTCAAACTTCTTCGAACTCATGATTACAGAACATTTTCGGGAACAGAAACAACTAAAAATTATTCAAACTCGTGATTACAGAAAAATTTCGGGGTACAGAAACAACAAATTGTCCGGAAACAGCTGTACACGTCTCCATACATCGGTAATTAGTTTGGCTGCCCTACTTAACGGATGCTACAACAATGGAACATGGGTTACGATTCCAAGGAAGAACTGCTTCTGGTATGGAAGCAAATTTACAACATGCCTTATCTATGTTTTACCAGCGTTATCACCTTTTCATGTCGAAAGGATCCAACATCCTCACATCATGCTTCTTGCGCCTGCAGCGATGATGGCTCTTCTGCTCCCCAAAGTTATTCTCACCGACAATGCCCATCTTATTCATGTCTGCAATGCACTCTGCAATCCAAAAATAGGACGGCATGTCCTTAAAAAAACAGCAGTAATTTGCCATGATGTGCAACACATAAACGCTATTTTCAGCAGAAGTAACTGAAAGAAACACCATTACAGGCACCATGAATCCATTATCAACATCACAATTTCATCGTGCCATCACCCCTTTTAGGACTAAAGATCATCATTTCCAACATGTTATCTAATGGACTAATGTAGAAAGTAAAATTTAAAGCAGTTCTTTTATATGAAAAATAACCTCAGAAGCTACACTTAAAGAGGCATAGCTGAAAATAAAATCAAGATGACAAAACTTTGAAGATATCCTAATCTACTCCCTCCAGTCCAATCAAGTCAAAATTGACCTATCAACATGTTTTAAATATTTAGATTGGTTACATAAAAATCATATGTGTAGATTTTTCTTCAAAAGTACTTATAATATTAATCTATCATAATTTTATTGTGTTTTACACAAGTAAATTGTAATAGTAATCAGTGGTCAAAGTTGTTTTTTTTGGACCGTGGTAATGTCAAAAATGTCAATTAACTGTGACTAGTGGGATAGCAACAATAACAGATGATGCTGCTGCTATCTAATTGGAATTACTGTATCACAACACTTTCAACGAAGTTGCTTAGTAGGCCAGCAGCTGATATTTTTGCTAGCAAAAGTGCCGATTTGGTCCCTCGGCTATGCCTATGGTACCAAAATGGTTCCTAAACCCAAATAACGGGCTTGACCAATCCCCCAAGTATCAAAACCAGGCTTGACCAATACTTGACTAGGTTTGGAGTGGTTTCTGCTGATGTGGGTAGCGACGTGGCGTGTTTTGCATGCGTGGATGCCATTTGGACTACTCACTCTCCCCATCATCTCTAACCTCTCCCTCTTCTCATTTGCTTGAGTCGCCACGGCCCCTCCACCGCATTTACCGCGGCCCGCCATCCGCCCTCCGGCATTGGCGTTGCCGCCACCATCTCTAGATCCGACATCCTCCATCACCACTGTCGGCGTCATCCCTCCACCATCTCCTCCCCCTCCTTCCCTAGTACCGATGTCTTCACCACCACTCCCCCCATCTCCGCCAAAGAGACCTGCCTCCTTTGCTCCGCCGCCATCGTGTTCCTCTTCACTGTCCCCTACGCGCCGCACCTCACAGACACCATTGCCTCCATCCCCTCCGCCGCCGCCACTGCGCGCCGCTTCACCACCGAGCATAGAATGATTGTACGTGTCGTCGCTGTTGGGGCAGGGGTGACGATCCCGTTGGCATGGACCTCCATGCTGAGCTCGCCGCTAGAGGGGAGGGAGGCCACCGGTGGGGGTGAAGGCCCATGGGCGAGGAGGCCGGAGAGAGGTGGTGGTGGTGGCCTACGACAGCTTAGGGCTCACTATGGAGGGCGGTGGCGGCACCGCTTCACTCCCCCTTGTCTACTACCAAGCGCGCACAAGAAAGGGATAGAGAGAGAGGAAGAGGAGAGGTGGGGACGCCGCTGCTGCAGTCCTGTGGTGGTGGCCGACGTGTTGAAGGAGGAGGTCCATGCCTGGCGACTAGTGCCGCCGTCCTCCTCTATGGTGGTGGCCGGCGTGGTGGGAGATGCCACGTGAGAGAGGGGGAGATTAGAGACGGAAAGGGAGAGATTAGAGAGAAGGCAATGAGGTGGATGCCACGTGGCAATTACATCAATGAAAATTGTCCACGTGGATGTCACATGAGCAAAAAGTCCCCAACACCGCCCTTTTGACTGGTCAAAGGACCGATCAATCCTGGTTTTGATACTTGGAGGATCAATCAAGGCCATGATTTGGGTTTAAAGACCATTTTGATACCGCGGGCATAGTTTAGGGACTAAACTGACACTTTTTCCCTAGGCAAATGGGTTGACCTTAGTATTTTTGAGAATCTACCACATAAGCAATTTTTCACTTATTTTTATTTAACATTAGAAAGTCCGCACAGCTGCATTGAGTCGCCCAACACATTTTCCGATGATTGATGATTTGTGTGACCTGGTAACTAAAAGATATCTGTATTTGGAATGAGAGAAAAAGTGGCTTGTACTGTTACAGAAATGCATTATCCTAGCAATGGTCACAAGGGCAAGCTTGCATTTGTTGGTAAGAGGGATCAGATGATCTTAGTGTTGATCTCTCAGACACACAAAGACAAGACACTGATAAAAATCGCAGGGAAGGACACCACCCTTGAAGTTTTGCCGACGTTGCTCTCCATGCACATGGGTGACGAGTGTGTCAACGTGACAAAGATCTAGACACTGCACTAGGAATTTGAATTTTGAAAGCCTCAACATTTCTGACGCTAAGCCAGTGACAATTTCACCGTTAAAAATATGTTGCTTCTTGGTCAAATCTGAGTACACAGAGAAAAGCATTTCACCAAAAAACTATTATGAACCGTGGCCCGTGGCAAAGAAGTTCGTCGACAAAGCTATACCAGTAAAGCAATTTGGTGATATTAACAACATGACATTGGAGGTGGCATTGAGTCCCTCAAGACGCACGAGAAGAGTCTCCAGAGATAGCATACACATGGAGCATGAATTCAACTCATGACAAGGGGTTATGAACTTATGATTCGCCACAAGGGCATGGACATGATTATGGCTATGGAGAAGAACGTAGGGATAAAACCAAGGTAGGTTGTTACAATTGTGAAGACTTTGGCATTACTCTTATCTTAGGGGTGTTCAGCCAAAAAAAAGGAGAAAGCATTTCTCAATAAAGACCACAGTGATGATGAACCAGCTCTTCTGTAATGATGTGTTAATATTAAAGAAAAAAATGTAAAACTTTCTATTAACTAGTTATTATGTGTCTAGATAGGTGCATGTTATTTGCAGGTGCTTGGTGAGAAGCCGACCAAGAGACGTGGCCTGGCATGAATTAGTTTACTTAGTTGTTTGTGTCTAATTAGTAAAGACCGCGTTTGACACAAGTATGGTGTGAGTTTAGAACTGCATAAGCTTGAATGTAGGTAGGATGTGTGCATACACATTGTAACAACTTCTTAGCAATGTACTTTCCTTCCATATTTTCTCGTGCATTGTAGCAACTTCTTCACAACGTTCTCTTCTTCCATTCTCCCAAGTCCTTGGATCTGTGACCATCAAAAAATGTGTCTTCTCTACAAAATCATCTACTGAATCAGCATAGCACATCTTGAGGTAATCAAATTCCCAAAGTAACACCTAGATTTTCACCTCACATTTGATGCCCATGTGCATGGAGTGCAACATTGCCTGGACTGCAACTTACAGCAACGTCTCATCGTCAAGGGCCTGAGAGATGATGGCTGCTGAAATGTGATCCTTCTCGTCAATAACCACATGCGAGCACATGAGAATATGAGATCAATCACATCCCACACACATTCTAAGGGGTATCTTCATTCTCAGTACCCATGCCACATAGTTCATCCTAGATAGCACCAATTTCTACAGGGACGTAGTGCATTCTCTCTTCAGCAGTCTTGATGTCATTTTGCCATTAAATTCATGGCTTGTAGTGGTAATACTTTGCAAACCAACTTTATGCGCCCTCACCTTAAAACATCTCCATCTTACAAGATGTAGGGAATTATTATCTCACTCTTCGCACATTGGAAACATTCAAATATTCTTCTCCATTCCTTTTCTCGTTGGATCTCTCTCACATCGAAACGCACCCACCGAGTGAGAAAGCAAATGAACATATTGTTTCAACCATAATAGCAAACAGGATAAGCGTCGCATAGCAATAACAAAACCTTAGATGCTTTTGGCTTATCAGTAAACTAACTAATTATGTTATGCCTTAGGGACTTCTGTTAGCAAATAGACTAGAAGTTAGGTATAACTAAAATTCGGATTCCAATATTGGAACCCTAGGTTGGTTCGCTCATTTAAGGAACATGCCATGATGATTCAGTAGTGACGAAATGAAGAACATTGCTCTGTTCCATTTATTCACGATTTAGACAAACGTAAATTAGAAAATTATATCCATAAACTAATGGACTAAATCCTCTTTAATATTAACTGATAGTCTGATATGTCAATGTTAGCCTCCTAGAAGGATAAAACAAAGGATTTTCTAAGAGAGATCTAATTGTTTGATCGCAACCAAGGATTACCCCAAGTCCCAACACACCGGAATATCAAACTACGTCTCTGGTAAAAAAAAAAAAATCCATTTCATTTTCAAGGAAATACCAGTAACCGTTAAGAGGAAAATGAAACAATATCGCCCATTACCTCCAATCTCCTCGCCCCAGAAGAACAGCTGCTGCCTCCCGTCATCTTCTTCCTCATCGATCTCATCCCCGTACCCAAGCTCAACGTCCCCCCGATAGCCAGGCTCGCTCCCGTAGCCGGACTCGGCCACGGCCGCCTCTGCCGCCGCACCTATCACACCTGCCCCGGATCCAACCCCACCAACGGGCGCCGGGCCAAACTCCGTCGCCATGGGGACGTCCCTCATTCGCATCTCCCCGACATCGGACGCCCACATCTCCCCGCTGGAGTCCGTGGCGCCGCCGCCACCGGCGCCGCAAGTGACATGGAAGTCGGAGCACGTGCCGGACCTCCGGCGGTCGCTGCTACGGCCGGACACCGAGCGCGAGGCACCGCCGTGGCGCCGTCGCTTGCGGGGCCCGAGCCACCGGAAGGATCCGCCGCCGCCCGCGGAGAGGGGAGGGGTGGGGGTCTCCGCGGCGGCCGCGTCGGCGAGGTGGGCGGAGGGGGGCGCGGTGGATCGGTCGGAGAGGCAGGGCTTCTTGTGGAATGGGTGCCAGGCGGCGACTGCGTCAGCGAGGAGGAGGTGCGGCGGGTGGTGGCGGAGCGGCGGCGCACGGGGGGTCATCGGCGGCGTGGGGGCGGCGTGGAGGCGCATCGGGGTTAGATACTTAGGTCATGACTAATGAGTTGGTCAAGACTCAAGAGGCACGAAGGTGATGTCCAAAAATCAAAATTGCCGATCAAGACAGGACGGCATATCAAAAATGTCTATCCATGTGTAGTTATCATTAATTTTTCATCCATCGTAGTCATATAATTTGAAATGAATCAAATGCTTGAGACGGTAAACTGGGTCTTTAAATTTTACTTTTAAACAAGTTTTATGTTTATGTTCAAATCATAATAAATAACGAAAACGCTCCCGTCCAGACGCCCGATACGATCGGACTGTTCGGATGGTTGCTTTGCCTTCATGCGGTCGTTTTTGATGGGCCCGCAAATTACTCGCTCCCCCGCGCCTCAGCCACTCGTCTCTCTCTCCACTCGCTGTCACAGGCTTCGTGCGCTCGTTCTTCCCCACGGCTCCCCATGTGCGTGCGCCGCCGCCACACATCCCGTGCTACCGCCGTGCTCCTCCTCTTGGGCTGCGCCGTCGTGGCTGCTATCGCCTTGAGCTCACGGCATCCGCCGCCTCCATCGCCGCCGTGGGCTTTTGGGCCATGCCGCCGCGGCTGCTGCCGCCATCGCCGTTGTCGCCGCGAGTCGCCGTCGCCGAAGAGTTGTCGGGAAGCCGCCGAGGGAGGAGTCTCACATGGGGAGCCGCGGGGAAGAACCGAGGTGTGTTCCCTTCTCTCTCCTTCCACTCCCCCTTTCTCCCTCTCTAGATCTGGATCTGGACACATTTGTTCTTCAAAAAACATTTACAAACATCCAAAAACACGCAAAAACATGTCAAGTTTGTTTGTTTTCTTCCAATGTTTTGTTTTCTTTTTAGTCATGTTTCGGCATGTTCGTTCATGTTTCGGCATGTTTCATCGAACAAATTATTTTTGTTTCAACACAACTCACATCTGTGTCATATTTGTTTTTCAAAAAACTCACATAAAAAATAGCCCGATTTTTTGCTACGGATCGGGCGCCCGATTCGTAGCACTGCCCAATAAATAAATATGAAAGTTAAACTAAACCTTTGCACACAATTGATAATCTAGGTGGTTGCCATCCCACGGTAAAAGCAATTAAATAAACGTGAATAAATAATCTACACATGATTTGGCATAGTGTCAATAAGTACAATAATCAAACCATAAGCAGTGTGAATCCTTTTTATTATGGTGCTCGGAATTTTATTGGTCTCCCTTAATCAATGTTGAGGCTAAATCCCCGTAAGGATTGACTCCCGCTTAAGACAACCGTTTCTAATCCACTAGTAGTTGTTACTTCCTTCCCTACAAAGATAGCAAACACCAAAGCCACTCATATAACTCGCTTGAGTCTCCTCACAAGCTCCTTGAGGTCACCGACACAAAGAGCTTCCCACTATGTCTAGGTGCTGACAAACACTAGGCAAAAAGTGACTTGATAAACGTCATATCAAAACTCAATAGTGATGCACACATAAATCAATTGGGCACTCACTTTTCTCTCTGATCTAGATAATCACCTAATCACACACATGATGGTGCTCTACCTCTTTCTCATCATTTTTCTCTCTCTTATCTTGGCTATCCCTAGCATATATAGAAGCCATTTAAAGCTTAGGCAACCCAAATCGCCTAGATCTGAAATTTAAATACCGCCACTTTCAAAAATTTGTCGTCAGGAAAGAGACCCACTCACATGGTAGGCTGATTCGCCACACATACTCATGACTCATGAGCGGACCAAGAAAGAACCAATATATATAGATAATAGAAATATCAAAATGTTCATGGAACTAGTATTAGCTGATGCATTATCCATAATAATAAAAATAATCTTATCTGCTATTTCAAATTCCTATACAAACATTAGCTGATGCCCAAAGAGCCGTGGGTTAGGCAAAACACGGTTCGCAGGCCGAAACAGGGCAGCCCGGTTCCTTCGTTTTATAACAGAAACTTGCTGGCCTGACCCGGAGCACAGTAATGGGTCGCCTACTCACCCAGTTTCGGCCCTAGATGGCATTTGGCCAGCTCTATGGTTTCCGCCATCCTGATTGGTTGTTGCCCCATGTCATTTCTTGTGTGTTCCTCTCCCACAAGAAAAAAACTAAAAAATCGGGTTCCAAAAAAAAAAGAAAGGACTGCACTAGATGTCGGACGTCTGATGTTTATTTAAAAAATCAGAAGGCACTGTAGTCAGTTAAACAAAATGCTATAGTAAGGTAAAGCAAAATATTGCAATACATATAAATTACAATGATACATATTTGAAACTAAAAGTTGCACCAAATGTCAAAAAATGTTACAGTAACCAATTGTTGCACCAAATAGATGAGAGCACGGAAACATTCGAGTAATGCATCAAAACATTTTGAATTATAGTACCGCAACATCGAAAAATAGCCGCTGCAACAACTAAATTAAAGCAATGAAACATTCGAGTGAAAATCACTAAGACATTTTGAATTAGAGCACTAAAACATTTGAGTGAAAGCATATATACATTTTGAATTAGATCACTACTCCCTTCATTTCACTATATTGTTCATGGCTTCAGAAAAATACGTTTCACAATGTTTGTCCATTGATAATATCAAGAGTGTAGTTATTACGATGTTTTCACTCTTTACCCCCAATTAAATGCTTAGCAAGAAGAAAAAAAGTAGTTGTAACATAGTGAAACAAAGGAAATATAACACATTGTTTAAACATTGTTTTTTTAAACTACTTTTTTTAAAAAACATAGAGTACTATTCAATAGGGGTATTATAATATTTAAACATTGTTTTTTTAAAACTACTACTTTCTCTGTCAATGCGCATGATTTTCTATGCAGTAACACAGCGAAACAAAGGAAATATAACGTTAAAAAGTAAATGTTTCAACAATTGAATCATAGCACTGAATAAACGAAAATA
Organism: Raddia guianensis; assembly: GCA_036346415.1. Lineage (NCBI taxonomy): Eukaryota > Viridiplantae > Streptophyta > Magnoliopsida > Poales > Poaceae > Raddia > Raddia guianensis. Next base: position 21,062,549 of record CM070534.1, on the reverse strand, counting down.
GCTATTGCAACATTTGAATGAAAGCACTACTACATTTGAAATAGAGCACCAAAAAAAAATATGCTGCAACATTTAAATGTTTTAGAAAAAAGAATCAAATGTTTCACCATGGCAAAAGACATGTTTCAGGAGAGAAAATATGAATGTTTAGAGTACAACAAATGTTTTAAACAACTATAGCAGTCATAATGGAACATTTTAGTAGGGGAATCAAATGTTACGGTAGAGCAAAATATAAATATTTTAGTGGAAAAATAGAAATGTTTTTGACATTTATTAAAGAGAAAATTGCATATATCCCCCACAAGTTGTGACCAAAGCTTACTTAACTCCCGAATGTAGAAAATTACTTTTTTGCACCTGAAAGTTGATGTCCTTTGTAGTGTTTCCCTAAAACCGTTTGTGTCGTTGTTAAGTGTTGATTTGGATGTCAAGGTGGCCATTAAATGTTGAGATGTATGGCACATCATTTTAAATTTTTACATGTAAAGTCACATAGGAATTTAATTTAAAAATTCAAAAAGTTCAACTTTGAACTAAAATCTTGAAAAAGGTGATATTATATAATGAAAAAATTTCTTATTTTAAAAAATTCTAAAAAAGTTCAATTTCCGAAATAAGAAATTCAAAAAGAAATGACATTTTTTTTATATTTTCAAAACACAAATTTGAGATTAAATTTCTAAAATAATAGTCTGATTTTTTTATTCACGGCTTATTTTAAAAAAAACAATTTAGGATTTTTTATGTTTGATGAGAATTTGAGAACGATTTGTGCTTCAAGTCAAGGGTTTGGCGGTGATTTGAGTTTCTTGGTTCTATGCCTTCAATGGTTGTGGGATCGTGTCGTCGGAATGGGTCCGGTTGGTCTGTCTTTGGCTAGAGTTGCACAATTATGCATGGTTTTATACAATTTTTTGGAAATTCATGTGTGTGTTTTGAATATGAATGATTATGAACTAAGCTTGGAGGTGATGAAGATAACTTGATGGTTTCGGGCTAATAGGCACAAGTCTAGGTGGATTGTTGTCGGTAACAGGCCATGGACGCAAACTGGAGGTTAAGGGGTCATTTACAACAAGGAGGTTGTGCAAGACGGTTGGACTGGGACTTAGGGTCACAAAGATGAAGTGGAAGTTGGACCGCAACTGACGAGTAGGACAAAGGCGTGGCAGAAGGATCGCAGGTGTCAAAAACTTTGTTGTTGGGTTGAACCAGCTGCATCCATTACGTGGACGTAGGAGGGCATGTACAAGAGTGGGATATGCATAACATATCCCCGTGGCGTGGTTAGTTAAAATATGGTTAATCTCTGTTATCCATGAGATTTTTAAGGCTATTGACAATTTCTTGCAAGTTATAGTATTGTGACTTGTAATCTCCAACATCAGAGAAATGAAATCATTCTTCATCCAAGGTCTTCTCTAATTCTTGTGTCTTGATCTTTTTTTTTTTGGTGTTTTTGTTTGTAACTACTATATTTGGCTCACCTTGTATTTGTTGCTGATCCATAATGCTTTGAGGTTATAAATATGATTAACCTTTCTTGCAATATAGGAGAGGCTAGGATTAAGTTTCTCAAATCTACCGTAGCAAAATTTATCATTTTTATATTGTCTATTTGGTGTAATAATTTGTAATGTTTTTCTCAAGTTTTTAATAATCTTTTTAAAGATCGTAAAACTATTTTTAAATTATTTTTCTATAATATTAAAATCTTTCTTGAAAAACTTTTAAATTTTGTTATAGTAAAATGCTAGCTATTACGATGATACGTACAAGGCCTTAAGTTTCATTCGCCTAACGGTCAACATTTGATTTTTTTTAAAAAAAAATCTAGAAACTCCTTTTTTAGTGGTTTGCGGGAGAAATAAGCTTAAGCATTTTGAAGATTATAAAACAACCGGCTCCTCTTATTGGCGGCGGCGTGCGAGTTCGAGCGACAAGGTGCGTTCGTCCTATTTCTGTCGATCTCTCCCGGATCAAACCTCCGATTCTTCCGGGCCTCGGTCTCACCGACCCTTGCCGCTTCTTCAGACTTCAGGCTTCGTTCCTTCCGACGACGGTGCGGATCGTACTCTGTCGGCGGGTGTAGGCGCCCCGATGGCGGACGCGGCGAAGCTCGAGGCGGCGGCGGAGGCCGCCAAGATGGACCTGCTCGAGGACGACGACGAGTTCGAGGAGTTTGAGAACGACCAAGGTACAGTTTCCCATGGATTGCTTTTCTCGACGATGTATGAACTGTACTGGCAGATCTGTGGGTCTTGCGCAGCTAGATTTTCCTTCTCGATGTTTGATCTGCGCCGCATCGAGACAGGAAGCTGGAGAAGTAGGGTTCGTTCAGCTTGTGCACAAGCTGCTGATCTTTTTGTGGTTCCCGTGAAACACCTCCCGTAGTTGTACTATGCTGGTGAAAAATCACTCATAAAAACAACTTTACTGCTTTACCTGAAAATCTGTGGCTCTAAAAATTCGGGCTGATGATTTTAATTTTGCATCCAACCCATGGAAACACGTAGATATAGTTTCTTAGATTGCCTTGTTTGGGAACTACTCTGCGCAATGTTGTCTGTGATTTGATAATTTAGCATTTGCAGGTGATAATTTATATCATACTAGTAAATGCCTGTGCGTCGCAACGGAATTACTATTGGAAGAAAAAAAAACATAAAATCGAAGGAACATATAAAATTATAATGGGTGATTTATGAGGAAAGGCTTGGCAACTTAGGTAGCAATGGAATCCAGAAAGATCATTGAAAACTTAAGTAGATGATTAGGTGGTTCTTACATACTTAAATGAGCCACAAGTTTGAATTTTTTCTCTTTTACTTGACGCTCATTATACATAGTGACATATATGATATGCAAGATTGAAGCTGAGCAAGCCATTGAGCAGTCCTAATTGCATACATGTAATTATTCTACTCATCTATACACATCAGACAAATGAAGTTGTAGATATTTTGCCTTTCACACTAATTCAAGCCATCTATGGTCCAAGCAATGACACATGATCAATTATGACCAAAAAATAAGGGACTGATGGGAAGAGTTTGCATGCACAGTGGACTACTGGACTTCATCTCCCAGCCAACAATCTGTAAACAAAACTGAAATTTTAGCATCAAATATGTTGCAGTCCCAGCACCATAGAAGAAGCAAAAAAAAAAAGAGACCCCCAAACCTAGATTTGTTGTGTAACAAGTTCTACGATTTCTAGTCAAATAGCAAAATTTTAACAAAGCATACTCGAGAACCATAACAAGGCAGCCCACATAATCAGTTAGGTTGAAATGTTGTATTACTTGACAATCAAACAATCAGATAGCATGAGACAAAGTCACCTCCAATTATTTTGTATATTCTTGCTCAAATTAATCAAAAAATTAAGTGGAAAAGATAGAGTACTACAAAAACGAACATATCTATTAAATCCAACCTATCCAAAGCTCACAAAATCAGAGTCTTTTTTTATTGTTAGCACTGTCTTTCTCAGTCTCTTACTACCACCACCCAGAATAAACTCAAATATCGATGCATTGCTGAAATGGTCATCGAACACATGTAACCGACAAGAGTAAGATACCAACAAGAGTGTGTAATGACTAATGAGATCAAAAGAGAATGATATATATGCAAAAATGACACTGCTGACGTGAAATAATATCGCGTACTTCACGAAACACTAAAAGAGAATAAATACAAAATTACAGATATACTCGAATATGATGTCGCGCTGATCATTTCGAATACAGAATTGGTAAGAATACCTTTGTAAAACTCTATGTACCACAGAAAAGCAGTAATTGCTGAAGGTTCTTTCTGTAAATAATACACTATAAAACTTTCTACTCTCAGCTGCTGAAACCGAATGAGAAAGTCTTGCATAAAGTCATGTATATAATCAATCTCATGTTATAATCAGTGGACCAATGATCCTAGCTGTGCGATGTGTGTTATGTTGATAGAGTGTGATGTGAGCAGTTTTCCCTAAATTATATTGGTTTCCTGGGCTATCCTAGACAATATGAACATCAGAAGTAGTGAGGAGTAATGCCATAATAGTAGAAATATGAAACAAAAATTTCTCAAGTGAAAAAAGTTAATAAGCACTTGACACCAACTAGAATTATCTAAATTCATGCTCTCAGGCAAGCAATCTATCATGAATAATATTAAGTGGTCGAGTTAGCCCATTAGCTAGTGACAATGCACCCACAAAGGAGCAATACATGAACAGTTACCATAGATAAGAGGAGCAATGAACTCCACTATTCCTGGCAATGGAGGAAAAGCATCATGCTGACAATTTATTCAGTGGAAAATGTATATTCATTGCAAAGGAAAAGTACTTGTCAATCAAGATACAATATATTGTGGCTCCTATGTAAACATGACCCACCCAAAAAAGCACTAAGTTATAGCTTGTTATCCGAAAAAAAAAAGTATTTCCTCCGTTTCACTATATTTGTCCATGGCCTCGGTAAAATATGTTTCATAATGTTTGTCCATTGTAAATATCAAAAATGTAGTTATTGTGATGTTTCCACTCAGCTCCTCAATTAAATGCTTAGCAAGAAGAAAAGTAGTTGGAACATGCTATTAAACAGGGGTATGATGATCTTTGCACATAGTTTTTTCTTGAAACTACTACTTCCTTGATTAGTGTGCATAGTGTAACACCCCAAATTGGGGATATATTTAAATTTGCGCCAAATTCAAATTTTTCTTGAAATCTTGGATCATCCTGACGTGTGGGTCTCACTGCCAGTCATAGTAGCATCTCTCTCTTTCTCTCTCTCTCTCTGCACAGGCATCGCGCGTCTTTGTCATTTGTCTTTGGGTGCACGCCGCCAAATCCGTCGCGGTTGAGCTTGCCTCCCCGCGCGCATGCCTCGCCGTGTCGACCCCCGATTGGCCAGCCTCAGACTCGTTGCCGTGTGCCTCGCCGGAGGACTGGTCCGCCGCTTCGGACCATCGGGCAGACGCCGGAGTTCGTCGGTTCGTCAAAGACGAATCGCGCGCGTGATCTTCCTGCTCCCCGTCTTCGTCACTCGGCTCTGTTAGTCAAAGGCTCGCCCTTCCTAGCCCGACGCACTGCTGTGCCCGCCTTGCCGTCAGACGGCCAAGCCTGGCTTGTGGTGGGGCCTCCGTCAGCGTCGCCATTACTGTTCGCGGCCCTCAGACGAGCTCGTGGGTCCAACCGTCCGCTTAGCCCCGCCCTAAAACCAAGTCGAGACCCCTCCGGCCCCGCCTTCCCCCATTTTCCCCAAAATCACCGCTCGCCGGCATTGAGGCAATTCCGGCGATTCCGTGAGCTTCTCTCCAATCCCTCTCGCCCAAAGCTTCACGGAGACCCCCTTGACCTTTCCCCTCTTCCAATTTCAGGCGAGGACCTCGGAATGGCGTGCCATCGTTAGCCTGTTTTGGCGCCGCCAGGTTCACGTGACCACCGTCGCCGTCCATCCTCGCGTCCGTCTCAAGGCTCTGTAAGCATCCTCAACCTCCCCACATGCTTCCCGCACACGCACATGGCTTGTAGGTGCTTAGCGCAAGCTCGCGCCGCCGGTGAGCTCAAGGCTCGGTCGCTGTCGCCGCGCCGCCGCGTCCAGCCACCACTGGCCCCGATGCGAGCACCTTTAGGGTCCTCAGGGTCTGTAGATGCCGTGCTCACATGCTCTTGGCCGGAGAAGCCCTATAGCGCTGCCGCGTTGTTCGCCGGCGCCTTTCGGCCACGTCGCTGGCCAGAGGAAGAAGATGACCCGAGGGCCGTTGGATCTGTCGCGGAGATTCGTGCAGAGAGCGAGCGTAGGAGTCGATGACACGCGGGCCCCACCGGTTAGGGTCCCCTTCGCCGCTGGCTTAAGCTTTGGCGCTGTGTCGCTGATACGTGGGGCCCCGGTCCCATTTGTCGGTTCAAGTGGAGGCGCCATTTGGGCCGAGCGTCACCCCCGCGCTATCGTGCCCCTCGAAAACCCTTCTTCGGCATGGCGCCTTGGCCGTGCGGGCGCGCTGCGCGCGAAATGGGCCGTGGGCCGTTTCTAGATAGCGGCCCGTCCGTCGGTTGGTTCGGCCCGTAGGCTTTTAATTATTTTCCAGCGAGTTTAATCACTTATTAGCTCCAGAAATCATTTTAGATTTATATAAATTAACAAATGACTTCCAAAAATACTAGAAAAATTTAGATAAATATTAGAGGTCAACTGTGATTTTATAAAAATAAGCTTGGCCACTGTATAAAGGAAATGGCCACTTTTAGTGGAAAACGAGAAGTTTCATATATAGAAATGATTTAAGTAAATTCTAGGGTAATTGTTTAATTATTAATTGATGACTTAGGTCCCAACATATTCCTTAGACAATATATTAGCTGAAGGGTGCTCGATAAATCCAGAAACTAGTTTAAATAGCATTCAGCTTATATAGATGTATATAGGGGTATGTGTAAATATTCATAGGAATATTTTATTTCTAGACACCAACAATTTACTTGCATTTTCCTTAAAATAATCTGTTAAGGTGCTGATCTAGAGATGTATTTAAATAACGTTTAAAAACCTAGAATTAACTCTTTATCTAGGAACTTTACTACCTTGTTAACCCCGTTAAACTTTAACCCAAGCGTAGGTGAATTTTCCAATATATATTTATATACATACGTCATTTTGCGTTGACGAGAAACCCTAATCACCCTCTTGCGAACTTACCGTACCAAATCGTATTTTTGGGTTTAGAGACTATTATATATTACCAATACTATTTATTAATACACTATGGCATGCATAACATATCATACGCAAAATACAAGAGAGTTGGTCGATTATGGGTTGGTTGGATATTTGGGATTCGGGATGCATGATTAAGATGGAAACTTCTGATTTATTTATGACAATACAAGAGTTAGTTAATGCTAGCTAGGTTGTTTTCAAAAGTCTTATAAACTTGGCTTTACGCAAATAAAATAACCCTCTCCTTCAAATAAAAGCCTTGTACGCTATATGCATTAAGGGAAGTGTTAACTAGCCAGCGTTTGGATGATGCTGACCTCGCCCACTTATCTTCTTTAGACGATGGCATCGAAGATGACCCTTATGCGTGTCTCGAAGACGACGGACAGGATCATGGTGGACCCGAGGAGTCTTAGGGGCCTCTCCAGTCGCTGGTGGACCGTAGTCGATAGGGATTCTTTTGGGTAGATATTTTGAGTGTCCGCTGTACTCTGAACTATTCTTTTGTATGATAAGGCGTGTATGGGTCGCCTTACTAAAGTCGCCTAAGGCGCTACTCTATGATGTAATATTCAGGGAATTTATTCTATCGATGTATGCTTGTATCGGCTACGTGGTCTTCTACGCTAGCGTACTGATCCAGGGGCTCGCGCTCAGGATCGTCGACCCTCAAGGTAAGTAAAATTGAGGGGTGACAAAGCTGGTATCAGAGCGTGCGACTGTAGGACCCATATGACTTAGAGGTCGAAATTAGGAAAATTATTTGTATATTATCCTTATGTGACTTTATTTTTATGACTAAAAACACCTTTAATACTCTGCCTATCTATTCTAACAATATTATTGTTAAAATTTTCTGTAGATGGATTGTTGCCGTCGACACACCTATCGCCCCGAGCAGTCAAATTCGACCACAGGAGTCACGCCATTGGAGCCAGTGGGTCCGAGGCTGCAGGCATTGTCTTGGCGCCTCTCTCCTTCAGTGAGAGACCGCGGTTTCTCTAAAGAGAGGCTCGATCCATCCCTCGTCTGGCCTATTTGGTGCGGGTCGTTATCTACTACGAGGCGATGACGCGTGATGGCCCACGAATGCGACTTGAGACGCCACGAGACCATCTGCAGGCGGCAATCAATGACGCCGCGATGGAGGCCACCGCTGAGCTCCAGAGAGAGTACAGTGTCTACTTGCAGGGGAGAGCCTATGCACGGCCGACGGCCATGCATATGAGGTCGCTTCCGGGTTTGACACCACCAGCGCCGATTCGATGTCGGTGATTCGATTGGCGCGTCTCACGACGGCACCACCCGGTGGTCGATGGAGCTTTGGAGAGATTAGGCTCTGCGTTAAATCGCCCGGAGGCGGACAACGCCGAGGTGGTGGGGAGACAGCTCACCACTACGACAGAGCCTCGCCACACGAGCGGCAAGCGGGGGCGTGGTGGGCGCCTTGCACGCACGTTAGGAGGCTCGACGCTTGATGGCCCGAAAAGATAAACGAGACCACTCACTCTCACCTCCGGGCCCGCGTTATCCGCCGTCGGAGCATGAGAACCCCCGCACATCGGTGCGGAAGAGGACACTACCTCCGCGGGCCCTGGTGGGGATACCACGCCACAGGCGTCTTCTCCCGGCTGCGCCAGAGCGACCACCGATAGACGTCGACTCGACACCGACATCGACACCGATTTGGAGGTGACGCCGCCTCGCACCGCCGGTCCCTCAGCCAGATGTGAGGCCGTCCACCGTGACTGGCGTGGACTTCTCGCTAGACGTCGCGCTCCGCGTTTCGTCTACTCGCGCCGTCGCCGTGGCTAGATCGTCTAGTCGCTCTCCTCGAAGTTGTAGAGCCATCCGCCCTAGTAGATGATGGGTTTTAGTTATCATGTTAGATGGATAGCTGCGATCCTATTAGAAGATGGACACCTTTGTTGTATCATGAGATGTGGGCCTAACGATGTTTAGGCAAAACATTATTCTGTGCTCTAAATTTTTGCTTGCCCCTGTGGCAAGGGCTTTGGAAAACTGCCGTACTTCTCAAAAATGTATGCTTGCATTGTTCAATTACTTGTGTGATTCTGCTTTTTGTTGCTTCTCAGTTGGATTTTAATTAAAAATTCATGCATATTCATATATTCCAATATATATACTATAGATGGCAAGAGGTAGAGGAGCCGGATGGGCTCATGGTCTTTGGTGTCTTGCATGCCGCCATTGCTAGAGGCCGAGGACGGGGTCGAGGTCGTGGCCGTGGACGTGGCCTCGAGGACATTCCGGCACCACCATCGGGGGAGCCAACCCTAGGTCAAGTCATGGCGTACCAAGCCCAAATGTTGGGCGAGGTGCTCCGTGAGAGGAGACAAGTTAAGAACCGCCGCAGAATGAAACTCGCGGATTTCTTGCGAGCAAAACCGTCAATGTTCTCGCACGCCAACGAGCCAATGGAAGCCGAGGATTGGCTTCGCACCATCAAAAGGAAGCTAGCCCTTTTCGGGCCAGAAAACAGCTCTAACAAGTTGTTGAGTTTGAATCAATATCAAAGGCACCTACCAACCCTTGCTCATGACTCATCGAATTCTAGAAATAGGGGCTATCTGAACATTGGAAGGAGTGCCCTCTCCAAGGCTACAATCCTCCATTCTTCGTGCGTCATTTCGAACTGTTCAAGTCATGGACGAATGTCAGTTTTCTCAATGCCGATGAGAAGGAAGGATCCGCTTCCTTCAAACGTGAACACCCGCTAGAGGGCGCGCCTGGAAACAATTGGACAAGGATCGATTCTGTGGTTACCAATCGTGGCGTGGAAGACTCAACCCGTCACGTCGAAGAGCGAGGCATGCAGAATCTTGATATGCTTAAGAATTGCTCAACAACCCGGTAGTACTTTTCGATTTTGGACATCGCGTTCATTCATTGCACAACATTATGTGGATAAGTATGGGCTACAACCTTTCGTAATAAGGGCATTGGTAATAAAGTCCTGTAATGGTCCACTGTCCACTCGTGACGATGTCAAGATTAACGAATCCGATTTTCCTTGATCTCGTGGTCATACCTTGTAAAGGATCACGTGATTTCGGGATGGATTGGCTCCAATATACATGGGAATCATAGGTTTGTGGAATAAGTCATGATGCACCAAGGAAGATCTACGAGACCATCCGGAGGGTGGATGCCCGTTTAGATGGGGTAGAGCAATATGGTTCATTGGGAGATGACCCAATGCAAGGTTAACCGTAGTGAAGCAGTTTCTAGCGTCTTAGGAGCTACAGGCAATCTCCGAACTGGCATGGGTTTCCTATAGACCTTATCCCTTGGGAACCTTGATTTACAAGCCTACTATAAGATGAACCCATCGGTGGCGGAATTAAAACTATGGAACGAGATGCAAGGACAAGGTTGAATCTCCATTCCTCTCTGGTCCCCATGTCTAACTGACAGAAGGATAAGACTGTAGAATGGTGGTTGACTATCGAGCCCTTGTCCTTACTATCGAACAAATCCTTCTAGGATTGCGACCTCTTTGATCATAAGGGTGTCAAGCGATTCCCAAGATCGAACCTTATAGATACCCAGTCCCGGTGGAGTTATACCCAGGCAGCCTCCTACTAGATATCGTACTAAGTACCTAGTTATGTCATTTCGGTGACTAATGCCCATGACCCCTTCATAAATATGATGAACAAGATCTTGATGGAGTTTAGGACCGATTCCGTAGTGGTTTTCATTGATGATATCTTAATATATTCCAAAGATAATGAAGAGCACAACAACATCCGCTAGTCACGTGAAGCACAGAATACCAACTTTATGCAAATTTAGCAAGTGTGAGTTTTGGATCGTGATGTGGTTTCTTAGGACACACGTGCGGCATGGAATCAAGGTGGATTCAACTAAAATGCTCTTTAATGGAATGGACCATACTTATCCACAAATGTTGGAGATAAGGAATTTTCTTGGGATGGCGGGATAATTCGAATTTATCAAAGACTTCTTGACGGCTCCACAATGACTCAACTTCTTAAGAAAGATAGAAGTTTGAAGATGGAGCTGCGAGCAAAGTTGAGCTCAACAACGACTCACCTTCCAATTGTCTAGTGACCCGGACCGACAGAAGTTCGGGTATCCTTCAGAGCCTCTAAATATGGCACAGGGTGTGTTTGATGCAAGAAGGGTGGTGGCTTAGGCATCCGGCAATTGAAAACACGAGGTCAACTATCCGCACCATGATTGGTGCGGTAATAGTGCATGCCACGAAGATATGGAGGCATTATTTGGTGGGAAGACCTTGTGACATATTCGATCGACCCAAGAGCACAGTATGTGTTCACTGAAGACTCTCAACATGAGACAAAGGATTGGTTAGAGTTGATCAATGACTTCTGTTTAAACATTCAATACCACCTCGGAAAAGAGCGAAATTGTTTGAGGCTCTTATCCAAATCCCATGTAACACATGGAGATCGATTGGTGCGGCGGATCATCAGAGATTTGAGTCGGCTAAAGATCGAGGTGGTTAATAAACTTTGTCACCTTATGAATCCCGATATGCTTGATATGATCAAAGGAAGCAAAAGGATCTGACGCTCAAAATTCGAAAGGCTCTCGCCCAGACAAAGGTTACAAGGTTTCAGGATGAGCATGGGGTGCTTTGGTTGGGAAGGATCGAGTTCCCGGGACCCGACTACGAGAGACTTGATTCATGGAATACACAATTCACCATATACCCTACATCTGGAAGCACCAAGATATAAACAGGAAGCTAAGGTTACGGTGGCCTAGAATGAAGAGGGACATAGCGGAATATTGGCATCAATACCCGTATGTCGACAAGTTAGCCGAACATCAACGACCTTGTCCGGTTCAAAATTGCCATGGATTTTATACTTGGACTCCAAGACCAAGGCGGGATTCGATTCAATCGGTTATCGTGGATCCTAACAGGTGGGTACGCAAATTTATCTTCTGTAAGGCGACTTACAAAGGGATAAGTTGGCCTATGGTACATGGCCCGAATCGTGAGCCTTGAGTTCCCAGCGAAATTGGCGTTGATGGAAAGTTCACTTCTCGATTTAGGAGAAATAACTTGCTCTCTGGCACCAATCGTCCCTGCCTTCACTTGGCTGCGATGGACAAACCTAGAAATAGGGTAGCTTCCTTTTGATGGTGCGAAGCCAATCCTCGCTCCTTGGCTCGTTGGCGTCCTGAACATTACGGTTTTGCTACATTAAATCCATGAGTTTCATTCCGGCCGTTCTTCTTGCCTTCTACGAACCTGCCCAACATTTGGGCTTGAATTTCAATTGACTTGACCTAGGGTTGGCAACAAGCGTAATTGCAGTGGAATGTCCTCGAAGCAAATTTTCGCACGACCTCGACCCGTTCCTCGGCCTCTGCATGGGCAACAAAAATTTAGACACGATACCGTTCCGCTCTAACCTCTTGCCATCTATAGTATAAATATTGGAATATATGAATATGCATGAATTTTAATTAAAATCAAGCGAAAGCAACAAAAGCCAATCACACAAGTAATTGAACAATGCAAGCATACATTTTTGAGAAATGGCGATTTCCAAAGCCCTTACCACGAGGGCAAGCAAAAATTTAAAGCGAGAATAATGTTTTGCCTAAACATCGTTAGGCCCGCACTCATGATACAACAAAGGTGTCCATCTTCTAATAGGATCGACTATCCATCTAACTGATACTAAACCCATCATCTACTAGGCGGATGGCTCTACAACCGAGAGCGACTAGGCGATCTAGCCAGCGCGGATCCACGGCCCGGAGAAGCGGGCTCTTGCGTCTAGGGCAAGTTCCGCCCGTCCGGTGGGACGGCCCTGGGAGGGGCCGTGGTCCGGACGCGGGCCTTAGCGGCGTCGATGTCCCGAGCATGCAAGGTGCTCACGGGCTCTCTGGCCGGGGGAAAACCCCGTGGCTGGACCCTCCGACCAGCGGGGTAGTGTCCTCCTCGCCGAGCATCGCGAGTTTCTCCACCTCCACCCCCGGGATCTGCGGCGGAGCGTCAGTGAATCCCGTTTATCTTTTCGGGCCATCAGGTGACAACCTAGAGCGCCATGGCGGCCCTACGCCGCGTAGGCCTCGTGTGCGAGGCTCTGTCGATGTGGGGTCTCCCACCCGGCCTTGTTGCCGCCTCCGGGCGGCAGCGAACCTAATCTCTCAGCTCCATCGACCACTGGTGAGTTAACGCCCGCACAAAGGTCGAATCGGGATCTTGAATCGGCCAGTCGTGTCAAACCGGGGCGACCTCATATGAGGCGTCGGCGTGCCAACCTCCCCAAGTAACTAGTACTCTCTGAGCAAGCGGTGGCCTCGTCGGACGTCATTGATGTCGCTCCGAATGGAAATTTACAATTTGTTGATAGTAGGCGTTAAAGGTGCCCTCGTAGTTAAAAATAACCAAGATAAGACAGAGGATTTTGGAATTCGAGCCTCTCTTAATGGGTCCTGTCTCCCTGAAGGAGCTTGCACCCTCAATTTCTTCTTAGGCTCGGACCATGGCTCGATGGCGTGACTCTCGTGGCGAAATTTGACCACGGGGAGCGGTTAGCAACACAACAATCCAATTCCTTGAAAATTTAACAATAATATTGTTAGAATAGTGATATTAAAGGTGTTTTAGTCATAAAATAAAGTACATAAGGATAATATACAAATAATTTTCCTAATTTACCCACAAGTCATATGGGTCGGCCACCAAATGTCGGAGAGCCAGCTTTGTCACCTCAATTTTACTTACCTTGAGGTGGCGATCTAGCTGACTTGAATCGAATAAGCAAGCGTGAAACCCTGCCGATCAAGCATACATCGATAGAATAAATTGGAATATTACATCATAGAGTTTCCCTTAGGCAGACTTTAGTAAGGGTACCTACGCCTTATCATACAAAGAATAGTTGACAATCAAGGACACTCAAAATATCTACTTAAAGAATCCTATCGATAAGGTACATGTTAACAATTGAGGAACCTAAGACTCTCGGGTCCACCATGAACAACATGTCTTGAGAACGAATAAGGGTCATCTTGATGCCATCGTCTAAAGAAGATAAGTGAAAATGTACATCATCAATCAAAGATGAAGTTTAACCTCCTGTCTATAGGTACCAGCTTTTATTTGAAGGAGGGTTATCCTTTGCCAAAGCCAAGTTTATAAGACTTTTGAAAACAACCTAGCTAGCATTAACTAACTCTTGTATTGTCATAAATAAATCGAAGTTTCCATCTTAATCATGCATCCAATCCCAAATATCCAACCAACCCATACCAACTCTTTGTATTTTCGTATGATATGTTATGCATGCCATAGTGTATTAATAAATAGTATTGGTAATATATAATAGTCTCTAAACCCAAAAATACGATTTGTGCGAAGAGAGGTTAACCCGTTAAACTTTAACCCAAGCGTAGGTGAATTTTCCAATATATATTTATATACATACGTCATTTTGCGTTGACGAAAACCCTAATCACCTCTTGCGAACTTACAATCGTATTTTGGTTTAGAGACATTAATTCATATTTTTGGGTATTAGAGAACTATTATAATAGTTACCAATACTATTTATTAATACACTATGGCATGCATAACATATCATGCATAATATACAAGTATGAGTTGGTCGATTCATGGGTTGGTTGGATATTTGGGATCTCAGGATGCATGATTATTTAGATGGATATGACTTCGATTTCATGTTATGACAATACAAGAGTTAGTTACATGCTAGCTAGGTTGTTTTCAAAAGTCTTATAAACTTGGCTATTCGTAATAAATAACCTCTCCTTCAAATATAAAGCCTTGATCGCTATATGCATTAGGGAAATGTTAACTAGCCATTTGGATGACTTGCTGACCTGCACTTATCATTCTTTAGCACGATGGCATCAAGATGACCCATTATCGTTCTCAAGATGACGACTGGATCATGGTGGACCGAGGAGTCTTAGGGCCTCTCCGATCATTGGTGGACCGTAGTCGATAGGGATTCTTTTGGGTAGATATTTTGAGTGTCCATTGACTCGAACTATTCTTTTGTATGATAAGGCTGTATGGGTCGCTTACTAAAGTCCCTAAGGCGCTACTCTATGATGTAATATTCAGGAATTTATTCTATCGATGTATGCTTGTATCGCTACGTGGTCTTCCGCTAGCGTCTTGATCAGGCTAGGCTCGGGATCGTCGACCCTCAAGGTAAGTAAAATTGAGGGGTGACAAAGCTGGTATCAGAGCGTGCCACTGTAGGACCCATATGACTTAGAGGTCGAAATTAGGAAAATTATTTGTATATTATCCTTATGTGACTTTATTTTTATGACTAAAAACACCTTTAATACTCTGCCTATCTATTCTAACAATATTATTGTTAAAATTTTCTGTAGATGGATTGTTGCCGTCGACACACTGTCGTCCCCGCAGTGCAAATTTCGCTACAGAGTCACGCCATCTGGAGCCAGTGGGTCCGGGCTGCAGAGCATTGGCGCCTTCTCCTTCAGTGAGAGACCGCGGTTTCTCTAAAGAGAGGCTCGATCCATCCCTCGTACTGGCCTATTTGGTGCGGTCGTTATCTACTACGAGGCGATGCGCGGTGCCACAGTCGACACGAGAGCCGAGACCATCTGCAGCGGCAATCAATGACGCGCATGGAGCCACCGCCGAGCTCGAGAGAGTCAGTGTCTACTTGCGAGAGCCTATGCACGGCCGACGGCCATGCATATGGTCGCTTCCCGGGTTTGACACCACTTGCGCCGATTCAGATCGGTGATTCGATTGGCGCGTCTCGACGGCACCACCCGGTGGTCGATGGAGCTTTGGAGAGATTAGGCTCTGCTCGTCCGCTCCGGAGGCGGACAACGGCTGAGTGGTGGGAGACGGCTCCACCACTAGACAGAGCCTCGCCTACGAGGCGGCAAGCGGACGTGGCGAGGCTCCTTGCACGCGTTAGGAGGCTCGCGCTTGATGGCCCGAAAAGATAACGACCACTCACTCACCTCCGGCCGCGTTATCCGCCGTCGAACGAGAACCCCGCACATCGTGCGGAAGAGGACACTACCTCCGCGGGCCTCGGTGGATACCACGCCACGGCGTCTTCTCCGCTGCTCGGGAGCGACCACCGATAGACGCGACTCGAACGACATCGACACCGAGCCGGAGGGCGCGCCTCTGCCGGTCCCTCAGCCAGTGAGGCCGCCCGCGCCGGGCGTGGACTTCCGCTAACGCGTCGCCCTGCTTCGTCTTCTCGCGCGTCGCCGTGGCTAGATCGTCTAGTCGCTCTCCTCGGTTGTAGAGCCATCCGCCTAGTAGATGATGGGTTTTAGTTATCATGTTAGATGGATAGTGCGATCCTATTAGAAGATGGACACCTTTGTTGTATCATGAGATGTGGGCCTAACGATGTTTAGGCAAAACATTATTCGTGCTCTAAATTTTGCTTGCCCCTGGGCAAGGGCTTTGGAAAAGCTCGTACTTCTCAAAAATGTATGCTTGCATTGTTCAATTACTTGTGTGATTCTGCTTTTTGTTGCTTCTCAGTTGGATTTTAATTAAAAATTCATGCATATTCATATATTCCAATATATATACTATAGATGGCAAGAGGTAGAGGAGCCGGATGGGCTCGCGGTGCTGGTGCCGCAGCGGCCGCTGCTAGAGGCCGAGGACGGGGTCGAGGTCGTGGCCGTGGACGTGGCCTCGAGGACATTCCGGCACCACCATCGGGGGAGCCAACCCTAGGTCAAGTCATGGCGTACCAAGCCCAAATGTTGGGCAGGTGCTCCGTGAGAGAGACAAGTTAAGAACCGCGAATGAAACTCATGGATTTCTTACAAAACCGCCAATGTTCTCGCGCCAACGAGCCAATGGAGCCGAGGATTGGCTTCGCACCATCAAAAGGAAGCTAGCCCTTATTTCTAGGTTTGTCCATCGATGAGGAGATAAAGTGCTAACCCACCAATTGTGCGAGCATGCGTAATTTCTCCGTGAAAACGAGAAGTGAACCGCGTCCGATGACAGAAGGTGAGGGAACGAACCGGTACACGATTCCGGAGGAAGGTTGGGACCAACTTATCCTTTGTAAGTCGCCTTGGAGATGCAAGCCACTGTAGGAGACGATAACCCGGATTGAATCGAATCCCGCCTTGGTCTTTTGGAGTCCGGTATCAGAAATCCATGGAATTTCACCAATTGAAGGTCGTTGATGTTCCGCAACTTGTCGACATACGGTATTGGCCCATATTCCGCTATGTCCTCTTCATTCTAGGCCACCGTAACCTTATTCATATCTTTATACATCTTGGTGCTCCAGCTAGGGTATATGGTGAATTGTGATTTCCGTAATCAAGTCATCAAGGGTTACTTGGAAAATGAGATACGGCTTGGAACCAACACCCCAAAATCCTTGAAACCTTGTAATTGTCGCTTCGGGCAAGAAAGCTAAACAATTTCCTGATCCTTTGCTTCTTTGATCATTCAGCAAGGAGACAGCTCAAACAATTTCCTGAACTGTAATCAATATCAATTAGCCGACTCAAACTGATGACCGCGCACGAATTCGACCATAGGGCTATGACATTGGAAGGCAGTTGCCTCTCAGGCACATATTTTCCGAGGTCGTTGAATGTTTAAATCGAGCATTTCACCTAACCACCTTTGTCTCATGTTAGAGTGCTCGAGGAAGAAGATCGGCTCCTTGGCGATGAACCACAAGAGTCTTCACCAAAAATGCCTCCAAACAATTGGACAAGCATCGATTCGCAGCCCAGTTACCAATGTGGTGTTGGACCTCGTTTCAATTGCCGGAAGGAAGCCACCAGCCTTCTTGCATCAAACACCCGTGCCAATTTTACAACCCGCTAGTACCTTTCGATTTTGGAGCATCGCGTTCGTCACTTGCACAACTATGTGGATAAGTATGGGCTCAAACCTTTCCGCTAATAAGGGCATTGGTAATAAAGTTCCAGAATCATGTTCGACTGAGTGTGTCGACATGTCGAGATTAGATAAATCGCCGATTATCCCGCCTCCCAAGAAAACCTTGTAAAGGAACACGTGATATCGGGATCCATTGGCTCCAATACATTTGAATGATCCACCTTAGTAAGTCATGATGCACCAAGGAAGATGTTCCAGACCACCGACAGGATCCAAGCCCTTTACATGGGGTAGAGCAATATGGTTCATAAAGTTGATGACCCGCTAAGGTTACCGTGAGTGAAGGTGTTTCTTATGTCTTTCGAATAATTAAGATATCATCAATGAACAGCCATGGAATGTCCGTAAACCTTCATCAAGATCTTTTCAATTTACAAGCCTACGGGCATTAGATCAACCCGAAATGAACTAGGATTTAAAAACCATCTGAGTATGCAAGGAAGGGTTGGTATTCAATCTCCTAACCTGGGGTCCGCCATGTTCAAGGACACTAGGTAAGACCTGGCAACCTGTGGTTGACTAAAGAGCCCTTAATCCGTTACTATCGAGGAATATTTCTCTTAGCGGATTAAGGGCCTCTTTGATCACAAGTTCTAGGTTCCAGATTGCCACAACATGGTGGAACCCCAGCGAGTAGGAGATTGATATAACCCTAGTCCTTCACTCTAGATGGGTTGTATAAATACCTAGTTATGTCATTTGGGTGACTAATTCGTTCATGAATAAGATGAAGGAAATCTTGTTGCCGACGTCGTGGTTTTCATTGAGATATCTTAAGACTCCAAAGATAATAAGACACAACGGAACCTACGCCTAGTCCCCGTAAGAACCATAATACCAACCCCATGCAAAGGGCATCCAGCCCTTGGTTCTCGTGCATCGTTCCTTAGGACATCATGTCTCGCACGCATCAGGTGGATTCCATAATTAGCTCATCCACGAATGGACACGCTGATCCTTACAAGGTATGACCACGAGTTTTCTTGGGAAACGGGATATTCTGCGATTAATCAAAGACTTCTCAGCGGCCGACCATCTGACTTTATTAACGAAATGCCCTTTTGAGAAAGGTTGCTAGCCCATATCCACAATGTCAATGAATGAACCGTGCTCCAAAATAGTGAAAACGACAGCAGAGTTCGAGGTATCTTGCGAGCCTCAAACTATGCTCCGGTGTGTTTGATGCAAGAAGGGTGGTGGCTTACGCATTCCGGCAATTGAAAACGAGGTAACCTATCCACCGATGACTTGAATTGCGTCAAGTGCGCCGACCTATAGGAGGCATTATTTGGTGGGAAGACCTTGTGACATATTCATCGACCACAGAGCTAAGATGTCACGGTTACATGAGACAAAGCGGTTAGATTGATCAATGACGCGATTTAAACATTCAATACCTTCGGAAGAGAGGCACTGGCCTTCCAATGTCTATGCCCCTATTTCTATGTAATCGATGGAGATCGATTGGTGCGCGGATCATCAAGGCTTTGAGTCGCTAAGATCGAGGTGGTTAAGCAAATGTTTAGTGCCCTTGAGTCCGAGTTTGCTTGATATGATCAAAGAAAGCAAAAGGATTGCCTGCTCAAAGAATCGAAGGCTTCCGCTGGACAAAGTTACAAGGTTTCCAAGGATGAGCATGGGGTGCTTTGGTTGGGAGACCCAAACTTCATCCTCATTTTCCGACTTACGAGAGACTTGATTTACTTGGAATCCACAATTCCTATCCAAGATTATCGGAAGCACCAAGAGGCTATAAAGAGCAGCTAAGGTTATGGCTCAATATCGCCCATAGCGGAATATGGGCCAATCCCGTATGTCGAAGGAGCGGAACATTGACGAGGAGTTCGTGCTTCAATTGAAATCCATGGACTTTATACTTGGACTGACCTAACCGACAAGGCATTCGATAAAATCAGGTTATCGTGAAACTCCTCAGGAACTCCTTGTTGCAACGTTAGGCGACTTACAAACGGCATAAGTTGGCATCCTTACATGGTCCCATCGTGAGTGCCCTTCTTGACATTCTCTCACGGTTCATCTTCGGGTCACTTCACTTCTCAGTTTAGGAGGTGACTAATTCTTCTTGGCACCAATCGTCCCATCAAGTTGGGGCGCTTTCACCTCAAGATGGACAAACCTAGAAATAAGGGCTAGCTTCCTTTTGATGGTGCGAAGCCAATCCTCGGCTTCCATTGGCTCGTTGGCGTGCGAGAACATTGGGTTTTGATCGTAAGAAATCCGAGTTTCATTCGCGGCGTTCTTAACTTGTCTCTCTCACGACACCTCGCCCAACATTTGGGACTTGACGCCATGACTTGACCTAGGGTTGGTTCCGATGGTGGTGCGGAATGTCCTCGAGGCCCGACCACGGCCACGACCCGATCCTCGGCCTCTGACCCTAGTGACGCAGGCACTAGCACCGAGCCCATCCGGCTCCTCACCTCTTGCCATCTATAGTACATATATTGAATATATAAATATGCATGAATTTTAATTAAAACCAACCGAGAAGCAACAAAAGCGAATCACCAAGTAATTGAACAATGCAAGCATAAATTTTTGAGAAGTCAGCTTTCCAAAGCCGCCAGGGCAAACAAAAATTTAAATTTTGCCTAAACATGTTAGCCCACATCTATGACAACAAAGGTGTCCACTTCTAATAGGACGCGACCTATCCATCTAACTAATAACTAAAAGCCCAATCTATAGGCGGATGGCTCTACAACCGAGGGAAGCGACTAGGCGATCGGCCAGAAGCGAAGTGGGCGACATGCAGGAGTCCCGCTCAGCGGGAAGTCCCGGTCACGGTGGCGGACCGGCAGGTGAGGACGGCCTGCGGGCGGCGTCGCTCGGGTCGGTGTCGAGTCGATTTCGGTCGGCGTCTATCGGGTTGCGAAGACGCCAGCGGGGTAAACGCCCGTGGCGTGGTATCCCCGGAGCCAGGAGGTAGTGCTCTTCGCTGCCGATGTGCGGGTTCTCGTCGGGCGGATAACGCGGCCCGGAGGTGAGTGAGTGGTTCGTTTATCTTTTCGGGCCATTCAGCGTCGAGCCTCCCGAACGCGAAGGAAGCCTCCCACGCCCGCGCCGCCCGTGGGCGAGGCTCTGTCGTAGTGGTGGGCTGTCTCCACCACCTCGCTTCGTTGTCCGCCTCCGGGCGGCGAAGCGAGAGCCTAATCTCTCCAAAGCTCCATCGACCACCGGGTGGTGCGTCGTGAACGCGCAATCGAATACCGTATCTTGAATCGCGATGGAAACCGGCCGAGCTCGAGAGAAATCAGTGTCTACTTGCGGGAGAGCCTATGCGAGCGGCGCCATGCATATGGTCGCTTCCGGGTTTGACACCACTCGGCGCCGATTCAGATTCGGTGATTCGATTGGCGCGTCTCCACGGCACCACCCGGTGGTCGATGGAGCTTTGGAGAGATTAGGCTCTGCGTTAAACGCCCCGGGGGCGGACAACGGCGAGGTGGTGGAGAAGCGGCTCACCACTACGCAGAGCTCTCGCCTACCGAGGCGGCGGGGCGTGGCGAGGCCCTTGCACGCGTTAGGAGGCTCGGCGCTGATGGCCCGAAAAGATAAACGAGACCACTCATCTCACCTCCGGGCCCGCGTTATCCGCCGTCGAACGAGAACCCCGCACACGGTGCGGAAGAGACACTACCTCCGCGGGCCTGGTGGGATACCACGCCACGGGCGTCTTCTCCGAACTGCTCGGGAGCGACCACCGATAAACGTCGACTCGACACCGACACGACACCAGCCGGAGGCGACGCCTCCGCCGGTCCCTGCCGGATGGAGGCCGTCCCGCCGTGGCGTGGACTTCAGCAGACGCGCCCGCGTTTCGTCTACTCGCGCCGTCGCCGTGGCTAGATCGTCTAGTCGCTCTCCTCGAAGTTGTAGAGCCATCCGCCCTAGTAGATGATGGGTTTTAGTTATCATGTTAGATGGATAGCTGCGATCCTATTAGAAGATGGACACCTTTGTTGTATCATGAGATGTGGGCCTAACGATGTTTAGGCAAAACATTATTCCGTGCTCTAAATTTTTGCTTGCCCCTGTGGCAAGGGCTTTGGAAAACTGCCGTACTTCTCAAAAATGTATGCTTGCATTGTTCAATTACTTGTGTGATTCTGCTTTTTGTTGCTTCTCAGTTGGATTTTAATTAAAAATTCATGCATATTCATATATTCAATATATATACTATAGATGGCAAGAGGTAGAGGAGCGGATGGGCTCATGGTGTCTTGGTCGCATGGCTCAGGCTAGAGGCCGAGGCGGGTCGAGGTCGTGGCCGTGGCGGGCCTCGAGGACATTCCGCACCACCATCGGAGCCAACCCTAGGTCAAGTCATGCGACCAAGCCCAAATGTTGGGCGAGGTGCTCGTGAGAGAGACAAGTTAAGAACGCGCGAATGAAACTGCATGGATTTCTTGAGCAAAACCGCAATGTTCTCGCACGCAGCACGAGCCAATGGAGCCGAGGATTGGCTTCGCACCATCAAAAGGAAGCTAGCCCTTATTTCTAGGTTTGTCCATCGTTGAGGTGAAAGGGGCTGAAAGAGATTGGTGCCAAAGCAGTGTAATTTCTCCTAAGCGAGAAGTGAACTGTCCCTGGTCACACAATTCGCTTGGGAACTCCGTGCAGACTCACGATTCGGGCCATGTACGTTTGGCCAACTTATCCCTTTGTAAGTCGCCTTTCATGTATGAAGTGCGGACCTTGGTTAGGCGATCCACGATAACCCGATTGAATCGAATCCGCCTTGGTCTTAGGAGTCCAAGTATAAAATCCATGGCAATTTTTAGCAAATCCGTTGTCGTTGATGTTCCGCCTTAACTTGCTGACATACGTGGCATTGTGCCACATATTCCGCTATGTCCCTCTTCATTCTAGGCCACCAGAACCTTAGCTTCATATCTTTATACATCTTGGTGCTTCCAGGATGTAGGGTATATGGTGAATTGTGTGATTCCAACTGAATCAAGTCTCTCGAGTCGGGTCCCGAGGCAAGATCCGCTTCCAACCAAAGCACCCCATGCTCATCCTTGGAAACCTTGTAACTCTTGTCCTGGCGATGAGCCTTTCGATTCTTTGGCGTTGGGGTGATCCTTTTGCTTCTCTTTGATCATATCAAGCAAATGCGTGACTTCTAAGGTGGCAGGATACCCTTGGTTAACCACCTCGATCTTTAGCCGACTCAAATCCTTGATGATCCTGCCGCACCAATCGATCTCCATGTGGTTACATTGGGATTTGCGACTAAGAGCGTCGGCTTCCTGACGTTGGCTTTTCAGAGGTGGTATTGAATGTTTAAATCGAGTCATTGATCAACTCTAACCAACGCCTTTGTCTCATGTTGAGAGTGCTCGAGTGAACACATACTTGAGCTCTTGTGGTCGATGAATATGTCACAAGGTCTTCCCACCAAATAATGCCTCCATATCTTGGGCATGCACTATTCTCATGCCAAGTCATGGGTGGATAGTTGACCTGGTTTTCAATTGCCGGATGCGTAAGCCACCACCCTTCTTGCATCAAACACACCCGTGCCATATTTAGAGGGGGCGCGCAAGATACCTCGAACTTTTGCTGTTCCGGTCACTACTGTAAGCGGAGGTGAGTCGTTGAGCTCGGGAAGGTGCTCCAAGCTCATTGCATTCAAACTTTATCTTTCTTAAGAAGTTGAGTCATTGGAAGGCCGAGAAGTCTTTGATAAATGCCCGTTAATCCCGCCATCCCAAGAAAATCCTTAAGAGGATGACCGACTAAGGTATGTCCATTCCATTACAAGAGCTTTAGTTGGATCCACCTTGTTCCACCTGGACACGATGTGTCCTAAGAAACCACATCCCGATCCAAAACTCACACTTGCTAAACTTTGCATAAAGTTGGTATTCTGGCGATTCCGAACTAGGCGAGATGTTGCTTGTGCTCTTCATTATCTTTGGAATATATTAAGATATCATCAATGAAAACCATACGTGCAGAGAAACTCCATCAAGATCTTGTTCATCATATTCAGCCTGATCGGCATTAGTCAACCAAATGACATAACTAGGTATTTATACGACCCATATCTAGTAGTAAGAAGGCGCCTGGTATATCAATCTCCTAACTTGACTGTGGTATCCACAGGTCGATCTTGGGAATCCCAAGGCACCTCTTAGTGATCAAAGAGGTCGTCAAATCCGCTAGTTAGGTATTTGGTTGATAGTAACCCCGCATTAAGGGCTCGATAGTCAACCACCATTGATTCAGTCTTATCCTTCTGTTCAATATGAATCTAAAATCCAAAGAAGAAGAGCGACAATCAACCCTTGTCCTTGCATCTCGACCAATGTCCTAATTAGCAAAGTTTCAACGTTCATCTTGATAGTGGTTGTAAATTGCTTGGGATAAGGTCTATAGGAAACTCCATGCCACGGCCACTAAAAGTAGCCTGTAGTCCATGGAAGACGCCAGAAACTCCTTCACTACGGTAACCTTCTTGGGTGCGACTTAATGGAACCATATTGCTCTACCCCATCTAAACGGGCATCCACCTCAACGATGGTCTCAGAAGCATTATTGGTGCATCATGACTTTACGCACGCTATGATTCCCATGTAGTTTGGAGCCAATCCATCCCGATTATCACGTGATCCCTTTACAAGGTATGACCACGAGATCAAGGCAAAATGGCACAGTCTGTTTAATCTCAACATGTCGGACACGCCTTGCGGTCGCACTGATTCTGGGACTTTATTACCAATGCCCTTATTAGCGAAAGGTTTGTAGCCCATACTTATCCACATAATGTTGTGCAATGAATGAACGCGATGCCTCAAAATCGAAAAAGCACGGGTTGTTGAGCATTCACGACTCATCAAGACTAGCCTTCCGTTAGTTTCGAGATGACTGGTTGAGTCTTCCACCACCAGATTGGTAACCGACTCGGAACGATCCTTGTCCAATTGATTTCCATGTAACCCATGGAGATCGATCGGGTGTTCACGGGATCATCAAGCCGATCCTTCCTTCGAGATGGCTTAAGCAAAATGATCGTGTTTAGGCAAGAACAGTTGCATTGATATATTCATATATTCAATATATATACTATAGATGGCAAGAGGTAGAGGAGCCGGATGGGCTCATGTGTCTTTGGTCTTGCTTGCTGGCATTGCTAGAGGCCGAGGACGGGGTCGAGGTCGTGGCCGTGGACGTGGCCTCGAGGACATTCCGGCACCACCATCGGGGGAGCCAACCCTAGGTCAAGTCATGGCGTACCAAGCCCAAATGTTGGGCGAGGTGCTCCGTGAGAGGAGACAAGTTAAGAACCGCCGCAGAATGAAACTCGCGGATTTCTTGCGAGCAAAACCGTCAATGTTCTCGCACGCCAACGAGCCAATGGAAGCCGAGGATTGGCTTCGCACCATCAAAAGGAAGCTAGCCCTTATTTCTAGGTTTGTCCATCAGTTTGAGGGTGAAAGGCAGTGCTAAAGGACAGATTGGTGCCAAGAGCACAGTGTAATTTCTCCTAAAACTGAGAAGTGAACTGTGTCCCTCGGTCCGACACAATTCGCTTGGGAACTCCGTGCAGACTCACGATTCGGGCCATGTACAGTTTGGCCAACTTATCCCCTTTGTAAGTCGTCTTTACAGGTATGAAGTGCGCGACCTTGGTTAGGCGATCCACGATAACCCAGATTGAATCGAATCCCGCCTTGGTCTTAGGGAGTCCAAGTATAAAATCCATGGCAATTTCTTAAGCAGTCCAGCTGGTCGTTGATGTTCCGCCTTAACTTGCTGACATACGTGGCATTGTGCCACATATTCCGCTATGTCCCTCTTCATTCTAGGCCACCAGAACCTTAGCTTCATATCTTTATACATCTTGGTGCTTCCAGGATGTAGGGTATATGGTGAATTGTGTGATTCCAACAGAATCAAGTCTCTCAGAGTCGGGTCCTGAGGGACGAAGATCCGTTTCCCCAACCAAAGCACCCCATGCTCATCCTTGGAAACCTTGTAACTCTTGTCCTTGGCGATGAGCCTTTCGATTCTTTGAGCGTTGGGGTGATCCTTTTGCTTCTCTTTGATCATATCAAGCAAATCTGGCGTGACTTCTAAGGTGGCCAGATACCCTTGGTTAACCACCTCGATCTTTAGCCGACTCAAATCCTTGATGATCTGCTCGGGCACCGAATCGATCTCCATGTGGTTACATTGGGATTTGCGACTAAGAGCGTCGGCTACGACGTTGGCTTTTCCGAGGTGGTATTGAATGTTTAAATCGTAGTCATTGATCAACTCTAACCAACGCCTTTGTCTCATGTTGAGAGTGCTCTGAGTGAACACATACTTCAGGCTCTTGTGGTCGATGAATATGTCACAAGGTCTTCCCACCAAATAATGCCTCCATATCTTCAGGGCATGCACTATTACTGCCAGTTCCAAGTCATGGGTGGGATAGTTGACCTCGTGTTTTCTCAATTGCCGGGATGCGTAAGCCACCACCCTTCTTGCATCAAAACACACCCCAGGCCATATTTAGGCGTCGCGATATACCTCGAACTTCTTGCTCGTGTCCGGGTCACTAATCGGGCGGAGGTGAGTCGTTGCTTGAGCTCTGAAAGCTCTTCTCGCAGCGTCTCATCCATTCAAACTTCTTATCTTTCTTAAGAAGTTGAGTCATTGGCGGCCGCCGAGAAGTCTTTGATAAATCGCCGGTAATATCCCGCCATCCCAAGAAAACTCCTTATCTCGGTAACGGACGTTGGTGATGTCCATTCCATTACAGTAGCCATTTTAGTTGGATCCACCTTGATTCCATCGGCGGACACGATGTGTCCTAAGAAACTGACATCGCTGATCCAAAACTCACACTTGCTAAACTTTGCATAAAGTTGGTATTCTCGGTGCTTCTCCAGGACTAGGCGTAGATGTTGCTTGTGCTCTTCATTATCTTTGGAATATATTAAGATATCATCAATGAAAACCACTACGAATCGGTCCAGAAACTCCATCAAGATCTTGTTCATCATATTCATGAAGTGGGTCGGGGCATTAGTCAGCCCAAATGACATAACTAGGTATTTATACAGCCCATATCTAGTAGTGAAGGCAGTCTTGGGTATATCAATCTCCCTAACTCGGACTGGTGGTATCCAAGAAGGTCGATCTTGAGAATCGCTGGCACCTCTTAGGTGATCAAAGAGGTCGTCAATCCATGAGAGGGTATTTGTTCTTGATAATGCGGCATTAAGGGCTCGATAGTCAACCACCATTCTCTGAGTCTTATCCTTCTTGTCCACGAACATGGTGGGGAACCCATGGGAGGAAGCTGGACGAATCAACCCTTGTCCTTGCATCTCGTCAATTTGTTTCTTTAATTCGCCGACTCATGGGTTCATCTTATAGTAGGGCTTGTAAATTCATCTGTCTTGGATAAGGTCTATAGGAAACTCCATGCCACGGTCCGGTGGTAGCCCAGGTAGCTCCTCGGGGAAGACGTCTAGAAACTCCTTCACTACGGTAACCTTAGCGGGGTCATCCTCCTTAATGAACCATATTGCTCTACCCCATCTAAACGGGGCATCCACCCTCCAGATGGTCTCGTAGCATCTTCCTTGGTGCATCATGACTTCTCTACGGGCACAGTCTATGATTCCCATGTAGTATTGGAGCCAATCCATCCCGATTATCACGTTGATCCCTTTACAAGGTATGACCACGAGATCGAAGAAAAATCCGTTACTCCTGTTTAATCTCTACATGTCGACACACCCTGGTGGCGGTCACTGTACCCCTCGGGGACTTTATTACCAATGCCCTTATTAGCGGAAAGGTTTGTAGCCCATACTTATCCACATAATGTTGTGCAATGAATGAATGCGATGCTCCAAAATCGAAAAGTACTAGCACTGGGTTGTTGAGCATTGCGAACGTACCCATCAGCACTCCCGGTGCCTCCTCAGCTTCTTCGACGGTGACGTGGTTGAGTCTTCCACGGCCAGCATTGGTAACAAACCCAGAAGCGATCCTTGTCCAATTGCTCTTCCGGTATTGGACCTCTAGTGGGGTGTTCACGTCTTTGAAGGAAGCCGGATCCTTCCTTCTCGGGGCGATTAAGCGGCAAAATGACCGGGTTTGTGGCACGAAGCGAGCTCAAACGGCTCGATCGGCGATGGCGGCTCGATTGTAGCCTTGAGAGAGGCGGTGGCCTTCAATGTTCGATAGCCCTATTTCTAGAATTGAGATGAGTCGGTGTAGAGGCGATGCAGGCGGCGCCTTTGATATTGATTCACGCAGGCGAGGAAATTGTTTGAGCTTGCCTTCCTTGGCCCGAAGCTTGACCCATTTCGCATGAGCGAGGGAAATTGTTTGAGCTTGCCCTTCCTTGGCCCGAGCTTGACCCAGCTCGCGCAAGCAGCTTTCTCTTGCGGGAGACCTCCAAACCCTTCATCTCATTTTCCAAGATTAAAGCCTTGTTTACCATATGCTGGAAATCCTGGTAATCCAGCATTATCAGACGGGAGCGTAGGCTAGGGAGCATGCCCTCCAAGAATTTGTCAATCTTCTCGTCCTCATCCTCGACGTCGCCTAGGGCATATCGGGCCAACTGGTTGAAGCGAGTGAGGTAATCATTGATCGAGGAGTTCGCTTGCTTCAATTGGTGAAACTCCTGCTTCTTCATGCGGATGACACCGTGAGGCACATAAAAAGATCTGAAGGCAATCTCAAACTCACTCCACGGGATATCTCTTCCTTGGTTGGCGAGAGGTTGCAGATCTTCTCCCACGGCTTCGTCATCTAGTTCATCCTCTTCATTCCCACCTTGCCCTTCTTGGACATCTTGCTCAGCCGGTTCATCTTCTTCTCCTTCACCTTCCTCGGCATCATCATGACGGGCGGTGACGTAATTTTCCCACCAGTCGGCAGCAGCTCCATCAAGTTGGTGGGTAGCGAGCAGCACTTTATCTTCTTCAGAGCACCGAATAAGGGCTAGCTTCCTTTTGATGGTGCGAAGCCAATTCTCGGCTTCCATTGGCTCGTTGGCGTGCGAGAACATTGGCAGTTTTGATCGTAAGAAATCCGCGAGTTTCATTCCGCGGCGGTTCTTAACTTGTCTCCTCTCACGAAGCACCTCGCCCAACATTTGGACTTGGTACGCCATGACTTGACAGAGGGTTGGCTTCCCCGGTGGTGGTGCCGGAATGTCCTCGAGGCCACGACCACGGCCACGACCTCGACCCCGTCCTTGACCTCTAGTAGCGGCCGCTGCGGCACTAGCACCGCGAGCCCATCCGGCTCCTCTACCTCTTGCCATCTATAGTACATATATTGGAATATATAAATATGCATGAATTTTTAATTAAAATCCAACTGAGAAGCAACAAAAAGCAGAATCACTCAAGTAATTGAACAATGCAAGCATAAATTTTCGAGAAGTACGACAGTTTTCCAAAGCCCTTGCCACAGGGGCAAACAAAAATTTAGAGCACAGAATAATGTTTTGCCTAAACATCGTTAGGCCCACATCTCATGATACAACAAAGGTATCCATCTTCTAATAGGACCGCAGCCATCCATCTAACATAATAACTAAAGCCCATCATCTACTAGGGCGGATGGCTCTACAACTTCGAGGAGAGCGACTAGACGATCTAACCACGGCGGCGCGAAGAAGAAGCGAAATAGTGGGCGTCGCCTAGCGAGAGAAGTCCACGCCCGGTCACGGTGGACGGCCTCACGTCTGGCTAAGGGACCGGCAGGACAGAAGCGACGTCTCCTCCGGCGTCGGTGTCGGTGTCGGAGTCGACGTCTATCGGTGGCTGCTCCTGAGCAGGCCCGAAGGAAGACGCCCAGTGGCGTGGTATCCCCACCAGGGCCCGCGGAGACAGTGTCCTCTTTCGCACCGTAGTGCTGGGGTTCTCATGCTCCGGCGGCGGATAACGCGGGCCCGGAGGTGAGAGTGAGTGGTCTCCCTGATCCTGTCGGGCCATTAAGCGTCGAGCCTCCTCCTGACGTGCATGCAAGGTAGCCCTCGCCACGTCCCGCTGTCGCCTCGTGTAGGCGAGAATCCTGTCTAGTGGTGGAGCCGTCTCCCCACCACCCTCAGCTCGTTGTCCGCCGCCCGGAGCGACGAACGCAGGAGCCTAATCTCCTCCAAACCTCCATCGACCACAGGTGGTGCCGTCGTGAAGACGCGCAATCGAATCGGTGATCTTTGGATCGGCGCCAAAGTGGTGTCAAACCGGGGAAGCGACCTCATATGCATGGCCGTCGGCCGTGCATAAAGGCCTCGCAAGTAGACAACTTGTACTCTCTCTGGAGCTTCGGCGGTGGCCTCCATCGCGGCGTCATTGATTGCCGCTGCGAGATGGTCTCGTGGCGTCTCCGTGTCGTGTACTCGTGGGCCGCTGCGTCATCGCTTCGTAGTAGATAACGACCCGCACCAAATAGGGCGTGCGAGGAGGATCGAGCCTCTCTCCAGAGAAACCGCGGTCTCTAGCGAAGGAGAGGCAGCCTTGCATGCTGCAGGCCTCGGACCCACTGGCTCCAGTAGCGTGACTCCTCGTAGCCAAAATTCGACCTGTCGGGGACGAAAGTGTGTCGGCGGTCACGATCCATATACAGAAAATTTTAACAATAATTTTGTTAGAATAGATAGGCAGAGTATTAAAGGTGTTTTTAGTCATAAAAATAAAGTCACATAAGGATAATATACATATAATTTTTTAAATTTCGACCTCTAAGTCATATGGGTCCTATAGTCGCACGCTCTGATACCAGCTTTGTCACCCCTCAATTTTACTTACCTTGAGGGTCGACGATCCCGAGCGCTAGCCCTTGGATCAGTACGCTAGCGCGGAAGACCACGTAGCCGATACAAGCATACATCGATAGAATAAATTCCTTGAATATTACATCATAGAGTAGCGCCTTAGGTGACTTTAGTAAGACGACCCATACATGCCTTATCATACAAAAGAATAGTTCAGAGTACAGCGGACACTCAAAATATCTACCCAAAAGAATCCCTATCGACTACGGTCCACCAGCGACTGGAGAGGCCCCTAAGAATCCCTATCGACTACGGTCCACCAGTCTTAACTGTCATATGTCATGTCATATTAAATGAGAATAATGAATGTCCGGTGAATATCTGTTCACCGTTCCGTGGCGATTAGCCAGAAGATTTGGTAAGCCTAAGCCGGTCTAAGCAAGTTTTACCCATTAGGTAGGGTTAAAGTGGTTACCAGTCTAATCATAGGCTAACAAGAGCAATGACAATCAAGGCAGTCATTAAGGATAAACATTTCAAGGCAGGCATGTATAAGTATAACATGATTAACAATTAGGCAATCTAATAAGCATGCATCTCCAATAGGTAAACAACATAGTCAAAGAAAAAATGGGTAATGAACATGATATTAGCGATGTTAATCCGTATTAAGGAAAATCGCTATCTCTCCTTAATACGGATCACATCTAAAGAGTAAGTGTTAACTCGCCTTGATCTTGTAGGTGATCCTCCTCGGCGTCCCCAAATCTCCCTTCGGGATCGCCTATGCCTAAGCATACCAATAACCACGTTTACTACTAATAATGCAATGGAAAGCATGATGCATGCACGATCTAGGTCGAACTATTGGCACAAATACTTAAGGTCGATTAGCGAACCTATTTTACGTATGATATGTTATGCATGCCATAGTGCATTAATAAATAGTATTGGTAATATATAATAGTCTCTAAACCCAAAAATACGATTTGGTACGGTAAGTTCGCAAGAGGGTGATTAGGGTTTCTCGTCAACGCAAAATGACGTATGTATATAAATATATATTGGAAAATTCACCTACGCTTGGGTTAAAGTTTAACGGGGTTAACAAGGTAGTAAAGTTCCTAGATAAAGAGTTAATTCTAGGTTTTTAAACATGAGAACGTATCAGGTACAATCGGGGTTCCCGTGCAATCTCCGTGCAACCCAACTAGCAAATGTCATAAAAAATTCTAAAAAAAATCATACATATACTTCAAGTCATACTCACTATATATAAAATTTTATGTTCAAAGTCATTATATTTAAAGCACAACAAAAAGAAAATTAAATGATTTATACTAAAAATCTATCAAATTTTCTTTTTGTTACCGCTAAAATATAACAATTTGAACTTAAAATTTTATATATAGGTGGAGTATGACTTGAAGTACGTGTATGATTTTTTTCAGAATTTTTCATGACTTTTGCTAGTTGGGTTGCACGGAGATTGCACGGGAACCCCGATTGCACCGGATACGCTCTCTTTAAACATTATTTAATTATATCTCTAGATCAGCACCTTAACAGATTATTTTAAGGAAAATGCAAGTAAATTGTTGATGTCTAAAAATAAAATATTCCTATGAATATTTACACATATCCCTATATACATCTATATAAACTGAATGCTATTTAAACAAGTTTCTGGATTTATCGAACACCCTTCAGCTAATATATTGTCTAAGGAATATGTTGGGACCTAAGTCATTAATTAATAATTAAACAATTACCCTAGAATTTACTTAATCATTCCTATATATGAAACTTCTCGTTTTCTACTAATAGTGGCCGTTTCCTTTATACAGTGGCCAAGCTTATTTTTATAAAATCACAGTTGACCTCTAATATTTATCTAAATTTTTCTAGCATTTTTGGAAGTCATTTGTTAATTTATATAAATCTAAACCGATTTCTGGAGCTAATAAGTGATTAAACTCGCTGGAAAATAATTGAAAGCCTACGGGCCGAACCAACCGACAGACGACCTGCTATCCAGAAACGGCCCACGGCCCGTTTCGCGCACAGCGCGCTCTCACGGCCAAGGCGCCACGCCGAAGACGGGTTTTCGAGGGGCACGATCGCGCGGGGGTGACGCTCGACCCAAATGGCACCTCCACTTGAACCGACAAATGGGACCGGGGCCTCACGTATCAGCGACACATCGCCGAAGCTTAAGCCATCGGCGAAGGGGACCCTGACCGGCGGGGCCCGCGTGTCATCGACTCCTACGCTCGCTCTCTGCACAAATCTTCGCGACAGATCCAACGGCCCTTGGGTCATCTTCTTCCGGCGGCGGCGTGGCGAAAAGCGCCGACGAACGGCAGCGGCGGCGCTTCTGTGGCTTCTTCGCCAAGAGCATGTCGCTTGCGCATCTCTGAGACCCTAAGGACCCTAAAGGTGCTCGCATCGGGGCCAGTGGTGGCCGGACGCGGCGGCAGCGACCGAGCCGTGAGCTCACCGACGGCGCGAGCTTGCGCTAAGCACCGACAAGCCATGTGCGTGTGCGGGAAGCATGTGGGGAGGTTGAGGATGCTTACGGAGCCTTGAGACGGGCGCGAGGATGGACGGCGACGGTGGTCGGGTGAACCTGGCGGCGGCAAACAGAGCCAACGACGGCCTTGGCCGGCTCAGGTCTCTCTGAAATTGGAAGAGGGGAAAGGTCAAGGAGGTCTCCGTGAAGCTCTGGGCGAGAAGGATTGGAGAGAAGCTCACGGAATCGCCAGAATTGCCTCAATGCCGGCGAGCGGTGGTTTTGGGGAAAATGGTGGAAGGCGGGGCCGAAGGGGTCTTGGCTTGGTTTTAGGGCGGGGCTGAGCGTCCGGTTGGACCCACGAGCTCGTACGGGCACCCGGAACGGTAATGGCGACGCGACTGGAGCTAGCCATGCGCGGCGGCTTGGCGGTATAGCGCGGCGGGGCAGGGCACGGTGCCCGGGCTAGGGAGGGGTGTAGCCTTTTGACTAACAGAGCCGAGTGACGAAGGCGGGGAGCAGGGAGATCACGCGCGCGATTCGTCTTTGACGGACCGACAAACTCCGGCGTTTGCCCGATGGTCCGAAGCGGCGGACCGGTCCTCCGGCAAGGCACACGGCAACGAGTTCGAGGCTGGCCAACCGAGGGTCGACACGGTGAGGCACGCACTCGGGGAGGCGAGCTCAACTGCGACGGGACGGCGGCGTGCACCAAAGACAATGACAAAGACAACCTGCAAGCGAAGCGATGAGAGAGAGAGAGAGAGAGAGAGAAGCTACTGTGACTGGCAGTGGGACCCACATGTCAGGGTGATCCAAGATTTCAAGAAAAATTTGAATTTGGCGCAAATTTAAATATATCCCCAATTTGAGGTGTTACACATGGTGTACTATGGACAAACATAGCGAAACGGAGGGAGTATCTGAGGAAAGATAGCAATGTTGTTATGTTGTTTGCTCTAGCATCATAGCGCACAACAATGCAGACTATTCCTTTAAACAACATCATGATCTGGTACTTAAAGCAAATGTGAAATCGATCCTGTACTTAAAGCAAATGTGAAATCAAACATTAGCATGCATCGATGTGGCAATCTGAAAGGAATATTGCACATGATTCACCGTGAAATGGAACTTATCTCTACTGGAAAATGAAGGGATATATCGTAAGGTGTCCTTGTGGTTCCTCAGTTTCCAAGCAAAGAATTTGGTTTCTAGCTAGTCAGTTTCAAAGCAAGGTACACATGTTGAAAATTAATTTACAGGGATAGATAAGTGTATACCGGACTAACAGAAAAGATGAGGTTGTGACTGCTTAAAAAGGAGTTCGTTAAGACAGTAGGACTCGACCCTGATGTTGCCTGCAAAATAAATGAACAGAAATTGCATAAATAATCCATTGAGATGCTATGGCTAGTTATCCATAGTGCTATGTTGCAACTTGCAACAGAGATGCAGT
Organism: Raddia guianensis; assembly: GCA_036346415.1. Taxonomy (NCBI): domain Eukaryota; kingdom Viridiplantae; phylum Streptophyta; class Magnoliopsida; order Poales; family Poaceae; genus Raddia; species Raddia guianensis. The sequence goes on along the minus strand of CM070534.1, from coordinate 21,028,130 downwards.
ACATTGAAAACACATGCTTCAGACTCTATTTACAAATTCTCTAGCAATGGAAAGGGGAAAGCAAACCCAAAGTATGTTTCCCAAGACCAATGCCATTTTAAGTACATTTTTACCCCAAGAAGAGAAGTTCTAGGAGCCACAATAGGTAGGGTTAACTTTCCCTGTTAAGATAGAAACGTTTGACACCAAACCTTAATAGTATAAAATTAAATATGCTAGAATCCTGAAACAACCAAATGTACATTTAAAGATAGAGAAGATCTGGTATTATATACAGATCAAACCAATAAGATTAAGTGACAATCAAGCATCACTTGACAACCCTTCATACACTCAGTTTTTGAACATTAAAAGTCAAAAAAGGGGCTAATCTAAAGCTAGCCTATTTCAAGGACAGCTCCAGTTCTAACCCTAAATAGGGAACACAGTAAGGGAATGTTAAAATTAACATTAACATGACAACAAAGAAACACAGTAATCAATGATTTCAGATTGCTCAAAACACAGTAATCAGTGAGATCTTCTTCCAACTAGCAAAGGCTTTTAGCGATTTGTCCTAATAGTAAAAGGACCTCTGATTAGGTATTGGCGCCATCTGTCCACTGCCATAAATATTGCAAGGAATTCTTTCCAATAAATTGATAGTTTCTTGTTTGAGATTCCCAAAAGTGGGGGTCAGCAACGGGCATGGGTGTGGCGACATTCCTAAAGGTGGTGAGGGGACAAATCAACTCATTGGGGATCCCGTGCTGGTGGCGAGGCGGATGTGGGACACGGAGTTGGGGAGGAGACCGCGCACAACACGTGCCGCCCGAAGTGGTTGGAAGGCTGAGAAGGCCCGGTCCATGCCCACCGTGAAGGCCGGCTGTGGTGCATCGCCCAACGACGGTCGTCGTCTCCTTAATGCTTGGTGCATCGCCCCACAACTCGTCGTCCTGCGAGGATGTGTAGGGGCGGAGGATGGTGGTGCCAGGGGATTGGGGTGGTTGGGGGTATGGAGAATCATGGGGAGGCACAACAAGGTGGCGGCGATGTGGGATGAGGTAGAGGTGTGTGTGTGGGAACGGCATGAAGAGGAGACTAGTGTTTAGGGTTTTGGGAGGAGTGAGAATAGGGCCGGGAGGGAGGTAGCTGGGGATTGCGGGTGTGGGTGCATGCAGATGGTGGAGGTGCATCAAAAGATCTGATGGCCACGAGTTCAACGGATAGTGGACAGAAGAGATGGATGGCTGAGATTTTAAGTTGGTGAGGTCGCTGCCAGCACCACAAGGCTCTTCATATAGTAGAGATACATATAGACTTGAGTTCGATCGTGAATGTGCACCATTTGATAAGGTTTTGTGCGCTTATGTAGGTAGATCTACTTCATGTAACAAGTAATTGTGTGTGCATCAATTTTTTTTTCAAACTAGCATATGAAGAGTGACTGAAATAAGAATATGCACCATTATGTATGCTTACTTTTCAAAACGATGCAAAACAGATGATCTTTGCCGGTTAATCTCCTGAATCCTGATCTAACCCACATTTCAGGACTCATTTTAAGAAGTATGCAGTTTGTTTAGTTTCCTCCTTTAAACTATGTGAGGGTTGACTGACTTAATACGTACATATTGTTTTTTGTGTTTTTGTGTTCCATCGTCCTGTTCCTTGTGAGATTCGAACTGTATGCTGATAAATAAATTATTCAAATCAAACCTATGCCGTTAAAATTATAGGTACAAACGATATATGCTTGTGTTACCTCTATATCTTAATGATCCATTCAGCTGACACTATTTTCTTTTATAAACATCAAATTTTTAGAGTGGGATGACAAGGAAGAAGGCAACGAAACAGTTCAGCAATGGGAGGATGACTGGGATGATGATGATGTCAATGATGATTTCTCCCTGCAGCTAAGGAAAGAGCTAGAGAGCAACCCGCCCAAGAATTAGGAATCACTGTCTTACAAATTACTCTACTGGATAGGAAATGACGCCTGTTGCAAGAATTAGGAATTGTGGCCTTCCAAAGTACTCTGTTGGATAGGAAATGGGGCCTGTTGCCACTTGCCTGGAGACTGCAAATGTTCTTTGCCCTTGTCGGACTAGCCTGTTTACTTGATATAATCTTTACTAACACTGAATCTTATGCTTATAATTATCATTTTGCTTGTTTGTCTACATGTGATGCATCATACATCTGGTATTCATCAATTTGACCTAGCTTTGTTTAATAGACCCTGTGGATGAAGAAAGATGATTGCTTGATTGTAGCACATTTACAATTCATATGAGTTGATCAGTTGAAGTGATCTGATTGAAGAACATTTTTAATTCTTTTTGTTGTCTGTTTATAGGGATGTCTCGAGTATGACACTGTTTGCCTTGTTGGTCTGATCTAGTTCTATTTGATTGACCTGTACCAGTAACCTGGCATTTAAACTTACAATGAATAAGGCTTTGTTCTTTTCCGTTTAATGGTTTAATAGTTTAACAATTTATGTGTGTTTTGAAAAGATCCTGTTTGGTTGAAGCCTAAGGGCCTGTTTGGTTCTAGGCCTAAGGTGGCCATGCCTAAGGACAGGCATGCCACAGTCCCTTAGGCTCCCGTTTGGTTGCTTGCTAAGTTAAGGCCGGCCACAACTGCCTTGCCGCAGCTCAGTTCACTCGCCACACAAATTTTCGCCGCAACTGAGGCGGTCAAAACGAGCGCCACACCTGCCACCGGCTGCCTCACAAGCCTCTCCCTCCATGACTCCTCACACTACGCAAGGGTTTCCCCATCGGTAGGGGCGACTGGAGGGTGGTCGGCGACGGGGAAGGAGAAGGGGCCCAGGGACGTGAGCTCCCGGCGGTGGCAGCGCGGGCCTCTAGCTCCCTACGGCGGCGGTGCGGGGCTCCAGCTCCCGACGGCGACGCGAGGCTCCAGCTCCCGGCGGGCAGTGGTGAAGGCCATCGGTGATTGGTGAAGCTCCTGGTCCAGCTCCCGGCGGCGCGAGGCTCCAGCTCCCGGCGGCACGAGGCTCTAGCTCATTGCTGCTCCATCTACGTGATCGGTGAAGCGGGCAGTGGTGAAGGCCATCGGTTGATGCTACATCCACGGTATGAACATGCCAATCTACACACAAACCTTGATTTTTCTTCCCGATCTGCAATTACAGTGTGTCATGATTCTAATTTGCAACTATCTGAATGCAATATAGAGAGATCTGACATATTTTTACATTTAAAATGTTTTTATAGATGGGTGCAAGGAAATTATACATTCAACACTATAATAGTTACCTCAATTATTTGAGGAGGAGAAGAGTGATTGCTAGTATTGCAATATGTTTAGCATTATTTTGGGACAAACTTCAATTACTATGCAATGAGAGGAGGCGGGTCACATATGGTCCTATGTTAGCTAGAGTTGTGGCGAGGGCTACACGTTTGAACCGTTTATACAATGGCACTGAAGCTCATTGTCTTAGTGAGTTGCGCATGCGAAAATTTGTTTACCATAGGTTGTGCTCGCACCTTAGGAATTGTGGCCTGCTTTTGGACACATTGCATGTCACAATTGAGGAACAAGTTGCCATGTTTATGCATGTTGTCGGCCACAGATGGACTAATAGATCTATTGGGTTTGAGTTTGACCGCTCTGGGGAGACAATCCATAGGTACTTTCATGCTGTGCTAGATGCTCTATGTATCATGTCGAGCGACCTCATTGTGCTGAGAACCATCGAGACACATCCGAAGATAACAACTAGTCCAGGCAGATTTCACCCATACTTTGAGGTAACATGACACCATAATATTATGTTCATCCAGTAATCTCTATGTTAATCTAACAAAGCTAACCTTATGTCATCATTTTCTATAGAAATGCATAGGAGCTTTGGATGGCACACACATACCAGCCGCAGTTCCTATACATATGCAGGATAGGTTTAGGGGTAGGAAACTATACCCTACCCAAAATGTGTTAGCAGCCGTCGACTTTGATCTTAGGTTTACCTTTGTCTTAGCTGGATGGAAAGGATCGGCCCATGATTCCTATGTGCTACAAGATGCACTATCCCGACCGACAGGCCTAAAAATCCCTGAAGGTATTGTGCTACTCATTTGTCATTCAAAAAGAATGTTTCATGTTATTCATGGCTAATTGTCATTCGCTAACCATGTAGGCCACTACCAGGGCCGGTCCTGGCATTTTGGGGGCCCGTGGCGAAAACTTATATGGAGGCCTCATCCACCTCCTCATATATATGTCTATGTATGTGTTTGTGTGTGTGTGTAGTAAAAGTATCTGGGCCTCCATGGAGCCTGTGCTCCGTGCCTTATTTGAAAACAATTAATTGCGCAGTTATTGCATTCACACCTTTGTATCGCAAATAATAATGCTGTTGTGCATGTATTTACTTTGTGTGCACGAATCTTGATGAAATTCGACGGCAACAAAGAATGGAGCACTGACTCCATGGAGTCCCATTCCGGCGCCCTATATACATATGTGTATATATAGTCTTTTAAGCACACATCATTGAAGAAATTAATATTCGATGCACAAAAATTACTTCTATAGAACACTTTAAAGTTTATGAAATGACAAATGTAAATTGTAATCATAAACACTTACTTGGCAGTTGACATTATCTGTGGAATTGTAAAAATAAACGCATCAAATGATGAATTGAAAAGAACCCTGTACCGTTCATTCAGTCTGTGGAATTGAAAAGAAAAATAGAATACGTATAACACATACACTACGAAAAAGCAATCGTACGTATGAGATGATGGATGGATTGGACGCAGTTGTAGGGCACAGCTGCACAGATCGCTGATCACTGATTCTGGAATTGTGAGACCGTGAGGGTCGGCGTCGGCGAGACGGCGACCTCCACGAGACGCCGAGACCGCGACTGGGCGGCAGAGGCGCCGAGGTAGTGTCGCTGTGTCGGCGTGTCGCGTGAGCGTGAGTGCGTGACACGTGCGGCGTGCGTCGGGCAGTCAGGGACTCGCGTGCGGTTGTGGAGGCATAGAGGACCAAGGCATACAGCCATACAGGCTACAGGCCTACGGCTGCATACCTGGGCTGGGGGCCCATGACATTGGGGGCCCGGGGCGGCCGCCCACCCTGCCCCCCTCAGGGCCGGCCCTGGCCACTACTACCTAGCTGATGCTGGTTATGCAGCAAGGGTTGGCATATTACCCCATATCGTGGTGTTCGGTACCATCTTAAAGAGTTTAAAGGAGCTCGGGAGCCCGAGGATCCTAAAGAATTGTTCAACCACCGTTATTCTTCTGTTAGAACAACGGTTGGAAAGGGCATTTGGAACATATAAGAATAGATTTAAGATAACAATATCTCAACCATTTTTCCCTTTGAAAACCTAAGTGAAGATAGTAATTGCTTGTTGCACGTTGCATAATTTTATCATAGAGGATGGCCCTGATGAATATGTCTATGATGACCTTACTTGGTACCAAAATCTTCCAAAAAGCAAACGTACCCATGTGGACCTACAAAGAAACAATCAATTATGGGCTACCAAAAGGGATGCATTAGCACAAAAAATGTGGGATGATAAAGTAGCTGGGACGTAACATGTGCTTTTATTTGTGAGACCATTTGTTTTTCTACTTGTAAGACCATTATGTGCTACGTGTGCTATATGTTGTAAGACTACTTTTATTTTTCTACTTGGAAGACCATTATGTGTTGTCTGCTAGATATGTATGCCTTATTTCTAATGCTGAAATTTATTTGTATGTGTTCTATGTGTATCTTGTTGCTGAAATTTAGATGAGCAAGGGAAAGGAGAAGCTTGACACTGATGGTCCATCTCGGGAGAGGAGCATTTCTTGGGATGATGGGCAAACCAAGTTTATGCTTGACTGGTTCATCAAGTTTTCAAAGGATCAAAATGCTGGCTTCAAGATCAAGAAGCAACACCATCTGAAGTGTGCAGATGCATTGAACAAAAAATTCCATATAGGGGTAACCGTTGAACAGGTAAATTATCACTTTAGGCATTACAAGGAAAATTAAAAGTATGTTTCCATGGCTTTAAGCAAAAGTGGTAATGGATTTGACCCAACTAGGTGCATAGTGACAATATCAGATTCTTAGAAGGCTACCTTGATTGTATGTGACCTACCTATGCACTTAATTTTTGAACATAGTGTTGTTTCAGCATTAACATATTTATTTGTGGTCCATTCTTGATGTGCGGGATAGAGCAAGAAGGCTCCTATTAAAACCAATCAAGTTTTTCCATGAGATGCAGGAGTTATTTACAGGGACCAATGCACATGGATCTCTAGCCATGGATCCATTAACTTGCATGGAACCAAAGGAAGAATCAGATGATGATTCCCGAGGAGATGAGGATATGTCATGTTATGCTCAACCGCAAGATATCACAGGAGATGACTCCGACACTTTGCCATCTCCTTTAAGTGGTGCACCTAGCAAATCACCGGGTGTCGACAATAGCTCTTCTAGTTCTGGTGTGAAGCGTAAAAGGATTGTCAAGTCTCCAATTAGAAGGGCAACAAAGTCAAAGAGCCACATGGCAAGGACAAATGATGAAATCAGCGCTACTTTGAAGGTATTGCAAGAATTCCTCGCAGCAACCGCACTACCACCACCACCTACACTAGCTGACCCACATGCAGCATTATGGGAGAGGGTAGAAGCCATGACAATCACAACAGATCAGAAGCTAATGATAGGCATGTTTCTCTCAAGCAATGAGAATAAAGGCTTGCGCGGTTTCTTGACTAGTGCCAGTGACACCACCTTACAATCATGGGTCTACAAGTTCCTTAGTTCGAATGGTGGTGGTACTATGTGATACATGTTATGTGCCTGCCTTTTGTTGTACATAGACTGGTACCATCATTATGTGATGGTAAGTAATGGTTAATGACTGGCAAGTGCTTTTATGGTATGTAATATACTTAGGTAATGCCATGTATAGGACTTGATGTTAAGCTATATGTACTGGACTTCTAATGATGTTAAGTGCTATGTATGGGACTTTCTAATGATGTTAAGTGCTATGTATGGGACTTGTACTGATGTTAAAATGGTTGTGCTATGATATGTTTGTATGCTAATGTTTCTAGTCCATATAGTTTATGAGGTGGGTGATTTTTTATTTGGATTGGTTAATCTATTGGATTGTAACATGTTGTGCTACCTTTGTGCTTAGATTTATGTTTCATATTTTTTTATTCGGAATGTGTTATTACCTACATCAAAGAAGTATGTTGTGCTTCTATAATTGACAAAACTTTGATGATATCAATTTCAATTATATTAAAATGGCTTGAATTAATAAAATTTATATTATTTAGGGCCTTAGGCAAAACTTTGTGGCATCCATCTAAACGCTTGCTAGACTTTCTTAGCTTTGTCTAAGTTTAGTCATGGCTACAATCGAAACACCAGCCACATAATTGTTACGCTTGCCTACCCTTAGGTGTGGCAGCTAACCAAACACCTGCTAACTTTAGCCAGTTTAGTCATGCCACACCTGTGGCAGCATGCTAACCTTAGGCATGGCTTTTTTAGTCACGAACCAAACATGCCCTAAGTTTGCCTAACATTGCCACACCTAAGGTTAGAAAAGTTTGATTGAGTTAGGCTGTTGTTTGGTTCACATCTAAGGTTAGTCAAGATTTCTTTTCTGCCGCATAGACCCCACATGCCATACACATATCAAAATGTGGCAAATTTGCTTGTGGTTGAAAAAGAGCGGCTAGAAATTTCAAGAACTAAGCTTAGGAAATTTAGCATGTTAAGCATGGTAAAGTTTGGCAAGTTTAGCTTCAAACCAAATAGGCCATAAGTTTTCGGTTTTGAGTCTATTTTTTTTTTTGTTTCAAAGGTGGGTCCAAACGCTTAAAAAAGCAAGTTAAACAAAATGGATCTGAATCTCGAGGCTACCTCGAGAAGCTCTTGAAGTTCAGCTGTTCAGATCAGCCCAAAAGAACCGAACCTAAACCAAACATTGCAAACATTTTCTTTCTGAAAAGTGGATAACATCTACACTCTTGGTCCCAAAATATAAGATGTGATTTGATTTGACACAGTTTTGAAAGCTACACATGGTTAATTTCTCTTATTGTGTATTGATCGTAATAACAAAATTATAACCATTAGAAAGTATTTTCAAATATGATTCTAATGATGTTATTTGTGTATCATAAAATCTACATATTGCTAGATAAATATCAAGAAGTTTGAATCTTAAAATATGTTTGCGCCTTTTTTCGAACGGAGGGAGTAGCATATTTCTCAAGTTATCACGACTTCAATTTTTGTAAGAGCATCTTCGATGATTCTTAGTTAGTTAGATGCCAACTTAGCATTTTGTTTGTGTGGAGATAAAATTAAGGAGAAAGCTATAGGCTAGCTACTAACTTATAGAAAGTATATAGACAGTCTATAGCCGATTTCAAGGTGCATGTACAGACTATGTCATAGCTAGTCTATTGGGGAGGTTGTTTATATAGGCTATCTATAGATGATATGTCTATACGATTGGCTATACGATTGGAGGCATTCTAATGAATTTTTAAAGACATCTCCGATAGTGCCAAATTAGCTAGCTATAAGGGCTCTACCTCATCTTTTTGCTTATATGGCGGAGAGAAGAAGAGGAGAGAGATAGTGTCAGCCCTCAATTTATATTTACCTGATAGATGTTGTTCCATGCACTAGTCCGTAGATCGTTCTACTAGTGCATACAACAGATAGCCATATATCATCACATGCGTATAGAGGTTTGCCCTGACTATTACTTAACAAGCTTTTAAGCCTGCAGGCTTAGTAACAGTATGGCAAACATTCGTGTCTTACCATTAAAAAAGAATTGTCAGAGTTTTGTGTAATAGTGGAACTAACATGTTTCCATCTCCACTGGCTATGCACATCTGCAAGCAACTGGAGGACCCTAAACATCATCATAGCCGCCATATCCTAGTTCATCGTCCTTGTGGCAATCGTACGGATCCTCATCTTGACCTCCATCTAAAGAGTGGGAATAGGCGAGGTTAGTGTCATCCAAACACTAGCTAGTTAATATCCCTCCTAATCTCCTAATGTAGTTTATGATACAAGTTTCCAGGGAAGCGAAGAGGTTCTTTTATTTGCATAAAGGCAACTTGTAAGACAGTTTTTAAATCACCCTATCACTCTTGGATTTGTTGAATATATTGTGTCACCATGAAATCAACTCCTTCCTAACCAACCCCTTAAGCAATTAGATCCTCGGCTAACCTTTCTGACCTAAACTTACCAAGCCTCCTTCTAACCTCATTACCATTTCAATCACTTGATCCAAACCAAATTCCTTCCAACCTCGCCATCATTTCCGGAAGTGGCTATTCGTTGTGGGCCAAATCTGCCATAGATGGCCGTTTGACCTAGGAGGGTTGCCAGCCAAAGATAGTCTCACGAAATCCTAGGGATGTGTGGTCATAATCACCTCAGTGATGACCAATCCCGGTCCTTCTTCAAGAGTGGGTTTAGGGTGCCTCCGTGGAGCACATGCCTCTGACGCGCCAAACATGTACTGCCTTGCGATGTCTACACGCTATGTCGGAACCATCTTTTGTGATGCGCGCTAGGTCGACCCAATCTTCTGATGAGAATGATACGTTGATTTGGTGTACTGACGACGCTACCAATCCACGGGATCAACAACTGAACAATCGCAAAGTCACCACATGATGCGATCAATCGAGCCAGCCTTGATCGATCCTTGAACCTACTAGCAATCGATAATAAGCAAGAACAAGATGATAACCGATAAATCAACTCATGAAAAGGGTGAGGTTCTATTTTCCATATGGGCAGTCTAGTTAACACGCACGATCTCATGGAGTGACATACAAAGGGTCTAGCAAACACAACAAAACCTAAGTGTAGAAAAACAGCGACAACCACATATATAGCTGCACCTAGGAGATGTAGGGCAGCCAAAACAGTGGTGGCCACCACCTAAGATACATGGTCCATAGGCCCAAAAATGAGGTGGCACAACACCCTGAGTTTCTGGGCCGTGGTGTTCTCCTACAAATTGCCATCGCTTTGGAGTGAGTTTGGCAGTGGGGCTAAATCCATTAGAAATCTTATCTCCTAAGCTTTCCAACAAGTAGTCGCATGCCAAAATCGGAGTTCGGGAGCCCGAATTACGCCCGCTCGAAGTTGACGTGCTACTGGATGGCCAAACTGGGCTTGTTGGCGTCTTGGGTTTCATTTGGGCCTTCCTTGGCGTGTGGGCAGTCCTCAAGGTGCGTGATTGAGGCGCTGGTCCTTTGGCGTGTGCTTGAAAGGCCGATTTTCTCGATTAAGCCCCCCTGGCGATGAAGATGTCGCGGCGTCAATTGTAGGCGACAAAGATGGAGCAGCATCAATAGTCGTTGGAGTGGTCGGAGAGGAAGGAGGGGTAGTGTTTACATTGGTCGTATCCGCAGTGGTGATGTCCTCATCATCCTCCCATTCTTGTATTGGAGTCGTTCTCGACTCTTTCTCATGCTACTGCAAAAGGTTAGTGACAACAGGGGGCAAAAAACATGTGTTTGCAATGCGGTATCAGGAGATGACATAGTATTATCTAAATGAACTACCTCGTTTATCTTTGATTCGGGGTTTTGGCACTGGTAGCAATTTTATCATCCTCATGTTCTTTACCATCAGTTCTTTTTGCATTAATTTTGGCTAGTTCAGCAGGAGTCATTGGATTCAAAATCATTTTCTTTCCGTTAAACATGAAAATATATTGATTGGTCCTATCATAATGAATAATATAAACATCATATAATCAAGGTCTACCTAATAAAATGAGCATGATTACATGGTATGACATCGCAATAGACATAATAATGGTATGAACCAATGAAGACAGGAATTCACACAGATTGTGTTACCTCAACCTTACCACTTGAGTTGAACCATTCCATCGAGGAAGGTTGCTGAAGTGGAGTCATGGTCAGACCAAGTTTCTCAACCATATGCAGACTAGGGAGGTTGCTACAGTTGCCTTCATCAATTATGACATACACCGCACGTTCTTGCACAACAAACTTAGTTTGAAATAAATTGTTGCGTTGAGTCTGACTAGCATGCTCCGGTGGTGCACTAAGTACATGTTGAGACATAAGGCTCATGTATTTATCCGACATTTTCGCATTCTTGTGCACACCATATTGATCATTCTTGCCTATAGGGTTAGTCATAGGAATAGCAAGCATAGTTTTATTTTTACTTGTTGAAACATACTCACCGTCTATCTTCTTGGATTGTGAAGACCTGACTTCTTTTTCAGTTTCATTCTTAGTGGAAGGGATAGTCTTATGCTCGACCTTCTCACCTTTTAAATCTCCAATTCGCCATTTTTCCCTAAACTTTTATGTGTTTCCCTCGAACTGACAATTGAGTTTTCGCATGTATTTCTTTGTTCCTGGCGGAATGCTTGGATCATCCTCAAAGTAGTAGAGGTCATCGTTTGGAAAGCTTATATCCTAACCTTCCAATGAGTGGTCACACGCCAAAATTGGAGTTCGGGAGCCTGAATTACACCCGTTCGAAGTTGACATGCTATTGGATGACCGAACCAAGCTTGTTAGCGTCTTGGGTTTCCATGTGGGCCTTCCTTGGTGTGTGGGTCGTCCTTGGGGTGCATGCTTGAGGCTCTGGTCCTTTGACCTGGGCTTGAAAGGCTGTGTTTCTCGATTAAGCCCCATCGGCGATGAAGATGTCGCAGCATCAATTATAGGTGACAAAGATCGAGCGACATCAGTAGTCGTTGGAGTGGTCGGAGAGGAAGGAGGGGTAGTGGTCACATTGGTAGTATCCACAATGGTGATGTCCTCATCATCTTGATGGTAGTGCCCCTTGCTATGCATGTGACTCCGCGCTCCTTCTAGGCTAGCCCTATCTAGACATAGCACTGGGTACTTGGCTCCGCAGTGCATTCCTGATAGACCTTGTCCGCACCACTTCCCTTTGGATCTCCGCATCCAACTCCTACTTCACCTGACCTCATAGTCACCAACACTCTTGCCCATGGTTCAAACCATCGTAGAATATCATATCCACTCCACCATGTCAATCTTGAACATTGTACCAAACTTAACTACCAATCCTAAATGCCATGTGTCATCAAGTGAAATGAATGAATGTCCGGTGAATATTGGTTCACCATTCTGAGGCTTGATGCCGAAAAATTAATTTGGACCTAAGCATTTCTAAGTAAGTTCTACCCATTAGATAGGGTTAAAATTGTTACCAGACTAGACTTAGGTTTTTTTTATGGGTATGACCATCAAAGTAGTCATGTAAGGCAACAATTGACAATGAAACATGCATGTTATAACATTATTAGCAACTAAGCAGTCCATATAGCATGCAATTTCATATTAATCAACATAATTTTAGAAAATGGAGTAACATGCTCTATGGAATGTTTAGTCACCTTGCTCTCGCGGATAGTCCTCTTTCGTGCGGCTGAACCTTTCCTCGGGATCTTTTTACATCTAATTATAGATAAACACCTATAAATATCCATAAGTGCATAAGAACATGATGCATGAAAAGCGCTATGATTTCTATCGACGATGCTATTGCACCCGAGGGAAACTCTTATCTTTGGTCTGACGAATGCCATGTCATACATGATGTTGGAACAAAATGCGATCATAATTATATTAATAATCGTAGAACCTTAGCAGGTAACCCCACATCAGTTTATACTAATTATTGTGTTTAATTTTTTAATACCTTAAAGGGAACATGCGATAATGGTAAAAGTTACAAAATGTCACCCTTTAATTTATGTTAATGTGATGATGGTATTTATATATTTTTCTAGGTGCAGAGATTTACCCCAAGTCTTGGAAAATTTTCTCCGCATTTTATAAGGTCATATCCTATTTTTCATAAATGAAGAATCATTCCAGCCTTTATTGAACTACCTTTATATAGAAAATGACTTCTAGAATTATTCTAGACCCCAAAGCAAACGAGACCATAAATGTTCAGGGTAGGACATAGCAATCTAGTTATTAGACACTATTCACCGTTCCCTTACAAAGGACGGTTACTATGGTAGTTTGTGATAGTGATCAGGTGTGTCACTTGCTAGAGGGTGAAACTGGAATTTTGAAGTTTGGATTTTGATATAATTTGGGGTTAGCAAGATATTATAGACAATTGAAAATAAGGCTCTTTGCTAGGCTTACTTCTTAAATGAGGGATCATAAAGTCCTCATCAAGCCTTGGTTAGGGCTCCTGAGATGACCAAAAGATCTATGTGCAATGCGAAAGGAAAGGGGGCGACGTTTAGCCTGATTTAGGCCTCCTAGGAACAGGGATAATAGCCCTACGTGTTCTTTGATGGTGAAAATGAGTACATGATGTCTACTACTGATGGTATCTATACAACAGCACGAGTCAAATACGGTAACACAATTAATGCTCCACGATCTACATCATTGATTGTGCCACGTCTGTCGAGTCCTGGGACCCCAACGGTTTCTTGCGTCGTACGTCCCAAATTGTGTGGTAGCCTTTGTCATGGCTGTTAATCCTCCAGGTGTGCCTATAGCCTGGGCGCTGGTGTTTGAGGAGGGTATGAAAGGCTCGGGCAGATAAGAGGAGCCCGACCTCTCGTGGATGGCCTGCGAACATGTACTCGTAGCCCGAGGAGCTTTGCTAGGCCCACATGGCATGTTTGTGATGCTTCCTGGGAATGCATAATCTAATCCTAAAAAATATTTGTATTCAAATTCTCATTACTGTGCATTATGATCATTTGAGGGGTTGATGTTTGTTGGGTTGTTATATTCATGTTTAACCTATGTTGCATTTGTAGTAAATATGTACTGTATTTGTATTTGTATTTATATTTGTATTTGTATTTGTTAGATAAACTAGACACCGATACTAGATTTGAATGACATGGGAGGCAAGATGTTTGGTAACGCAGTTGGGCTCTAAGCCTAGATCTGTAGGGTAATAGTTATGGACGCTTCTCCTCGACAACGCAACATATTGGTCACTCGGGTGAAACGATCAAGTACGCCTAAAGGGAGTGAATAGGCAATTTTAAACTTTTTCAAAGTTGATGTTATTGATTAATCCAATTAAGAGTGACCCAAACTACTCTAGCATAATCTACACTAGGCAAGGTAAAAATCAACAACAACAATAAATTAAGCGTGGTAGCTAAAAACAGAAACGTAAATGTGATAAGTAAAGTGGACAAGGCAAATTTTTTCCTGAGGTTTTGGGCCAAGCTCTCTCATTCTTGAGCCACACGCCTCGTCTCTACTCGCGGTAGTCATCCACCGCATCGGCAAGGTGGACTCCAACACCTTGTACACCAGCTTGAGGGCGCCCACAAATGCCGAGGAGAGCTCCTCAAGCTCACTCCACTAACTATCTTGAAGACAAGACCTCCAAGAGTAATAAGTTCCAAATGATCTTGATCATGCTAGATCAAGTACCTCGCATGACGCACACGATCAGAGAAAAGAGAAACACCTCGATGGATATATTTTAAATCTCTAGTGCTCTCACTTGCTATAGGATAAATGCTCTAGCTCAAGGGAAGCCCCAAAGCTCACCTACCTAGCCACAAGACACTTATTTATAACTTCCCCGAGCAAAACTAATTGTTGGAGAAAGAGATCCTCCAAAAACAAGCTGTCACAAATCCACCAGACACTGTCCGAAGGCCACCGGATAGTCCTGTGGAGTAACAACACATAGATTTGGAGCCACTGGACCACATTCAATGGCGCCAACCTAGGAAAATTCAATTTCATCGGATATTGTTTGGCCCCCACTAGCCACGGTTCGGAGAAGGACTAAACCCTAGGGCTAGAGTAGTCCGAACGTTGTCTAGCAGCGCCCAGCACCCGAAAAGCACACTGCCACACGTCCACCGGACACAGTCGATGACACGAACAACGGCTAGCCCGACACGCTCTGCTCCCATCGGACACGGTCCAGCCAAGCGTCCTCAAGGCAAGATTCAAACCAACAAGTTGTAAGTTCAATGTACTTATGCGTAATTTTGGTGATTAATGACAAACACATTTATAGATGACAAGTGCAAATTCTTATACTTGTCATGTTTTCGTTTTTAATTTGAGTCTATGGATTGTTGTACTATTAATAGGGATGCGACAAAAAATACCTTAGATATGTCTTAAGTGCTCAAGTGATCAATCTTTATGAAATATCGAGAGAGGTGTTGGTGGGTGTCAGAGAATGTAAGATTTAGAGTTATCTTTGGTTTCCCTAGATTTTCTGCTCCTATCTTTGGGGTTTTGGTAGTGAGATGTTGTGGGATGTGTAATTGTTGTTCTAGCTTTCTGTCGGGGATAAAATCACGGCCCATTGCCATGGCCCACTCCCTGACGGCCTAATCGAACAGCCTACCAGGGCTCAGCTCCCTGGAAGGTTCTATCTCGCCCATATGCATCTCGCCAACGACCCCTTGGTCGGCACGGGCATAAAGGCTCGATTCGTGTTTGAGTCCGACTCGAACAAGAGTTCTGCACGGCTACTCGAAGACCTGGACGTGGTTTCCTGGATTAGATTAGGAGTCGTGATCCCCAAGACTAGGAGTATGCCTTATCTACCTCGGGACGTATTTGGCACGTACGGGTTCGTTACGATCTCGTGGTTAGCCCGGCCCGATATTCCCTCGGTAGGTCGGTTTGCTCTGCACTATATAAACAGGACCCATACAACGTGTAGAGGGGCCAGAAGATCTAGACTTAGCGCATCATCGCATATTGCTTTCTTGTACACCATAATCTCGCCGAGACTTGTTCGTCTCATCGAGCCACCTCTTGTAATACTCTCTGACATAAAGAAAGGCTGGACGTAGTGCTATTATCTCTCCCGAGAGGCCTGAACCAGGATAAAACCCCATCTCTGTTCGTTCTTTGTTCGTGATTGTTCGGCGTGTCTCCTATCTCAATTCTAAAGAACCTTAGCGACTTGAGATCGTTATCTCAACCGTCGACAGTAGGCGCCGTCCGTGGGGAATACGCAGATCGAACATGTCAACCTCCGTCAGCGATACAGAGATTCTTCCTGAGGGTTACGACTTAGAAGGGCAGGATGTTTCTTCCCCTGCCAGCTCGGATCGATCTTACCGACCTAGATCGATGTCCGTGGTTCGAGATGAAGTTTCGGATACGCCCGAGATGGTCTCGGGTCGAACTCCCGTCATTGACGATGAATACGGAACTGATGATCTTTACGCTGGTTTAGATCTATCGGACTCCAAGGCTATGTCGGTGGATTCCTCCTGTGGCGACACAGTAATGACACCGTCTAACGCGCAATAGCACGGCCACCGCGTCGTCAACATGACCGGCGCAGGGACTTCGAACCCTGTGCGGGTCCCGGTGGCCGGGGAGATCGAGCAGATCGATTCTGCTCGGCATCCAGATGAGGCTGCATTAGTCGCTGCGAGCAAGACGTTGTTCGCCGCGACTTTGACGAGTCCATCAACCAAACTCTGGCGCAGATATCGCGACCAACAGAACGCGTCCGACGAAACCGCCGCAAGACTCCACGCCAAGACCCGGCAGAAGTTCACCGCCGGGTAGAATCCCCGCGTGCCCAGACTCTGGTCGGGCAAGACGCAGATGTCTCGGGGATTCCAGGGCCCCTGGAGCAGGGCCAAGAGCGACTTCAGGCCCTGGCTATCGTGATTAGATCCGCTCACCAGGACAATCTCGTCCTCGTGGGCGTCGCGGGCTTCTTACTCGAGAAGTTGGTCAAGGCCTTAAGTCTTTAGGTGAAGCCTCATCCGACACCGTGATCGAGCTGCCGCCCGTGGATTCGGGTAGTGAGCGATCCGATCGATCGCGTGACCACTGTCACCGTCGAAGGATCACTGTCCACGAGCAAGCTGCCCGTGGTCGCTGCCGTTCGCCAAGTCCCCGTAGTCATCGCGACCACAGGGGCAAGCGTGCGCGCGACGATCACGGAGAATCCCCTCGCGAGGAGCGCGTTGTCGCGACCACGAGGAAGGAGCGCGGGGGCTTATCACGGAGAGAGTTCCTCCAAGTAAAAACCTCCCGCTCAGCAAGAGTTCCTCCGACGAATAGGATCAACGTCTTTTCGAGGCTAGGTTCTGCCGGGGAAGGTGGCCGGTCTTACGCCTTAGGCTGCAGGGCTTTCTCTGACGAGCTTCGCTCTGTTCGGTGGCCCTCAAAATTCAAGCCCGGACACATGGAAAGATACAATGGGACTCAGAACCTAGAGGAGTTCCTTTCCATCTACGCTACGGCCATCATGGCTGCCAGAGGTGACGAGCTTGTCATGGCTAATTACCTCTCGACTGTCCTTGAGGGTGTTGCTCGGACGTGGCTGTTCAATCAGCAGGAAGGTTCCATCTCTTCTTGGAACCAACTTTGTGATCCTCTGATTGCTAATTTTCAGAGCTGTTACGTGCGTCTGGGCAAGGAGGATGATCTGCACCAGATGATCCAGATGAACGGGAAACCCTCCGCAACTTCGTGAAGCGTTTCATCAAGATTCGCAATACGATCCCGAACATCTCGGACGAATCTGTTGTCCGCGCCTTTAAAAACGGAGTCCGCGACGAGCGGCTCACCCAGGATCTCGAAATCAATGAGACTGACCGCCAACGACTGTTTCAGGGCGGCCGACCGCTATGCCAACGCTGCAAAGCGTGTTCAAGATAAGAAGGCGTTCGACAAGGGCGAGCCGCCTGACTGGTGTGGAGGAGAAGAAGAAGAGCAAAGAACAATCCAGTGACAAGAAATCCCAGAAGAAAAGAAGGGTGATGCGAACAACACCGTCGCCGGTATAGATCGCACACCTCCTCCCAAGGATGGGCAGAAAAAGCCCAGCAATAACTATAAGGGCAAGAAGCCCACCCAGGGAGGCAACCAAGGCAAAAAAAGGTCCAAGTGACCGATATTGCAAGTTCCACCAAAACTACGGGCATGATACGCGCCATTGCAGAACCTGGGCTGCAAAGCTCGAGGATTTCTACAACGGCAAGGGCCCAATGCCCACCCTGCCCGAAAAAGGTGAAGCCGATAAGGCCAAGCGCAAAACCGATGATGGTGATCGGGATGACGATGAATATCAGGAGACCGTGAACCATATCGCCGTCATCTTCGGCGGTTCCTCGGCTTATACCTCTTGCCGCAGCCTCAAGGAAGCCGCCGAGGTCCTAACGTTGAAAAGGGCAAGCCTCACCGAATCGGTGAAGTGGACCGAGGTCCCCATCTCCTTCTCTCAGGAGGATTGCCCCACTGGGATGACCAAGCCTCAGCGGCTCCCCCTGGTGGTCGCTCCGACCATCAGCAACGCCAGAGTTGGCCGTGTTTTGGTAGACGGCGGGAGCGCTTTGGACTTGCTCTCTGCTAAGGTCTTGGACGAGATGCAGATTCCTCGCTCCAAGCTTAAAGAGGTCGCGATGCCTTTTTACGGCATCGTCCCGGAGGAAGCTGTTCAGCCATTGGGGCAGATCGTTCTGCCCGTTACCTTAGGCAGTCCAAGCAACTTCCGAACGGAATTGATCACGTTTGACGTGGTCGATTTTCCTTCCGCGTACAACGCGATCCTGGGCCGGCCATCTCTTGGCAAGTTCATGGACGTGTCCCATCATGGATACCATTGCGTGAAGATACCGGGCCCCAACGGTGTGATCACGGTCAAGGGCAACTACAACGCTGCTCTAGATTGCGACGAACAGTCTCTTGCCCTGGTCGACCAGCTTCCACCGCGTGGTCCCGAAGTTCCGTAGACCAAGTCTCAGACGCTCTAGGGTCTCCCTTCACCAGGGGAGAGACTAAGGAAGTTCCGCCTCTCGGACGATTCCTCCAAGATAGCTTCATCTGGGGCCAATCTGACCCCAAATAGGAAAGCGAGCTCATTGCCTTCCTCCGAGCTAATACAGACGTGTTTGCACGGGAGCCGCCTCGATATGCCCGAGTCCCAAGGAGGTTATCGAGCACAAATCGCCGTCCGCCGACAAAAAGCTCGTTTCGCCAAGCTTTGCCGCCGGACTTCAAACGGGATCATCAAGGATCGACTTGATAAGCCGCATTCTTTGGTTTCATCCGCGAGGTTGATCACACCGAGTGGCCGCCAACTCTGTCATTGTAAAGAAGAAAGGCGGCAAGTGGAGGATGTGTGTCGATCACAGATCTCAACGCTACTTGTCCCAAGGACAATTTCCGCCTCGCAAGATAGACCGGTGGTCGACGAATCGCGGATGCCCAAACTCTTGAGTTTTTGGATGCTTACTCAGTTATCATCAAATAAGCATCTCCCCCGAGGATGAAGAGAAGACTGCCTTCATCACCCCCTTCGGCACTTTCTACTACACGACCATGTCTTTCGGGTCACAAGAATGTTGGTGCCACGCTCCAGCATTGATGGAGAAGACTTTCCCAGAACAGCGTGGAAGAAACCTGGAGGTCTATGTCGATGACATAGTTGTAAAGAGCAAGCTTGCTCCAGATCATGTAAAAGACCTGGCTGAGACTTTCCAAAATCTCAACAGGCATCGAATAAAGCAAAATCCAGAGAAGTGTACCTTTGGTGTTAGATCTGGAATGTTGCTCGGTTATGTAATTGGTTCGCAAGGTATTTCTGCCAACCCTGAAAAAATTGAGGCCATTGAAAATATGCAGAGCTCTCGACCACCGTTAAGAAGTTGAGCCTCACCGACGGATGGTCGCTTTAAGCGTGTTTATCTCCGTCAAGGCGGCGCTGGCCGCCCTTCTTAAGGCCTCGCAAGCACAATGGTTTCGAATGGACAGAAGAAGCTGATCGATCTTTTCAAGATCTAAAGCAATACATGTCCAACCCACCTGTCTTGACTACCCCGCGTCACGGCGAGCAGCTTTTGCTCTATCTTGGTTGCATGACGCAGGCGGTGAGCGCAGTCTTGACGGTGGAAAGGGAAGGCATCCAGCGGCCAATCTATTACGTGAGCGAGGTACTTCACGGATCAAAGGGCGTTACCACGAGGTCCGTGGTCGCTCTACGCCTTGCTCATGTCCTCCAGGAAACTTCGCCATTATTTCCAGGCGCACCAAATACTGGTCCCGACCAAGTTCCCTCTTGGAGAAATCCTAAGAAACAAGGAAGTTGGCGGACGTATAGCTAAATGTGCAATGGAACCGCGAATTTGATATTCGCTTGTCGCCTGAATCGCTATTAAGTCCTGTGTCTTGGCTGACTTTATCGCCGAATGGACCTGCCCGCCCAAATCCTAGAAAGCTCCCGAGCAACCTAACGACCCCCCTTGGACCATGTTTTTTGATGGCTCGCGTACTGGACATTCGGGGGCTGGTTTTATTCTCATCTCCCCTCAAGGAGAGCAACTCCAGTATTCTATCCAACTACACTTTGCGGCGACTAACAACGCTGTGGAGTACGAGGCCCTCCTCACGGGACTTAGAGCGTGCAAGTCGCTCGGTGTCCAACGGCTGACTGTGAAGGGAGATTCACAGCTAGTCATCAACCAGGTCAACAAGGAGTATCAGTGCTGCGATGACTCAATGGCGCGGTACCTGGTTGAAGTGAGGAAGTTGGAACGGTACTTTTGATTTTTCGAGGTGCTCTTCGTGCCTAGAAAGGACAACTTTCTGGCCGACCAACTGTCCAAGTATGGATCCTCAAGAGAACCTGCTCCGGTAGGGGTGCTCGTCGAGCACCTTCACAAGCCCTCTATCACGTCTCCGGACGAGGCAACAGGCAGTGGTGCCGCCTCCGTCATCGAGTAGGTCATGGATCGACAATGCCATTTGTCCCAGATCTTGCGATGGGACATCGTCAAGACGAAACCGAGCGTTCGGCCATAATGCGTTTGCTCCATACAAGCTTATGGACGGCATCCTTTACCGTCGAGGTGCTCTGGGAGTTCTCTCCAAATGCATCTCGCAGCAGGAGGGTGTGTTCCTTCTTAGGGACATACACGAGGGTGCCTGTGGCAACCACGCCTCCTTTAGAACTCTGGTCGGCAAAGCGTTTCGTATGGGCTATTACTGGCCCACAGCGTTACAAGATGCCCGGGACTTAGTGACTAAGTGCAAAGCTTGCCAATTTCACGCCCGGAAGGCACATAAGCCCGCCTAAGAGCTCCAAACGATCCCCCCATCTTGGCCTTTCGCCACATGGGGTCTGGATCTGCCCGGCCCGTTCCCTAAGGGGTACAAGGGCTATACACACTTACTCGTCGCCATTGACACTTTTACAAAGTGGATTGAGGCAGATCCTGTGTCGTCTCTTCACGCCAAAACGGCTGTGCGCTTCTTCAAGAGCAACGTGGTCACGCGCTTCGGGATCCCCCATAAGCGAGCTATTCCAGGAATACTGTGAACAGCTGGGCACCAAGGTCTGTTTCGCCTCTGTGGCACATCCATAGGGCAATGGAGCAGTCGAGCGAGCTAACGGACAGATCGTCCAGGTATCAACGGCGTGTTCGCTGCACTCGCGAGCACAACAAGGCTGGGTTGACGGTTCCTTCCGTCCTTTGGGCGATTCGACTACGGCCACCGGGCTATCGGGAAACTCCGCTCCAATTGGTCTATGGTGCGGCCATCCCGCTCACGAAATAGTACTCGGTTCGCCTCAAGACGAGCTCGGTCAACTTCGTTGACTACGAGCAAGAGCGCCTACTCGATCTCGACCTCCTCAAGGCACACGCGATCGGGCACAAGTCGAATGGCGCGCTACCAAAGAAGATCTCCGCCAAGACGCCGCCAAAACGGTTCGACCAAGGGCTTTGAAGGCAAAGCGACCTGTTCGCTACCGTGTCCGTAACTCCGTCCAATGCCAACAAGTTAACTCCCGCTGGGAGGGTCCGCTCACTGTCGCTTCCACCGCCGCTCGGGCTGTTCACCGCTATGCAGATCGGAGAGAGTCGACCAAAGACTTGGAACATCGACCGACCGTAAGTTCTTTGTGTAGGTCTTTTTCAGGTTTGCTTAGCTTCGGCGCTTTTGTCAAACTTCGCATCTTTGTTCGTCCAAGTCTGTCGGGCTCCATGTAAAGTTCAATCAAATAAAAGTGAATCTTCGCGGCCCCTTACGGCTCTTTTCACATCTTTGTCTTGTCAAGACTACCGTCTCTCTGGTAACACTTGATGGCTGCCCGGCCTTGCGAACACTCGGCCCGCAATCTTAAGGATTTTTTCTCGCTCAGATCCAACTTCAACAAGTTCCTAAACTCGGAGTTACGTAACACGGCATCCAACCTCGCGGCTTAAGCTCGCTCGAAGCCCTCATGGCAGAGGCACTTACCGCCTAGCACGACCACTTGGCAAAGTCTGCTCTCGTAAGCCCTCCGCGGCAGAGACACTTTACTTGTTCGGTTACCTTTGGAATCGCCTACCTTACGTCGCCGAGCAGTTTTTGGAACGAGTCGAACAGGATACGGGTGTCGCTCTAACTCTCTACGCACGTCCTCGAATTCGCAAACTTAGGTCTTCGAGCAGCGTCCGTACCGAGGGCTAGGGTGTCGCTCTTTCTCTTGTGCACCTGTTCGAGTTCGCAAACTTAGGTTTTCGAGCAACCGCACAACGGGCCGGAGTTAGGCTTGTTGTTCTACCGGTTTTCGTTAAAACCTTTCCAAAGGCCGTCGTGCCTTTTCTCTTAGTTTCCTTTCGTTTTGTCTTTTTGCCGCTTGCTTTTGCGGGAAAAAGGTAAGTCTTGTTGTGCAAAAGTTAAGTCTTTATTGCATTGCTCAAAAGTTTACTGGTACAAGGAGTACAACCCTACTTCTACTTGAGCTTAGCCGCTCCTTCCGCCTCATTTTCCATCTTGAGACGCAGGACTTCGCCTTGCGCCTTGAAGCCTTCCTTTGTCTCGCCGAGACGGTCCGCTTCTCCTTGTCGAGACGGGCTTGTTCACGCTTCTACGTGGATCGCCTCGACCTCTTCGGTCTTGGCGCTTGTTGCCCGCCCGAGCCTCGCTCGACCGCCCCCGCCTTTCGGCGGCTTTGAGTTGTTCATGGCGGTCGGCCTCTCTCGCAAGTCGAGCCTTGAGGGCCTTCACCTCCGTCGCAGCCGACTCCGCCATCGCGACGCGTCAGGAGCTGTTCTCGAGCCACTTCAGGCGACTGCTCCTTCTCCGCATGACGTCCGCCCCGCGACTTGCGCAAGCTCCTCGGCCTCTTCACGGAGAGCTCGAGGATCGCCTCTCCTCGGTCGGTAGGGCCTTGAGTTTCTCACGCCCGCCCACCGGCCCGGCCGGGTCTGGTGCAGAGGGCTCCCCCTCGAGTCCCCTTGCTCGGAGGTGCTCTCGGAAACCCGCTATCACAGCGGCGCGCTCCTCGGTGACTCCCTCCACGAGGTCCTCCATGGTGGCCCCCATGAACTAAAAGAGAGAAGACTAAGTTAAGACCTTGGGCAACTTTAGCCCGATCAGACAATGTCTTGGTTTGAGGGTTACCTGTCTGAGTCGCCGCTTCAGACATCGACGCAGGCGATCCTCGAGACCATGGGTCAAGAAGCCTCGCCAGGCGGGATAGGCTTCGCGGCGGCTCCGTCTGGCTTGTTCTTCCCCAAGACGGTTCCGGCTTTCGTTTTAGGGGCAAGGCAGCGTAGCTGCCGCCCTGCTGCTCTGCCTCTCCGCCTCTTCTTCCGCCTTCCTCCTTGGCGAAGTTTCGGTGTCGCTCATTGGCGGCTCCGTGACCTCCACTGGCGGGGCAGCTTGCACGCCCTGCTCGTGGCTTTCTTCCACTTGTTCGGATGCAGGGTCTTCACCCTGCTCGCCGGCTGTCTCCGTCGCCACAGGGACAGGCTACCCCTGCGACGAAGTGCCCGGTAGGACCGCTTGCTCGGTCCCACCTTGGGGCGACTGGCAGAGCCGACTCCTTAGCTCCGCTGCCCGTGGCGCCTTGCGCCGCCGCTT
The DNA here is from genome assembly GCA_036346415.1 of Raddia guianensis. Lineage (NCBI taxonomy): Eukaryota > Viridiplantae > Streptophyta > Magnoliopsida > Poales > Poaceae > Raddia > Raddia guianensis. Next base: position 21,004,218 of record CM070534.1, on the reverse strand, counting down.
CTTCGCTTCTCCGGGCTTCCACCGCGCCCTTCAACAGCGCCGAGCCGGTCGGCTGAGCTCTGGCGGAGGAAGCTCCACGCTGCCAGCTTATCTTTGAGGTTGGCTATCCGAACTGCCCGCGACGCACCGTGCAGGTGCTCGGGCAGCAGGGACCGCTCGATCTCTGCTTCCACGTCGTCCGTAGCGATCTCCTCTTGGACAACTGATGGACAAGGAACAGGATTAATCCTACGCTGCCAGGTTAAGTGCGGAACCGAAAGGTTTAACACTGCATACCTGCCCTAGAGGGCTTGATCTTGATCTTCTTTGCCAGAACCTTCCGCCTCTTCCTCGGGGGCTCCTTAGCGGCTTGTTCGCCGGCCCCGGGTGTTGTGATGAGGAACTCAGCCCCTGGTGAGTGGCGCTTTTTCGCAGCAGCAGAAGAAGCCTTTTCTTGCGCGACTTCCTCTTCGAGCCTCCTCTCGCTCGGCGATTGCTGTAACCGTGCCATGTGGCCCGGGTGAGCCTGCGCATAACGCTTAAGCCAGAGTGTCATGGTCCTTACCTCCTCGTCGCTTTGCTCGCTGAGGAGGGAGGGCTTGGCCGCTTTCCGCTTGGCTGGCCGCTCGCTTGCTTGGCTTGCTCGGCGCGCTTCGTTGCGGCAGGGGGCTTTTTCAAGGGAGCGCGGCCGCCATGGCGCGGCGAGCTCCGCGTCGGCTCGGCCATCACCTTGGGCTTTGCGGCCGCCTTGCTCTTGCCCTTCTTTGCCTTCTCCTTTTCGGAACTGGAGAGCTCCTCCACGATCCCTTCAAGGATCAGCTGGTCCTCCTGTTCAATCGAGAGACGGATATTGGCTCATTCAACGATACGAGTCCAGCAACACAGGCTGAGTTATGTGACTTACCTCGTCTGTGCGGACGAGTACGTTGCGTGGACAGGTGAAAGCCACCTTGCCGGTGACTTCGCCATCATTCTTCGCAGCCTTGAGCATGGAATCAACCCGCTCTGTGACCCATGCCTCCGTCGGTTGCTCTGCCCGAACAGAAGAAAAGACTTTGAATACCTGTTCGGATGAAATTATTGAAAAGAGGTTGAGTCTTAAAAGTACTTACCCGTGCTCTCCCTCGTAATGTCTTCCCATCCCTCTATTTTGTAGAAGGGATAGGATCGCCCGCCGGGCGATCCTCGTCATTGTGAAGTCGCGGATGATCTCCCTGCCCGTGAGCCCGAGGCCCATGAGGGAAGCTATCTTCCACGTCAGATACCAGTCCTCGTCGGTCATCTCCGGCCGGGGCATCGGTGTTCCCTTCGCTGGAGCTTGCCCGGTGAAGACGAACTTGTTGTTGCCGCCGCCGTCTGAGAACCACCTCGCCCACCACGCTACCATTGAATCAAGCGGCGGACGGGACGGCGCAGCGTCGTCGATGGTAGCCCGGAGCTTGAGGTAGTAGCACCTCAGCCGACGCCGCGGAGCTGCTCCTTGTCACCGAGTAATAGTGCAGAACAATTTCACCAAGGATTGATGCTCAGATAGCCCTCGCACAAAAGCGAAGACGGCCATCCGAGTACGCTGTTCGGATTGAGGTTTGCCACCTCCAATCCGCTAATATTTAAGAAGGCTCGACGAAGTCGCCGGAGATCGCAACCCAACAAAGGCGAATCGCTCGGGTTAACGAACTCTCCTCCAGTGCTCCCGAGTATCCTCCTCTCCGGCGACCTCCAGCCACGGTGTCGATGTTGCCCTCATCCTCTCAGATCCTAAGGTCCTCCTCGGTCAAGCTAGTGCTCGTGAATTTGGCCATAGCGGTTCCTGTGGTCGGGCGAACAGGCTTGGGATGGAGTTTGGCTCTTTGGTCTTTGAGCGGTTGGAATTAGGGCTTGGGGAAGGAAAGGCGTGAGAGAAGTGGCTGTCATCATGGGCGCTTTGGGAGCTTTTATAGGCTCAAGTAAGTTGCCTTGCAGCGGTTCTTTGCCACTAAACGGCTAGTTTTTAACCCCAACGGCTAGGTAAAACGGTCGGCTGTTTTCATCGCTAAGAATGATAGTTACCGCTGAGATCATAACGGCTACTTTTTTTCCAAAGATTCGCTACCGAAGGTCGAGTACTCGCTTTCGGGCAGATGTGATTCCTCGCTCGACGCAATGAGTTGTTTCAGATCGATCGGTTCTGTCGGTCCCGAACAAGTCTTGTTCGGTTGAACCATAACCTGTTTGGTCGCTTGTTACACGTCTTTGTAGCAACAAAATTTCCCTCTTCGTGACTTAGAGTCTCAAGAGGAAGACCCCACTCTAGTGAGTCCTTCCACTTGAGTCTCGGGGCTAGCTGTCGGGGATAAAATCACGGCCCATTGCCATGGCCCACTCCCTGACGGCCTAATTGACCAGCCTACCAGGGCCCAGCTCCCTGGAAGGTTCTATCTGGCCCATATGCATCTCGCCAATGACCCTTGGCGGCACGCGCGAAGACTGGATTCGTGTTTGAGTCTGACTCGAACAAGAGTTCTGCACGGCTACTCGAAGACCTGGACGTGGTTTCCCGGATTGGATTAGGAGTCGTGATCCCCAAGACTAGGAGTATGCCTTATCTACCTCGGGACGTATTTGGCACGTACGGGTTCGTTACGATCTCGTGGTTAGCCCGGCCCGATATTCCCTCGGTAGGTCGGTTTACTCTGCACTATATAAACAGGACCCCTACAACGTGTAGAGGGGCCAGAAGATCTAGACTTAGCGCATCATCGCATATTGCTTTCTTGTACACCATAATCTCGCCGAGACTTGTTCGTCTCGTCGAGCCACCTCTTGTAATACTCTTTGACATAAAGAAAGGCTGGACGTAGTGCTATTATCTCTCCCGAGAGGCCTGAACCAGGATAAAAACCCCTGTCTCCTGTTCGTTGCTGTTCGTGATTGTTCGGCGTGTCTCCTATCTCAATTCTAAAGAACCTTAGCGACTTGAGATCGTTATCTCAACCGTCGACACTTTCCATAGAGCCCAAGATCACCGAAAACGAACGAAGTTCAGAGCAAAAGGTTATGTTTGTTTCCGTCAAGGGTTGGGTGGTGAGGTCGAACTATTGGTGTTTGGACCAGAGTATCCTGCACCGGAGCTCGAACCACAATATCTGGTATGTGGGAATCTGGTGTTCACAATTTAAGGATTCTTGGGTGTTGTCAGTTGGAGGTATTTTATGCTAGAATGTTCAAAGTTTGGACCGGAGTATCCGGAGTCCATAGAAAATCTACCCCAATGACTAGCTTGGGTTGCATCTATTTAAATCCTCCTCCCTCCTATTTGCAAAGGAAGGTCGTTGCATTGCATTTCCATGTAGATATACTTTCTTTCTTGAACCCTCAAGCACCCTTCACTCTAGATCCAAGTGATCCTATTTGCGAGGAGAGTTGAGAGAGGGTGTGAATGCTAAGTGAAAAGAGTTGATCTTTGAGCACTTGAGTTCATCTATATGCTTATTATTTGTGAGCATTTGTTACTCCTGGAGGTTGAAAACTACTAGACGGCTAGAAGTCAATTAAGTGCCCCGATGCTTTGTATGGTGATCCGTGCAAGTTTGTGAAGACCGATTCCGCGTTCGGAATGGAAGGAGACAAGGTGTGAAACTGGGGGGGTCTTGGTATGACCTCGGTGAGGGAAAGGGTCGAAAGAGACTTGGGCTCAAGTGTGACTGAGCCTACCTCAAAAGAAACATTGGATACCCTCAAGGATACAAAATTCGCAAACAAATCTTTGAGTCTTCACTCCACTCTCGATTTCCCCCTGGCCCTTTAGCTTGATTTGTTTTGTTTTGTGTTTGGACTTGTTGTTGGCTAGGATCCTCGTGTGCTATTACTTGATCATGTGTAGTGGATTTGGTTTTGGTGTAGGTAGAAGCTCGGATTTTTAGATTAAGCTCAAGATCCGACCCTAACTCTATTCATAGGTCGGAATATTCGATGTTTTGAACCGAAGACTTAGATATAACACAAACTTTTCGGGGTTCTGGATCAGACTATTTGGAGTTAGCATCTTCCACACTTAAAGAGGGTTGAAAATTTGTAATGCCTATTCACCCCCTTAGGCGACATCTCGATCCTTCACAACTCCACCTGATGCAGCCCAAAGACCACCGGACACTATCTGGAGAGATCGGCCAGCAGACAAAGAGGAGGTGAAAGATATGTGGACACAGTTTGATCAAGGCTGAATGATGTCTAGAGGACTATTCTAACCCTAAACCTAGCACACCCAAGCCTCCACTGTACCTAGTCAGGTGGGGTCGACAACAACAAGAACTAAGGACTCACCTAGCACCAGCCCCGACGAATTCACACACACTCTTATCACGAACTCCACAACAATCAAAAGTGGAGAAGAGACCAACGTGCATCACAAAGATGACAAAAATGAAAAAGTTAATAACCCTAGACTATCTACATGACCTCGCCACACGTCCGATCACACCTTCGTCTTTCTGAGTCCCCCGCTCCTTGATGCCGCCAACATTTCTCGGGTTCCAAAAATACCATGAACACCCTTATGAAATCATCAATACTAAATCATACACAATCATTATAGAGGCCCAAAGATGCTCACACCAGGTCACATCCACAAGTTGGTCGCGACCCCCTCCATGCCTACGATACTACTTTAGTCGTTATATGTTACACTAGGGGTGCCGTCTAGGGTACGAGTCTGACCCTAACATGACCCTCTCTTGTCTATTACAACCTGGAGTCCACGTAACCTACTTGTACACATATTTGACACCTACTCTAACAAACTAAACCTTGGTGAATATGATGTATACCATCGTGAAGTCGCCATAACATCTTGTGCAAACCTGTTTTCGAGACTCCGATTGCTTCCATTATAGCTCACGTTGGCCTCATACCCGCGGCCTTTTGGAACTGAAGTTGTCACCTCTACTTCAATGCCTTCACCCGCAACAATACTCCCTCTCACCTTGTAAAGATGAGAAATTGACCTCTCTCGAATCATCCCAACCTCGCCTTCCTTCATGATCTTGATATCTTCCTGTCTTCTCTAGATTGGAACACTATACCTTCCTCATGTAAGACTTCAAGCGATATTATATTTCTGCTTAGCCCTGTCACGTGCTTCACACAATGAAGTATGCACTCCACTTTGTCTTGGATCTTGATCTTGATATTACCTAATCCAACAGCACGATAAGTCGTGCCATCACTAAAGTAGACAAAGTTCACCCTTATCTACCATAAGTTGTAGTTTCCATCAGCTCCTGAGATGTCAATCAATCTATTGCTTGAGCTGGAGCCAAGCCGCCGCACCCTTGCCCAACCTAGGCCAGCTGCCTGACTGCCTGGCCACCTTGCCCACGCACTATCCCAGCCAGTCGCACACCTCACTGCTGACTAGGCCTCCTTCGCCTATGGTGGCTTGCATCGGTCCACTGCCATGGCAAGCGTCACAACGGGGCCATCACGTGCGTGTCTGGGTCGTTGCGCAATCGATCACCTGGGCTGCTACACCTCGGCCTTGGCTAAGCGTGCGCCCCCCGTCTAGCATGTGCGCCTAACGAATATTGCACCGACACTCGTTGTATAGTATAGCCATTGTTGTAGGGACAACCGAGGACAACCATAGTCCGTCGAAATATCCTTGGAAATTTCTCCACCTCCAGATCTAATCTATGAGCCTTGAGCACGTTTTCCAGCATGACATAGTGCACTCTTCGTGCACATCTACATGTCACACCATGGTCGAACGTCCACAACACGATAGCAATGTCGTGACGCCAACTTTGTGCAACATCTAGTAGCTTCGCCAATGCCGTGATACTCCCATGCCCTGATCTCTCCGACTGTCTCGCCATGTTTGGTGGCCGGCCTGATCGCAAGAGCCAAAGCCACCCTTGTTTTGCGTTGTCTTTGCCGGCCACATCACCAGCCCAATTATCATGTCTAGTCAATCATTGCCAACAACAGCCCATCGAATGGTCCATGCCACCTGTTCAGAGTGTTCGACTCCACCAATCGATTCGTCGATCGTCTCTATGCTCCACCGTGCACCGAATCTGATGTTTTTCTCGCCATCGCATGTATCACAATCCTTATGTCCTCCAAAATCATTCGTATCATCGAATCTCAGCTTTGATACCACTTGTTAGAGAAACAATACATAGATACTAGATCTGAATGACACCAAAGGTATTTTCTCAAAAAAAAATGACACCAGAGGTATGATGTTTTGTAACGAAGTTTGGCTCTCAAACTACATCTATAGAGCAATGATCATGGGTGCTTCTTCTCAACAATGCAGCATATTGTCCGCCCGGATCATGAGCACAAGCCGGCATCACCTACTGCGTGCCTATGCCGCTATATAGTCGTTATAGGTTACACCCGGGATGTCCCAATTTATAGTGGAGCCAAGGTACGAGTCCAATTCTAACGACACTCTTCTGCTTATTACAACTTAGAGTCGATGTAACATACTTGTACACACATTTAACACCAACTCCTAACAATATTGAATTTGTCTCGCACAATTTATGATATTTTATTTGGACGCTTCCCTGCGTCAGACATCCGACGGCGGACGGTTGCATCGAACACTGGCGTGTGGAAGCCATCGGATGATTCTCGGGCACCCGTTGTGATTCAAAACTAAAACATGTGATTTATCGGAGCAAACATTATGTATTGAGCGATAATATACTTCAAAAAATAGAGATGGTATTATCACCACTACTAATGAAACATTGACGAAATACTAATGCCACATTGTTAGAGCATTGGTATAGGGCGTGACTACGAATCGAATGTCCGAGCATAGGAAAAATGGACACCGCTACCAATCAGATGTGTTTTTTTTTAAAAAAAAAAGAGACGTTGTTCAAGTAAATAAAACAAAATATAATAATATGTTAAACCAAATGTTGCAATGTTTTAAAACCAAAATATTGCACCAGAGAATGTTGCATCAACTCGAAAAGTTGTTGCAATATGTTAAACCAAATGTTATATTATTTAAAACAAAAATGTTGCACAAAAAAAATGTTGCAGTATTTTAAACCAAATGCTATACAAATCGTACACTATTGCAACATGTCAAACCAAAATATTGTAGCAAGTCTGGCGCTACTGCAATATATTAAAACCAAATGTTACATCATGTTAAACCAGATTACAGTAATTTAAGCCAAACGTTATACCAAATCTAATGTTGTTGCAATATATTAAACCAAAATGTTAAAACATGACAAGCCAAATGTTGCAGTATTTTGAACTAAAAAGTTGCACGAAATCGACACATGTCAAACAAAAAAATGTTGCGGTATGTTAAACCAAATGTTGCACAAGAGTAAACAGACATTTCGGTACTCACATGACAATGTTGCCAAATTTGAGATCATCTTCTTTCCTAAATCTGATCATCTCCTCCGAAAATTCCAACTATATTAAGTCTTATCAAGGTCAAGGAGCGCCATGCCGCCACCCATGGTCGGTCTTCCCAAATCTGATGAACTCAAGGTGCCAAAAGCGGGAGAGAAGAAGAAGAAGAAGGAGAGAGAGAGAGAGAGAGAGAGAGAAGAAATAAGGAGAGAGACAATCGTGCTCCTGATTGGTGCGCGGAGAGCTAACCATGCAAACATACTGTTGTGGAAACGCAGGAGAGGAGGCCATTCAAGGATCACTGTCGAGAAGTTCATACAGGTAAGCTGCGCTGAGATCGATGCCATGTAGACATCATCTTCAATCTCACAGAACCATTGCGATACACGTTATCGAAGAAAGAAAAAATACAATGTGGTCCAGGCTTCGGCGTTAAATCCATTGGACGTACTTAACAAGTATTACCTATTTTAATTAGTATATTCGGATAGAAAACTTTTGGGATATGAGATATAGTATAATAATTTGACATATCCGGGCAACATATCATCATGTATACATAGCGTCACCTATGTATACACATTATACACCAACTAGCAAAAATTATAAATTTTTTTAAAAAAATTGTAGATGTAGGTAGGGTAACCAATGAAGTATATCTATAATTTTTTTAAGATTTTTTATATTTTTTCGCTAATTTGTGTACAACAATACATTGCCACGTATCCGTTCTGAATATCCAATTTAGCTGCAAATCCGAAATTCTTCCACCCAACTTCGAGCCCGGAAAAATGGTTTCGAATGGCACGATTTGTGATCCGTATGCCATCTACGTAGCAGTAAAGTGGAAGAGCCTTCGTGGTCGATCGCTCCACCTCCACCTCCACCTCCAACGCTCCCGTCTCCTCTCCCCCTCGCTCTGCCTCTGCCTCCGCCTCCGCCTCCCCGATCCGTCCCTCCCACTCGCCGGCTCCGCCTCCGGCCTCCTCCACGTCTCCCCCGTCTCTCGCCTGCACCGCCTCCACGCCGCCCCATCTCTGCCTGGACGCGCCTCGTCCTCGCCGTCTTCGTCCTTGGCTCCTTGTCCCCGCCAGCGCCGGCGCCGGTTCTGTCCCTGTCTCCTGCAGTCCTGCCTCTCCTCTCATCTATACCTCTAGGTTCGCTCTCCCAGGAAAGCCGTTATCAAGATCTGCGGCGAGTCGGCGACTGCAGCAGGTACGGGCCACCGGGAATCTCCCCCTCACACATCCATGGGAGCCCGGGCAGGTGGCCCCCTTGCCCGGGCGGTGGATCCGCCAATGGCTGATGCGGCGGCAGCGGCTTGTGATGATGTTATGGACTCGTCGTCAGATGAATCGGCTCCGGACTTGGATGTTGAGGGCGAGGGTGGCGGTGCCAAGAACCAGAGCAGCGACGTGGCGGTGAAATCTGAGCCTGTGCACTGCGAAGGCGGCGGCCGCGCTGAGCCTTCCGGTGCTGGTCCGGTGGCGGGTGCTTCCTCCTCTTATGGCCTCGCCGTGGCGAGTTCTCAGACGGTGAATGATGGGCAAGGGGGGGATAGCACGGAGTGCTCCAGTTCGTTTGGGGACTCTTGCTGTGAGACCGATGATGAAGCAGACCATGGCGGTCTGGAGGTCAATTCTCCCTTTTCAGCCAACGGTGATGGTGATCAAGTGTTGCCTAGGTGAGCCTGTTTGTCACTTCCTCGTATGCACTGCCACTGAGTGATACTGATGTCATGACTCTGTAGTCCTGGTTCCTGAGTGTATTTCTGCACTGTTCTAGAAAATCAAATTAATCCCCGATTAATGTCTAATCAGTAGTCGTCCTCCTAGGAGCGATTACCGATCATTTACAATTTTCCAATCAGTCCCAATTATTTCTTGGATTAATCCTGCCTAATCGCTAGTCTCTAGCTCACCGCCCGACTAATGCCTATCGCCTTCTTGAACCATGATTGTGTGAGGAATAAAGAACAAGTAGAACATTAGGTTAGGCAGTTAGCATTGTTTTGATGTTCTTTTGGATTTCCTGTGGTTAAAAAAGGAGGGATGTTTTTGCCCAGTGAACTGTATTGTAACTAGCAATGTTACACGCCGAACCCACGTTGCTAGAGCACGGAAAATTGGATAATATTTAATAGTGTTTTATATATTTTGTCCAAAATATAACACACTCGAAGTATTATTTTTAATAATCATTTTCAGTAAAGCATATATTCAATATATTTAGACTACTCACTTTTCTTTAACCCATTTGATCTTCACTGCTTGGGAAACCAAAAGACATGTTTGTGAGCAAAATACAAGAATCGTGAGACGCTTTGCCATTAATTGGTTGCTTCTTATCCCCTCCATTCTTTCTATATGATATCATTGAAAATTGTCTAGACGGATTCTGAAACATCAAATAAAAAAAGGCAGAGGGAGTAACATAGAACATATCCATAAAAAAAAGAATGTATGATTTGAATATATGTGTGTGAAAAATGCCATCAAGAGATATTTTCTTCTACACAAATTTGTATTGTAAGTTATGGAAGTATGTTGTCGGATTGGTTTATCATGGATGTTAAGTAGTGAGGCAAAAAATAGCAGGCAAACAGACATATGGAAATAGTCATAAATGCCATGTGTGCATAAGCCAAATTTACTATGGAAATTTAAAGTTGTCAGGAAAAAAGACATGGATGGCCTGGTTATGAAAAAGAAGATGGATAATGTTTTATATTAGTATATTATTTGATTGGCAAAGGAAATTAACATTATAAGTATGGTAGGTTCTAAATTTTTTTATTGTACATCCTTGTTTTATTTCATATTTTTTCTGTTCTGCGCTTGGGATGATGGCACTTTTTTTTTGTACTTGGCTTTTGTATAGATTATTAAGATGAACAAAGGGGTTATATATATTTTAAAATTAATAGCAAATTTATGTCATAACATGATTTTAAGACTTAAGGGTATAGATAATGGTGAGATTAGTGAGGATGAAAATAGTGAATGATTATATACATATCAGTATAAATAATTACCTGATCAAGAGGAGGATACTTTAAGATTAAATCAGGGTCATTAGAGTGGGTGGAGTTATATCCTCGATTATATGGTAGGACCAATTGATTATGAATCATTGCCCTTGCTGGTAATGGAAGTGATAAGAAAGGTAGGAACGCTTTCATTAAATCAGATAGCAAGAAAAAGTGAAAAACAGTAACTTTTGTAATATGTCATATGCATAATTGCATACTAACTCCAGTTTGATTCATGTTACATGCCCCTCCTACTTTGTCATACACACAAACTGGAAATTGTGTATTTACCATATGTTACTCCACAACCTGAAGACACTGTATGTCGTGTGCACACACTTGTTGCTTTGTCATACAATTATACATTATGCTTTCAATGTGTATGCTATACACTCAAAAGTTCCCCTTATAACCTGAAGACAGTAGTGTATGCCATATTGCCATGCAGTGTGCACCTCTTGCTTCATACATTTGTATGTTGTTCTTCCAACCAATGTTTTAAATATTGCACATTTGTGCTATAGTGCCGCAGTAGTGGTCATTGGTCAAGACACTCCGAGCGCAATGTATTGTTTGTTCTTATGATTTAGTGCAATATCACTGACATATCGCATTGATACACACACTGTCTGCTACACACTGTATCAACACTATTGCCCAAAACATTCAAACTAGTTCCGATTTAGTAACATCCTTACATCCATTGATAGCAGCTATTCAATTTATTGGGCTTTTGTGTTTCCTCCTAGTTCTATTTATTAACTCTCCATATCACCACAAACCCATTGAAGGAGTTGTTGTTTTCCCGATTTTCACCAGAGGATGAAGATTGATTCACAAATGTGGCTTTTATGATTTTGGTGCTACTAGAGTCGTAAACATGTGAGTTATATTTTATTTAAGTTATGTTTGAGATTTATAGTTTTAAGATATAATTATATATTTGCATTTTTAATGTTTCATAGCTGAGCATATAGCACCCACTATATCTCTGGTATATGTTGGTATATGCTATCCGCTTTTAAAATAGCGAAGCACTACACTTCTACAAAACGCTATTTTAAACCTTGCTTCCAATTTACGTGTGTGAGTGACATGAGTATAAATGAGGGGAGTTACTCTTGTGAGCGCTTGCAAACCTGTCATTGTTTATTTGTATTACATTCTCATTATAATTTTGTTGTATGGAAAAAAGTTCTCTCAATACTGACATGCTTTCATTTTGTAACACATAAATTATCTTCAGGAGAAAAAAGGTAACTGCGGATTGGAGGAAAGCCATTCGCCCGATGCTATGGAGATGTCAGTGGTTAGAGTTGCGCATGAAGAATCTATCATCGCAAGTATCAAAGTATGACAAACAGCTTGCTCTAATCAAGAAGGAAAAAGAATTGCAGCAGGCAGTAACCAAGACAAATGGTTCTAGCACAGAATCAAGGCATGTTTACAAAAGCCATGAAAATAGTAGCATGGAGAGGAGAAAGAGAAAAAGACATGAAGACACTGTGGAAACCTCATTGTACATTAAGAAGCATCATATATTGTCATACTTTTATGGTCTGACATCTATCCATTTTTTTTGTTTGGCTAGGACTTCACTTTATCACATAGTCATTTATGTTTTGCACCAGCTCTTTATTATTACCAATAAAATTCTTCTGGTCTTTTGTAGACAAACAAAATAAGGGAGCTGAAATAGATGGCCTCTTAATCGATGATGATAATAATGGTCCAGGTATGGTTGTGGTCTCATATAAAATTCTTTTGTGTAGTTGACACAAAAATGGTTTTTGCAAAGTTACTGTTTTTTACCTAACTGTGAGCAAATGCTTGCTTTGATGAGGACATTTGCATTTGTGCTTGCCACATGCTGCAGATTAATTATGCTAAGGTATTAAGGGTATTATAGTCATTTTCTCATGTAAGGGTATTGTTTCTTTTCTCTTGTGTCTAGGGTTTCTTCTTATACTCTATATATGCCCTTTTGGGACTGTTCAATACAACTATTTGGGACTGTTCAATACAACTATTCACACCACTCCTCTCTCCATCCTTCATAACATGGTATCAGAGTGGTGGCTTTTTTTAGGGCAAGCTTAAGTATCTGTAAGCCATTTCTGATTTTCTTCTTGCATTAAGGAGCATAAATCACATGGGCTACATGCCTACAACAACAAGCCTATTCCTCTCAGCATGTCTATCCCATCTACAAATCTAAACATGTAAACATCTCTCTCTAAGCCTTGTTGGGGGACCTGGCCTCCTAGGCTCCTCTGCTGACCACCTTCTCCACTGTGGTCGATATCAGGCAGCATGCCTACGGTGATGCAGGGCCAGCAGCTTGCCCAGCTTCTCGTTGTTCCTGATCACCAACAACGTGCTTAAGGATGATCCGGGTCTTCTTCTTATCCTTGGCCACTTTCCCAGCTAGCACTAAACCTTGGCGGCCAAGTACTCAAGGACAGTGGCAAGGTAGATGGGGGTGCCGGTGCTGACATGGCGACACGCTGAGATTAACAGCCCTTCTTGAGGTAGCCCTGATGCGGCTGACCAGGAACTGTTGCCTGACCTTCATGTACCTCGACACCGACTTCTTTCTGGGAACCTGGGTCATCGGCCTTCTTTATCTTCCTGCCTGCCTTGGCACTAGCGACACTCATGACTTGTGGTTGCACTTCCATGATTGCTTCTCAGGGCACGAGAGATTGTGAATACAAGATGCACCCTTCTTGAGGTAGCATCTGATGAGGCCAACGAGGAACTGGAGCCTGGCCTTCACGAACCATGATCCTGACTGCTTCCTGGGCCACCTTCCCACCTTCCTTCATCTGTGCTTCCATGAAAGCTTCTCAGGGCACGAGAGATTGTGAATGTGAGATGGCCCCCTTTTCACGTAGTGCTTGATACAGCTGACAGGGAGCTAGAACCTGATCTTCACCTACTGTGATCCAAGTTCTCCCTGGTCCTGCTGACCTTCCTCCTGGCTGCTACCTTTTCACCCATTTTAGCACCGGCGACATGCATGCCTTGCATCTGCTCTTCCACAAAAGTTTTTCCAGGCACAACAGATTGCAAATTTGAGGTGTGGTGGTGGCTATGGACGTTGCGGGTGCAGTGGTGGCTCTATTCTATTTAGTTTCAAGTTATTCTGACTTCTGATCTATTTGACTCGTCATTTTATTGTCCTGTGGTTCAGACATATCGCAAATATTGTTTTACTAAGAAGAGCAAATATCTATGAATTGATTTAACTAGGTGCCAAGTCATTGGAAGAGTGCTGACATATTTACTGGCATTATGTTTATATGCTTGGTAAAACCGGTCTGGGTTTAAGTGTTTGCATTGTATCCAAATACCGGTCATGATCGTTAAAAGTAGCCATAAAAACAATTTGTGCAACCACTTGTTGGCGTGTCTTCTACATTTACCTCATTATCAGTGTAGGCCTTGTGGTATCTCAAAATTTTACTATGTGTGTTAAACATTCTGATTTTTGTATGAATTAGTGAAGCATAACACACTAAACATTCATGGGCTAACTATAAATGCAGAAAATATAATCTTTTAATAGTGGTTGTCTACCCTCTGAAACTTAAATAATTGGTCCTACATTTACCTCATTATCAGTGTAGGCCCTGTGGTATCTCAAAATTTTACTATGTGTGTTAAACATTCTGATTTTTGTATGAATCAGTGAAGCATAACACACACTAAATATTCATGGGCTAACTATAAATGCAGAAAATCTAATCTTTTAATATTGGTTGTCTACCCTCTGAAACTTAATAATTGTCTTATTGTGCGTGTTAACTCTTTATTTGGTTGATTCCTGAAGCAGTTGGTGATGATATTAAAGGTGGGCTTGATACCGCTGGGTTGTTTGAGATGCCCAAAGAATACGGTACGGTTTCAGAGCAACTGAGGTTACAGAAAATTCTGTTGGCAATTGATGATATCCAGTCTCAAGTCCATCGGCTACAAGAGCGTCTCAGCAAGGCTCGTTCTAAACAAGAAATGATGGCAACTTTTGTGGACCACGCTCCAGTCGAGGTGGCTGAGAAGAGGCAAAGGACTAAAAAACGTTCATTCTATTATAAGTATGAATACGATCAACATACTAAACCACATAAAAAGAAGAATCTTAACATTTTGCTGAAGGAGGAGGATAGACCAGCTCTTGCGCTAAAATCTAATTCGTCCAGGAGGCCAACTAACCTAGAACACGCAGAGGGGAGTTATGAAGAAAAAAGTGGAGAGAGAAGTCAACCACACAAGGAAGCCATTACTGAGGACCTACTCCTAGAGGCTGACAGTTCCTTACCAAATGGTCGTATGGGAGATCTGTGCACAGAAGTAAGTCATTACTCCTTTGTCCTTGGCTTATGTCTCTTTGGCTTAGATCTTGTTCAGAATAGTGGGTTCGTCCTAGTTATATTTAAATCACTGCTTATGAAATGGAATCAAAACCCACTTATGCAGCAGAGTACAGAGTATGGCTGGGATAGATTATGCAGATTTACGAAGTAGAGAAAATAAAGCAAATATTATATTGCATCTGTCAAAATATTGTTAGGATGACTTCAATTTTCTACTTTTGAAATCCAGTAAGAAATACAAAAACAATTTTCACATAAACAAACAGGATTTTCTTCCTAAGGACATTGGTTCTCCCTAATGAACCTAGATTTGTAATTAAGTTTTGGGCATGGTATTTGGAACCCATGTCAGATGAGAAGCACATTGACTCATAGAGATGAGTGCCCAAGACATATCTTAGGAGTTAGGATACTTAGGCCATCACCAATGGTGTCCTATCTTAGGTCGGCCCAGCCACTATTCGCACCTCCTTTTCACTATTAATCTACATTTCCCTCTCATATTTTATTTGCTACAGTACTAGGCCGTCCTAACTTAAGATCCATTGCACATTGCCTTACACCAGATCCATCCAGAATTTCATATCTAGTGTAGCAGGATAGAAGATATCAGGCTATAAATTGTAGGTTGTAAAATTGAAGACATCAGAAGGCAATGTGCTGAAGCCACGTGTAACTTCGATTACAAAACTCATATTGCTAGTATGGTTATGTCTTTGACAGCTATGAAATCCTCAATTGTTTATATAATTGTGTTGTGGCATGTTCATTGTTTCTCCATCGGATGACTAACTCAATTGAGGTGTCCTTTTTGCCTTATCTTCCCATGTACAAAAAGATGGAAAGATAAGGCGGAAAGAATGGCACCTGCGAACCACAACCATTTATGTGGGTTGTCCTGAGAACCAGCATTTTTTTGCATTTAGTTGATGTTGCTGCTGTTTCTTTTCACAGAATTGTGATGATATCCTCATAGAAAATCAAGCAGCCAAGGAAGGGTATCAGTCGTTTGAGAACATCAAGCATCTGCTGGGCAAATCACCAGAGCTGACTGAGAAGTTTGAAGAAACCACACTTTCCAAGGTTGAGAATACCTCTGCTCCAGTAAAAGTTGAGAATATTTCTGCTCGAGAGGTCAAGCAAGAGTCAGTTTCTATTGAAAAACGACCAGCATTAAAGCATGTCTATTCGAAGCGAGGACACAAAGCCAAGAAGAAAGATGGGGGATCTGCATGTGCATCCAAGAACCAGAGTGAAGTGCCCTCCAAAACATCTGCTGTGAAGAAGAAAACTGAGACCACACCCCCTGTTGCAGAACAAAAAAATGAGAGTTTTCACTCAAACATGCAGAAAACCATGAACATAATCTTGCCTGCAAAGAAAAGAAAATTTGCATACTTTTCAGATGGAAAAAAGCAGAAAGCTGAGAACTCATCTTCAGCTGCAAGGAAGGAGATAAGCGAAAACGCCCCCAAGGCGAGGATTGAAAAGGCTGTCTTGGTGGCTGTGAATAGCAGGAGGAGCCAAAGGGTCCGCAAGCCAAAGATTTACTGAGCAAGCGGGCATCTTCAAGTTCAGCATGGTGTATGTATTAGATTTTTTTTATTTATGCATCCTTTCTTGGTGAAGTTTGTAGTCATATTGATAGGGGGCTTTACGATGGAAGTTAGTGTACATATCTTACCTTTTGAGTTTTACCAAGCTAAAATTTATGTTGGCTGTAAAAAAATGTTATATTGTATTCATAGTTCTTGTGCTTGTGGCTCGAAGATGATTGTGAATTTGACTGGCTGCATTCTAGAATCTGTACTGCATTCCTGGGCCAGCATTGATCTTCCCAGGAATATTTACTCAACATTTGGTCCCCTTTAATTGATGTAATGTAAGTTGAATTAGGTTTGGCAGTCCAGCTAAACTACCTGTGTGATTGCACAGCCTTCAAGGCAAGGTTGAAGGGTGGTTGTCTGCTTTGATGATGGTAGGAACACAGAGGAATGACACCTTGTACTCTGCCTACCTGCCAAGGTCTGTTGACTTTTTTTTTTTCAGAAACGATGAGCGGATGGTTCATTTTCATATCTGTACTGCACCTGCACAAGTTCCTCACCATGTGAAATTCTGGGTTGCAAAACAGAATATTTCTGGTCCAGAGCATGGCCATTCCAGAACAGTGTCCACAGTAATATGAAACATGTGGTGGGTTGCAGTTTGAGGAGTACCGTGGGATCCGATGATTCGGTTTCATATTTATATCACATCCTCAAAAGTGAAACCCGGATTTTTAGGTTTCATAACCAAGTACCTTACCATCTCTATGGGCAATTCTTTGATGGTTGTAGATGACGCCATGAAATGGTCTACACACTTGGCAGCACTCTGCTGCTACCACTGCCTAAAGACGAGAAGGTAAGAGGACTGACACAGAGAGAGAGTTGAAGCTCTCTGTTCACGGGTCACATGATTCATGAATGCATCAAGCAATGCATTGCTCATGGTAACAACATTGCATACATTATTTATATGTACACACAGCTAAGCTACTGAGCCCAAGAGGCTTCTGAAACCATTTGTGGCTGTAAATTACAAGACAAGGCCGTTCGCAAAAGCCATACATCTTCGGTGAGCCGGTTTCTTCTACGCGTGAGTTTTTGTTACCCTGTGATTTCGAGTTGATTGGCCTTGATACCTGTAACTACTTACGGTGCATGATCTACAAGAGAGAGAATCACCAAACACCTAACGAAAAGGAGAAGTACTACTGTTCTACCTTAAATACCCTAACAGGAGAGGACAGACTGCAGGAGCAGCCCAAGCATCACGTGCCTGGCAATATCATCTTCTGCTAAGAGCACCCACCCCACCCACTTCATATCTCACCCTCCATTTCACAATTAAAATACTTTTACTCTCTCTCCTACATTTATAATCAGAACACACATCAGGCACTTCATATTTCACCCTCTTATCTTCTCTCTCCAACATAGTATATGATTTTCTTTCAACTAACTTCCAACTGCTATGCATACGTGTACAGACGTATTATTTTATGTATGATTATGCCATATAAGGTCTACTATAGCTTGACATCATAAATTTAACCAATTATTAATTTGTTAATAAAGGTGTGTTCGTAGAGACATTATTTCGTATAGTTTTATTGCGGTTAACATAAAATCGTGGCATAAAATTATTAAATTTTTGAAATAAAATGTTTTATTTTGTGTACATCGAAATTACTTATTTAGTATAATAATTTAGAGAAAAAACATAATTATTGCACCTGTCATGAGTACGCATATTTAAAAATATAATGCACTGCACACTCTTTTCGATATCTTCCACAGAAAGGCACCAAGTCCTCTCACATACAACATGTCTTGCAATAGAAGGAATGTTGTCATGACATTTACGTTGGCTTCCATGGCAAGGAAGTAGTATGGCTTTCATGGCAAGATGCCCATCATTGAGATGGAAAGAATCCTATAAATGACAGCACTAGTTGCCATGATTTGGAACTCAAGCCACATGTTCTCTACCACCTCCAATAGGGAAAAAATGAGTACGCCAAATTCTTCTTCAGGGGAGGAGTTGGCCGAGTATGAAGATATGGTGTCCGACTCCTCCGAGGATGACGACGAATTGGATCTAGCACTCATCCACATGAAAAGGTAGTAGTGGTCCTAGGGCTCGACTTCGATATGTCGATTGACGGTGTCATGAAGGCCATGCACGGCTTATGCGCGATTATTTCACGGATCCTTCAATTTATCACGAAGGTTTTTTTCGAAGAAGGTAAATTTTTTGTAGCGATATAACCATTTTGTGTAGTGCTTACCTTGCATTTCACAGTTTAAACTGACTGCCATGTGATAGGTTCCGAATGAGCAGAGGTTGTTCCTCCATGTTGCCAGTGTGGTACATGCTCATGAGGGCTACTTCCACCAGATCAGGAATAATGCCAAAAAGCTTGGGATCCACCCGCTCGTCAAGATGACTGCTGCTCTACGCATGATGGCCTACGGCAAGTCCGCCGATAGAATCGATGAGTACCTTCGCATCAGGGGAGACCACTATGCTTAAAAGCATCCGAGCATTTGTGAAGGCAGTTGTTGACATATTCGGTGCCGAGTACCTCCGACAATCTACCGCCGCTGACACTGCTCGCCTTCTTGCAGTAGGTGAGAGTCGTGGGTTTCCTGGTATGCTAGGTAGTCTTGAATGCATGCATTGGAGGTGGAAGAACTGTCCAGCCGCGTGGACAGGATCCTTCACTGGTCATGCTGAGGGTTCCACACTCATTTTAGAGGCTGTTGCGAGGTATGATGGTTGGATATGGCATTCTTTTTTCGGAGTACCTGGGTCGAATAACGACATTAATGTACTACATCGATCACCCCTCTTCGATAGGCTTGCAATGGGTGATGCACCACAGGTTAGGTACACAGTGAACATGAGGGAGTACACAATGGGGTATTACCTAGCTGACGGTATATATCCGGAGTGGGCAATTATCATGAAGCATGTTCCCTTGCCAATCGACAACAAAGATGTAAACTTTACTAATGTTGTGGGAGCTGTTAGGAAGGACGTGGAGCGGGCTTTCAGTCAGCTTCAGGGTCGTTGGCACATTCTGTGCGATACAGCCCAAATGTGAGACATCCCTACTTTGAGATACATAATGATAGCATGCATTATATTGCATAACATGATAGTAGATGACGAGGAAGGCTTGTCTGATGCTCCTTCGGACTTCGAAGGTATGGGCCAGGTTTTGAACTCCGTGAGGGGCGGCAGCCAGCTCCTAAATGATTTCACGACGGCATCATGATACGTGATCGTGCAACCCACAGGCAATTAAAGGCCGACCTTATCGCTCATCAGTGGGCGATATTTGAAAATAATTAGGTATCTTTATCATTACTACAGTTGTCACTTTAATGTTGAACTTATTGTCGTCTTACTAAGTTGTTTATCGTATTTCTATGTTTGAGTTGGTTTGTAATGTTATGTACCCAATCGTGTGTTGAAATAAAGATGGAACCGAATTATGTTTGCCTACAAAATACAGTGTACCATATTAATATATGCCTTTTAGCATGGGAGGAACGATGAACAAGAAGCTCATTTGTGAATTGAATTTTCAGGTTGACCTGCTCGCTCTTTTCCCTTGTAAACTCATGGTACTGATTTTCGTATATCGTTTCTCTCTCTGTCAGTACGCACTGGAAATGAAATTTATGTCAAACTTCAGTCTAGACAATTCATGCTACTGAATCTTCAATCTTACACAGAAAAACTTAAATTGTTTTATGTTCAACAAATACTGAATCTTAAAGCTTCGCACAAAAAAGCTTCAGCCAGTGATATATTCAACAAATATTCCTA
Source organism: Raddia guianensis (assembly GCA_036346415.1). Lineage (NCBI taxonomy): Eukaryota > Viridiplantae > Streptophyta > Magnoliopsida > Poales > Poaceae > Raddia > Raddia guianensis. Next base: position 20,984,073 of record CM070534.1, on the reverse strand, counting down.
AATATTCTTCAGAAAAACAAAGTACACCATGACACCATCACTAAATCCTGGTGTTCAGACAAACCAAGAGGGGAAGCCTCCTATTGAGGTGGAACCATCCATTCCAAACATACAGTATGCATGATAATATTGTGAGAACAGCAGAATATGCATAGATGAATGATCATCGTTCAAACCTTGTCCAGGTTAACACTCACATGGTCCAAGCAAACTGCACTCGAAAGATGCTATGTCGAATGTGCCCTTAATAAAAACCAACAACAGAGCACAAGTGAATGATCATCATAGATGAATGAAAACAATGCAAACATTGTCCAGATTGACCTCAAAGCAAACCATACTAGAAAGTTGCAGTAAACTCCATCACTAGTCCCTAAGCAGCAAACTTGATCAGTAGTCATCTTGGTAGTTGTACCGTCATCATCATCGTCCGCCTCCTCCTCCATGATCTTTTTTTTGTTGCTTTTCATAGAACCTACGTTGCATAGCGGACATCTTGCTTAAGTCCGCATCCATGGTCATCTTGCGCCACTCACAGTCTTCAACAATGCGCCTACACTCTAACTGATGTTCCTCAATAACGCACCTATGCTCGAACTCACGGTCTTTCCTCTTTTCTGCATTGTGCTGCTGCCACACCTTTGTCTCCACCTCCTTTTCACGTGCCGTCACAATGCGGTCAAAGTATACCCTTCAAACCTCGATGCGGTCAATGTCACCCACAGTTTGGTCATGAGACGTGTGTTGTTCCACAGAAACAACATTGCAGGATCCACTAGCACTCCAAGATGGCATAGGAGTACCGAACGTGGGTTGCGATCCTCGAGGATGAGCGAAAGGAACCCCAGCACCACCATTGGTGCTACTGGCTGCGGCGTGTACATCTCTGTTGGCATGCCTTGGTATGCACCTATACAAAAGGAATGTACTTGGGTAGTAAAATATGTTGTACATGAGGTACAAGGATTAGCGCTACCTGTTGGACCGTGAGGTAAACCCGACATGTGCATGGGAGGATACGGTGAGGCAGGGAATGTGTTCTTACTTTGTACTCTCCCCGAATCTGGTATAGGCACCGAAGGGAATTGAGGTCGGCCCCCTTCGATGCTCATGAGGCGGTTGAAAGAGTCGTCATCCATATTGCACCTACGAATATAGAATGAGATAGATGTGAAGACGATTGTAATGAAAACATGCAACTTAGTTCATTTGCACATTAATAAAGATTACACACATTTGCATGATAGTTAGGTACTCTTATTAATAAAAGTGACAATATTACATATTGAAAATATCCAGAATGACACAAATATTACAACATAGTACAACATGGCAGGCACACCCATTTCTAGCATTTTAACAACTCTTAAAAACATACGAAAAGTAATGCTAATCAGACACCACGAGACTGGTCACTATCGTAGTCGACACCATTATCTTCGAGCACACTCTGGATACTAGGTTCGTCAAACCAATCGTTGTACGAGTTCCCCTGAGAGTCAACGATGTCATATGGATCAATGTCATCCCATGGATTGTGCTCTTCAACGTCGGTGGGCAGTGGAGTTGGCAAGGGTTGTACTTCTTGGTGACGACGAGGGCTGCCAACCCTACTAGCATGGTCTCTTGCTATGAGTGATAGTTTGTCCAGTTGCTCAGCTAGTTCCTCCATGTCCAGTACAACCGCATTGACCCTCATGGCAGAAACACTAGAAGATGGATCGAAGTGGTGCTCCGCAAGTTTCTTCAACTTGGTTGCATCGTCCTCGACCCCATCGATTAGGGCAGTGAGAACCTCACGTGACGACATCTCAGAGTTGCTCATCTACAGGGAATTTTTAGGTTCAATTGGATGAAACTTGATTTACGCAATTGCAAGCTTTACTTTATAGGCACTAAAAGGAATTAAGTATTCAGGCATAATTTATGCATTGAGTTTATGCAATTGCAAGTATTCAGGCAGAATTGCTGCAAAAGCAAAGTGCATAATAAGTAATTTATGCAATTGCAAAAATTCAGGCAGAATTGCTACAAAGCAAAGTGTATAATAAGTTTTTTGACACAACCATCTGTTTATCCTTGACTTTTTTTGTGTGTCATAGTCTGCTCCAATTTTGATATAAGGACACCATTTGATTATGTTCTTATGAAATCAAGCACTTGCATAGCTAATTGGAAAAAATTAGTTGTCATTGCCACAAGGATTGTCCCTACAAAATGACAGTACCGTAGCCAGCCATCTGTGCGATCTCAAGAGCACATGGAGGCAAATCTGCACTAAAGCATGGTCCAACGAAATGAACGAACCTCCTGCACAACCCTAAATCATTCATCGCAAACCCTAAAAATGCTATAATTGCCATCCACAAATCTAAAACCAATTTGACCATTAACCCTGTCGGGGATTAAATTACGGCCCATTGCCATGGCCCACTCCCTGACGGCCCGATCAAACAGCCTACCAGGGCCCAGCTCCCTGGAAGGTTCTATCTGGCCCATATGCATCTGCGCCAACAGCATCTGGGCGGCATGGTGCGTAACGGCCAAGGAATCGTGTTTGAGTCCGTCTCGAACAAGAGTTCTGCACGGCTACGTGAAGACCCGGACGTTGGTTTCCCGGATTGGAATAGAAGTTGTGATCCCCAAGAATTGGAGTATACCTTATCTACCTCGGGATGTATTTGGCATGTATGAGTTCGTTACGAACTCGTAGTTAGCCCGGCCCGATTATCCCTTGATAGGTCGGTTTGCTCAGCACTATATAAACAGAGCCCCTACGGCGTGTTAGGGGGGCCTAGTCATCATCTTATAGCTTAGCGCGCACTTGTACTCGCATAATCTCGCCGAGACTTGTTCGTCTCGCCGAGCCACCTCTTGTATTCATCTCTGATATATAAGAAAAGGCTGGACGTAGGGCTATTATCTCTCCCGAGAGGCCAGAACCAGGATAAAAACCCCTGTCTCCCTGTTCGTTGCTGTTCGCATTGTTTGGCGTGTCTCCTATCTCAACCTCGAAGAACCTTAGCGACTTGAGATCGTTATCTCAACCGTCGACAGCTGGCGCCGTCCGTGGGGATACGCAGATCGAGCATGTCGAACTCTATCAGCGACCGTGAGATTCTCCCGAGGACTACGATTGGAAGGCGGGATGTCTCTTCCCGCCAGATCGGATCGATCCTTCGATCTTGATCGCCTTCCCGATCTGGTTCCAGCTCCGCCGGGATCGGATCTCCTCGCCGGGCGACTCTTCGCCGGGAGGCGTCTGATCCCATGACGAGCTCCTTGCTTGGGGATGGATCTCTTCGCACCGGCAGCTCTTCGCCGGGCGTCTCGTCCCCACGATGAGCTCCGTGCTCGGTGGATCTCTTCGCCGGGCGCTCTTCGCCGGTTCGTCTGTCCCGCGACGAGCTCCGTGCTCATGGATGGATCAAAACTCCTTCCGGATCTTGGGGCTGTTACGCTGGCGGTGGGTGACGGAGAGAGTGACCAAGACTTGGAACATCGACCACCGTAAGTTCCTCGTGTAGGTCTTTTCGTTTCCTAGCTTCGCTTTTTCTCAAATTTCGCGCCTTAGTTCGTCCAAGTCTCTCGGCCGCCATGTAAAGTTCAACCCATTGAGCGGTGAATGCTCGCGGCCCCTGCGGTCCTCCTCACCACTTGTCTTCTCGGACTACTCTTTCTCTCTGGTAACACTTGATGGCTGCCGGTCTTGCGAACTCCGGCTCCGCAATCTTAAGGGTTTTCCGCCCGTATCTTGTTTCAACAAGTTCCTAAACTTCGAGTTGCGTAACACGGCATCCGACCTCATGGCTAAGCTCTGCTTTCGTAAGCCCTCGGCAGAGGCACTTACCGCTCACAGCACGACCACTTGGTAAAGCCGGCTCTCATAAGCCCTCATGGCGCAGAGGCACTTTCATTGTTCGATTACCTTGAATCGCCTAATTTACGTTAACGGCGGTTTAAAGCGAGTCGATCAGATACGGTGTCGCTCTAACTCTCTACGCACGTGCTTGAAGTCGCAAGTTCAGGTCTTCATCGTCGTCCGTCTTCGGGGCTAGGCGTCGCTCTTTCTCTTGTGCACTGTTCGAGTTCGCAAACTCAGTCCTCGAGTAGCCGCACAACGAAATTGGGAGTTAGGCTAAGCGTTCTACCGGTTTTCTTAAAACTTTCTAGCGTTGCTCGCCTTGCTCTTGGTTTCTGTTCGTCCTTGTCTTTTCTTTGCTCTTTTTGTAGGAAAAGCTGCTCGGTCGACTCTCGCTCGATTCAAGCGCGCTTTCGGCGGTCTTGAGTCGCTCGGCCGGCTCCTCGGAGGATCGCCTCTCCTCGGTCGATTAGGACTTGAGCTGAATTTCGCAACCCCGTGACGTTTTCGCTTTTTCGTTCCTTTCCTTAGCGTTGATTTTCCAAAACCTCGTTGGTCTTTCGCTCCGTGCGCGCTCCCAGCGTCTGGCGTGTCTTTTATCTGGCGACGACACATGACGGCTCCGGTTAACCGAAGCGGTGCACCACCGATGGAGTTCTGCCCACCGTAAGCCGATTTTCATCGCAACGGGCACTCCTGGCGCTGGTTCCGCACCCGCCGAGGTCACACCAACGCTGCACGGGTCCATGCCTGGATGAGATTTCGCCTCGCACGTCTTGCCTGCGGCTAAGATCCCGATCGCCTTCCCTGGTTAGCGGTCTTAGCCACAGCGGGGCTGCACTTGCCCGCACACGTCTTTTTTATCCATGCCACGTCCTTCCTTGCACGGTAATCCAGAGCAATGCACCACCAACGGAGTCCTGCCCACCGTAAGCCGATTCTCATCGCAGCGGGCACTCCTAGTGTCGGTTCCGCATTCGCCGAGGTGACACTAACGCTATCGGGGGACGTACTCGGAAAAAATTATGTCTTGTGCGGGTAGGTCGTCTTTAGCGTGTTTTCCAAAACTCGCTTTGCTCTTCTTAGAGCCTGTTCTTGCTCTCTTTTTTTCCTTTGCTGGCTCTTTTCTTGTTTGTCTTTTGTAGGAAGTACAGGAATGGGGAGCGTCAGACTCCGGTGATGGTCGCGGCGAGGTTCCAGGCTTCCCCACCAAAACCGATGTCTGCATCCCTCTCTTCCTGGGTATGCTCCGCGTGTGCCCGGGGACTGATTCACTCCACCCGTGTATGATTTCTCGCCTTTGCCCGGCACTGACCTTCACAGTTCGGCTAAGTCAAGGTAGTGCGCCACCAACGGAGTCCTGTCCACCGTAAGCCGATTCTCATCGCAACGGGTAAGCCCATCGTAAGCCGATTCTTATCGCAACGGGCACTCCAAGCGTCGGTTCTGCACTTACCAAGACAACGCTAACACTGTCGCAAGGAATACGTCATGGGTAAAGCGTTGATTTCACACGTTCTCTTGCGGCTCTGACTGCATCGGGTTGTGATTCACCTCGCACCGGGCAGTTCTTCGCCCGGAGCGCGTATCTAGTCCCCGCAACGAGCTCCGTGCTCGGGGGCTGGATCACCTCGCACCGGGTAGCTCTTCGCCCGGAGCGCAGGCTCCTACCGGGTACGTCTTCGCTTGGTCGTACTTTCTGGTTCCTTTAACGAGCTCCATGCTTCGGGGACTAGATCTCTTTACCTAGTTCCTTCAACGAGCTCTACGCTCTGGGACTGGGTCACCTTTCCCATTCGTATGCATTGTCTGCTCCTAGCACACGATCTACGTCTGGAGGCACATCACCTTCGCTCCTAAGCACGACATTCGCTCGAGAGCGCAATCTCTATTTTCTCGGGTAAGCTCTAACCCGAGAGGTGGTTCCCCTATCTTTTCCTAGGCATCTGAATGCCTGGATGTAGCAGCACGAGTCCATCTCGCGACTTGCTATGTTTATTCTCCCGGAAGATCTGATCTTACCGGATGCGGTGGTACGCTCTTCACTACTAAGAATCCAATCCCTCCTTTATGACGTTCAGCCTCAAGGAGATGAATCACCTCACTTCTTCCGATTTCTGTATCGAGGGCTGGGTACTCTGCTCGGACAGATGCCGTTCCCTGTTCGACGCAACAGAGTTGCTCGGCGCCGGGCGGGTTTGTTCGGTCCCGAACAAGTATTGTTCAGTTGAACCATAACCTGTTGATGCTTTGTTGCACATCTTTATAACGGAAAAACACCTCTTCGTGACTTAGAGTCTCAAGAGGAAGACCCCACTCTAGTGAGTCCTTCCACTTGAGTCTCGGGGGCTAGCTGTCGGGGATTAAATTACGGCCCATTGCCATGGCCCACTCCCGACGGCCCGATCAAACAGCCTACCAGGGCCCGGCTCACTGGAAGGTTCTATCGCCCATATGCATCTGCCAACAAAGCATCTGGCCGGCATGGTGCGTAACGGCCAAGGAATCGTGTTTGAGTCCGTCTCGAACAAGAGTTCTGCACGGCTACGTGAAGACCCGGACGTTGGTTTCCCGGATTGGAATAGAAGTCGTGATCCCCAAGAATTGGAGTATACCTTATCTACCTCGGGATGTATTTGGCATGTATGAGTTCGTTACGAACTCGTAGTTAGCCCAGCCCGATTATCCCTTGATAGGTCGGTTTGCTCAGCACTATATAAACAGAGCCCCTACGGCGTGTTAGGGGGGCCTAGTCATCATCTTATAGCTTATCGCGCACTTGTACTCGCATAATCTCGCCGAGACTTGTTCGTCTCGCCGAGCCACCTCTTGTATTCATCTCTGATATATAAGAAAGGCTGGACGTAGGGCTATTATCTCTCCCGAGAGGCCTGAACCAGGATAAAAACCCCTGTCTCCCTGTTCGTTGCTATTCGCATTGTTTGGCGTGTCTCCTATCTCAACCTCGAAGAACCTTAGTGACTTGAGATCGTTATCTCAACCGTCGACAAACCCCTAATCCGATTCACGAAATCCCTAAAAATGGGGTATTCAAGCACATACACCTTCCAAATCAAACCACATGGTACCTACAACAGTGAAATGTCCCAGGTCTGGGCATACGCACAGCACGCATCGCTCGTGCAGAACAAGGGGCAGAGGGAAGGAAGCACCACGGGTTGCCGCCATGAACACAAGGGCTCCAAGATGTACGGCGTACCTTGAGCTTGATTCCTCGGAGCTGCCGGACTCAAAGCAGCGTTCGCCAACCGGAGATCCCACTGCTCCCTATGTCGGAGCCGAATCCAGCTGCTCCGGTGGCCCACCCGGACCAGCTCCTGCCGTTGGCCCTCCACACGATGGTCATCGATCTCTCCGCAGCGGTCGCCGCCGTGGATTCGCTTAGGCGCGCGAGGGACAAGTCTGTTGATATCTCGCGAACCCCGCTCGCCACAGTAGCCGCCCTCCAACCCTCCAAAGATAGAGAGCGCCAGTAGCACTGTGTTTCACTAATTTCATTTTGAAGCACCTGTTGTACAGCCACTGGTCCTCCATTTCACTGTGTATGTGGAGTGCACAGTACTTTCGAGTGTTTGGTGTGGTTGCTCTAACATCCACATCAGAGTCTCCATTCCCACCCTCTATTTCACTATTAGCTACTCCCTTTAAATTTTCCTCTAAATTTCCTTTACATTTTACACTACACTCTAAAAAATTCATTTCCTCTATCATACACTCTTATCTAAAGCTATAGTATTTTAGAGTGTCTGCTACGGATGCTTTCTGAGAAGCAGTAACTCTAAAACACTATATCTCTGAACAAAGAAGACGACAGAGAGAAGGAACCTTTTATAGTGTAGCTTTTAGAGTGTAGTGTAAATTTTAAAGAAATTTTAGAAAAAAGAATAGAGGATGAAGCTAATAGTGAAATAGGGTGGAGGAACAGAGTGTCGAATGTGAATGCTCTGCAATCTTCATGTCTAAAAGAAACTGAAGACAAGTTTGGATAACCGGAACTAACACAACGGTGAAATCCTTGGCGTAGAAGGAAAGTACTATTATGTTTATCAGGTTGTAGGTGCACATGGATTTGTGTAAGCACCGGATCAAGCGACTCTAGCGCTTTCAAGGACGTCTTATGCAAATTAGATCTAAGTATTAGCATACAAAATTATAACTATCTTATTCCTAAGCTAAGACTGTAGTGTAATGATCCTGGTGACCCTGACTCTCTTCCTGGATCAGCCGCTGCATAAGCATGGTGCATGTAGTTAAGTGTTCTTCTTAATGAAAGTAGCGATCTCTCTGTTGACCCGTCGTGGTTGATATTTGACACCCAACAACTTAACACGGTTTGCAAAGGAGTCGTTGCTAAGGGCGCCATAGGCCCATAGATGCACCTTAACCTTATATCTTCTTAACCGTGATTGATTTACTTTTAAATTTCATCTTACCCGGATCATGAAATTTTGATTCCTTTAGCTTGCATTTGTTTTTGGTAAAAAAAAAATGTGGTCTGCCCCTTTTTTACCATGTGTGCTAGCTCCATTCATCGTACACTCGTTCTCTTGCATCTTGTTTGGAAAGTTTAGCGGCCAAGTTGAGCACCGTAACAAACGCATCTCGTCAAACTTGTGGTACAAAACTATGGTAACAACATAACAAACAATAACATGTGAAGTATTGTTTGTTACATATAACTCTCAATAGAAATCCACTCTATGTCTATAGTTTTAAGAGCATGTTTGGTTAAATATCAAATATTGTTGTGTGTCACAATTGTGTCAGGTAGATGATACGAGTATCTGGCTCAATTGTTGCGCTGTCACATTTGTATCAGGAAGATGATACACGTCATGCATGCACCAATTTCTATATCAAAATTTACCGCATTGTGCGATGCTACATTAAAGTTTTGGCCATAATCTTGCGTGTCCTATAAATTTTTTTTATGACAAAATTCGCCGTAGTGTCCAATGGTTTGTTGGGCACACAGGTTGTGACATGCCTATACTTGTAAAAAACAATGTGACGCGACGAGATAATGAACCAAACGTGTACCAAAGTTTTAAACTTGTACATGGAGTGGACAATAAGATGACACATGGATGACTGTCAGAAAAAAAACGTGGTTATTTTGATCTTTCTAATTAATTCCATTGACACTTTTAGGCATTCAAGACTCAAGAGAAGCTGGCTGAGATGTAGCCATCTTGAACAGATTTTGGTGCAGATAATGTAATGAATTTCCTCCATAATTTCTACATGGGACGAAGCCATGAAAGGGACAAGGAGAGGGCACCACATTGTATGTCAACTTCCAGTGCGTCGGATATGTATATGACCATTAAGTTTTCAGGTAGAGGTTGGGACGATTTTTTTTGCATCAAATTCTGAATCGATGACAAGAAAAGAACACCCTACACAATGATGTATCATTCTATTGATCTCTCTCTTTGGTTTAGAAAGACATATAGACAATGAACTGATCAGGAACTAATCAAAGACCTAAGTTAATCCAACCAACTAATCTTATTCATGCCTGCAAAATCATTAAATTAAAAAATGGACGGCCTAGATAACAGTAAAGGGGCATAAGAAAGATCAAATGAACATTTTTGTTTCATGTAGAAGAAGAGGGAGGTGGGCTTGCATGGTTGTCTATCTCCATCAGAATTTAACTTCTGCCTGGTTCTCTTCAGTGCTGACACCGAGTAGTTGGGAGTTCGGAGGAAAAAAGGGCAAAGGTTGGAAGCTGATTAAATGCGCTTTTATTCTAGTCTATTGGATCCAACTTTTTTTTAAATAAGAGCGTGTATACAGCTCAGCAGTTTCTAATTAAGATCTACATATAGGACATGTGATGATATGGAAAAAAGAGAGCATGCATAGATATTTGAGTCATCACCAAAATAAGAATCGACTCTATATGAGAATTAATAAACTTTATATGTGAGCAAATTACCTATAATGATATGTCAATAATTAGAGACAATTGTTGTCTCAACCATTATAGATGCTCTAAACGGATAAAATTACTATTAGAGCCAACTGCACAATAGCACATGTGTAAGAATTACTATTTTTGTAACGTACGGATATTAAAACAAAAAAATATTTTTTATAAAAAAATACGTATCCAGACTCTGCACAATTTGTTGTACAAGCTCAGCTAAAATGGAAATAAGCTATTCAGGTAGGTTTCCAGGGATTTCCACGACAAATGTAAAGATTGACAATTCCATTATATTCATCTACACCACTCGTCTTTAGAGCGAGGCCAAAATTCGATCTACCTGAACAAGATCAAAATTCAGATTTGATGGGAAAATATTGGTCCCAAAAATGTTTGTAAAAATTCATCAAGGCGGAGAGGGGAGCACTGGAGCACGGTGGTTTGATGAGCGATAAGCTCTAAGGCTCTGTTCTTTTTTGATTAACAGTTTAGCGACTTATCTACGTTTTGAAAAACATATATTTTGATTTTTTTTATACCATTTTCTGCTATCTTGAAGGCGGATTTTAACGCTCTAAAAAATAGTCAAACAAAATGGATCCAAATCTCAAGATTACCTCAAAAATATCTCGAAATTCAATCATTTTAGTTGTTCATCCGTTTCGGAGCATCCGAAAAAATAGAACCTAAATAAGTATTCTATTATACTATTATCTCCGATCATAAAAAGAAGTCGACTTTGACTTTTGGACATGTCTTTAATCATTCGTCTTATTCAAAAATTTAGTTCAAATATATAAAAATATAAGTCATACTTAAAATGCATTTTATAATAAACCAAATAATATGAAAATAAATGGAGTAATATTTATGTAACTTTTTTGAATAAGTCGAATGGTTAAAGGCACGTACAAAAATCAATGACGATTTTTTTTTTTTTTGCCGGAGGGAGTACTGTTCACTGCGTATTTACTCGCCTACTCCGTGAGTTCGGACGCTCCAAATACTCCCCTTGATCCCGAAAATGTTTGAAGAAATCCATCAGGATGAGGAGAGGAGCAGCGGAGCACGGTGATGCATTTTCTCTGTAACACTAATTACTGTGGATTTACTCCCCTTACTCCGCGACTCCAAATACTCCTCCCCCTTGTGTATTCCCCTCCAACCCAAGAAACCCGAGAAGGCGAGGCGGCGAGGGGAGGGATCAGATTCAGAGCGGAGGCCGCGCAAGCGGGGCGGCGGAGATGGTGCATCCGGTGGCGGAGGCCGACGAGCGGAGCCCCTACGGCCGCCTCACCGCCGAGGAGTTCTACGCGCGGCACGGCGTCACGCACTCCTCCTCCACCTTCGTCAACCCGCGCGGGCTCCGCATCTTCACCCAGCGCTGGGTGCCCCGCGGCGGCGCGCCCGTCCTCGGCGCCATCGCCCTCGTGCACGGCTTCACCGGCGAGTCGAGCTGGACGGTGCAGCTGACGGCGGTGCACTTCGCCAAGGCCGGGTTCGCCGTGGCGGCGGTGGACCACCAGGGCCACGGCTTCTCCGAGGGCCTCCAGGGCCACATCCCGGACATCGCCCCCGTGCTCGACGACTGCGACGCCGCCTTCGCCGCCTTCCGCGCCGACTACCCGCCTCCGCTGCGGTGCTTCCTCTACGGCGAGTCCCTGGGCGGCGCCATCGCGCTGCTGCTGCACCTGCGGGACAAGGCGCGGTGGCGCGACGGCGCGGTGCTGAACGGCGCCATGTGCGGGGTGAGCCCCCGCTTCAAGCCGCCGTGGCCGCTGGAGCACCTGCTGTGGGCGGCGGCGGCGGTGGTGCCGACGTGGCGCGTGGCCTACACCCGGGGCTCCATCCCGGAGCGGTCGTTCAAGGTGGGGTGGAAGCGCGCGCTGGCGCTGGCGAGCCCGCGCCGCACCACGGCGCCGCCGCGCGCCGCCACGGCGCTGGAGCTACTCCGCGTCTGCCGGGAGCTGCAGGCGCGGTTCGAGGAGGTGGAGCTGCCGCTGCTGGTGGTGCACGGCGGCGACGACACGGTGTGCGACCCGGCTTGCGTCGAGGAGCTGCACCGCCGCGCCGGCAGCCAGGACAAGACCCTCCGCGTGTACCCCGGGATGTGGCACCAGCTCGTCGGCGAGCCGGAGGAGAACGTCGAGCAGGTGTTCGGTGACGTCGTCGACTGGCTCAAGGCCCGCGCCGCCGCCACCGCCCCCGGCGACGAGTAGCGTGGGTCGTTCGCCCATGCGCGCCGCGCCTGCGCTTGCGTGCGTGCGTGAGAGCCAAACGGATCGATCATTCATGGGTGATGGGTAGAGCGAGCGTGGTGTGCGCGTGCGTGGCCCATGGCGGATTCAAGTACGAGTTGAGTAATAAACGAACGCTGATGACTCGTTCGCGATCTGGTCCTCGTTGGCGATCTGCTTCTGCCTGCTGCCTATGCACTGTTCATTAGATCGGATCCAAATCCTTTGGTTTCAAAGTCACCGGACTTTGGCACTAAGCGGTGGAAGCCCACCGTCTCAATCCCATTCAATTAGGGGCTGTTTGGTTGCCTGGTTTTGTGCTAGCCTGGTCAGTTGATGCAAGATTCGATTGTTTGGTTGCCTGATTTTCATAGCAGCCTAACTCACTTGAGGCAAATTCAGTGTATCAGCCAGGCCGCGAGAAAACGGGAGAATTGGTCGTTTCCAGCGAACCTGGCCTTGCTCGTGCAACCTCCTTCTCTCAGCTCTCCATCTTCTCATGCAACGTCGGGCCATGCGGCACCTCCTCGAGCACCTCTCGCCTAGGCCGTCTCCATGAGCACCTCATGACCATGGCGACACCCTCCTCAGCCATAGCCTCGCAAAGCCCGGCCACCATCTCTTCCCACAGCCTCCTCCTTCCTAAGCTCCACCTCAACTCCACCCCGAGAATTGCCGGAGCTCTGCTGTCAATGTGGAACACAAGCTATCGCTCGGGGAGGTTCTGCCATGGCTATTGCTCGGGGAGGCGCCGTCATGGCCGCCACCGTTGTTGAGGGAGAGGCTCCGCCATGGTCGTGCGACGGTGATGCTGGATCTGGTTGGGAGATGCGTCACCGATGCTGGATCCGGCCGGGAGATGTCACGCCGATGTCGGATCCGGTTAGGATAGGAGACGCTGATGCCAGATCTAGTCGGGAAGGAAGTGACGGCGCGATCAACATCTTGGCGATGGTGCGGGTGGAGCGAGGCCGTGGCAGGGGCACGGTGCCGGTGGCGCGAGCAGGGCGTGGTCGTGGAGCACGCGGCGCGGGTGGCGCGGCTGGAGCGCCGCCGTGGAGTCGGTGCCGAGGACGTCAATTTGGATGCATGATAGGTGTTCGATAAAATGATTCAGTCCTAATGTAGTTGGGAATAGAGGCAACCAAACACTTTGTTGAACAAACCAGATTGAGATGATACAGTGAAACCAAACACATGCTCTGAATAAGCTTAACTAGGCTCGGATCAGTCTGGTTGAAATTGTAGAGCCAAGCTCATTTGGAACACCAACCAAATAAACCAAATAGCCCCTTAGCACCCCGTTTGCCACAGGGTGCTCCACTAACCGGAGGTTTTATAATTTCGACACTCTTTAAAATTTATGGTTTAGGATATCACTTTACTGTAGAACTTTATCTCACATACTGGTGTCTCATGGTGTGCAACATCGCGAACGAAGCATCAATAAATTCTAAAATTTTTCAGCCATGACTATATATGTTTACTATGATTGTCACAATTCTCTGCAACCATCACTGCCCAATTGTTGCTCTCACCACCCCTGCCCAATTTCTGCTCTCTTTTCGTGCAATTGTGCGATCCTCTTATGCTCTATTGCTCTCTACTTGCATATGATTTGTATCCAAAATTACTTACGGATCGTTATGATTTTCTATCACGTAAATGACATATTAATAAAATAATTATTGATCAAAGTCTTGTCCTAATGAAGTAAAATACGTCTTGTATTTCTGAACGAAGAAAGTAATATCAAATATTCAGTTCTTTTGGTATTTAGTGTTTAGTTTTCAGTATGAAATGCTAGCTGCCATGCAACTAGGGGTGGAAACGAGCCGAGTTTGAGCGAGCTCGCTCTGGCTCGTTCGTGGCTCGTGAAACATCCGAGCTCAACGAGAGACAGGCTCGTGTTCGCGAAATGTTGCGAGCTGGAAACTCAGCTCGGCTCGGGCTCGGGAAAGGCTCAAGCTAGCTCGTGAGCGCTCGCGAGCTTTGACACATACGGCAAGGGGAGGGGGCGGCGCGGGCAGGGCGTGGCACAGGGAGGAGGCCGGGAGGAGCAAGGAGGATCTGACAGGAGGAGGCGGGAGGAGGCGACGAGGAGGCGGCACAGAGGGAGGCGGCACCGGTGCGGCATGAGGAGGCGGCATGGAGGAGGAGCGGGAGGAGGTGCACAGAGTTGGCGGGGTGGCGTGGGAGGCCGATGGCGGGGTGCGACGTGAGGGGACGACGGCGCGGATGGCGCGGGAGGGGGACGGTGGGAGGCTGGGAGGCTTGACTTGGGGCAGGGGTGGCCGTGGGAGATCTGAGAGAGAGAGAGGCGGGGAAGAGGAGGAGTGAGGATTGCTCTGGCGCCAGAACGGAGAGGAGCATGAGGAGAGGCATGACGAGAGGCGTGCTCCTCCTCTCTGGCATGGCGACGAGCCAAGGAGTGAGGCGAGGCAGGGGGAGGGGGAGGCGACGGGCAGAGTGGAGGAGGCGGCGGGGAGAGGAGGCACGGGATTTGGGAGAGGAGGCGGCGGGGAGATGAGGCTCGGGATTTGGTGAATGAGATTGGGGAAGGAAGCCGACGATGGGTGAGGTGGGTGATGGGCTGATGGCCTGATGGACTTGGGTGTAAAATGGGCCAACATGTGGGAGTAAAATGTGCATTTTGTTGTTCAGCTCGCGACCTACTCACGAACGAGCTCGTCTCAGGCTCGGCTCGGCTCGCAAGTTGTGACGAGCTGAAAAGTCTGCTTAGCTCGCGCTCGTTTTGTAACGAGCCGAGCCCGAGCCGAGCCTGGGACCGAGCCGAGCCCGAGTTGCTCGCGAGCCTCGAGCTAAAGTTCCAGCCCTACATGCAACATAGTAGCCATATGCTCCAAACTCCGAAGTCCACCAACAATTTCTTTCCGCCACTAATTGTAATAGGATTATGGGACTAATAGCTTTCTGGCAGGTTGGTTTTGGTCTGCTGAGTGTTTTCTCAATTTCTCCGGTCGGTGATGTCTTAAGATCGAGCATAGCTTTGTGGTAAATTTCGTTTTAGGTGGTGTGGTTGCGATCTCATAGGGCACTACCTCACCTGTTTTCAGACTTTTTACTAACAACATGTGTGCTCTTAGGAAGGGGGCGAAGAATCTATCAACCATGCCCTCATGCATTGCGGTGATGCAAAACAAGGTACTCCCTCCCGTCATGAAAAGAAGTTGTCGTTGACTTTTGGAGACATCTTTGACCATTAGTTTTATTTAAAAAAGTTATGTAAATACCATTTATTTTGTTGCGATTTATTTTATTGTTAAATATATTTTAAGTATGACTTATATTTTTATATGTTTATAAAAAATTTAAATAATACGAATGGTTAAAATCGTGTGCAAAAGTCAACGGCGACTTCTTTTCGTGACCGGAGAAAGTATAATGTATTAATCGTTTGTTTGCGGTAAAAGTCGCATAGGCTAAATAGTATGTGCTTAGGGCTTATAATCCATGCCATCATAAAAATTAAGCCTTTTCTAGGTGCGTAAAACGATTTGACCTGAATTGGCAAGGTGATGTAATAATTGACTTAATTAGCTGACTAAAATAAGAGTTATGAATCCATGTTTTTTCAATTTTAACTTCTCCAGGGAACAACATGACTATCGGTTTAGATTAAATTAAACCAATAGAATCAATAGGTAACAAAAATATTGGTCTATGACAAAGTGAATTAAAACCAACACTTTTGAGGATGCTCGAGTTCCGCGAAGGCTTTCATGGTTGTGCTCGATCGCGAACGGTCGTGCTCAAGGCCAACGGCTAATTTCATGGTTGTGAGAGGCAACACCGTGGACTCGACGCCTATGCTCGACAGCTTGATGTCCATGTAATTTATGAATGCCAATAGTGGGTAGGGGGTGTTAGGGTAGTAGCTATAGCGGAGGATGTGTAGGGCAAGAGATCACTGTTCAGATTAGGAAGGAAGGAATAGAGAGGTAGATGGCATGTTGAGAAAGAATACAAGGGGTTTACAAAGGTTGGCAGATGTGCAAGCACAAAGTTGCATGGATCGGACACATATCAACTCTTATGCATGCACCTAGTGACTTTCAATGGTATAATCGATAAGTTGTGATCTTTATGTGGTACACTCAAAGAAAAAAGAGTAAAACCTTGTATACCACTACATTGCCCTCTAGCCTCATTTGTGTTGTCGTAATGTGTGGGGGTAGGCGTGGGCTCCTACCACGGTGGTGTGGGGCCTAGCCCGTTGGAGCTCGATGGCGTTGGCTGGGTTGCCTTGATGAGGTGCATCAAGAGGTAGTGAGGAGTTGACAGTGCGGTCTATGGCACGACGATGCAACACAATGAGGGTGATGAGGCATGGCTCCGACGGCGGGGTGGATTTGGGAGGTCAAAAGCCTAGTCGTAGTGATTAGCATGGTCGGCGGCGGCGTGGCAGTGTCACGTTGTGATGGGGAATGGGGTCCCGATCTTCCAACAGGTATGGGTAAATCGATTTGTGGAGACTCGATGTTGACGATCCGGCTTCCAATCAGAACAGATCTTAGTCTGCAATCGCTACACCACCGATCCGTTCGTTATCAACCATGCCAAGACGTGATTGACCTCATCATGAAGGTTAATTTCTGCAAGCGAATCGAGAACACAAGTAAGAACACGGTAGATGCAAATCTCAATGTTACAAATTACTGATTAAGCACACAAGTTGGGGTTCCGCAAACCGGTAAACGGCGAAGCTACAACGGCAGAACAATCTAAGCAAAACTCAAGTCTGAACTAGTGACGGCTACTAAATTATAGCGACGGCTAAGGTTTGGGGCGCCCAACCCTAGAGGTACAAGGGCCACGGGGCGAAAGTGGAGCGTTGCAGCGCCCGGCAAAATGCGGCAGATTCTAGTCATAATCTTGTTTCAACGATTCCTACTGGTTTGTAAGTAAATTGGATGTAGGACTAGAACCGTTGGAAAGATATCGTTGAGGACTTCTCCGTGCATACCAAGAACATCCAAAACGGAATCCGTATGCGCCTGTGGCATCCGTTTTAAGTTGACTGCGCGGAGATAGCCGAACCTGACTCGTGGACAGATTGGGCTCTCTCTTGGGCCAGCCTTGCAACGACGTGGCTTGTGGGACCAGATGGCGTCGAAGTAGTGGAGATGCGCATTTCTTGAATACGTCTTGATCTTCGGGAGGTGGCCATAGTGGAGGCCGAACTGCTAGAGCAGCTACAGTATCCTATCCGAAGGTCGACGAAGCTGGCGACGTGATCGACCTAGCCATGGTGGGGGGTCGATGATGCCATGTAGTTGATGATGCCATCATAGTTGATGATGATGATGTAGATGATGACGTGAAATTTTGTTAACCTATTTTAGATGAAGAGGTCGAAGATGAAGTATTCAATCGAAGCCTCGTCGACGTCCATGATAGCGAAGTAGTAGATGAAAATTTTGATGACCACTACATTGACGTAGTGTTGATCATACCTATGATGGACATGCTCACATCACGCTAGGTTGGCATAAACTCGGCTTCACCGTGTTAATCCATGATTTGTTCCACTACTATCTTCACATTCCTCGGCGTCTACCAGTTTTGTTAGTGATTGTTGTGGAACAATTGTTGGTGATTGTTGTTGCGTTGTTGCATCTAGTGCATGTTGCTCTTGAAAAGTTGCATGGTCGTCATATTCAGCGTTGAACGCTCCTATATTTGATTGCCTATATATTCAGGCCATTCATATCAATACAATAGTAATCGTACACTCTGTCTATCGCTTGGTATTTGAGTCAATCAACTCGGGGCCTCAGTGCCTCACACATCCATCAGCCATGAATGGCACCACAAGCTCCATTGAGGGACAACCTGTCTGTTCTTATATGGCTCTATGCCACAATATTTGAGGAGCTAATGGACACGGTGATAGCATAAAAAAACATACATGTCTGGTCTTGGCTGGAGGCGATCTTTCAGGACAAAAGGCCTAACCTTGCCGTTCATCTCAAGGCCAAGTTCCATGGCCTTGTACAAGGCAACCTTCGCTCCTCCACCTACTGCCACAAATTGAAGACACTGGCTGAGAACAACCACCTAATCTTCGACCACACTCTTGTACATCAACTTATTTGGGGCCCCAGTCCCAAATTTGTTGTTCTCTAGACTATGCTCCTGTGTTGCCTACCTTCCCAACCTTCATGAAAGCTCGAAGCTACGTTCTACTAGAAGAAATAACGTAGACAAACACTGTTAAGAAGGCCATAGGCCATAGAGGAGCTCTTCTAGACACGGTCATTGATCCCTTCGGTAGCAGCTTTGTACCAATGCGCCATGAACACAATGATTGCTCTGCTTAGGGCAATGACCAGCAGCGCGGTCGTGGGCGTAACTGTCTCTAGCATGGGTGTGACGAATGCTTCAACAACGGCTGAGTCCGCTACCACTATAGACAAAAATGGTGGGCGTGGGTAGTAGTATGCACCATCGATGCCCTGTTAACAACAATCACCATTGATGCCCTATCAATTGTCCTATGGAGGTCAATGGCATGTGCCCTACACTGGTTCCATAGGTCCTGGTGTTTTCAGTCCTAGACCTTTGACCAACAATCTCGGCTTTGCCTATGCTGCCATGGGACAACCAATGACAACACCAGCTACACTTGCAACATCTTCCTAGGACACCAGTAGCCTCATCCAAACTCTCCATTCCGTGTCGTTGCCTCAACCATCTTCATCGACGGGCAATTGGTTTATGTATAGTGGTGCCACTTCGCACATGACTGGGGGCCCAGGTATTTTTTCACTAATTGTCATTCATCATTGCCCTATTCGTTGCAAGTCATAGTTGGCCACATGTCATCTCTTCGTGTTCTTGGTTCGGGCTCCACTATTATGCATATATACACCCTCTTCCAAATTCTATCTTTCCAATGTTTTGCATGCTCCACATCTAGTCAAGAACCTTGTCTCTGTAAGCAAATTTGCTAAAGATAATTCTTGAACCAATGAATTTGATGCTTATGGATTCTTGGTAAAGGATATTCACACCAGGAGACAAATCCTGAGGTCCAATAGTCTTCGCGATCTCCATCCTTCTACTGGATTCTCTCAAGGCAAGTCAGAAGAAGCTTGTTCAACTCAGTCTATCATACCTCTCCATTGCACCATAAATCTGACGTTGTCTCTATTCTTCATGAATTTTGCTCTCTAGTCCTCAATCAATTTCATCTTTTGATTCAATCTATTCAATGTGATAATGGAGGTGAGTTTGACAATAATGATCTTCATGCATTTCTTATGCCTCATGGCATCACATATCGTTTTCTCTTGTCCATACACTCCACCCCAAAACGGCAAGGCCAATATGTGCTATTCGTTCAACAAAATAATATTGCGCACACACTCTTAGTTCAAGCACACATGCCACCTACGTATTGGGTTGAAGCTCTTCATACAACCATTTACTTGCTAAATCGACACACTCACAAGCCACTTAATTTTGTTATGCCCTATGAAGTTCGTTTTAACCAACCTCCAAATTATTCAAATCTTCACATATTTGGGTGCTTATGCTTCCTGAATCTCCTTGCTACCTCTTCTCATAAGTTAGATCCTACTTCCACTCCTTGTGTTTTTCTTAGATATCCTTCTGAGCACAAGGATTATCGATGTATAGACTTATCCTCTTGATATATTATTCTCTCAAGACATGTGTTTTTTATGAATTCTATTTTCCTTAGGCATCATCACCAGCTGCACCTACAACCACACTATCAACTAAGGGTGTGTTTGGTTTGAGGAGTGGCTCAATGCAAGATTTGTTAGTCTGTCATGGAATCACTCCAAGCAAGATGAAACTATCTTTATGCCTTGTTTGGTTAGATGAATGGAATGGGTCTATGCTTTTTTTGGTTTGAGGAATGAAATGGTTTTTTTTATTTGGTTTGAAAAATGGAGTGATCCAAACTTTTTTTTACTAGTTACCTAGTGTAGTGCGTAGACCAAGATTTAACTTAACTCACAAGAATATTCAATCACCCACTAAGGATAAGTTTGACACTCCCTTCAAAATTTAGATCAGCACAATGCAACAACAATACATCACAAAATTTTTGGTAATTGAATTAAAGTTTGGAGCATACATGCACCACAAATGAAGTATAATATTCTTGATCATAATCAAGAAAATCGAATATCTAACCTGGACATAGAGAAGGGAAGCACGATAATCAAGAACAAGAGTAAAGTGGATCTGAAGGAGAACCAATCGGGGTAGGGGGCTTGGTTAAGATCTAAGAGGAAGGGTCTGCGAGCAACAACCAATCAAATGAAAAATATACAGGAAGAAACATAAGAAAAGAATCACAGTGTTGCAGTATCAACGGGGGAGGAACTGCAGAATTGGAGAGAAATCCTCTCCGAGAAATCACCATCGCATTAGAGCCTTTTGTGATCAATCACTTGGAGAGACAAAAGCAAGAAGTTTCTCAATCTTATGCCATTGTCGGGCTAGATCCCATCAGGCTCAAATCTAGCCGAAGGAATTGCTTACGGAGGAAGGAGTCCACGGTATACCAAGATGGTCACATAGATGGTGAGGGCTCATGGGTTTTTGTCGATGGTGAAGTCTCCCTGGTATTAATCCATGGTTCAAGATATGGGTTGGGAGAGAGGGGGAGGGAAAGGGGAAGGACAACATCGTCCATTGGAATGGGATGTCATGGCCTCTAACGTAGGATGGCCATGCAAGTGTTGACTCGGTGACGGATTGGATTGACTTGTGATACAAACCAAACAGCGGGTGTAGGCTCGGAGTTTGGATCAAATGATTCGAGGAATGTATCATCTAGTGATATGAACACACCCTAACGTTACAGAAACTCCCGTCAATCCTACTTTGGATCCTATTCCTATTCAGTCTTCTCCACCTACCTCCCAAAGTTGATCTACCTCCTTCGACAAGTCCCACCGATCACTCAAGGGTGACTTCTCCTTTAGCCTCGCCAGCTCGCGTGTCTTTTGCCAATGTCTCGCCTCCTCATCATCCCTGCATTAGACCCACCAGCCTCACCACCTATGCACATTGCCTTGCTCCCCAATACTTCTACCCATCCCATGCTAATACGGTCCAAGGATGGCATATCTGTATCCAAATGACATTTGAATCTCTCTACTTGTGACATTATTTCTCCTATTCCATCGTCTTTTTGTTTAGCACTCGAAGAAAC
Organism: Raddia guianensis; assembly: GCA_036346415.1. NCBI lineage: Eukaryota > Viridiplantae > Streptophyta > Magnoliopsida > Poales > Poaceae > Raddia > Raddia guianensis. The sequence continues at coordinate 20,962,801 of CM070534.1, read as the reverse complement.
TAATTAATAGACTACTATATTTGATGAATATACCGCTATGATCAAGGTTCTAAAAATTGGTATTCCTCGGCAATTACTCGCCGCCCCACCGAGTCGAGAAGGGCCAACTCGGTTGATTACTCGGTCAGACCGAGTAATCGGTCAAAAACCGAGTAACGGCCGAGTAAAAACCGAGTAAAAACTTTGAGTGCTTGTTGGTTGTGATTTGCGGACATTTTATGATGTTTTAGTGTATTACCTATCATGTATTCATGTGATCATGTCATATGTTGCGAACTTGCGAGTTGCGATATGTCATATGTTGCGAACTTGCGAGTTGCGATATGTCGTAAGTCATAATGTGCACTCTACTTTGTGTTAATAGTTCATACATGTAGATTTACAAGTATCATTAAGTCATATGAAAGAAAATATGCCATTATTACGTCGATATATGTCTACTAATCCTATATTAATTTTTCGAGTAATTGGTACCGAGTAATTTCCGAGTACTCCCGAGTAATCCGAGTACTCGCTACTAGGTACCTCACCGAGTCAGTACCGAGTAGCGAGTTCTTGAACCTTGGCTATGATGCACAACAATACTTAGAAACTTGTACCATGTCTTGTAGGTGCTAACGTGGTTTCAGGTAAATGGATCTTTCGCTACAAGTTAAATCCTGACGTCTCTCTCCCCCCCTTTCTCTCTCTTGCTCGCTACAAAGCTCTGTGGGTTGTTCGTGGGTTCTTTTAGCAACTAGGCCTGGACTAAGATGAAACTTTCAAGCCCATCATCAAACCTGCCACAATTCGAGTTGTTGTTAGCATTGCTACTTCCACCTCTTGACAGATCAATCAACTGGATGTATCTAATGCCTTCCTCCATGATACCTCTTCGAAACTGTTCATTCTCAACAATCTTCATGACTTGTTGATGTCTCGTATCCTTCCCATGTCTATCTACACAACAAATATCTTTATAATTTGAAATAAGCCCCACAAAACTGGTTCTTTCTTTTCATTAATTTTCTTCTCTCTCTTGGTTTTCATGGCTCCGAATATGATTCCTCGTTGTTCACTTACCGTTCAGGTCCAACCACTGTCAACCTTCTTTTATACATTGATGATATTGTTCTCATTGCTAATACATCTATTTTTCATTTTATATGCTACGAAAGATCTTGACCTTGTCAGACATTTTTTTTGGCATCTTGGTTGATCACACATTCGATGGTTTGTTTCTTCCTCATTAGCAATATGCCATTGAGCTTCTTGAACGTGTCAACATGAGCCAATGTAACCCTTGCACCACTCCTATTGACACCAAATAAAAAAATTGTACCACCACTGTTCCCCTATCCAGAATGCTACCACATATTGCAGCTTAGCCGTGCCCTCCAATACATATCTCTCATTCACCCTAATATAGCTTATTTGGTTCAACAAGTCTATCCTTTTATGCATGATCCTTGTGTACCACATTTTCTTCTACTTAAAACTTTTCTATTATGACAATGTATATCAATACAAGAGTTAGTCCTCGTACAATTTATCTATCACACGCTAGAGCGATGATAGATGGCAAAGCTTCGAAGTGCTCGAGAGGTGGCGCCGTCACACAGATCCGGTGATGTAGTGGAGGTCTTGGCAAACGAGTGACATGGATGCGATCGCTATGGCTAGGGAAATTGAAGAATCAAGATGTAGCCTAGAGGGGGTGAATAGGCTATACAAATTTTCAACAGAAATTAAGCACAGCGTAAAACAATATCGTATGTTCTGATGTTTATATCGGATAGTCCGATATGGATTGGACTATCTGATATGGAAATAGACTATTCGATATAGTTGAAATTAGGGTTTAAAGACCCTTAGCTATTTAGGATACCACTTGCACCAAATAGGGTTAAAGAGCAATAAACAAGTGAATCAAGATAAATAGGAACCAAAGCCATAAGGAGATGCAAAGAAGTTGTTCCCAATGTTCGGATATTTAAGGAGATCCTACGTCTCCATTGAGGTGGCTTGGTCACACTTGAGTCGGGGTCCCTCTTGACCTTTTGCCACCCTTGCACCAAACACTCCCGGCTTCACTCTTTGGATCCTTCCCTTTCGTAGGCAAATCCAGCCTTCACAAACGTCCCCCATTCCCCGGCCACCACACCTAGTCCCAGTGGCTCAAGGGTGACTCCTAGCCGTCTAGAAGACCTTAAACTCCAAGAGTAACAAATTCAAAGGAAAACCAACTTGGAGATGAGAAGAAGTGATCAAGGATGAAGCTCGATCAACACAAAACACTCAGATCTAGATTCTCCACTCCTACAAGGATGCAATCAATGAGATTTGGAATGAGAGGGGGGAAGATGAGGCTCTAGGGTTGCAATAAGTGCTCAGATTGGAGTAAATGTGAAAGGCAAACCTAACCCGTAAGGAAATAAATATCCCCACCCACCAACCAACCGTTTGAGTCTGACAGACATTGGATAGTTCTATATTACATACCGAATAGTCTGATATGGAAGTGAGAGAAACTCGAAACAATGGGTATTTTATTGGTTCTGGAGCAAATCTGGAGTTGAAGAATAAGTCAATAAGGAATTTGAACGTATCGGATAGTCCAATAATATTATCGGATAGTCTAATATTTTTGCGTCTTGGAGACAGAAAGGGGTCGATCGGACCAAGCATCGGAAGATTCCGATATACATCAGATACTCTGGAGAAAATATTGGATAGTCGATATTTTTGTGAGTTCGAGATAGAGAGGGGTCGATCGGAGTAAGGATCAGAACATTCCGGCTTCTATCGGATAGTTCGATGTCAACATCGAATAGTCCGATATGAATTTAAACAAAACGCCCATAAATTTGATTGGTGGATAGAATTTGTCAAGATTCATCAACAATGAGCACTTAGACTATCTAAAAGTGGTTTTTCTGTCGTAACCCTCTTAATATCGATCTAAACGCTACACATCATCTTCTCTTTTTACCTTCGATGACTCCGTGAGCATCTCACATTCTTTTTTATAGGATTAAAATCCGTCCATAAACTCATTAAATGCGTTAGCCCCTTAATTGCCCGTCATTGAGCACCAAAACTCACATAGGGCTTAGATGCACTTTCAGAAATCTAATGCATGACTCGGGGTGGGCCACGGTGCTGGCGATTGCTTGTTGGAGTCAAGAAACAAGGCAATTTGGGCATCTGTGTTATGCTTATTCTTTGATCAAATTGGTTCTTCCCGGGGCTTGAGTAGGTCACATAGTTGATGTAGGCGCACTTGGATTGGTTTAGGCATGGCCACCACTAGCTCGTCATGGCTGTCGAGCTCGATTAGTGCTCTGATGAACGGCTTTGGGATTGGTTGCTCAATTGTGTGAGCTTCCTAGAGACATGACAAAGCTTGTGGTGGTGTTGACTTTGGTTGGGAAGGTATGCACATGTATCTATTAGTGCTAGCATTGGATCCAAATTGTTTATCGTTGTGCATTGGAAAAGTTGCACTTTCTTATAAAGTAACAGAAAGTTTGAATTAGATATTTGGTTTATGGATTGATCATGTATTGAAATTTTAGTTTGATTTTTTTTAAAAAAATTGAACTTGAAGTTTTCTTTTATCTTCTAAAAATAAAGGATGCAACAGATAAACCCGTGGCATGAAAGGGTTTGCAAAACATAGGAGCAAAAGAGCCATTTGCATGTCTTCCTCATCGTTAAAAATGACATAGATCAAGGCCAAACTGCCATGACAATAGAATGACATCATGGTGGCAAAGATGCGATTGGAGGCCAAGGACAAAAAAATTTTCCAAGAAAAAAACACAGGAAGGGTAGGCCTACGGGGCTACGGGGACGATGAATTCGCCTTGCAGTGGGCCATGCACTTCAGTGACTGGCCTTGCGCTGGACCTAGGCTTTCTGTTTACCTCCTTTTCATTTCCCCAAGAACCCATCCGGTCTGACTGTGCCATCGCCTCCCCTGCTCTATGGCGGCCGCCGCTCCGCCCAACCTCGAGCCCTCGGCTCGTCCCGACCACCTCCTCGGCCCCAGGTTCGCTGCGCGCCTCCCCCGGGGAGCTGTCCTTCTCCCCTCTTCTCTCTACTACTGTCCAATTGCTTTTTTTTTTCTTACGTTTCTTGTGGGGGATCGGGAGATTCCGGGGACGATTCTAGTCAGGTTCTTGCTTCTTGATGGAAAAATGGGGGATTTTTTGTGCTGTTTATACGTGAGAAATGTGCTACCATGTGTTTTCTCTTATTCTTGTGAGGAATTTGCTATGATGTCGCGTGTTGATGTCTGTGAAGTGAGCCTTCTTTCTCGTGCCATCCTGCAGGCCCCGCGCCGTGATCTCATGGGATTCCCAAGGTGATTGTTGTATATTCTTCTATCTGGTTACTCATGTTCCATCTCACACTTGTATATTCATCATCCCTGACGTCTTATATGTTCATGGAGTTGCCATGGTGGGAAAGAATGCAGTATTGCGATTCTATGTGCGAAATTATTACGCGAAACTGTATAGTCTTGCCATTTAGTTCGGAAAGAGCCTTCCTTGTCTTAAAAAATATATATAAAAAAGAATGTTTTCTTCCTTTCTCAATTTTTCATGAAATTTTAATGGAAGGTCGGTAACAAAACCCCAACTCAATTCCACTTTTGTCTTGATTGCTCAGTTCCCTATTTGATGCGCTATTAGTATCCCTCCTTCCCCCTGTGGGTCAAGTTACATTTTCGCTTCTATTGGACTTTTCGTGTACGTGCATATGTAATGTAAATTCTGGAGCATGTCAATGCTCAAACAGTTGGGAAGATATTTCTTACCAAACTTGCCACCTGGGTTTGGAGTTTCAGCACAATGATTTGTAACTTCCATGTACATTGTTAATGATATTGTGTGGTTTGAATTTTGGATTACATGTAGCGTTACGTAGGCATGCGGAATGCTGCGAGTTGGAATCGGAGGCATTCTTGATTGATACTACTCTTCTTCCAACTCTAGAGGGTTTACTTCTAGAAATGTATGCAATGTTGCGCCCAAAGCCTGACGACTATGAGCAACGACATATTATGGTTGATGTATTCAACAAACTTGCTAAAGAGATTCTTGGTAAGATGTTTTTTGTGAATTGTCATCTAGGTCAAGGAATTATGGTCTCAAACTGTGCTCTTGCGATCATTATTGATGATGCCTAATGATTACTTAAAATTTGAGATTATATAGAATATATACAAGTTGAAGTTATCTCATTTATGAATGGTTGCAGAGAACCTATTATCTTGTTTTGTACATGTGTAATCCGCATGCAGTCCAACAATAATTCAAATTTTTCTTGTTGACCTGTGTGCCTCATTCTTTTAAACATCTCTCACGGTCAGTCAAGAAGAATATGTAACAGCATACATCATTTATGGATGTCTTATTGCCCATGCCTTAGTGTAGTAGGAAGATGCATATGCTTTTGATTGTAGAAAAACGCAAAGCATATTTTGTGTTCTACATGATAGAGCATTGAGGTAAAGAATGTAATTCTGAAATTTGAATTAAGAAAATTATGGACTATCTGGATTAGAGTATTTTGGTTTAATTGTATTAAATTCAACCAGTCATAGTCGGTCAGTTAATTCAAGCATGTGTTCTTCATAATCACACATCAGTATAATTGGCAGAGCTCCTGCCCTTTTGCAAAAAGAAAAACCATCGCTCACTCTGTCCAGATAATAGTACCAATTTTTACTCAGATGGCTTTGTTTTTCCATCTTTTCAATCTGTATGATTTTGTAACCTACTAACCTGTTTAATCAACGGTTCCTTTCAGGTCAAAAGAATGGGTTTCCAGTTGTAGAAGCATTTGGATCATTTACAATGGATCTATTTACTCCTAAAAGTGACCTTGACCTCTCTGTCAACTTTAACACTGACATGAATGGTCAATTTGATCGTAGTGACAAGATTTTTGCTATTAGGAAGCTGGCAAAAGTTCTATTTTCTCATCAGAGTAATTACTGTCTGGAGCAGATTTTCTATTCCAATTTTGCTAGCATTTGTTTATCTGTTCATATTTGGTTGTGCATTCAAGTTTGTAAATTATGCATTCTCAATTTGTGTTGTCACCCTTGTAAAATTTAAGGATCAGAACTGATAGATTTAGACAAGGGAAAAAGGATTGGAACTAATAGACCGATCTGCAAGCAGTGTATTGAGTGATCTTGAAATGCTTGTATAAATTATGTCTGAGAAAACATACTCTCACAGGTAGAGTTAAGGGAAGTTGGTCATGCAGTTTAGTAATCTGATATGCGGCCTAGTTTGCACCACCATGCACGAGCAACAGTAGTATCACACAGTATACACACTGCTAAAACACTTCTCCCAAAATATTGATGCACAGACACTGCTCTGAGCAATTGAGCATAATAATCATTTTTAGGGTGTAATGTAAATGCTTTATTTACCTTATATTGACAAGTACACTGAGTTCCACCCTGACCCTTGCAACTACCCTTCATATGAATTCATCCTTGTGATAGCCAAAATGTTACAAATACTCTGTAAAGTGGTGATATGGAGCAAGCTTACTCTTTTAATGCTTAATAGATTAATTCAGAAAATGGTACATGTCCGTTATGTGTTGGACATGTAACAAGTTTCTTGGTAGAAACCTTTCAATGCTAGTGTTAATGTGATGATGTTTCCTTGCATATTATCTCCCTTATATTCTCAATTTCAGGGACTGGTCGTTGTTATGGTGTTTCGCCTATTGTTACTGCTCGAGTTCCTGTACTGAAGGTTACTGATAGGAGAACTGGGATTGAGTGTGATATTTCAGTCGAAAACAAAGATGGAATGTCAAGATCAATGATATTTAAACTTATTTCATCAATTGATAAAAGATTTCAGATATTGTGTTATCTGGTATTGCAATTCTCGTTCTTAATTTCTTGGTTTTGACTCTCTTCGAAAAAAAATCTTGGTTTTGATGGAGAGTTTAATGTCACGAAACTCCCCATTAAGTGAGCTAACAACAACTTTATTGTTTATTATGCAGATGAAGTTCTGGGCTAAGGCACATGGTGTGAATTGCCCCAAAGATCAAACATTGAGCTCAATGGCGATTATATCTTTAGTTGCTTTCCATTTACAGGTAAAAATGATTTTGTTTGTTTTGTTTGTGTTATATGCACGTGGGTCCCAATGAGCTAACCTATGCCCGTTGGAAATGTTATGTGCATGTGGGACATGATGGAAATTACTGTTCACATGTGCTGTTCATGAGCGTGAGCAGAAATCAGCAAGTAGGATTGCTTAATGGTTTGTTTGGTCATTATCTTCTTAGTTGAGTTGTTAGCATGTAACAAGGATTCTATCCTATAGTTAAGATTAGATAAGACAATCTTAGTTGGATTGTAACCTGGATCCTTCCGTGCTTCACATCGTGTTCGAAAAATCTAGGATGAAGGTCATCAATCTGAACATGTCATCTTGTTTGTCTCATTAAACTCTAACAATGCACAAAGTTTACATTTTTTGGATTTATTTACTATTTGTTTCATATTTTTCAAAATCAGCATAAATGGAGACTCCATGACTGCTTAGATCATAAATTTTCATAAAATTGCAAAAATAGTAAAACAATTCAAAAAAATGTAAAATCTTCTTGTTGTGAGAGTTTAATGAGACAAACAAGATGGCTGGCTTGAATCGTCGCTTTTGGTCCTAGAATTTTCAAACACAACGCGAAGCACCAGTTCCTCCATGCTTCGTTAAGCTTTTCTCTCTCTCTGTATATGCCCTAGTTAACATTAGCAAAGGCAAGCAATAAGAATCAGGTTCTTATTTGATGTTCCGCTCCATGCCTGTCACTACCGTTGGTGAGATCTCCTCACCAGTGATATTCCTTTCCTAGAGCAGGTCATCACAACTTAATTTTCTATCTAATTTTATTATTTGATATCAGTTTGAGCATCTTATTTGTTCTTATGGAATTTCCATTAGAAGCTCATTGCGGTCACATGAGTAGTTTGAATAGTTACATTACTATTTACCTGGCTGTTTGAGTTTAACGTCTTAATGTACTTAATGAATGTGCAGGCTAGCAGTTGAGTTACTTTTTTTCCAATTTAAACAAGATAAAACAAAGGAAAAATGTTTTACACCCTTAACTATCGCGCTTTATCTACATATCCCCTTGATCTATAAAACTAGCTTTTATAGCCCGCGAAACCTTAAAAGCAATGCAAATAAGTCCCTGAGGTGTCTTCTCCATCATGGATGCAACATCGCTACGATGTCAACGTAGCATGGGACCATATGTAAGTGATTCTTCACTCCTCTTCTTCCACTGCCTTTCTACCCCTCTCCACTATCTATGCTCCATCACGCCTCTCGCCGCCTCTAGTCTCGTTGCATTCACCGGTGCTGCTTCTCCATCCCGTGGCCCACCGCCTTCATTAGTGCCACCCTCCACCTCGCCCCTCCTTGGCCTTGGATGACGAGGGTGCACTGCCACGACATAGGGTCACCGAGATGAAAGTCTAGATCAATACCAACAAAAATGTTTCAGAACATGGTTTTAGCATCGTGCCAAATGTGTCCGAGAAAGAAGAGCAAAGAACAAGGCAAACGTAGCATAACCAAAAGTGAACCAACCCCCTTGATCTACTTCAGCGACCTCCTCCTAGAGGTAAATACGGAGCATACAGAGACGAGAGGATGGCCAAGGTGGTGCTCATCGTTGCAAGTGAGGGCAGTCATAAAGACTGCTGCCACACAGCTCCACATGTACGGCAGTAGCATGGGGAGATCGATGCCCATGAATGGAGCAAGAGGAAGCCAGGATGGGGAGGGCCACGACAGTGAAGTGAGTGGGAGCATGACCTTGGCAGCAGAGGGGAGGGGGGTTGTGAGCATGGGTGGAGCGACACTCGGCCCTTGTGGCAAGGTGGAGGGCGTTGGGAGGGGAGGTACGTCAATGGAGGTAACGGGACACGCAATAGAGGCGTCAGGAGGCTTGCACCTTCTGTAGCATAGACATGGGGAAGATCTTTTTGGGGGTTGGTGGGGGGGGCGAGGTAGGGAGGAAGAGGAAGAGTCAAGGCTCAGTTGCATGCGGACCCATGCCATATCGTATCCATGTTAAATATCACATCGTAGCCATGGTGGCAAAATCACCTTATGGCTTTTGCCGCTAGTTTTATGGTTTCGCATGGCAGAATACCTTGTTTTATAGTTCAAGGGTTATGTAGACGAAACAAGATAGTTTATGTTGTAAGTAAAACAGATTTTTTCCTAATATAAATACACTTAACTTTAGTACAATGTGGAGTGCAGACCAGGCGTCCTCCAATATTACCTGCATTTTCCACGTTATTGAAGGGTAATCCCTCTCCTTATGTATAGGCCATTCTCTTTTGTGCTACTTCTGTGATCTTTCTGAAATCATCTGACAGAAACGAACCTTACTATAATCTTTGTCCTCTTGCAGATGGTTCAGACTATGCAGGTGTGCAAAGGAACGTTCTCCTGATTGAGGGATTCGGGAGCAAAAATAAAGAATCTGTTGCAGAACTTTTTGTGTCATTTTTGAACAAAGTGAGTTACTTTAAACTTGACCTTCAGTTTAGCAAAATAATCTTATATATTGGCCCATAGCCCATAGCCGTACATTTTGATCATTTTCTATTGATAGTGTTTATTTTATGCCCTGTTCTTTTGAGCTGATCTTAACGGCTGAAATGACTAAATTTTAAACGCTTATCGAGGTATTCTCGAGATTCGGATCCATTTCGTTTGACTTGCTTTTTAAAACGTTAGAACCCACCTTCAAAACAGCGAAAAAACGGACTCAAAAAACTCAAAACATATGTATTTTTAAAATGCAGATAAGTCGTTAAGCTGAAAAGAATTGGGCCTTAATCATCATTCTGTTGGAGATTCGTTTTCATTGATTGGCAAATAGGGATAGTCCCCTCTGTTAGTGATATATATTTGGACTGTGTATATGGACCTAGCCTGTCCCTTTACTATATTAGGGTCTTCTAATCTTTTTCCCTTTTGCCCTTGTATTCTGTATATATATTGGCCCTTTGATCCTATATTAATACAAGTGCTATTTCTAACATGGTATCAGAGCGGGTTACGGTTAGGTTTTCCTCACCTTTCTAATCGCCGATCCTCTTCTTCTCGCGTGTTGCACTTGTACGCTTTAATCTGGTCGCCGTTGGTCTTATCCAGGCCATCTCGCTCAGATCTAGCCTTGTTCTAGTCGTCGACGCCCCGATCTGGTTGCTGCTGGTCTCCCTGGCCGAGCACAGTCTTTGATCTGCGCGGCCGCCGCCTTGGATCCTCGAAATCCCGCCGCCATCTTCCACCGCAGGGGCCCCACTCGCCGGATCTTCCGCCCTCGGTCGTCGTTGTTGCCGGATCTTCCGCCACCGCCGTCGCTGGATCCTCCAGATCCAGGACTTTCCTCCGCCGGCGGCGGCCATCCTTCGTGCCGAACTCGACGCCGCCTCCTGGTCGGAGTTGGTTTAGGGAGTTGGGTCGGGGTCTCCGCACCGCGCCGTCGCCGTCTCTCTTCGCGCCGCCGCAGGCTTCATTCCCGTGCCAACTCGACACCGCTGACTTCGCCCCTCGGTCGGAGTTGGGTCAAGGTGTGACTCAATTGGTTCGGGGAGTGACCGTGGGTTGTTGTGTTTGGAAAAAAAAAGAAAAAAATGTTGTCCGACATCGTTTCTGTTCATCGGTGCCCCTTGCTTTTTGATTGGCTTAATTATCAGGATTGGACCCAGCACATGCACATTCACATGCATGGACAACGCCTCGGATTTTATTACTGGCGAGCTTCCTTGCCTGCCGCGTCCTGATCCCCTGACACTACCTTCTTCGTTGTCTCCAGGTGTTGCTGATGCTGATAAGAAGACCTCCGATGGGTATAAGGAGGCTATAGAGTCTTACAATTCTCAGTACACCGTCTACAAATTTTAGTCTTATTAGGATGCTTGTGCCTTTGCTATTTTGATTGCTAGCATGGAGGTGCATCTTACAGAAGAAGTGGTCTCCTTGGCATCTGCGCAGCTGATGTGGTCACATCTTCGGGATCGTTATGAGCCTTCAGGTGACTCAGTATCTTGCTACTCTTTGCTATAAGAAGTCTCTACAACAGGGTGATTCTATAGTGGATGAGTTTTATGCTCAGCTTTCCGAAGTATGGCGTCAGTTGGACTTTCTGGATGCGGCTCTTGATACTGGAGCTGATCATGACTCTCGGACTTGCCTGTTGCATGCGTCAGCGATCTCGTCTGGAGCTTCGTCGTGTCTATGACTTCGTCATACGTCTTCGGCTTGAGTTTGAGCAAATTCGTGCTCGGCTTCTTGCCCGTCACCCTTGTGTCACTATGCTGGAGGCTCTCTCTGCTCTTTATATAGAGGAGGTTCGTCTTCGTGCTGCTGGTCTACTGACTTCTCTGTCAATTCTTGCTCTTTGGCCACCAGCTTCGACTTCTGCTGGTCCTTGGTCATCTTCATCATCCTCGTCGTCTTCTGGAGTGACAACGAAGACTGGTCTTCACTGCACCTACCATGACAAGGACGGTCATCTGGAGCAATTCTGCTACAGAAAGAAGAAAGATATTGCTCGTCGTCGTTCACCCAAGGGTACTGCAGCACCAGTCACATAAGACTCAGACTCCCAGCGCAGTCCAGATGCCTCTACCGATATTATTATGCTATTGCGTCGCATGGTTGTCTCTTCACCCTCGAGTTCTGCTGTTTCTGCTTCTCAGTCTTCTACAGAGACACCAGGTACATTATCATGGATTCTTGACTCAGGTGCTTCCTTTCATATGACATCTGATTCCACCTATCTTTCTTCTGTTCATCCCTTAACCACCCCATTGACTGTTCAGACGGCAGACGGTATCTCTCTTCCTGTCACAGGACGAGGCACTCTTTTGTCATCTTTTCATGTACCATCTGTTTCTCATGTTCCTAAACTAAACATGCAGCTTATTTCTGTTGGCCAACTTACTGATCTAGATTGTCATGTGATTTTCGATACCGACTCATGTTGTGTTCAGGATCGTCGCACGGGTCTCTTGGTTGGTACTGGCCCTCGGCGCTGTGACTTGCAGCGTCTCTGGGAGCTTGACTGGCTTCATTCTTCTTCCGCTGCTCCTATCAGTCTCTCTGTCTCCGCTGCTTCCTCTACGGCGTCTTGTGCTCAATAGCATCATCATTTAGGACATCTTTGTGGTTCTCGTTTATCGTCTTTGGTTCGTCGTGGTTTTTAGGGTCTGTGTCTGGTCCTATACATCTCGATTGTGCGGGTTGCAACCTTGGCAAATAAGTGCAACTCCCTTATCATTCTAGTGAATCCGTGTCAGCTCGTTCATTTGACCTTGTTCATTCTGATGTCTGGGGTCCACCTTCTTTTGTATCAAAAGGTGGTCATAAATATTACATCATTTTTATAAATAATTTTTCTCGCCACACTTGGATATATTTTATGTCTTCTCGTAGTGAGGTTTTGCTTATATATAAAAATTTTGCCACCATGATTCGTACTCAGTTTGACTCTCCTATTCGTGTTTTTCGAGCTGACTCTGCCGGGGAGTATCTTTCTAGGCATCTTCGTAGTTTTCTCACTAAGTAGGGCACTCTGTCTCAGTTCTCTTGTCCTGGTGTCCATGCTCAAAATGATGTGGCTGAGCGTAAACATCGTCATCTTCTTGAAACCGCACATGCTCTTATGATTGCTTCTTATGTTCCACCTCACTTCTGGGCTAAGGTTGTCTCTTCTGCTTATCATCTCATCAATCTTCAGCCTTCTTCTGCTCTTCAAGGTGGTATTCCTATGGAGCGTCTTTCTGGACACCATCAGACTAGTCTGACCTTCGATCTTTTAGGTGTGTCTGCTATTTCTTCTCGCTCCACGTGAACGTACTGAACTGACTGCCCAGTCAGTTGAGTGCGTTTTTCTAGGATATAGTGATGAGCACAAGGGCTATCGTTGTTGGGATCATAGTGGTCGTCGGATGCGGATTTCTCGGGATGTTACCTTTGACGAGTCTCGTACTCTCGTTCTTTCTATCCGCGTCCTTCTTTTCCATCCTCTACCGTCGAATCCTTTTCTTTCCTAACTTTTCCATGTACTCCTATTTCTACTCTTTCTATTCCCCGTCTGTGCCTGTGTCTGCATCTCCTCCAATGTCCACCACGTCTTCACAGCTTTTTGAGTCCACTGATTCTCTTCCTCCTGAGTCTAGTATTCCTTCTCCTACAGAGACGACTATCTCATCTCCACCAGTTTCGACTGATTTTGTTCCTCATCCTTTCTTTTACACTCGCTGTCAGCATTCGGTTGAGGTTTCTCCTGTTGACTTATCTTCTGAGGAGTCAGCTTCTACCTTCCAGCCATATGCTCTTCGTGATCGTCGCTCTATTCGACCTCCTGAGCGTTTTAGTTTTGTCGGTGCGGCCTCTGCTGAGTCGATTTCTTATTGTGATGCTATCGTTCACCCTGAGTGGCAGCATGCAATGGCCTATATTTGGGCTGTGTATATGGGTCTGGCTCGTCCCTTTACTATATTAGGCTTTTCTAGGCTTTTCCTATTTTGTCTTGTACTCAGTATATATACTGGCCCTTTGGCCCACATATGAATACAAGTGCTATTCCTAACACCCTCCATCACGTCTAAAGTCAGTCAGAATTACAGCACGCATCTAAATCTAAACTTGATAGATGTCCTATTGAGCTATGACATTGTTTATTGTTCTCTTTTACCCTTTAAAAGTCCCCTTTTATATAATAAAATGATTTAGAGACTGGACATTTTATTAACACTTATTTTCTCTCAGATCTATAGCTAGTTGAACTTCTATTTGTCTAATGTATAGCTAGTTTAACTTCTATATAATTTTGTAGTTCTTTCCTTTTTTTTTTTTTTGTCTTTTTGGTATTTGTTGCTATCTATGAACAGCTAGTGAAAATTATAATTATTCAGTGATGTGGCTTAGTCTGCATGCTATCTCCATGACAGCATTTTGACTTGCTCTAAAAATAATCCATGCAGCCTCATGTTGAGAAGTAATGGTTTTTGTGTAGCTCACAGATTCTTCTCCTCCCATACAGTTACTATCAGTAGAGAGTTTATGGGAACAAGGGCTATGTGCCAGTAATTTTGATGGATTATGGATCTCAAAGTCCTGGGAAAAAGGAATTGGTAACTTGAGTGTAAGTTTTCTATGAATTTGGGCCCCCATTTTTGCGAGTTCTGCAAATCGTTGTTTATTTACTAACGGCTATGTGTGCAGGTTGAAGACTTCTTGGACCGATCTCAGAATTTTGCAAGATCAGTGGGGAAGATGCAGATGGAGAAAATCTGTGAATACCTAAGGGTTACTGTTTTAAATTTGACTAATTTCTTTAGGGGTAAAATTGATGCACCAAAGCTAAAGACCCTTCTGTTTGGGCCGCTAGATCCGGATGAGCCAATCAGGCACTTCAGCTCAAGAAATGCTAAGAGGAAGATGACCTTGGGACTTGAATCAGTAAATGGTCTGAAACGGCAAAAGAGAGGGAAGCAGAAACAGACTGTACACACTGTCTGTGCTGGTAATACAACTGCCATTGTGTTACCATCTCCTAGTCAGAAGCAACAGAAGAGAGTAGTAAAGGAAACTACAAACCCTGGAAGTTCTGCGAATACTGCTGATGCGTTACCATCTCCCAGTCAAAAGCAGCAAAACGCAGCAGTCAACCATGCTGCAGACCCTGCCCCTGCATCTTCTGCTAATACATCAGGTGTTGCATTACCACCTCCCAGTCACAAGCGTAAAACAAAAATAGTGAAGCGAGTAGTGAAGAGATTAGTGAAGCGAGTAGTGAAGCGTACTGCAGACCCTGGCCCTGCTGCTAATACAACTGTTGCTGAATTACCACCACCCAGTCAGGAGCAACAAAAGGATTTAGTGAAGCATACTGCAGACACTGTCCCTGCTGCTAGTACAACTGCTCATGTATCATCTCCTAGTCAGAAGAAGCAAAATATAGTAGTAAAGCATACTGCAAAAACTGATCCTGCTGCTAATACAACTGATGTGTTAGCACCTCGAAGTCAGAAGCAGCAAAAGAGAGTGGTAAAACATACTGCAGATCCTGGCCCTCCTGCTAAGACAACTGCTGCGGCGTTACCACGTCCAAGCCACAAGCTGCAAAAGATGGTAAGGCACACTGCACAGCCTGGTCTTGCCGCTAATACAACTGCTGCTGTGTTGCCACCTCCAGCTGTATTTGTGCCACCTCATATGCATCGGTCAGGTCTGACCGACACAAGTACCCAGTTTGCGCACACATCTCAGCATCTGATCACCCCAAGGTTTGCCAATGGGCCACCTCCACCATATCAGCATCCGATCGCCGATTCAAGGTTTGCCTATGGGCCACCGCATTTGCATTCAGCTCCTCGCTCTAGGTGGACATTACCAGGTCAACCACAGGGTAATCTGATTCGGTTGAATCCTGGGATTCAACTGCAGCAGCAAGCCCAGCATATGTTTGTTCATCCACAAGTTCACCAGCCTGTAATTGAAACGTTTCACCCTTATGCTTTGAATGGGGCTCAGCAGAACCAGTACAACGAAAACAGGATGATGCAGAGGATGCCCTATGGAACCAATCCAAATCACTGGAGATGACGGGTGCAGTCTGGGAAAGATTTGTGAGCCAGAAAGCTCTACGGTGTCATGATGTACCTGCTGCAAATCGATTTGTTGATCACTCGATTGCCATTCTTATGGTACTGCCTTACCTCCTCATGTGGTAAGATATAGTTTGGATGTGTCATTGAAAAATCCCTTTGTTGATGTGTTGTAAAAAAAATGCTAATGCATTAGCATGTTCTTGGGGGATCGAAGGTGTAACATGTAACATCAGTTCAATTAAAAGTAACACCGAAAGAAAATAGGAAGTGCGAGATCTTTATTTTCATCACTGCGCATATTGTGAGCCTGACTACCTGAGCTGTTGATCGATAACTGTTTGAGTGCTTACTGTGATGATGAACACCGAATAATATGTATCTTTTTTCTTGTCGAAAGGAGGCCACGTAGCAGGGGAAAGCTGGGCGCCGAGACCAGCGAAGGGTAAGCTGATGTTAAGCATAGCTCACTCATAGCTAGGGTGACCAGATTATCAGTGTTAGGAGAAGAACATTTATGAAGATGACGGATGCCGTAGTTGTCGACCGAGACCATAGAATAGCAAGTTTCGTGTTTTGATCGGATCGATAAAAATTTGAACTTGGAGAAGAGAACTTTCTGAAACGGTTTCATGAGGCTGAAATATTTGGTGCTCGATTTGGCTCGAGCTTTGAGTTGTGGCTTCCAAGTTTCTCGGAGAAACAACGACGGATTAATGTTTGGGAGTGGCTCCCCTGCAGGCGCCTGCACTTCTGCCATTTGTGCAGGCGCCGCAGCGGCCGGCCGCTCTTACGTCTTAGATTTTTTTTAATATTTTTTTAATATACGCCGTGCGTACGTCTTAGATATACATACGCCGGCCCCCGCACGTACCGACTACGTACCGACCCGGCCGCCGCACGTACGTACATACTTTTTTTCCAACCATCGCGCGGACGTATACGTATGTATGTATACAATAAATTACCTACAAAATATATCTATAAATAAACATAAACAAAATAAATCTATAATAAATAGAAAACACAAATAAATATATAATAAACAATACACAACAAATTAACTAAAAAACAAAATATATCTATAATAAACAATACACAACAAATTACCTACAAAAAAACAAAATATATGGGACGTGCTAGCTGACAGGTGCCTGCACCTAGCAGATTATGCGGGCGCCTGCAGCAAATAAGCCACGTAGCACAACCATGCAAATATCTGCTGCAAAAAAGAAAATAAATCTAAAATAAATAGAAACAAAAATAAATCTATAATAAACAGAAAACAAAAATAAATCTATAATAAACATAAAACAAAATATATCTATGCAAAAATCGACCTCACGCAAAAAATTCCACTATCGCGAAACATTTCTTCCATAAAATACAAATGTGGAAAAACATTAGAAAAAAAGTGGAATTTTTTCGAAAAAAAAATTGCACTATCGCGAAGCGTTTCTTCCATAAATACAAATGTGTAAAAACAGTAGAAAAAAGTGGATTTTTTCATAAAAAAATCCACTATCGTAAAACATTTTTTTCCAATAAATGAAAATGTGGAAGAAAAAGTAGAAATTTAGTGGAATTTTCACTAATTGAGTGCTAATTAAATAAAAAATAGCAAAAAAAAATCAAAAAACAGAAAAATATTTAAAATGGGTTGATTAGGATTTTAGAATAATTATGAAATTTTTCTATGCAATTTGGAATCCGGATAAAATAGAAATGAAAAAGGAAATTTAAATGAAAAAAACATGAACCTGGTGCGGATCGATGCGTGCGTGATCTTGAGTCTTGCGATGCTTTGCAAGACGATCTCGCAGCCTTGAGCACCATGAAATAGCCAAAGCGATATAATAAACAATACATAACAAATTACCTACATAAAACAAAATATATCTATAATAAACAATACACAACAAATTACCTACAAAAATAAAAAATATCTATAATAAACAATACACAACAAATTACCTACAGAAAACAAAAGACAAAAATAAATCTATAATAAACAATACACAACAAATTACCTACAAAAACAAAAAATCTATAATAAACAATACACAACAAATTACCTACAAAAACAAAAGTCCAAAATAAATATATAATAAACACATAACAAAGTAAATCTATAATAAAAAAAATAAAATAAATCTATAAAATCAAAAAATATAAAACTATTTAAAATGGGTTGATTAGAAATTTAGATGAATTATGAAATTTTTCTACGTAATTTAGACTCCAGATAAAATAGATATGAAAAAGAGAAATTTAAATGGAAAAAAAATGAATTTGTACAGAGCAGCGTTGTTGCCTCGCTGTTGCTATTGAGGTTGCGTCGCGCGCGCGAGGGCAGGGCGCCTGCGCGATTTGGTCGCGCGCAGGCGCCTGCTAAATAGCATTTGCGTTAATGTTTTAGCTTAAAGGAAAAAAAAGGACAACGTTTTTTTTCGAAAGAGATGTAGCCAGACGTGTACAAACTCTCACCATTACACTCCACATGCGTGTCTCTGAATACACACTAAAGAAATGTAACCTAACATTTATTTAGGTTACAACTAAAAAACAGCACTAAAAACCAAGCAAATGAGTGGTAGGAAATTCAAAAAAGGAAATCCAAGTGCAACAGCTGGTGGTTCCCTTTTTGACCTCTTGGTGCTCTTTAATTCACGGTTGTGGTTTTGGATGTAGTTCAAAAACTTGAAGGTCTTTAAAAGAGACTTGAAAAGGTTAAAAAATTTATTTAAAATATTTTTTAGAACTTCAAGAAAAATCTTATAAAAGCTTAAAAATTATTACAAAATCTTACGGTGAATGATATGTACAAAAATGACAATTTTTTCAAACTGAACCAGATTCGTACCAAAACCACAAACTAAAAAGGGCCCTTGTGGTGCTCTGTAATGACAAGGAGAAAATCCCCTCTTCTATTCTTTGCACTATTGGAGATTTTGAATACAAAATTTTCTTTGAAGTAGAGGACAACACCATTGTGGATTGCCAGAAGGGAGATGGTTCTGGCATTCTGAATAAAGATGAGGAGGATACATACCATGCAGTTAAAAGGCACAAAGGATGTAAAGATGGAGGGTCAAAGGGTGTGGATAAGGGACCTATTTTTGATAGAATATCTGGTGATTTTTAAGCAGGGCATAGAAAGGGGAAGCAAATTAGTGAGGAGAATTATGATATCCAGCTGGATAATTCTCAGGAGACTGATGTAGAGGAGGAGGTTGATATTGATTTGCAAAAAGCATTGGAGTTGTCCTGATTTGAGAATCAGGCCCTTGACTTAGATAATGATGGTGCCTTTCATGTGAGTAAATTCTGGAGGGTTAGATGCCCCCAGTTGAATATACATAAGGAAATGGTGGACAGACAATTTAATGAATATGGGTCCTTCATGGGGAAATCCTTTGGGGTTACCATTGAGGAATTCAATGAATCTAAAATGGGAGGGGGGGGGGGGCAAATCTTGATGATTAGAAAGATAAGGGATCGGCTGATACAAAGGTACATGAATTGATTGAGAAGAAGGGAGGTGTGCATCACAATTCTTCTAAAGGAGGGGGTGATCATATGGAGAAAGGTGACACCAAGAAAGGACCTGTCAGGAGGAGTCCAAGGCTTCTGGGGCAGCAAATGAATATAGTAGAAAAAGCTACAAATCTTCAAGACAAAAGAAGTCTAGAAAGTAAATCTATAATCAGTTCAAATTCTTTTGATGTTCTTAGCTCTAGTAAAATTATTGAGGTAGCTTCTACTATGGGGGTTGTGATTGCTTGTGAAGAAATATCACAAGTTGATGTTATGAGAAATCTGGAAAAAGGGAGGTTAACAGCATATCAGAAAACAAAGGAACACTTAAAAAATGTGGGGATTAGTTGTAAGAGACACATTAAAATGGCTCCATAGGTATCAGATGGAGGGAGTTATAATAATGACCGATGGTTTTATTCCTGTGAGGTCCAGGAGGCAAACCCAAAAAAGAATAATGCAGCTTAGAGGACTAGCTGCCAACCTCTACTCTTCTGATGATCAGAGACAAGATCAAAGGAGGAGGAGGAATGTGGGGGGGGGGGTGTGGGGATGCATAGTTTCTAAATGAAAGGTGTTTTTTGGAATTGCAGGGGGATAGGCAAGAAGGGGATGAGCTCCCTTTTGTCTGAGAAAATACAATCAATGAAGTTGGATTTTGTGGATTTGGTGGAAACCCAAAAATCTAAATATATGGATAGCTTTTTCAGAAAAATTGATGGTAAAGGAGATTTTTTGTGGAAATGGTGCTCTTCTAGAAGTAAATCTGGAGGGATACTTGTTGGCATTAGAAAAGAAACCTTTGATGTTTTTTCTTTTGTGCAAGGGGATTTCTCTCTCATGGTTTATTTGTGGGATAAAAAAAGTGTTGTAGATGGGGCTTGCTGGTGGTTTGTGGTCCTGCTCGGGATGAGTGGAAGGATTTATTTCTTAATGAACTGGAGGATAGATGTAATAAATGTGATGCCCCCTTGTTGGTTGGAGGTGACTTTAATATCATGAGAGAAAAGAAAGATAAAAATAAATATTGGAAACCTCATAAATTTTCTGTTAGATTCAACGAAATTGTGGACAAGTTTTCCTTGAGAGATTTCCCTAATAGTGGAGGCAACTACACTTGGTCTAATAATCACACTATCACTACCCTTGAGAGGTTGGATAGAATTTTAGCCGATAATATGTGAGAATGCATTTACCCCTTATGCAAAGTGAGTAAGCTCCCTAGGGTGATGTCTGATCATAACCCCTTATATATAGATGATGGGGAGGGGGGCCAAGAATTAAAAAACCTTTTAGGTTTGAATTATCTTGGTTGGATAATGAGGATTTTACTCCTAATATTGAGAGGATTTGGGGAAAGCAAGTTCAGGGTGTTGATCCCCTGAGAAAATTTAAGATCAAGATGCAAAGAGTGAAAAGTTTTTAAAAGGTTGGAGCTCTGACATGTTTGGACATGGTAAAAAGAAGAAAAACATTTGATGGAAAACATAAGAGAACCGGAGGAGAAAGGAGAGAAGTGATATGTCTCCTGAGCAGAAAAAGCTGAAAATCTTGTGGCGGTCTGAAATTATAGAATTCCTACAGAAGAGAAAGAATGGCATCAGGTCTCAGCAAAATTGGTTGTTAAAAGAAGAAATCAATACTAAATTTTTTCACTTAATAGTGAATGGGAAAAGGAGAAAGAATAATATAGAAAAGCAGAAAGATGGCGATAAAATGGTGAATAAGGATGATGACATTTTGAAACATGCTACTAAGTTTTATAAGACCCTGTTTGGAGGTGAATCCAATAACTGGTTCACAATGAGCAATGATTTGTGGGAAGATTCTAGATGTGTAACTCATGATGAAAAAATAGAGCTTTGCAAATCTTTTTCGGAGGAGGAAATTATTGATAATTTGAATAAAATGGCAAAGGATAAGGCTCCTAGTCCAGATCATTTCCTTGTTAAATTTTATCAGAAATGTTGGTATTTCATTAAATATGATGTCATGCAAATTTTTTACTGTTTTCATCAGGGGAATTTGGATATTTCAAAAATGAACTATGGAGTTATTATTTTGTTGCCCAAAGTGGAAGAGGCTAATGAATTAAAGAAATATAGACCAATCTTCTTATTGAATAGCTTTTATAAGCTTATTACTAAGACTCTGACCTCAAGAATGAAGGCATTATGCAAAGGATTATTAGTTTGCACCAAAGTGCTTTTATCCCTGGGAGACATATCACTGATGGTGTGATGACTTTACATGAGATTTTACACAACGCCAAAGTGAGGAAGCAAGTGGGTGTCATTTTGAAATTAGATTTTTAGAAGGCTTATGATAAGGTGAATTGGTCATTTTTAATGAGCTGCTTGGATAGAAGAGGCTTTAATGAACAATGGTGCAAATGGATTAAAAGTGTGACAATTCAAGGGACCTTTTGTGTCAATGTGAATGATAAATTGGGTAGTTGGTTTCAAAGCTCTAAAGGTGTGAGACAGGGGATCCCCTCTCACCTTTTCTTTTTTTATTTGGCTACTGACTGTTTAACTACCATGTTTGCGAAAGCTCAAAGCAATAAGTTGATCACTGGATTAGCTGATGATATTTTCGAGAATGGATTGGCAATTTTGTAATATGCTGATGACACTATTGTCTGTATCCAGGATGATATGGATCAGGCATGCAATGTCAAGCTGCTTCTTTGTCTTTTTGAGATGATGTCTGGATTGAAAATTAATTTTTAGAAGAGTGAATGCCTGTTGATTAATGGGGACCAGGAAAAGGAATGGCAACACTCTAAAATCTTTACTTGTTGTGAAATTGGATATTTCCCTCTTAAATATTTGGGTATCCCAGTGGGTTAGAAGATAAATCTAGTTAGACACTGGGATTCCCTAGTGATGAAAGTGCAAAAGAGATTGTCGGCCTGGAAAGGAAAATGTCTTTCCATAGGAGGAAGAGTTACTTTGTTGAATGCTTGTCTAACTAGTATACCCTTGTACTCCATGTCTAAGGCCCTCCTCCCCTCTGCAATTATTCAGAGAATTGATGTTGTTATAAGAAAATTCCTTTGGCAAGGAAACGAGGAGAGAAGGAAATATCATCTAGCGAAATGGGAGGATGAGACTAAACCTAATAACAAAGGAGGCCTGGGGGGTCCAAAATATGAAAACTTTGAATATTAGTCTTCTTTGTAAATGGCTTTGGAAGTTAGAGACTGAGGAGGGGTTGTGGCAGCATATTGTGAATCACAAATATGTTAAAGGGGAGCCTCTGTCCTTAGTGAGAACTAAGCACACTGATTCTGCTTTTTGGAAAGATTTGATGAAAATCAAAGATTACTATATCAAACATAGGGAAATGAGAATTGGTTTTGGCAAATATACCAGTTTCTGGTTTGACATCTGGCTGAATGAAAAACCTCTTCATCAATCGTTAATTTTTTTAAAATCTATGATGATCAATTTATACCGGTTGAATAGGCTCACATGAGACAGGGTGACCTGAGCTTTAGGAGAGATACCTCTTTGGATATGATGAATCAGTGGCAGGATGTCTGTAGAGGTTTGAATGTTTTGGAGTTGAGGGAATCGATTGATCAAGACATTTGGATTCCTAGGGGTAAGAAATAGTTATACTCGGTAGCTTCTTCTTATCTTATGCCCTAGTTCAATGAGGAGTATAAAACTTTATGGCGTGCTTGTTTACCACTCAAGATCAAGGTGTTTGGTTGGTTGCTGATTAAAAAGGCAATCCTTGTGAAAATGAATTTGAGATGGAGAGGATGGATGGAAGATGCAAGATGTGCTTTCTGCGAGGAAATGGAGTCTGTTGATCATCTTTTTTTTTAGCTGCATAATGGCTAAGACGGCCTAGGGCATCATAGCTTTGACTATGAATGTTTATAACATTCCCAGGAATGTCCGATCTTATTTTGGTTGGTTTGGAAGGAATTTTGAAAAACCCATGAAATTTATCTTCATATGCTTTGCGGCTGTTTGCTGGGCTATCTGGATGTCCAGGAATATGGCATGTTTTGAAGACAATCACATTAAGTCTCCTGAGGAATTAGTATATATTGCTTGTGCTAATCTCACTTATTGGGCAAGCCTTTTTAAAGCTGATGATCAAGAGCTCGTTAAGATGGTGGTTGAGAAGGTATTCGATATTATTAAGGAGATGCACAAGAAAGAGAAGAAGAAGCCAGACACAAAACAGCACGGTTGAAGCTTCTTCCAGCGTTGTTGCTGAGTATCTAGGAGGACATTCGTATTTTGCTTTTCAGTTGGGTGCACATGGCTTTATGTTTTAGTTTCGGAATGTACGTTGGGCATCTAGCCATTTGTTACAATCTTTGTTCCCCTAGACTTCGCTTTTGGTTTGTCCCAGTAGCTTTTCCTGTAGATGGTCACGTGGTGGTTCTGCGGAAAAAGAGAGGACTCTTTTTTGCGGGATCTTCTAAGTGGTAAGGGTGCCGATGTAAGTGACAGATGGTATTTTCGTTTATCTCTAAAATGGAAATTGGGGCTTTCGATCCCCTGTTGCAAAAAAAATAAAGAATGTTGGGTGATATTAGGCTGTCAAAGTGGAGAATCCCACCTAAACTTCTATAACACATGTCCCCTATTTATGTCACTTTCCTAAACAGCTCCACGTAGGTTTCCTAAATCAATGTCCTATGTAATGCGTCATGAATATTACTAAGAGATTGAACATATTTGGAGATCGGAACAGATAAGGTCAAGGCCATTTTCCAAAACTAAGAAATGAATTCTAGATGCCTAGCTCCCACACCTAGGGGTGGATTCGAGCCAATCTTGAGCGAGTTGAGCATGTCCAGTCTTGAGCTCAGTTTGGTTCGAGCTCGGTTCGAATGTATATCGAGCTCGGTGTAAGGCTCGAACTCAAGATCAGTTTGGCTCGACTAGGCTCGAGATCAGCTCGGTTTGGCTCGAAATAATTAAATATCTCATTTTTTATGATTTTATATTGATAATGCAACTATCTCAAATTTAAATACTAAGCCAATAACATGATACGGTTAACATCGAATAATGTTCCTTAATTATGTCATAAATGCATAAAAGTATAGTGCTAAACAATGACCAGTGAGCCTATTGTACTATCAACCAGGCCATTCAAAGGTTGGAATTGTCACCGAGTGAATTGCTATTCGAGCATTTGAGCTGAAATCGAGCAGCTCGAGCTCAGCTCGAGATCAGCTCGATATATAATCGAATACCCGGCTTGAGATCGGCTCGAAGAGCCGAGCTCGATCCGATTTTAAGTGGCTCGTCGAGCCCGAGTTTTTGTCCGGTCCTACCCACACCATTCTCCATTAGCATGCCATGTTGTGAGGGGGAAGGTTGTCTTCTCCCTATCTATTCAGAACGGATAAACTACCTAAAGAGTGAAATGTAGGTTAAAACGGATAGCGCTAGAAAAAAAAAATAAAAATGAAATGTGTAATGTGCTCTTGCAAATCTTTGACTTCCTCCATGTTGGTGAAAACGTATGTGAGGACCAACTATATGTTAACTTTCGTTTCATACACCTTTCGACGAGTTGACCTTGGACAAGGAACAAATTCAGTTCAAACTCAACTCTATGCCCATCTAAGCTGCATCTCTTACATTGTGTTTCCTCGCCAAGTATTTGTATGTGAAGTTTGAGATCTCTTGGACGCACAAATCCTTGGGAATTGAGCCTTTGACGTGGGCCTTGTTTTCCATATTAGTTTGCACACCTTTCAAATGTCGTTCTATAGGGTACATCCACTTATATTGCATAGGTCCTCCAAGCATCACTTGTGTGGATAGATGCACCAGAAGATGCTGCATTGGATTGAAAAAGCCTGTGATATATATTTTCTCCAACTTCTAGACGAGCACAACTATATCGTCTTCAAGCGTGTCCATTTCTTTGGATGGATTTATTTAGCACATAACTTTATATGAAAGAAGCTTAGTTCCGAAAGGGTTATCAAAATTTCATTGGGCACATATCTACAAAACACAATGGAAACAAGGTTCCATACTTCCATATGAAGATTTGGTAGTCATAGTTTTTCATGCCATGTATCTTTCATTGATCTACATTGCCTGCACAACTAAGATTGGACTCATATCCATCTAGAATTTGAGCATGCTTTAGAACCATCATAAAACCTCCTTTCTCTATGCTATAGTTAGCCTATACAATGCCTTTAGCTTCTTGCTCCTACATTATAACATGTTGATGGACAGTCGATTGCATATTAGCTCATAGCCAAATACGAGGTTTAACATTGTCTTTATGTTTATCAGCCATATCAAAGTTCATGCCCATGATAGCCTCTTATACATTCTTCTATTGACGCATTACATTGACATTGGGGGCTATAACTCGTCATTTGTGTAAGGAAGGGAATACAAATTACACATGTACGTCCAATGGTGCGGCATCCCATGACCCTCTTAAGAGCAAAGCTAGCAGCAGCTTTAAAAGCTGCTGCAAATACCCATGCTATAAATTTACAGCTTTACTGCAAACATCCTTTCAGACTTTACACTACACTCTAAAAGATTCCCTCATCTACCAGACACTCTATATGTGCTGCAAATTTAAAACGCCATATAGAGCTTCTGCTAGCTTTGCTCTAACCATCTTACTCTCCTTCCTCTAAGAGATCATGTCAAGCAGTTTTCTCTTTCACCGCCGTGTTTTTTGGAACACATCCTTCTACTTCTAGAATGGATGGCCTGGTAGTACGAATCTTTCATGTCAGTCAAATAACAAGAGGATTTCTCTCCCAAACAAAGTGTTGATAAGATAAAGAGGTGAGGTGGCTAGCGGTGTTGGCGCTCGCTCGCGAGGTTGCGAGTTCTAGCTCGCGCCCACGCCTCCTCTTTTTTAAATTTAATCTATCCAGATCGCTTTTCCTTGGCGGTAGAGAGAGATCATCCACCTCACGTTGCTGTTTAATTTTTTCGGGAGTGCATGCTAGGTGGCTGACCATTCTTGACCGCCTACTCCAGGCGGACTAGAAAAGCTTGTGGTGTAGCATAGCACGGTAGGTGGATCTAGCTTGTGTCTTAATAGTTTTATCATGGGCTTATCTCTCTGGACAGTTCATGTGTGGCCGTCAAGACCAGAGTCTGAGTTGACGGTTAATTTGTGACCGTCAAGAGAGATTGGCGGCCGTAAAAATTTGTCGTGTTTCATGTAGTGTTGAACCCAATTTTTGTGTTATCGGGGACTCTAAACCCCTAGTCTCCATAGTGTGTTTGATTGATTGACTTTTTGGTGCAAAGAATAAGATACTTATTTATTCACCTTCTCTGCATCATAGTTACCTAAACAAATAACAACACTCGCTTTTGGACAGGGGAAGTGATATATGAAAAATCAAAAAGAATGTGAGGAGAATGAGGTGAATGCGGATCTAGTGATGATATCCATTTAAGATGAAGATGATGGCATGCATGCAGGGCAATTCATCTGTGGGGAGAAGATTCAGCAAGTAAGGAGCTCCCTTGTAGGAAAGGAGACGAGAAGCCTATTTGGATTCAAAACCAACCTATCCTAATGAAATAGAATTATCCCATGAATTTTGGTGGGATGACACCGTTCCTTATTTTAATCTGGATGCTAAATAAGGTAATGAGAGATGTGTCGGTGTTCTAAATCAGACGGATTTGTCTCGTGGGAGATTCGTAGTTCGGTCTAGGGAAATTTTCGCCACTAGATCACTCAAACTCACGCTCACGGGGAGAAAACAGATTTACCCAGGTTCGGACCCCTAAGATGGGTAACAGTCCTACTCCTGCGAGAGTGGTATTATCTGGGGCTCGGAATGCTCCTACTCGAGAGCTCTTACAACAGTGTGTGAAACAGCTTAGGATCCAACCCCCCTCTCTCTGCCCCCGCTCCCTTTTATACTGGAAGGGGCGGACAGCTGGTCAGAGAGAGAGAGAGAGAGAGAGAGAGAGAGAGAGAGAGAGAGAGAGAGAGAAACAGAGAGGCATTCCATTGGCTAGACTCTGGTCGCCGCACATCCCACTTGCCTCTGCTGACGTTCACATTTTAAATGGCCTCCTCCGATCGTCGGGCCTGACGGGACGTGGGAGGCGCCTGACACAGGCGCTACTTTGCTTCTGCCACTGCAAAGTGATGGAATGACCGCTACAGTGCGCCGGACAGTTACAGTGCAGGCAATCATCTCTCTCAGCCTCGCACGCCTGAATCCCCGCATTTAATGCGGCTGATACGATGAACATTGGGGGAGTCTTAACCGAGAAGCTTCCTCCTTACGCACGGGCGCCTACTGAGTGGGGCCAGTGCCCACCTACTCTGATTGCCCGCTCTACACCGAGCTGCCACGCGTCCTGCTCTGCTTTGACGTGGACACCGTGGTACGTCGTGTACCGACAGTAGCCCCGGGCCCACTTCGAGACGCAAAACGCCGGCGCGGGAAGAACAAAAAGACCCGCGCCTGCGATGGGCGAATGGTGGGGGCCCACCACTTTCTGCCGCTTCGCTCCCCACTTAATTGCGCCCGCGTTGGGAACCGCCGCTGCCGCCCACAAGAAACGAGGAGGCGGGGGAAACTAACAGATCGCGGGGAAGCCACGCAGCAACTGTGGGCAAGGAACCGCCCCCACGCGCACCGCGCCTATAAAAGAGGGGACTTGTGAGCTTTTGTGGTTTTACGCCAGTTCCAGCACATTCGCGTTCTAGCCTTCTTCTTCCTCACTTCCAGCGTCCAAAAACTCTTCGCCATGCCGCCTCGTCGCCGCACCTCGTCGCGCCGCTGCACGCCTTCTCCTCCCCCGATGGCCAACATCCTTCCTTCGTCGACGCTAGATGAGGGGGAGGTCCGGATGCTCTAGAGCCTCGCGCCGACCGGCGTCCTACGCCTCCAGGTCGGCACTGTGGTGCCGCGCTGCCGGGCGGATGAGATCATCTCTTTCTCCTAGGCGCTTATGGCGGGCCTAGTCCCGTCGTACTCCCAGTTCTTCACTGCGGTGCTTGGATTCTACGGGATACAGTCGCTGCACCTTCCCCCCAACTCCATTATCATCCTCTCCATCTTCACCCACCTTTGCGAGATGTCCAACCTTCCGCTCTTCCGCCACTTCTTCGTCCTGCGCACCCAGCAGGGCGAAGGCACCGTGGGGAGCTGCCACTTCCGCTCCTGCCCCGGCACCTCTAGGGCCTTCATCGACATCGCCACCAGGAGAAGCTGGAAGCAGTCCTGTCTCTACGTCGGCGACAACAGTGGCCTGGACGATCTAGCACTCCCTGAGGCGGCGGCGGTGTCCAATGCCGAGACGTGGGAGACGATGCCGGAGGATGCGCCTTGGCTGCGCACCATGGTCGCCCGCATCGAGGGGCTTTGCCGCGGTGGACTCACCGGCACCCAGGTGCTGACGGACTTCCTGGCCCGGCGACTTTGTCCACTGCGCCACCGGGAGCGCGGCGCCTGGGTGTACACGGGTGTGAGCAAGTGCACCCGCATCCACCCAGGTGGTTAGTACCCCAATCCTTCGCTCTGGCTCGTACTTCTTCTCTGTTTTCTTGCTCTGGTCTTCATGGTCTGGTCTCCTGTCGTCCTTCGCAGCTGCGGGTGAGGTGTCGGAGGACGTCCTCCTCACCTAGGTTGCGGGATTAGTCCCGCAATCCTCCATCGGTCGCTGCCGACCAGCCGCTGTCGTCCCTCTGTGCGAGTGGGCGCTGGCAGACCGCCTAGCGCTCCTAACCGAGATCCCGCCCATGGAGGCCACAGGGCCAGCCATCCAGCGGGAGCTCGGCCCCCTCCAGATCCGCTGCCAGCCCCCGAGCGTCGACCGCGCCGGCGGAAAACGTTCAGCGGTGGATGACGGCAGTGGCGCGGACCCCAAGAGGCCCCGGAGCAGCCTCTCCTCCGAGGATCGCGCCGGAGGCCTCGCTTGGCGCTGCTGCTGCGCCAGTGGCTGCCTCAGGGCCTGCGGCACCTCCTGCGCCTGCACCAGTCGTCAGCGACCCGCCAAAGTCGCGTCCAGTCGCGCCGCGCCCAACACCGACTCGTGGAATCGCCTTGCCCCCTTAGCCTTTCGTTTTGCGGGGCTACTTGCCAGGTAAGCCCTAACAGAAAACGTACTTGAATTCGGCTTTTCGGAATACTTTTTTCAAGTGTATTCTTGTCTCCCCCAGGGGCGACGCTGGCGCCTCCTCCAGCGCTAGCGTCCCGCCCATTGTGCCGACGGCCTCGGTCGACGTCGCCACTGCGCCGTCCCAAGGTGTGGAGGCGGAGCATCCTGGCGCGGACCTGGAGCCGGCCCTTGAGCCCGTCGCACCTGCCACTGGGGGCGCCAACCTTGACGCCCTTGTCGCGGATCTTGGCGGGATCCACGGCGCTCTGCGTGTCTACGCCACGGTGCAGGCGCGCCGCAAATCCGACTTCCTGCGGACGGTGGAGACGCTGCGGGCTGACCTGTCACAGGGGCGTGCCAGGATCGAAGAGCTGGGCGACCAACTCCAAGCCGCCACTGCTGCCGCGCAGGCGTCATCTGCTGAAGCCATGGCTGTGCGCGACAAGCTGCGCCGCCAACTCGGCTCCCTCGTCGAGATGCTGCGCACGGCCAACCGGAGCTTCCGCGAGAGCCTCCAACCGCTGGGCGCCGATCTTCATGAGCCGCAGGAGCCCACGGCGGCGTAGTACGCCTTCGGCGTTACCCGCGCCGCGAAAGCCCTTCTCGCCCTGCCGCAGCTGCTGAAGGAGTGCTCGGCGAGCGATGGACGCACTGCCACTACGGGGGCGACGCACTACGTGCTGGCCTGCTACGCCAGCTGCGACAACGCCTTCGACCTTTCGATGGTCCCCGCCAGCATGCAAGGCCGCTTCGACGTCGTGGAGGCGCGCATTGCTGAGGCCGCCGACCACGTGGCGGGGCTGATGACGGTGGCGCCCGAAGCCTCCACCAACGAAGAGGCAGAAGAAGACGCGCCCGCGGAGTGACGAGGCTCGCACTGCCCTGCACTTTTGCTAGCACGCGCTTAAGCGTGCTGACTGTAAATTATCTTTGCTTACCAGACCTTGAATTCAGTCCGAAACTTATACTGAACCCAACCTTACCGGCATAGGTGTTGTACATTTCATAAGCTTCTTTTTTTGACTCGAAAGACATTCCAACTTCAGGAACGATCAAAGTTGGCCCAATTTTATTAACCACCTGCGATACAATTAGTTGAGAATTAATGTTACATCACAGTACAAAGTACTATATTCTTCCTCAAATATGCGCACATCATGCATGATGAAACCGTACATATGAAAAAAAAATGACAAAACTAGGTGATGACGCTACCTGCGTTGTCTGCTCTCTGTTGACGCCATGACCACCGGCGACCGCCTCGTCCTCATGCGCAAGTGTGAGCAGCCGCTGTCCAGCTATGTCGTGTGTTAGGGCAGAGGGAGCATTCATGGACGAGAGCTCCTCCTAGTCTCCTCCTCCTTCCATGTACGCATCGAGCACGGCGGCTGCGAGTTCGTGAGAGACGGTGCACTCAATCTCGCAATGCTTAGGGCGACGATGAGGACGACAAGTGTGGCGGCTGCGAGTTCATGGTGGCGGTGCAGGGATCGCAGATGAAGAGGCCGAGGCGGTTGCGAGTTCGTTGCGGCGGCGCAGGTGAAGAGACGCGATCGTGGGCTGAAACGAAGGGAAAAGGTCGTGAGCTGGGATGGGGAGGCAGGCCGGAGCCGAGCTAGGACAGGGAGGCTGAGCTGAGAGCTCGCTGGGACTGGGCTTGGATGGGTGCTGCTGCCTGCTGCGTGGGATGGGCGCGGCTGCCACGCGTCGGCGATTCAGGACGGGTATGCACTGGTGGGGATTTACACCCCGGATCCACGAAATTTTTTTTCCTAAGCTCTGAGCATTTAGCATCCTACTAATCTTGGTTTTCATTACTCGTTAAGGGCAAGCCTCTAGTCTAATGCACTGACAATTGATAGTGCCAGCATGTATATTTACTGTCAGCTGGATAGGTTTCAGCCTCCACTAGGATTTCTTCTTTTTACTTAAACAAAGAATAGGGGGGCTTCTAAAGTGCTAATCGTCTGAGAGATGAGGAGATTTTTAGTTCCAAATTACTATTTACTAGTTCATTTTAATTTAGTTGATGTTTCTCTAATATATACGATTCTTCTTACTCTAGATTAGATTTTATTGGTGATTTGGTGGCTTGCTGCGGTTAAAATGTTTTCTACGTCATTTTGAATGATTGGTATTTTACTTAACTTCTATGTCTTGAAATTATCCTTAAGTTCTCATATCTTTTTTTAGTAGTTTCAATTATAAATGGATATGATCATTAACTAGTGTACTTATAATTGTTGTGTTTACAGCTTATGAAATCATTTTCAGCTCATATCCCTGTTTTCATTTGATTTTCCATTAAAATTTGACGAAAATTCGTATTTAAAAATTAATATCAAACGAAGTTAAAAAAAAAGGAAATCGCTAGGGATCTCGAGAAATCAACTAATAAAAAATCCTTTGAAAGAACTGATATTTAGAACGGATTATTCGAGAGTTGAGTGTTTTTCTGAAAATGAGAAACAAAAAATTGGATTGGAAAGAGTTTGTATCTAACGAAAATAAGGTGAGTGAATTGCATGGTGCTATTTACTCGTTACTAGTTTTTAAATCTTGCGCGTAGGTAGTTTCCATGGCATTGACGATCCTGTTTCCATGGCGCGCTTTATGCATGCAAGCGGTTTGCATGGCGTTAACTGCTCCTATTTCCATGGCATCACACGTACACGTGCGATGGATGCAGTAGTTTGCATGCGTGCATGATGCATACCCCTAATTATAGGGTTAATATCACTGGTGCCATTTTTCGATGCCCTAGAACCGCGGTTGCCATTTTTCGATGCCCCCACTCAGCAATGCCATTTTAACTGTCAATCCCTCTCAAACATGCCATTATCAGGACTTACGTAGGCAATACGGACACGAATACAGGGGAAATACGGGCTGACAGGTAGGCCCCACCTATCAGCCTCTCCCAGCTTCTTCTTCCACCCCGTCTCTCCACGGGCCAAGGCAGCGAGCTCCTCCGGCGGCGACCTTACCGACGGCGAGCTCCCTTCGGCAGCGACCTCCCCGCGCGGGGCCGAGTAGGGCGGGGCCACATGCGGCGGCGGGGGACGAGCAGGGAGGCGGCGCCGGGGCCGAGAACGTGGGAGAAGAAGCTGCGCCGGCGAGCTTGTGGGGGAGGAGTTGCGGCGCCGATGAGCTCGTGGGGGAGGAGCTCCGCGCCAGGGCCGAGCACGTGGGGGAGGAGCTCCGCGCTGGCGAGCTCGTGGGGGAGGAGATCCGCGCGCGGAGAGCTCGTGGGGGAGGAGGCGGCGCCGGGGCCAAGCACGTGGGGGAGGAGCTCCGCGCCGGCGAGCTCGTGGGGGAGGAGGTGGCGCCGGCGAGCTTGTGGGTGAGGAGGGCGGTGCCGGCGAGCTCGTCAGGGAGGAGGGCACCGGCGAGCTCAGAGGGGCAGCGGGCTCCTGGAGAGAGAGAGAGAGAGAGAGAGAGAGAGAGAGAGAGAGAGAGACGAGGAGGAGGATTGAGGAGGAAGAAGGGTAGAGTGTATGACATGTGGGACCCACCGTATAGAAGTATTTTCATGTGTATCTGTGATGGGTATTGTCTTGTAAAGGCTCAGAATGGCACGTTTGAGAGGACAAATTCGCTGAAATGGCATTACTGAGTGGGGGTATCGACAAATGGCAACCGCAGTTCTGGGGCATCGAAAAATGGCACCAGTGATATTAACCCCTAATTATACGGCGGCCAATCTAACGTTTCCAACTATGCATGCCATTAATCACTCTGATTTCTGTTGTTTCCAACTAATCAACTATACGAGTAGAAAATACTAGAATGTTCATGAAAAATCGAACGGTCAGACCTAAAATTTACTACCACGCTACCATAAAAAGAGCCCTGATTTATTTATCTAAAAAAATAACACATCCTCAGTTTTGACCTCGCCTTTTTTTAAATTATAATAAATTTTGCAGCTTTGCTAATCATACAATTGAGACTATTTTGACTTTCAGTTGATTTTCTCACATATCTAGAGGCTCTCGTTAGATTTTTTATGTGTCCTATTGAAGTGTCTTATGTATTATACAGAAAATTAACTGAGAGTTAAATAAGTCTTCGTCGCCTGATTTTAAAGTTTTGATGTTGTCGTGCCATTCTACTTTTTTATGCTAGTGTATGATGCGCCTCAATTCTGTCGTGGCATACTCTGGTATGTGATAACAGCGGATCAAAGATTTTTTTTCCCAGCCTTCGTCAAGTTCTTGAAGAGCAAGGATCCGAGTGATGGTTCAGAGAATGCATGCGCTTCTTGCTGAGCTGCAGCCTGCAGGGGCACTGGACGAACACCTGAAAGCTCATGTGAGTTCTATGTTGAAGCAGTGGATATTTTTTGTTGCTTTCCACAGCCCGCGACGGAAAAATGCGCAGCGCGGAGGCAGCGGGATTCGAACGCGCGCCTCCGAGGCAACAAACCGGCCGCGCTAACCAACCGGCCGAACCGCCCGCGCACCTGAAACATGTGCGGTAAAAATTGTTTTATACGTTAAAGCAAAATGGACGGCCGGATCTCGCTGGCTCGCGCGATCGGACAGTCGTGGCGGCGTCGGGCAGGAGGACAGCCATGTGGCGCGCGGAGGTCGCACGTTTTCGGCTTTGTACTTTTATTGATACCCTACTTTCACTATCGAAAGTTCGAAACTGTGTGGACATGGCACCTTGCTAATTGATACTACGGAGTATCATTTTGCTTTGGTGAAGTCTTGTCGTGAGCTCGTGATAGATATACCTACTGCCTTGTTCAGTTTCAGTACCTAATTATTCAATAGAGCTGAACAGGTCTTTATATACCACACACATGATTCATGGTAAAACCATTTGGCAATCGCAGGGCCCCATATCAACGGGGAGAACGTATCAGCTGCTGATATGAGCCTGGGACCAAAGCTCTCCCACCCCCAGGTGATTGCTTTGGAACAGTGCAATTCACAGCGTGGAGATCCCCGAAAATTTGTTGTTCTCGATCAGATGATCAGTGATATTCAGAAAATAACCAAGAATTCTAAGATCTAATCGAAACTGACAAGGTTTACTATTCCCTAATGTTTAATTATGCATGCATTTTCTGGTTCATTATTTTTTGTCCATGTAGTAATAGTCATCTCCCATTCAGAGTATTTATGTTTGCCTGTAGTAATACTTATCTCCCATTTAGAGTGTTTAGTTCAAATATTAGGTCATGGAAAACCCTAGGTAAAATCACTACTAGAAATGTAACATTTATCGAGCGTAAAGAGGCAAATTCTACGGACCCTCGGTAAAGAAAAAAGTGGCCGACGGTTTGTAGTTTTCCGACGGTTACGTTGAGAACGCTCGGTAATTATTACTTTCTCCGACGGGGCAGGCCATTTACCTAGAGTGCGTTAGTGGCTCTCGGCCATTTGATGAAATCACCGACAGGGGGAAATCTTTACCGTGTGTGGAAGTACAACCCTCGGTCATTGCAAAGCGATTCATCGAGCGGTTTTAGAAAACCCTTGCCATTCATGGGAATGGCCAACGGTAGAACTAAAACTTTCGGCCATCTAAAAGAATAGCCGACGGTTAAAAGAAAACCCTTGGTCATTCAAGAGAATGACCGACGGTTGAAATAAAACTCTCAGTCATTCATGGTGATGGCCGACAGTTAAAATAAAACCCTCGGCCATTTGAGAGAACCCTCGGCCATTCAAGGAATGACCGAAGGTTTAAAGCAAAACACTCGACCATTGTATACAAAATGATAGGAGTTAAAAAGGAATGCATGTATAATTTTAAACAACAAGTGTGTGAGGTGAGTTGGCTAGGTGGGAGAGTTTTATTCAATAGGTCATGAGATCGAATCCTATGCAACACATATTTATAATTAACTTGATTTAATGGGAAAAAAAATGTTGTCAAAGTTCAAGTATGTATAGAGAGGTTCATCCTGATAGGAAAATATTTTTTCTATTTCATTCGTTAAATTTGGTCATATTTATTCCACCATATTTTCCCAGTGTTTACCATTTCCGTCAGTGTGTTAAAGCTACTCATTCATACTTTTCTCGAGTGTTCTCTATTTCCGACGATAAGTGAAAGTCACTCACCCATGCATTTTTCGAGTGCTTCAAAAACTGTCGCTAAATTCATTCGCGAGGGTTTCGTCGGTAATTGCACGAATTACCCACCATGGGTGGCCGAGGGGAAGTTACCGACAGTATACGCTCGGCCATATACATGTCCTACGGTATTTTCTAATTGCCGACAGTATTTGCACACTCGGTAAAAGTTAGAATTCTAGTAGTGAATAATTTAGTGTGATAATGACAAAAATCATAGTTAGCATATAGGAACACTTGTGCTTGCATAAACAAGCCAAAATAAGATTGTGGACAAGGAAGAAATATGCTGTTGAGGTTATAGACGTGGTTAAGTCTGTGTGATGAGTCTTGGTGTCTTAGCATGGAACAGAAATTGGGCGGATGAACCGACAGGTGGGTTGCTCAAGTTCCGACTTAGAGAACACTAGGAGGGGGCCGGTGCTTGCTTTGTTACGCTTGCTCATAACTAGCTGTTGTCATATTAGAAATGATACAAATTTCTCCCAAACCGTGTTAATGATTATTTTACTGGTGTAGCTAGACAGATTCTGTCGAGGCGTTAAAAAAATCATCAATGGATTGTACTTCTGTTTATATGAAGTTGTATCAAATAGATGATGTCGGTTCTAAAATTTGCATAAATTAGGTTAGAGGTTTGGTTGCTGGGATAAGGTTGCTGTTGGTATTGATAAGGAAAAGGCAATAAGTCTGCTCACCAATAAAAACCTTATTTTAAAATGTTTTAGGAAAAGAATTGATAAAATATAGGATCTTGGAATCTGTTTAAAAAATTCGTGCTTTAAGTATAATATTAAATCCTATGTACATTTTTGTTAAACCTGGGTTTAGTTAATATGAAAATATGCAAATACGTTTGGTGTACTTACCCATTTCTATGCGGCCTATCGGGTTTTTATTACATATGACTTTTATGTTCAAGCATTGCCTCTGGTATAGAGGTAGCAATATAGAAGTGTAAGGTAAATTATAACTTCTGTTGTAGAATTATATAGTTATGCAATAAAGTTTAGCGGTCTGTATTATTTGGAATACAACTGAAATTCTGAGCAATTTTATTTTCGAGGATGTCCCGAGGTCCCTAGACTCACTCACTCTTTTAAGTTGAGACGGAGCAGAGCAGGATCCCTACGGTTGCTACGATGACAAGGGGCCTAAGAAGGATGACGATCACGACGGATGTTTAGACGAGACTCCAGTCGCTTGGCATAGCTCTCGGAACCCGGATTTATCTTCGTTTCCTCATTTGCAAAAATCTAATTACAGAGCTCAAATCTTGATACTGTAACATTTGGTCTTCCGACCTATGAAACTCGAGCCTCTATGTGTAACACCCCGGCCCAACCAGAGCCCAAGATGCTACTAAGTCTAACATTTACTAGAAATTTCGGCAATATAACATCTAGAGATTAGACATCCAAGCACACTAATTACATGATATACACATTATATCACATTATATAGGACAAATGCCACCACTTGGCACTCAAAAGCTCCATGGAACCAGATAAAACATGAATTCTCAGCCTGGGCTCCTCGCGTCCACATACCAGATATAGGTACCCAGCTAAGATATAACACATACAACTAGATCGATAGGTTAGGTTCGTGTTACAATTAGTTAATTAGGTTATCAGACCACTAACATTTATTCACAACTTCTGACGTGTGAGTAGAGAAGTGAACTATTCCCTTCCCATGCATCATGCTCCGGCGATCACCTAAAACATAAAGACACAAACGTGAGTCGAAACTCAGCGAGTACATAATAGCAAGGACATAACATAAATAAAGCATATAACGCCATTATCCGTCCTTCTCGTTAACCAATCATCCATTCATCTCACTATCCATATGCTCATCAATGCAATGCAGCGTTCAACAATGCAATGCAATATGCTCATATCTCATAAGCGTGTCTGCATGCAATTTGAGTGCACATCCGTCGATGTCACACTCTACACTCCATCCCGTGGAGGTGCTCACTGAAGTGAGTCTTTCCCGCCATCCCGTGGCGGGTGCCTACCTCTGTAGGTCTTATCAAGAGCACGCCGGATTAGTCTTATAACTTTTTCATCAACCGGGCCCAGTACTCACCGGACTAGCTAGTTATAAGACTTTCTCACCGCCCTGGTTCGAATGCATGCTTTTCATGAATGTATGCAACATAAATGGGGGTAACCATCATTTCTCATCACATTCAATCACTCCTATCTCATCCGTCCATTTAATCACTAATCCATCCTTCTATCCATTCATTCAGCACTATAATTTCATTATTAATAAAAAGCAAAGCACAAATAGCATCAAACTATCATCACCATCCTTGCAACCATTCATTGTCACATTACTATTAATATTTAAATCAAGCATAAATATCGCTTACCATCAGTCAAGCACATATTATCACAGTTGTCACATCATATACTTGCTTTAGTTACCACGTGAAGCAGAGGTGAGACGATGACGACACTGACCCCTGAAACGGCTCCACCTACGTGGCAAACATCACATTCATTATCATATATAAACCACTACTAAGCAAAAGCTAGCACTAACCCTCTTTTATCTATGCTTACCATTCTCAAAGCTATGCTTACTATTCTCAAAGCCAAGGTGTCTAGCCATCTAATTAGTCCACCATCGATCTGGCTATCCAAAACCAACCGATATCCCACCATAATCCAAGTCTGGACAGCAGCACTGTTTTGGCCACAACTTCCAAACCGTTTAGCCAAATTTCGTGTTCTTGGACTCTATGGAAAGCTAAAGACATCGCCCACAATCTTGGTTATAGGACCGAGCTCCAAATCCCGACAGATTTGACACAAAACCTCCCTGAAGCTCGCTGCATAGGCCCTCCCAAGTACACACCTATAACACACCAACAAATCCATAGCTTGCTCTTATAGATCGGGGCATAATCGACACTAGGAACAACAAAATCATAACAATAAAGCTTAAGGAACGATTACCCCAAAATCTTGGCACAAGAAACCCTAACTCCATCTTCCTTGATAGCTCGGCCACCCCTTCCCCTTCTCCTTTCTCCTTAACCCACCGCCGGCCTCGCCCTCTTCTCTTCCCTCTCCTAGCCCCCCCTCTTCTTCCTCACCCCAACCTACCCCCATCCCATCCTCTCCCTGCCGCCGAGGATGAGTAGAGGGAAGGAGAGAGAGAGAGAGAGAGAGAGAGAGTGAGAGAGTTGTGTGAGAGGAGAGGCAATGGCGGCCGATGGCGTCGGCGAGCACCAGGAGACGGTGCTTGGGGAAGGCATCGAGAGGGAGGCAGGAGCACGAGAGGCATCTGGGGATCAATCCCCTTGCCCCCTGCCGTGTTCGCCCTTTAGGGAGGCAAGGTGGGCTGGGCTGGCCGGCCCAGCTCAGCCCACTTCTTCTTTTTTTTTTTTCCTTTAGTATTACACTA
The DNA here is from genome assembly GCA_036346415.1 of Raddia guianensis. Classification (NCBI taxonomy): domain Eukaryota; kingdom Viridiplantae; phylum Streptophyta; class Magnoliopsida; order Poales; family Poaceae; genus Raddia; species Raddia guianensis. Next base: position 20,923,967 of record CM070534.1, on the reverse strand, counting down.
TGTACATGAATTTCAATAAAAAAAATTTCATCCTTGTGTATACATGAGATGATCGAGCTATCTATAATCTATATCATGCTGTGCTAGGCCAGCGCCGACAGCATGGAATTGGTCTCATAATAATTGACACGAGGCATGAGGATGAGCATTAGGCTCTGCTATTCTGCGATGGTCAGGTTCCTTGTAATTGTGAGAGAGTGGCGCATCAGGTGGACGGTGTGACGTGTGACCCCGCGTGAGACGGACTGGCGCGAATGGCGTGGCTGTTGCTTTCTGATGGTGACGCGTGCCGTGGCCAAACTCCTTTCCCTCTTGATGCTCTCGTCGTGCTGGACAGGAACCGATTCAAAGGTGTAAATCATGCACTCCTTTTGCTTAAGATGGTGCTTTAAAAAAATCGTATTTCTCTGTTTGGAAAAACCTTTTTATGTCTCTTTTAAAATTTGCATTTCGTTTTATGCCTTCCTAACACATTACCTATTATCACTGACTCGTATGTTTTCACATGCTACAAACAGAACTGAAGAACCAAATGAATTAGGTAGCATAAAAAAAATTCTCTTTTTACTCTAGTGGATATATAGTTGGATGTTTTTTTGGGTGCAAACCGATCGGATAGCACTGTTACTATTAGGGACATGATCGGATCGGATAAGTCGGATATCGTAAGATCCATGTCCGTATCCATATTTTTTGCCGGATACAGATTTGAATATAAATGTGTCGAATATGGATACAAATTCGAATAATACTGGATAACATCGGCTACGAATACGGAGCGAATACAGATCGGGTAAGACATGGATATGGATATTGTTAATCGAATAGTTAAAATTAATTTTCAAAAATCCGTTCCAAATTTTAATAAAATATGGTCAAAATTTAAATTTAAAAGTGGAAATGTATAACATTAGTAAAAACAGAACATTAGAAAGTCTATACACGACTATTATTGACTTAATCTAGATTTAAAAATTCAAAAAAAATAAAAGTTGGGAATTATCAATAAAAAATCATAGAAATACATTTAAAAAATTACATAAATACATTCGGATAATATCCATATTTTATATTCGGATATTATCCAAACAAAAAACTCGGATATTCTTTATCCACCGAATAATCAATGTGCCGTATTTGTATCCATATCCATGCCAAATTATCCATTTCCATATCCTTATCCGTAAAAATAGTCGAATATCCATAAAACTATCAAAATCACTATCCGATCAATTCGGTCGGTCGGTTGGTCAGATAATCCATACCATTTCCACCCCTAGTTACCATATTCGTATCCATATTTTTTTGGGTACAGATAATGATTCGGATACCTCTCGAATACGAATACAAATCAGATAGCATGTCGAATATGAATACGAACTAGGTATTTACTCAATTCGATCGGATACGAATATCCTACAACTTCAACACATCGGCGGAAAAACAAGCCAACATGCCAACATCTATCCCTTAGACCTTACATTAATTTCAAGTCACTTATACTTAGGAGCATGGGGTATATGTATATGTATATGTATATATCAAGCATTAGGTACAAAACGAGCAATATAATTACTTAATTAGAAATGCAGTCAACATTTGTTTGACGTTCCACCATGACCACCATTACAATTCGGATACGAGTATCCGTATCCGTATTCGGAAAAAAAATCCAGATAGTATTCGTATCCGTTTCCTATTTGGATACAGATAATCCGAATATGAATAGCCTATTTTTTGGATACGGATGTCAGGAAATTCGAATTATTCTTATCTATTTTGCACCCCTAGTTTATTGAGTGCTACTTGAGTACTCATTGTTATACTTCTTTGAGCCTGCGTGCTTGTCCTTTTGTTGGTTTGTAGTTTAAGCTGTGAATCCTGTGAGGTACATGTTTTTCCGTGGGAGACTTTGGGATCGAAGGTGGTTGTTTGCGATCGATGAGGCCACTGATTGCACGACATCCCTGTTGATCTTTCTTTTTGTTTAGAATTTGGATGTAAGACACAGGGATATTGTTTCTGCTTATGCGAGATGGAAATCGGGCTCCCTTTGCCAAAAAAAAAAAACAAAAACAAAAAAACAAAAGCAAAAAACAAAAAAAAACTCTAGTGGATATATAACGATCTGCCAGGCGGACCAAACAAAAACAATAAAAAAGAGAGATTTTAGATGATACAGTGTAAAATTAAAATTTTATCGGATGAAAAACTCGGACAAAGATAAAAATTATCCCACTAAACATCTATAAAATTTAATACTCCCTCCTTTCCAGTATGTAAGGCATAATTTGTTTTCACTTTTTTTCCAATCTATAAAGCGGCAAAGATTGACCTTCGGAAGTTTGAAATACCTTCATTTGTGTAGGAAACTAATTAATTCTAGAATCACATTATTTCCTTGCGCTGATATTTCCTTGCCCTGCATGAGCGCTGATAAAAAATCATCTCATTAATTAGAAGCAATTAATTAGGGGCAAATCAAAAATCACGAGTGCTATGCATAATCTCCTTGGTATTCACGATAATCAAATTATGCCTTACATACTGGAAAGGAGGGAGTAGACAATAGATGAGGATAAAGATTATCCCGGTTAAAACATCCTGGATAAAGATTATACCCGTTATTATAGCTAGTGGATGGCCCCGATTATAACGGGATAGAATAGAACATCCTAATCTATCCATCATCACAGGCTAATCGCGCCGCTATTTATAGCCCCGCCCCGAGCCCTGATCTCCCGTCCCTACCTAACAGCATTACCACCAAAACCTCCTCTCCATCCTGTCTCCCACGCGCACTTCTCCTCGCACTGATCCGATGGCGGCGGTGGACCTGACCCCGAGGCAGCCCAGGAAGGCGTACGGCGGCGACGGCGGCGACTACTATGAGTGGAGCCCCGCCGACCTGCCCATGCTCGGCGCCGCCTCCATCGGCGCCGCCAAACTCCACCTCGCCGCCGGCGGCCTCTGCATGCCTGCCTACTCCGACTCCGCCAAGGTGGCGTACGTTCTCCAAGGTGCCACCTTTACGCGCCCCAACTCCCTTCGCGATTGCATCTCATTTATCATTTATGAGTTGAGACATGAGAGCTGAGAGCTGCTACTGTAGCGGAATTTCTGTGGTAGTGTAGATGATCGCAGTGTGATGCGACTTTTTTTTCAAATCATGTAGATATTTCTTTCCGTATAGAGTTTGCGATTTTGATCGCGATTGTGTGATGGACTTGATTGAGCACTTCGATCCTGAACCGTTGATTATTGTGTTATTTTGGGTCATTGCTGTTTAAAAAACACGTCTTTGTTCGATCTCTACAACTGATCTCGCGAATTAGTCCATGGTCGTCCCTACCTGTTCGGAAGTCCGGGAAATTTGACTTGTAATCATTGGATCTTGTTCGCGTATTAGTATTTTGCAATTTGTTTGGGTCCACCCGATCGTGACTGTGGGGTGCTCTGTCTTCATCGTATCTTATATCTTGATTCAAATTTCAGTATTAAGTTTTGTCAGATTAGAGGACTGCATCGCATCCTAATACATCTTGATTGTTACACATCCACTTTCTCCTCCTCTTTGGACTGAATTAGTCATCGCCTCTTTCTATGGTTTCAAAATTTTTTGTTTCCGTAATCATTTATGTTTGTATATTAGTTTGAAATTTTTATCATGGGTGTGAAATACTCTGGGTTGGAACATAGTGGATGCCAATTTGGTACTGTTAATAATTGTGCCAATTTGAGTCAGACTTTTAAGGTCATATTAGGCGCCTTCATCAAAACTTTCATTTTTCTTCTTTTGTAAAAAGATCTACAACAAAAGGAAGTTGCATAGTTTAAGTTTTACTCTTCAGTCTTCACCATAATATCTTATTCAGTCTTCACCTCAATATCTACTTGTTTTGTACCGTTATTAATTGTGGTAATTTGAGTCAGACTCAAAGTCAGATTAGGTGCCTGCATCAGAAACTTTCGTTTTTCTGTTTTTTGAGAAAAGGAAGTGGTTTAGTTTAAGTTTTACTTTTCATCACTGTACCTATTAATTTTCACAAAACGGTAGCCTTTACAGATCATGATTGAGCATGATGAATGCTAATATGCTCCTGTTCCATATAATTGTTTTGAATTCAAATATTATCTTTTAGTTATGCTCTTCACAGTTCACTTAAGTACTTAACTGTCTATATGCTCCTGTGATCCATGTAATTGTTTTTAATTCAAATATTATCTTCTTTTAGTTTGACACTTCACTGTTACTCCTTTTAGTTTTACTCTTCACTGCTGACTTGACATGCCTATCTTTACCTATCATGATTAATACTTGGTGCATTCTAATATGCTCCTGTGATCCATATAGTTGTATTGAAATCGAAGGATACATGCTAATTTGCTCTTGATTGATTTCTCTGCTGTTCTTGTTTCCATCATGTGCCCATCACTTTTAAATAAATAATAAAAAAAATATGAAACCTTCAGTGATGAATTAATCTTACTTCTATTATATATATTTTGCTTTGCTTGATGCACCGATTGAACAACTAAATCGTTGATACTGTCTTTCTACCTTAAACAGGTAAGGGAACCTGTGGTGTTGTCCTGCCAGAGGCGACCAAGGAGAAGGTATTCTCTGTGAAGGAGGGCGATGCCCTAGCTCTCCCATTTGGTGTAACCACCTGGTGGCACAACACCCTGGAGGCTACCAATGTGCTTGTCGTCCTCTTCCTCGGCGACACCTCCAAGGGCCACAAGGCTGGCCAGTTCAGCAACTTTCAGCTGACTGGCGCCAGTGGCATATTCACTGGCTTCTCCACTGAATTTGTGGGCCGCGCTTGGGACCTTGCCCAGGAGGATGCTGCCAAGCTTGTGTCCAGCCAGCCTGCCTCCGGCATCATCAAGCTTAAGGCCGGCCAGAAGCTCCCTGAGCCATCGCCCAAGGACCGTGAGGGCATGGCTCTCAACTGCCTCGAGGCGCCACTCGATGTGGACATCAAGAATGGCGGCCGTGTTGTGGTGCTCAACACCCAGAACCTGCCTCTAGTGAAGGAAGTTGGGCTTGGTGCTGATCTTGTGAGGATTGATGCACACTCAATGTGCTCTCCTGGTTTCTCCTGTGACTCTGCCTACCAGGTCACCTACATCGTGCGTGGCAGTGGGCGCGTGCAGGTTGTTGGCACAGATGGCAAGCGTGTGCTGGAGACCCGCGTGGAGGGTGGATACCTCTTCATCGTGCCCCGCTTTTTTGTGGTGTCCAAGATTGCTGATGCCTCCGGCATGGAGTGGTTCTCCATTATCACTACCCCTAAGTAATTAATACTTGCACGCATGGTCTGACATAATATGCAGTAATTAGTGCTAAATTTGTGCATTTGGTGTATTGGTTGCTAAATCCATCCGTGATCCTTGATCTGGTATGCAATAAGTAATACATATATATGTGTGCCTGTGTGTTGGTTACTGAATTAGCATTTTATACAAATGTGCATCTGTGTAATGGTTACTGAATTATCCATGGTCTGATGTTGAGTAGTAATGTAACATTTTAATTTGCTTTGTGTATTGATTATTAAATCCATTCTGTCATTTGTGCAGCCCCATCTTCAGTAGTAATGTAACATTTTTATTTGCTTTGTGCATTGAACCCATCCTGTTATTTGTGCAGTCCCATCTTCTCCCACTTAGCAGGGAGGACGTCAGTGTGGAAGGCGATTTCGCCAGAGATGCTTGAAGCGTCCTTCAACACGACGCCGGAGATGGAGCAGAAGTTCAGATCGAAGAGGCTCGATTCAGAGATCTTCTTTGCCCCTAATTGAAGTCAGCAGCAGTGCATCTTGTCGTCTGGGATAGTTGTCTTAGCCTTAGCTCATGGATGTGTTAGTCTGGTCAGTGGTCAGTGAATCTTCTCTGTTAGTCTTCGTTTTAAGTGGCCGTCCGTGTGGCCGTCCGTTTTAATTTGAGGAATGCGATCCTTGTTAGTACTCATAAATTATGTCATTATGTGGCCGAATTATGTCATTATGTGGCCGGTTGCTCTTTGCTTTAATTTTTCGTGGCTATGCTCATTCCCTGGTTTTTGTTTTTGTAGTGTGCTTCTCCTATTATTCTGAGCTCGCCCAGATAAATTAAAATTTGAATAGGAGTAACCCGAAGAGTTTGTTATTTAGAGCGGTTTGCAAGTTTTTCATCAGTTTAGATGGCTGCAGAAGTTTCAAACTTCGAACAGGAATATACCAAGAGTTTGTTATTTAGAGCGGTCTACAAGTTTCATGGTTTTTACTCTTTTTTTCATCTATCAAAAACGCTGTTCTGGCTTAAAACAAAACCCGTCTTCATGCTAATATGCTCTGATACATAAGCCACATATGATCGAATTACTAACTAATAACTAATCGTGATCGAATTACTAACTAATAACTAATCGTGATTGATGCTGGTAATCGTGATAGATGTCGTATGCATACTAATCTGCTCGTTGCAATTCGCTAATTCGCTTGCTTTCTTCATTTTCATGGTCTGCTTGAACGACTATAAAACCGCGCGCGGTCTCGTTGGATAGGGGCTGTTAGATAGCTAATGATCTCGAAGACACATACACAAGAATCTTAAATATCACAGTATCACAATGTTTAAACGAAGGAAATAAAACTTAGGAAAGACTGGCAAGAATCTGAAGCTACAATTCCTTGAGACGTGTAGCATCATCAGAACTGGATTGATCTATCAATTCTCGTTTATATCATAGGGTCACACACAAATATATCTACTAACATAAAAAAATAAATTATTCTACGCTGCTAATAATACAGAGGTCCAGATCAGACAGTGGGGGGTGAAACGTCTAAAAAAATCCATCAACAGAATTTTGGGGGCAGGCTATACATCAGACTCCACAAAGCTCGATCCTGTAGGACATCAATAAGAATTATGTGATGGGCCAATCGGAAGCTATACAAAGCACATACTCTGTGCCCTATGTCCACATGAGGAGCTATAAGAACGGAACACATATAAGTTATAACCATCTGGATGTGATAAATCTTCTTAATCTCATTGTTACTTTAAGAGAACATAGGGGTGCATCAACACTTTAGTATTATTATTCCTGGAATACCAAATCATATAAATCTTCTGTCAGAAGCATCTTCATTTATAAATCTCATTGTTCAAGTCAGCCCAAGTAAAAATAGTTGACCGAAGCTTTTCATGAATTTCCAGTAGGGCATAAGTATTTCAAAGTTAACATCCAAAAGCCCAAAATCTAGCAATACAAATTCGCTAAAGGAAAACAGATCGATCGTTAGTAGGAATAGCTTAGCAAACAATGATGGAAAGCAACCTTCAAATCCCCTTTTCCAGTAAAAGAAAGCAAGACGTGCACCTAAAAATGAAATAGTTCACTACAGGAAACGAAAATAGATTCGATTGCCAAAAGCTGATTCGACGGCCAAATATTAACAGTCGAAACAGGTAATGTAGTATCAACGGCCATCATTAAGCCGTCGATACAACTCAAATCTAGGGTCAGTGTCGACGGCCCATAAATAGCCGTCGAGTTTACTTGGGAAAGGCCCACGGAAAGCTTGGGCGGCGTGACGGCGTCTAACAGTATCGACGGTCAACCGTTAAGCCGTCGATACTGTCAGATAGTATCGACGGCCCACAAAAAGCCATCGAGACATATTATTTTATAAATTTTTTCCTATCTTCTTTTGTTTAATTTATATTTTAATCTTTGTTGAAAATTGCTGTGATTTTGAAATGAAAATTAGAAATGTTACATTTTGTTATTTTTTAGGTAGTTATTATTTAATTAATGAATTGAGGAATATTGAACATATATAGCTTTTTAATTAATGTATTAAATACTGTTTAAATCTTAGAACTTCAGTTTTAGTAGTCAAAAATAAATAAAAAAAGTTGGGTACGGGCGTGCGGGTATTAAATATTGGATAGTAGAAAAACATAAATTTAAAATTACAAATGAACATAATTTAAATTCAAATAGTATGTTTGACGTTGCTTTGATCACATGAAATATGAAACTCGAGGTGAAATTCTCCGAAAAGCTTCAGGTTTCAAAGGGGTGACCTCATAGGAAGTTCTAAATTATTTGATTTTTTTCCCAGGTGTCTAATTCCCAGCTGAAAAGCAACATGGAACAGTTTGAACATTTGAAATTTGTTTTTTAAAATTTATAAAATTTAAACAGAGAGGTTTGACCAGTGATTCCCTTTAAGGGGGGAAGCCCTCGAGACAAGCTCTAGTATCGACGGCCTGGAGTAAAACCGTCGATACTAACACAACTACTCGACGGTAGTCAACCCTAACCCTCGGGAGAAGTTATCTCGACGGTTTTACCGAGAGCGGTCAATACTAGCTTCCCCAACGACAGTTTTGACCGCTAGTACCAATGACGTCGATACAGAGAGCTTAGTGTCGACGGCTTATTAATGGCCGTCGATAATATTTTATCTATTTCGACGGTCCTATCTGTGCCGTCGATACTAAGGCGTCGGTTACCATGGTTGTGTCGACGGCCTAGGGTTGGCCGTCGACACTGCCCTTGTTATACAGGGTCCGCGGTCTCGGGGACTTAGCAAAATCGCTAAGTCCCCAGCCTCGATCCACGCCGCCGCCTCCTCGCCGCCGCTCCACGTCCCCGCCTCCTCGCCGGGCGCGTCACGCCTCGCCCGCTGCCTCTGCTGCGCGGTCCGCCTCCTCACCACCGCCATCTCGCCGCCGCGCCGCCGCCGCCATCTGTCGCCACACCGAGCCGCCCGCTTCGCCGCCATCTCGCCCGTCTTCGCCGCCGCGCCGCCGCCATCTCGCCCGCCGCCATCTTGCAGGCTGCGTCCTCACCGCCACGCCGCCGCCATCTCGCCGCCGCCGTCGCCGAGCCGCCTCCCGTCGCCGCTGTCTTGTCTTTGTCTTGCCGCCGAGCCGCCTCCAGCCCGCCGGCGTCTCCCGCCTCGCGGACGTCTCTCGCGCCGCCGGCCGCCTCCGCTGCCCCACCTCCACCGGTCTCGTGCCGCACGCCCCATCCCGCCGGCCACCCCCGCCGATCGGCTGCGGCGACATCCGGTACTTCACGGGCTTTTTTTAAAATGTTGGTAGTTCAGTGTCGACGGCCAATAATATTTAGTCGAGACTAATTATAATATAATCATGATTAACACTAATTAAATTATTTAAAATAGTAAAACTTTTAAAAAATGGTTTGAAATATATTTAAAAATTTAGGAAAATAGTATAGAATATAATTAAAAATTTAGGACAATAATATAAAATGTATTTTAAAAATTATATTAAACTGTTTGCCGTGTGATTAGCTAGCGTCCGTGGATTAGTTTAGGGCATGTCACCTAGCCGTACGTCACCCGTTCGGAAACGGCACATCTCGTATGGAACACGGGCGGTGATTCGTTGTGCTCTAATACGAGATGTGACGCGCGTTTCCGAATTGTCCAGTGGAGCCCCTTATGGGCGTCTCAGTGGACAGCCTACGAATGACCGTTTGAGCATATGTCGCGTTATGGTACCGGAGGGTTCGAGGTGAGATTTTCGACTGCATAACCCTAAGAGGTTCTCCTGTGCATAAAATAAGTGCTTCAGAGTTTTTATCGACTCCCTAGCCATCGTTGCACTAGGAGAACCCCTAGGGTTATGCTGCCGAAATCTCGTCTCGAACCCCCGGTACCGCAGCGCAACGTGTGCTCGATTGGTCATTCGTAGGTGGGTTTAGAAGCATTCCAAAGCCTAATATAAAACCCTCACGTGCGACGATGGCTGGCAACTCAGATGGAAGAAGACAGGAGTTGGATGTATGAAGGATGGCAACGGAACGGACATCACTCGGACGAATGGTACGACAAGACCGAGACATTCCTGAATCGTGCTTTTCAGGATGCTCCAAATGATAACACCCGGGTAACTTGTCCGTGTGTTGATTGTGGAAACTGTAAGAAAAGAACCCGCGCTCAGATGGAGATAGATCTGTATACGCAAGGCTACAAGGCCGAGTACCGTCGATGGGTCTATCATGGGGAGTGTCAGTTGGCGGAGCCACGACCACCGCCACCACCAACAGACGAAGGTTTCGATGAGATTGATCGGGTGAATGATATGATGGATGACTTCGGTCATAATTTCTCGGACGCTGAGCCACCCACAACATTGTCTAACTTCATGGAGCTTCTCGAGTCTGCAAAACAACCTCTGCATGATAGCACAACGGTGGCCCTCTTGTCTGTTGTGGCTCGTATGTTAGCACTTAAGTGCAAATACAATTTCTCTATCAACTGTTTCGACGAGCTCATATCGTTGTGGTCTGATGTCCTTCCGGAAGGCCACAAGATGCCTTCCAGTTGGTACGAGTGTAAGAAACTGATAGGTGGTCTCGGAATGCCATATGAGAAGATACACTATTGCCCGAATCATTGTATGCTGTATTATAAAAATGATGCGGGTAATTAAACAGTCTAGTGATAAATGTGGTGAGTCAAGATATGTCGAGGTAGAGGACGCTGAAGGAAACAAGAGGCAGACTAGTGTGGCGAGGAAAGTGCTTCGTTACTTTTCGCTAACGAAACATTTGGAACGGTGTTTCATGACCGAAGAGACGGCGCAACAGATGAGGTGGCATAAGGAGGGTAAAAGGCCAAAGGGCGACTTGATGATACATCCGTCAGACAGGGACGCGTGGAAGAACTTTGATCAGAAACATCCGGACTTTGCAGCTGATCTGAGAAATGTGCTTCTGGTAATTGCCACCGATGGGTTCACCCCTTTCGATATGATTGCTGCATCGTATTCCTGTTGGCCAGTGTTCACTATACCTCTGAACCTTCCGCCGTCACATTTAATGAAAGAGGAATTCTTGTTTCTAACCCTCATCGTGCCTGGTCCAAAGAATCCTGGAAAGAATCTGGATTTTTTCTTGAGACCTTTAGTCGAAGAGCTGAAAGAGTTATGGAAGAATGGACCAATCACGTACGATAGGAAGACAAATACCAATGTTCGCATGAGAGCTGATTTTCTGTGGTCTATTCATGATTTTCCGGCATACGGAATGTTCTCAGGATGGAGCACGCACGGCAAGCTAGCGTGTCCCGCTTGCATGGATGATACGAACGCGTTCCAGTTAACACACGGGGGTAAGGCATGTTGGTTTGATTGCCACCGTGCTTTCTTGAAGCCAGATCATCCCTTCAGAAAACAGAGGAATGCGTTTCGAAAAAACACCGTTGTGAAAGGACAAAAACGTCCACGACTGATCATAGCTGACATCAAAACTTTGCAATCAAAGTTGGTGGAAGGGAGAAATGAAATCTATGAGGGTTACGGTGTGTCTCACCATTGGACGCACAAGTGCAACGTATACTCGCTACCTTATGCAGAGGATTTGTTATTGCCCCACAACTTCGATGTCATGCACCAAGAAATAAATGTAGGACAAGCAATCTTGGAGGAAGACGACATCAATTCTGTCATGGATAGGAACGCGAAGCAGAAGGTGCAGGATCTGATGTTGAGTGCACGAGTCACTGCGGTTCAGGATTTTCAAAGGTATTCAGTTATTTCTTTTGTCGTTTTTGGCGCATATAGTTCCTATACGAATTATTTACTTTTGTTTTGTCTTGTCAGGATTATGAAGGGCGAGAAGATCACCCAGGCCGATGCGCGTAAGCTGTACCTCAAAGCTCAAGAGTACGCGCAGGTTCGACCGGACTGGGTGTCGAACGCCCCGGATGCTTGGGAGGCCCTCTCGCAGCACTGGGCCAGCGAGGCGTTCAAGAAAAAGTCCTTGAAGGCGAAGAAGAACCGAGCAGCTATGACGAGCAAAACGACGACCGGAAAGTCGTCGTTCGCTCAGCTTAGGAAAATGATGGTAATACTTTTCTCTTACTATTTCGATCTTGTTTTCTTGTAAAGACGAATGTATCGACACCACTTGTACAACGCAGGGCGCCACGACTTGCCAGCTTCCGTCTTGGCTGTCGGTGTTCCGGAGGGGCCATACCTCCTAGAAAAAGGATGGCTCATTCGGTCCTGTGGACCCTGTAGCTGCGCAGCGAGAGGTACGTAGTAATATATCAATTAGTTGGTGCACAATCATACATTCTAACTCGATTATCTTCACTTCAATGCAGGCACGCTACAGAGAGACTTTCGTTGATAAGCATGGCCAAGAGAAGGACCCAGAAGAGGAGCCCCTTGACCCTCTGGTCATACATGAGGCTATGGGCGGGAAGGCTCATAGGAGGCTAGCGATCGGAGAGGACCACCTGAGGTATGATACTATCAACTTTATGTATGTGTCAGCTCATGTCATATTTTGTAACCACTAACATCGCTTTTTTACAGGTCTGAGGATTACATGCCTCAGGTGAGGGCTGCCTACTCTCAAACAGAGAGCCGACGCGCCTTCGAGGCCCGCATTGAGAGGGAGAGGCAGCGGGAGAGGGAGGAGAGGGAGCGGGAGAAGGAGGAGAGCAAACAGATGATGCAGGCGATGAGGGAGAGCCTGAGGACCCAAGAAGAAGCCAGATAGAGGCAGGAGGCGGAGATGGCGAGGCAACGATATGAGTTCGAGCAGAGGTTCGCCTATTTGGAGTCTATCTCTCGACTGGACAGGGTATTGTCCTAAACCTATAATATCCATACACATGTAGTTTATTCCAATTTCATTTACATGTTAGATGTCCATAAAATTTTAGGCTGGTCCCAGTGGTACCGCTGGCGCTCCGGCCTTCTACGGGGGCCCGCCACCGTTTCGCGGTGGATGGACACCGGCTCCCTACATCCCGTACGGCAACCACACTACTCCACCAGGCGAATGCGTGGGCCCAGCTCGCCCACATGGTGGCTTGCCGTATGTTACGGAGGCGGTAAGATGTTAATTCATGTTAAATCATGTTTCGGACCGTTCAAATGTGACGAACTAATAACCAATTGTTTTGTACACATGCAGGGTTACGGTTCGTGCTCAAGGTGAAATTCATGGCGAAGGAGGAGAGACATCGGTGAGCCGAAAAATCCCAAGCTGGTCACCGACCTCTTGAAGCGCCCGCCGATGTTCACCCAGCCGCGTAATCCTCCAGAGAACCTACCGGAGAACGATCCTCCGCCAACCAACCCTGATCAGTAGCTTTACTTTTCACTTAGTTACTATAATTAGTTGGAAACTTCGTGTTGCATTTGCTATTTGATAGCTTTTGGTGATGAACTTGGACTTCGATGTGATTGTGTCGATGAATTATCTTTCTATGTGCTATATGTGTTTGTCGCCATATGGTTTTGTTTAGTTTTGTGGAGATGTGTTATATATGTGATTTGGATGAATTGTGGTCGCATATATATGCGACGATGGGTATATATATGAATTGCGGGGTATTTTGGGTTTTGAGGTGCGGTATCGTCTTTCTTGGAGTCTGTGCATGGCATGTGAAATTTGTAAATTTTTATACAATCTGGGAATTTTTTTTTTTTTGCTCTGGGACTGTCTCGACGGCCAACACCGGGCCGTCGACATCGCTCGCCAAGGAGGATCAATCTCGACGGCCAGAACTGGGCCGTCAATACTACCCTTTCTGTCCACGTCACCAGCTACTAGCTCCTTTATGGGTCCCAGTATATTCAGTATCGACGGCTAGTTATGAACCCTCGACACAGGCTTTTCGTCCATGTGGCGATCATCAACAGTGTCGACGGCTAGTTATGAGCCACCGATACTGACCCGATCATGCCGGAAACGGCGTTTGGGGGGTCTGTGCCGACGACGTTTCTTGTGGCCGTCGATACTAACTGTATCGACGGCTGAGCTGTCGAGACTATGTCTTTCTCTCGACGACGTTTACTCGACGGCCTTGTGTCGACGGCTAGCCGTCGAGACTAATTAAACCCGACAGCATACGTGTTTGTAACGACGGCTTTAGCCGTGTAGACTGTTGCCGCCTCCTGTAGTGGTTGTTCAACACTTGAACCAATGGTTTTCCTCAAAAAAAAAAAAAGAACACTTGAACCAATGGTACAATCTATATATATGAAGAATTCCAACTGAGAAACAAACCGGCATAATTCTGACCTCACAACAAACATGTATACATGCAGAGAGCTACCCAAATTATTATTAAATATTCCAGTCAGATGCCTTTGCAACCTACAAACACTAAGATTTTTTTGTGCATATATTTCAAGCATTATAGGCTCAAAATGATTTCGTATTGCAAAAAATAAATAGAAACCCAGACTATCAGAAATATTATGAATGCATTGAAATATAATGTGCAAGAGAAAAAAATTAGGTTTGGAATGGCCATTGGCCCTAAATTTGGTGGAATGCTAAATTAAAAAACAAACAATAGCATTCTATACAGATCTGATGATTAGAGACAAAGGATGAAAGAAAGTGGGTTCTTTCTTGCCTCAATTGTTGTAAGAAGCGCAGCACTGTTCCACATGTAAATCGTGACCTTAAGTCAAACTGCGTTATCTTCTAAAAAAAGCATGGACCATCTGCATATTAATACATGCTGAAAAGTTCGTCTTATTAACCTGTTAAAATAGCACTCAGTGGCCATTCTTAACGTAAGCAAGGAAGATGTATATCCTCAAATTGAATGACCATTTAAGTTATAGATCAATACTCCGTCTATATCCGTGTCTTTGTCCGAAACTGCAAAGATTTTCTTTTAGCACTGAACTTACAGACATAAAAAATGGCAAGAGGACTGAGGCACAAAGAAAATGGACAGATTGGATTTTTTTATGGCACAAGATGACCCATAGGATAATGTATAGAAATGTATAACCTTTTGACCAAATTTACTTTTTTACTGACTAAATGATACATTATTATATTAAAGTAGAATTAAACGGAGTAACCACGTTAATTCTAAAATACTAGAAATTCCTACGTTTAGAAAGAGAGGAGAATTTCATTAAAGGTAGAGGAAAAAAGGTTTAAAAAGTACAAAAAGTCCGCAACAATCGGACGAACACAAAGTATTAGGCCGACTGGGGTCACCTAAGAGCTAGCAAAAGCCAGACTTCTTAGCGAAATGTTGTCGCTTACAAGTCTTACCACAACATTTGCCGACTTAGAGATCTGCGAGAAAATACGATTGTTCCGCTTCTTCCATAAATTCCACATGATGTGGAGAATGACCCCATTTCCTTCCTGCTTTGGATGGCAGCCTCCCTATAACCCGGCCGTCCTATCAACTGCTGAAATTATGGCCAGTAGGAGGCGGTGGAAAGACGATTACGTAGCTCTATTCATGTTTACACACCATGTCCAAACATGCCTTGTGTAGGGGCAATGCAGGAATAGGTGAGAAGCTGATTCACCCTCGTCACAAAAGGACGTAGAAAGGTTGGTGTGGCCATCCTCTCGACACGAGCCAATCTACAGCATGCAACATGTTTTGTATGGCAAGCTAACAGAAGAAACGAACCCTGTGAGTTGTATTGGCGCTCTAGATTCAAGAGTAGCTATGCCCTACTAAGGAACCCAAGAACTACAAACCATAGGCCGATTTGACGTTGTGCCATTAGCCATGAACTTCCACCCGCACTTGTCCCCTCCCGAGTCTAGTGTCGTTCCTTGTACCTTTCTCTTTTCATAAAATTAGAAAACTAGTGTCGTCCCTTATACTTTTTTCTTATATCGCTAACCTCCGTATAAATCTAATAAGTTGCCTTATTGTATGAACAATGTTGTAACCATCATACCTGTTGAAATACACACATATACATAGATTTCTCTATGCTATAGTTTTATGTCATTTTAGTTATTTTAGGATGGCCTTTAGTTGTGGAGTTTGGATAAAGTAGTCTACATGAAATGATAAGCAGCATAATCCAAACAAAGGAACTTGACAAATAGAAAACCTACCTTCTTCCGCTACGTTTCCGGATTCAGAGTATTATCCGAGTATTTCGGCTCAGCTCATACAGGAGTAATTATTTCATCTTTAACACATCGCAAATATGAAAAAAAAGGAAAGACCTAATAAATATCCAAATGGAAATATAAATAAAAATGCATGAAATATGAATGCAAGAAGTATTATGCAAAAAGGATTTTGTAAATTGTGTCTAGGGTTGACTAGACGGTGATGGGCTTTACAATTTTAAATTTTTTAAAAATTCTCATTATAGTTGGGGCAGAAAGATAATTTGGGCAGTACTTCAGTTGTTCTTCGGATAGCAAGAGTTTATTTCTAGTGTACATGAGGTTTTTTAAGTGTCGATTAACAAATTTCTAGAAATCGAGGTTGACGAGAAGTTCGAAGGAGGTAATCATTGAGGTTATATAGGGGCAATATAAAAAAATGAATTTCAAGGAATTACTTGTGCTATTATAATTTTAATAATTTTTGAAAATTATTTATAAATTCTAAACATTTCCTTAAATGGAAAAGTAAAGAATTTGATTTAGTTAAATCATTTATTAATTAAAAGTGAGATCTAATATTATTATAAATCATTTCGCCACTTTTTAGATTTTATGATATTATTGTAGTATTTTTAATGCGTTTTAAATGTTATATAAAAACAAACGATATAATTGGGTAAAGAAAACAAGTTAAAATGGAATTGGGCCAACGGTGCTGTGCTTGGCCCATTTGACATGTGCAACTGATGGTGGGGCTCAGTCTGTAGCGGGTAGAGGGAGAGCGTGGGATGGGAGAAGGAAGGTCGACAGGTGGATTCGGTTGTCGGCGACTTAGAGAGAGGGAAAATGGTAGTCGTTGGGAAGGTCAACAGTGCTGACCGCGTGTTCTCGGCTCAACCACTGCGGATCACACCCCTAGTCAGATTTCTATCTTGCTAGTCTATCAGCCGAGCTCAGTTCGATTCGAGCGTGGGACGCGGCAAGGAGCGACACTCGAGTTTACCCAGTTCGGACCCTCGCTGGAATGCAGATCCTACTCTGCCGAGCCTTAGCTCTTTTCCGAGTTGTGGTTGTATGAGATGTGGTTCTGAGAATGCTTTGAACCCCTCCTCCTCTCTCGCGCCTTTTATACAAACCTCGGTGGCGGAGAGAGCGTGGGGTAGGCAATCTGATACTCTCGATAAAGATAATCGATAAGACATGAGGGACACGACAGAGAGAGGCAACGTCTTTGCTATTGCGCCAAGACGGCGCCGCCCGCGCGTGCCTCGCAAGTGGCCCGACCCGAGAACGCTCCGGCGAGGCTGCGGGTGGGCCTAGCTTCGCTCCTTCAAGCGCTGGCGGCGAGCTTGATGATGGCAAACTCTCTGCGGTCAATTCCGCTGCGCCCACGGTGGCGATTGGTCGAGGCCTACAGAGGTCGCCGTGGCGGTAATCATCTCTTCATCCGTCCATCCGCGTTATGTCGCATTGAATGCGCTTCGTCGCCAGCGGGGAAGCCTTCGCCCGAAGACTCTTTTCGAGCGCTCTCATCATGCGGGCCCCGCAGCGATGGGAGGCCCCACGCGCTCGAGGCTCGCCCGCCGCGCGCCCGCCGACGCGTGAGGCCCTTGCCCGGCTTGTTGACGGGCTCGCCCACTGTTGGGGCTCGTCTGTCGCCCGCGGCGTGTGGGGCCCTCGCTGGTCTTCTAATTCTCGGGACTCTTCGTACCGGTATTTATTACAAGCAAGTAACCCGGGTCCACCATGATCGCGAACCGTCGGCGATATTTTTTCCATTTCTCATGCGGCGGAGGCGAATCGTGGGGGCCCGCCTCCTCGCCGCGTCGACGCTGATTCTCCACTGCGCGACGATCTTCGCCGGGAACCACCCGCGCCGCGAAAAACCGAAGCGCGGGGCAATGATGGCGCGCAGCGGCTGCGAAGTGGGGACGGAATCAAACCGCCGCGCTTCGCTTCGCCTTCTATAAAGCTTCTCTTCTGCGGCGAGCTCTTTTGCACGCCAAGTCCTCAAGCGCCAATCGCCTCCTTCGCCGCCACTCTCTTTTTGCCAACTCCACCACCGTCTTCCATGGCGCCCAAACGCAGCAAGGGTCGCCACGGTGACGCCGCTCGGCCGCGACGTCATCGGGCCAGCTACGCCGCCTCCGCGCCGCGAAGACATGGTGGCGCTGCTTCAAGTGTTCGTGCCGCCAACCTCTGCCCGGTTCCGGCCCGGCACCATTGCGCCAAGCCCCCGCGACGGGGAGATCGTGACCTTCACTGGCGGTCTTTGGCGGGTCTCGTCCGCCATATTCGAGTTCTTCTTGGGGTGCTGCGCCTTTACGAGATCCAGGCGGCGCACCTTCCCCCCAACTCCGTTGTCGCTCTGGCCATCTTCGCCTACCTCTGCGAGATGTTTGTGGGGGTGATGCCAAGCCTTCCGCTCAAGGCGGCTCTTATTGCTGCGCTCCATGGCCGCCGCCTTCATCCGATTGCGGTCAAGTCCAAGCTGGAAGGATCGGCACCGATCTTGGTGTCGTGGAAGACTCCAGCGGCTGCGATGATCTTGCTCTCCCCGAGGGTCCCGCAGAATCCCTTGCCAGCTGGGGGTCTATGCCCGACGACTTCGGTGAAGCTGGAAGTATCTTTGGCAAGATCGCTGAGCTCCGCCGCAATGGGCTCACCGGAACCTATGTCGCGGCGGATTTTTTGCGGCGCCGCCTTTACCCGCTCCGTATGAGGACACGTCCTGCCTGGCAGTACTATGGCGACGACGATAGAGTCCGCGTTGCCCCCGGAGGTGAGTGTTCTTTCATTCTTTTTTTGGGTCTCTTGTCTTTTTGAAACGCCTTTTGTTTGACTTTTGTCTCTTTGCCAACTCGCGACTTCCTTTCTTGTTCGCCCGGCCGCGAGGAACGTCTTGGACGGCGTGCTCGGCGATGGTGGTGGGACTTCTGTCCATGTTGTCCGGCGACACTTCTCTGCACTGCGAGCATCCGCCTCTCTGGCCTGGGACCACGGAGCGCAACCAATACTTGTGTGCGCTGCCTCCCATGGAGGTCTCTGGTCCCGCGGTCCAAGTGACCCGGGGACCCCTACAGATCCGCGATCCTCCGCCAACGACCGCCGAAGCTCCTGCGGCCGCTGCTCCTCTGTTGTGGCGGCCGACTCGAGTGCGCTCTCGGAAGCGCCGCCTCATCCTCTCCGGGGCGGCGAGCGATGAGGAGGGAGAGGCGAGCCCAAAGAGGTTGCCCTCGAGTCGGGGCGCGCCGCCTTCTCGGCCCCTCTAGTGGGGGCCTTCTTTGTTGACGCCGCCCGCTCGCCGTCTGGCGAGCGCTGGCGATTCTTCGAAGCTGGCGCTGCTGCGGTTTCTTCGTCTTGGCACCTCTGTGCGGCCGCGCCCCGCGCCGGCTCCTCTGCGCCAGCGCCCATTGTCTTGGCGCTGCTTGACGACCGGCCAGGCTGCGCTGCTGCGCTCGCGACCAGCGGCTTGACGCTGCCCCTTCCTCCTTCACCTTCAAGGGGCGTCGCCTCAGGTGTCTTTCTCTGCACTTATGCATATTTTGTGTTAGGGTTAGCATGCTGCATGTTTTTTCGCATACCTGAACCCCTTTTTATTTTTCCTTCATGGAATTAGGGCGGACTCTGGAGCTTCGGGCTCTGGTCCTCGCGGCCCGCCAGCCCCTAGCTTGTCCACGGCTCCTTCAACGGAGGCGAGACCTCCCGCCGCGGAGATCGCGCCGGAGCCAAGGCTGGAGGACCTTCCGGCCTTCTTCTTGGTGATGTCGACGCCGTGGCTGCCATCGCCGCCCGGCGTCGGGCGCTTCGAGGCGCTCCGTGCCTTGCCCACACACGGGTGGCACGGAAGGCGCTCAGCTTCGGCGTCGCGGGCCGTCGGCGAGTTCGACAGGCGCTTGAGCAGCGACCGCCCAGGGAGGCGGCGACCAGCGAGGCTGCGGCGGCACAAGCCGCCGCTGCCTCGCCAACAAGGATGCCAAGACCTCGCGCGAGCATTTCGAAGCGCCGAGTCTCGCCGACATTTGCGGACCGCCTACCGCGACTTCCGGGCGTCTTGTATCCGGCTGGCGTCACCTCATGCGCTCATTGGAGGAGATAGCCGTGCGACGCTAGCGGTGGCGGCGCGCCGAGGCCTGCGCGACCTACGGTGGTGATGCCGACGCTGGCGATCGAAGACGGTCGCCAAAGGCGCTCTTGATCTGTATGATTCGTCTTGAGCAAGCGCCTTGCCCAAAACGCGCGTTTGACCTCGATGCCGCCATCGGGAACCTTCGCGCCCGGTGGACCGAACGAAAGCGATCTCGGTCGACGTCGGCGCCAACAGCGTATCCATGATGGGCGGCGCCGCTTGGCGAAGAGCGATGATGACGAGTAGCTGGACTCTTCGCTTGTTTCGTCTTGTAAATATAACTTGTTAATGCAAACTCTTGCTTTTACGCCGTGAGTCTCGATTAAACTTTTGCGCAAACTCTTACTTGCGAAAAGAACAAGGGCACCGACGCCAAAAGCTTTAGGCAGAGCGTTCTATTGAAAGTGGCGCTTTTTCTTAGGCATCTGGTTACTTCAACCCTTATGGCCTCTCGGCAAACCGACCTTGGTCGTTCGCGTGGCAGAGCTTAACCGGAAGTGGTCTAGTCGCTGGTGCCGTCGTTAGCGCGTTGCCTGGACCGAGCAGACACACCAGGCTAGAACCCGCCTTCCGTCCGCCTCGCCTCGCCCAACCGCAAGTTCAAGCGTTCGCCCTTGCAACTAAGGGGCCATCAGGTTTAAGTACTTTTTCGCTACCAGCTTTCCACATAATGCTTTCTAACAGACTTTTAGGGCTAAGCAACTGATCGCCAAAAGTTTTAGATAGAACGTCCTGCTGCAAGTGAGCGCTTTTTTCTTAGGCATCTGGTTAATTCAACCCTTATGGCCTCTTGGCAAACCGACCTTAAACGTTACGTGGCGAGAGCTTAGCTTCCGGAAGTGGTCTAGACGCCGGTGCGTCGTTGGCGCATTGCCTGAACCGGCGGACACACCGAGTTAGAACCGCCTTCCGTCGCCTCGCCTCGCCCGCCAAATTAAGAAGTTCAGCGTTAGCACTTGCAACTAAGGGCCATCACCTTAAGTACTTTTTTTTCGCTACCGACTTTCAAGAATGTTTTCTAACGAGACTTAAGGCTAAAAAAACAGATGCCCACAGAGAGACAGAACTTATCTTTATATTGCATATGGCTTTGTACAATGCAGCCCCGAGGCGAAGCGGGAAGGAGGAAGACCTCGCGCTCGGCTCCAAAGGAAAACCAAAAAGCTCTTGGAGCAGCTACCTACGGGTAGAACTTCCTCGGTACTCGGCGTTCCAAGTGTTCATCAATTCGCGACCATCCTCGAATCCGAGCTGACCGAGCTTAGGCGGAGATGAGACCACCTTGAAGGGCCCTCCACAGGCGACATGACTTGTTGC
Organism: Raddia guianensis; assembly: GCA_036346415.1. Classification (NCBI taxonomy): domain Eukaryota; kingdom Viridiplantae; phylum Streptophyta; class Magnoliopsida; order Poales; family Poaceae; genus Raddia; species Raddia guianensis. The sequence continues at coordinate 20,902,629 of CM070534.1, read as the reverse complement.
GGCTCGCTTGCGTCTGAATTTTGCGCAGAGCGAGGTCGCCCAACTGCCAATATTCTCACACACACCGCCTTGCTTGATAACGGCAGAGCTCTGCTGATACGGGCGGTTGGATCGCCGCCACATCTCGATCTCCTCCGGAGATTTACTTCATCTGACGCGGCGGGGTCTCCGTCTTCTTGAACACCGCCACCCTTGGGGAGCGAAGGTGAGCTCGATGGGAGCATGGCTTCAGAGCTGTACACTAGGAAGAAGGGGTCTCCGGTGGCTTTCTTTGGGAGTTGTCCGGCGCCCACAACCTGATGGGAACCTCTTCCGCCCGGCGCTGCCACGCTTCTCGAGCAAATCGAACGCCCTTGTCTTGAGTCCTCTGAGTACTTCGCGTTTGCCGCTCCACTTGCCCATTGCTCTTGGTGTGTGGCGGAGGAAGCACGGACTTAGTACCCAGCTCTTCACACCGATCTTGAAATCGACACTTTTAGGCCGGCGCCGTTGTTGGTGATGATTCTGCTGGCGACACGAACCGGACGAAGATGCTCTTCATGAACTTTATGCGGCGAATGGACGTGATCGCCGGATCGGCGAGGCTTCAACCCACTCGGTGAACTTGTCGACGGCGGATTTAACGGATGTGTGTAACCTCCGGTCGCCCGCGAAACAGCCCATGATGTTCGGCCCGCACCGCGAACGGCCGAGAGGCGGGATGGCTTGCGGCGCTGGGCTGGTCGGTGGATCTGCTTAGCATGAAATTGGCACGCCGCATCTCCTCACGGCTCGAAGGCATCACGGAGGCGATGACCAATAGAAACCGTGGCGGAAGACCTTTCCGACCAACGCCCGGCTCCCTGAATGGCTCCCGCACATGCCTCCATGGATCTCAGAGAGGATCGCACTCCCCGCTTCCCGAGTGACGCACTTCAGTAGAACTCCGTTTGCGTCCTGGCGTCTGAGTCCCCACCTACTAGGGCGTAGCGCTTGGCCTTGCGCGCTATCTTCTCAGCCGACGCGTCATCGTCGGGGATCACTCCGTCCCGTAGGTAGGCTAGGATCGGATCCATCCACTGACCTTCCCAGACGAGCGTGACGACGTTAGCATTGTCGCCGACGTACTCTGCACGGCACGGCATTTCCGCCTCAACCGTCTCGGCGGTTCTTACGCCTCCTCCCTCCAACCGGGGCTGTGGCGAGAATGGTGGCGTCTCCTCGGATGTGGGGCTGTGCGGGAAAGGTGTCGTCCCCACCAGAATCGAGGCTGCGGACAGACGGCGCGTGAGTCTTTCTTCAAAAACCCTACTGAGCAGGTGCCCTCGGCGAGGCAATGCAGGGACAGTTCATCCGCCATATAGTTGTCGCGGCGAGGGCGTGCACGAAGCCCAAACCCTCAAAGTGCCGCTCCAACCGGCGCACCTCCGCCATGTAGGCCACCATGACGGGATCCGCGCAAGTGAATTCCTTCCTCGCCTGGTTGATGACCAGGAGAGAGTCGCCCTTGACTTGCAGCCGCCGGATGCCGAGGGTCGAAGCCACCCTGAGCCAGGCGAGCAGCCCTCCGTACTCAGCGGCGTTGTTGGTAGCGGAACTCCAGCACCACAGTGCGGACGATGTCGCCGGTGGGAGACACCAGGACGACACCAGCCCCAGCCCCCTCGAGCCGGAACGAGCCGTCGAAGAAGAGAGTCCACGGCGAGGGTGCTGGGGTGCCTTCAATTCTTCGTCCGCCGGAGTCCACTCGCTGACGAACTCCGCCAGAGCTTGCCCTTTGACGGCCTTTCGGGGAGCGAACTTGAGGTCGAATTCTGCCAGCTCCATGGCCCACTTGGCGATGTGGCCCGACGCCTCGCGGTTGAAGAGGATCTCCCGCAAGGGGTACTTGGTCAACAACTGTGATTTCGCCCTGGAAGTAGTGACGACTTAGGGACGCCGTCGAACGGCGTAGAGCATCTTCGGTGTTGTGAGTAGCTTGTCTCGGCGTCGTGGAGGACTTTCTTGGCGTAGTAGATGGGCGCTGAACACCTTCTCTTCCGCACCACAAGATCGTGACCACTGGGGTTCACGCGACATAAAGGATCGTGGCTCGCCCGGGTCCGAGGCGACCAAAGACGGGGAAGTGAGATACTTCTTCAGCACGTCGAACGCCTCCTGCGCCTCCGTCGTCCACTCGAATTGGTTGGTCTTCTTCAGGAGCCTGAGTAGAGGGAGGCTTTTATCCCCCAGGCGAGCTATAAAGCGGCCCAGGGAAGTCAGGCAGCCCACCAAGCACTGCATCTGCCGAAGTCGCGTCGGGGGCTTCATGTTCTCGATCGCCGCGATCTTGTCAGGGTTCGCCTCAATCCCCCTCTGAGAGACGAGGAAACCTAGCAGCTTGCTCGACGGAACGCCGAATACACACTTCTCAGGGTTGAGCTTGATGCAGTACTTCCTCAGGTTGGCGAAGGTTTCCTCCAGGTCGCCGATCAATTCCTCCGCCTTCTTGGACTTCACCACCAGGTTGTCGACGTACACCTCCAAGTTCCGCCCTATTTGAGGGCGGTGAGCGATATGCATGGCCCTCTGGTAGGTTGGGCCCGCATTCTTCAATCCGAACGCCATCCTCGTGTAGCAGTAGACGCCCATGGGCGTCACGAAGGCGGTCTTGTCTTCATCTTCTTCGGCCATGCTAATCTGGTGGTACCCGAGTACGCATCCGTAAAGCTTGTGTTTTCGCACCCGCCGTGGAGTCGACGATGAGGTCGATGCGGGGCCGCGGATACGGGTCCTTCGGGCATGCCTTGTTGAGGTCGGTGAAGTCCACGCACATCCTCCACCGCCCGTTGGATTTCTTGACGAGGACGGGGTTCGCGAGTCACCTGGGATGGGCGACGCTCCGAACGACCCCCGCCCTTAAAAGCTTGTCCACCTCGACGGATAACGTCACGGTGCTCCACCGATCGCGGACCTTACGCAGATAACGGTCGCGCCGGGAACGCGTTACCGGCTTGTGCTCAATCACGGTCTCGCCCGTCGTTGCGGCATGAGGCCACCGTGTACAGCGATCGCCAGCGCCCTGCGGGACCGTTCTGCCGCCGCCGCCGCCGCTCCTCCTCCTTCTTCGCGCGCGCGCTACGCCGCGCGGCCGCCGCCGTCTTCGTCGTCGTCGTCGCGCTCGGCGGCGGGAGACTGTCGGTCTCGGCCGCTTTACGCTTCTTCTTGTCCTTGCCGCGGGGTTTTCGAGGTCCCCGCCTCGGTGCCCCAATGCCCCGCCCTGCGGCCGGGCGAGCGTGCCTCCGCTGAAGGGCACACTTAGGGGCGGTGAAGAGCTCTTCCGTCGTCTTGATCTTGCGGGTGGCCATCTTCTCCTTAACCCTGGGGTCCCGGACGCCCCTCCTGAAGGCCGTGACAACGGCGTCGATGGAGATATCAGGAATGGTGTTGCGAACCTGACTGAAGCGCCGGATGTAGTCGCTCAGCGACTCTCCCTTCTTCTGCTCCACATTGTGGAGATCGTCTTCAACCCCGAGCTGCTTGAAGGTGCCTTGGAAGTTGGTGATAGAGCTCGGAAAGCTCCTTCCACGATCCCACTGACTCCGGGGGTAGGTTCATGAGCTACGAGCGGGCTCCGCCGGTGAGGTCTGCGGGGAAGTAATTCGCCAGAACGTTCCCCGACCCTCCAGTCGGCTGCATCACCGTGGTGTAAATCTGTAAGAACTCGTCAGGGTTGATGGAGCCGTCAGACTTCTCGATGGGGGCGGTCGAAACCTCTCCGCCCTTTGGACGGCCTTGACTCCTTGAAAAGCGCGCGCAACCGGCGTCGAAACCTCTGCTCCGGACGCGCCCTCGTCCGTCGCCCCGACGCTGGGTTGCTCAAGAGGCGCCGCCTTATTTGGCGAGGGCAACCTCACGGAGTCATCTTTGGTCCCCGCGGACGGCGGCGTCGCCATGTCGCAAGATTTTGGTCGCGCCGCCGGCGGAGCTTGTCGCGAGATCTTCTCCATGCGATGGTGGCGGTCCTCCGATGGGATCGGAGGTCGGTCCACCGCCATTCTCGCCCGGTCGATCCCGTGGAGTCGCGCTGCTCTCGTCATCGCGACCCGCTCCCTCCCGCCAGAGATCTGCGAGAGGGTGCGAGGGCAAGAAAGAGCGGGAAGAAGCGGAAACGCCGGTTTCCGCACCTCCCGAAACTTGCACCACCGCCGCCGCGGCATCGACGTAGCGGACCAAACTGGCCAGCCACGGGGCCGCCGGGGAGTCCGGAGTCACCGGAACCGGTGGGTTGTCCAGCAGGCCTCGCCGCATGGAGGTTCTGTATTTGAGGTGCACTCCTCCGGGCGGCGTCGCGCTTAGCTTGACCGGGGCGGCTACTTTAAGCCAGGGTTCCAACCCTCGGTGGACGGCTACCGCCTGGCTGATCTATCGCCATCGCCGCGGCCGACGCCATGGCCGCGCTCGTGGTCGCCTCTGGATCCATCGCGATCGGCGATCGCCATCGATGAAGTCAAGAGCGAGGCGATGCTAGCGCCCCTACACGGGCGCGTCATCGGCGGCGTGTTCTCCGCTCAACCACTGCGGATCACACTCCTAGTCAGATTTCTATCTTGCTAGTCTATCACCGAGCTCGATTCGATTCGAGCATGGGACGCGGCAAGGAGCGACACTCGGAGTTTACCCAGGTTCGGACCCTCTCGCGGGTAACAGTCCTACTCCTGCCAAGCCTTAGCTCTTTTCCGAGTTGTGGTTGTATGAGATGTGGTTCTGAGAATGCTTGAAACCCCTCCTCCTCTCTCGCCCTTTTATACAAACCTTGGTGGCGGAGAGAGAGTGGGTAGGCAATCAAGATACTCAAGATCTGATGCAATCGATAAGACATGAGGGACACGACAGAGAGAGGCAACGTGGTTGCTATCTTTGCAAGACGGCGCCGCGCCGCTGCGTGCCTCGCAGTGGCCCGACCCGAGAACGCTCCAGCGAGGCTGCGGGTGGGGGCCCACTTCGCTCCCTCCGACGCAGGCGGCGAGCTTGATGATGGCAAACTCTCTGCCGGTCAATTCCGGCTGCGCCACGGTGGTGATTGGTCGAGCTGCAGAGGTCACCGTGGCGGTAATCATCTCTTCATCCGTCCATCCCGCGTAATATCGCATTGAATCGCTCGTCGCCCTTCGCAGCAGGGAAGCCTTCGCGCGAAGACTACTTTGAACGCTCGCCACGCGGGCCCGCTGCGATGGGAGGCCCTCGCGTGGGGGCTCGCCATCGCGCGCCGCTGACGCGTGGGGCCCTCGCCCGAAGGCTGAGCCTTCGCCCACACGCTGGGGCACGGTCGCCCGCTTTGACGTGTGGGGCCCTCGCTGGTCTTCTAAGGGCTCAAATCCACGAGCTGGGGCTGATCGCCCGCTTGTGGCGTGGGGCCCTTTGAAGCCATTGAGTCTTTGCCCACGTTGGGGCCTCGTCGCCCCGACGACGCGTGGGGCCCGCTGAAGGCCGAGGGCTGCCCAGCGTTGGGACCTGGTCGCCCGCCTGACGCGTGGGGCCCGCCTGATCTTCTCAGGTCTCTTCGTACCCCGGTATTTATTACACCGACAAGTGCCGAAAAATGGTGGCCAGAGTCAAGGTGTTGGCGTGCAAAATCATGAAATTGGGAGGATGACGATGCTCATTGTGGCCTCGTTGGTGCTTGAGGAAGTCGGAGGTGGTCGGACGGCGAGATCCAGCCAACGGTGCTCACAAACAATGAGGGCAACGGTGCTCCACTGTTTAGTGATGTGCAAGGCCAATATCACGAGATTCACAACACAAAGTGGGTGAATTCTCATTCTAGCGTCCGGGCCTATGGGTGCTTGAAGCAGTAGAGTGATGTTCACGGAAGTTGGAGAAACCGACAGTGTTACGAATGATTTAGGGCAGCGCAGGAGGGGAGCAGGGTCGAGGTGGGAGGTTTGGGACTTCGCGGTGTCACCATTGCGTTATTTATAGGCTGGCGAGTAGGAGCCATGCAAGCAACGGCTAGGTATGGTGGCAGCGGCAACATTGTGTAGTGATGGTGAGGGATTAGCACGGACATGACCCCGATGATGATGTTGAGGTGGAAGAGAGGGTTGCCGGCACGTAGGGCTATTCATCGAAGGCAAATCAAGTAAGGAAACGAAATGAAGCGAAAATAGTTGCAGATGGTCTAAGTCCATGAATAGAGAAAAATCCAGGGAGCTTTGTTAAAAAAAGACGCAGGGCGTTTTGTGCAGACCGCTAGTAATTCAATTCCCCACGGGAAGACTGAAAGAAGAGGAGAGAGAAAACTTTGGCAAAACCAAAACCAGGGCGAAACCGGCGGCAGCCCCCTCCAAGCAGCTGTTTCGCCCCCCCGCCGGCTGGCTCGCCGGATCTTCTGCGCTCTCCTGAAACGGCAGCGAGGCCACCACACGTGGCGGCTATGGCGCACGGGATCCCACGGTGGTTTTCCGCGGCCACTCTCTGTGGGCACGCCCCCACCGCTGCCTGGCGCGCCTACTTGTGCCGCCGGCCGCCGCGCGCTCCCCAAACCGGCGGCCGCGTCGTCTACCCTCCGGTCTCCGGCCTTTATTAGCCCCACCTCCCTCGCCGCCTGCGTTGAAAACTAACCGGAGTGAGAGATGGCGATGGAGAGAGGTGATGGAGGAGGAGGTGGAGCGAGGGGGGTGGTGCCGCCGGTGGCAATGCTGGGCCTTGATATGCACCTCGCGGCGCCGCCGCAGATGCAAGCGTTCGGCCAGCAGGCGGAGCACCAACACGGCGGTGGTGGTGGTGGTGGGGGTGGTTTCCAGCACCACCCGGTGCCGGTGCTGAGGCAGCAGCAGCAGCAGCAGCCGCCGTCGTCGTGCTCGCCCTACTCGGCGACGTCGGCGAGAGTGGTCAGGGCGGGGAATCATGACGACGAGATGGGCGGCGGCTGCTGCGGCGGTGGGAGGGGTGGTGGTCCTGGTGGAGGAGGAGGGGGTGTGGCACAGCAGCCGGGCACGGCGGGGTGCCCGTGGACGCGGATGAAGTGGACGGACGGGATGGTGCGGCTTCTCATCACAGTGGTCCACAACGTCGGCGACGACGGCGAGGGCGTTGCGGCGGCGGGAGGCGGCAAGGCTGCGGCGGCGCACGGGAAGGCGGGCTCGTCGTCGTCCGCGGCGGCGGCGGCTCATGCGCACGGGCACGGGCAGGCGGCGGCGCAGCAGAAGAAGGGGAAGTGGAAGTCGGTGTCGCGGGCGATGATGGAGCAGGGGTTCATGGTGTCGCCGCAGCAGTGCGAGGACAAGTTCAACGACCTCAACAAGCGCTACAAGCGCGTCGTCGACCTGCTCGGCCGCGGCAAGGCGTGCAGGGTCGTCGAGAACCACGCGCTGCTGGACGCCATGGATGAGCTCACCACCAAGGCCAAGGACGAGGCGCGCAAGCTGCTCAGCTCCAAACACCTCTTCTTCCGGGAGATGTGCACCTACCACAACTCCAGCGCCCAGGCCGCCGCCGCCGCCTCGCACGCGCCGCCGCACGGCGTCGGGGAGGGCGACTGCTTCCACCACCCGCCGCCGGCGTCGTCCGCCGCGCGCCATGCGGCGGCCCCTTCCCCGGGGATGAAGGACTCCTCCGCCGGCGCGGACGACGACGACGACGACAGCGAGGACGCGCCCACGAGCAACGAGGCCGACGGTGACGGCGACGGCGACGACGACGACGACGACGACGAATTCGACGAGGACGAGGACGTCGCGCCGGGGACGAAGCAGCGGCCCCAGCACCACCAGAACGGCGGTGGCGGGCACCACCAGAAGCGGCGCCGCGGCGAGGACGGCGCGGCGGAGGGCCCGTCGGCGGTTCAGCGGCTGGAGAGCGAGCTGGCTGCGGCGGCGGGCGGCGACGCGGCGCAGGTGCGGCAGTTGGTCCGGCGGCGGGCGGCGGAGTTGGAGGAGCAGCAGGTGGCGTACGAGTGCCGGGCGTACCAGCTGGAGCGGCAGCGGCTGAAGTGGGAGCGGTTCCGCGCGAACAAGGAGCGGGAGATGGCGCGCGCGCGGCTGCGCAACGACCGCCTCCGCATCGACGGCCGCCGCATGCTGCTCATGCTCCGCCACAGGGACCTCGACTGCGACATCGCCGAGGCCAACTCCTCCTCCGCGCCGCTCGCCGCCGCCTTCCCGCACCACCTCGGCTCCAGCCCCTCCGCCGCCGCCGGCCACCCCAACTAGCAACGCCTCATGCAAACCCCAAACGCTCTTGGCAGCAGCAGTAGCAGTAGCTTTTCTCCTTTAAAAAACCAAGCTTTCGCAGTTCTCTCTTCCCGTAATCCAAGCTTTCGCTAGGCTAGCAGCAGCAGTGGTTAAAACTACCAGTTTTCAGTTGGGTTATAGTGTCAGGGCAGACATAGTTTGCTGATTTTTCATAAGAGTTCCATTGGACATAGTAGATAGGGAGTGAGAGTGTCCTTTATGTTGATGAATGCAAGTATATACTTGTTTCAAAGTTGACGCCGTTGAGTGTAGTGCTGGGAAAATGGGCCGGACCAAACGTGCCAGCCCGAGCACGGCCCAGAAAAACCGTGCGTCAAGCAAGACGGTCCGATTTTGAGATGGGCGCGCCACCCCGTTATTATCTGCGTGCCGCGTTCTCAAATACGGCCGCCGTGCCGCCGGCTTTACCGTCGATCGTCTTGAGTGCTTGGCGGCAAGACGTGAAGCCGAATGGCTAATAACCTTGTTTTTAATTACCTGGGATAGATAATGGCGCAGTCAATCAATTAGCCATGGTGTTTAAATTCCCAAAGCGCCGCATGCTGCATGCTACAGCTTACATGTGAGGAGGACGAGGCGGCTGTTGGCTTAAAGAGCTACTTTTGACCATCGTGCATGACTGCATGTTGCTTCATATTCCAATTTCCAATGCGTGTCGTCCATCTGGCCAGCAACTAGCTACGAGTACCAAGGCGACCTGGTGTGAACTGCCGCTGGAATTAAAATCGCATGGCGTGAGCTTCTGTTGTCCAGTGCGACGAGAGTTGGGCCGTGCTTGGGCCGACACGGCCCGACAGCAGTCCGCCGTGCTTCTGGGCCGTGCCGTGCCTAGATTTTACCTCTTGGGACAGCCCGGCCCGGCACGGTTGAAGTGGCCGTGCCGTGCCGGCCCGTGCCACACCGGCCCGAGGCACGACAGGCCCGTGCCGTGCCGGCCCGGCACGGCCCAACTCCTAGCACTAGTTGAGTGCATGCAGGTCGTGCAGAACCGAAGGTCGATGGGCTCCAATTTTTGTTCGGAATCCGTGCAAGTTTGTGCTTGTGCGTGGGAGTAGTAGCTTGGTCTGACGATGTGTGTGAACGGCGCTGTCAGAATGATCTCGTTGTTTGAGCGGCAGTTAAAGTAGTTGCACTACGGGCTGCACCTGGGTCACTGGGTGCTGCCTTGATTCCTTCCTCAAATACGGCCTGCATTGGGAGGGAAATGAGAAGCACTGCATGGAATTTTGATGGATGGATGGATGGATGGAGCAAAGGCAGAGAACATCAACGGCGGAGGATCCGTGGCCCTTCCGCATGGATCGAGCTCGCCGGAGCGGAAACACAACTCTTCGTCGACCACTGCTACCTGTGGAGGGTGGACGATCCGTACCTGAGCAGCTATGCACTGGGTGTTTCTAATATGATTTTGCACCACGAAACAGTTAAAAATCGTGTAAATTTTGTTTTCAAGCTTAGAGCCGGGTGAAAATGTTGCAGGGGCGGGGCGGGGAAGGAGGGATTAACCAAAATTTGATCGGTTTAACCTGAAAACCAATGGATTCCATGCCCATTATGCCCACTGCCATTGCTGTGGTTTGGGTTAGTTAGGGTTTAAGGTCTAGTAGGGCCCAAGACTTTGAGGGATGCTAGAGGAGGTGGACAAGTGGTGGAAAAGAACGTTGCAGATCGATTGTCGAAGGACGATGAGCGAAGGGGTTGATGGTTCTCAGCTTGGGCAAGATGGTGTGGTGGTGGGAGAACAGAGGGCGCCATCAACCGTGTGTAGGATGGCCGGCGATCGCGAGGTCAACGGTGGCACTGGAGACACGCAAAATAGCCAAAGAAGGAGACGTGTTACTGGTGAGAAAGGTGGAGGAGAGGCGGCGGGATGGGGAATCAGAAGGATCTAGGGTTAGGTAGGACGGTTGTGGGCAGTGTTATTGAGAGATATTTAGTCGTGGGATTAAGATCCAACTGATATTCACACAAAGTCGATCGATGGATGCTTGTCCCTTTGGTTTCTATTTGCAAATTGCATTGAATTTGAATTTCAACTTTTGTATATAACCGTGTCATTAAACCTAAAAGCAAAATACAAATAGTTTTCATCAAAATGCATTTTGAAAGCTTCTCTATGCACAAATTTACTTTAATTTTTTTGTTAAATTGATTTAATTATTAGTGACAATTGCAATTATATATATATTTTTTAAAACCTATCTTAAGTTAATTTTAAATTTCCTCTGTCTCATTTTTTTTTACCCACCAAGAAGATTCAAGTCTCTGCTCCCCGTTGTGCATCGCCTTTCTTTCCCCTGGGCCAAAGGTTCTTTTCTATTAAATTTCGGTGCTTGTAACTTGTGAATTAAATTGATACCTAGATTCTTGTCTCTCTTTTTTCTTTACTTTTCTATCTTGCACCAATAAGTTAATAAGTCAGCATTCGAGTACTACTTATGATCATGCATGTCGCAACGCAGATTTTCGCGGTTGTCATTACTAATTGGTATATACTAGATTATATATTTCAAAGGTTTACTACGTTGTTTCAAAAATTTGGATACTTGTGTCAACGGTTTGAAATGGTTCCAAAATACTTTTGCCCAAATTACACCCCCATTGGCTAGGTGGCAAGACTTCTTTATACCGATGTAAAGACCATTTGACACGCGAGAAACATCTCTTGAAATGATCCTCCCATTATGGCTAACTAATGATAATTAGGGATAGAACCAGATCGGATAGTGTTTTTATCGTATTTGTATTCATATTTTCTTAACAAATACAAATCCGAATCCGAATATCTATTGAATATGAATACGGATCGAATAGTGTAACAAATACGAATCGGATATGTATCCATTTGGATCGTATGCGAATGTCCTTCAACTTTGGCATCAAATTTTGGCATGATAAATTTATAAAATACACCCTCCACTAGGTGTTCCTTCACGATGTGAGGAGAAGAACTCCCTCTTCTAACTATCGAATCCCAGGCTAGTGCTGGTACGTTAATTCCATTGGAGTTTTCTAGTGAAGAGTCTAAGGCCCCGTTCTTTTCAGCTTAACGGCTTAACGGCTTAACAGCTTAACGACTTATCTACGTTTTGAAAAGACAAATGTTTTAAGTTTTTTGAGTCCGTTTTTTTGCTGTTTTGAAGGTGGGTCCTAACTCTTTAAAAAGCAAGTCAAATGAAATGGATCCGAATCTCGAAACTATCTCGAGAAGCTCTCGAAGTTCATTCATTTAAACCGTTCAGCCGTTCAGATCAGCTCAAAAGAACAGGGCCTAAGTCCTAGAGGCAAATGAGGTCTACTTTGTCCAGATCTGGATGGCCTTAGATCTCCTCACCCTTGGCCCCTTTTATAGGCGAGTTGTTCATGCACTGTAGATCTCCTGGCGATTCATGGGGGCACACGTATCTTTGTTGGCCAATATTCACCTTACCGCTGATCTGCGGGATCCTCTGTGTAGTCTGCTGGGTTATAGCGAGTGGCTATTGGCTCATGATTACGGGACCACACCTTTTCAGTGTCAGGCGCGTGGACGATCTGACCCATTAGCGAGAGGGTATCTTCTGCTTATGGCTTGCGTCATGAGTGTCTTGGTATTGGGGCTGTGTTGACTCAAGGTCACCACCGTGTGGTGCCCATTGCGGGTAAGGATGCAAAGTGAGCTTAGGGGTGTATGCCTCAAGCCTTGTGAGCCCGGGCTTGAGCTTGGGTCAAAGGAGGTTCGCGGGGGTTTGACCGCGAGCCTGGACAGTTAGCGGGAGGCCCTTTGTTGGCGATAGTTACGCTAAAAGAAATTAATCCACAAGCGCACGGATATCGTTGTAGCCTTTCACCCTAGAGTATTTCGGGGTATCGAATCCATAGGGAACAAGAAGCTACCAGCCTTGAATTAATCTTATCTAGATGGGAGAGAGAACAATTAGGAAGATCGAGAGGGTCTTCTGGTTTAGGTCACACTGGCCTAAGAATGAGCACTCAGTTATATGCTGGCTTTATTTACGTCAGAGCACGGCAGGCCCGCTACCCGCCTACCTTCACTAAAGAAGCCTGGAGAGTTACGGTCACCCCCGAAGGGCCCTACGGAGCCAACCCTAACATGGTGGAACGTTACTAAGGATAGATAGGGCTAGCACCACCTGCTACCATCCACGACAGCCCGTTGGGTCTGGGCGTCAACCAAGGTAATTACTAGTCTAGACACCGCGTCTACACTAACAATTACTACTTTACTAGTGCACCGAGTAAAGTATTCACAAAAGGCAAAGTATATCTCACCAGTTGCAAACAGGATTCTCAGTAAATAAACTAGCATTGAACTGAAAGTACTTTATAAATAAAAGAGCATGGCTATAGTGTTACCAGACTGAAGAGGAGAACTTTACTCGAAGCCGAGCTTCATTCGCGTAGGTACAAGTAGGAGAGAGCCGGGGCCTTTGGCTCATCTCCAACACTCTCACCTCACCTCTCTTCCTACTCTAATTACAATGTGGAACTAAATCCTTTTCTTCACCATGATCACAATTGAAGGAGAGGACCTCTATTTATAGTGTGAAGGTGGAGTAGCTCTCAAGTAGAGTCCAAAGAATATTCTCCTTCATCTTTTCTCTTCTTGCCATGTGGCATGCTACACCGACGTTTTAAGTCGGCTTTTGACACCATGACCGACTTCCACGTGTTGCTTGAGCCTTGCTTTACCTCTAGGCCAAAGGAGAATCCAAAGGGGCAAAAAAGTGGGTTTTGGGTCGGCCGGCCTGCCTGGTCTGGTCTGGCTTGTCGTCTTTCGGAACTCCTTTCTGCCTCATCCGAGCTCCAAATATAGCAAATAATATATGCGTTTCGATCGTCTTGACGAGATCTTTATCATGGTGCAGTCCATTTTGTCATTTGATGACTTTTTATAATATATTTAATTTAAACTCCATCTTTCGTTTGATTTGCATACGGCCGATAAATCGTCTTTTCTTGTGTATGCCTGCAAAACATGAGACTACACCAAAACTCGTGGAACTTATTAATGTTAGCCTCAATGTACTTTGAATTCTTTTATTTTGTAGATATGTTGACGATCAAAAGCATACAAAATATTACAAATAAGGACTGTCAACACCCTTTTTGTGCCGTCTCGCCTCATGGGCTTTCTTTGCTTTAGGAGCCACCTGAATGGGCAAAGGAGCATAGAATATCAACTATTGAGGATCCATGACGCTTCCACATGGAGATCGAGCTTGCCGGGGTGGATACTCAACTCTTTGTCGACCACTGCTACTCACGTGCGCGACAGCTTGCACTGCGGAGGGTGGACGATCTACACTTGAGCTGCTATGCACCGGGTATTTCTAATTTATTTTGACCTACAAAACAGCTAAAAATATATAAAATTCGTTTTCAACCCTAGAGTTTGATGAAATTATCGAAGTCTTTTTTTTTTTTTACCAAAATTCAATTGGTTTAACCTGAAAACCAACGATTTCCAGGCTCATTTTGTTTAACGGATTTATTAGAAATATATCAGTGGTTAGGACCATCAACTCGGGCTAGCCGCTAGGCCCTAGGCAACGTTGGAGACTACTGCCTACCGCCTCGTCGCTTAGAGCATCTCCAATGGTGCTATGTCAGCTAGCTATAAGACTTCCAACTCAGCCTTTTGCTTATGTGGAGGAGAGAAGAAGAGTTTACTACAGCTAGGCTATAGCTGATTCCAAGGCACTTGCCATCTATTATATATGGGACCACATTTTATTTTGTACACAATATTGTAGCTAGTCCATTGTAGAGGTTGTCTATATGCTAACTATAGATGACATGTCCACTTCTTATAGCTAGTGACTAGCTACATCATTGAAGATGCTCTTAGGGGAACCATGATCATATTTGGGATAAGAAGCTGATGTATTTATGTCTTTAAGAAGAATTGACACATATATCAATCGACACATCTTAACAACAATCGTGCACCATAAATATTTTATCACCATGCATCTTGTGGCTATGAGTTGAACACGCATGTAAATAGGCTAATCTAAAAATGGAAAAATTGGTTGTGAGGCAATCTATATTTAATGTATTTGTTGTCAGATATTAACCTTATCAATGACATGTAGGCCCTAAAACCACATGTCATTGACTCGCCAATGTCTTCTAACAAATGATATAAAATTTAGAGCGTCTTACGACAAGTTTCTTCAAAATATTGTAAAACAAGGAGTGGAAGTTTACAAACATTCTTAAAAGAGAGCCAGGTGCATAGCCGGAGCTACGGTGTCTACTTGAACTATTTTGTTTTGTAAATTTGGAAATTCAAACTAAGGCCTTATTTTTTTTAGCATATCGTTACGTTGGCGTATCACTGTAACAATTTTAAGAGCCTTTAAAAAGAGGTCTAAAGATTAAAATAAAAATAAAAAATAGTTTTTAGGATTTTTGAAAGGACTACTAAAACCCACGAAAAAATCGTTACAGATTATCACAACATATAGACTATATAAAAATAACAAAATTTACTACAGTAATATGCAATGGTAGTAACGTTGAAAAGAACATGGCCTAACTCGCACTTGCATCATACGGGGAATAGTAGATTTTTGTATACAAAATCAGAGCAAAACACAGCGCTGTGGGGAGAGACGAAATTTTTGCTCGAGAAACACTCGTGATTCTCAACAGAGAAAAAAAAAAACCCACTCGTGGGCGTGGGCAGTGGGCCCACTAATTTGTTTCGTCGACGGCCCAAAATGGTAGACGAGCCCCCGCCCGGTGCCGCGCGCAGCGTTGTCTTCTTGGTCCGGAAGCCGTCCACGCCTCCGCCTCCCACGCCATGGCGTCCAGGGATCTCCGGCGACTGCTCGACGGCGTGGCCCTCGTCGCCCGCGAGGCCGCCAGGCGCTCCATCGGCCGCGACGTCCTCAGGTCCACCCTCCTCGCCGCCACCGACCTCGCCGGGCTCACCAAGGGGACCCCTCGCAGCCCCCAGCCCCCTCCTCGCCCCCAATCCGGCACCAACTCCTCCCACCCCTCCCCCTCCTCCTCCGTCTTCTACTTCGCCCACGACGATGCCGCTGCCTCCACGCCGCAGCCGCAAGATCCCCCATTGGAGCAGCGGCCCCCTGCGCCGGCGCAAGAATCATCCCAGCCCGCCGCCCAGGCGCAGGAGATCACCGACACCAGTACAACCGCCACAGCCGCGGTCACAGTTGCAGCGGAACGCGAAGATGTGGAGGCGACGAGACCCGTCGCCGGGGCGGCTCACCCTGAGCCCTCATCGTCCCGCTCGCAGCCGCTGGTGCCGGTGGAGAAGAGGCGGCCGTTGCGGGAGCGGAGGGTGCCTTCCACACCCTTCACCCGAGCCCTTGGGTCAGTGTTTTACACCGTGCATCGATTTTAAGTTTTAACCGAGAAATGTTTATTGTTTACATGTATATGCGTGAATTGGATGATGAGTATAGTCTTCTTTCTCGGCTATTGCTGGAAAAAATTAAGGTTTGCAGGCCTGGGTGCGGGGCTGGCGTGGGGAACTCTTCAGGAGTCGGCCCGGCGGGTGATGTACGGGACGCCGGTTGGCACGGACGGCAAGCGATCAGCACTGTCGCCGTTCTTGTCTGACCAGAACGCCGAGCGTGTTGCTCTTGCTCTATGTCGGATGCGGGGAGCTGCGCTCAAGGTGGGACAGATGCTGAGCATCCAGGACGAATCCCTCGTGCCCCCACCGGTATTTTCCTGAAGCTGATGCTGCAATGGTTCAGAGCTACTGTTATGTGCTCTAGCTTCTTCTTCTAGCATGCCATTTGAATTGATATTGATTGAGTTTATGTAGTTGCTGGCCGCTCTTGATATTGTTCGCCAAGGTGCTGATGTTATGCCGAGGAAGCAGTTGAATTCTGTCCTTGATGCTGAGCTTGGTCAGGACTGGTCCTCCATGCTGAGGAGTTTTGACTATGAGCCATTAGCTGCAGCGAGTATCGGGCAGGTTGGTCCAGCAGAGGCCTCCCGCTTATGCTTTCATAAAAGCTTATTCAATTTAAGAATTGAGGATCACCTCAACAACAAATGAAGCTAATAATCATTTGATGCTTTAATCACAAGGGAGCTGTTTTGCTTATCTTAATCAGGTCCATCGGGCTGTCTTGAAGGATGGATCAGATGTTGTGATGAAAATACAATACCCTGGTGTTGCAGACAGTATAGAAAGTGATATCGAGAATGTTAGGCTACTCTTAACATACACAAATCTCATCCCTAAAGGTCTTTTCCTTGATAGAGCTATAAAGGTAAATTTTAGTTTCCATTGTTTAGAAAGTTGTGAATTTTTTTAAATAGCATGTAGCGGTTGACTAATTTTATATCGGATAGCGTATATCAGCGATATAGCAGATGCTACATGCTCAACTATATAATAATAAATTGTAAAGATGTACTTAATCTCAAAACTAAATGTTAGACATAATTTGTAGAAAACATCAAAGATATCGCATAACAAATATTTACACTTGGACAACATCAATATAATGAAATTCATATATGTTTTTTATTTCATCAAATAATTTGTCTTGCATACCACTGTCTTTGGTATGCCTTTAATATGAAGCTTGGATGCACACTCAATCCCTCTTATCAGTTGTTAGAGGGAAACATTTATTGCTACTATTAATTAGTATATACTATATAAGTAAGTATATAGTGATTTCTAGTGGCAATGAATGTTTATAAATATGACTTGGTGAATACTCGATAGTTGATTCTAATCAATATTACTAATTTAGATGTAATTTAAGTGTTTTGTCCAATAGCGGTCATACAGCATGCAGTGGATATCAGGTGTATTAGCCGAATGTATCGTCAATATCGAACAAAACTGTTAGAGCAGCTGATGCGTAGTGATCGAGGCATCCTAAACACTATATCGCGGCTATAGAGATGCTATAGCGCGATATTATAAACAGAGTCACTTTCAATTTTCATCTTATTGTACACAATACATGTGTGTACTGTTTTGACGTGTAATTATAATTTGTTTGCCAAATTTCTGTTTTCAGGTGTTTATTATGCAGATAATGTAGAATAGATAAGCATATGCTATGTGAAGTAATGTACATAAGAGTGTGCTGTGCTCTTAACATATACTGTAACCTGTATGTGTGATAAACTAATAACCCGGACCCATATATTAGTTAATTTTCATAATCTTATTAGGCAATTATGCACATTGTTTACACAATGGTATTCTAGATACCATGGCTTCTAGTATTGAGCCGAAATACACGTGTAATGTTGTTGCCAATTTATAATATACAAAGCGTAATTTCTTTCATTTCCCTATTGTACAGGTGGCAAAGCAAGAGCTGGCAAGGGAATGTGATTATGTCTTAGAAGCAAGTAACCAGAAGCGGTACAAAGAGTTGTTATCTGACAGTGAGGGCTATTATGTCCCTAAGGTCATTGATGAATTGTCTAGCAAAAAGGTGTTAACATCAGAGTATGTTTCAGGTACTTTTAGTTTTCCATTAGTCTTTTTTATCTGTGGTATTATCACTTACAGTGTTGAGTGCTGTAAGTTCTTAACAACAACAACCTTTTGAGTTATGCTGATTTTGGATTCCTGTCATCGCTGAAATTGGTGTGCGATTTCCCTTCCTTTGTGCCATATTGAGAGAAAAAAGGGGGGGGGGGGTGGTTAAGGAAAAGAGCTTGAGGGAATGTTATGGGATGGCCCATAGATTGATTTTTCTTTTGCTATTGAGTTAGATGCACTTATATGACTTCAATCATATGTGCATGGTTTCGCCTCGTCACATGCTTTAAGCGTTGCAAAGTTAAAAAGTTTTTATGACGCCTCGCCTCGCCTTATACCATAAGAACTATTCTCAAGACCTCTGGCTCCGATACCATGTTAAGTTGCATGCACCAACCAATTCATCTAAATGGCTAAGCTGATGGGGAAAGGTGGACAATTCACTTTTACTTTTCAACGTTAACAACTAAAGCTAAGCCATTAGCACATCGTGTTTGTTAATGTGCTCGCTCTTCTATGCATTAACCAAGTATGTTTGGTATGGTTTTAACAATTGCATCTATATGTTGGTTCTAACAGGAGTTCCTATTGATAAGGTCGCACTGTTAAGCCAGGAAACCCGCAATTATGTTGGGCACAAACTGCTTGAGCTTACAATAAAGGAATTATTTGTCTTCCGATTCATGCAGGCATGTGCTGTTTCTCATACCCTCTGCTACATTCCTAAAAAAATTGTGGTGGAGCTTGCTACTAGAATTGTCTGCATACATGTTAAAATTACATCAATTGATCATTTATAGTGCACCTGATGGATTGCATCAGTCCTCCAGGCACCAGTCTGCACCCATGATAAAAAAATCCATTAGTTGATCACTTATGGGGCAACTGATGAATTTTTAAAACTTCTCTGATGTAGTATACTTTTTTTTAAATGTTGGATACTGAAAATAGAAGTTTTCACCACACTTTTTGTGCAGACTGATCCAAACTGGAGTAATTTCCTTTATGACGAAACCACAAGGCAATTCAATCTTATCGACTTTGGAGCAGCCTGTGAGTTCTCAAAAAGATTTGTTGATGATTACCTACGCATGGTAAGCATTCATAATTAATCCCCGCTTCCATTACAAATTCCATGTTGACATTTGTGGTATTTACATTATTCAAGACGGCTGTCTGATTTCTAATAATCATTTCACCGAGCAGGTAGTTGCCTGCGCAAATAGAGATAGAGCTGGTGTGTTAGAAATGTCCCGCAGGCTTGGATTTCTTACGGGTGAAGAACCAGAAGTTATGCTGGACGCTCATGTCCAGGCGGCCTTCATTGTTGGTGTTCCATTCTCGACAACTGGTGGTCATGATTTCTGTGCAAACAACATCACACACAGTGTTTCTAATCTTGGGGCTACCATGTTGAAGCACAGGCTGACCCCACCGCCGGATGAAGTTTACAGCTTGCATAGAAAGCTGTCAGGTGCATTCCTAGCCTGCATAAAGATTCGGGCAGTAGTCCCCTGCAGGGAGATGCTGCTCCGGGTTTATGAGCAATACAATTTTGGTGATGACCGTGCAGACGTATTGTCCAGCACCGGATAGTAACACAACATGTTCTCTCTTTTTCTTTTTCTGGGATATTCGCAAAATGGCTGTGGTTCGGTTGCAGCTCATTTTTTTTCTGAGAGCCTCGCAATCAGCTTCTCCATTGAATTTCATACTGGATGAATAATGCGACATTATGTTCTTGATAGCTCGGAAACCGAGTTGATTTGTTTGGACGAGCTGTCCAAGAGATTGCACAATGCTCATATGACTCTCACTCTGGTTCAAACAATCTGGTTTCTGTTGCTAGTATGCTACTTATAAAACTTATTTGACGACCGCCTCACATAATTCAGTTAATAGCGGTGTAAGTCTGTATTGTTTTTTTCACTTTTGCTAGACATACCGCAACGCTGGAAGAAGCCGAAACGGCTCGCCTATCAACGCTCGACTATGTGAAAAGTTGTAGTCAATAACCCATGAAAGATTCTATAAAGAACTTTTAAGGACGATTCCGTAATAAGTGTGGCTGTAGTTTAGTGGTGAGAATTCCACGTTGTGGCCGTGGAGACCTGGGCTCGAATCCCACAGTTTATGAATTTTTTTACTATCTTTTTTCGCTTAATTACAGCCATAGCTACCAAAATTACTCTTGTTTCCTTGTAAGACCATCTCCAACTATTTTCTCTTCGTTTCATTCTCTTCCCTATATTTTATCTCTTTATTTCTTACCATCTCCAACAGAATCCCTTCAAAGGAATTCACGTAGAGATTGGAGAGAGAATCTCCTTCTAAGGAGAATAAAGGGAGAAATCTCTTCACGAAGAGAATGGTGAAGAGAATCCATTGGAGCTTCAAAGAGAACCAAAATCTCTTCGCGAAGAGAAAATAAGAGGTGAAGAAACACCGTTGGAGATGGTCTAACTACTCTCTCCGCCTTTTCGCAGTGATGGAGCGACTACCAACCAAACCAGAGATTCCAGTCGTCGCTCGTGTCGTCTCACCGTGATCGTCAGGCGGGTGGTGGCTGCCAGTTTATGAATTTTTTTACTATCTTTTTTCGCTTAATTACAACCATAGCTACCAAAATTACTCTTGTTTCCTTGTAAGACCATCTCCAACTATTTTCTCTTCGTTTCATTCTCTTCCCCATTCTCTTTCCTATATTTTATCTCTTTATTTCTTACCATCTCCAACAGAATCCCTTCAAAGGAATTCACGTAGAGATTGGAGAGAGAATCTCCTTCTAAGGAGAATAAAGGGAGAAATCTCTTCACGAAGAGAACGGTGAAGAGAATCCATTGGAGCTTCAAAGAGAACCAAAATCTCTTCGCGAAGAGAAAATAAGAGGTGAAGAAACACCGTTGGAGATGGTCTAACTACTCTCTCCGCCTTTTCGCAGTGATGGAGCGACTACCAACCAAACCAGAGATTCCATTGTCGTCAGGTCGCCTCACCGTGATCGTCGGCGGTGGTGGTGCCATTTATGAATTTTTTACTATCTTTTTTCGCTTAATTACAGCCATAGCTACCAAAATTACTCTTGTTTCCTTGTAAGACCATCTCCAACTATTTTCTCTTCGTTTCATTCTCTTCCCCATTCTCTTCCCTATATTTTATCTCTTTATTTCTTACCATCTCCAACAGAATCCCTTCAAAGGAATTCACGTAGAGATTGGAGAGAGAATCTCCTTCTAAGAAGAATAAAGGGAGAAATCTCTTCACGAAGAGAACGGTGAAGAGAATCCATTGGAGCTTCAAAGAGAACCAAAATCTCTTGCAAGAGAAAATAAGAGTGAAGAAACACCGTTGGAGATGGTCTAACTACTCTCCGCCTTTTAGAGTTGATGGAGCGACTACCAACCAAACCAGAGATTCCATGTCGTCGCTCGTCGTCTCACCGTGATCGTCGGTGAAGTGGTGGTACGCCGGTTTATGAATTTTTTACTATCTTTTTCGCTTAATTACAGCCATAGCTACCAAAATTACTCTTGTTTCCTTGTAAGACCATCTCCAACTATTTTCTCTTCGTTTCATTCTCTTTCCCATTCTCTTCCCTATATTTTATCTTTTTATTTCTTACCATCTCCAACAGAATCCCTTAAAAGGAATTCACGTAGAGATTGGAGAGAGAATCTCCTTCTAAGGAGAATAAAGGGAGAAATCTCTCCACGAAGAGAACGGTGAAGAAAATCCATTGGAGCTTCAAAGAGAACCAAAATCTCTTCGCGAAGAGAAAATAAGAGGTGAAGAAACACCGTTGGAGATGGTCTAACTACTCTCTCCGCCTTTTCGCAGTGATGGAGCGACTACCAACCAAACCAGAGATTCCAGTCGTCGCTCGTGTCGTCTCACCGTGATCGTCAGGCGGGTGGTGGCTGCTATTTGTTTTCTGTTCCTGCTGGTTGGTGTTACTCTTACCCTGTATGCCTGTACCTAATGTGGCTGGAAAATGTTGACACTACGTTTGTACTACTGCTTGTGAATATCTGTGCAAAAACAAACCTTTGCTCCTGGTGTACGTGGTGCAAATGGAGAATAGATACTGTGGATTATTTTGAGCCTTGTTCCACTGGTTGGAGCAAATATTGGAACACACTCCATCCGTTATTTTTATTTGATGTTTTTAACTTTTGACCATTTAAACCATTTTCTAACAATCCCTGCACAAGTTCTTGCAGACAGCAACACCTCAGAAGGCCTTAAACACACACAGGCATACTCAGTTCCATATATCTCTCTGTCAGCCGAACTCGAATGTCTTCTACTGATAATCATCTAGCTTAGTGTCCAGATTACCATCCTAACCTTAGTTAATCCCACAGATACAACACTTAATAACTAGGGTTAAGGGCATGTCCAGTTCTAGGACTATCCCCCTACTATTCCATTACTATACAATAATTATCATATTGCCTCTATATTTCTCTTTTATATCTTAATTCCTTATCCTACGGCTACAACCTATAGTGCTGCGTATACCAAATCAAAAAACGTCTCTAAGTAGCTATGGAACTCCTCTGCCTATCCAACTGTTGGGTGCGCGTTGAGATTCATGCATAACCACCACATCCTTTTTTTGGTCTTTTGCAACCAAAACCCCACCCCCCTCGACCGAAATTTTCTAACCAAAAGTACTAGGCTCCTTCTTCCTCCTCTCCTCTTCCTTCCCCCAAGATAGTCACCACCCGCCGCCGCCGCATGCGACCACCGCGATGGCCTCAAGACGACCACGTGGCGCTGCCTCGAAGCGGCTCGGCGACGCGCCACCACGATGTGCTGACGGCAAAGCGAGATGGCTCGAGGAAAGGAGGAGAGGAGGAAGAAAAATGTTAGATATAATTTTGACATCTATTAGAAGATTGTAGAAGGAATAGCTAGTTGGTAGCTATATGGAGATGTTAGAAGCATATAGAACATTCAGTTCTACTACTAGTTTATAGATGAACTAGATACTAGATAATATAAGAGCATCCCCAGCAGGGGAGCTAAAGTCCCCTGCATCAGCGCCCTACCTTGTGTAAATTAATGCCCTGCCTTGCACTCCAGCGCCCTGCAGTCTTGCCATTTCAAAAAAATTTCTCGCTCGCCCTGCCTTCACTGATGCCGGCCGCTGACAGGGTGCCTCCTGCTCATGCTTTAAGCATCTAGCTATTACTAGGATAAAAAAATTGATAGCTAGCTGTAGAATGTTCTGGATATATAGGCTGAGCTAAGGTCAGTTCAGCTCAGCCTATAAATAAAACATGTAGAAGCACTTGTAAGCCAAGCTTGAGGACTAGATCAATGAATACTGCGACTGCAATATAGTAAACCTCAATTGCGTCCTAAGTGAACATTAGTGTGAGATCTTATGAGAGTTTTGCTTGCTATTCGTATGAGCTCCTGGGCCAACAAAAAGGACCTTATTCCTTTTTTTTGAAAATCCACGACATAAAAAATCCTTATATATGCCGCTTCATTTGTGCCGTTTTATTACAAACCAACAAAGACGAGGTTATCTGTTTTAGTTTGTAAAAGGTGGTGTGGGACAAACGCATTTGTGCCGGTTCTAGCTAAGAACCTACACAAATGAATGAGCCAGCCATAAATCAATACAAATAATTTGAATACGTGGAGAATATTCCTTTGCGGGAGTGTGTTGTTAGTATGTGAGTTATATACCACTCATCGTTAAATAAAGGGTGGAGATGGGCTTTAGAGTTTAGGACATGTCACCCTTGGGCTATAAATAGAGGGGGATGGGAGCACCTCCTCCTCATCCCCTTGGAGCTGAAAATTTCAGAAATAGAGAGGGTGAGTTGGGTGTGTTTTGGGTGAGACTTAGAGTGCTTGTGGCCACAGGAAGTGTGGCTTGTAATCTCCCAGCTTCTATGCAATAAAATCCTTCTTCTCCATGAATATGTTGTGTTGATTTGTTTCAAGTTCTTTCTTTTGTTTTTCCTTTTTAGGGCTCTTACTTGGAGATGAGTTTTGGTGATTTCTTGCTGGTTCTTAATAGTCTATGATACCATGTAATTTGCCACACTCTTTGCAACCATATGAGAGGAAAGAGATCAAGTTCCTAACTTGCTGCAAATCTGTCCAGAAACTTTCATCCGCGTAGCAGTCAATGTTTGATTTTTACAAAAATCTAGAAAACTCATTTTTGAATGATTCCGCTTGGAGAAGTTCTGTGACTTACATATCTATCAACAAAACAATTTTCATGTCATGGAGATTCTTGGTTTGGATGTAGTGAGCTGAAAACCAAGCCCCAAATTTTCTGGACAAGACTTCTGACAGGCTGTAGCGTTTGAATTTTCCTGTTTTTGTACAAGGAGTATTGAGCAGATGTTTGGTTCAATGCTTCACTGCTCATGATTTAATAGGGACAAGAATTCTCACAATTTTTAGAGCAACAGAAAGCCACCATCTCTCTGCTCTAAGTGAGAACAAATTCTAAAAAAATTGCTTTTGCTTTTCTGAAAGTGGCTTTAGTGATTTGGCTTGACGTGCTTTATTAAAGCGTGATTTGAATTGATTTTTGTTGTTGTACACTTGACAACCAGGATTATAACTGAAAATCCCATCATATTTTCATGTGTCTTATCCATGCACTCTTGGGGTATACATAGTTGTGACGGTGTTTATATTTTGGAAAACCGGTAAGTTTGAGGAGTAGCGTCCGATGAAAAATTTTCAAGGCTCTCATTCACCCCTTTTGTTCACCGTAATGGTTTTACACGAAGATACAAAGGAACTTGTGCTGAAAGTGCAACGCAGGGAGATACAACCCCGTGAAATGATTTGTAATGGGTTCTAAATGTCATACAACCTTAGATTGCACATATCAATGCATGGAATCGAGTCTTGCGTGGCTCCGAAAGGGTCGTGGCATCGATGCCCTGGCGGGGAGAGTCTGTGTCGTCGGCGTAGCTTTATGCCGCCGACATAGACAGGATTGTGTCGGTGGCAAATTCTAGAGTCGCTGACACACGTAATGCCAGCCCTTCCTGCGTGAACTCCCTGGTTGGCCCTACAGGGCAGAGACGCCCTTTTATCTATCAAGCAGGACCAACATGAACTCCTTCCATCTGGGACGTTAAGGCGCCGTCAAGTGTAGCCAAAATGTGGTTGGCTGGTGTTAGGCCAACAACACAGACTACTTTAGCGGACTCAGAAATTCAAATTTTTGGGCGCACGCAGAAGTGGATGTGGAATATGTCGGCGGTCTAATTAGGGCCAGCCACACAGCTTGCCGGGAAGTATTTTTGTCCTCGGCTTCTTCGTTGGCCACCGATATTGCCGTGTCGTCTGGATTTTGGCCGCCGACATAGATTTTATGGCCGCCAACACTGATGTCATTTCCTATAGTGGCAACAACACTACCACCCTCGCCCATGGTCATAGCCTCCGTTTTCCAGTAGTGTCTTTGCCACCTAGGTGCTCCCTCACACAGCATGGGAGGTAAACCTGCGCTGTTAATCCGTTGACACAGTAAATCTACAAGAAAACATTGCGTCGAACGGGACAGTGGGTAGGAGGGGACGAAAGGGCCGGGAGGCGGAGATGGTGGAGAAGAAATAGACATCGCAGGGCACGGTGATAACATATGGCATCTCGGGTGCTTTGGCTTTGCTAAATATGTGCATACATTGTCACGGCAATTGTATGTTTTTCTATCATAACAATTGTTTGTTTTCAAAACAAATCTTTTATTTTGCTTTACGGAGCCATGTCGAAGTTTGGTGCTCATCAAAATTATTTTATAAAATGTCGAACTAGTCTGTAAAGCTCGACAAGATTTAACTAGTTCACTTTACATATAGTGCGTTGATGTGGATTCCATGTTTCTGGCAAACCAACTTGTAATTAATGTTGTATCAGTTCTTTGAAGTATATTAGATAAGTTATCTTATTTGTCTTGTAAATTCACTTTACATGTTAATAATTAGTCCATTTCATGTGCCATATACCTTTTTCTTTTTTTTGTGTGTAGGACTATACTTTAAAAAAGTGTATAAATAATTCAGATATGTGTGACAAGTGCCAACTTTATGACTTCATGATTTTACATGTGAGTGTTTATTATGGGTCTCCTATTTCTATCCACCACACGGATAGCGGAAAATCTCAACGGCCAAAGCCGTCGAGAAAGCCCCAGAAACCGTCGAGAAAGGTCAATCTCGACGGTTAGCCGTCGAGATTTGGCCCTCGAGACAGTGTGGTCGAGAAAGACGACTTGTCTCGACGGCCTGGCCGTCGAGATTTCCTATCTCGATGGCTTTTGGCCAGCGGTCGATAGAAGGAGCCTAGTCGATGCAATGCGAGGCCTACAGGCTGTCTCGACGGCCTTTGGCCGTCGAGATAGATGAGAGGTAGGCTATGCAGCCTCATAGCCCAGCCCAGCAAGCCTTATTCTCGACAGCCAGAGAATGGCCCTCGAGAAAAACTTATTTACAGATAAAAAAAAAATTAGAATTTTCTGCAGCTGATGCTGCACCCTATAAAATGCAAAATAATTCACACAATATATATTGCGCCCAAATGGCTCATTGGCCACACAATTACATTTCACCACATATATATATATATGACCATATTGATTCAAAATAACACAAGTTTGCATACACATCTGCTCACATCAAGAATTAAACGATTAATCAAACGTCATTAATCATATATTATCACAACTGTTTCAATTTAGCAAGTTGCCACATGCCCGGCACGCGGTGGATATGGTTCAAAACTTAGTATCTGTAATGAAAGCAATCTGCTATTTCTCCTAATAAAGGTTCGGATTTCCCTAATCTGTTAAACTTCTTCAAGATCCTGGCATCCTCCTTTATTTTGCTATTTATTATTGTCATAAGCTTCTGGAATACAAAAAACACATCAGACTTGTGGGCCTAACCATTATGGAGAAATGCAGGACAGTTCAAACTAATGACATACTTCATTAACTTTGCCTTTTTCCAAGGCTTGTTCTTCTTCAATCCATTTCATAAATGCTGGTTGAATCAGGCCATCTATGAACATAGTTGATGCTTGCAGCCACCCTGTCCCGTCAATAAGTTCAGAACTTTTAGATACATTTCTTACCTGCATGAGAGATGAGAGAAGACCACCTTAAAGCAATTCATTTCAACATATGTAATTCTAACGTGTTATCCAACTTAAAACGAATTGGGTCAGCTGTTACTTAGAAGTAAATATAAATCTGCATACTGAGCACTTTAGTCGAGTAATTATAGTGCACAACCAATAGCACAAGGATAATAAAGACAGTAATGACAAAACATAGAGTATTATGCTACTTAAAGCAACCAAAAACCTATAGAAGGGCAGTATCACACCACATAAAAGCTCAGGTGCTAGCCTGTCTAAAGTCTAAACTAAGTGGAGTATGTATAGACAATTTTAAGTATTTGTTCATAATAATAACCATAAGATCATAAAGAAAAGAGTTTGTGGTGCCTCCATTTCAAGGAGCTGAAAGGTGACCAGCAGAAGCCGCAACCTGGGAGCACCATGAATTGCAAGCATACTCAAAGGGTAATTTTTACTACCATTCTTCAGTTCATCACAACTACAATCCAAATTAGCATCTTGACCATTTGCCTTTAAGGCATCAGAAAGTTTAGCTCTCACTTCAGTCCATGTATCAGTAGGGTCAAACCCAGTAGTCCTGTCAGACAAACATTTCACATCCCTAACAATTGCAAAAGAAAAACATGTTAGAAGCTTTTTATGTCAAGAAAACATTTTGAGAACTGGAAGTGATCCCTAAGTAGCTACTCTTACCTACTAGAATCAGGGGAGCTCGGTGCTGTATGATGATTTCTGGAGTGGGGAAATGCCTGTCCAGAAGGTACAGCTCCAGCCAAATATGCAAAAACTATGCTGATCACTAGAAGAGCTTCATCAGAAAACAACAGCAAATTCGGTGGGATCACGCTTTCTGAATCCATCAGTGACTGCAGGAAAAAGCATTTTACTGCAGCTACCATCCTGTAATCCCTTCCATGAAAACCAAAAGGGGTAAATGCGCTGCTTCCCCGTTCTCTTGCTGAACTAGACTGACATGGCATGTGAATCTTGTGAATGTAATTCCTGCAAATAAGGAAAAAAGAAAGGAGAAGATGAATTACAGCCCAACAACGCAAGGCCATCCAGAACAACAGAACAATGAAGTAAAGCTACCTCTTTGACATCCTAACCGAGATGCCCGGGTCCCGTGGATACAAAGCACTATCGAACAACCTAGGGTTCTAAGTTCAAAATTAGGGGAAATTTCACGAACAAAAAAACCTAGAACATAATGCTAATGTTTTTGAAGCGTTTGCCATGGAGATTGCATACTATTCGGCTGAATTCGGATCCAATCCGAGCTCACAAAATAGGGAAACCAAAACAGAGAGGAAGGAAGGGAGATGGGGGTGGGGGAGGATAGAACCATGGTGGAGTGGCGGCTCGATGCCTCTGGCGTGGTCGCGTGGGGAGCGGAGTGGCGTGGGTGCGGATCAGCGAGCTCACATCACACATGGCCATGCGCAGGTGGTGGTGTCGCCACCGGACCAGGCCCCGATGCCGAGCTTGGTGAAGGCGACGCCGGAGCCTCCCAGCCGCACCTTGCCCTCCTCCTCCAGCGCCACCGCGTGGGACGGCCAGAGCGCCGCCGGCCCAGGACGAGAGGATGCGGCCGGGCAGGGCGGCGGCGGGCGCGAGGAGGCGGCGGCGGCGGGAGTTGGCTTTGGACTTAGGCAAAATCCTAAGTCGCGAGTGGGAGCTTCACTTAAAAATCGGGTGTCTCGACGGCCGCATGCCGTCGAGACGTGCACACGTTCTCAACGGCTAAATCTGATGGACCGTCGAGACCAATCTGTCTCGAGAGCCGTATGCCGTCGAGAATACACACGTTCTCGACGGCTAAATTTTGGGGGCCGTCTTGACTAATCTGTTTCGAGGGCCTTCGCTGCCTACCCTCGAGATAGGCTATCTATCTCGACCGCTTTTTCATAAGTCGTCGAGACAGATGTCTGTCTCGACAGCTAACACTGTGTACCTCTTCTATGGTTAACCGAGTTTCTTTTATTTATTTAAAAAAATCAAAAAATAGTTTCTTTATGCATGTTAGCCAGTATTGCTTAACACATGAACATACACCACCATAAATTTTTTTACGGCAAAATTATATCCGGAACTACAGGTCCATGTGTAGGGGGTCATATCGGTCAGAGGTTTAGTCAACATTCTAGTGAGTTGTATGAAATACGCTTATGATGTGCACATCATTTTTCAAGTATTCACCATTCTATTCGAACAGCGATGTATAAAGATCATTGCACTCTAATGTTACAAATTGTAACATTTTATGGTATTTTCTATGAAATCTATAATTTTCAAACATATATACACACACGACACGACACATTACGTACAACAAAAAGTGTAAGTAAAATAAAAAAACATGATTTTATTTTATAAGTTTATTTAGATTTTTATTGAAAAAGAGAATTAATCTTCCACCTTTTATTACAAATTATTAAAAAAATTTGAAATATTTACAAAGGAAATAAACATGTCTGTAAATTATAAAACAATTTTATTGATTCAAAAAAAGAAAATGGGTGAGCCCAATATGGCTCAGCCCATCGGCCATCCGAGGAGTCAATCCCTCTCTCTCGACGGCCAAAACATGGCCGTCGAGATAGATGGTTTCCCGCGCAAACGAAAAACCGAAAAATGTGACAGAGGCGACCTAGAGCGAACCAGTCTCGACGGCCAGGCTCAAGCCGTCGAGACTAGCAGGCTTTCTAGATGGCTTAAGCCTGGCCATCGAGACTAGCTAGCAGGCTTTCTAGACGGCTTAAGCCTGGCCGTCGAGAATAAGTGGTCTCTCTCGACTGCTTCGATCTGGCCGTCGAGATCTTCGGTGGCCCTCGAGATTCCTAGCGATTCCTGTAGTGATCATGCCAATTATGCTTGTAGGCCATAAAGATTATCAGACCATGACATGTCTTGATAAATTCTACTTACATGCGGGTTTCATTTAGTGATCATATCCTTGAGCATGGAGTTCGTGCACGAAATCTCTCAGTCTTAAAGTTGTTAAAAATTGATCATCGTACTTGAGGTTCAAAAACGTTTGCAGCTCAAACGACATCACCTAAAACAAGGCGATGGCTCATTGAACGTGGCACGCAGTCAAAAGTAGTTTTAGTATAATCGCAGCTTCCCAGCAAGGTATGCAACTCAACCGCCATATATGCTTGTGAAGAATAATTTTACAACGAGCTACCTAGATAACCACGAAGAAAAACTTAAGATGTGCCTCGTTTCGTACAAGACCATTCACATTGTAGTTGTTGGACCCAAGGATTCACAAAGGACCCATCTAATTGCAACATTGTATTTGTTGGAACCAAGGATTCACAAAGGACCCATCTAGATGTGCAATTTTATTAGGTGTTGTCGGCCACACATGATGATGTGTGGATTTTATTTATAAAGCATCGTCAAATGGGTACAAAATGACACATGATCTATTTAATCTAACAGGCACCTGTAGCAGAACAAGTGTTGAAGGGTGTGATGCAGTTGCAGTGGCTTGGGTACATGCCGCAAAAGGATGGAAGGCTGCTGGCCACCTCCAAAGTCCTCAATGTCGAGAATGCTCCTTGCGGGTGCATGTAACCGAAAAATCCTTGTTGTCGCCAGATCGCCACTGGCCAAATCGCATATCATTGGCAACGATATTGCGGTGACAATCGCCTCAATTGCTCGCAAAGATTTGGTGCATCACCACATAGCTGCTCGACTCCCATGGTCGCGATTGAAGGAAGGGCATCGCCGTTGTGGGACTGCACTGCTGAATCAAGTATTGCCTACATGGTTCAAGGCCCTGTAGTTGCCCAAACTGCCACGGCTCAGCGAAGCTTAGGCCGTATGTATCACACTTTGCCGACGCATAGCTCATGGCTAGGGCAAGGACGACAAGAATTAAAAAGGTCTTCATGTTGCTACTGTGAGATGCTAATGCTCTTGCCTCGTTTGGTGTTTACACTTCAGGAGGAGTGAATACTATGTTCATTGTGTGCGCATTTTATAGCCATGAGCCAACGATAGCGTGGTATCCAAGGTCCTTCTGCTTTGCTAATGTGTGCATAGACTATCATTGCAATTGGATTTTTTTTCTAAAAAAATCTTTTATTGTGCTTTATGGATCTATGTGGTTGCGCTCATCAAAGCTACTTTATAATGCATTGAACAACCTGGAAAGCTTGACAAAGTTTAATTAGTTCACTTTACATGTCAAGCGTTGATGTGCGTTCCATGTTTTAGGCGAACCAATTTGTATTGTTGCATCCGTTCTTTGATGTAAATTGGATAAGTTATCTTGCTTTTTCTTGTAAATTCACTTTACATGTCAAGAATCAATTTTCTTGTGCCATGTATGTTTTCCTTTTTTGTCCAAGGGTGCACTTTCAAAATGATGTGTGAATAATTCAGACGTGTGATAAGAACTTTTATGAGTTCATTATTTTACATGTGAGCATTTATTATGGATCTCCTATTTCTATCAAGCTAATTTTGTTTGTAGGCCATAATAATTATGAGACAAAGACATGTCATGATAAATTCTACTTACATGCAAGTTCCGTTGAGCCATCATATCCTTTGTACCTTCTAGATTTATATTTTTATAGTTCATCCCTTATCAATATATTGTTTTATAGCATTAGGAAATGAGTCCGACATGTGTAACCGAGATCAATTCTATAAGGAATTATGGCATTTAAAAGCTGTAATCCCATATGAGTGCAATCGAGATCCTTGCACAAAGCCGTGTTTTGAGATCGCTTAAGCTTACATGCATGTTCTGATTCCATCAAATTAATCTCAGCGTGATGCCAATATCATGTCAACAAATTCCATAAAAAAACACGTACAGAAAAACTTGCTGTCATTGTAATTATGCTGAAAAAGCATGGACTCCGTGCATGAGATCTCTCTATGTTAAGTTTTTGAAAATTGCTTGCTGAACTTGAGATTCGAAATCAATTGCAGCTCAAATGGCATCACCTGAAACAAGACGATGGCTCTTTGACCGTGGCGCGTAGTCAAAAGTAGTTTTAGTGTAATTGGTGCTCCCCAGCAAGGTGTACCCCACTCAACCGCCATATATGCCAGTGAAGAAGAGTTTTACGACAAGCTACCTAGATAACCATAACAACAACATAATATGTGCCTCACTTCGCACTAGACCATTCACATTGTAGTTGTTGGACCCAATGATTCATAGAGAACTCATCTGGATGTGCAATTTTATTAGATGTTGTTCCATAGTTGCAACATGTAGTTATCGGCCATACATGACGATGTGTGGATTTTATTTATAAAGGATCGCCAAATGGGTACAAAATGACACATGATCTATTTTATCTAACAGGCACCGATAGCAGCACAGGTGATGAAGGGTGTGATGCCGTTGTAGAGGCCTTGGGTACATGCCGCAAAATGATGGAAGGCTGCTGGCCACCTTCAAAGTCCTCAACGCCGAGAATGCTCCTTGCGGCTACATGTAACCAAACAATCCTTGTTGCTTCTGCATTGCCACATGGGCCAAGCTGCATATCGCCGGGTAACTGTATCGCGGTGGCAGCTGCCTCAATTGCCTGCAGCACTATTGGTGCATCACCACGCAACTGCTCGACTGCAATAGTCGCAATTTAAGGAAGGAAAATCTCTACAGGATTTAAGCCATTCACGCACCCTCAACAGCAATTAGTCTAGGCCCTGGGCGAGGCCACAGAGAGCCACCATTCTTCTAAGTCACGCTCCCCTGATCTATCTTTGTACACTCTTCATCCACCAAAAAGAAAAGCCACTGGAGTAGGATTGTTATCTCTCTGCAGAGGTCCGAACCAGCTAAAATTCCTTGTCTCCATGCGTACGAGTCGCCACCATCCCTTCATCTCTTAGCAGGCCCGATCCCGTAAGGTCCAGATAGATCACCCACCCCCTCTACAAATTTCTGTAGTCCGATTCTCAGGGCCAAAGCTTATTCTCCTAGGAGCTGACAGTATATATAAATGTGCACAAGTGGTTAGGAGGTGTTAGGGAGTGGCTGTTAAAAAAATTGGCTAAAAACTGATCTGTATTGGTAATTTGTTGTGTGACACATGTCACTGGCACTGTGGGCTCTGCGGAGAAACTTGTATTGGTAAAAACAGATAAACTCAACCGAATACGGCCGGATCAGCAAAACTATGGCTGTCCGATTCTAGCTAGATATCGCAACACATGCAGTTAGTCGGATTGCCTATATATTGAAAGCCTTTGCTCCTTGTCTCTCCATCAATTGTCGAGACTCCCCCAACTCTCCTCTTTCCAGCGAGTCGATTCGTACCGTACGCCGTCGAGAAGTGGAGCCACCACACCGCCTCTTGCAACATGAACGACGCACCGCCTCTTGCAACATGAACGGTGGCGGCAACATCGTGACCGGCGGCGAATGATTCGGCTAGTATGGTCTGACAATTTCAGGGACGAGTTCGATGACGTCGTGGTCCAGCCAGTATTGTCTGAGATTTTCAGGGCCGAGTCCACGGTCTTCAACCCAGCACCTCTTGTGACCCACACCTAACACTTCTAGCCAACTCACCCAACAACGCACTCTGATATAACTAGCATATGAAGACCTTTTAACCTTTTATGAAACGAGGCATCATTACAGGTTGTTGACGAGCCCCCGTCAGTACCAGTTTGTAGTACGAACCAATATTGATGAGCGCCCATGCCAGCTGGCCTGTACATGCCTACGAAAGAAATCTTTACTGTTCCTCCCGTACTAAAACTTTGAATCACTAGTTACTACGAATTGGTATTGATGTCACTGTCAGTATCATTTTCAATCCAATCGGTACTGATATGATTGTCGAAAGCCCTTTGCTTACTGCCTCTCTATCAATTGTCGAGACTCCCGGCCAACTCTCCTCTCTCCAGCGAGTCGATCCCTACCGTACGTCGTCGAGTAGTGGAGCCACTGACAGCAAGGGTGGCGAAACGGCCTTGTGCATCGGTGAACACGGTAAATCTAGAAGAGAATTTTGCGGAGAACGGGACAGTGGGTAGGAGGGGACAAAAGAGCCGGGAGACAAAGATGGTGGAGAAGGCATAGACGGCGCAGGGCACGATGATAGCCTGGCATCTCGGATTCTTCGGCTTTGCTAAACATGTGCATACACTGTCATGGCAATTGTATGTTTTCTGTCATGGCTATTATATGTTTTCAAAACAAATATTTTATTTTGCTTTACGCAGCTATGTCGAAGCTTGGTGCTCATCAAAGTTACTTTATGATGATATATCGAACTAGCCTAGAAAGCTCGACAAGATTTAACTAGTTCACTTTATATATCATGTTTTGACGTGGATTCCATGTTTCTGGCAAACCAACTTTTGTAATTAATGTTGTATCAGTTCTTTGATGTATATTAGATAAGTTATCTTATTTTGTCTTGTAAATTCACTTTAGAAGTCAATAGTTGGTCATTTTTCTTGTGCCATACACCTTTTTCCTTTTTGTGTAGGGCTATACTTTTAGAAATGTGTGTAAATAATTTAGATATGTTTGACAAGTGCCAACTTTAAAACTTCATCATTTTACATATGTTTATTATGGATCTCCTATTTATATCATGCCAATTATGTTTGTAGGACATAAAGATTACGAGACCATGACATGTCTTGATAAATTCTACTTGCATGCGAGTTTCGTTTAGTGATCATATCCTTGAGCATGGAGTCTGTACACGAGTTCTCTCTGTATAAAAGGTGTTGAAAGTTGATCGCCATACTTGAGGTTCGAAAAAGTTTGCAGCTCAAACAACATAACCTGAAACAAGACGATGGCTCGTTGATCATGGCGCGCAGTCAAAAGTAGTTTTAGTACATATAATTGTTGCTCCCTAGCAAGGAGTGCCACTCAACCGCGATATATGCTAGTGAATAAGAATTTTACGACGAGCTACTAGATAACCACGAAGAACATAAGATGTGCCTTATTTCGTACTAGACCATTCACATTGTAGTTGTTGAACCCAAGGATTCACAAAGAACCCATCTTGATGTGCAATTTTATTAGGTGTTGTTCCATAGTAGTAACATGTAGTTATCGGCCACACATGATGATGTGCGGATTTTATTTATAAAGGATGCCAAATGGGTACAAAATGACACATGATCTATTTTATCTAACAGGCATCGGTAGCAGCATAGGTGTTGAAGGGTGTGACGCAGTTGCAGTGGCCGGGGTACACGCCGCAAAAGGATGGAAGGCTGTTGGCCACCTCCAAAGTCCTCAACGTCGAGAATGTTCCTTGCGGTTGCATGTAACCAAAAAATCCTTGTTGCTGCTGCACTGCTACCTGGGCCAAGCTGCATATCGCCGAGCAGCGATATTGCGACGGCAGCTGTCTCAATTGCCTGCAGCACTGCTGGTGCATCACCAAGCAGTTGCTCGACTGCCATAGTCGCGATTCAAGGAAGGGCATCGCCGTTGTGGTACCGCACTGCTGAATCAAGTATTGCCTGCATGGTTCAATGCCCTGTAGTTGCCCATACTGCCATGGCTCAGTGAAGCTTAGGCCGTATGTGTCACACTGTGCCAACGCACAGCTCATGACGAGGGCAAGGACGGCAAGAATTAAAAAGGTCTTCATGATGCTACTGTGAGATGCTAATGCTCTTGCCTCGTTTGGTGTTTACACTTCAGGAGGGGTGAATACTATGTTCATGGTGTGCGCATTTTATAGCCATGAGCCAATGATAGCGTGGTACCCAGGGACCTTCTGCTTTGCTAAATGTGTGCATAGACTATAATGGAAATTGGATGTTTTCTAAACAAAACTTTTATTGAGCTTTATGGAGCTATGTTGAAGTTATGTGCTCATCAAAGTTATTTTATGATAAGTTGAACCAGCCTGGAAAGCTTGACAAGGTTTAAATAGTTCACTTTACATGTCAAGCGTTGATGTGTGTTCCATGCTTTAGGCGAACCAACTTGTATTGTTGCATCAGTTCTTTGATTGAAAGTGGAAAAGTTATCTTGCTTTTTCTTGTAAATTCACTTTACATGTCAAGAATCAATTTTCATGTGCCATATATCTTTTCCTTTTTTGTCCAAGGGTGCACTTTTAAAATGATGTGTGATAATTCAGATATGTGTGTTAAGAACTTTTACAAATTCATTATTTCACATGTGAGCATTTATTATGGATCTCCTATTTCTATCCTATTTCTATCAAGCTAATTTTGTTTGTAGGCCATAAAAAATATGAGACAAAGTCATGTCATGATAAATTCTACTTACCTACGAGTTTCGTTCAGCGATCATAGCCTTTGTGCTAGCTAAATTTTTATTTTAATCATGCATCCCTTATTTATATACTGTTTTATAGCACTAGGAAATGAGTCCGACCTATGTAACCGATCAATTCTATAAAGAATTGTCATTTAAAAGCAGTAATCCCATACGAGTGCAATCGGGAATTCGTCACGGTCAACTTATGATCATTGTAAGTTTTTGTTAACAAATTTGATGAAAAAACACGTACAAAAACTTACGGCCATTGTAATTATGCTAAAACAGCATGGAGTTCGTGCTTCTCTCTGTCTTAAAATTATTGAAAATTGATCGCCGTACTTGTGGTTCCAAAACGTTTGCAGCTCAAAGCCTCAAACGGCATCACCTGAAACAAAATGATCGCTCGATGATCGTGGCACGGAGTCAAAAGTAGTTTTAGTATAATCACTGCTCTCCAACCATATATGCTAGTGAAGAAGAATTTTACGACAAGCTACATAGATAGCACTCTCTCATCGGCCTTAATTTTTATGGTTTATTAACTCACACAATTACCATATAGTATTAATTGCATCAAAGATGCAGTCAATATTATTTTGTTTCACAAACTTCAAAACTAATTTTCTAACCCCTTTACCTTGTCCCGTTTGCTGTCAAGTTTTCCATTCGTGTATATGACATGTGGGACCGTCTAAATCTATGACGTGTGGGCCCAGTGGCATATAGGGCATTATCATTTTTTCAGTGGCATACAGGGTATTTTTCCTTGATAATTTTGGAATAGTGGCAGGTCATATGACAATATATATTGATAAAGTCCATTTGTAGCCCCTAAAATTTATAATATTTTCTCGTTTAGCATTATAAAATTGAAAATTACTTTGCGGATGCCATTAAAGTTGTGTCCTTTCCCAACGGAGAACCTGGCTATTTTCAGATAGGAAAAAAATTGAAACAAATGCTACAAAGGTGTATAATAGGAGTTTCTTGTTATAAGTTGAGACAAATACTTTGATTATCATGTATAAGAGTGCATCACAGCTAGGAGCTAATGAAATAGGACCATGATTTAATTGTAAAAGCATCATCATGCATGAACCTTGTGGTTCTTCTTTTTGTTGTTTTTTGTTTTGCCATTTGGAATATGCATATTAATTATTAGGGTCCACTTTGTTTAACTAAATATATAGATAAATAGAGGTTGTTGGTGTTCGTTTCTATGGATGTGGCCTGTTGTCATTATCTATTTTACCTCGTCATCCGATTGTCAAGGAAGGCGGAGGTTGTTTAACAAACCCTGTAATTGAGTTTATATATATGAGCAGCTGCAAATTGTAGTCTTTTGAGCCGCAACATCGTTTTTCACATGATATTGCAACACTTATCGTCACCATGACAACAGACTTAACTTCCTCATCCACCCTCAATTCCTCCACATTACCACCACTAAGTTCTCAATTTGCAAGCTCCATGGTGTCGTCGTCGTCTTCAGCGACAACACCTCCCTCCTTTAGCCACTTTATCACATTGAAGTTGAGCCAGGGGAATCACCTTCTCTGGAAGGCCCAAGTGATTCCCTACCTTCCCATGTGAGCGGATCTATTAAGGAGCCTGACAACTGGAGAAGGCAATGAAGCTCGTCAAGTCGAGAACCCGACGTATGAAAACTGGCACCAATACCAAGACGTGCTATGCATGTAGAAGAGTTGGTGTCTTACATCCTCACTGACCTGGGACCAGAATATGAGCCGGAGGTGACTTCTGTGTCCACTAGGTCCAAGCCCATTAGCATAAATGAGTTGTTCTCACACCTCATTAGCTTTTATCTTTGGCGTGAGCGCAATGAAGGTGCCCACAACATAGCTGCTTGATTTGGAGAAGGTCGAGGAGGAGGCCACGGTGGTTTTCAGAATCGTGGTGGATGAGGACGTGGCCAAAACTCAAATCACGGTCACGGCAGTGGAAATCCACGTCTATATGTCAACTCTTTGGCAAGCCTGGACATGAGGCACTGAGATGCTATCATCGTTTCAACCATGCACTTCAAGTTAAAGATCGGCAACAGCCTTCGACATCAACAGGATCCTACAAGGTATAACAGGTATATCGATTTTGGGGCAACAAACCATCTCACAAGTGACCTGGATCGTGTCACGTTCAGAGAGAGGTATAAGGGTGCTGATCAAGTCCAAGTAGCAAACGGCACAGGTTTGAAAATCCCAAACATTTGTCATTCTATTATTGTTGGTAGAATCGGCATTCCTCTTCATCTTAGAAATATCCTACATGTTCCACACATAAATAAACATTTTCTTTTAGTTCAAAAATTTGCTTCAAATAATAATACCTTCTTTGAGTTTCATCAAACACATTTTCTTGTAAAGGACCGGGCCACGATGAACGTTCTTCTGCGGGGCAGGGCTGAAGAAGGCCGTCCTTCCAGCGTCAAGCACAATAGTAGGTCGGCACTCCATGTCTCCAAAGATCAGTGGCATAGAAGATTAGGTCATCCAGCATCTAGCTTCATGCATTCCATCTTTGAGTCAGATAGTCTTGTGAGCATAAATAAAGAGCCCTTAGTGTGTGAGCATGTCACTTATTTTTCTCTTGAACTCGTTCACATTGATGTATGGGGTCGTGCGAAATCTTCAGTAAATGGCTTTGAGTATTACGTGAGCTTCATAGATGACTATAGTAGGTTCACTTGGCTTTATCTTCTAAAATACAAATTTGATGTTGATGCTGCCTTTCATCAGTTTCAAACCCTTGTTGAACGCCAACTAGAACACAAAATACAAGCCATTCAATCCAATAGAGGAGGTGAATTTCTGAAAATCCAAAATCATTTCAAGTAGACCGGCATTATTCATTACATCTCCTGTCCTCATATATAACAGCAGAACGGTGTAGCGGAAAGGAAACACCGCCATGTCGTTGAACCAGTCTTGCCCTGCTAGCTCAGTCATCTATGCCGATGCGATTTTGGGATGAAGCCTTCGTGGCAACATCCTATGTCATAAATCGCTTGCCTAGCAAGACCTTAGGCAATGTTAGCTCCTTTAAAAATTATACAAGACCAGTCCTGATTACTCCATTTGGGTGTGTGTGCTTTCCAAAACTTCGCCCCTACAATAATCAAAAGTTGTCTTTTCGTTCAAAGTCATGTGTATTTCTTGGTTATAGTGCAAACCACAAGGGTATATATGTTTGGACAAAACCGCTAGTCAGGTCTATCTATCTTAGAGACATTGTGTTTGATGAGAACATTTTTCCTTTCGCCACTAAATCTAACCCTCACAAAACTATTCCCTATACTGGACACTCTATTCTTGTTCACATTCGAGTTGTTGTGCCAATTGAACCGACAATAATAATTGGCAATGCTAGAGGTGGAAATCCTGATGTGGTTGTTACTAATGCTCCAAATGAGATATCACCCGCAGGTTCAGAAAATACAGATATAGGATCATCAAAAGCTAATGGTGCTCAAGATCCAAACCAGAATGTTGCTGATTCACCTTCAGCAGCAGAGCTTACATCATTTTCTCAAGATTCTGCTCATGCTTTCCATCATCCTATGTGCACCAGACTCCGAGACGACATCAAACAGCCTAAGACATTCACTGATGGCACGGTCAGGTATCCAAAAAAATGTCATGCACTTATTGCTGAACCACTATCTCATCTACAAACTCTGCATGATCCCACACTTGGTCTCTAGAACCAAATACTAATGGTAAAAATGTGCTGGATTGCAAGTGGATATTCAAAACAAAATATAAACTTGACGACACAGTAGACCGATACAAAGCTAGATTAATTGCTCGAGGTTTTAGCCAAAGGCCCGGTGTTGACTACATGGATACGTTCTGCCCGGTTGTCAAACCGACTACAGTACGTACCATGCTGTCCATTGCCGTTGCCAGGGGTGAAAGCTACGTCAGATTGGCATTAATAATTCTTTTCTTCATGGTACACTTCAAGAAGAAATATATGTGTGTCAACCTCTTGGTCTTTTGATCAAGCTCAGCCAAATCATGTTTGTAAGTTGCACAAAGCTCTATATGGGTTAGAACAGGGTCCAAGGGTATGGTATGCAAGACTCAGTTCCAAACTACAGTCTCTTGGTTTTGTTCCTTCCAAAACTGACACGTCACTATTTGTGTTCAATCAAGGCACCATTCTTATATATATGCTAGTCTATGTCGATGACATAATTGTGGTTAGTTCATCTGATAGTGTTTACTACTAAACTAATTTAGAATTTAGCTCAGGAGTTTCCTCTAAAGGATATGGGGCAACTCAGCTACTTCCTTGGCATCGAAGTACACAAAGTCAAGGGAGGAATCCTGTTGTCCCAACAGAAGTATGTCAACGATATTTTGAACCGAGTGGGAATATGCAAATCTGCAAGCCATAGATACTCCTATGTTAGTTTCAGAGAAGCTGTCCTGAGGAGTTGGAAAAAGGCTAATGGAAGATGAAATAGTCAAATACCGAAGTATAGTGGGTACCTTACAATACTTGACCATGACCCGACCTGACATTTCCTTTGTTGTGAACAGAGTGTGTCAATTCATGCAGGAGCCTACATATGCACACTAGAGGGCAGTCAAAAGAATCCTTCGGTATGTTAGACGCACATGTAGTATGGGGCTGGTAATTCAGCTGTTAATTGCCTTTTCAGATGTTGATTGGGGAGAATGTTTCGGATGATAGAAGATCAACAAGTGGTTTTGTTGTGTTCATTGGACCAAACATAGTGTCTTGGAGTGTTTGCAAGTAGCAGAGAGTGTCCAGATCGAGCACCGAGGCATAATACAAGTCGTTAGCCAATGCCACTACTGAATTGATCTAGTTGAAGTCACTTCTTCATAAACTTGGTGTCTATCAACCAAGAACACCAGTCCAATGGTGCGATAACTTGGGGGCAACCTATTTGGCAGCCATTACTATGTTTCATACCCGAACTAAGCATGTTGAAATAGACTTTCATTTTGTTAGAAAACAGGTCTCTATGAAAAGTTGGTGGTGAGATTCTTCTCTACTGCAGATCAGATGGCAGACATCTTCACCAAACCACTGCCAATAGATTCTTTCACTCGAATGCGCTACAATCTTAACCTTGCTTCACTCGGCTAAGATTGAGGGGGTGTGTTAAACTAAATAGATAGATAAGTAGAGGTTGTTGGTGCTCGTTGTTGTGGATGTGGCCTGTTGTCATTATCTACTGTAGCTTGCCATCCGATTGTCAAGGAAGGCGGAGGTTGTTGTAACAAACTCTGTGATCGAGTTTATATATATGAACAGCTCCAAGCTATAGTCTTTTGAGCAAAAACATCACACACTTAGTGTCCATGTAATGGTTTGAGATGGTATTGAGACTCTACTACAGATAAATATAACCTTAAGGTCCATCAAAAATGATTTTCAACTTTGGGATACTAATGAGAACATGCTTGTCGTTTGAAGTGGGCTAGAATGTACTTTTCTCGGTTGTTGGTTGATCTCAGGCAATCAAAGGGGCACAATTTCAGCCTATACTTTTCTAATATGCGCCCTCGATTCCGCCTCTGTCCTAAACTGCCCCATGCGGGTTTCCTAACTTAACGCGTCATGATCGGAGGTGTTTCTGTTCCCGTTGGACCTGTCCCTGAGTCTCATCAGTGCATCATAAAAAGGGACCCATGTGAGACGTGACGACCTCTCACATAGTACCCTTACCCCAAAATCTTGCCTATCCTAATTCACACAGGGAGAGACCCAAAGGGCCGTGTCCGGCCAGTGCACGTGGCAACCAGACGGATGTCGCCACCCACAAGTTTATCATCAACCACGACTTCTTCTCAACGATCCTGAACCCAACATCGGCTATGCGACAATTATGGCTTCAATGAACTCCGATCAGTTTTATCTCATTCCACACAAGAATAAGTGATCATGTTTTACAGTTAAGGTTTTATTTTCATATTAGATCATGAACTCGGATCTAATCTCTCTCTCTCTCTCTCTCTCTCTCTCTCTCTATATATATATATATATATATACTGCCACATCACCTTCGTACCACCTATGCGACTATGCCAACAAGATCTATATATATATATATATATATATATATATATATAGAGGCCTCTATATATATATATATATCCTGCCACATCACCTTCGTACCACCTATGCGACTATGCCAACAAGATCACGACCACACCAACACTTATCCATGGGAGATTAGATGGTGTCGGGGCTTGGATGCAAATGAGGACAGGTTAACAAGACTCCAAAGATGATTTTCAACTTTGATGTGAAAAATAACGTTTCAAAACAATTTTAACAGGCCACAGTGTACTTGTTAAGACAGGCACAGGCACGTACATTGTATCCACACAAACGCACTGCCTATGCGCATCATATCACTGTAAACGGAGATGGTGCTACATTTCCAGCTGGGCCAGAGAGTGCATCTGAATTGATCCCAGCTCATTTTGTCTTCTCGTTTTCGCGCGCGCGCAAGCATCTGTGCGATTGAGCATGTACACGATCAATTACCTACTGTTTAATCCTCTGGCTGGCAAGTATAATTGCCTCCCCCAATAAAGAAAACCGGCAAATTTGGAACGCATTCATATGCAACGCACTGTGTGTGGCGTGGAGGAGATATACATATACATATACATGGAAACGTAGGATTAATTTGCTCCATAATTTCTTGCTTGCTTTGCTTGCAGCTAGGTGTGTCATTCCCTTGCAATGCGCGTGTTAAATATACGGCGCTGGTTTAAGCTCCTGCCGCTCCAGCGTTTCCCTATCTCGGTTCTTGCTCCTACTCAAAAAGTCGCGTTGATCAAGAAGAAAACCGGCAGGATAGATCGGAGAGTTCGTCAGAAATTCAGTCTTGGTACAGCTAGACCAGAGTTCTTGCATCGATCGAGTGATTGGAAGATGAAGGAGAGGGTCGGTGTCATGGCGCTTCTTGTACTTCTTGTCATCGTCAGCAGCTGCGGCGCCGTGCAGGTGGCCGACGAGCTGATGGCCGGCGGTGGCCGGAGGGGGCGGCGTGCGGCGGCGGCGGCGGCCGTCATGGTTCCTATCACCATCCTCAAATCCGCCGTGAGCAAGGGAGCTGGTATGTGTACTATCGCTGACGATTT
Source organism: Raddia guianensis (assembly GCA_036346415.1). Lineage (NCBI taxonomy): Eukaryota > Viridiplantae > Streptophyta > Magnoliopsida > Poales > Poaceae > Raddia > Raddia guianensis. The sequence continues at coordinate 20,859,372 of CM070534.1, read as the reverse complement.
TAATTTCTTCTTGTGAATATGCCGGCCCTTACCATGAATATCACATATGTACTTGCATGAACGAATGAACCCGTATAAATTCTTCAAAATTATTTGTATATTACATCCATGCAGAGAAGATCAGTGCGAATTTGCGTGGGAAAGGGGGGACGCTCCAATTTTTTTTTTTCATGCACGCTGTGCCCGATTCTCCGTAGACAGAGCAGCATGACAGCATGCACAAGTAACGCGCTGTCTGCTAGACTGCTACGAAGGTTTCTTCCCAGCGTAGAATGACGTACGGTATACAGCCAGGTGCTAAATGCCTAAATTGCATGATAGATTGTTACTAAACGACGAGCAAGACAGCTAGCTCTAGCCGGCCTGTGGTAATTGTATTCGGTGTTATTGTTGCTGGTCAGTAGAAAACAAAAAAAAAAATCTATCGTTTAAAAAATGGCGAGCGCCAGCGTCCAGACGCCCGCGCGCCGGATCAACCGCGCCCGTCGGATTGCCGGCTACCGCGCCAATCCAACGCCCCTGAGCACTCGCGTCCCAGCCTTCCCAGCCCGCGCCAACCGCATGCGTCGGATCGCCGGCTACCGCGCCAATCCAACGCCACAGAGTGCGCCCGCGTCTGTGTGCCCAGCGACTAGCTAGCAAGCAGTCGGTTGATTTTTTTCAATTAAACTTCTGATTTTTGTATAAAATTCAAACAGTGTTAAAAATGCGTAGAATAAATTTTATAATTCTTCTAAAATCGAGAGCAACCCATTTTAAATACTTTTTGAATTTTTTGAATTTTTTCACATTTTCATTTTTTGATGTGACCTGAGAGAAGGCACTTATGAAACTTACATCTGTACTGGCGAAACTTGGCCGTGTGCTGATGAAACCTGATGAAACTTGGATGAAACTTCGATGTAACCTGATGAAACTTGGATGAAACCTGTTGAAACTTGAATTGACCTGAGGAAACTTGATGAAACTTGAAAAAACTTGGATGAAACCTGATGAAACTTGACAGTTCGGCAAAGTTTTACGAGTATGAAACCCAAGTTTCAGTAGGCGAACCCCAAGTTTCACCAGATAAGTTTGAAGATTTATATGGCAACATACATCTTGTTTTGTTCGTAAAAATATGAGGAACGCGTTGGTGCAAACGTTTCGTGGATCAGAGCACCCAGTCAAAAATTATGGTCGCCGAAAGAAAAAAAAAAAGGCCGCGGGACCACCTGCATGCTACTGATGCCAATTTGCATCGCGCTTCTTTGCTGCTCATGCAGCAGGCATATGCGCGCCGCATGCGCCAAGACTTGTTGCTGCTCGCTTCGCTGCATCATGCATGGATGCTGCATGCATGCACAACGCATGAAAGTCGCGCCACGGTCGTCCGGCTAGAAGTGTTTTCGTTAAAAAATTGATGTATTTGCGTTAGATTTTAATCGCATCTGCACGACATCGGAGGCACGATATTTCGTAAATAAAAGATAGAGATGTCGTATAGAGGGATGGTGAACATGCATTACAAATTTTCAAACCCTTTTAGATGCGAAGGTTGCTTGCTCCGGACCATCCGGTCCTACTCTCCGGACAATCCGAGGTATACCGGAGTTCCCGGTTGAAAACACCAGATACTCTGACTTGTAAACAAATTTAGGGTTGAAACTTAGAGTTCAATCTACAAATCCAAGCTACCGCCTGCACGAAAACTAAAATCCACACTATAAGGGCAAGTAATAATGCACGAGTGTGCTACCCAACAACAGTATACACATGAATCGAAGTATGTCAAATTATAGAGCTAAAAGAAACTAAGAGCAAAATGGAGACTCAAAGATTTATTCTCGAAATTTGAATCCTTTAGGGAATCCTACGTCACTATTGTGGTAGGCTCGATCACACTTAAGCTAGGTCTCTTTCAATTTTTTCCCTTATTGAGGTCGCACCAACACCCCCCGTTTCATTCCTTGATTCCTTCCCTTTCAAAGGCGGAATCGAGCCTTTACAAACTATCCTCAACACACCAAACAAGGCTTCGATGCCTCGAGGTGACATCTAACCGTCTAGGAGTCCTCAATCTTCAAGAGTAACAAATCCAGCGACGAACAAACTTGAGGACGAACCAAGTGCTCAGGGATGAAGCAAAGCTCACTAAAGCACTCAATCTCACTTCTAGAACTCTACCCAAAACTTAGATCAAGGGATTTGGTGGCGGGGAGAATGTTAATGTCAAGGGCTTCTAGAGGTGAGTATTGATGAGAGTGAAGTCCACCATGCAACTGGGTTGGGAGACAAGTTAAATAGGAGAGGAGGAGGCTAGCCGTTGGACAGAGTATCTGCGCACTTCGGATACTCTGGTCCAAACTATAGACATTCTGATATAAAATACCTCCAACAGATAGAGACCCAAGAATCTTGAAATTCCGAACACTCCAAATTCCCACATACCGGATACTCCGAACCAAACTATGGATACTCCGGTGAAAATTGAATAAAATCAAGGGAGCAAACAGAGAACCTCAAATCTTAGATTTTCGGACACTCCGACCTGCCTGATACCGAATATTCTGGTCCGAACTCCAGAAACTTTGAGGAAAATCAGAATATTGGGACGGAGAAGCCCAAAAGTTGAAATTCCAGGCACTCTGTCTGTCTAGTTCCGGATACTCTAGTTTTGAACCCGGATAGCCCGACCTCTGAAAAAATGAACTTGAGAATTTTATAATTGAGATGGGATTAGTTTATCCCTTCTAGGCTATGCTTCATCCAATGAGCACTTAAGACATCTATTTTTTTTTCATTGCATCCCTCAAAATACTAAAATTAAAACCTATAGAAAACAAATCTAAAAGGTAGTAGAACTTCCTTTCTTTTCTTCTTTTGAGGGAATCATGATGCCTTTCCATCCACTTTCTTTTAAAATAAACTTGCTCATTACTCATTTAATCACCAAAATAAAATTAGGGAGTAGATCCACTTTCAGTGACATTGTTCAACATGACTGCCTATATCCATGATGATTTGAGAATGGACGTTCCTTCCCAATTAGCAGAAGCATACTGGACCACATGGGTTGCGGCCACAAGCATACTTCCAATTTTCGTGTAAATTCAAAATCCAAAATTCAAAAATTGGAAGTTTAATATTTCATACTATATCCAATTTACACGAAACAAATTTTAAAATTCATGTAAAATCCTGAAGAACCCATTTTCATACTTTGAATTTTCGAAATTCAAAATTAAAATATTCAAAAATTCAAATACAAATTCAAGTGTAAATTCAAAAAAAATTAAAAAAAATTGAAAGTTTGAAAAATGGGTTCTTTAGGATTTTACATGAATTTTAAAATTTGTTTCGTGTAAGTTGGATATGGTATGAAGTGTTAATAGATAAAAGAAGTTTGATGAACAGTGCCTGTTACTGTAGCTCGAAGGCTGCCGCGAAATGAACGCACGATAGCTGCCTCTCTCTCCTGCGCTCGTCCTCTTACCAAGCTATCGTTCGCCCAAAGTGCGATAGGGTACCTGTCGCGAATTCAAAGTGTGACCGGCGCCTATTTGTGTCTAAATTTCAATCCGACATATAATTTTGCATAAACGAATATAAAAAAATATAAAAAAAATAAAAATTCGCCTAGGTGCACGGTGGTGCCTAGGGATGAGGACGGAGCGGATACGACCGGATATTGCCTCTATCATATACTTTCATATTTTTCTACGTCGGATTTGAATTTGGATTCGGATTTAGATAGACTTAAAACAGATCGAATACTAAATCGAATTCAAATACTAATGAAACGGATACATATCAAAGACGGATAATAACCGAAAACGAAAACGAATATTTAGTCTGATATTACTTTGTAAAACCTAAGAAACAAATTTATGATTAGCATACAACTTTCAAACATAAACACAACCGTACAACTTGCTCCCTTTGCATCGGATCCGGCCGGCGTTCCACTTTTCTCATTGTTTGTCATGAAGAGTTGGCGAGAGGCCAAGAGTAGAGAGGAAGGAGCTAGGGAGTGGGGACTGGCGACCTCGAGTTGGAGATGGTGTGACGGCAGGTGGGATACGTGTGGAGGCGGGCTGGAGCCTGGAGTTTAGAGATAGGGCGACGGGATGGAGGCGGGGTGGCGGCGGCTGGATGGAGGCGCGCAGCGGCGGGATGGAGGTAGGGTGGTGCCTGGCGGTCAGCGGGTTGGAGGCGAAGCGGAGGCCGACGGGATGAAGGCAGGGTGGCGGGCGGCAGCAGGCAGGGTGGTGGTTGGAGCCTGGAGGTAGCCCTAGTGGCTTGCTGTGCGCCCGTGCCTGTTGCGCACTACGTGAGGTGGCAGGCCACCTGGGCCAGCCTCTTGGGCAGTTGGGTCGTGGGAAATTGGAATACCAAATATGAAACTATCCGTTTAATATCCGGATTATATTTTATCCGGATATTCGAATCCGCTCCGTTTATGTCGAATATCGCTATATCATATCCGCTCCGTATCAACCTGTCTCCATCCGGATAATTATCCGAATCCGCTCCGTTTCCGTCAAATATTTTTTTTTACCGTTTTCTAAAATACGGATGTCAAATACGAATACAGACCGGATATTATCCGCTCCGTTTTCATCCCTACTGGTGCCCGCATGGTTGACCTTGCTACGATAGCACTTGATAGATTTTTAATCCACTACAAGGGATTCTACCTATTGCCACATAGTGATTGCAATAAAATAAATTTCGTTGTTATAGCCAATGCTATTGCCACATAATATTTTTTTGTGATAATAAGTTTCCTATATCGCAGCAGTAGTGAATTGTTGCATTATTTATTATTTTTGTTGCAATAAATTGAATGTATTGCAATGAAAATAAAATTGTTGCATTAACTAGCTACTATTGCAACAAAAAATAAATTGTTGCAATAACTAACTTCTATCACAATTCACAACAAAATTATATTGTTGCAAAAAATTTTCACCTATTGCAAGATTACAGGTGGTTGATTATTGCTATGGGTAGCAACGATTTTAATTTCGTTGCAATATATACATATTGCAACAATATTAGGCATATTGCAATATTTATTTTGTTGCAATATGTTCATGAAAAAGGTAAAAATAAAAACATGATATATTTTAGATAAGTAGTCATGCGAGGTGAGCTGATTAGGTGAGGTTACTCTAAGACAAGAGGTTATGGGTTCAAATCCTAAAATCTACGTATTTGTTTTTCTTTGTGATTTATTGGTTGTTGCAATAAGTTTTTACCACGAATTCTATTTTGTTGCATTATGTTATTGCTATGAAATAATATCTGTTGCAATAAGTTAAAACAACCATTTCACAAACGTGGCGATAACCTATTGCAAAAACCATATTGTTGTAATAAAGAAACTTATTGCCATGATTTTGATATCGTTGCAACTTCTTATTACCACGGAGATTATTGCAACGATTTTAGCTTTGTTGCAATATGCACATATTGCCACAGTTTTGGGTTTAATGCAACGAAGGGATGATATTTGGTACCGTAGTTCGGCAAAATTGTCTATGTTTGCGGGGTTATGACTATTGTCGCTCTTCCCCAATCAACACATTCTAATTCAAAAAAAAACATCTGAAATAATTCGATTATCGTCATTTTTTGCTTGTATCCCTTCCTCTAGTAACATTTTTTGAATGGTTTGTTTCCTCTGTAGCCTTAGAAGTTAAGAGTACACATTAGTTGTGGAAGGACAATTAATGGACCTAATCTGTACTATTAAAATACCTCAGGTGGTGATCGTTGGTGGTCGATGTCACATACTCACACCTTAGCGAAATTACGTACGTACTAATAAACGATCATTTTTTATGCCAACGCAGAGCCTCCTAATTCCATATCCATGCCATCACACTTATACTATACCTTTGCGTGTCATTGCATTTGCAATTTGATACTCCCTCCGTTCCAAATTATAGTTCACCATTAACTTTTGGATATTTTATTTGACCATTCATCTTATTCAAAAAATATATGTAAATATTATTTATTTTGCTGTGATTTGTTTTATCATTAAACATATTTGAAGCATGACATATTTTTTTGCATGTTTGCACTTTTTTTTGAATAAGACGAATAATCAAAAGGCGTCTGCAAAAGTCAACAGTGAACTACAATTTGAAACGGAGGGAATACCTTCTATGCCATTGTTGATCGGTTAAGCTGTTACGAAATTGCATAAAGATGCTTATGCACACGCCTTTGCATTACATTAGAAAATAGTATAAATTATTAACAACTATAGAAAATTTTTTAAATCATGAGAAACTTTCTATACGTTCAGAAAACTACGTGCGCTCAAATGTGTCGTTGCAATTATATATTTTTCAGATGTGAAAATTTTATATTAAAACTTATGATACCTATTGTCAAAATTAATTTTAAAATTATAGCTTGTATTACAAAAAATACAAAAGTTTAACACAAGTAAAACATGTTTTTTTCACAAATTTAGAAACCAATTTAGAGCTCAAATGCAGCAGATATTTTTTTGAAAGTTTTAACGTACAATGGTATTTTGGGCAGTATAGTTAGTTTTCCGACGGAGCCAACCACGATGTGGTAAATAAGGTATCAAGCTGTGAATTCAATGGCACATAAAGATAGGTGCAAATGTGGTGACACATGATGGATTTACGCACTACAGGAAACGTCAACAGTTTTGAGTGCCAAAACCATCGAACAGAGCGCACAAGCCGTCGGGATAACATTGGCACTCGAAACTGTTGACGTTTCCTTTAGTGACGGACTCACCGATCTTCTTATCCACTAAAATCTCTATTCCTAAAAAGCACCTTGTGGTGATGAGTGGTTGCTCGTTAAACTAATCCTATCCATTCAAATCCATCCAACGGTGTCGGGCTACCGCCGAGACGATCGAGCGAGGGAACCGAACGCGCGCTCACTTTTCCGTCCTCATTTCCCTCGCCGGCATCGCTTTTACTCGTGCCGCGCGCGTTGCCAGGCTGCCACCCGCACGGCGCTGCCAGGCCGCCGCGACCCGTTGCAGCTCGCGCGAGGAGAAGGAAGCTGCAGCCAGTCCAGCACAAAATCCCCAAATCCACCCAAATCCATCCCCAAATCCACCGAAATCCGTCGCTAACTCCATCCAAATCTATCCCCAAATCCACCGAAATCAGTCCCCAAATCCTCGTCCACGGCGCGAGGAGAAGGTCACGCGGCTCGCGCGCGAGGAGGACGCCACCGCCGTCGCCCGTGCGCGAGAAGGACGCCGCCGCCGCCCACATCGCCGCCGCCAAGACGTGAGAGGAGGCCGCCGCCGCCGCCGCCGGCGCGAGATGAGGCGTCGCCGCCGTCGCCGCTGGCTGAGATGAGGGTATTGCCGCCACCGCCGCCGCCAGCGTGAGGAAGTTGACGCCGCCGCCGTCTCCCGTGCGAGGTGGAGGGCGCCGTCGCCGTCGGTCGCACACTCGCGCGTGGAGGAGGAAGACGCTGGGCATGTTTGGTTTGACACTGGGCATCGAAATCAGCTTATTTCCTTTATCCAAAAATAGAAATCAACTTATTATTTGATAATAGAATCAGCTTATTCTTTGATACAAGAGGTAAAGTCTATATGTAATGGAGCAAAAAACAAAGAGGTATGTCCAATGGGGCTTAAGTTGGGGTGGCCCTAATACTATAGCAAATAAAATAGAACAGAAAAAATGTTGATGAATAGTGAAAAGGAGATGTAAATAATGAGACTCAATAGTATTCAAGCTGAATTGATTAAATTAAATTAAAAATGGTTGAAGATACCCTAAGGCGCCACGGTGCCACAAAAATGAAAAAAAAGACCAAACTGTCAGGCGGCCCGGTGCCCTACATTGTTAACTACATGTGAGAAGTCGGAAAAACATCAAAGTATCTGTTTTTACCTGAAAAGTAACTAGCTATTAGATTGTTACTATATTACCAGTGAAATGGTACGGAAGTTATATGATTTTGATTTATTAGATAATTTTTACAATTAAATATATGATTTGAGTATTTGTAAAACATTCATATTTGTACATTAGTTAGTGTATGCCATTTTTATTTTAACCTCTATATTGTAATAGACATGCGCACGCTTGTTTCCTAAACTGTCTTTTATAATTTTTAGGTCGCTACGATTTATGTTTCCTTTTCTCCTTTTAGTTCCGTGGCAGAGCACGGGCGTTGTACTAGTTATATATAAAACCATTTCGCCGTAATGAATTGCATGTTATTCACTAAAATTAACCACCATGTATCGTGCTATGGCATTCGTAGCTAAGTATATATGGTCCAGATCGAGAATATTATGCCCATTCGGAACACGAGAAAATTGGCGTTCTGGCGTGGAATTATATAGTAACCTTTAAAATTTGGGAGTGACTCAAGGCGTCGCTGGGTTGCTTCGTTGCAACCCAGCGACGATTCTCCTCCCCCCGCCGCCTCCGCCTCCTTCCTCCGCCTCCTTCCTCCTGCGGCGGCGGCGCCTCGCCGCCGCCGCCTCCGCCTGCCGCCCCGCCGCCCGCTGCCTCCTTCCTCCTCCCGGCGGAACCCGCCTCTTGCTCAGACACCCGCCGCCTCCTCCCCTCGCCCGGCCGGCGGCGCCTTCACCGCCGCGCCGCCGCCCTTGACCTCCCCGCCGAGCCGACGCCGCCCACCCTAACCCGAGGGGTGAGGGCGGTCCCTCCACCGCCGCCCGCCCGCCCGCCTCCTCGGCTCGTGGCGCCACCGCCGCCTCCGCCGCCGCCCCCGACAAGCCCCACCCACCGCCGGTCGTCCACCTCCCCCGACCTCCCTCTACACCCCGGGAACCCCAATATTCCCTAACCCGGCGAGGTCGACGGCGGCGACGATGAGCGCCGGCGAGGAGGAAGATGGCGGCGCGGCGAGGAGGAAGAAGGCGCAGGCGCGGCGAGGCGAAGAAAAAATCGTCTGGGGCGCTAAGCCACCGCGCAGGCGACTAGCCGTAAGCAAAACCGTTAAAATTTTCCCCTAACTAAACAAAATTCAAACGGTGCAGTGTGCATGGACGGTACGCCACCTGCTTACCACCTGGACCCTGGGTTCGGGTCAGGGAACACCAGCTGGATCGTCAACTTGGAGGTGCATGCATGCGTGTACGCTGTATATATACAGATGAATATATCCATCACTCGCCAACTCAAACTGATCGATATATGTATGTATGCATGCTACATATATATACGTGTGTGTATGTATGTACATGTATGTATGCATGTGCATGCAAGCAGGGCGGCGGGTGGTGCAACAACGCGAGGACGTGCAGGTTCCGGCGGCGGAGCCGGCACGGGTCGTCGGAGTTGATGGAGAAGGAGATCGCCTTCACGGGCATCATGAGCCCCAGCCCCGCCCACAACCCCGGTCCTCCTACCTCCCTCCATCATTTCATGATTCATGCATATATACATTCATCCATCCATGATCCATCCATCTCTCTCGACAAATTAATTACCCTGTTAGCTAGTGCATAAGCAGGTTTACATATATACATATGTAAATATAATATAATGCCACGCATGCAGATTTCTACAACTGGAACCGGGTGAAGATTCGGTACTGTGACAGCGCCTCTTTCGCCGGCGATGCCTTCGACGAGGTGCCTAGCTAGCTATACGTGGCACATATATGCATGTCTTGGCTTTAACGTTGGCGATGCTGATGCACGCATGCCCTAGCTAACATTTTAGTTGGTTTAATAGATCGACTCATTCTTCTTCTTTCTTGATTATTGCAGCATCTAGGGCTTTATTTCCGGGGGCAGCGCATCTGGGAGGCGGCCATCCAACACCTCCTCTCCATTGGGATGGTCTCCGCTCATCAGGTCTCTTCGCATAAATATACTTACTCCGTTCCAAAATATAAGACATATAAATTTTTGGCACGGTCTTCAAAATATAACTTTAACCGTTATTTTTTTAAAAAATATGTTATTAGCAACTACAAAACTAACATCATATCAAAATACTTTTAAATACGGATCTAGATATATTACATGCATATACTAAAACAAAATCTGTATATTTTTACTTAATTGTTAGTCAAAGATTCCAAACATTAACTTCTGAAAAAACATGCACACCCTATAATTTGAAATGGAGGGAGTATATTACTACTTGCTGTTGCAGCATATACATGCAAACATAAAAAGTTTCACGCACCATATAGCGTCCACAGTCCGGTACTCAAAATGATCAGGTCAATACTTCTTGATGTGCTTCCATGTGGGAAGAAATGCTAATTTGGTCTTAAACTTAATTTCGTCCGCGCATCAATTTTATTCTTGACATGCAAAACCTGGTAAGATCAATCCCGTGGTTTTGAAATGGTACCATTTTGATTCTTTGACCAGTCAAAACCCACCTTTCAAAATGTTTTTGCTTATGTGGATGTCACCTAGTCTAATTTTGCGTATGTGGCACCCGTCAACACCATGTTAGTGTTGGCGTGAACAAATATAAATTAATATTAATATTTGTCTAGTATGTATAATAAATAATATTTATAACTAACATAAATCGTCCTCAAAAACAGTTTTGATCGATCAAAAGATCAAAATGGTACCGTCTCAAAACCACGTAGACCAATCTCACCAGTCTTTACACCTCAGGACCAAATTAGACCCTCAGAGGCCAAATTGACATCTTTTTCTTTCATATTCACAATTAATGTTTGGGGTAAGTACCTTTCACATTGCTATAAAAAATATTTTTATCAAATTCTTAAAAATTATATTTAAAGAATAAAAAATTGGCACTTTTTTTTTATCATGTGCTACAAAGAATGGACAGGCTCAGCGGCTAGTCCGTCATGTATATATAGGTGCTGCTCACCGGTTGCTCCGCCGGGGGCCTGGCGGCGATACTCCACTGCGACGAGCTCCGCGCCCTGCTCGCGACCGCCGGCGTTGGGAGCAGCGTCGTCAAGTGCCTCGCCGACGGTGGCCTCTTCCTCGACGCGTACGTACGCATAACCCATTCATTTTAACCTCCACTTTTACGTTCTGTATGCATGTACGTAGATGGCTACATCATTCGTGATGTACGTACGTACGTATATGCAAAATTGTATATTGATTGCTATCGATCATCGGTGAGAGGTCAGCGTGGATGTCTCCGGCGGCCGCAGCTTGAGATCCTACTACGGGGACATCGTAGCCATGCAACGAGTGGCTCCCAACCTGCCCCCGGCTTGCACCCGCCGTCTCAACGCCACCTCGGTGCGTGCTAGCTACTGTAATATGTCTTATGTTTTATTAATATTGAAATAAACTAGAGACGTATACGTCATTACAAATTATTGTTATGTCTCTGTAGCTAGAGGTTTTTTGGTTTCAGAGAAAATCGCGGGATATGCAATTTGGGCGATAATTCATTTTATACCCCACATGGTTTTTTAGATGTCAATTTAAATCCATGAAAATTGGATCTCTCAAAAATTGAACCAGTTATAGTCCAATCTGACTAAAATTCATCTAAGGCCGTTTTTCTTTTGCCGATATGGAAAATTACTGGTAGCAGATAGGCCAATCATCAGTTCCATGACCATGTGGCATTTCCTACTTCTGTATGCATGGATTACTGGTATATCTACCACACTTCAGATACATCGATCTCCACCGAACGACGACCAGGCAACACTTCAGAGATACATCGATCTCCACCGAACGACGACCATGCATGCATGCCTGGCCAGCTTTAGGTAGCCACGGAGATTTGAGTAATAAGCTTGAAGTGATTAAACTGAAATGAGTTGAATGTTAAATTGAGTTTTGAGAGGATAAGATTTTGAATATGCTTCTCAAAACTAGCTCACTTTGCTTATGTTATTTTAAAATTATTTTAGAGATAACTTCATAATAATACTTAAAAAAGGAAAAAAAACAAATTATGTTTACTTCGGTTGAGCTTAAGCATTTATGTGTAACTCTGAACTCCCTGCCGTATGCAGTGTTTCTTTCCTCAGAATATAATCGATGGCATAAAGACCCCACTCTTCCTGCTAAATGCAGCGTACGATGTCTGGCAGGTAAACTCACTAAAAACTCCCGTTCTAGATAATACATGCTCAGAGCTCACTCACATGCACCCACCAAATTTAATTTAATTTAATCGGCTGGTCAGATTGAGCAAAGCCTTGCGCCCAACAAAGCTGACCCCAGCGGGGCCTGGCGAGCCTGCAAGTTCAACCGTTCGGCCTGCAACGCTACCCAGATGAATTTCTTGCAAGGTAAAAAAATTGGATCCTTCCTTTTCGCTTTTGCTAATCATCAGACGACCGATTTTAAATCAGTCTCAGTCGATTTTCTCACATACCTAGATGTTCTTGTTGCATCTTTTATATATCATATGAAGATGTCTAATCTACAACCTAAAAAATCGACCGAGAGTTTGTCAAGTCGGACCCCTATCTTTTTGTGCTATCTAGCTTGCTAGCCATGATATATAAAATGATCAGTGCTCACAAATCACAAACAATATGGTATGAGCAAGTCATGATTGTAATTGTGTGTCGCTTAAAATTGTGTCTGCACCTACAAGTTCATGCAGATTTCAGGGGCCAGATGATAGCATCCGTGAAGGGTTTCTCCGGTTCCAAGAGGAACGGGCTGTTCATAAACTCGTGCTTCTCTCACTGCCAGTCCGAGCTGCCGGCCACCTGGAACAGCGCAGCTGGCTCTCCTGCTATCCATAACAAGGTATATGCATGTACATTGGGAGTCTACTAATAATTGAAGCAAATTAACTGTAGTTTCGGACTTTCAGCACGTCCTTAAATTCATCGATCATTCATATGCATGTACAAACGTTTGTGTTGTTCTTGCACTGCAGAGCATTGCGAGATCTGTTGGCGACTGGTACTTTGGTCGAGCTGAAGTGAAGGCGATAGATTGCCCTTATCCCTGCGACAAAACATGCCGCCACATCATATGACAAGATCACCACCATTAGGCATATCTCGCCATTAGATAGGAATGAGTGATCTGTTTAGTACATGAGAGACATCGGGTTTTGTTAATTTAATTATATGGAGAATTAAGGGCGTGCGATCGATCGATATGATCAATATGTTCTCTTTTCCTTTTTGCATCGACAGTGGAAAAACGACTCCGATGAGGGAGATAGACATATATATAGAAAAGGAAGAGAGATAGAGGGAGGTGGCGGCTGGAGGTGATGGAGAATTGGAAATGTTGGGCCAGTGGGAATGATGGAGGCATGGAAGTTTGAGGCGCTGAGAAAGTAAAACGCAAGTCAAAGGGGCTAAATGAGATTTCATACAAGTTTAGGGGCAAATAGTGTATTTTTCTCTTTATCTAATACTCCCTCCATCCCAAAACATAGGGCGTATAAAAATTTTCATCAAGACCAAGAAATAGTGTTTAAGAGAATAAATCATCTTTAATTATCTCGTTACTCGAAGCATGCATCTCCTTCCCATGTACTTAATTAATAGTTTTAATAGCTAAAGCTAGCAAAAGCATGCACTTTATAGTGTGAATAGCTTAACTATGAGTTAATTGCTCGTCTTCCTAAGGAAATAATGGAAAGACGCCTTATATTATGGGACAACTCAAAAAAACTTATGCGCCCTATATATTGGGACAGAGGGAGTATGCAATAGTCCTAAATTTTAAATTTTGCAAAAAAAAAATAGATTGTCCATAGGAGTGCAGGAGTCTAACGCAACACAATAAAGTTTAATTAGCGTGCTGTTTTCAAGCTTTGTTACCTCATGGTCGATCAATTTTGATGTTAAAACTAATTCTATCGGTCATAGAGCATCCCATTCCCGCCGTATCCACTGCTAGGGAAGCGACCTTTCATACTAGCACGTTAGTCCCGGGTAGCCACGAATCCAGATTGATAGTGGCGTCAGTCCCGGTTCATGGTTACTGGACTGAAAGCACGATTTTTTACCCATATTAGCCTCGGTTCGTGTCACGGCAGCTGACTGAAGGTAAGGCTTTAGTCCCGGACTAAAGCCTCGTTCCAGCATGTTTTAAAAGGAATGCATATCCTAGTCTAGTAAATACGTGTGTTTGGGTGGATTGGTTAGAAGGGTGAGTGGAGAATCTCGTGCTGACAGGAGGTTTTCGATTCGAGTCTTAGATTTGTCATGCATATTGGTTTGGCAACCGGTACTAAAGGCCCTTTCTTTAGTTTTCTATATATATTTTTTACAAAATATTGAATTCAAATTTTACATACGCAAAAGGAGGGGTTAACACTTACACCGAATATGATACGTACGAGTGCATATAAGTACATCAAGAGACGCAATGTGCATACTGTATGAATGTTGCTTGCATATAAATACTATGGGACTGTCTATTCAACAGTCGATTGTTTTTTATACCAATCAGTCATTTTTTGGACCGTTGGATCTCAATCCAACGGCCCAGATTAGCCCCGTGTCCCCCACTCTCTCTCTTACTTCCCCTTTTCGCCTCCCCTCCACCGCCCCCGACCCCAACAGCCTGACCCCTGCTCCGCGCTCCTCCTCCCCTGCCACCTCCCCGACCTCCCGCCGCCGACGCTACCCTGCCCAACCTAACCCGACCGTCGCCTTCACCACCCGCCACGCCGCCCCAATCGCCATCCCCCCGTCCCTGGCTCCGGTGGCGGCGCCGCCGCCTCCGCTGCCACCCTCACTCCATCCCTAACCAACCGCCGGGCCGTCACCTCGCCCGGCCATTCCTCTAAGCCCGGCGGTGCCCCGAACCAGAACCCCACCGAAACCCTAATCCATCCATGGCGGCGCAGCGCCGGGAGAGGAGGAGGTCACCGGAGGGGAGGAAGACGGCGGGCGGCGCGCGAGTAAGTGAGAAGTAGACTGAAATCCCCTCGGATTTCAGTCGACTGATGATTAGCAATTCTCAAATACTATTTTTTGTTCTTAAAAACATTATATGTTAAACATGTTTTGAAATCAAAATTTTAAAACATTATTAAAAAAAATGAATTATGTGGATTAGACACATAAAAATCTTGCATACATATTTGTCTTGAAAATTACTTGAAAATCACACGTGAAACTTGTAGCACGCAGCACGTAATTTTTTGAAGCAACTTAAAAGGAAAAAAAAAAGGTAGGTAAACTAGAATTTCTTGCTCAGAACTCAGTAGTTTTTGGCCAAATTTTTCATACAAATCGTGAGCCAGCGCAATTTCCCCGAGCTATTTAAATCCGCCGCTTCATCGATCGGAAGCTTAACGGATGGTTATTGGGATTAGCCTTCGTCGTTCCATCTTCCAAAATGCGCATGCAGCGCTATTAATGTTTAGAAGTGGACGATAAGCGCTCTTATAGCATCTTCATTGGGCTGAGTCAACCGGCGCTAAGGGCCGGATTCCGCGGCGGTTTTTTTGCTGAGCTGGAGGAGAGAGGGCAGCGAAATCCTTAGCGCTAGCGCTTCATGTAGCGCCGGCGACAGCATGAAACCCAAACACATGTGTTCTCTCTCCTTCCACCCCTCCTGAGCCCGCCCCCAAGTAACTGCACAACTCACCTGCCGGAGCAAGCTGCACCTCGCCGGAGTCGCCGCCATGGCCGGATCGAGCCCGCGCCTCGCCGAAGTCACCACCATGGCCGGATCCTGGCTCGCGCCTCCCCGAAATCACTGCCATGGACGGATCCGGCCAACACCACACCGGAATCACCGCCACGATGAGGGGAGGGGGTGTTGCGCGTAGTGAGGAGGGCGCGTCGGCGAGGCGGCGTGGGGCAACGGTGGGGAGGGGAGAGGTGGGGGCACGACGGCAAGGCGGCGGCGGAACAGGGAGGAGGGCGCGCCGGCGTGGAGTTGGCTGAGGTTGGAGAGGAAGAAAGACAACTACTCCCTCCGTTATGAAATAGTTGTCGTTTTGGACATTGACACGGTCTCCAAAATGCAACTTTGACCACTAAAAACTATTGTAATTTAATTTTAACATGCATTAAAATTATACTTTTATGAAAGTTCTATTCGAAACGAATTCATCTATATGAATTTTATGCTTCAAATCTAAATGGTTTAGAAGTATTTTATAGATAAAATTTTAAAACATTGACTTATGACATGTCTAAAACGACAACTATTTCAGGATGGAGGGAGTAATAAATTGGGTGTGGGTCCCATGTTTTAATGCTATGGTCAAACTGTTGGATAGATGGTCTTTTAGGCTGACATGGATGTGCCAGGTAGACCTTATAGCTAGTAAGCTGACTCTACCATTGGAGATGCCGAGATGGATGGATCAACTCAGTTTACACTATAAATACAATCCACCCCAAAGTCTGCAAATCACTCACCGTTCTTAGCTCTAGAGAGCTGCCATTGCCAAGATGTCTTCCACCAAGCGCCACACCGTCCGCTTCGGCTCGGCGCTGATCGACACGACGGTCACCACCGAGTCACCGACGCCGTGTTCGTCGACGAGTGGGTCCGCCGCGTCCGACCCCCCGGCCGCCAGACCGCGCGTCGGCGGCGGCGATCTCATCGTCGGCCTCGACTGCGAGTGGAGGCCCGATCCCGACCACAGAGCCTGCTCCTCGGGGGAGACCTCCAAGGTGGCCACCCTGCAGCTGTGCGTCGGCACCAGCTGCCTCATCCTGCAGCTCTTCCACGCCGCCTGCGTCCCGGCGTCCATCCGGAGCTTCCTCGGCGACCCCGCGGTGCATGTGCGTCGGCATTGGCGTCGGCGAGGACGTCGCGAAGCTCGCCGTCGACTACGTTCTCGTTTGCGCGGCGCCGGTCGACCTGGACGGCTTCTGCAAGAAGCGCATCGGCTATTGTTTTAGGTTGATGGTGAAGCCTGCCCATGCACGTGACCAGCAGCGACTGGCAGAGCCGCGACCTCAGCCTGGCGCAGATCGAGTCTGCCTGCATGGACGCCTATGTGTCCTACAAGCTTGGCGAGCTTGTCCTGCTCAGCTCAACTGAAGGAACTGTGGTGCAAGAGTACAAGACTACTCAAGGCTGGGGCTCAAGGGCTACGCCTATGCGGGGCTTTCTATGATGTTTGCTTGGTGCGGCCCTGTTCTGTGGTGTCGGTTTATTATGCTACTGTTTCCTAATTTGGCCCTGTATCCTGTCAATTTGTCGCAATTATATATGCTACTTAATTACTTCGTATTTTGAGTGTGAACGTCTATATCCTGTCGTTAAAACCTCTGCTGTGCTTGAGATCGCAAAGTTGTCACAATTATGTGAAAGGCTATATATATTGTTTGGTTCATGTCTAATATTGTCAAATCTAAGGTTAGCTACTTGCCAAAGATGTGGCTTGACTAACTCAGCTAACTTTTTAGTTTACAAGGTATTTGGTTCACTTTCACAACTAATCTTAGGCTACGCAAAAATCTTAAGTAAATTGTTTGGTTGCTATCTCAAAATCTAGCCATACATCTTCTTCCCCCAGCTTTCCCATACGTTCTTCCCTGGCCAGCTCACCTTACTTCCCCAGCTCTCCCCCATGCTGAGCTCTCCTCTCCAGCATCACACGCGGAGCCATCTACAGTCACACCACCGCTAGAGCTAGGGATGTAAGTGGATGCGGCTTACAAGCCGCCCGCTTCGTCCAGCCGCAAGGAAAAAGCCTGTGCGGCTTTGGCGGAAATTCGCAAGGATTTGAGCGGCCAAGCGGTCCAGTCCGCATAATCCACTTGGGCCGCCAGATTTTCTTCTCTATCCGCTACACGTAATCATCCCCAAAACAGCTCCCTCAGCTCGCATCACAGATTTGGAGAGGCTCTGCCTAAGATCAGCATGCCGCCACCCCTTCTCTACCCCTTCCCCCCCATCGGTCTCTACCCCCTCGCCCTCTCCACCGTGGTAGGAGAGGATGTCGAAGATGCAGGCCAGTGCTCAGTTGCTGCCTCCCCTTCTTGGAGTTGCGATTGGGGGGTTGATGGAGGGGTTTGTCCAAGTGCTGGTTGGCCAATTTGAGGAGCACGACTATGAGGACCAGCAATCACGGTGTCATGTGGATGAGCATGGTGGTGAGAAGGTACAACATATCAACTACAAAAAGGATCTTGGATGTGATCCACCTTTTAGATTGGGACATGCATTGTCGTGTGAGACAACAATTAATAAGCAATGAGCTTGAAAATTACTTGAAAGATGTGAGTTGTTTCCTCATAGAACTGATTTCGATATTCTTCAGTGGTGGGAGATGCACTCAATTAAATACCCAACACTTTCTCATATGGCTCGTGAC
The DNA here is from genome assembly GCA_036346415.1 of Raddia guianensis. NCBI lineage: Eukaryota > Viridiplantae > Streptophyta > Magnoliopsida > Poales > Poaceae > Raddia > Raddia guianensis. Next base: position 20,841,154 of record CM070534.1, on the reverse strand, counting down.
CTGCTATCTATCCCAGCTTCTATTGTGGCTTCGGAGTCAGCTTTTAGCACTGGAGAACGGTTTATTAGTGACTACAGAAGTAGACTAAGCAGTGATACTATAGAGGCTTTGATTTGCTAACAAGATTGGTTAAGACCACCTAGTGTGTCTCCATGAGAATTGATTCTTGGAAATGCTAATGATTCAGACTTGTGAGGTAACTCCATGCAATCCCTTTTACTCTAAGTCTGTCATGTTACTAGTACCAAATGTAATAACTGTTTTATACCATGATCTATAACTTTTACTCCATGCCAGGTTTGAATTGTTATTTTTTCCATATATTTCTAGGTTAATATCACTGCATAGTACTGCTAGGTTCAAAGCATCAATTTAGAAGAAATAAAGAGAAACAACAAATCTCATACTTATGAAAGGTGCTAAGAGCTAAATTTAAATAGTACCACTTCATAGTCCACTTACTGTCTTAGATTTATTGATAGATTTGATGATTGACTGGATGTAGTCTACTTACTGTGCATAAATTAGGCATATTTGAAAGAGATGGATAAATAATTGAGATAATGCACTGCACTGTTTTGGAGCACTGGTTTTGTTTTGTCACTGATGTCAGGAACTTCATGACTACTACATCTCATCAGTTTCAGTATTTTCTGTTCTAGGAGCTGCAGCCTTCTAAGCTAAAAATAGCAATTCTCCATTTTTCAGTAGTGCTGGTAGATCCCATTGAGCACACGTTAAATGCAAAGCAAAGAAAGCAAAGGTAATGCACTGCTGGTAGATCCCATTGGTGTGCTGCTGCTTCATGCCCGCGTGGAGTACGTGGATGGTGCATGCGGATGCGGACAAGGCGCCGCTGCATTCACCACGTACATCCTTGAGCACAACCGGCCGGTTCCGACGCACCCAATCACACATGTGGACGTCACACCGGGGAAAAAAATCCCAAAAAAAAATGGTATCGATCAATTTAGGTTGTTCGAGGACTGGTCAAAAAATTATACAAGATTGTAGGACCATATGTATATAGGTATAGATATAATTCCATAACTTCTCCATGCCCATTAAATCATCTCCAATCAATTTAAATTAATTTCATGGAAATTTTATGGTGTGAACATGATCTTTTGTAAAACATGATAACTAGAATTGGCAAGTAACTACAAGTCCCTGCCACCAAATAAAACATAGATTTATAACCAATTCCAGCTGCTCAAGCGGATCATACAAAATTTCGATGAGACCAAGTAATTACTACCTATGGCAAGTAATATAAAGACCTGCACATGTAAGAACAAAAACTCTTGCGACTACCAAGCTTCATTTTGTACGACTAGCAAGCCCCGTACTATATAATATGCTGGGACGTGGGAGCTGATGATTGGATGGACAACTCAATATACATATAGAGGGGAAAAAAAAAAAAGGACATTTCGAAGCTGTTCCCCAGCATGAAGCCACTACACTATATCATCATATACAGTACAGGGAAAATATACAACTGAGGTGCCACCACCAAAACGAAGCCACAAGGGCATTTTTTTTTGTCGCAAAGCTCAGGATGCAGCCTGGGCAGCACCAAGTTTGTTAGCACCCTTGCCTGATTTCTTTTTTGGCCCTTTCTTCTCAAAGCTTTCCTCTTCTTGCTTCTTCATCACTGGTTGGAACTGTTGAAAAAGAAAGAATAGTATAGCTACATATCGGGGTTGAAGTGTATTCAAGAACCAAGAACGATGATGCCAATGCTAGGCAGATCGAAAACAGTCATTGGAAAGCTAAAGGGGACCTGCACAGTTGTGTACAAAACCCCACAACATAACACTTCGGGCGCGAACTAGGGGCCCTGTCCATGTATATATACCCATATACAAAAGCTCCTTTAGTGAGATTCTATGAGCAAATGCCTGAGGGAATGTTTTGGATAGCAATGATATTGATATAGGCCTCATAAGCGCTAATAATAAAACCCAAGAACTGAAGCAACCAGGCGTTGTAATGTGGTAGTTGCTATCATCCGAGACTATTGGCACACTGCGCATATACCCTTTTGTCTTTCTCTCGACTCTCAGTCATCCATGAGCTCTCCTCTTTCCCAAAATGCCCAGCACCCAACAACCCAAATTTTTTTCCTAGTCCATACAACTAATGGAGGGAGAGGAGAGCCTAATATCATAGATTCCCAACAAATTCGTCATCGATTTCTTTGGTTTGCAACGAATATACTCAAAACCCCCACATAAGCGTGCTCCCATTCAATAGTTTGTGTTATGTCATGTATTGAACATCCTCGCGACATATAAATATTATCGCTATATATTTTATTGTTATAAAGATCCCTTAATTTTGTCTTTTGCCAAGGCCCCAAAATGCTAGGAGCGGCTGTAATGCCTAGACTCACAGCCACAGGGCAAGAAATCCCATTAGCTACAACCTTAAATTATTATTTTAGGTGATCTAGGTTTTAAAATTGTTCAAACAATGACATAAGTGACAAGCTACGTTTGCGTTGCAGGTTCAATTAAGCTACAGATGGTAAATCAGTCTGTTATTTAAACCAAAAAAGTTAACTGGTAAGGAAATTGCAATCACCTCGCTCTTAACTAATTATTTCAATTGTTATTTAAAGGATAAAAAAGGATTAAGGCCTCGTTCTTTTGAGCGTATCGTTGCGTTGGCGTAATACTGTAGCAAATTCAAGAGCCCTCGAAAAAAGGTCTAAAGATTATAAAAAAATAATTAAAAAATAGTTTTAGGATCTTTGTGGAAGGACTATTAAAAGCCATGAAAAAATCGTTACAAATTATCACAACATATAGTTTAATATAAAAATAACAAAATTTGCTACAGTAATACGCAACAACACGATACGCTAAAAGAACAAGGCCTAAATAAAGTAGCACACTTTTTTATTTAAAAAAAATATAGTTAAGGGACGAGATGTCGCCCATCAGGGTGGGACAAACCTGATATACAGAATAAATAACATTTCTCCGTATTTGAGCCATCATATCCAAGAAAAGATTATATCCCTCAAGTTTGTATTCAATAAGGGGATCTCGTTGGGCATAACCCCTTAAACCAACAGCTTGTTGTACAAACTTTAAGGCCTGCAAGTGTTCCTTCCAGAGCCTATCAATATTGCTCAGAATTAGGAATCGCTCGGCTTCCTTCATCAAGCCTGGTGCTTTCTTCTCCACAATTTCCTGCAATTTGAACAGAGAAGTTAGGTACAGCTTATTATTTCTTATGATCCTGATATATGATATGATTTGATCAATAGTTTATCTAAGAGACTGTAGTCTCAAATGCCATTTTGAAGAAAAAACACCCTGAATTAAAGTCTGAAACATGGAAAGCTCTTGCGACAATTTTCTTCCAAGATTTAGTTTCGCCCCCTTTTATTAAATAAGATATACTGACCTGAATTTGCTAGAGTACTTTAAATTCTTACTTCCATTTATTATAATTGTGCCGCATTACTCTAATGGTTGTATATTCTTTTTTATACATAATATCATGCAAGATAACTCTATACATGAAAGAAACATATCATGTGCAACCAAGCTTACGGTGCAACCACCGTGCAACCAAACTATTAAAAGTTGTAAAAAAATTCTAAAAAAATTATAGATGTACTTCATTGTTTACTCTACCTATGTACGAAGTTTCAAAGCAATATTAATTTTAAATTAAGGCTTATAAAAAAAAACTGACAACTTTGACGAGTTAAAAAATGATAGAATTTTATTTTTTTATATAACTTTTAATATAGGATGAATTTGAACTTGAAATTTTATAAGTTGAAGAGTACATTTACAAATGTTTTCAAAAAAAAATTAACTTTTAATAGTTCGGTTACACAGTGGTTACATCATAAGCTTGATTGCACATGATATGTTCCCATACATGAAACCATAAAAGCAAACAACTAACAGCTTTTTGGAAGTATGCTCCACGCCCTCGGGTACGAAGGTACTCCCGTAAATCCTCGTAGCTTGAGCATTTACTCTCCAATAATTCTGTTGTCAAGTCAGTCAACAGATAACAATACCTAGCAGGGAAAATAGAAATACCAGAAACAAGATTTTCTATTAGTTAGATCCCATGAAATCTATTGTCCAAAGACAGTAAATGTATTGTCTGAACTCACTGTTGAAGCTTAGCAATCAGCTTGCCAAGGTCCCAACCTTCCCTTGGGGTGTCAGGACCTATGTTTGCCTGCAAATAGGGAAGAAAAATTACAGCGATGAGGATTCAGGGTAACATAATGTTTGCAGGTGATACGAAGTGGTAGATATCAGCACTTAATGTTTAAGCAGGTACCAAACTGGTAACGAACCTCTAATATGTCATCCATTGTTAATTCAGCATATTCCACAATAAGTGACTCCAGACTATGAGATGTAAGGGCTCGTCTTCTTTCTGCATATACCCGATCTCTCTGGCTATTCAATACCTCATCATACTCAAATAGTTGCTTCCTGATATCAAAAAAGTAGTTCTCAACTTTCCGTTGAGCTTCATCTAGGGCCCTTGTTAGCATCTTTGATTCGATAGGAAGATCTTCAACTCTGAACGCTTGCATCAGACCCTACACAAAAAACATTTGGCAATTCTTTCCAGGAAATCAAATAATCTGATATTTTATTTTTTAACTTCCATGAAAATTAATGGCCTGGGTAAAGATATTAACCGTGAAGTAATTTCAATTATACCAGATATACTCTTGCAGGTACTAGTTAAAACAGGGTTTAGATTAAAAGTTTAGATGCACAAAGTAGAAGCATTATGTCAGTTTTTTTAAATTATTTACTAAGAAGCACATCTCCTAGCATTGTGTCGTTTCTTTATTTATTTGCTAAGAAGCGCATCTGGATTACTGGAAGTAGCAGTCATTGTGTAAAATGCACGTGGACCCCCTATTGCTACTCATATCTTGATATGTACTCTTCTTTTTTTAAAAGGAATGATATTTTACTAACATCATTTTATGGCACAAGTTGCCATGTGCCCATGATATGTAGGTGCACTTCAATAGAAAGTTGTGGAGTTCCTTTAATGTTGGATGGATTTTAGTATGTGGTGTTCCACCTTTATGACTGAGGAATGCATAATTATCAACAGATTGAAACTTCAAATTAAACAAACACCTTACTTCATCAGAAGCTTTAAGTGAATTCGAGTGATTTATACGAACAAGAAGATGGGAAATACTGAAAAGAGAGGTTTCAATGCAATTCTGTAATTTATCAGTCCTTAAAACTGTTGTTATGTGACCCAAAGCAAATAAATGGAAATAGTGGAAATAACACAAACCAGTATCCTGTCACCTCCAAATATTCGGAAGATATTATCTTCAAGACTAAGAAAGAAACGAGAGCTCCCAGGATCCCCTTGCCTGCCACTTCGACCACGAAGCTAAACCAGATAAAGCAAACCCATCAAACAGGATGATACACACCCAGCAGTAATCAAACCCCTATTGCAAAGTTATTTGTCGTTCTGGTGTTCAAACAAATAAGCATTAGCAACAAAGTTGTAGGTTGTACAATGCAATGTATGAAATGGTTGTGAATACCAGAAGTAGCTGGTTCAATACTGCTAGCTCCCAGGTCACCAAATTGTTCCCTAAAAATTATGATATAATCCAAAAGTTCAGTTTGCAGACCTATTTCTCTCCATTTGCCCCAATGCCAAGAGTTTTAGTTACATTTCTTATGGGGAAAATGTCCATAACAAGGATTGTTCATGTAGATAACTGCATGGTGCACACTGCTTCTCGAAACTCTGGATGGTTTTTTTTTGTTCTAAAACTCCTAAACAACTTAGAGAAAAACATCTGGCAGTAATAACTAATAAGCTTTGTGGCTCTTCTTGGGAACAACAGTACGAAACACAAAGATCTGAGAATTACTTATGGAACACAGTAAGAACATTTTGATTTTTGGAAGGCCGCATGAATTAGACCTGTCGGGGATTAAAATCACGGCCCATAGCCATGGCCCACTCCCTGACGGCCTACTCGAACAGCCTACCAGGGCCCAGCTCCCTGGAAGGTTCTATCAGGCCCATGTGCATCCTGCCGAACAGCTTCTTGGCTGGCACGGTGCGTAACGGCCTAGGATTCGTGTTTGAGTCCTACTCGAACAAGAGTTCTGCACGGCTACGTGAAGACCCGGACGTTGGTTTCCCGGATTGGAATAGAAGTCGTGATCCCCAAGAATTGGAGTATACCTTATCTACCTCGGGATGTATTTGGCATGTATGAGTTCGTTACAAACTCGTAGTTAGCCCGGCCCGATTATCCCTTGATAGGTCGGTTTGCTCAGCACTATATAAACAGAGCCCCTACGGCGTGTTAAGGGGGCCTGGTCATCATCTTATAGCTTATCGCGACTTGTATCAGATAATCTCGCCGAGACTTGTTCGTCTCGTCGAGCCACCTCTTGTATTCATCTTTGATATAAAGAAAGGCGGACGAGGGCTATTATCTCTCCCGAGAGGCTGAACCAGGATAAAACCACATCTCTGCTCGTTGTTGTTCGTGTTGTTGGCGTGTCTCTATCTCCTCTTTGAAGAACCTTGGTTGACTTGGGTCAATATCCCAACCGTCGACAATTGGCGCCGTCGTGGGGACTCGCAGATCGAGCATGTCGAACTCTATCGGCGATAAGGAGGTTCTCCCGAGGACTACGACTCGGAAGGCGGGATGTCTCTTCCTCGCCGATCGATCGATCCTTCGATCTTGATCGCCTTCAGATCTGGTTCCCACCCGTGCTCGATTTGGATCTCTTCGCGCTGGCGGCTCTCCGCCGGCGCTGTCTGTCCTCATGACGAGCTCCGTGCTCGGGGCTAGATCAACTTCAGCGGGCAGCTCTCCGCCGGGCGCGTCTCGTCTCGCGACGAGCTCCGTGCTCGGTTGGATCACCAGGCCGGGCAGCTCTTCGCCCGGCGCGTCTGTCCCCGCGACGAGCTCCGTGCTCGGGATCGGATCAAAACTCCTTTCGGATCTCGGGTCGTTATTCACCGGCAATGGATGTCGGGAGAGTCGACCAAAGACTTGGAGCATCGACCGACCGTAAGTTCCTCGTAGGTCTTCGTTTCTAGCTTCGCGTTTTGTCAAACCGTGCCTTAGTTCGTCCAAGTCTCGGGCGCCATGTAAAGTTCAATCCGTAATCGGTGAATGTTCGCGGCCCTGCGCGCCCTTCTCACCACTCGTCTTCTCGGACTACCTTACTCTCTAGTAACACTTGATGGTCGCCGGTCTTGCGAACTCTTGGCTCCGCGATCTTCGTGGTTTCCCGCCGTATCTAGTTCAACGAGTTCCTAAACTCGAGTTGCGTAACACGGCTTCCGGCCTTGCGGCTAAGCTCGCTTCTCGTAAGCCTCCACGGCAGAGGCACTTACCGCCACGCAGACAACCACTTGGCAAAGCTCGCTCTCGTAAGCCCTCCGCGGCAGAGGCACTTTCCTTGTTCGGTTACCTTCGAATCGCCTAACTTACGTTAACGGCAGTTCTCGAACGAGTCGATCAGATACGGTGTCGCTATATCTCTACGCACGTGCTCAAGTCGCAAACTCAGTCTTCATGCATCGTCTGCATCGGGCTAGGGTGTCGCTCTTTCTCTTGTGCACTGCTCGAGTTCGCAAACTCAGTCCTCGGCAGTTGCACAAGTGGGAGTTAGGCTAAGCGTTCTACCGGTTTTCCTTAAAACTTTCTAGCTACTTCGCCTTGCTCTTGGTTTCTGTTCGTCTTTGTCTTTTTTTCTCTTTTTGCGGGAAAAGTCGCTCGATCGACTCTCGCTCGATTCAAGCAATCGCTCGGCGATCTTAAGTCGCTCGGCCGGCTCCTCGAGGATCGCATCTCCTCTGTCGGTTGGGACTTGAGCTGAATTTCGGCAACCCGAGACGCTTTCGTTTTCAGTTCCTTTCCTTAGCGTTGGTTTTCCAAAACCTCGTTGGTCTTTCGATCCCGTAGCGCTCCCCGCGTGCGAACATGTCTTTTTATCTGGCGACGACCTGTACGGCTCCGGTTAACCGAAGCGGTGCACCACCGATGGAGTTCTGCCCACCGTAAGCGATTCTCATCGCAACGGGCATGCCCACCGTAGTCGATTCTCATCGCGAACGGCACTCGGCGCGGTTCCGCGCGCCGAGGCGACACCAACGCTACACGGGTCCATGCTCGGATAAGATTTCGCCGCACGTCTTGCTGCGGCTAAGGTCCCGTCGCCTTCCCGGTTAGCGGTCTTAGCCGCTGGAAGCTGACTTGCTCGCAGACGTCTTTTTTATCCATGCTACGCCCTTCCGGCACGGTAATCCGGAGCAATGCACCACCAACGAAGTCTCGCCCACCGTAGTCGATTCTCATCGCAACGGGCACTCTGGCGTCGGTTCAAGATTCGCCGAGGTGACACTAACGCTATTGGGGGCGACTCGAAAAAAGTATGTCTTGTGCGGGTAGGTCGCCCTTAGCGTGTTTTCCAAAACTCGCTTTGCTCTTCTTAGAGCCTTTTCTTGTTCTCTTTTTCCCTTCTTGGCTGTTTCTTGTTTGTCTTCCGCAGAAAATATGTGAGGCGGGAACGTCGATTCCGGTGATGGTCGTGGCGAGGTTCCGTGCTTCCCACCAAAACCGATGTCTACATCCTCTCTTCCGGGTTTGCTCGCGCATGCCTAGGGACTGATTCACTTCGTCACAGATGATTTCTTGCCTTTGCCCTAAGACCGACCTTCACGATTCGGTTAAGTCAAGGTAGTCGCGCCGCCAACGAGTCCCGCCCACCATAAGCCGATTCTCATCGCGAACGGGCATGCCCACCGTAGTCGATTCTCATCGCAACGGCACTCCAGCGTCGGTTCTGCGACTTGCCAAGACAACGCCGACATCGCGCAAGGAATACGTCATGGGTAAAGCGTTGATTTCACACGCTCTCTTGCGGCTCGATCGCGTCGGGTTGTGATTCGTCTCGACCGGCAGTCTTCGCCGGAGCGCATCTCGTCCCGCGACGAGCTCCGTGTTTCGGTGGATCACTCGCGACCGAAACAGCTCTTCGTCCGGGCGCGGGCTCTACCGAATACGTCTTCGCTGGTCGCACTTCCGGTTCCTTCGACGAGCCCTATGCTCGGATCGGGTCACCTTTCCCGTTCGTATGCATTGTGCGCTCCTAGCACACGATCTCGTCCCGAGGCACACCACCTTCGCCTCCCGAAAGCACGACGTTCGCTCGAGCGCAATCTCTATTTCCTCGGGCAAGCTTTAGCCCGAGAGGTGGTTCCCTATCTTTTCTAGGCATCCGAATGCCCGGATGCAAGAAGACGAGTCCGTCTCGCGACTTGCTATGTTTATTCTCCGGAAGATCGATCTTACGGACGCGGTGGTACGCTCTTCACTACTAAGAATCCAATCCTCCTTGATGACGTTCACCTCGAGGAGATGATTTACCTCATTTCTTCCGATTTACGCACTAAAGGCGAATGCTCGCTTTCGGACAGACGCGGTTCCTGCTCGGCAACAGAGTTGTTCAAGATCTGGGCGATTTGTTCGGTCCCGATCGAGTCCTTTCGGTTGTACTTTAAATCTGTTCGATCGCTGTTACGCGTCTTTGTAGCGGGAAAAATACCCGCCAGGACTTAGAGTCTCAAGAGAAGAGCCCACTCTAGTGAGTCCTTCCACTTGAGTCTCGGGGCTAGCTGTCGGGATTAAAATCACGCCCATAGCTATGGCCCACCCCCGACGGCCTACTCGAGCGACCTACCAGGCCTAGCTCCTGGAAGGTTCTATCGAGCCCATGTGCATCCTGCCAAACGCCTTCTTGGCGGCACGGTGCGTAATGGCCTAGGATTCGTGTTTGAGTCCTACTCGAACAAGAGTTCTGCACGGCTACGTGAAGAACCGGACGTTGGTTTCCCGGATTGGAATAGAAGTCGTGATCCTCAAGAATTGGAGTATACCTTATCTACCTCGGGATGTATTTGGCATGTATGAGTTCGTTGCAAACTCATAGTTAGCCCGGCCCGATTATCCCTTGATAGGTCGGTTTGCTCAGCACTATATAAACAGAGCCCCTACGGCGTGTTAAGGGGGCCTGGTCATCATCTTATAGCTTATCGCGCACTTGTACTCGCATAATCTCGCCGAGACTTGTTCGTCTCGTCGAGCCACCTCTTGTATTCATCTTTGATATAAAGAAGGGCTGGACGTAGGGCTATTATCTCTCCCGAGAGGCCTGAACCAGGATAAAAACCCCTGTCTCCTGTTCGTTGTTGTTCGTGTTGTTCGGCGTGTCTCCTATCTCCTCTTTGAAGAACCTTGGTTGACTTGGGTCAATATCCCAACCGTCGACAAGACCGGTTGAATTTGGTTTGACAAAACACATATAACAATTTTCCCAAACCGAAGATATATCATGGATTATGGCTGACTTTTGCATATTAAAACAGCACCTTGAACAAAACATTACCTGATTGTCAATTCTGCGTGATTCATGTCGTTCTGTTCCTACTACATGCAGCCCACCTGCTGCAATGACCTGAACAGAAACATAAGGAGTTAAGGACATCGTAAATAGATCACTATGCACTTTAATAAAATAGGTAAACCTTCCAATATCCTTTTATGTGCTATCTACCTTCTTTTTTTCCTCTTCGGTGTATATTTTGTATTCATCTGCTATTTTCATGAATGCATTTCTCAGATTTGCAATTACTTCATCACGTGTTGGTCCCTGCATATAAAGGAGCATACTTAAGTGTCCTGGATATGATTCTAGAGTTTTTTTTTGGGGGGTATAATATGGAACCAGAACCAGCTGGTGCCTTTTGACAAGGCTGCTGCAACAATTTTATAGGCAGTCTATTAATAGAATATCCATTGATGGAAATACATCTTAATCAAACAGATGAAATCATAATGGCCGCAGTAGTCCCAAGGATGGTTTTTATAAGAAATTTCAATGCTGATAACAACTTTAGAGGATCAAATAGGGCAGCTGTGCCCTTTAGTTTTCTTAACGAAAATAGAGCCGGGCTTGCCATTTGGTTCTGAAGAACTGTGCAAGATTGCAACATTGACAAGAGTATATACTGTCTAACACCGTTGTATGTAAAATTTGGGAAAACTGAAACTTTGCAGTATTCAAAATGAATAGAAAATTTAAATTGTTAGATATGCATGCATGCTTCTTCCAGTCATCTTGAAACAAGGGCAGGAGGCCAGGAGCTCTGCTACCTTTCACTGACAGAAGAGTATAACATCTACCAAAAATGGGCAAGCCACCACAAAATCACTGAAATAAGAAGCATCACCCACGCCCACTAGCACCTGAAGTACTAAAACTAAATTTAGTGTGGGTTCGTGGCTTCCCACTAGGCCACTAAGCTGCTGACATCAATCTTGCCAGTTCCAAGTGGTAACTAGTCAGTAAAAAATTTATGAACCAAAAGGTCCAAAACCTAAAAAAAGGGGTTAAAACAGCTATCTCCAGTTGTTTCTGGTTATAGAAAGTGGGTTGCATTGCCACCAATTTGTCATATTATTTAACATAAAAATCATAGATTTAGCAACACAGAATTCAAAATCAATCATGGACTTAACCTTTAAGAAATCCTATCACTGATCACAATAACTGGTTGATTTTCTGAATCCCGCCTTAGCAAGGATTCTAGTAGCCTGTGGTAAACAGCTGATAACTGCTGATTAGGAATCCAGCAGGCTTGTTATATACGAGTAAGTAACAATTTACAATTATAAGACACTGACGAAAGAATTATTACAAAATGATATATTATAGTATGACTTCAAACTATGAATAAACATTCTGAATGTAATGCCGAGATGTATGAACTAATTATCAATTTATAATCAAATATTCAAGATGTATTCGCGGACAATAAAATGATGTTCCACCAAAATAATTCTTGTATTCATGCTTCAGACAATCATTTGGAATTTCATCGATAGTAAAAAATGTAAATGTTTCTTAAACTTTTGCATTTACTTACCAAAACTCAATAATTCAATAGAAACAGATAAAACAGACTTTCAACAATCAACACTTCGTGATTAATTCAAAAGGCCTACCTTCTCACATGAGTAGGAGAGCCGCTCTTCAGCTTCTAGTTCAGATAAAGTTTTTTCTCCCCATTCTTTGACAGCAACATCAACTGCATCCTTGACACATGACACTGTGTCTTTCGAAAGTTCACATGGGAACAAGCTTTCATTTGTCTGAGAGAGATGGGGGTTAAGTGCAATAAGCTATTTGGACTTCGACTAAATCATAACCTTACTATATGAAGAAGAAGAAATCCCAGAACTTCACATGAAATCATATATCTACTGAACAAATAGTTTGTTATCTACCTTCCATGTCTTTCTTGGTGGAAGCTGCTTTTTGGATACAATGACATTGTCGATTGGATTGACAACTCTGCAACATGATTCCATAGTCAAAAGAAAATATAAGCAGTACTAGACACATTTAGACAGCTGCCCAAATTGATTACAGTCACACATGTTCACTAGAAAACAACATGACCTTGTTAGATGGCACATATGTTGGCACAATAAAATGGATTGGTTGAATATAACAATGGTAAATAGTTGAAAGGATTGCAATGGGCTAAAGGTTCGACATAGAGGAAGGGGTATGGTCATATGGAGTTATGACATTGAGAGGTCACCGTCATAGAAAGTTTCACATTCCCTGGTGGTTGAAGCCTGGATCCACATGTGCTGGAATTTTCTTATAATGGTTCTGGTGATTTTAATAGCCAAGGTTAAATTATGTCAATACAAGCGCAATTGACTTTTGATGCTAATTAATAGCCTGTAGCAGGAGTCCAATTACATAAAAAACCCAGTCAATGTCATGTATGCGCTGGTTTCTGAAGAACACGGCCAGGATGCAGCATCTATGATACTATTTGCAAATTATGACAATGGAGATTAAATACCTTGGCATAAGCAATTCACGCAATTTCAACCTGGCCATGAATTCTGCATTTCCTCCAAGGATAATATCAGTTCCACGTCCAGCCATATTGGTGGCAATTGTCACTGCACCAAGGCGTCCACTCTGAGCGACAATCTCAGCCTCCCTCTCCACATTCTCCGGCTTAGCATTCAGGACCTCCAATAGAAATTTCAGAAGAAAACAGATCACTTTCAGGTAAGGATTTCATAATCGTAAATTAAATTTTTCCGCCCCCGCCCCCCCCCCCCCCAAAAAAAAACCCAAAAAACCAGTGTTTTCAGATAATAGGTTTTTTGAGAAATATCGGCGGATTTTTAAAATTAAAATTTAATTTTCAAAGCAAAACAAAACTTTCTAGTGGTTATGCTGAATTCTGGGTTCATGTGGAACTCGAACTCACAACCTGTGGATTGGGGAGGTGGGAGGTAACCACCAGGCTGAAAGATAAGGCAATTTAAAGCTTGTTGTCAAATATCTTTTGTAAGTAAAAACTATAATTCAAGTGAAACTAACCGAAATGATTTTTTTGGGCCGATTTGAAAAAAAAAAAACGGAGGTACAGACAGAAATGATCGGCACAACAACAACAACAACAACAACAACAAAGCCTTTAAATCCCAAGCAAGTTGGGGTAGGCTAGAGTTGAAACCCAAAACAAACCGCTAAAAAAGGGGAAGGGGAAAAGAAACAAGAAGGACGAGGGTTTAAAAAGTTTTTTGAAAAGAAGCACAAGGAAGAGCCTAGTCAGGGCTCAGGTACGTGGATAGCTGCTTTCCAAGCACTTCTATCCAAGGCTAACTCTCTTGCTATATTCCAATCTTTTAGGTCCCTCTTAACCGCCTCCTCCCAGGTCAAGTTTGGCCGACCCCTACCTCTCTTCACATCATTATTCCACCTTATGATTCCGCTATGCACTGGTGCCTCTGGAGGTCTTCGTTGCACATGCCCAAACCATCTTAGTCGATGTTGCACAAGCTTTTCTTCAATTGGGGCTACCCCTAGTCGATCCCGTATCTCATCGTTTCGAACTCGGTCCATCCTTGTATGCCCACAAATCCAACGCAACATACGCATCTCGGCGACACTTAATTGTTGAACATGTCTTCTTTTAGTAGGCCAACATTCTGCACCATACAACATCGCAGGTCTAATAGCCGTCCTATAGAACTTGCCTTTTAGCTTTTGTGGTACCCTCTTGTCACATAGAACACCGGATGCTTGACGCCATTTCATCCATCCCGCTTTGATTCTATGACTAACATCTTCATCGACATCCCCGTCTCTTTGTAGCATCGACCCCAAGTATCGAAAAGTATCCTTCTTGGGCACTATCTGACCTTCCAAACTCACATCTCCCTCTTCCTGTCTAGCAGTACCGAAGTCACATCTCATATATTCGGTTTTAGTCCTGCTAAGTCTAAAACCTTTCGACTCCAGAGTTTGCCGCCACAACTCTAGAAATGATCGGCACAACCTTAGAAAATGAAAACCTGGCATGTGAAAGTTCAAGCACATTAGTAAAGGGCTAGAGCTAGTTTTGTTCTTTTCCTGTTATTACTATCCTTCCTCCAAAAGAACTACTTTATTATACAAATTGTATTGAAGGTTTGAGCAAAAGAAAAGAATGAATGCTTCTGCAGACTCAATTAGTGATTTTTTCTTATGAAAAAAAAATTATGGAGTGCGAAATAATTAGCTACACATGGAATGCACGTCGAAAAAGACTACCCTGATATTTGAAATAAGTTATAAATAAGCATACTAAATTGCTCATAAGCTGTCGTGAGTGCAAGGAGATAAAACATTTGTTTTGTATTACTATGCAGATTGCAGTGTTAACCAAGTCCCTAGTCAGGCAGCAGACCCACACTATCACTAATTAGAAGGAGGTAGGTGGAACAAATTAGCTAGACAGGTGAGGCGGGGCTACTTTTTTTTATGAATTATGAACTTCTAACATCAGCATGCTTGTGAAAACGTTGCACAAAAAAGAAAAAGGAAGATTCGATTGGTTACTGAAACAGTGAAACCAACAGACATACCTCATGAGAAATCCCTGCCTCACGCAGTTGTTCTGATAAAGTTTCACTTTGCTCAACGCTAGTTGTACCAACTAGCACAGGACGGCCAACTTTATTCATTCTTGATATCTCCACAAGTGCAGCACGCCATTTTCCATTCGTTGCTCTGAAAACCACATCCGATTCATCCTGCAAAGGAAGAAGTAAAATCAACCTTAGTCCAGCAAAGAAGGATGAGGAAAGTTGAATCTAAAGGAGAACTATTTCAGACACTGCAAATTAAACATGCACAACAAGAATATGGCAAGCACCTTTCGTATCATTGGCTTGTTTGTTGGAACAACGGTAACTTTTAGTTTGTATATGCTCTCGAACTCCTGGCTCTCAGTAGCTGCTGTTCCAGTCATGCCACAGAGTTTTGGAAACTGTCATGAAAAGAATCTATTTCTTGAGGAAATTACATACTGAAATATCCAAAAGCAAAGGATGAGATTGTTCATCCAGCACACTGAGCTATACATCGTTCACCATGTTTACAGATTTACCACTATTAACCAAAATGCTCAACAATGGTTGGTGGTTCTTGAAGCTCAAATAGCATTGGAAAATGGTTTGATCCTTGGATGATTAACGCTATATTTCACATAAGAATGTATCGACCCATTGGAACAAAAGGACTGTCACTTGCCTGAAGAAAGAAGTTCTGGTAACTTATAGATGCAAGGGTTATTGTTTCATTCTGTATTGGTACACCTTCTTTAGCTTCAATTGCTTGGTGGAGACCATCACTCCATCTTCTTCCCTGCCAAGAATAACATTGTCTGGAACATAAAAATAGACTAAAAAAGATAGAACTACTTGAGAAACAAAACTACTTGAGAAACAATGGGGTAGGATAACACAACAAACTCTTATTAGTGTTTCTGTATTTGCCACTAATGGATTGGGCTAGGATTTCAACGTTGCACTAACTTTTTATTTTTTTAACCAATCTCCTACATAAAAATATGCCTTAAATATAGAATGATTTGCACAACTGGTGCAAAGTGGCCAGAATTCTTTTGCTTCCTCTTATTTTCATTCACATTGTGGGATGAATATTAGTGACAATGTCCTTCAATCGGAATGCGCATGCATAGAGCAATTACTACACAGAAGAGTTCTCAAGTTTCAGTGTTTCAGAAGATACAACAAAGAACCAAAAAAAATAGTATCTAACCATTGCCAAATAATTGCTTGAGATTTGACTATTTGAGAAATAGACTAAATATGCTCGGGCATGTCATAAATGCACTGACAAGGAGTCAAAAGAATGAAATAATTTTAGGGATGTCCAAGGTACATACAACAAGATAAACATTTTTCCTACTGCCTAAACTCCCACTTTAGGATGATTACCGGATGCCAGATAAGTGATAACTGTATATGAGTGCATAAATATTCAGACTCTTAATTTTGAGCTATTATGGACAGTGAAAGACCTTCCAACACTGAGTAATTCTGCAATACTTACTGCCATAACTCGACCAGTGAACTCATCCACAATAAGCACTTCCTTGCTTCGGACAATGTAATTCACATCTCTAAGGAAGAGCTCCTTGGCTTTGATTGCATTTAAAACATATGAAGCCCACTGTTCACGGGGATCATAAAGATCATTTATGTCCAGTATTTCTTCAGCATCAGCATAGCCTTGCTCTGTAAGTAAAACATTCCTCTGTTTTTCATCAACCTGAAGGAAAGGTCATTTGTAAGATGAAAATTAATATTTTAGCTAAGCAACCAAAAAGGAGTATGACTATGACTAAGCACAGATTTATGTCTCAGTAAAAGTAATATAACTACATGAGCAAAACGTACTATAACATTATACTCTTTTGAAAAATAACAGAAATAGAATATTACTGTAAATGTCTTGTAGAACACTAGAATATCATCTCAAACGGAAAGAGCAACTGAAAGTACTAGAAATTATGGAGCAAGAAATAATCGAGCACAGAAATGATCCAGAAAAAGATGTATTATAGAAAATACGTTATATGGGTCATTCAAAAAGATATGTTACATGATCTATCTAGAGCAGGGTATCCATTCTAAAGTGATTCTACAGGGATAACAGCTAGCTCATTGTGCTCACAGTGTAATGAATATCTCGTTCAAAAGCTTCAGCTATTTTTGCTGCTTTGTAATACCGATCACTTGGCCTTTCAGCAAGACCAGAAATTATAAGAGGTGTTCTTGCTTCATCAATAAGTATGGAATCAACTTCATCTATCACACAGTAATTGAAGTCCCTCAAGACAAGCTCGTCGACAGTCTGCAAAAATAAATTTTAGTGAAGTGCAGAAGCTGAGAATCTGTGTGTTCCTTCACCTATGGAAAGAAGGGAAAGAAATTGTTGTGGCTCGCAAAAGGTAAACATGCAATACAATTTCATACGAAGGAACAAGCATACCATTGCAAGATTATCTCTTAGATAATCAAATCCAAGCTCACTGTTTGTGACATAAGTAATATCACATGAGTAATTTTCCCTCCTTTGCTCAGGTGTCATGTTCTCTGCCAAAATAAAAAGTAACCATTAAACCAACAATCACTGGCAAACAGAAAAAAAAAATAGCAATGACAGAAATACAAAACAGAAGTGCTAAAATGGGCATGTGAAGCTGTTGTGCATCAGTGACCAGGCTTTCCTGGATCAGAAAAGACAATTTGTTGGCTTCCATATTCCATTTTCCTCTTTTCAAAAATACATGCCAGAATTTTAATCAGCACTTCGTTTTTGGCCCTGAGAGTTCATTTATTTTTTCTTAAAAGTATCCATAATTATGTTTGAAATATTATGTTGATACTGAACAAACTGTGAAATCAAGATATGGCACAAACAAAAACAATTAGCAATGTGATGTGATGACATACGTTGAATTAAGCCAACCTGCAGTCCTAGAAATCGGGGAACTTGACCAACCCACTCACAATCACGCCTGGCAAGATAATCATTTACAGTGACGACATGCACTCCTTTCCCACTCAAAGCATTTAAGTAGGCTGGCAGAATGGCCACCAGTGTCTTCCCCTCTCCAGTCTTCATTTCTGCAATCTCCCCCTTGTGCAGAACCATACCACCAACCAGCTGTACATCAAAGGGGCGAAGACCGAGAACTCTCTTGGAAGCCTCCCTCACAACAGCAAATGCTTCCTGTAATAACCAACAAATCACGAAGTTACTCAACCCTGAGATATCTTTCTTTAGGACATGTTGTATTTATCATAAAATTAGCTTACTTTACAGTATTTTTTACAGTTTTCAGACATATATTGTAGTACCTACTGGAAAAGAAGAGCAGGTGATATTAACATAATAGTAACTTCTCCCAATCGATGAATTTGATCACATCTCCATCTATTATATAACCTCCTTTCCTATTCCAAAAATGAGTAAATTCTGTTTTGACAACATTCATTTTTAAGTTGTTGTGTTGTATCGACCTTTTCCTTGTAACATAAACGGCTTGTCTCATTTTATGACAAGTGGAATGAGTTGGCCCATCACCACCTCATCCTTTATAGGTAAAGGCTGGCACCAAATGAGGAATTTCGTCACGTACCAAATTTGATAGTATAAACACTAAAATTTTAAAAATTAGGTCATAGAAACACTGAAAAGAGTAACATTTCAACTTACACCCCATTTGGCAACTAGGTATTGGCTCAGGAATTGTTGAGTTGGAATTATATTCCAAGGATGTTGTTGTTTGGCTACCAATGGAATTGAATTGATGATTCCAAAGTCAATTCTAAATAGCATGGCATGGCCAGTTATTTAACTTAAGTATCGCAATTCATCCAGAACTCACCATACAAAATAAATTAAAAGACCAATATTTGAAATTTCAGCATCATGTTCAATCATAATATTTTACAAATTCAATCAAAATTTATTGGAATAAATTAAGGCTTAGAGAAGCTGATTTCTACACAATGGTGGGCCTAGGTGCACAGGTGGTCCCACAACCTCCTAGAGAATGTTTAGTAAAAGTTCGGGTTTGTGGAATTTAAGGCTTACATTCATACTATGAATTTTTCATGGTATTTTCTGAGATTTGTTGAGATGATTTAGCGGGTAATAAGCTATTGTATGTGCATTAACAGACAAAGGTGCACATGTGGGCCTCACAGCCTTGTACAATGCCCAATGGTACTTATAATAAAATTTTGAATTTTTTAATCAGCTCCAAAATCCCCTATAATAGTATTTGAAATCTGATTGAACGAATTAATTAAATGCAAATCTAGGCATCCAAAAGAAGTGTTAAGTGCTGTAAAAAATGCAGATGTTGTAAATTAACCTAGAACAAGTTGTTTATCTAGTGCTGTGGAATCTAATGCCACGTTAAAGCACTAGTCATGTACATATTGAACTTTCAAATTACTTTCTTGTAATGTTCTATTGTATATAACATGTTCAAGAATTAACCTTTTTTTTGGGCATAGCAGCCGTAAGTAAAATGAAAAATATGCTACCACGGTCACAAATCACAATCGTACAGCTAATGTTGCGGCATGGCATGACAGCAATATGCTGTAAGAAAACAATGCAGGCTAATTAGTTATCGCTTGATTCACCTCACCATTGTCCTACAGCCCTACAGGCTACACTCCTAGTCCCTACAGTTATATCTCCATTCAATTACCACCAATCTCCACCACCCCCCGCCCCCCACGTCTGATCGGAACTGAACTGAAATCGGAACTTCGGAAGTGGAAGCGTACGAGATTATATATGAACAATTGCAGTGTAGTGTACGCACGGGGAGAAGGGAATCGAGGGAGTCCCCGGCGCGCGCGCGCTCCTGCAGCGCGGCGGTGCGGACGCGGAGGTCGGCGTCCGAGAATGCGGAGACCTCCGGCTCCATTCTGTTGATGAGCGCCACGGTGTCGGCGTACTTCCTCCTGGCCGCCTCCCCGTCGTCGCCGCCGCCCCCGCCGAACATACCGCCCAGCAAGCCCCCCAGCCCCGCGCGCGCCACCGGCCCGCCGCTCCGCCGGCGCAGAGCGCGGCAGCGCGGGCGGTGGAGCTGGACGCTCCCACCGCAGCCGCCGCTGCATCCGAGAGGAGACGGGTGGGGGAAGTGGAGGGCGGTGGCGCAGGTGGCGGTGGCAGGGGGCGCCATGGCCATCGAGCGCTCGCCGCTCGCCGCTGCTGGCTTCGGCTCCTCTCCGCTTCTTGTGGTCTAGTGCAGCGAGGCGTGCATGGCCACGGGGCGCCGCGTGCACTGGGTGATGGCCAGTGGCTGTGGCTATGGATGATGGAGGGTGGTGCAGGGGAAGGAGAAGGATAGGGAGGTGGCCAAAGCCCATGTATGATCGGCCCACGTGAAAGTTTATAATGGACTGGACCGGGTTGGCCCAACCCAGTTCACACAAACATCCTATACATACATCCATCTAAAACACTGCTAGGCTATTGGGACGCTCTTACAGCTTATTTCAACGGAAAAGGTCTCGTTTGATCCCTCAGTTTTGGCTTCTTGCACCAATTTGATCCCCAACTTCAAAACCAGATATAATTGGTCCTTAAATTGTTAAAATCAAATTTGTTTGGCATCTTGACGGTGAAACCAGGCCTAAGGGCAGTTTTTATCGATGTGGATGTGGCTAGCTTTCGCTGACGTGGTGGACATGTGAACAAAAAATATGGCATTGTCATTCTTCACTCATTTTTAATAGTGTCACACCTGCATGCCTGACTATTCCTCTCTCTCCACTTGTGAAAGTGATTCCGACGGGTTGCAATGGGCGAAGGGAAGGCCGGGAGCCTAGTAGACCACAATGGACAACCCCGACAACGGCACCGGAGCAGGGTTTCAAAAACCGCCGGTTAACCGTGGCTAACTGCGCCTCCGCGGGGGCCCGGCTCGGTAAACCGGCGGTTTAGGGTTTAGGGGTTTGGTTAAAATTCGTTTAAATAAATTTTGAATGTAAAATATACATAAAATTCCTAAAAATACTATTAATCATTCTAAGCATTTTGGCTTAAATAAAATTTAAAAATTCAAATTTTTAATGTGTATTTTAATAAATTTTAGTCATTTTCATTGATTTTGAAATTTTTTCCGTCGCAAACCACGGTTAACCGCGAGAAACCGCCGGTTAACCGCCAAAAACCGTGGCTAACCGCGATCAAAACCGGGAAGACGTGGTTTTGAATTTAGGACAAAATCAGACGGAACAGCGCAGTAAATCATGGTTAAAACTCCGCGCCACTCATGATTCGAGAAGCACCGCGGTTTTGTTATCCCTGCACCTGAGGCGGGGCCCCAATCCGCTCTTGCCTCTACGCGCTGAGCCTAATCCAAAATTTAAAAAAGCAATCATAATTCAAATTTCATTTTCATCAGATTTTAGGTTCAACAATATTTTAAATTTTAAATTTTTTAGTCAGAAATCAATTTTTAAAAAAATGGTCGGACTTCAATTTTTCCTAATTTACCTAGATTTCAAAGATTCCAAATTTAGCCTGATTTAAAATTAAATTTGGACATATTTTGTATTTTCTAGTGTGGTCAAATTTTCAAATTTCAAAATCGTGAACTCATGTCAAAATGATCTTTTTCCACGGCCTCGACGGACTGACTGACAAAACGATCAACGGAAGCATACAGAATAATATTTTTTTAATGATTGCAATGATGTACAAGAGAGAGCCGACTCATTCCGTGCGAATACCATAGGCTTTTGTAGAGGTAGATAAATGATTCATACCGCACCATAGTCCATATACGAAATCCTCTTGTTCATTTCGCACAAGTCACCCATCACGAACAATGAATCCCACGTAAGTCAGGCCCAAGTTGTATAACATGTGAGTAATTTGACATCCAATGAACTCTGCAACCGCAGGTGAGCACCCCGACGCTCTTATTCTGTAATTTTTGCGCCTATACGACAAGTGAAATAATTACTCATTTATCCCCTACCCCGTCAGAAAAAAAAAAAAAACGAATCAGGCAAAATCATACAACTTCCACTGCATCCCTCAATGGCACTTCTCTAAGACAATGTGTTTGGGCCTTCACATGTTCCGCGACGCACGATTTTACTATTATACTCCACAAAGCTTTTAGCGTTTGTTTGGCAACTCTCTGAATCCAAACCGTTTCAAATCATGCTCCTCCAATTTACTTGTGTTATCTTGGTTCTGGCGGGACCAATTTGAGACTGCGCATCCACTCGCAGAAACTATGGTCATCGAAGTGGATGAAGCTGCTCTTCAGTCTAGCTCTTTGCTCAGGAGCAAGTGTCCGTAGTTGAGGGAATCTTGACTCCTGAAACATGCAAAGGTGTTCCTGTTAACCATTACAGCCCTGACAAGATAGATGCTCGCAGTTCACTTTAATATCAAGGAGAGAAGGACCAAATTAATAGCTGCTGTAACAATTGTCAGTATAAAAGCCAGTGACAATGAAACTCAGGTAAAACAGAATGCCACTGTTAAGGTTTGTAGAAAATATTACCTGCTCATAGGTAGGGTCCTTGTGAGCTGGTATCAGGCGTGAGACAAAATACCTAGACTGAGAACTCCCTTCCTGTACCGAAATAGCAAAATAAAAAATCAATTAGAAAAGTAAAGCATGTACCTCTCTATAAGTTAAATGATACTAGCTGCGTAGTGAGTTCGTAAGTATTATCAGACAATGATTTAAATTTTGGAAGATTGTACACAGTAGATCAAAGATGTTAAAAAATCTCATGTACCATGATTTTCTTAAATCAAGAAATATTGAGAACTTGTCCATTTTTAATCAAATGGAGTCAAATGATCTTTTATTCTTTGGCTTTATTATTATGGGCAAGTTTTTTTTACTATCTATACTTCTTTTTTGTCATTAAGTTATAAAGTGTTTTCTAGTATCACCAAGGGTCAAACGGAAACAACCTCACCATGATTTTTTTATTCTAGAGGTAAGGTTGCGTACACCAGGGGCGGACCCTCCATGAGGGCTAGTGGGGCCTTGGCCCCACCTAAAATTTCAGAACCCATGTATACCTAGTTAAAGTACAGAGCAATTTTTTTATATTTTGGCATGTAAATAGGGCTGATGGGCAGCCCTTGGTAATTTAAATATCCAATGGATGTGATCATGAACTAGTGTGTTTATTATTGTTGTGTTCCTATAGTTTATTTAGTTTGTAGTGTATTTGATCAACGGTAGACAAAGGAGATTTTAGGCTTGCCCCACCTACATTTTCACCCTATGTCCCGACACTGGCGTACACTAACCCCCCTACCCCGCCTTTGTGGAGTTTGCTTGGAAACATTGGGGTATGATGATGATGAAGATGAAGCAATATTGAGAACTTCAAAGCAAATAACAGTTAGTTTGAACTTAAATGAAACGATGTTTCTACTTTCTAGCACCAATCTCCTTACAACAAAGATATGATCTAACAGACATGGGCAATATAAGACAGGAGTAAATCAATGAGCAAGAGTTGAAACTAGGAGAAGAATAGTTGGAATTCAGAAATAACAGTGAAGGATGAGGGCAAAATAAACTGACTTTGAATGAAAGTATCCTGGGAGCTGGAAAACGGAGCTCGCTAAGCTCTTCTGCCAGTGTACGGCATGCTGCTAAAGCTGCTGCACTTTGTCCTTCTTGGGCTGCTAATTCAGCACCCTGAAAACATAGTCACGACAGAGTGCAAGAAAATGTTATTGTTTGACAGAGAAACAATGACAACCATAATTGGCCCAGCATGTGATGTGTACTACCAAGTAAACATTAGTAAAGAAAGAAAAAACAGAGATATAGTCTGGCATTCCTTGTCCAACAACAGCATCTACACATATATAACCATCAACTAGTTTATATTTGTTTTAAAAGTGATATAACAATGATTTGAATGCATTTACCTTTTCAAATGACATTCATACTTTCTCTTGCGAATTTTTTTTACTACTTATATTACATAAACTCATCAAGTGGTATCATGGCCCTCTAATTACTCAGAAGATCTAAAGGGTTCAAATATAACAATCAGTAACGGGGCCATGCTGAATAGCTACAAGCCTATAAAAATATCCTATCATCATGAATCATGGTCATCTAGAAGCATCAGAGATAAAAGGATTAAAGTTCACTGAAATAATAAAGTAAAAGACATGGATCTGATAGGAGACATACCAACCAAATGAAAATATCTGTTCCATGGTCCAGTACCACTGCTGCATTTGATTGCATGGCAAGATCATATGCTGGCAGTTCCTCAAAGGTACCACCTTCAAGATGCATTATACAACGAGGTGCCAACATACGGAGCGATAGGTCAAATGATGCATTCAAGAACAAATTCCTAAGCACAGATCTTTCATCTTCATGTCCTATTATGCTACCTAATAGCGGACCCCTTCTCAAATGAAACAAGCACTCAGGTAGTGACGCCAGCTCTTTTGGGAACCGATAAAGCTTCGACTTCGGAACCTGAGTACCAAATTTAAGAGCTATGTCCTTAACTCTTTCATCAACCGTGAGCCTCATATCAACAGCATCAGAGGCAGTTCTAGCACGCAGTACAGTTCTCTTACCAATGATAACAGAAGCAACATCTTCTTGTACACTTCCCAGATACGCAGACAAACCATCAACAGTTTGCAGCCTCGTGTTGATGACCCTAGTGATTTCTGCTTGGTACATATTAGAGTAGCGGACAGCAAACTGGAAGTAAACAAAATCATTCTTGATATCACCCTTTGTTTCCATCGACACGGAAAAACTCTGCGTCTCCTCAACACTATGCATCTGGATACAAAATGAAGTGTCATGCTTGAATGTTTCATGGGAATCAGGAGATGCCTCTTCACCAGGGCCAATGACTTGAGTGACAAGCATGTCATCTGAACATCTAATCTCAAATAAGCCATGCGAACCAGCTGCTCTTGTCGACGCCCTTTGCAAGTTGACTCCAAATGCCTCTCCAAAATCATCATGAAGTAAAAGCACACCTCCAGAACATTTTGCCAGCGGCTGCAGAACAGGAACCCTCACAGGACATGTTCCAGCACAAAGAATATCAACAATGGTACTGTGTCTCTGTGCTTCATGACCAAGACACTCCATCCACTTCATAGCTGTCTTCTCCATGTAAGCATAATTTGGGTGTTGAACAGAATGAGGCACTGATCCTGGGCCAAATGTACTAGGGCCACCTGCGCACACCAAGATCCTGTAGTTGCCTCCAGATCTCTTGATGATTCCACGAGACAACTCTGCTGATGGCCCTTGAATAATACCAAGGGCAACCTCTACCGCTGCACCAAGGCATCGGTCTCTCAACACCTCTGGCACACTCAACTGATAGGGTCTCAGGGATGAGAATATTGTGTGTGCAACAGGCAGTGAAGCATGTACAGGAGACAGGTAAACACCTGTCCCATAGATTAGCGCCTTCAAAGACTCATGGGTAGGTGACTTGTTCCCAGGTAGCACATCTGCTGACACTGCCGCCCCCTCCGAAAAATCATAGACTGAAACGGTTCTCCCATAGGAGATAATCCCAATCCTAGCTGTAGGAGGGAGCGAATCCACAAAAGCATGCAAGGAGCCCTGCAGATGCTGCAGGTGTGCCTCATCAAGGCATTCATCTATAAGGATAAAAGTGGGCCCCGAAACCCTCGAGTCAGGCACTGGAACAAAGCCTGGCCGCCTATTCCCTGAATGAATATAATCAACAGCTGAGGATGCGAGCTCTGGCCACTGGAGAAGGTCCTGCTTGCTGGAGACCACAAATTCGCCCTCGCTGCCGTTCAGCTTCTTGCAAATGACACACTGCCATTGCCCAGAGCTGATCAAGACGTCACAATACAAATTCACATAAGCCCCACAATTCAAGCAACGGCGTGAATCACGCTCGATGGCCTCCGGCCCAGGCATGACCTCCCTCCCCGGAGAAACTAGAGCTCCGAACCCCAAGCAAGGAGCATTCAGCAGTTTCTTCTGCCTGAAGACCTACAGGAAGAAAAGGCTAATCACAAAAGGCGCAATGCTTCGGAAGAAACAATCTGCAGAAATTGCCCACTGCTATGCACTGAACACTCTGTGCATCGTAATAACCATTCCATGCATATAATTCTAGTAAAGGTGTAAGCCTGCAAGATCCAGATGGTACTGCACTAATGTGCATGCATATTATAGTCGCGGGGGATAGGCATGGATCATAGCGGCGTGGTGCAAGCGACGCGAACCTTGTGGGCGGAGAAGCGGACGTAGGGGGAATCGACGCTGGAGTCCTCGAGGAGCGGGGCAGCAGAGGGGGTGGGCATACGGTGTGGCGGAGCCGTTGAGGTAGTGCGGGGCGGAGGAGGTCGGGAGGGAGACGGCGGAGGAAGAGGAGGAGGAGGCGGCGGCGGCGGCTCGGGTGGCGAAGGGCGCGGGCAGCGGGGAGGCCGGGGTGGTGCGTAAGGGCACGGCGGCCGGGCGCAGCGGCGAGGAGAAGACGGGCGGGCCGGGGGGCGTGCTGAAGTGCGCCGGCCCGCCGCCCGGGCTGGGACTGGGGCTGGGGCTAGGGCTGCCCCGCGCGGACGCCGGGGAGAAGGAGGCCGACGGGGCGAAGGCTGCCGGGAACGGAGGAGACGCGTGCGCCGGCTGCGGCTGCGGCGGCGTCTCCTCCATACCGACCTTATCTTGGATCGGCGGCGGCGGCGGCGGCGGCGAGCAGGAGGCGCAGATCTGAGTTTGGAATTTTGGAATGTGATTGGGGTGGGAGAGGGGAGGGGAGGTGGGGGATCTGGAATTCGAGGGCAGGGAGGGGAGAGGGGTGAGCTTAATGGGGGCGGTGAATAGGATGAATTACTAGTAGTTGGTTTGCGAAGACGATGTGATGCTCGTCGACGTCACGATGGCTTCCTACTGGAGGAGTGAGTCGCCTTGGTACTAGCGACGACAGCTCTCGGATCGGCGGCCGGGGAAGATGATCGCGGTTCCATGTCAACGGTAAACTTTGCGTTCCTGCCGTATGATGCCGTTGGCATGTCTAAAACGGTGATAAATAAAAAAAGAATGGACATTAGAGCATCCCCAGCAGGGCCTTCAAATTTTCCTCTATCGCTACGATGCTACTACGATGCTTGCGCGCGGTCTGAAATTCCTCTCACGTCGTCAAATTTCCTCCTACTGCATTTGAAAAATTTTGAAATAGAGGTGCATTTGGGGGGTGAGTTGGGGATGCTCTTATATTCTACGGTGCTTTTCGGTAGCTCGTTTATCATGGTTCTATTCAGTTTTCGTTGACAAAACACGTTGGCTCTGTCTGCCGTCTTCTGTGCACAAACACGCGTTGGCCTGGTGGGGAGAGGAGTCACAACGTGGTCAACAAAAACGCAACAAACCGCAACAAAACGAGCTACCGAAGAGGATTGTAGTATGTGCTTACGGACCAGTTCTTTTCAGCTTAACTTAGCGGCTTAACGATTTATTTACGCTTTAAAAAGACACATGTTTTGAGTTTTTGAGTCCTTTTTTCACTGTTTTGAAGGTGGGTCCTAAGAGCAACCCCAGCAGGCACTGCATCCATTGTTATCAAGTCCTGCGATTAGTCGCGATTAATCCACGATTAATCCATAAGTCTCTTTTTTTAGAACGACTAGGGACCTCGACTCGACTAGGCATTCTACCGTGAGTTTCATCATCTAACATTAGAAGAAAACTAGTCACTTGGCATTGCATTCTCATTCTTGCTACGCTTTTGGACTCCACTGTAATTGTTATTTTTTTTACAAAAGTACAAGTAGTTTTGCCAACTACACAACTATTTTTCTAAACAAAATAGATGTTATTGTTGTCGACTAGTCATGGACTAGCCACGACTAGTCCCCAAGTCTCCCCTCATACGACTCGACTCGACTTTACGACTTGATAACCATGACTGCATCATCAGCCCGCAAGTTACTGTAGCTACTGATAGCACGGAGATCTGAGAGTTAGCGAGGCGTATTGTGATTAGAGTTAAATTTCCGCCCAGATGAACAGAGAGCTTCAGCGATGATGCGATGGCTCTTGGCCATGCTCTAACACTTTAAAAAACAAGTCAAACGAAATGGATCCGAATCTCGAGACTACCTCGATAAACGTTTAAAATTCAGTCATTTCAGTCGTTCAGTTGTTCAACCGTTAAGATCAGCTGAAAAGAACAGGACCTAAGATTATCACATCAATTTACTATTTTGATAAGAAAATAGAACTTTGCAACACTGTCTATCAGCTTGAATGAAATTCTTTTCCTGCTCCCACGGTGAGATTATATTTTTCGGTGAGACAAGATGATTACTCCACCTAATTTATATGGATCCCTTAACCAGTTTGACGACCATTATCCTTGTTTAAGACCTTGTTCTTTCAGCGTATCGTACCATTGCGTATTACTGTAGCAAATTTTATTAGTTTTACATAGCCTATATGTTGTCATAATTTGCGACGATTTTTTCGTGACTTTTAGTAGTCGTTCCAAAGATTCTAAAACTATTTTTTAATTATTTTTTTATAATCTTTAGAGCTCATTTTGAGGGCTCTCAAATTTGCTACAGTAATACGCCAACGCAATGATACGCTAAAAAGAACAAGGCCTAAATCTCCCATGGTTTGAGATAATTGTCTTAAAACATCCGTTGTGTATATTTGTTGAGATAAATCCCGAATTACATGTAGGTGGCAGACGATGCGGAAGTTATGAGCTCTAAACATGAATGGCATACAATGTAATAAATCAAATTTTTCCTCCTTGCGGATCCTAGTGAGTTTGTGGATTTTATGATAAGATGGTGTGTTATCCTTTAGTTGGCAACATATCCAATGTATGCTAGGGAAATGTTGATAAATAGTGAAAATGTTGTGAATAGTATTTTAATAGTGCTAAGCCCATCTTAAGTTAGGAATGGTTGAAGATGGCCTTAGGCTCTTATCCCAAACACAATATCTCATGCATTCATACCAAACAATGTCGTGCCAACCTTTGAATCTCCTTGAGGGAAAGTTTTACTCTGTTTTTTTCTGTAGGACGTGTTTTTATTTTAAAAGTTTTTGTTGTATACTTTGGTCAATTAATTTGTCTTATTATATGTTGTCAATTGTTACAAACTAAACTGTGCCGAAAGTATTTTGAAATACAAAACTATAAAATATGTCTTTTGTATACAAAAGATACATATAATTTGACTATTTGTTGATCAAAATTTATAAAAAGATTGACTTTTTAAAATCATAATATTCTTAAATTGAACAACAGAGGGAGGACTTATTTTGCTCACTTATTTTTTCGAAAGGTAAACCTTCATTTTTTAGCGAATTACCCGTTTAATTTAACCTTTTTTAAAACCCATATTTGAGATGAAAAAACCTGCTTAAAAAACTAAGACCCTGTTGTTTTCAGCTTAACAGCTTGACGGCTTAACAGATTAACGAATTATCTACGTTTGAAAAAGTTTTTCGTTGTTTTGAAGATGGGTCCTGACACTTTAAAAATCAAGTCAAATGAAATGGATCTGAATCTCGAGACTATCTTGAGAAACTCGCGAAGTTTAGTCATTTCAGTTGTTCAACTGTTTAGCCGTTGAGATTAGCTCAAAAGAATAGGACCTAAAACAATTCTCTTTTCCAAACGCATATGCAAAGGATCAAATCGGAGTAGATCATTTACCCAGCAAAGTTGAGCCGAGACAATAGTGTCGGCTTAGGAGTTACGCCCTTCATAAAAACATGTCATAGTTGATTTTTGGACACATTTTTTACCATTAGCTGTATTCAAAAAAATCTATGTAAGTTAACATTTATTTTGTTATGATTTGTTTTATTATTAAATATACTTTAAGCATGGTTTATATTTTTTTATATTGCACTATTTTTTTAATAAGGCAAATGGTCAAACGCTTGTCCAAAAGTCAACTATGATATGTTTTATGAACGGTGGTAGCAGCACAACGGGGGATTTGATGATTCGCCACTCTCAACATTTGTTCTTAATAAAATGTGTGAAGAGTACGAGGAAGAGAAGAATTGGATCCCATACTCAATTGAGGACAGACGAACTCTGTATTTATAGACAGATATGTTTTCTGATTAGCAACAGTGAACATGGGAGAGAAACAGGGTATAGGTGCAAAGTGCGGATCATGCAGCGATCTCCCTAAGACTCAGACATATACAACAATCTATTCAACGACTAGATTACAACAGTATCCAATGCTCAACAATTGCTATGACTCTTTCAACATCCTCCTGCAATCTTTACCCATTTGACAGAGGTTAAGATTGATAATATGAAACTGAAGTTGTTGTTTAGTCTGGGGCTTGGTAAATATATCAGCCACTTGATCCTTTGATGATATGAACTAAATATTGAGCAACTTTTGAGCTACCCTTTCTCGGACAAAATGGTAATCAACTTCAATGTGCTTAGTTCGACCATGGAAGACTGGATTTGCTGAGAGATAAGTAGCTCCTATGTTGTCACACCACAATTTAGGAGGATGTTGTTGATAGATCCCAAGCTCACACAACAATGACCGCACCCAGATGAGTTCTGCAGTAGCATTAGCCATACCTTTTTTACTCTGACTCTGTACTAGATCGAGAAACAGTGGCTTGTTTCTTGGAGCTCCAGCTGACCAAGTTAGAGCAAAGAAAAATAGCATAGCTACTGGTGGATCTTCTATCATCTAGACAACCTGTGATATCCCGTAGTGGGCCATTAGAGCCCGGCCCATCCTTGGGCTTAAAAGGAGACACGAGAGGGGATCCCTGCCCTAACCGTCACCATTGCCAGGCCAGGGTGTTGCCCTCGTGCCGCTGCCCCCAGCGAGTCGCCGCCGCCCTCGTGCTGCCGTCCGCCGCGGCCCTTGCGTCGCTGCGCGCCATCCACTGCTTGTGCCTGGTGGTGCCGCCGCCCTGCTCACCTAGCGCTGTCGTCGCCTGCGCCGAAGCGTCGCCGCTGCTAGAGGAAGCCGCTGTCGCCGCTGGTCGTCGGAGGCTGTCACCGCTGCCGTTGTTCACTGGAGGGCGTTGCGTGCTCCTAGCTTTGCTGCGAGGGACACCCCCGTCGTGCTGCTCATCTCCCTGGTTTGGGGGGATCGGTGAAAAAGAGGAGGATAAGGGGGAGGAGGAGAAGTAGAAGAGAATCCATGGAAGAGAAGGCTAGAAGACTGAGAAGACAATGGAGGAATTTCACAGCTAGGTTCTTCATCGATTAGTTTTGGGTAACGAAATTGTGCACTTTTCCTTTAATTTTCCCCTATTTAGATATCAATCTATGTGAATTTGACGTAAACGTTGAACTGGGGTGCTAGCAGCTCATTTGTCCTATGCAGCTTAACAACGGATTTGGGTTAGTTAGACTGTGATTCAGGACATGGTCCTACGGTCTAAGTCTGGCCTATGCATTACCTTTGTTTAGAGTACAGGAATATAAATGGATTGAAAGTTATGCCAAATATATATCTTTTGTCCAGATTGTTTTTTTTTTTGAGGGATGTCCAGATTGTTAATGCAACGAACTTTGAAATTGAAAAACCCGAGCATTATGCTATCTAATTAGATATAGGTGATCTAAATCAGTTTTAGTTAATGGGTAGCTTTGATGCTCGCTTCTATGTTAAATGTGAGAATTTGTATTGTAGGGTGTTCTATTCCGGGTTTGGTATCCTTTTCACAGCAAGCTGCGATGTCGAGTAAAGAAAGGCAAGTATATGTTAAACACATGTTTGTTTGACGCTATATGACTATGTGGTCCGATTGCTTTGTGATTGCTCTTATTTTATGGTTGGAAGATGGGTTTATAATATTTCGATGCAATCTGAATATTTTACTATTTATAGTTAAATGATGAAGGTTTATGATAGTTGTATGACAGAGAAGATGTATTTTTGCATCATGTGCATATGAGCCAGGTCGGTGAGAAAGTCACTTTTGACTAGTCCGATGAAGTCGGTGAGAAAGTCAAAAGTGACTAGTCCGGAGTGCTCTAAAGTCCTACTCGGTAGGCACTCCATGGGAGTGGGGTAATTGGTCCCCGCCTGAAAAGGACGGGTAAGGTGTAACATCGACAGTGCGCGCTAGCTATCTGATATGAGCTCACAAGATGCAGACGCATGTGCATTGCATTGCATCGAATGGATGAAAAGTGGATTGTTTGGGGTTTTGGATCGGAGATGATTTTGAGTACGGATTTATGAATGATGTGTTGTTGTTCTCTTTGTTTATACATATACTTTGATGAGTATTGTTGAATACTCACTCTTGTTTTTATTTGGTTTTTAGGTACAAGTGACGTCAATCATGCATGGGGATGGAAAATTAGAACCTGGACTTGAGCACTCACTACCTCTCACATCATAATTAGTGAAATTATGAAATTTACTTAGTAGTTGATCGTCTTGTATAATTGGAAGTTGTAGTTCTTGTTGTAGTTCCTTTTATGGTTAGTGGCTGTTGGAAAATGGTTATATATTCTTTGGATATAAATTGTCTGTCGTGGATGTCCATATAAATAAAGGAGATGCTGTCGAAATTTAATAGATTTTGGAGAGTTAGTAGCATTCTGCGTTCTCGAGGAACCGGGGTGTTACACAACCAGCCCAGTCTGAATCTGAAAAGGCACTGAGTTGCATTGATCGAGACCTGGTGATCTTCAGTCCAGCACTTACTGTTTTCTTCAGATATCTGAGTGTTCTCTTGACAGCTGACTAGAGAATATCCCTTAATGAATGCATAAATTGGCATACCTTGTTAACTGGAAAGGCAATATCTGGCCTTGTCAAGGACAGATATTGTAGAGCACCCATCGTACTTTTGTACAAAGTAATTTCAGCTTCAGACAACAAATGCCCTTGTTCTTGAGATAGTTTGTCAGATGTTGACATGGGTGTTGCTACTTGTCTACAGTTGTGCATATTGGTCTTCCTCAATATCTCACTATTGTATTTTTGCTGAGTAAGCACATTCTTAGAAGGACTAGTTCTATGCACTTCAACTCCTAGGAAATAATGAAGATTTCCTAAGTCTTTGACTGCAAACTCTGTGTTCAGACTTGCAACCAAATTGTCAATAGCAGAATTAGAGGAGCCAGTGACTATAATGTCATCAACACACACAAGCACATAAGTGACAACTCTCCCTTGATTTTAAATGAATAGAGAACGGTCAGTCTTGGAAGAGATATACCCTAATTCATGAAGTTTTGTGCTCAGCCTGGAATACCAAGCACATGGAGCTTGCTTTAACCCATAGATTGCTTTCTGAAGCTTGCAAAGGTACCTTGGAAGGTAAGGATCCTCATATCCTGGTGGCTGTTTCATAAAGACTTCTTCTATCATACCATGAAGAAAAGCATTTTTGACATCCAATTGCCTTAACGCCCACTGCTTAGTCATGGCAATAACAAGGACCAATCTAATAGTGGTTGGCTTGACTACTGGAGAGTATGTCTCTGAATAGTTAAATCCATACTTTTGCTTAAACCCTTTGGCAACTAGCCGAGCTTCGTATCTCTCAACAGTACCATCAGCCTTGGTCTTGATCTTAAACACCCATTTACAATCAATGACATTCTTGCCAGGTGAAGGAGAAACTAGCACCCATGTATCATTTTGCACCAAAGTTGTATATTCCTCGTCCATAGCCTTTTTCACTGTGGATCTGCTAAAGCTTCAGTGTGACTTTCAGGTTCAGTTGGTTGTGTGGCTGCTCCTACTAAGGCATGCTTGGGATTGTAAAAGATAGTTCCATCAGTGAGCTGCTTTGGTCTGAAAACATTGGACTTTGACCTTGTCTGCATTCTGAGAGGTGAAGATGCTTGCATTGAATATTCAGTAGGTGCAGTAGGTGACTTAGCAGGAGAATCGGCTTCAGATACTGCTGCATTGCCAGGTACATTGCTAGATGATGCAGACGCATTGCTTAGTGTCGACAAAATATCACCTTCAGAGAGGGCAGTAGCATGATCATGACTACCACCCTCTGAATCAGCAGTAGCAGTAGGCAGTGAAGATTCACCTGCAAGATAAGAACCACTAGAGCAATCGGGTTGACAATAATCTGCATGTGATCAGTTTGACAGGCCGGCAAAGGAGATTGTGAGCAGTATGTGTCATTAGTACGGAAAGGAAACTGATGCTCATCAAATATTACATCTCTGGAGATATAGACACGACCAGTAGATATGTGCAAGCATTTGTTCCCTTTGTGAGACATGCTATAGCCTATGAATACACACTTCTTAAACTTGAAATCAAGCTTATGGGAATTGTAAGCTCTCAAGTGAGGCCAGCAAGCACATCCAAAAACCTTAAGAAGTGAATAGTTAGGTTTTGAACCTAGCAGCAGTTCTATGGGGGTGTGTTGGTCAATGATACGGCTGGGCAACCGATTGATGAGATAACAGGCTGTCTAGAAAGCATCATCCCAGAAACAAAGGGGCACAAAGAGTGAGCTAAGAGAGCCCCATTTCAACAACATGCCTATGTTTTCTTTCAATTTTACCATTCTGTTGGCGTGTGTGAGGTCAAGAAAATTGGTGTGTAATTCCAATTTGTGAGAGATAGGAGTTGAGTCGTTTGTATTCACCACCACCATCACTTTGCACATACACAATCTTTCGATTCAAGAGATGCTCAACATGGGATTGAAAATATATAAAGGTTTTAGTTACATCAGCTTTACTGTTTAGAGGAAACAACCAAGTAAACTTACTAAAACTGTTTACAAAACTAACATAAAATCTATTCCCATTGACTGATGTTCTAGCAGGACCCCAAACATTAGTTACAATAAGATGAAGAGGTGCAGGTGACAATGTCAGAGAACGAGGAAAGGGGAGCCGGTGACTCTTTCCCTGTTGACATGCATCACAAACTGTAGTTTCAGTAGACTTATTGAAAAGCAAATTGTTGTGAGTAAGAACTTGATGAACTACCACAGGTGCCACTCAGGTATGGTAGGCTTGGTGATGTGAAGGGTTTGTTTGGATGGTTTGACAGGCAGCTTGTAGAGACCTCCAGATCGTCTCCCCTTAAGTAGAGGAGTGTGAGTGACCTGATCCTTAATGACAAAAAAATCAGGATGAAACTCAAAATACACCCCATTGTCAGATGCTAGACACTAAACTGAAACTAGGTTGCGAGTGGTGGTAGAAATATGAAGAACCTCTTTAAGAAGTAGAGGATGATTGCCTGCCTGAATGGAAGATTGACCAACATGATAAATTTTCATACTTGAGCCACTCACCGTGTGGACTTGATCATTGCCAATATACTTCTCCTTCAGGTTCAACTTCTCCAGCTCACTGCTGATGTGATCGGTGGCGCCAGTATCAGCATACCAATTTTGGTCGATGTCATAGGAGGCAGACACATTAACCGCAGCAGCTGCCAGCTTGCCTTCTTTAGCTTGGTAGGCATGGTTGAACCGGTTGTAGCACTTCAGAACGACATGCCCTGGTTTGCCACAAATTTGACAGACAGCACGGCCACCACTGTCGGTGCTCCCACCGCTGTTATGGGTGCCTTATGAAGAGCCTGATGAAGATACCGAGTTTCCACGATCTGAGGATTGAGTATGTGGGAAAGGCTCCTGTCGACCTTGCCCACGCCCGCAGCCATGGCCACCACCGCGTGACATCATGTGCACGGCAGGACCCAGTTTGTGGCGCTCCTGTCTCATCTCATAATTGAGGAAGTGTGAGTAAAGATTATTGAGGCTCATGGGTTCGGCTCTAGTGGTGATAGAAGTAACAAATGGGTCATAGTCAGAATCAAAGACCAGAGAGGAGATAGGTGATGACTTCATCAACTCGAAGTGGCTGACCAGCAGCTGCAAGACTGTCAGCAAGGTTTGTAACTTTGTGATAGCAGACAGATGCAGAGAGATCCTTTTTTTGAAGATTGGCTAATTGCATTCGGATTTAATTGCATGATATTGGCGCGAGATTGTGAGGAAAACATGCGCTCTAATGCAACCCAAACGTCTCTAGCTGTGGTGAGAAAAACTACTCAGGCAAGAAAATTAGGGGATAAAGAAGACATAATAGTACTCAAAACCAGTTGATCTTGCCGCATCTAGTTCACATACTCCGGATTGGCAACTTGAGTCTCACCAAAAGAGGTCGCCTCCGTGATGGTGACCTCTGGAGTAGCGATGGTGCCATCGATGTAGCCCATCAGTTGTTGGCTGCGTAGATATGGAGGAAGCTGCGCCTTCTAGAGGAGGTGGTTGTCATTATCCAACTTGATGTTGACGAGAGCTCCAAAAGTCAGCGTGGGAAGCAGGCTTGACGAAGAGCTTAGGACGGGAGTGGAGGCAGAGGAAGCAGAGGAGTGAGCGCTGGTGGTCGACATCTCACGAATCACTCAGTGGCTCTGATACCATGTGAAGAGTATGAGGAAGAGGAGAATTGGATCCCGTACTCAATTGAGCACAGACGAACTCTGTATTTATATACAGATGTGTTTTCGGATCAGCAACAGTGAACGTGGGAGAGAAATAGGGTACAGGCGCAGAGTGCATATCATGCAGCGATCTCCCTAAAACTCGGACCTATACAACAATCTATTCAACGACTAGATTACAACGGAATCCAATGCTCAGCTGCTGCTATGAATCTTTCAACAAAATGCCACTCTGGTCTACCCTCGTATGCACATAAGGTCACAATGGGGTCTTGATCAATGAGCTATATCCAACGGCTGTAAAGCCAAGCCGCTCGGAGCGCTGAGCCTGAGAGTCGGCGGGGGAGCGGCGGAGGAGGAGGCATCAATGGCCGGGGAGGAGACGACGGCTAGCTCCCAGGCGGCTGATCCGGCAACTATCCGCCTCGTCAACTTCATCTCCTCCGAGCAGGCAAGGCTGCTACTCTCGCTCTCCATCCCGGCGGCTCGCCGGCTACTGCCCTAGCTTGCGGGGCTGAAATCGGAAGGGGGATCCCCTGGAGAAACCACTGAAATTCGCTCGTGGGGAAAAATTTCGCAGCTCGACGAGGCGAAGCGGACGAGAGGGGAGCGCGCGGATGACGGCACCGCCCAGCGCGACAAGCCTCTCTTCCAGGTTTGCTCCCCAATCCGCTGATCCCGAAGCGATTTGAAGTCAAACGCGCTCTGCTGTGATAGCTAATGCGGGTGCTCCTCCTGCGCAGATCTTGCAGGAGAACAAGGAGAAGAAGGACGCCGAGTTCAATGAGCGCTTCAAGCACAGTACTTTTTTTGCTTGTTCCTGTCTTCTCTTATAAATTTACACAACGGAGTCAAGGTACACCTAGGTTGAAGCCAAGGTTTAAGAAATCGCTAATCAGTAATCAATTGGCGGATTAGCAATTAAACGGGATTAATCCATGGATTAATCGGAGCAAATCAAAATTGATCGGAACTAATTGGTAATCGCTTCTAGGCGGAGAACTGCCCATTAAAGATTGATCGGGGATTAATCGTGGGTTAATCATGATTTTTAGAAGCAAGTATTGTACATGGCTGCATTGATTAGAATAATAAATATTAACCCATAATAAATAATTTAGGAAAATGAGAGCCTGTCCATGTTATTGAGACAATATTTCATCCGGCCACAAAAATTTGTTGTTTTGAGCATTGATATGGTTCTTACAAATGCTACTTTGACCACTAATTACTATTATTCTTTATTCATAAAACCCAATAAAATTATAATGTTATAGAAATACTTTTTGAGATGAATCTGAACATATGATTTTCATGTACCCAGTTATATTTATGGCTAAAGTTTGAAACTTTGACTTGGACATGTCTTAAACGACAAATATTTGTGATTGGAGGGAGTGTGTTCAAAAGCGACCTTTTTAGTTGCACTGTAAAATGTTTCTAGCATGCTGTCCACTTGTTACTTAAAGTTACTACTGTTGTTACTTGATTAAAATAAGTGATGTACATGGGATTCTGTTTGATCAAAATTTGGCCTTGTGACTCTCTTATCAATTCTATCTAGGACCTCCAAAAGCCTTAGATGAGGATGAGACTGAGTTTCTTGACAAACTGGCATTGGTGAGCATTTCAACATATGCTAGCATTGAGAATCCATGTTTACGTTTAAGCTAGAAACTGGAGATAGATGTTGCTGTTTGTTCCCCAATGCATATCAACGTGTGCATCTCACTAGAAGCCTTTTTCTCGTATGCGCTTTGCTATTTTCTTGCATACCACTTATGAGGAGCACCAAAAATGTGTTGGGATCCTTTTTATGTCATATGTGGTGATTATGACTGGTTTGGTACATACTGTTTTATTCATAATATATTAAATCTTTATTTGCATACTGTTATTTTAATCTTTGCATTGTACATTCATTTGGAAGGAGATTTTTTTTTTCCATTTCCTTTACGATAACTTAATAAGAGATAAAAAGGCCCTGCTATGTGATAATTGTTCCAAACCTGTAATCCTTTTAAACTTAAATTCTAGTAGAACTAAGATGTAGCTGTCTCACCGGCAGCATCTTGTTCTCTGCTGAGGGCTATCTCAAGTTTGTAGCCCTTCCTGTTGCTACATCCTATCATATAAAGCACAGCTTCTTAAATCAATTTTTTTGTATGTTTAGATTCCTTCCGTAGCTGGAAAAAATGTTTTAATATGGTAGAAATAAACATTTGTATGACACATTAGTTAGAAATTGCCATCCTGTAGTTAACTATGGCAAACATCATCAGAATGAGGAAGCAGAATGCATTATTAACTTAAGTGAACATTGTGAAAACTGAAAACATGACTTCATTATTATTCTGTGAAAAGGATTTATAGTGAAAGCTACAAAGTGATTTTATCTGCTCATGTAGTATTTACTTCTTTTTTATTTGTGAGAATAATATGCCTTTGGAGTTGACAATTTAGTCAATTATCATATTGGAATTCCAAAAAAAAGTAGGAAAACAACCTCAAGCAGAATTCTTAGATGGCATGATCGTATGCCTATGAATGATCCCAATTATTAGTCAGCATTTTTTATTTGAAGAAATAATAATTATGGGTAGAAACAGCATGGGTTTTAAATTATACTCGCTTCATGCTGTAGTCCACATGTTCTGCAACATCTTAGTTTTCTCTTTCATGTTACTTTGTTGCAGTCAAGGAGGGAATATGAACAACAGGTGGCTGATGAAGAAGCAGAGCAACTCCGCAGTTTTCATGTTAGTAATATACCAACAAGTTGCATGTGTAGATTTTTCATTTCCAAATGAACCTGGCTTTCAATGTTTTCCAATGTGTATATCTTTCGAAAAGAATTGCTATCGAACACTTCTTTTTTCTTGTGGTGTTGTGCTTATAGATTTGATTTCTAGTATTTAAAATTTCCTTTTTGGCAGACCACGTATGTATGAGTTCTTTCATTCTTAATTTCTATTGTTGCCTATGCGATACATTAATAACTGATAGAAGTGAATGTAAAAATGCATCAAACTTTTATGATATGATCTCTGTACCTCAAAGAGGTTCATGGCTGTTCAAGTAAAGCCCCAATTGTTTTTGCAGAAAAAGGTTCTTATGTACATGCAGTTACTTCTTTGCCTGTCAGCTTTTGGTCGTGTTGTTTCATTTGCTTACTATGGCAAGGATAGTATAAACTTGCTAAGTTTTAACCTAAATATATTTTGAGCATAGATGTGGTCTTGGTTTCTTTGCAACTTAATATGTTTATTTTGATATGTGACAAGATACAAGGTTTCAAAAAGTGAATAATCTCAGTGAGCGCTTTATTGAACTCTGAGACAAAGAAGCATGATTGCTATAGACTTGCAAATGCTGCTCATATTAGTGTTGATCCTTCCTGAGGAAACTACAAGTGTAGAGCTTGTATCTTGGGCATTGAGCCATGTGTATAACTTGTTATGAAATAGCATGACTGATCTGTATGATATTTAAATAATTTGTTTGGTTACATTCATTGAGCATGAGTTATTTCTACAAGGTAGCGACAATTTTGTTATCAATCTCTTTCAAACCATGAAAGACCATCGTGGCAAGCCACAACTCTTTGAATTTAATTTGTGATTTTGTAGCACAAATATGTAGTTATTTTCGTTTAAACTTCCATGCTGTCATTTCATTTTCTTGGTTGGAATGGATGTGTCACTAAAGTTCACACTACCATCGTCAAAATCTTGGCTCCGCCAAGCATATTCTAAATCACAAAGAATGATATATTCAGGCGCTTTTTTGTGCTCCACCTCCGTACTGATGAATGCTAACTTGGAGCTTGATTTCTGGTCTATTCATGTCAAGAATGGTTTCAGTACTAAATTGCAGAATATAGGAAGTTTTGCCTACTTCACCAAAAACTTTGTTTCTTGTTAGATCATTTATCAAATGGAAGTCATATTGTAGATCTAATGGATGCTTGTTTATTTTCTTTCAGGAGGCAGTAGCTGCCCAGTCCAACATTATTTACGATCATGAGACTCCTACAGTCTCTAGACCAGAGGTATGCTATATATACAAAGAAGATTTAGGTTTAATACTTTCATGTCAAAATTTTGAGACGATAGAAACAAAAATATGTATATATATATATTAAACTTTGTGCTCCTTTCACTGTCGGTCATTATTTACACTTCTAATCTGTCTTGCTTCTGAACTGTGTTTATACCCATTCCTCCAGGAGAGCAAGCCTAAGCCACCTGCAAAGAGGAGCCAACCTGCAATCCTGAAAAATATAATAATTTCTGTGAAGCCGCAAGCCAAGAAAGCAAAGGTAGATGCCGAAGTTAATCCTGCTCCCAAGGAGCTATCTTTGAATGGGCACAGTGCAGACCAAAAACCACAAGATGATACCAAGGGAGTACTCGGCTCTCTGGTGGCATACAACGATGATGAAAGTGGTGACGACGAAGAAGAATGACAGCAGTGTTCCAGAATCCAAATCCTAGAATGCTTGATGTATGGATGGGTACTGGAAGCGTAATTTTTAGAGAGAATAGAGAAACATCCTGTGAGTTTTGTTTGGTGGCAACAAAAGTAGGCTCACTCTCCCTTGTAGCTCCTCCCTGCACACCGACCGCCTCCATGATTTTCTTTTATTGTACGAATGTGTCATCAATGTTGACAATACTTTGATCTGTCCAGGACAATACTGATGTATGTATAATATATTAATATTAGTGTGCACAAGCACGCTCTGGAAACTGCCACAGACCCAGCTTGCATTTCTCTTTTATCTGCTGGTACATGTCAAACTTCACCACTCCCCCACCGGCACAAAATTGGCTATTGCTTTGCCTAACTGATTGGTACTTTGGTAGTATTTGGTAGGTTGCTGCACCAACCTATGAAACCTAAATCTCAGCATTTTTTCCTGCGTTTTTTTTAACTAGTCGAAAGCTTGGAGCTAAATCTGAACTCTGCTATTTTTCCCCTAGTTATTTGGTCGGATTTCGTATATTTAATCAAGGAGATGTACGTGTACGACATCACCGAGTCTGCCACTCTGCCTCTGATGGTACGAACGTACGAGCAGCCGTTCACATGGAGAGTTTGACGCAGCAGTACGCACAGTGGGCGTTGTACTAGTCACATAGGTACTGACGGAACGAGGCACCTTGGCCGTTGTACTCCAGACACTAGCCCCTTTGTTGTACTGATGATGGAACCTTTGAGAGTAGTACTGTACTGTCAAGTCAAGGAGGAGAGGGAGAGGGAGAGAGAGAGAGAGAGAGGCAAATAGGCAATGTTGCGTATATATATGGAGCTCCCATGTTTCTTGGTCATGATGTGCCATTGGCAGAAGATTGGGCATTCGTAAGGTAGGTGAAGTCTTGGAAGTAACATGGGTTTGAGACAGAAAGTTTATGTGATTGGCAAGGGAAGAGGAGGCTGGGAAGAGGCAGAGCATGGGATGGGGCTATCAACAAACAAATCTTTCTTTCTTCCACCATACTATATATCATGTGGCGGTACACACAAACCAATTTGTTGGCAAGAGAGAGAGCTGTGAGAGATGGGCTGGTGTTGTTGCTCCCTCCCCTGCACTGCCTCTTCCCTGGCTCCCCTTGCAATCCTGCATCACACAGCTCTCTCTCTCTCCCCCTCATTTATTTATGTATTTATTTATTTGAGGGCAGAATTATTGCTCAAAGTATTCAACATGCTATGCTATTCATGCAGA
This sequence comes from Raddia guianensis, assembly GCA_036346415.1. Taxonomy (NCBI): domain Eukaryota; kingdom Viridiplantae; phylum Streptophyta; class Magnoliopsida; order Poales; family Poaceae; genus Raddia; species Raddia guianensis. Next base: position 20,798,998 of record CM070534.1, on the reverse strand, counting down.
TATTGAGATGGTCATTTCTTTCCATCCAAATGTTTTCGAGTTATCATGCTTCCATGCTGGAGCTTATATGATTAGTTGTACTTCAAGCGGTTCAAAAGCAGAAACGAAGATAGGCGATCCGATGGAGGTTGCATAACAAACGCCAGCGATACCTTCTGTGCGATCCAGATAGGGGTGGAAGGAGATTAGAACTGTAAATTCATGATGTACTTTGCAAAGTGCAATGGCCTCTATGCCTTTGGTAATAATGATACCTACAGAAATATGACCTTCACCACAATGTTCATGGATCGAATTATTTTATGAATGGAATTTTACTTGCCAGTCTTCGGTCTCTTGTGTGTGTTTGGGATATGTTTCTTTGAATCCAATTTAAAGTTCGATTAAAAGGATAGAAGCACGAGGGCAGGGAAAGAAAAATCAAATCTTTTAAATTAGTTCTCCTTTTTTGCAATTTTCTTATTATTCATTCCAATCATTTTTTATAGAATTTTATATAGTATAAAAATATTAATTTTGCAAACTGCAAAAATACAACAGTTCCTGCAATGGCGCATTAGAAGTTTTGAACTGATGCAATGGCGACTTAGAACTCAGTAAATTCATGACGTACTTTGCGAAATGCAATGGCGTCTCTCCTCTCTATTTTCAGTCCGTTATGTAACCGCCAAAAGAACTCTTTTGTCATCCAATGCAAATGCTACAGGATAAACTTTCACTTGCTAGACATGACACGTACTTGTCCTTTATACTATGAAAAGGAATATATCCTTTATACTGTAAAAAGAATCTTTTAGATTGTAGTGTAAATTGTGAAAGAATTTTAAAGAAATGGATAGAGGGGACATTAATAGTGTTTAGAGGAGAGATAAAGAAGGGTGTGATACTCTAAACCGTTGCCGTCATAGCCCCTCGATTGTTCAGTATGTTCTGTCACATCAATTATAAAATGAAGTGAGAACAATGCAACGATCCTCCCTACTGTGTGCTCGTGTCAGCAACCTACATCCAGTATTTCAAAATAATTGAAACAAAAATTGGAACTTGTTGAAAGGAATCACAGCCAGCTTAATTTTTCTCAATACAATAGGTTCCAGGATCAGCACCAATGAGTACCTAATTACCATTTAGCGCCTCCCAGTCTCTAGTTTACAAAATCAAATACATCCTACTTAATTAACACTTAGAACTGGGCTGCATAAATCTGTTTCCTAAAGATACATAGTCAGAAAATAAATAAATAGAATCAAGGCTTCCATATCTTCATCATACAATCTTCAGCATAGGAGGCAACCAAGTTCCTGTGAGGGTGGTGTGTAATCCCTATGACATCCTTGTCATGAACCTGCAAAATCCAAGCGCGGTGTGTCAAGGCAACACAACTAGTAAAGCTTTGCAATTTTGCACTATAATCTGGCAAAGAGTCCTTCTTGAGATCTTATACAAACCTTCATTAGATGCTCTAGCTTACCGGATTGATAGCTAAAGCAATACATGTTCCTACAAAACAAGCACAACTCCCATGATAATCATGAAGCCGCTTCGAGGCAGCACAAGTGAAATAAAAACTAATGGAGCAAAGAACTTCATCACAGATCCTCACATGTCTTCACCAACACAATAAATCCACTCTCCTTTTGGTGAAACTGAAGCCGCAACAAAATCTCCTCCTTCTCGTTTACCAGATGAGAAACTCTTTACAACCTGCAAAAAGTTTTCAAGGCAACAATAAACATAAGCTAGTCTATTCATAATGGAAACTTTTCAAAGTTGGCTATATAACGCAATTCCTTGTATGCGACAATTAAGCAAATTTGTAAGGCTTAAGATAGAAGCAGCCTTTTGAATTGAAAAAAATCTACTCTAATCCTCTTAGAAATAGATCCTTGAAATCACCAAAAAAACTAGAGGATTTCGAAATCATCAGAAAAAAGGGTGACTCAGTGAGCATAAACCAGAAAAACAGTGTTCCAAGTGGGTAAATGCAGCAGGGGAAAGACTTTTTAATGGATCCTAACTTTTCAAGGAAAAGAAATGGAGAACAGATAAACAACATGCTGGAATATGAAGATTGCATTATACCTGTCCTTGTAAAGTCATGATGTATATCGATGAAGTCTTATTACAGACAACAATGTGGTCAGTATTCTTTGGAAATAAATGGACAGAATTAACAGATGCATCTCCTCCCTGAAAATGAAAGAATGCATATGGGTAAATAAGCATTCCCTACATAAATTTTAATGGAAAGGCTCAGAAAGTATGACAAGTAATTACCCTCAGAGGAGGTGGTGGTTTGAATGTTTGCAAACAATCTGTTGTTTTTGAATCCCATATCTGCGTCAACAATAATGAATGAACACACGTATAATAATATAACATATAGAATAAGAAGGATGAGAAATTGAACTGTCTATACAGAGAGACCTGCACACCTTAACAGAACAATCACTTGAAGCTGTAATAACACGGCTACCATCAGAAGAAAAGATAGCATAGTTCACATAGGAGTTATGGCCTCGGAATTCTTTCAGCATCTTCCCAGATTTCAGGCCATGGATTCTGAATAAGTGACAAGGAGAATAATAAGTTTATAATTCTTTTCAGGAATTAAATTGCATAGGATTGGAATTCAAAATACGTAAGAGCAAAACAATGATTTATGACCCAAAAAAACCAAAAAGGGCAAATTAAAAATGATATCTCAAATTGGCAGTTTGTAAGATGATGCGGAAATAAATACAACTAAGTGCAAATCATAATTCAGATTTCTGGCACTAAAAAAATCAAAGGTAGTTTGACCACTGAAAATAGGGAAACAGTTTTACCTAATAAATTATCATGCCAGCTGAACATCAAGTACAAATTTCTGTTATTTGAATTAGATTAACAGCAAACTTATTGATACAAAGGGAGAGGAAGGCTGTACCCAGAATTTTTTAAAAGCCATCCAAATTTTAAAAAGGCCGGTTTCCATTTCCCCAGTTCAGGCTGTTATGAATAATAGGAGTTGTATATTGATCCGTAGGCCAAGGGGCTGTATATATAGGGTACATGAAACGCCTAGATAAGGCAGCGAAACACAGATAAGGGCAAAGAATCTAACCTATCCTAAGGCCTTACCTAGGTGTCAGTAGAGCACCCAGTGCACAGCGGAAGCAGGACCACGCTGGAACCGGTGCTGGTGACATCAATCCGTGCACTCTCTAGAGCCCCTGGAGCGAGCTAGGAGCAGAAAGCAGTTGATGGCTGCGAAAGTAGAGCCCCTGGGCAGCCGCGGTGTGAGGGGACAAAAAAGAGTGCCCCGTGGTGTAGCTGGTACTGATGAACGAGACCAATAAGGTCGCCCCCCTGCGCGGAACAGAGATTACCTCCCAGGGGCTGCAGTAGTGGAAGACTGGTGATGTGTAGGGTTTCAATTGCCTTAGCTATGGTACCATGTTATGAATACAAGTTTGTATTGATCTGTATGCCAAGGGCCTGTACATGTAAGATACATGAGATGCCTAGATAAGGCAGGGAAAGCCCTGATAAAGGCAAAGGGTCTAATCTATCCTAATATGATGGACTGTAATATACCCTAATACATCTCTTAACACAGGCCAAAAACTATGATCACACAAAAGCCATCCAAATGTAAAATTCAATTTTAATATTATTTTTCAAAAAAAATTGATTTGAATGGCTGATCTGAATGGCTGAACTTTGAGAGCTTCCCGAGATAGACTCGAGATTCTGATCCATCTCATTTCACTTGCACATTAAAGAATTAGGGCATACCTTTGATGCAACGAAAAAACAAACTCAAAAAACTAAAGCGTATGCTCTAAGCCATTAAGTTGTTAAGGCCAAAAGAACTGACCCTTAGTCTTCCCAATCCAGGCAAGACACGACATGATAGACCTTTTATTCCTAAAAATATTCTGACATTCTTGATGAACTCAACATTTCAAGAAAATGCAATTTAGAAATAAAAACTACGCATAACTACACCTTATTTATTAACTGGATTATCTTGAGAAGACTCATAAGGAAAACCCATGTGAGAATAGCAGCAGTGCGTAGCAGAACTGCTGCAGTATGGTACAGGTTCAGAAATGGAGAAGAGTACGAAGATCACTAAGATAATGCACAGTTGTAAATTAGCTTAAACATGCAAGATTCATCTTCAATGAGTTTTTCATAAGAACAGAAAACAACAGTGAAATTATAAACTATAGAGATTCTGATAGTAAGTTCAAGTTGGTGGCTCATGATTGTTGTAAGAAACCTCGCAGTGCTGTCAAAGGATGTACTCAATATCTGAGTTCCATCACGTGAGAATGTAACACTTGTAACACCTTTCGAATGTGCACGCTCAAGGCGTCGCAAGCATTGGCCTGTTCGAATCCGCCAAACCTGACAGATGGTGAAAGGAAACAGTTCAATATGAACATGTAATTGATCATAAAATAACCTTTTGGCACAAACTAAGGAACTTGAGAAATACCAGACTAAATGATTTTAAAGGAACCAGACCAAATAATTGTGGTGCAATATTGGCCCACAACTATATATAAGTGTACCGAATAATTGCTGTCAGATATTGGCTAGTAGTTTTCAGATTTCAAATTATTTTGATCATATGAAAAATAAATAAGAATGTAATTGTTCAACGAGAGTGCTGCCAACAATGGATAAATGCACTAAATGATACCCCTAAAATTATAAGACATAAAATATGTTGGCACATTAACCATGCAGAATTGCAGATGGATCAGCTCATATCTGCTATATCTTAGCAATATCCTTAAAAGCAGTTTAATTAATAACAAATGCTGTAACCATTTTAAACAGAGAAAACCATATGACATTTATGGGAAAAGAAATTAATTATGCACATGAGAAGCATTAGCATTAATCAATACAACAAGAGAAAATCTCTGTTAAAATATAGGGGCAATTTGTTATATGCCATTGAATAACTTCAAATATTCATGTTATGCCATTTGTGTCTCACTGACATGTCAGCTACACAATTGAGTGTCATATTGTGAAAAATCTAGTTATATTCTTAAACTATAAATGCAGAATGGTGGACATACTTTAATCTTTCCATCCTGTGATCCAGATGTCAGCATCTCAGAATCCCTACTGAAGTCAACACAAAGTACAGCATCCTCATGCATCATAAAGCTTTCCTGAAAGTGTTTTTTTTCATCAAAAACATATGCAACATATTAGCATCCTTATATGTATCTAAAAAAAAGAAAAGGTCTTCTTCATGTGCCATAAAGCTACAGAACAAATAGATATCATGCTAATTCCATGCTAAATTTGAAAAGCTTCAATCCTAAGGCCTTACCTCGGCTTGATATTGAAGATCTTTTTTAAGCTTCCCACTAGTATAATCCCAGACCTGAAAATTCAGTGAATTCAGCCAACCTACATTAAAAGAGCTGACTTGTTGAAACAGACTAGCAAGCAACTTACTTCAATTATCCCATCCACCGAGCATGAAACTAGGTACTGACCATCAGGTGAAAATCGAGCACATTCAGGGTGAGTTTTCTTCCCAAACTGAAGTAAAGAATAATGGCACGTTATAATCAGTAGTCAACAAAAGACTGCTCTTGGCACATGGATGTGGTTCTCATTCCTTCTTTCGGCATGCATGAGTAAATGCTTCAAACAATATCTTAAAAGAGGATTGTTTTCATTAATAATAAGTCATCACTAGAGAGTATAGAGGATATAGATTTCCCACTATGTAAGGGGTGGTTGTGTGTCCGCTCTTGTTATATCAAGGACATGAGAAATGTTCCAAAAAAATTCTCTCATGTGGGGTATGTTATGTTTAGAGTAAATTTCGCAACTGAATGAGATGTCATTTTGGGACAAACAAAAAAAGAAGGCTCCAAACATATACTTTTATTTATATTGTACCACAAAAATTGTCATTTTTCCATTCAGATTTGCATATGGGCATGCCATATTATGCTTTTTATTAATTATTTTCAGGAATCTCCATTATGTCCCAACCAAAACAGGAGTGTCTGCTATTCATTCTTACTCCGCATAAGCAACTAAGCATAAGTGAAAGCCATCTCACTAAGCTAATGCAACAACTAAGTTGTGTCAGACTGCCAATATTCTTCTATCAAGTCAAATATATTTGTATAGGCTTCTGAAGCTCATTGATATCAGATAATAAGTCAGCAATTTTAGCAGTTTAGCAGAACTCCTTAGCACATATAAAATAACCCAGCATCACCTTTATTTGATGTGATAAAATAGTAGGGTATGTCTCTTCTTCATCTTGTTTCATTGCAGCAGTTCCTCTGAATAAATCAAATTGTGTGCCAGGCGGTAGTAATCCTATGACATAAGAACCAAAAAAGAAGAGTTTAGGATGAATTCACATCATTCATACTGAGACCATTCGAGTACCCGCAAGTTAAAAAGGCGACGCATGACGAAAAAAGTACCTTGGTGCTGCTGCCATTTCAAAGCCTGACCTATCAATGCCATTAGCCGAGATGGCGGGACTACAGAAACTTCAGAAGCAATAGCTGAAATTGACACAGCCAAGCAACAGCTGATAGTTAGGATTAGGAAACATGACTTCAGGATAGCTGTTATTTATTAAATAATGAGGTCATGTGTCTGCAAAAGAGCATTTTAAAACTTGAAGTCATATATATACAAAGGACAATAACTCCACTGATCCAGCTTCTTAAACAATAAAAACTTAAATTTATTTAGAAGTGCACGATGGATTATGCTAAATTACAAATTCTGTTATGTCTCAGAATATATAATAAATCCAACTCTTCTACTCTGTAGAAACAAAAAATATTGTTCAGACAAATCTAACAGAAAAAACAGTTTGCAGGCTCACCTTGGGAAATCTGTGCTCGTCGCTTTTCCTTGGTGGATTCTTGATAGGCCTATTGGAGGAGTGACATCAGAGCAATTTACAACTAGAACAGAATGGGCACAGAAATAATGTAACAAGAACAAGGTAGCAAGAGCAAGCTACTAACCTCATTGGGGTCAAAGTATGTGCGGACGAGGAGATGCTCGAGGCGGAGGTATCGCTCCGGCTGCTCCTGCTTCATGACACCCATGACCTGGGTCTGGCGAAGGATGGCCCGGGCTGTATCTAGTTCACGAAGCTCGGCCATCTCCAACACTATCTGCTCATATAGGTCTTCGAGCTTCTTCCGAGGCAGCTTGAGCTGGGCGACTTGCGGCAGCACAGCGTCCCAGCGCCCAGCATTGACGTCGGCAATGAAGGTGTCAATGCTGTCGACAGTATTGAGCGACACCTGGCATTCGTTCTGCAGCGTCTGGAACGTCTGCTGCAGAGAGTTTTCCTTGCAGAACTGCAGCACGATCTTCACCACGCTGCCCCCAGGGGTAGAACAAACCACGTCATGTTACAGCTTGCTCTCATTAATACTACTGCTCAGGGGCCTACTAAATTATAAAGAATTGACAAATAAAATGGAATTCGCAGCTTGGTTATCGATTTCTTGCTCTACTGTAAGATGTCGATGTCGATGGATTCAGGTATCAGAAACGTTAAAATGAGCCGATGAGCGAACCCACGGATGCAAGAAACTGCGCGTAGGGTTTAGGGTTTGCTAGGTTGCTTTTGTTAAGGTTGGAGGGTAGTGACGAAAGAGGGTTCTACGTACTCGCGGGCCTCGATCTCGAGGGTGGATGCCGACGACGCCATCTGCGGATTCTCCGGGCGGCGGCGGCGGCGGCAGGTCGGGAGCGGCGGCCGGAGATGAACACGAGATGGTAGAGGTGGAGGAGGGGGAATTGAGGGATCGTGGCTAAGGCCTGAGGGCGGAGGGTGGACTGGGCTTTGTACCCATATCTGTTATTTTCCGAGGCCCATGGGCCTTTGGGTTCCTTGAAAGATGAATTTGCCTTTTTATTTTCGATGGTCGATTTAGCAAACCCAACAACAGAAAAAGAAAACAATGTCATCTGGAAAAAATATTAAAGAAACAAATATTTCCTAAGTTTTAAAATAACTTTTTTAATATTGGGAAAATATTTTAGAATTTTCAATGTATCCATAAATTTACTCATGTTTTCCACTTCTCTCTTTTTAATTAATCCATGTTTCCACCCCCTCCCCACAGTCCATGAGAAGTTATGTAGACTACAACTCAAAAAGTGTTAGGTTTTGTATCGAATATTTGTATAAGTAGGTTACATAAACTCTGTGTTGTAATAGACAAGGTTGGTTTAGAGTTGAAGTCGGAATTCAATCAAATCTCCACTATATAAAGAGAGACAGCCCTGGTATAACCAGGACAACGACTGTGGACAGCATAGGCCTCGGGTATCTTCATAGAAGGCACATAGAGTAGCAAACAAGGGCGGCCCGAGCTGGCTGGGAGAGGAGGAATACCACTCGGACTATATTTAACTTGGATGCCAAGGATAGTTCTGAGTATAGAGTTTGATCCCGTTTGATTAAGAGATTCGTATCTATAAATACTGGTGCGTATACGTGCTGGACACTCTGGAGATAGGATTCGGTATAATAAACTGGATATGATCATGTAACCTTATCCCCCTGCACTATATAAAGGGAGGGGTAGGGGTCGTAAATCATCTCATCTAATTTCCCCCACAGTAGACAATCTCGAGACCTTCATTGTAATCAAGACCTACACATAATCTCAAGAACACAGGACTAGGGTGTTACCTCATCCTTGAGGGCCTAAGCTTGTCTAGAAAAGTTTCCCTGTCTTGTGTAACCATCTGGCTTAAGATCTTGCGCAACCTATATAAATTCTATTGCCGATAAGCATCCCCAAGGTTACAATCGTTGACAGTTGGCGCGCCAGGTAGGGGGGTGTCAAGATCATCACCAAGTTCGATGTCATCCTCAAAGCTGCTGAAAACCGTCTTCATGTCGGGGCAAGCGTTCCGCTTTGGAACCCTGGATTTCGTCGTCGACGACATCAGCGACATTCGTCTCTTTGATCCAGGAGAGACCCAATCTGGAGAAGATACCAGCGTCTTACCACCCTTATTTCCATTGGGACTAATGAATTCTGCTGGCGCTTTCTCCAATTTAATGAGCAAACAACTTCCCCCGTACCTACTTCTGGTATGGATATAAAAGAACTCGGTATCGACGGTTCCCGTACTCCGACAAGATCCAATCTAGAGGAACTTCTACATTTTAGCTTGGATTTCCCTTTTGGTTTAGGTACTCTGCTGCCACCTTTTGCGCAGATCCTCCCTGAACTCGGGCCAGGAGGTGACCGAGTTGAGAATCAATCCCAAAGGCAGATCGAAGCAATCCAATCAGCCCTGACTCAGTTCGTGGGTGTCATCAATAGTGGCCAACCTCTCGGACAGAGCGAGCCGGTCAGCTTCTTCCACTAGGATTCCGAGTCGGAAGGCAGCATAGAGGTTTGCAACTACAATGAAGTTCTAGTGCTCGGTGTTGGCGACCTTCGCACAATGTCTCAACGCGCTAGAGACGAAGCGGTCGCCATTGAGGCGGCTGAAGTCGAGCAGCGCCACGGAGAAGACCAAGAATGAATGCGCCAGCTTTGAATCTGAGGCAACGACGTCCAGATCGAATTACGAGCGGCAAAGCTGAGGGAGCATGAAGTCTATACGACCTCGTAAGGCAACATCGTTGCCTCGAAAACTCTCCTGCAGACCATGGTTCCACAACTATCAGAAGGCAGCTCGCTCATTCAAACCTTGGGCCTGGCAACAGCCATGGTTGAGATGGCGACGATCCAGTGAAACGATGCCCTCTCGGCTCCAACCACGCCTATAACGGCAAACAGTCGATCTACGCGTAACCGGGGCAAGGCGCACGCGTCCGCTGCTGGAGGATCTCATCGGTTGGCGGGCCATGATCTCCGCCACGACATCGAAGCACGGAGGAGGGAACGCTCTGACAGCAAGCAACCGTCTCGTAGTTATCACAGTCGCCACGACGACTACCATGCCGAGAGCATCGCCGGTCAGCACCACCATCATGGCTGGCATCGTCGTCACGGCCAGCGTCATGGTTGGCGCGATAGATCTCCACGGCAACATGAGCCACGCCCCTTAGAAGGAATTCGGGCATTCACCCTGGATCTCCGTTGAGTGGTCTGGCCAGACGGATTCAACCTTAAGGGCATCGACAAGTTCGACAAAGAGAGGGATCTTAAGAACTAGTTGCAGGTCTATGCCCTAGCAATCAACGCAGCAGGAGGAGATCGGAACGTCATGGAAAACTACTTGCCGGTCGCTCTAACCCCAACCGCTCAAACTTGGCTAACGGGGCTTTCAGAGAATTCCATCGAATCTTGGGTTGATCTATAGGAGCAATTCATTGCCAACTTTTCAGGGACATATGAAAGACCCGCAGGGAGGTGGCAAATAGGCCAATTACATCACTAGAAGAGCGAAACTCTCTACGAGTTTATCAAGCGCTTCACGAAGAAGAAGACGAGATTCAGAACGTTTCGGAGCAAACGGTCATCCATGCCTTTTTCGTGGGATGTAAATCCGAAGAACTGAACAGACAGATGACCGAGACCCCCGAGAATGCTCAAAGCCATGTTCACCATAGCGGACCAGGAATCCAATGCTGAAGATGCCATCCTTAACCACCGAGGTGGTCACAATGGAGGATCAAAAAAGAAGCACAATGATGAATCTAGCAAGTCGAAGGACAAGAAGAGCAATGAGGAGGATATGGTTGCGAACATGGAGCGCAATCGGCTTAAACCTCCCAACGACAATGACTATAACAAAATCATGTAAGCAGTGTGTCCCTTCCACCCTCGCGGGAAACACGCTGCAAAAGATTGCCTCATCCTGCAAAAATTTGCAAACAATTCTAAGCAGTCAACGGCCAAGGATGACCACGACAAAAATCCGGATGGGGATTATCAAGACGCGGAGCATGAGATCAACTTCATATTCGCAACATCAAATGCGTATGAGTCCAAGCGGAAGCAAAAGCTGATCACTCGGGAAATCAACACTATCTTGCAGGCGGCCCCGAAATATTTGCGCTGGTCGGAAGTTCCAATTACTTTTGATCGATCGGATCACCCATATTGAATACTCTTCCCTGTGAGGTATCCTCTAGTTTTAGATCCAGTCGATCGAGGAAATAAGCTCAAAAGTGTCTTGGTTGATGGCAGGAGCGGGATAAACGTCCTTTTTATCAAAACCTTCGAGCAGATGAAGATTTCTCGCTTCGAGCTAAGGCAAGGATCGTCCCCTTTTCACGGAGTAATCCCTAGGACATCCGCAGTCCCACTCGGGCAGATCTCGTTGCCTGTCACGTTCGAAACAAAGGAGAATTACTGGACGGAAAGTCTAAGCTTCGAGGTGGCTGATTTCGAAATGACATATCATGCCAATTTGGGAAGGCATGGTATTGCCAAATTCATGGCGGTACCCAATTACACATACCTTGTAATGAAGATACCGGGCCCTAATGGCATAATCACAATCCCCGGTGATGTAAAACAATCTTTTGTCTGTGACAGCGAAAGCTGTGAGTTGGCGCAGGCCTTGAAAGATTCGGCCGAGATGGAGAAGATTCGGTAGGCGGTTGCCTCGCTCCAAGAGGAGGGGGAAGTACCAGCCAGAAAACAAGCCAAAATATCTATCTAGTCAGTCGAGGGAACTAAGAAGATAATCTTGAACCCGTCCGACGTGAACAAAACGGCTGTCATCGGGACAGGGCTTGATGACAAATAGGAAGACGCGCTCATCAATTTCCTTCGGACAAACCAGGATGTGTTCGATTGGAAACCTTCGGATATGCTAGGTGTCCGGAGGGAAGTGATTGAGCACTCTTTGCACGTTAATGCGAAGCCGATTAAGCAACGGTTGCGAAGATTTGCACCAGACTGAAAAGAAGCCATCAGGGAGGAGATCACCTAATTGTTAGCAGCAGGTTTCATCAAGGAGGTGTACCATCCCGAGTAGTTGGCGAATCCGGTCCTCAATAAACAACATAACATGGTGCATGTGTCGATTGCACCGATCTCAATAAAGCCTGTCCCAAGAATTCTTTTGGGCTCCCCCGCATCGACCAAGTGGTGGACTCCACTGGTGGGTGTGAGCTCAAGTTTTTTGCATGCCTACTCAGGCTATCATCAGATCATCCTGAAAAAGGAGGACTGCATCAAGAAATCGTTCATCACACTTTTCGGGGCGTTTTCCTATATCACAATGCCGTTCGGGTTGAAAAACGCCACCTATCAACGCACCATATAGCGGTATTTCCACACTCGACTCGGCCGCAACGCGGAGGCATATGTTGACGTCGTCGTAAAAACTCACGTCAAACTCGACCTCATTGTGGATCTAGTCGAGACGTTCGAGAGACTAAGGGCATATCAGATGAAGCTCAATCCCAAGAAGTGCGTTTTCGGAATCCCATTAGGGAAATTGATCGGCTTCATCGTATCACACCGAGGCATTGAGGCAAACGAAGAGAAAATCGGCGCAATCATGAAGATGAAGCCCCTGACCAATTAGAAAGACGTGTAGAAGCTTACTGGATGCATAGTGGCACTTAGTTGGTTCGTCCCTCGACTCGGGAAACGCGGCATGCCCTTTTCAAGCTCCTTCGGAGGCATGATAATTTCCAGTGGACGGCAGAAACATAAGAGGTCTTCAAAGATCTAAAAAGGTTCCTTACCACATCTCCGGTGTTGGTCCCGTCCATGCCCCAAGAACCTCTTCTACTCTACATCAGCGCCATGACTCATGTAGTCAATAGTGCCTTAGTCGTGGAACGGGAAGATGAAAATTTTTCTTAGAAGGTCCAACGCTTAGTTTACTTTGTCAGCAAAGTATTGGGCAACTTCAAAATACGATATCCACATGTCTTGAAGCTTTTGTATACCATTCTCATCACATCACGAAAACTCAAACATTACTTTTAAGATCACGAGATTTCGGTGATTACATCTTTTCCAATCGGGGACATACTAAACAATCAGGAAGACATCGGGAGAATCACGAAGTGGGGCGTCGAGCTTGGAGCCTTTGAAATAAAGTTCAAGCCTCGATTAGCCACCAAATCTCAAGCACTTGCTAATTTCGTCGTTGAGTGGACGGAGTCCCAAATACCAGTAGCCATTGAGAATCACGAGTACTGGACAATGTACTTTATCGGTTCACTTATGCTCAATGGTGCAGGGGCTGGGATTCTGCTCATATCTCCAACATGCAAGAAGATAATATAGTCCTTCAAATCCTGTTTCCAGTCAGTAACAACGCTACCGAGTACGAGGCGCTCATCCAGGGGCTCCACATCGCCATATCGCTCAACATGTAACGGTTAATGGTTCGTGGGGACTCTCGGCTCATGGTTAATCAAGTACAAAAAAAGTAGTCCTGTATTGGCGATAGTATGGCTGCGTATTGTTAGGCAGTCTGGAAATCGGAGGACAAGTTTGATAGCTTGGTGCTAACGCATGACCTCCGCCGTGACAATAAAGCGGCGGATGAACTTGCACGGATGGAATCTAGTCGGGCACAAGTATTGACTGGTGTTTTCGTCGAAGAACTAGGTAAGCCCTCTATCAAGCTGCCAGCTTTGCCGGACAAACATGAAGATGGAGCGGAAGTCTTGTCCATCAACCCCGGATGGACCCAACCATACTTGGACTACATCCTTAGGGACGAGCTAGTAGAAGATCGAAGCTTGACCGAGTGCATAATGCATCAAAGCAAGAACTATAAGGTGGTTGGGGATGAGCTTTTTCGCCAAAACAGTGTTGGTGCACTGCGCACAGGGGTACCCACGCCAAGAAAGAGCAGGACGCGTGGCAGCTTGGCGTAGAGTGGGCGACTAGACCCCCATGCCGAGCCCGAGCAGGATGCGTGGCAGCTCGGCGTAGAGCGGGCGACCAGATCCCCACGCCGAGCCAAAAGGAGGAGGAAGCTTCCCGGCTAAGGCTTCCTCAACGTTCAGCGTATCGGCGGCATTAAATGCAAGGATTCAGGCGTGCCAGACCAAGAGAGAAGATTGCTTGCGCTGCAGCCCTGTCCGATGCACTGTAGCGGTCATTCCTTCACTGTGCGGTCATTCCGGCCACTCAACTTCCATGGCGGCGTGGGAGGCAGCGATGGCGGTGACCCCCTCGGTGCAGGCGATCTCCCATCGACCGAGCATTCTTCCTTGGTTTTCCATGGTGAGAAAAAGGGGGAGAATGAGTACTTCGAGAGAGAAAAGAATTACTTGGAGGCTGGGTGCGGTTCTATGTGCTGCTTCGGGTTTTTATACATAGAGAATGCGAAGAGACACAACTCAATACCCGTTTAAACACAGTAAAGCCATCATGATGATGGAACGGGGGTGGGTGTGAATTCGGTTCCCAATGACAGCGCATGACGCTTTGGCTTGGCTGAGAAAGCGCGAAGGCTCTTCGCATTCCTTAATAGGCTTGAGCACAAATTCATTTAAGCAAAGGGCGATCCACTTAACAGGCTTTCTCGACAGTACGTCACGAACAATGATAATACGTTGTTGACATCAAGCCTATTTTGGCGTCGGTACACCCAAAAAGGGCATATGACCGGAAGCGCCACTGAAAGGATCTAGCTGGCATAGAGAGGGTTGAATAGGCAACTTTTAAAACTTTTCAATTAAAGTTCAGGCCTTTACTAATTTGTTACCCAAACTAGCCAGCAAGTCCTAAGCTAGAAAACAATGAACACAGCGGAAGAACACAAATAACACAAACTAAAAGTGAAAAACAGAAAGTAAATGCATGAAACAAGAGAGGGGCACAACGAATTTTTGACCGTGGTTCGGAGTTCTCCTTCTACTCCCCGTTAAGGCAAGCCCTTCACCAAGGACCGACTCCCTCTTGAGCCCGCAGCCTCATTCCACTCTTGTTTGCTTTTCACCACTCCGTTGGGAAAGCACCTAGCCTTTACAAACCATCTTGAAGGCTCCCACAATCACAATTGGTAAGCTTTTCAAGAACACCAACACCAAGCCGTCTAGGATTGATATTCCAAGAGTAATAAGCTTCAGATCATCACTCAAGTGAATAATAGATTCTCAATCAGATCAGGATACATTTGGAGCATTTAAAATGTTGGGCCTTTTAAAGACAATATGGTGTAGCTGAAGAACTGGGAATTTAGAGACAAATTTCCCTCAATGGTCTTACTGAATAGTGTGGGGCCAACACTCCCGGTTTCGAAACACTTTTCTAAATAAAGTTTCTAAGACGTTCATACCAAGCTCTTGGTGGTTGCTTGAGCTTGTACAACGCCCTAGTAAGATTATAAATGTGGTTTGTAAAGAATGGATCCTTAAACCCGGGAGGTTATTCAACAAAAACAAGTTAATCAATAAAACCATTTAGAAAATCACTTTTAACATCCATTTGAAACAGCACTATGTTACAGTAACAAGCAAAAGAGAGAAGGAACCGAATAGCTTCAAGATGGGCTACGGGGGCATAAGTTTCTCCATGATGAAGTCTGGTAATTTGATTAAATCCTTGTGCCACCGAGCTTGCTTTGTTGTGAGTGACTATTCCATGCTCGTCTTGCTTTTTTAGAAAACTCACTTTGTGCCAATGACATTATGATCTTGAGGTCGCTTGACAAGTTCCTATACGTTATTCCTCATGAAGTTTTTGAGCACCTCGTGGATTTCTTCCACCCAATTTGGATCTTGAAGCGCTTCTTCAATGTTTTTGGGCTCTACACAAGACATAAAAGAGAAATGCTCATAGAAAGTTGCATGACGGGAATGAGTTTTAACGCCCTTACTCATGTCACCAATGACTTGATTTGCTGGATTGTTTTTGGCAATTGTGTGGTGAGTCTTGATGGGTTGTGATTCTTCAATAGGTTCACTTCCATCAACTTCCTCCATGTTTTCTTGATTGCTCACTTGGGGCATTATGGAGGGGATTGTTCAACACTTGTTGGTTATATGGTGGAAAACAGTACAAGTGTGCCGAGACCGGGCTTGAAAGCACCGATCCCGAGCTTACAAGGGGGTTTCAGACACTCGGGTGACTAAGGACTATGACTACTGCTGAGGAAGCTTCAGATGCGTATGATGCGTGTTTCACTATTCCACCTTTGGATCCCCTCGAATGTCCAGGGATCCTCCTTTTATAGGCGCGGCGGGTCGCCCGGAGCTGATACAGCGGATCCCACGCCCGTCTCTTCTTTAGTGGCGGTGCCCTTGTCTCATTCAGGGGCTCTGTCCTGTCTGTGGCCTGCAAAGAGTAGCTGGTCTGGTTAGTACTGGACACGTGTTCGTCTGGGAGCGCCCAAACAGGGGAGAAGCCTGCTTCAGGGAGAAAACACTTCCCCTTTATCTCCAATATGGCATTGACTGGACCGAGCCAGCCTCGCGCCACCCGTTGGGGGCGTCGCGTAGCGTAACAACCGCTGCCGCCTTCCCGAGGGAGCAAAAGACAAGGCGAGCTGCCCGCGTGCTCCTCCCCGGGCTGCGGATCCCCGAGGAGACACAGTTCTTCTCGGTCAAGGCCGGGAAAGTGTGGTGGGACATGACAGTTGTCGCTACCTGCCCACAGACAGACGGACTGTCCGCGGGCCCCTCCTCCGGGCTAGGAATAGCCCGGGAGGTGCGCCACGCTCCTGGTCGGGACCCAGGGAGGCGTGGTTGATTTGGTCAAGCCCGGGGATCACCCCGTCGGGCTAGACGTTACCCGTGTTACGGCCAAGGGCGGCCTTTCTAGTCTTCCTGTACGCGCGATGGGCCGGTACGGAATCGGCCCAAGGCCCACCTTAGGATGGGCCGCTCACGAATCACCAACAGAGGTGTTTCAACAAAGGGAAATACGTCCAACAATCACATGGCAGAAAAAAAAGAGAGCTACTTGGGATCCCAAATGGAAAATTGGACACTTATGTAGAAATCACATCAAATAAACTATTGAAACAAAATTATAGTGGTGTTGAAGCAAATTTGCATTAATGTGTGAAGCATTTGGTTCACAAGTTAATGATAAATGTTCCAAGGGTTATTTGAACATCTTTCGATCTATGCCACTAATGTTACACGATCAAACAAAATATTTAATGTATCTTTGGAGGTGTTTCACAAGGGAATATATCCAGATTCACGTGCAACCTATTGGGGAGGTGGAAGGGAGTAATTGCAAAAAAATGGAGCATATCCTGTACACATCGAAGGGAGTTGGACGATCTAGATTTAATGTTTGCACATGTGCACCAGTGTCCCATGTGCATAGGATATGTTCCCGTTTCACAATAGCCAATGAACGTACTGCCACCTCATGTGATGTGACAGTGGGTGCCAGGGGTGCTACATGTAACTGCCATCGTCGCCCCCTGCTTGGTGGCCAAGGACTGGCCGATGAAAAAAATATTTTTTAAAAAA
Organism: Raddia guianensis; assembly: GCA_036346415.1. Lineage (NCBI taxonomy): Eukaryota > Viridiplantae > Streptophyta > Magnoliopsida > Poales > Poaceae > Raddia > Raddia guianensis. Next base: position 20,781,603 of record CM070534.1, on the reverse strand, counting down.
ATATGTAATTGTGAAAAAACAAGTAAATTTATACAACTAGCAAGCGTGCACGTGCAAAACACGTTAGACTAATATATCATGAAAACAATGATACACTATTGTATGAATGCCCTAGTTCCAGGATGTTGTCCTACAAAAATCTGAGTATCTATTGTGTTCCTCATTAATGCTTTTACCATCAATCTTGTTACATTACAAAGCTCATTATTCGGATGAAGATTACGTAACAAGATGACTGGACAATTTACCTTCACCCTAATAACATGCGTAGGCAATCCGTTTAGTGTTAGAGAGTTGAGGAACTCATCTAGATACTGATTGCATGGGTCATCCTCAACCGCGTTGAAACTGAAGTAGGCCATTTCTTCTCCAGAAACCGCCCAATCATTATAGCGTTGAGCTCATCGACATAGCCATCCCTCATTGAGAGAATGGCGCGGCTGCTCATGTAAGTAGTTGATGTGGCATTACACTGAAGTGATGGAAATACATCATTTATTAATGTGTCAATGCATTGGTCACTTGTATTGTATCCAATCACAATTTCATCGGGAAGGCTCACATAGACATCTCTAATGGTTTGTTTAGTTACGTTGCCAATTCTCAATGGAAATTCAGAAAACCATGGATCACATTGAGCCCTCATGTTTTGAGTCAGACGTATTTTCCTAATATTTGGCCACAAGTAAGATCGTTGGATTGTGGCATTAGTGATTTGAGCTCTTGTTACCCGTTTCATGACTGGTAGAGTCTCTTTGAAGTCACCTTTGAACACCATAACCTTCCCTCCAAATGGTGATGACCAGTCTGTGGCACCCTGCAATGATCTATCAATTGTCTCAATTGTTTGACGTTTTGTCATGGCCACCTCATCCCATATTATCAGCGTCGCACTTCGAAGCAACTCAGCGGTACCACTCTGGTTGGTGAAATTGCAAGTGCTGATGTCAGAGACATTGATTGGTAGCTTGAACCTAGAGTGAGCTGTGCGACCACCAGGCATTATGAATGCTGCTATCCCAGATGTTACTATAGCAACGGCTATAAGGCCCATTCATTGAACACCAGCAAGCAATACCCTATACAAAAAGGTCTGCCCAGTGCCAACTAAACCATCGACGAAGAAAAAATTACCTTTCTGAGTCTGAACATGTTCCATGATATCATCAAAACCAGCCTTTTGCTCTTTATTAAAGGAAGCATACAACTCACTATGGTCTTCATCCATATTGATAGACATCTCTTCTCTGACCTCCCTTATATTATTAATTAGTCTATGTTTTGACGTATACTTAAAATATAATACAATTGTGCCAAGTATCGGAGAAGAATACCAACAAAACTGCTATTCGTATGGCGAAACGTATTGGAGAAGTACACTAATTCACATAACTACTCATATTCAAGTTAAACTCCAGGTAAATCACATCGCAGCCATGGAAGGCAGCGGCGAGGGAGTCTGCGTCGGTGACGTCGCCGTAGGCTAGCTCGACGGAGTCTGGGAGGCCGGAGGCGACACTAGAGCGGCAGCATTTTGTTTTTCATTCCGATGAAAAGGTGGGTAATTTAAGCAAGGTTTGAGTGATCCAACTCATAATTATGGCTATTGGATGAAGGGAATGGACGGATGAGATCTGTAGTTGGGTCTAGGCCAAAACTGATCGATTATAGAGTAAAATAAATATATATAGATATAAATATAGAATCTATTTGGATTAAACCATACCAGATGTTTTCATGCCCGCATAGCAGAAATAAAGAGTTAATTTAATCCAAGCGGAGTCATCTACCACGTGTTGCTCATCGGATTAAGTCATCATTGATCGCCTTCTTGCCGGATTAAGTGTTGAGGTACCACGCAGTGATCAATATTTTTTGATTTTCTAGGTTTATGCGTACGAACGGTAAAGGAACTCTGTCCAATCCGGTCCCATCTCTACTAACTAAAACACCCGATAAATCGAAACCGAATCGACAATATATGCAGTCATACTTGTTAGATGATCCAAAATACATGTGCCTCATGCAGCTAGCCAAGCGCTGTTAACAGGTTTAGATAGATGGACGAAGGGTGTGTAATTTAAGCAAAGTTTATGTGATCCAACTCATAATTATAGCCGTTGGATGAAGGGAATGGACGGATGAGATATGTACTTGGATCTAGGTCAAAACTGCTCAATTATAGAGTAGTACAGACACATATATAGGTTAATGAGGCGTTTAAAAAATTATTAGAAATTCCCCACGTCATCGCATCGTCACATACATGTCCACACCACATGTTAACATATAAGCTTTACAAATGGTTCACCGCATACAAGTGCAGATAGAAGCACAATCAATTCACACATAGCATCCACAAGTGGTTCACATGTTCCTAAACATATTTTCCTGTAATGCAATAGCGTTGTCATGGAGGTCAGTCAGTTTCTCTTTGCTAGATCCGTCATGGTAGAGGGTTGATCGCATTTTATGACAAGGGCAAGGTGGATCCTAAGTGCGGAGGGGTGGCCACAACACCTTCCCCATGTGGAGAGAGGAGGGATGGGGTGTGTCAGCCTTCGTCTGTTGACGACACTAGTTAGGATGGGTTGCCTCCCCTTCCTCTCCTCCATTATTGTGTATGCGTGTGTGGAAAGAAAGAAGGGCAAGCAAGAGAAAGAAAGCCACACACATGAGAATAGGAGGGATAAAGGCAGGCACGAGAAGTATGTGGAGCAAATGGATTATGTGTGCAGTGTAGTGGTGTCTCTCATCCTTATTCGAGCACTCGGCAATAAGAAATCCTAAATAAATAGATATATAAATAATGAGTTTATATTCATATTTATTTTAATTAGTGGCCTATTTAGAACATGTACATGAATGAGAAAAACACGATTGGAATGCTATGGTTCTTTTAATGTCATAGAAAAAGCATAGAATTGCTCGATGGCTATTTGGATTTCTCAGAAAAAGAAATACAAAATTAGATATTACGTTATTAAAGAGGAGGTGCATCGGTCTTCTTAAAGGAAGAATAACAAGACATGTGAGCGCATGTTTTTTTTTTTTGAAAGAGGGGCAGGAGAACTGCCGTTCTATTTCATTGAATAGCAGGAGAAAACAAAATACAAAACCCGTGCAAACACGGGGGTACAACCACAGTACTCCGTTGCAACCTTGGTCAAAACTAGACACATCTCCGACCATCGCCGAGAACACCGTCTACAGAGTAGAAATAAGAAAAGCAGCCCCACTGCTACCACCAAAGCAAAGGCCGAACAGGAGAGAGAGATACAAGGTAGGGGGAGGGGGAAACACCACCAACACTCACATAACAACGAGCGACTCCTAAAGAAGTAGATCCAGCGAAAATCCAAAGTGCAAGATGGTGACCACGACGCCTCCAACAAGGTAGCGACGCAGAGAACCCGCCGCCGTCGCAAAACCGCTAGGTTTTAACCTAGAGTAGGGAAGGTCCGAAAGGTAATGCCTCCAACGAGGGAACGATACCAAAGGTGACGCCAACACCAGCCCGAAAGGGCAGGCGCCCAAGACCTATCCCCCTAGCGCACAAGGAAAGGGCCGCCGAAGTTCGATAGCATCAGAAGAAACCGAGCCGCCGACTGAAGACGCAGAGCCGGAGAGTGAGCACGAACGCCGCCCGCGCCACCGGACACCTTGGAGAAAGGGAGGGTCACGACGGCGGGACAGGGCCGAGCCAAGAGGTAGAGAGCGGGGACGCCATCGGATCAAAGTCACCAGCCAAAGTCGCTGGAGAGGGGCCACCACGCCTGGTGGCCTGCGCATGGGAAGCGAAGGAAGCCAGACGCCGCGCCACCCAAGCGGCACCAGTCAAACCCCGCCACTAACCCGGAAAACGCCAACCTACGCCACCAAGCACCTCACAGGGAGGGAGGGCAAGGAGGCGAGGACGGGACCAGGCTAGAGACAGGGTCGACGCGCCGCCGAAAGACGGGCGACGACGCACCACGCCACCACGAGAGGAGCTGAGGAGCCGTTGGACATACGCCCCTAGAGCCCACTTGCTCCGCCCACCCCGATCACTACCGAAGCGGACCCCCCAAGCGGCCTCCACCGAGATGGGCCCAGGGGAAGGGGAAAGAAGGATAAGAAGCTGATGCCGAGCTCCGCCGAGCTACGCGGCCACCGGAACGACGACCCTAGAGCGCACCCGCTCCGACTGCTCCGAAGCGGACCCCCCAAACGGCCTTCACCGAGGCGGGCTCAGGGGAAGGGGAAGAGTATGCTTCGCTGCATTTCCGAAAAAACATCCGAGAGACATCAAGGAAACTGAGGGGACCTGTTTTGCGCTAGCTTTGGCAAGCTCGCTCTCCATGTTCGCTCTTCGCCAACGTGGCTGAAGCAAACCCGAGCCGGCTCTCGGGGCGGAGCAAGAAAATGACCTTGTATTACCTACCTTTAAAGACACGGTCTCTAGGCAAAGGCATGATCAACTTTGCTTCCATGAAAATCTAGGGCGCCTTGTACAAGAGAGGATATGGAACACAGTCAAAGGGGAATGCCAATTCTTAATCAAATATTCCAAACAATCTGTAAAGAAAAACTCTTCGAGGACTTGAATCCTCAAAATCCTTTGAAAATTCTAAAAACCAAATGCGAGGTTGTTATCATTGGTCCTGGGTCACAGGCAGTCAGGCACGAACACATCCTGACATGACTGGCCAGTCCCATCCAGCTCTTTGTGGACCAGGCCATCCGAGCTCTTTGTGGACCAGGCCATCTGGCCCTTGAGTCAGACAAATTTATTAGATTTTTTATAATTTATGTTTTAGAAAACACGCTAGCTAACTAGGATGCCACCTCACCTGAAACCGGAGTGGATTCAGGTGAGGGGGTATTTTGTCCGGGATTGATAGTACATGGAGGTTAGTCGTTCGGTTTTGTATAAAGGCAAAACCAAACTTTGACGATAGTTGAATGGGTAAAGTGACCATTTTCCATACATATACACTAGCTTCTAAAATTATACAGTTGTTTATTAAAACTAAACTTCGACTACTTTACCTAAACTAGTAAATTCGGGACGAAGACGACAACTTTAGGCATCCTTCAACCAAAGTTCCTTGACCCCCTCACCTCCTAGCTTGGACAACCTCTTTGAAGTTATGGAGGACATGAGATCCTCTTCTCGTGTTAAATCTTCAATTTTTTAGTCAGATCTAGTTTTTGCAGGTTAAGTTTGTTGGCCGTCCAATCGTCATGACGACATTAATGATAAAACTGTTTAGTATGGTAATAAGATATCTTCTAGGATTCTCCAACATGATGGTTAGCTTCAACAACCTCATCGACGGTGTCTTTAATATGGCCGATACTCATGATTTCCAATATGTTCATTGGCTATTGGTATTTTTCTCCCTCTATGATAAGAGTTTTGTGTCAGGTTGCTTTGTAGAGTTCATATCCATGATGATGTCAAATACTATTGTTCACTTACATATGCGGTCCGACAGAGTTATGTCGAGAAGAATGGTGGATTGAGGTGTTCCTGCATCATCCATGAAAAGGAAAAGGTATGTATTTTAGAACATGCATATAACTCCTATTATGATATTATTAGTGCAAGCACTCTACCACACATAATAGAAAATGATTGATCTAAGCGAAATAAATGCAAGTTGATCTTAGAAACATTTCTAATAGTGTAAATTATATGGGTGGACTCGCAGTTTTTCGTATGATTTAACCCTTAATTTGGTCAATATTCTAATGGAAGATCTATTATTATAAAAAAAACTAATGGCTTTGAAAAGTTGAAGGTGGTAATCAAAGCTCTATTTGAGAAGAACAAAGTCTATTTTACACCATAAATACCGCAATTTATTTAATTACAAAAAAAATTTAGCAAAAAGGTCTTGGAGTGGTTGCAAAAAATGTTGTTTTGCCACAAAAAATGCAATATCTTTTTTATTGCTAATTTGCTAGAGCTATGTGGCAAAATGTCTATATAGCTCTAGATTTGAGTGCACCTTGCAGTATTAGGCATATGAGTGGTAACTGGCTATCAAGAAAAAAAAGCTCGATAGAGGAAAAAGAGTAAAATGCACCAGTGGTCCATTAACTTGTAGCGTGGTGTCAGTTAGGTCCATCAACTTTCAAACTGCAGTTTTGGGTCTATTAACTCTTTAAGTTGTTTACTAAAGGTCCGTACCCCTTCGTTTTATGTTTAGATCCGACGTGGCATGGACAACTTAAAGAGTAATGGACCTGCAGTAAACAACTTAAAGAGTTAATAGACCTGCACTAAACAACTTAAAAGAGTTAATGGACCTGCAGTAAACAACTTAAAGCGTGGTGTCTATGCCGCGTCAGATCTAAACACAAAACGAAGGGATACGGGCCTGCAGTAAACAACTTAAAGAGTTAATGGACCCAAAACTGCAGTTTGAAAGTTGATGGACCTAACTGACACCACACTACAAGTTGATGGACCTCCGGTGCATTTTACTCAAGAAAAAATGTTGCTTGGCATTGCTTCTTTTTATTGGGCCATTTGGATTTTTCAAAATGAATTGATTTTTGACAAATACAAAAATGTTTCATTTATGCATGGTGTGGAATACATGAACCCCGGGTATCTACGCAGGCCGCGAAGACCAACTAACAGGAGATGGGCTGAGTCAGCTACATACGCACTGGCACCACCTGGATTGTTATCTACCTTGTACGGCAAGGAAAGGATAAATATAGAAGTTTATCTAAAATAGGGAAGATATGATTGTAATCCTGTATAACTACGTGTCTGGGAATAAAGGATAGAGATAGGAATCCTACCTCATAACCGGCTAGGACTCTACATTGTAACCCTGCCCCTCCACTATATAAGGCTGGCAGGGGACCTTGGTTCGGGAGATCGATCCCACATCCATCCAGGGACAGAATACCAGATCATGAGATCACCATCATAATCCTAGAGCACAGGACTAGGTATTACCTCCACCGTGAGGGTCTGAGCCTGTATAATCCCTTATCTTGTGTTACCATCGAGTTTGGATCCAGCGCAAAGCCCCATATATATTATTACCAACAACAACCCCCAGTTAAACATATGTCGACACATGGCATCTTCAAAAGAGTGTACCAATTATGTCAGTGGGCATCACTTCAGAAGGTTAATATCACATAATTATCATTATGGCATGCCATCCAATATAAGTAGTAGCTTTGAGTTTCTTTGACAAGTGTTTTGGTAGGAGAATAAATAATAGACTTTGTGCTACTTGACCATATTTATTTCATTTAAACTCTATTTTAAAACTATTTTGTTATCTCATGTAAGATGTTTGGGCTGTTACATCCTCAGATGTAGAGGTTGGAAGTAATTTCATTATCTAAAACAAAAAGATAACGCCTAAACTATAAAACTAGGTATTCTACCTGAAACTTGAAGACTGATGCAAATAACCTTTACCATTTGGCATGCGAGTTGGTGTGGTGAGTGACATGAGAACACATGTAAGTGTCTCAAACATCATCTTCTACTGCTCATCCATCTCTCCTTTCCCTCTTCCTCTTTTGATCTTTCTCCATCACTTGGCCCGCACACAATGAGGCTCTAGCCTCTTTCCTACCAGACTCTCCACCCTAGCTATGAGGATGGAGGGAACCGAGCCACCGTTATCATGGCTTATTTTGTACGGGTTAGGGATGCATCTTGGGCAACATCTAGTTCAACGTATCGTCGTTGCCTCCTTCATGGTGTAAGATGTGCCATTGCCTCCATTTCTGTAGTCAAACCTTCACCCCATCATGACTCCTGCATCAGTGCCACCGCGTAGGCGACCTTCACCGGTCACCGCCCATGCCTCCTCTACCATTAGCACCACTATCAAGACGTACCATCTTAGGCTCCACCACCTAGCTAGCCTTGTGCCACCACAAATGTTTTCGCCATCACTGCCTCACCATTATTGGCCCAAGATTGTGTGCCATACTTCCCTAATTTTAGATCTAGCACCTCTGTTAAGCACGGGCATGCAAGCCGCGATGGTTGGGCAACATTGGCACGGATGGTTGGGACACGATGGCACAACATCGGGGACAAGAGATCGATGATGACAAAAGGTTGGCTCATGGTATGACAGGACCGGATGGGCTTAAGCCTCGATGCTCTTTTGTAAATTTTTCTGATGATTTTTAAATGATAGTTGTAAATTAGTTATCTATGTAGATTGATTATATTGCCTGATATTTAGCGCTAGTTTAAAAAAACATTATAACCTATACAAATATGCTAGTATTACTCACTCCATACACACACTACAGGAAATGAAATCAGTGTCGGCGGCCGGAAAATCAGTGTCGGCGGCCATAATACCGATGACAACACAATGTCGACGGTAATAAATAATCCCACCGACGAAAGTATATGACGAACGGCTATGTCGTCGGTATCATTAAAACCACCGACAATACTCCCAATCCATATTGCGCGCGTCCGCAAATTTTGAATTTCCGAGCCCGCCCTACAGGTCTATGTCGGCGGCCCTACGTAGGCCGACCACATTGTTTCTCGCATTGACGGTAACTTAACATCCCGAACAGTAGCTGTTAAGTTTAGTAGAAAAGTCGGTGTGTCTGCCATGTGGGGCCAACAAGGGAGAATTCACGGGTAGGGCAGCCAGGACCTATGTGGTCGGCTTGAGAAGAAACCGCCGACACAGATTGTCTATTTAGGCGGTCTTCCGTAAACCTCCGACACTGCTTAATGCTACTGATTTGTGGGCCTCCCTGATGAAAGCACAGGTTACGTATTCTGTGTCGGCGGCTAAAACTTATGCCGACCACACAGACCCATTCCCCTTTCCATTCCGACCATCTATCCACTCGATCCGAGGCATTGTTTTGTGCAACGTACGGTTCTAAGGCATGCACAATCCATAACAAGTCATTCCATATGGTTGTCACGCCCTTTGTTGCACTTTCGACACACAGTCTGTCGACGGTTGAGATAACGATCTCAAGTCGTTAAGGTTCTTTAGAAGTGAGATAGGAGACACGCCGAACAACCACTTAACAAAGAACGAACAGAGATGGGGGTTTTATCCTGGTTCAGGCCTCTCGGGTGAGATAATAGCCCTACGTCCAGCTTTTCTTATATATCAGAGATGAATACAAGAGGTGGCTCGACGAGACGAACAAGTCTCGGCGAGATTATGTGTGTACAAGCAAAGATCAGGTGTCTACCAGATACTAATGCGTAAACTCGAAGTCAGATCCAGTCCCCTCTACACGCCGTAGGGGCCTTGTTTATATAGTGCAGAGCAAACCGACCTACCGAGGGAATATCGGGCCGGGCTAACTACGATATCGTAACGAACTCAGTACATGCCAAATATATCCCGAGGTAGATAAGGCATACTCCTAGTCTTGGAAATCACGACTCCTATTCCAATCCGGGAAACCACGTCCGGGTCTTCACGTAGCCGTGCAGAACTCTTGTTCGAGTCGGACTCAAACACGAATCCTAGGCCGTTACGCACCGTGCGGCCAGAAGCTGTTGGCAGATGCACATGGGCTCGATAGAACCTTCCAGGAGCTGGGCCTGGTAGGTTGTTCGACCGGGCCGTCAGGAGTGGGCCATGGCAATGGGCCGTGATTTTATCCCGACGGCTAGCCCCGAGACTCAAGTGGAAGGACTCACTAGAGTAGGGTCTTCCTCTTGAGACTCCAAGTCACGAAGAGGGTATTTTTCCTGCTACAAAGACACGCAACAGACGGCCGAACAGGTTATGGTTCAACCGAACAAACTTGTTCGGGCCCGAACAAACCCGACCGGCGCCAAGCAACTCTGTTGCGTCGAACAGGGAATGACATCTGTCCAAGCAGAGTACCCAGCCCTCGATACAGAAATTGGAAGAAGCGAGGTGAATCATCTCCTTGAGGCTGAACGTCATCAAAGAGGGATTGGATTCTTGGTAGTGAAGAGCGTACCACCGCATCCGGTAAGATCAGATCTTCCAGGAGAATAAACATAGCAAGTCGCGAGACGGACTCGTGCTGCTGCATCCAGGCATTCAGATGCCTAGGAAAAGATAGGGGAACCAGCTCTCGGGCTAGAGCTTGCCTGAGAAAATAGAGATTGCGCTCTCGAGCGAATGTCATGCTCAGGAGCGAAGGTGATGTGCCTCCAGACGTAGATCGTGTGCTAGGAGCAGACAATCCATACGAGGGGGAAGGTGACCCAGTCCCCGAGCGTAGAGCTCGCCAAAGGAACCAAGTAAGGAGATATAGTCCCCGAGCACGGAGCTCGTTAAAGGAACCAGAAAGTGCGACCAGGCGAAGACGTACCCGGTCAAAGGCCATCCAGTCCCCGAGCACGGAGCTCGTCGCGGGAACCAGACGTGCGCCCCGGGCGAAGAGCTGCCCGGCGCGAGGTGATCCAGCCCCCGAGCACGGAGCTCATCGCGGGGACCAGACGCGCGCTTCGGGCGAAGAGCTGCCCGGTGCGAGGTGAATCACAACCCGTTGCAGTCAGAGCCGCAAGAGAACGTGTGAAATCAACGCTTTACCCATGACGTATTCCTTGCGACAGTGTTAGCGTTGTCTTGGCAAGTCGTAACCGACGCTTGGAGTGCCCGTTGCGATGAGAATCGGCTTACGGTGGGCAGGACTCCGTTGGTGGCGCACCACCTTGACTTAGCCGAGCTGTGAAGGTCAGTGTCGGGCAAAGGCAAGAAATCATACGCGGGTGAAGTGAATCAGTCCTCGGATATGTGCGGAGCGTGCCCGGGAAGAGAGGGATGCAGACATCGGTTTTGGTGGGGAAACCTGGAACCTCGCCGCGACCATCACCGGAGTCTGACGCTCCCCGCTCCTATACTTCCTGCAGAAGACAAACAAGAAACGAGCCAGCAAGGAAGAAAAAATAGAGCAAGAACAGGCTCTAAGAAGAGCAAAGCGAGCTTTGGAAAACACGCTAAAGACGACCTACCCGCACAAGACATAATTTTCTCCGGGTACGTCCCCCGATAGCGTTAGTGTCACCTCGGCGAATGCGGAACCGACACCAGGAGTGCCCGTCGCGATGAGAATCGGCTTACAGTGGGCAGGACTCCGTAGGTGGTGCATTGCTCTGGATTACCGTGCCAGGAAGGACATAGCATGGATAAAGAAGACGTGTGCGGGCAAGTACAGTCCCGCTGTGGCTAAGACCGCTAACCAGGGAAGGCGATCGGGAACTTAGCCGCAGGCAAAACGTGCGAGGCGAAATCTTATCTGGGCATGGACCCGTGCGGCGTTAGTGTCGCCTCGCGGGTGCGTAACCAGCGCCAGAGTGCCGTTGCGATGAGAATCGGTTTACGTGGGCATGCTGTATGCGATGAGAATCGACCACGGTGGGCGTAACTCCATCGGTGGTGCACCGCCGTTAACCGGAGCCGCATGGTCGTTGCGGATAAAAGGCATGCTCGCACGCTGGAGCGCTCTGACGGGCGAAGACCAACGAGGTTTTGGAAAACCAACGCTAAGGAAAGGCTGAAAACGAAAACGCATGGGGTTGCGAAATTTAGCTCGAGTCCCAACCGACCGAGGAGAGGCGATCCTCGAGGAGTTGGCCGAGCGACTCAAGACCGCCGAAAGCACTTGAATCAGAGCGAAATCGACCGAGAGATTTTTCTCGCAAAAAGAGCAGCAATAGACAAGGACGAACAGAAACCAAGAGCAAGGCGGACGGCGCTAGAAAGTTTTAAGAAAACCGGTAGAACGCTTAGCCTAACTCCGGCCCGCCAGTACCGCCGAGGACTGAGTTTGCGAACTCGAGCAGTGCACAAGAGAAAAGCGGCGCCCTAGCCCCGATGCAGACGATGCACGAAGACCTGAACTTGCGACTTCAAGCACGTGCGTAGAGAGTTAGAGCGACACCGTATCTGTGCTCGACTCGTTCGAGAACCGCCGTTAACGTAAGTTAAGGCGATTCAAGGTAACCGAACAAGGAAAGTGCCTCCGCCGCGGAAGGCTTACGAGAGCGAGCTTTGCCAAGTGGTTGTGCGTGAGCGGTAAGTGCCTCGCCATGCGGGGGCTTACGAGCGAGCTTAGCCGCGAGGTGGATGCGTGTTACGCAACTCGAAGTTTAGGAACTTGTTGAAACAAGATACGGGCAGGGAAAACCCTTAAGATTGCGGAGCCAAGAGTTCGCAAGACCGGGCAACCATCAAGTGTTACCAGAGAGAAAGAGTAGTCTGAGAAGACAAGTGATGAGGAGGACCGCAGGGGGCCGCAAGCATTCACCGCTCAATGGGTTGAACTTTACATGGCAGCCCGAGTGACTTGGACGAACTAAGGCGCGAAATTTGAGAAAAAGCGCGAAGCTAGGAAACGAAAGACCTACACGAGGAGCTGACGAAGCTGGTCGATGTTCCAAGTCTGGTCGGCTCTCTCCGTCATCCTTTGTCAGCGTAACAGCCCCGGGATCCGGAAGGAGTTTTGATCCAGTCCTCGAGCACGGAGCTCATCACGGGACGGACACGCGCCGGCGAAGAGCTGCCCGGCTGGTGATCCGGCCCGAGCACGCGAGCTTGTCGCGGGATCAGACGCAAGGCCCGGCGAAGAGCTGCCCGGTGCGAAGAGATCCAGTCCCCGAGCACGGGGCTGGGAACCAGATCTGAAAGGCGATCAAGATCGAAGGAACGATCCGATCTGGCAGGGGAAGAGACATCCTGCCCTTCTGAGTCGTAGTCCTCAGAGAGAATCTCCTGGTCGCTGAGAGTTCGACATGCTCGATCTGCTTATCCCCACGGACGGCGCCAACTGTCGACGGTTGAGATAACGATCTCAAGTCGCTAAGGTTCTTTAGAAGTGAGATGGGAGACACGCCGAACGACCACTAACAAAGAACGAACAGAGATGTGGGGTTTTATCCTGGTTCAGCCTCTCGGGTGAGATAATAGCCCCACGCCCGGCCTTTCTTATATATCGAGATGAATACAAGAGGTGGCTCGACGAGGCGAACAAGTCTCGGCGAGATTATGTGTACAAGCAAAGATCGGTGTCTACCGGATACTAATGCGTAAACTCGAAGTCGATCCATCCCTCTACATCGTAGGGCCTTTGTTTATATAGTGCGAGCAAACCGACCTACCGAGGGAATATCGGGCGGGCTAACTACGAGATCATGCGAACTCATTACATGCCAAATATATCCCGAGGTAGATAAGGCATACCCTAGTCTTGAAAATCACGACTCCTATTCCAATCCGGGAAACCACGTCAGGGTCTTCACGTGGCCGTCAGCAGAACTCTTGTTCGAGTCGGACTCAAACACGAATCCTAGGCCGTTACGCACCGTGCCGCCCAGAAGGCATCGACGGGATGCACATGGGCCTGATAGAACCTTCCAGGGAGCTGGGCCCTGGTAGGCTGTTCGACTGAGCCGTCAGGGAGTGGGCCAGGAGTGGGCCATGGCAATGGGCCGTGATTTTATCCCAAACCACGATCCTTTGTGTGCCGAGGTTGTATTAGTTTCAGAATGAGACTTGTTCAGGTTAGGAATGACCTTGTGCCGAAAGTGTACGGAAGGGAGGAAAAACCTTGTGGATTGGTATCTTTTCTGTTGGGTATGCTATAAACTCTAACTTTGCACAAAGAAATTCTTGGGATCAAGCCGAGGGCGGGTCAGAAAGCGTCGGGTGCGCGGTGTCTACGGGATCTATGTGGTCGGCCACTGTTATGCCGCCGACATAGGTAGTTTTTGTGGTCGGCTTTCTTTATACCGCCGACATACGTCGTCGAACTATGTATCACTGGCTTGTGGGCCCCACGTGGTTGGCTGACATGGTTTCATGCAGCAGTGTCGGCGGCCTTGAATTGCCGGCGACATAGGTGCTTTTTGTGGTTGGTTTCCTTTATACCGCCGACATAGGTCGTGGAACTATGTTTCACTGGCTTGTGGGCCCCACGCGGTGGCTGACCTGGTTTCATGTAGCAGTGTCGGCGGCCTAGCCTTGCCGCCGACACTGATAATTTTTTACAAAAACATATGGCCTGTGCGCTAAGTCCTCAGACCTAGCGCACAGGCCATAGATTAAACCGCCGCCCTCCGCCATCACGACCATCGCCCCGCTTGCTCCGGCCCCAGCGTCACCGGCCGTTCCGCCGCCGCTCCGCCTCGGCAAAGACGCCGCGCCCCGCAAGCAACCCGGTCCCCTGCCGCCAGCTCCGCCGCCCCGCGTGTTGCAGCGCCGCCGCTGCGTCCACGCGTCGCGCCGCTCCCGCCAACCCAGCGCGCCGCCTGGCGCCGCCTCCTCCCGGCGCCGCCTCAGCTCCCAGCGCCGCCCGCCGCCCTTATGCATCGCTGCTGCCATCGCCTCCGCCACGTGCCGCCGCAACCATCGCCGCCGACGCCGCTTCCACTCTGCCGCCGCCCTCCACCACCCGCCGCCACCGCCCACCACCGCCGCCACCGTCTCCACCCTTCCCAGCGGCTGCCCCACGCCGCCGACCCGGCCAGCGCCGACCTTGCTGCCGTGAGCCACCTTTTCCCACTGTGTCGGTCCAGCCACTACCGGCCGCCCGGTGGCGTCCACCGCCGCCGCCCGGTGGCTGTCCACCCCCGGCCACTACCCCGGCCACCTCCGGTGGCCGTCCACCCCCGGTCGCCCCCGACCATTACCCCCGCCATAGTGCGGGTCACTACGTCCGGCCGTCGCCCGCGGCCTTTCGGTCGTTTTCATCGCAACGTGTTCACACATCATGGAGGTATGGCCTAACTGTTTTGACTATAGTATTTAATATGGTAACTATCTCGTTGGTATTTCTTTGCGGACGACATTAATAGTATTAATTAAATATGCTAGTACTGTTATTAGTAAGACGTCGATTAGTGATTCTACCTTGTTATTATGTTGTATCCTAAACGCAGCCATATGAAACCCGTTCGGAAGCGCTCTATAATTTCATACGGAACTCAGGAGGTGATTCGTTGAGTTTCATTATGAAATTTTTTGTGCTTCCGAGCTGTCCACGTTTTGGACAGCCTACGGATGTGCGTTTGAGTACGGTGGTCGTGGGCACGGGGTGTACGGGTTGGAATTCCGGTAGAATAACCCTATCGTTCTCCTGGTGCATAACATAAGCGGTACTTCGTACCGGTCATTGCACTGGGAGGACTGCGGGGTTATTTTGTCGGAATTTCGACCCGTACACCTTCGTGCCCACGGCCACCGTACTCAAACGCACATCCGTAGGTGGGTAAGCCCTCCTATTTAGTTAGGCTTAAGCCGTTAACCGTTTAAAACTGAACTAGTATACATGCATGAACGTTATATAGTAAACGATGGAAGATCGGTGGTGGATGTACGATGGATGGAAGAAGTCTGGTCGGCACACTGATGAGTGGTTTGACAAAGTTGAGGCATTCGTGGAAGATGCTTTCGGAAGATTCTCCAACCCTAATACAACGCTTGTTCGTTGTCCCTGCGCTGTCTGCTCAAATACCGAAAAGAGGACTAAGAGGGATATTAGCGAGCACCTCTGTAGGAATGGATTTAAACCAAACTATTTTGAATTGGTATATCATGGTGAGAGAAAACGTCCGGCGCCCAGCCCTATGAATTTTGGAGAGGGTTTCGATGAAGTTGAGGTGGACAGATTGGACGAGCTCATGGTTGATGTGGGTAGGGCTTATGATCTCTCCCCCGAGGAAGAGTCCGAGCCACTTGCTCAATAATTCGAGAATCTTCTTGATTCTGCCAAGAAGCCGCTGCATGAGTATACCGATGTGACTATGCTCTCGGTGGTGTCACGTCTAATGGCCGTGAAAACTAAATACAACCTCTCTAGCAATTGCTTCAACGACCTTTGCAAAATTGGTTGATAGCCTACTTCCGACTGGACACAGAATGACTCCAAATCTGTACTAGTCGAAGAAACTTTTTAGTGTGTTAGGCATGCCGTGCGAGAGGATAGATTATAGCTCAAAATTCTGCATGCTTTACCGAAAGGATGATTCTGGACTGACTCATTGTAAGTATTGCGGTGAGAGTCGTTATGTGGAAGTTAAAGGAAGATATGGTGTGATTAGATAGACGACGGTGGCTCATAAAACCTTTCGTTTCTTTCCAATCTCTCAACGTCTGCAACGGTTGTACATGTCGAAGTCCACAGCTAGGCACATGAGGTGGCACAAAGAGGGGAAACGTAGAAAGGAGGGTGTAATGATCCATCCATCAGATGCACAAGCTTGGAGGCATTTTGACCATCTACACTCTGAGTTTGCAGCTGAGCCAAGAAATGTTCGCATCGGACTTTCCATAGACGGGTTCACGCCATTCAATATGACCTCACACCCGTACTCGTGTTGGCCAGTATTTGCGATCCCATACAATCTACCGCCGCGACTCTGTTTGAAAGAAGAGTATATGTTTCTTTGTGTTATTATACCTGGCCCTAAGTCTCCTGAAAAAAATTTAGATTTGTTAATGCAACCACTGGTAGAAGAGTTCAGCGACCTGTGGAGTAAAGGAGTGTTGACATATGATAGCTACAAGGGTCAGAACTTTAGAATGCGAGCCGCATACTTGTGGTCAATACACGATTTTCCGGCGTATGGCATGTTCTCGGGTTGGAGCACGCATGGACGGTTGTCGTGCCCAAAATGCACATGTAACACCGATGCTTTCATACTTAAAAAGGTGGTAAGGCTTGTTGGTTCGATTATCCTTCGCTCGTTTTCTTGAGCCGAACCATTCATTTAGAAAGCAAAGAAATGCATTTCGTAAAGGCAAGACTATGACGAAACAGAGACCACCAGAACGGTTCGAGGTCAAGGATATCATTGTTTGGCATGAAGATTTGGCAAAAAAGGGCTATGAGGATGGTTATAGCGGGGAGTATCATTGGACCCATAAGTGCAGCATTTATAACCTTCCGTACGCAATAGACCTGAAGCAGCCTCACAACTTTGACCTGATGCATCAAGAAAAGAATATGTGTAAGGCAATCATCAATACAAACTGGGACATCCAACAAAAAACAAGGGATAACAAAAAAGCTCGACTAGACTGTGCTTTAATATGTGATCGTCCAGAATTGAACCTCGACAAGAAGGGGATGAAGACTAGGGCAAAGTATTGCCTCACACGTGGACAAATAAGGGAGATTCTAGTTTGGATTAAGGAGAAAGTTAAATTTCCAGATGGTTATGCGGCTAGCCTTCGTCATGCCGTTAGTATGGACCAATGCAAGTGAAATGAAGGCCCACGACTACAAAGTCTTTATAGAACGTCTGTTTCTGGCTGTTTGGCGTGGATATGCTGACGACGTTATCTGGAGAACACTGTTAGAGCTGAGCTTCTTATATCGAGAGTTGTGTGCAAAAGAGATATCTGTATCGAGGATGGAGGAATTGGAGAAGGAGGTTGTTGTGCTTGTGACAAAACTCGAGAAGATTTATATTCCTGAGTTTTTCAATTGTATGCAACATCTATTAGTCCATTTGCCATATGAAGCAAAAGTTGGGGGCCGGCGCAGTTCAGGTGGATGGATCCTGTTGAACGGATGATGAAAAATCTTAGAGCGAAGGTGAAGAAAAAAGCACGAGTGGAAGGAAGTATTGCCGAAGCTTGGCTAACTCAGGAAATCGCCTATTTCACGGACAACTATTTTACGACAAGGAACAAAGTCCATGTGGCACAACCGAGATATAAGAAGGCACGTCGTAAAACTCGTTCCAACATTGAAGTGTTTCATGACCAAGCTGGACGTAACGTTGGCAAAAGCACAATACGTGACCTGGATGAAGCGGAAAAAATTATGATACAACTGTACGTGTACGACAACATGGATGAAATGAAGGTGTACATAGAGTAAGTTCTTAGATTTCTCAATAAAATTATAAATCATTAGTCATTCTATAAATAACGAATTGAATCACCTGATCTTATAGTCAATTTATTAAAGAAGAGTGGGGAAGACCAAGTGAACCATCGGCCGAACAAATAAATAAGCTCAAACGACGAGGACGTGGACAAGACCATCCAAATTTTCTAACATGGTTCCATTACCACATAAATTTTTATCCCTTATACAACACATTTCCATTATTACGTAAGTTTTGCTGAATCTTCGACATTGTTATGGTTGTGCAGTGTCAAAAACACTCCAGCGTGCATAACGATCTTCGACAAATGACACGTGGATGCAGTCGTAGAATTAAGGTCCATGGATGTTATGATTGCCATGGATATCGTTTTCGATCCGAAGCGGCTGAGTCTTCTCGCCCAAATGCAAGCACAGTTAATAGCGGCGTCGTTAGTTATGTCACAACCGACTTTGATGGTCCAGACATAGAGTATTACGCGATTATTGAGGAGATAGTGGAAATATCTTATGAAGGCAACAATGATCTCTCGCTCGTACTGTTTCGGTGCAGATGGTTCGATCCTAAGTGTGGGGTGCGGCGTACTCCTGAACTAGGACTAGTTGAAATAAATCATAAGAAGTTGTATCAAAAGCCTGACGTGTTTATTCTACCCGAATAAGTCGAGCTGGTGTTCTATCTGTCATACGCTCACCCAGATTACAAAAATTGGCGGATTGTGCATAAATGCCATCCGTTTGGTGGATTCCCCGACCTCCAGGAAGAATACTACGAGTCTCAACAAGATATGGAGCCGTTTCAAGAACGAGAGTTGTCAGGAGAGCTGTACGTCGATATTAGTGATGTGATACAACAAACAGAAGATGAAGTAGAAGAAAACGAAGAGGAAGAGACTGCAGAAGAGGAGGATGTGGAGGAAGGGGAAGAATACGAGGAAGTAGAAGAGGAAGAGGTGGAGGAAGGGGAAGGGGAAGAAACCGAAGAGGAGGAAGAGAGAGAGGAAGATGAAGCGGAAGAATTTTAGGTTTCTATGACATATACATTTATTTTGTGTCATTTACTTTCATAAGCACTTATTTTGTGTTACTCCATTTTATCAATTTTGTTTGATTTGTGCAGGATGACAGGACCATTGAACAGGTTAGCGGGAATGGCGCAGAAGCTCTTTGGGCGACGAGGCAGAAGGAGTCGGGAGCACAGCACATCGGACGAGGTGGTGGCCACTGACCATCGGGTGGGGTCTAGCTCCTAGGAGTTGGCCCCCAACTCGCAGGTCGGGTCTGTGGATGAGGATGTGGAGAGAGCACATGGAGGGGGAGGGGAGAGCTCTCGTCGGAGGAGGAGAGGGGAGCTCACGTCGGACGAGGTGTCAGCGGGTGTGCCGGAGGGCTATGAGGAGGAGTTCGACTCCGAGGAGAGCGACGATGAGGGGGAGGGGAAGGATGAGGAGGAGGGGGAGGGGGAGGATGAGGACTGGAGGATAATATTTTCAAATGCTCGGTTGGATGAGAGCGATGAGGATGGGGATGACGAGTGGGAGCCGGCGCCCTCGTCCTCTGGAGTCGAGTCCTCGAGCTCCAAGAGGCACCGGGGGCGAAATAAAATGTCAAAAGCCCGATCCATCTCAGAGGATAGAGATACAGGTTGCCCCTGGGGACAGGTATATGTGCTAACCAACAGTTTTGAATTCGATGTCTTAAATTGTTAAACATAAACTTTCTAATCGTGTTTTGAATTCAATTGATAACCATACGTGCAGTGGTTTGGTTTGTCTCAACAAGGGCCCGCAGGAGCCAGGCAAGCAGCTAGGGGTGCTCCTTATAGGCAGTTCTACCCCGGGCGAGTTGTTGCGACTACTACCTCGTGCGGGACGGGGAGGGAGATAATGTGGCCGATGCCATCATCGAAGAGTTCTGGGTATAATATGCTAAATTTCTTACAGGTTTTTTTGTGTTCATAAATTTGTGACTGCATGTATATGATCATTTATTTGTTTTGTTTTAGGCGAGGTATCAGCTATCCTTTGACGCGACTGCAGAGGACTACGAGTCCTGTCGCCATGTCCTCAACAGAATGGCGACAAAGAAGGTCAAGGACGCCTTAAGGCTGGCCCGCTTGGATGCGGTGATCAAGCACCACAAGAAGAGGGGCCGACAGATGTTGAGGGAAGGCGCGTTGGAGTACCTCGACGCCAAGCAAGATATTGATTACCGCCGCAGACTGGATGGACAAGTGCCCACGCGTCTGGAGGGACCTATGTCTGATGTGGGAATCATCGGATTGGATCGAGATGTCTAAACGAAACAGGGGCAATAGGGATGCCAACCCTGATATCTGCTCCACCTACCTTGGAGGGCTCGACATGGGTCACATCACACGAGACATCGTAAGTACACTTCTTCTCTACCTACAAAATTATAACTTTAAGAATATCATTAGTACATATATCCCTATTTGCTTTCATATAGGAGCACAAGACGGGACTTGAGCCCTCAGGAATCACCGTGTGGAGGATTGCACACACACCCCGTGTCCGGCCAGACGGCACACAACCACCGATGCCGCCGGCTGCCTAGGAGAAGCTTCTAAGTGGCTATCTCTATTCGCTTCTCTACACCTACTTTGAACATTTTCGAAGTAATCCCCTATATATCTGATTTGTTTGCAGGATATCTATAATGCGGCCATGAGGGAAAAGCACGGTGCCGACTGTGACCCTGACAGCATGCCAGCCGACCCTGTGCTCATATACGACGAGTTTGGTGGGAGGGCTCACGGCAGGTACGGCGTCATGAACGCTGTCGTGCCGCCTGACTCGTACAAGCCTGAGGTTAGGGCACGTCGACAGTCTGCCTCGGCTTCCGCTCGTGCCCAGCTGGAAGCCTAGAACAAGCTTATCGAGTAGTTGAAACAACAGAGGGAGGCGGACGAGCAGCGGTGGAAGACGGAGCAAGAGGAGAACAATCGGCGCATGCAGGCCATACAAGAACAGAACTTGTACATGATGCAGTACATGCAAAGGGTAATTAAGATCTTATAGCCTGCTAGCTAGGTTGTCATTTCTGGTTTTATAAGCTAACATATTATATCTGCAGGTGTTCTCGAGGACGGGTCCTCCAGTCAGGCACAGATGCCTTGTACGCCGCCGCCTGTCTTCACGCCGACGTCTGGGGCCCCAACGACACAGGCCGGCACACTTCCCCCGTTCGCGGCGCCGCATTGGTTCCCCATGGTACAGTTTCCACATGCTCTCGCAGCTTCTCCAGGGGTAATGCATTTAAACCATTTTACAACATATTCAAAACAACATAGAAATGCATAAAGTTTTTGAAAATTCACCGTTTTCTCAACTATTGCAGATGTCCGGTTCGGCTACGCCTGCGCCTGCGATGATTGCACCGCAGGGAGGTGACAACAGTGCCACAAGGTCGACTCCGCTAGAGCAATTCGTGACGGATTTGCTTAACCCAGATCCCGACCTAGGTGGCGGTTCACAAAACCTGTAGTAGTGCTTTTGTATTAAATTCTACTTTACCGTTCTTGACTTGTGACATTTCTGTAAACGTTGAGATGAGCTTTATTGGCATTGGTCGATAATTTGTGAACGTTGCGACGAGATTTATCGGCATTTGTTATGTCTGGTGGATGTGCTTGTGGTTGAAAATGTGATATCGTGCACTTATTTTTTGTTTGTATGTTATCGGGTGAATCGGGGGAATGAATCTATGGGTTATATGGGGTTAATTTGCAGGTTGAAGATGAAATTTAATAATATCTGCAGAATTTTTATTTATGGAAAACTATCTATGTCATCGGCCATGACCTCGGCTGACCACACAGCTCTATCCAGGAGAGCCCTATAGCACTCAATTTTTGTCGGCGGGTAGAGTCAGGACCGCCGACATAGACCGATCTTTGTCGGCAGCTTCGCTTCAAGCCGCCGACATAAATGGTGGCAAGGCAAACCAGCACAGCCTATCTGTGTCGGCGGTATTTGTTCAGGCCGACCACATTGACGTGCCACGTGCTGGCCCATCGTTCGACTGTGGGGTCCATTTGGCAGAGCGCCGTCACCCGGTGCGTTCCGTCAGGGGGATCTTGTGTGGTCGGCTCGTTGGGCCGCCGACACAGAGTTAACCCAGGTGGCTTGCCATTCGTTATACAATGTCGGCGGGCCGCCGACAATATTGGCGGTGTCGTCGGCCTTAACGTCGGCGGAGGCTATGTCGGCGGTGTCGCCGACAAGTAGCTATGTCGGCGGTATTGGAAGCTGTGTCGGCGGCTTTGGCCGCCGAAACTAGTGACGATTCCTGTAGTGACAAAACTTACGTTGACATCGACACGGTCTTTAAAATGCAACTTTGATCACTCATTACTAATGTAATTTATTTATAAAATTCACAACAAATATAATATTATAGAAGTATTTTCCGAGATGAATCTATATGCATGACTTTCATGTACCAAATCCAAATAGTTCGAAAGATTTCCACAATAAAGTTTTAAAATTTTGACTTAGCACAAGTCTAAACATCAAGTTTTTATGATATGAGGGAACGTGTACCAATATTTCGTTTAGGCAAATGTTTGCTGTTGGATTGAGATCGAACACTCGGGTCGAGTGCAACATGGCAGCCGGTTTTGGTTTGCTATAGTACGGAGGCAAATGTCATCTTTGAGCAACTGAAATCCTTCTGCATTTAACAGCCACTGACAGGTGGGTCCTAAATGCCCAGGGGCCCACGTGTCAGTGGCAGTTATGTCAGTGCCGTAACTACATAGTATCCCGATTGATCTTTGAGCCGATGGGCAAAGAAGACCTGCCCCCAAGTAGTGTTGGCTGTTTAATTTGTGGGCAAAAATTACAAAATAAAATGAAAATTGCCATTTTAATTCTCATCGTTTCACCTCCGAAGCAATATCTTATTTCATGAACCCACTCTTTTGAGCGGTATTTCACGCATGATTTTTTTCGCTTGTAATCTAAGAGCATGTTTGAAATAGCTGAACTGAATAAATAATGGATGAACTGGATGGGTTAAAGGCTAAAGGTAGCTGAATGTTAAGCTGGACCGTGAAATGTTTTTGAATCTGCTTCTTGAAGCCAGAGTCCACTTCGTTTATGTTATTGTTAAAAGTTTTTTTAGATGATTCCATGCTACTGAAAAATTAAACCTAAAATCTTACATTAATTTTTTAGCCAAACAACAATAAATCCTTCTCAGAAAATGATGTAATTGTTTGCCCTGCGCATGCCTCGTAAATTCATTGCATGCCTGACGCCACAGGGATGTATATATGCATGTGTATGTACATATGATCCAGTTGATGCACACAGTCGATCGACTTGGCAGCGTCGATCCGTAGCCGTCCGTGTCGAGCGCGATCGTGTACGGTTAGAGCATCTAAACAGATGCACGTCGTAAATGAGCCTCAAATAAAAGTGCCCGAAAGGAAGGTGCGAGTTGAAGGAAAATTACGCCACAACAAACACGTACTTTCAAGCCTCTCCCATCCTCCTAGCTCCTAATCTGCGCGTATCGCGAAGCCTACACTTGAACGCCCATATGGAGCAAATACTCACACAGATGCATGCAGTAAACCATGCATGGGCTATATACGTACGTGACATCATGCGTACACATGCATGTACACAACTAGAGGGGTCGTGCCGGGCTAGCCCAGCCCGAGCCCGTCGTGTCTTGGACCGGTGCAAAACAGGTTGACCGGTCCGATCATCTCTTCAAGCTATGATGGATCACTACAGGCAGCAAAAAGCAAGGCTTGACATATCCCAAAGGCACGTCGAGCTGTTGTTGGATCGTGTTGACCTAAGCTCAGCACGTGGAAGAAAGTAGTGAGTTTATTATTTTTTTATAAATTCATACATTGGTCAGATAAAAAATTGTTAGTATGAAAAAGATACATCTCAAAATTGAAAATTCTATAAAACTTTCATGTAGAATGAAAAACATATAAGCAAGGTTCCAGAACTCGCTATGCGCTATGCGGTCGGCGAGGTAGGGAGTAGCGAGTACTCGGTTTACTCGGGAGTACTCGGAATTACTCGGTAGAAATTACTCGGTAAATTATTCAATATATCTACATGCATAATAGCCATATATTGAGAACATGATATTGTAACTTCTCTTGTATAACTTAGGGATTATTATAAATCTACATGTATTGACATATGAAATGTATGAGACTTAATATTTCATATATATGAAATATGAATTTATTAAAAGCGTAAGTGCATGATGGACAAAAGTCATATCGAAAGGCATGAATAATATCACACAAGCACAAATAGATAAACATAGCTCTCACAAATATTACAACTACAAGTACATACATATTACAATCGATCTTTGTTGTTCTTTGTTTAGTGCTTACCACTCAAATATTTCACTTGGGCGAGTATGCTAGCCTGCTACAAATTCAAAGGCAGTAAGCTAGTAAACACCACAGTACCTACCACACCAATTCACCTAATCTCTTGAGTTCCTAACCTGCTCGGCTGCTCATGCCTCACCACACACCCGAAATCAAACCAAGTAAGTCAGTGGCACACACACACACACACACACACACACACAGAGAGAGAGAGAGAGAGAGAGAGAGAATGGAGAATGGAGAGCATGCGCCATGCAAAGGGTTGTGGTGGACAATGGCGCGGCGGTGGGCAAGACTGGAAGAAGCGAAGCGTGGCGCCAAAGAATGAAGCAAGGAGCAGCAGAAGACCGGCGAAGCGTGGCGGGTGGAGGATGCACGGAGCACGGCGAACGGGCGGAGAACGGCGGCCAGCAGAAGAGCACGGCACCAGTGGCCGGCGGCCGACGGAACAAACAAAGAGCCCATGCTCAGTCTACTTATAGGCTAGCTCCAGATCTAGGAGAAATCGAGGTCGATGGAGGCATGGAGCACGTCGGCTGGCGGTGGAGCATGCCGGCCGGCGGTGGCGGCGGCGTGCCACCCAACCCAAGCCCTGATCGTCTCTCCCGCGCGGTCTCCCTGGCCTTGAGCGCCACTTCTATTTCGGCTCGTGGTCACGGGCGATGAAATGGGCCTTCAATCCCCCAAACTGAATACTCTCAGCGCCGTTACTCGCCGACTACTCGCGATTTGATCCGGCTAGCACCGATTAATAGGGTTGCCCCAGTATTGCCACCGATTCATCCCTTCTCGCCTCAGCAGGACGGCGACCAGCGGTTACTCGCCGATTACTCGCCGACTAGAACCGAGTTTTAGAACCATGCATATAAGTATAAAAAGGCCTTAAAACATTCAAATTATTGAGAGGCGGGGTGTCGGACTAAAAATAAACCGCATACTAAATATTTTAAAATTTATATGTTGCCCGAATGAAAAAAATTGTCTACATGAAAAAGATGCGTATTGAAATTCTAAACAACTTTTATATAAAATCAAAATTCAATTGAGCATGAAAAATCTTAAAAAATAAAAAATACATGCTCGTGCTTCAATTGGGCCGAACCAGCCCAAGCACGGCTCGTATAGTAGGGTCGTGCCATGTGGCCCACCATGACTGGTTTCTAGGCCCGGCCTGGCATTCGGGCCATGCCAGCCCAACCCAATTTACTTGGCGCTATACCGTGCTTTGGGCCTTCAAACTCATGCCTGGCTTTGGCTTGTCTGTTGCCAACCACCGCCACAACCTCACTACGCCCTCCCTTTGCTCACCTCGGCTTGTCTGTTGTCAACCGTCGGTCCGCTGCCACAACCTTACCATGCTCTCCCTTCTCATTGTTCTAATGCTACCGTACGTAGCCATGGCCCCCAAGCCACCATCTTTTGACACTTGTAGCTCCATTCCCAAGGATTTATAACGAGAAGCATCTGATCTTAAAAAATAACAAGAGGCGTCCAGGTATGCATGTTTATATGAGTTTGTTAATTATACCATCGATTAATTTTCAATTAATCCGAGTAACCCTTAATCGGTATGTCACCGATTAATGATTAGCGATTTTTTGAACGAACCTTTATATATGTAATTTTCTTCCCAACTAATTATACACAATGATAAGTTTTGGTAGACCATGATACAGTTTAAAATGGGACTCACAACGTCATTGACACCCACGTGGCAGAAAAGGTGGAATTAGAACAACTATACCATCAATCGAATATTGCCTTTGGAACCCAGTAATCGAGTGTATCCTCCAATTGAATTTTAGGCAGACGAAAACGAAGCATAATTTTTTTACAGCTAATTAGACCCTTTTTGCATATATAATTTTCAGCTGCTTGGATTGGCAATCTTGCTAGGAAGGGCGAAGTAATAAGGCAAGTAGCTTTCATGAGGCGATGGTGTGCAACCGCAGCCTCCACCCACTCCACTCCATGCCGCTGGCGATCTCGCTCGATTCGTAGCATCGGCATCATCCACCCGCCTGCCTTTGCTTGCGGACAAACGCTACCTAGCCACACCAGCCCCCACCCCATCGATTAACCATCTGCCTAATCGTCCAACCGTCAGCAGCAGCCACCTTTAACTCCTTAACCTGGTTATTAGTTAATTAAACATGAGATGGCCTCGCAGAAAATTAACCGTCTCAATTACTGAGTGGTCACTACGTGTTATGCCAATTTGACATGTTGATGACTGATAACTAAGTTAGCTGTAAACCATCCTAGGGAGTACTGACTACTGACTACTGAGATCGATCGATCGCTGCATATATGCATGATGTGTCATAGACAAATTACTGTATGTAGGATCGTCTCATATATATCTGAAGTCTACATCATGTGTATATCATGATCCTAATCCAAAATAAATCCGATAAACAAGAGAGAATGTTAGCAAAAAACTTTGGGACCAACTAATGATAATGTGGTGTCCAGGTCAGGCTGAGCTGAGACCATGGTACGGGTCCTTGGGGGTGAAGGCTGTAGTAAGCTATAATTAATTAGTTGAGAGCCATTTAAGAGTTTTATGGTGCCTGGTCTCTTCTAGCTGTGGACAGTGAGCATTAACCCTAGTCTTCTAGCAGCTAAATAGACAGCCTAACCAACTTGGTGATCCGCAGTTAATCTGGACAAGAACACTCCACCATGTGACGACGTTAATTAATCAGCAGATAGATCACTCGCGAGACCCTTCGATACCTCGTTCTGCACAAGGATTCAGCCAATCACTATATGGTATTACCAACAACACATGATTATAGAGCAAGACAAATGACTTTTGTTTTGGTGGTGACAAATAGCCTCCAAATGAAGCTACAAGGATAAAATGATTTGTTTGGCGCTGGGACTAAGACCCCGGAATAGTACCTTTTTGACTAGGCATGTATATCCTCGTAGGAAAGCTTGTCATTTTCACCACTTATTGAAGCAAATCAAATTGTGCCAGTATTTTTTTCATCATCCTTAATCAAAGTTGAAGCTGCTTTCTAGTTGATTTTGTTGGTTTTATTATGAATTATTTACCCTTTGAGCATGTTGGTTTAAATTTGATCTAAGCTAATAGTTTTGATACTTTCACCGTTACTTGGAGCCTTGGATATGTTTCATAGTGTTTCAGGTCTTCTATATTATAGATCCAATTGGCTATCTTCGGGACCACACACTTAACAGGTTGAAACATTCATAATAAAATTGATCTATTAATTGGTTTCACATATACAAAAGGAAGCATGGAGTGATGCATGTGTGAGTTTTGATCGCCACAAAACCTAGTCGTCGTGTCCTACTATAACTTCAAAACCCTAGCCACAGATGTGGTACTAACACACCGGTGCACGATGTTCTATCCCTGGACATGTGGATACCATAAAGGTGCTGCCGCGATTGTCGTGGCACTGATTGCAATGAGAAGAAGGAGGTCGCAAGATCGAGTACTTCCATTATGATGGTTTGTGTGATGACCATCGGCTAGTGGTGCGACGATCATTAGCTAGCGTTGCAACGTCCATCGGCTACTGGTGCAACAGCTGTCGACAAGGAGGTGGTGATCATCTTGACGAGACAACTACTTCCTGCACCTTGATGCTCGTAAACTCAGGATTGGTTACATCAAGTCTCCTTCCGTTGTGGGCTTGTGGCTATGTGTTAGGGGTAACGGTCTATGATGCTCTACTAGCATGATGCCATGGGTGATCACGGTAGATAATTTTAAATTTGTGTTAGCATAGCCTACCCGTTCCCCAACAGTAAAAATGTTCAAGAAATGAGAAAAAGTTGAGGCTTCTTTTCAAATAGTTTTAAAGTCTCCTAATCCTGCAAATTTCTTCTAAAGTAAATTTTTAGTGGAAAGATAAAAAAAGTGTTCTTAGATCAATTTAAATTTTATGCAACTTTAGTTCTCTGATTCTCGACTAGGGTGGTGG
The DNA here is from genome assembly GCA_036346415.1 of Raddia guianensis. Classification (NCBI taxonomy): domain Eukaryota; kingdom Viridiplantae; phylum Streptophyta; class Magnoliopsida; order Poales; family Poaceae; genus Raddia; species Raddia guianensis. The sequence goes on along the minus strand of CM070534.1, from coordinate 20,753,403 downwards.
AGCTACCAAACGGGTAAGGTTGCAACACACTTTAGATCTCACTTTAATCTCTCATGCGCCAAGTATGGGATGAATGGGGTTATCCACATAGTGCTTTGCTCGAGAAAGAACGTTGTCATTCATTTCTCATGCCTCCTCTCTGGAGGGAATGGAGGGCTAACTAAGTACTCGACAAGCACACCCGTTGGAACTGGTTCATGTGAGGAGTCGAGCTTAGCAAGCTGATGGGCTAGGGTATTCTCCCTTCTAGGAACATAGAGGACTTCGAGTTGTGTGATGTGCTTCTTCAATTTCCCCACTTCATTTAGGTAATGCGTCATTGAGTCATCAAAACACTAAAACTCCTTATTAACCTGGTTTAGGACTAATAGTGAATTCCTTTCACCGTTAATCATTTGACCTCGAGCGAAGCACATGCTTGGAGCCCGTCCAAGAGGCCCTCGTACTCCGCTGCGTTAGTCGCATCTAGGCGGGGCGGCACGCCGGCCGAAGGCGTTGGCGGAGGACGGCGGGCATTAGCCTGGCGTCGATCTGGAGTGGGGCAGCATTGTGGTGACGTCTTGCGGTCGGGGTGCGGCGGAGACGGAGGTGGAGCCGACGACAGCGGTGCACCTTGTCGTGGAGGAAGAGGCGGCTCGGTGAAGAAGGCGGCACGACAGCCCCCCTTTGTGGTCTCAGCTGATCGAAAGGAAGAAGAAAGAGAAAGAAAGGAAAGGGGCAGCAGGCGGCGCCCCTTTTGTGGTTCACAACCTCGGTATGTTCGGTATTCAAAAGCAAATACCGAAACCAAACTGAACTACCAAATTTTCTCAAATTTGCTACCAAAATTTCTAGGAAATACCAAATACTGAACTTTTTGGTATATTCGGTTCGGTTCAGTTTTTCTGTTTCGCTTTTCTTTTTGCCCACCCCTAATGGGATGAGAATGGTCCAGCCAACGTGGACCAGATCCGGACCACATGGCCCAAAAACAACTAGCGGATCCCTGGGCCGACCCTAAATCATATTTTTGGATCCAATGCCGAACCAATGGACCCTTCGGTTGGACCATTTTTTCTTATTGCATTTTAGTGCATATTCCCGGAACATATTTCCGAACAATACAAAATTCATGAAATATGAGAGAGTATATTGACACAGCGATCAAGCAAATATTGCATATTGGTTTGGAATAAAAACTGCAAAATGGAGATGGGATTAAGCGAACATTACATATTGGCTGATGAAAGAATATTTCGTTTGCTTGGTCTGAACTGACCCCACAATTTTGAAACACTTTGACTAAAATCAACACGGATCCTCCGAGCGTCAATAAGATAATTGTTCATCTGCAAACATATCAATGAGTAAGCAATGTTTTCTTAGGAATATTAAAAAAAGAAATACCAATTGAGAATCAATATCATTGCAGAGAAAAACCAAACCAAGGCAAGAATACTAAATTGCCAAAGCAATAACATTATTGGGACAATCACTGGTGAAGAGTACCGGTGAAAAGTAACTAACGGAAGATACTAGCTCACATACACTAAATACCAAATACCAAAGGAAAAAGTCTATATTACACCTTGAACTATCACCCTTCGTCTACATACCCCCTGAACTACAAAACTAGGTATTCTAAACTCCTAAACCACAAAACTGGTGCAAATAACACCCTATAGTGGTTTTGAAGGTGGTTTTACACATGTGGCGACCTACATGGCACTCCAATCACAAAAGAAATAAAAATAAAAAGTCCCCTGCTGGATACACAGAGAGAGAGAGAGAGAGAGAGGAGGAGCAACCGAAGGGGAAGGAGAAGCCGAGGGCAACCGAAGGGGAGGCCACTAGTGGTGGGGTTGGTTTAGCACGACAACGGCGACGACAACTCCGATTCGACAAGGGCGACATGGAGGGCGCGGCGGCCCAACAGGGAAGGAGAAGCCAGGGGTGGGTTGGCTCGACACGACGGCTTCGATGTGGCAGAGGCGACATGGAGGGCGCGGCGGCGCCGGCGGGGAAGGAGAAGCCGAGGGACGGAGGAAGGGGATGCTGTCGGCGGGGAAAGAGAATCTTACGGTGGGGTTGGCTCGGCACGACGGCAGTGGTGACGGCTCCGATGCGGCAGTGGCGACATGGAGCGCTTGCGCGCTGGCAGGGAAGGAGAAGCCATGGGACGGAGGAAGGAGAGGCCACAGGCGGGGTTGGCTTGGCCCAACGACAGCAGCGATGGCGATGGTTCCAATGCGGCAAGTCCCTGCCAGCCCCCCGGCCTCCCCCTCCCGCCTCCACTGATAGGGATGGCAACGGGTACAAACCCGCTCGGTATCACTGTCCCAAACCCATGCCCACGAAGAAAAAAATTGCCCACTAAAAAGCCCATACCCACGATGGTACAAATTTTTGCCCGTGCCCATACCCATGCGGGTTTTTGGGTACCCACAGGTTATCCATACTCGCGAACATCATCACGCCAACATTTCAACAATCAACACATGTGGCGTGGGCGACGCAAGCGGCAGGCGTCGGCGACAGCGTGGGCCAGGGGCCTAGAGCGCTGGCAAGTGGTTAGCAGCAGCGGCTTTTGCGCAACCAGCATAAGTGATGAGCATGCGTGGCGGTGGGGGGCCTGGTGGGTGGCGGGGCAAGTGTTGGCAGCAGTGTTTGCGGCGGGGTCCTGAGAAATACTGGTGGCGGCTGTGCGAGTGAAAATAGGCAAATAGCGTTGGGTGCCTGGTTGGCCACTGGCCAGGGAGGGGGAGGTTAGGGACTTAGGGTTTAGAACTTGAAAATGCGCTGAAATACGTAGATATTTTTAATTGGGTCTATTTAGCATTTACTATGGATGATTGGGTTTTTAATACTCATGGGCTGTGGGTTTGGGTAGTACATGACCATACCCATACCCGCGTACCCGCTGGGTTTGTGTATTGACCTATTAGAAAACTCATGGGTAAAGAAATTAGCCTAAATCCGTACCATAATAGAGCAAAAACCCGTCGGGGTGCGGGTAATGGGTACCCATTGCCATCCCTGGCCATTGCGCCCCTCCCCGCCACCCTCTCCCTCTCCGTCGCGCCCCTCCCCATGCCGCCACCCTCTTCTCTCTCTTTCTCTCTCGATCTCATGCCGGGGGAGAGGTGCGGTGAGGGGCGGCCTGGGGGGTGGGGGGTGGGGAGCGGCGGGGAGAAGCTCGGAGCCGCAGGAGAGGAGGGGGAACCGAGATGGAAAGGATTGAGAAGATGAGATGGAGGAGAGAGAGAGAGAGAGAGAGGACAAAGGATTTATTTTAGTTTTAATTTTTGATTTAATTGCCACCTCACCCTCCACGCGTGTGAAACCACATTTGAAACCACTATAGGGGGTTATTTGTATCAATTTTGTGGTTTCGGGGTTTAGAATACCTGGTTTTGTAGTTTAGAGGATTATGTAGACAAAAGGTGATAGTTTAGGGTGTAATATAGACTTTTTCCAATACCAAATTTGAGGATAGCTGCTCAATTTCATCATCACCCGCCATGCTGCTGTCCGCATCAGCGACGTCGGTGCTGTGCTACGAGTTTGACGCGAAGGTGGGCACGCTGAGCTCCATCCGGCACGTCAGCATCAACAGTGATGAAGGCGCGACAAGCCTGCTGGTGTACAACCCCAATAGCAGTCTAATGGCATCACATGATTTACTCCTCAGAATTAGCTCAATCATCATCTAAATATAATTTTTTTTTGCGCACGGCCATTTGCCATTTACATGTTGTGATTCTGCTAGCGAAATAAAACAAGAAAAGTATAGAAGGGTAGGCGCATGCGACGATGGAGGCGGCGGACGCAGGGATAGGAGGTGGCGGGTGGCACACGAAGTGACGGCGCTCGGCGAAGTGGCAACGCGGGCGATGGTGGATGGGCGACGCACGGAGAGTCGGTGAGGCGTTGTGTGGGAAATGGCTGGGCACAGGACGAGTGTCCTCTATAGGTAAGGCTGTGAGTACTTGTTTCTTAAAATATCCCAGGTATCCATACCCGATCTGATTAACCGGATGTTTGTCCAAATATTTAACCAACGTATCCAAACATACACTATCCGATGCCATCTTTACCCGAACCAACGCCGAGCTGCCCGTACTCGAACCCGATTTTCTGGCACCATCGAACCAGCGAACCAGGACCTGTGCTGCCCATCACCAACCCAACGCTGCCTCGCCGCCTGCCTCCCGGAGTCCTGGTTCGCTGCTCCGCCCTGCTCCTGCTCCTGCTCCGCCTCCGCCTCCGCTCACGGCCACGCCGAGGCCGGCGTCTAGCCGGCGCTCCCCTCTCGAGACCGCTGCGCTGCCTTCTCCTTCTCCTGCGGTCGGTTCTCTCCTTCCCCAGCCTCATCTCCCTTCCTCCCTCCCTCTTTGGTACCTTTTCCCCGATTTTGCGAGTTCGGATTTGATCCACATTCGATCTGATGTTTGTTTTTTTTCTTTCGGAAAAATAAAATATTCTCCATAACAACGTTCAAGAAACATTAGTATTATTTTTCAGGATTTTGTTTGGGAATTTCCCCCTAACTTTGGACTTGAATCCTACATTGTTGATGATACTTGGCATCTGCGGGAGCCCGGGTTGTGGATCTGCCACTGCTAGTTGACACAATGATAAGATGTGAAAGTTCTTGGCAACCTTGGCCAGCTGTTTGCTTACTGGTTAGTAGTAGTACTTGGTACTATGCTGCTAAGGAGGATCGCTTCACGTGTAAAACGCCCTCTCGCGCCATGATCCATTCTTGCTCCACGGCCGCGAACACAGGGGGGGCATTAGATGTGCTAGCTGTTGATCCTTGCGTCTTGCGTATGTGAGTACACTGCTCGTGCTGCGATCGCCATCGAAGAAAATTTACTCCCCTGTACAGCCTCGGAGCCGGAGCGCAGGAGCAGTAAACATCCTGTCAACCTGTCTTTGCTTCGCTTCCAGCCCAAGATGGTGCACGGGCCCTATTTAATTGCCGCTATTTAGTTTGGGAGTCCGTCGTTGTTATGATCTGTGCGGCATGTGTAGATTGTCAGCATTTGCGCTTCCCTGAAAAGAGACCCGTAGGATGCACTGAAATTGCCTGCATTGTGTGCCATCTGTGGAGCTGAGGTAAATGGGTGGCTGTCTGGCTGACGTGCTCATATGAATTTGTTTCGTCTGTAGGAGGTGCAGGACGCTGGCATCCCACAATGGAGTCACCTTCGTCATCCCCCACTCTGAAAGATCACCTCTCCGTGCAGACAGGACCCTTGCATCTCAAAGTATGGGAGGTCGTGTGCATCGTCTTGGGGGCATTCACGCTGGTTGTCTTCCTTATAACAGTCTGGCTCACGATCCGGAGTAGGAAGAGGATTAGACGAGCCTCGGCGAATATCCCGATCACCCAAATCCCTGCCATTTCCAAGGAAATCAAGGAGGTGAGGGTGGAGCAGGTCCCGACAAGCGAATTTGTGGCGCATGATGGAGTCCTGCTGACAATCCAAGACAAGTCTAGTGACCGGGAATCAGACAAGGTCATGATGCATTTGGGTGTAAGCAAATCGAGACGTGGCGATGAGAGCCACTCAGGGTCATTCCGTTATATGGACAAGGATGCAGGCTTTCAGTCAGCTGAAGAAGGAGGCTCAGGAACTTTTAGGCAAATTCCAGTTCATGCAATAACCGCTCCTTCACCTTTGGTTGGCCTGCCGGAGTTCTCATACCTTGGTTGGGGTCATTGGTTTACTTTGAGGGACCTGGAACTTGCCACTAACCGTTTTGCAAAGGATAACATTCTTGGTGAAGGTGGGTATGGTGTAGTTTATCGAGGCCAGCTCATAAATGGCACTCCTGTCGCTGTCAAGAAGCTTCTAAATAACCTGTAAGCCTTGCTTGTAACAATTTAATCTTTCTGTTCATTCTCCCCATATCTTGCTTTCCATAGCTTCAATATTACAATTGCCTTTTCCAGTAATATTTTTTGCAAAATTATAGAGGGCAAGCTGAGAAAGAATTCCGAGTAGAAGTTGAGGCTATTGGTCATGTTCGCCATAAGAACTTGGTTCGGCTTCTTGGTTACTGTGTGGAAGGTACTCAAAGGTAATTTGTCCTGTCCTTTATTCAGTTTATTGCTGTAGTTCTCTTATACCCCCTATCCACAAGCTTACCAGACAAAATAATTCTTCTTGCCCTTCCGTGTCAAAATGTCATAGTTGTTGAGCACTTTTATGGTACACATTGCCAAATATACTAGGGTAATAGTATAATTCAGATTTGACAGTTCATTCAGAGAGTCCCCCACACAAATCATATACTAGCATTGTATTATAAATACTACCATGGTAGTATAAAAAATAAAAAATCAATATGAGCCATTAGATCGAAAGGGATGGGTGGTTTGTATTCACTAATGTGTATTGTAAAATTTTTCAGTTTGTTTGGATGTAATAATTGTAAGGAAAAGAAATCCTGTGGCATCAGTTTTAACATCCAGTGAATTTAATAGGATGCTTGTCTATGAGTATGTGAACAATGGAAACCTAGAGCAATGGCTTCATGGAGCTATGAGTCATCGTGGTTCCCTCACATGGGAGGCCCGCGTCAAGATTCTTCTTGGGACGGCAAAAGCGTGAGTGCTTACAGACTTCTTTCTATTTTCATTGTCATGCGTGTAGTTTGGAATTTAAAACAATAACTGTTGATACCAATTTGTAGGCTTGCTTATTTGCACGAGGCAATTGAGCCAAAAGTTGTGCATCGTGATATCAAATCCAGCAATATTTTGATTGATGATGATTTTGATGCCAAAGTATCAGATTTTGGTTTAGCCAAACTTCTTGGTGCTGGAAAAAGTCACGTCACTACTCGTGTTATGGGAACCTTTGGGTATGTCATGTACCTTATGAAGAAGATTCTGTGACAGTATGCTTTTACAAGTTTATGATTTATTTTGTTGACTCGTTGCAGCTATGTGGCGCCAGAGTATGCAAACACTGGGCTCTTGAATGAAAAAAGTGACATCTACAGCTTTGGAGTTGTTCTCCTAGAAGCAATTACAGGAAGGGATCCTGTTGACTATGGTCGACCGGCAAACGAGGTATTAACAATTTGGTCGAAATCATTTATTTTGGTTTTAATCTGGATGTTAGATTCATTCTTCCTGCTTACTATATCAAATGGCATGATACAATTGGGATTTAGGAAGCATCTTTCAACAAATTGAGTCCTACACCCCTACACCAATTTCAATGTTGTTTCCTTAGGATTTGAAATGCATATTATGGACTTAGAAATTGTTCTATACAAAAAGTTCCGTTCTATGTAATATAATATGAGTCTTTAGATATTTACATGGAAATTGTTTTATGCTGTACATGCAATTCTGTTCTGTTCTATGTAAGTGTGCCTATGAATTTTTTTGCACAGTTAAAAAAACTTTTTTTCTCAACAGTAGCATGTTTAAAGATTCTTGTGTCATAAGGAAAAAAAATGCTTCTAGAATTTTTCTAATACAACTTGATGTGGTTAACCATGTAGTATACCATCGAAATGCAAATTATTGCCTATATCTTGTAATCTATATACATAACCTTTTGTAACTAGTGTCAAACTAGAAGGAAGGATGTTGGAAATGGCATCTGATTTTGAAATTCCTAACCTACTTTGCAAGTTAGATTCAGTATTGAAAGTCACATGTTTTATAGACTACTTTTGTTCCTGCCTCTTCGTGCGACCTCACATCATATCTTGCAATGGGTGGCTGGATTCATGGTGCTTCATTAATTCTTACCATTGTCATTGATTTTACATAATTGGCATATGAGTATTCTCAGAGCTATCTAACTATTAAAGCATAACTATCCAACCTATCTGACCTTGAGTTGGACAAGCTGCTAGCATTGCTGCAGATTGTCGTGCCAGATGAAGAGCCAGATTGTAGTAAGTATTGGCCTCATAATACTGGCCTAATACCAGTGTAACTTGGAGCCACTATGTGCTTGATAATAGCAGAATGACGATAATGTTAGTGATATATTTGATATATGCTTGTATTCAGAGGTCATAAATGCATAAACAGCATAAGTTGGGTATATAGGTTAATGTTCCATTTAAAACTTTGGGATGATACAACTTACAATACACAATGCTTACCGCTATTTGTTTCCTGTTATGCTTATGGTCTTCCGTACAGTTACTTCAATGAATCATGGAAGGATCCTGTACTTCTCTAATTGAACAAATGTATTTTTTTCTGTGTGTGCTTGCAGGTAAATCTGGTTGACTGGCTGAAAATGATGGTTGCTAGTAGGCGCTCAGAGGAAGTGGTGGACCCCACTATAGAGACACGTCCATCGACTAGAGCTCTCAAGCGCGCACTTTTAACAGCTCTAAGGTGTGTGGATCCAGATTCAGAAAAGAGACCGAAGATGGGCCAAGTTGTCCGAATGCTGGAGTCGGATGACCCAATTCCTCGTGGGGTATGCAACTATGACCTAAAGCTCCCACCCCCAAACAAAAAAATGGAGAACTTATTAACTTTGTCCTATGTCTTGTGTAATTATATATTAGTTGCACTACGGTCTTATCATGCTGAAAGTTGAAAAATTGTTTGGTAGCAGGACAGAAGATCTAAGCACCATCGTGGTGGGAGCACTGAAATGGATTCCCAAAGGGACAACAACTCCGACACGGACAAGAGCGATAATCCAGATTCCAAACCGAGCAGGAGCAGAGCCTCGTCTTCCAAGTGAGCACATCAGCATTTCTCCTGTTACATTTCTTTGGTCTGATCCATAATGGACCCGGCCTCCTTCCATTTCACATCGCTGACGAACTTAAGCGCTGAAGCTTTGAATACACAAAAGCTCGAAGACAATTGTTTTATCTTCCTTTTTATTTCTTGGTTGTAACGGTTTATGATTTATTTGTAGAGAAGGTATTGGTTTTCCACTTGATCAATTTATCTGTACTTACTAGTGATCTTGACAATTTGCTGCTGTAAGATTTTTTAACAGTGTGTACAGTTGTAGCATCATGAATACTGGTTGAACCGAATATTTGTGAATGATAATGTTTAAACAGAAAGCCTTTGCCCGGTTCGAATTTCGAAATAGCCTGGATGCCAGCAGTTTCAGAAAGAAAATTGCCCTACAGGTCAGAAAGCATGGCACTTGGTGCTGGGGAAAATATTGGCAAAAACTAGCTGGCTGTTGGCATATTACTACAGTATAAATGGCAGTTTGTTCTTATCCGGAGTTTAAAAAAAAGACTGGAGTTATGCTTGGCTAGAATTGCTCGCATTACTCCTTGAAATTTGAAACAAAATTAAACAAACAATGTGAGTTCTACAAGCACGAGTTTGCAGTGAACACATATTTGATATTAACAAGTGTTTTGGCACAAGAAACATGGTGTCAGAAAATCACTTTCCTCCAAAAAAGAACGAAAAAGACCATCATAACATAGAAGCTGAAGCACGTTTAGTTTGTTTTACAAAAGTATAGTACGCAACAAGCCCACAATATAAGAAACCGCCAGCGGTACAGAAAGCATTGCACAACAGCGGGTAGAAAATGAAAAGAATCAAACCAGTTTTATAGAAAACAGAAAAATAGAGTTCCAGTGGAGAGAAGGCATGAAATGCAGCTGCCAGGACTCAAAGATGCATGCTACCACTGATCATAGAGATCTCAAGTGTATCCATATAAACAATCATTCCACATTTCCACGAGATTGAATCACAATCAATTTTGAATTTGCAGCATCTCTAATAGGTTCTCCAAACCATTCCCTAAAATACTATTCGGATAGTCTCAGACTCTATGCCCATCTAACAGAGTCTTTATCCAGAGTCTCTATCTCAGTCTCTCTCCAAAGTCTATATTTACAGAATCTCTAGAAAATCTATATATCTTTTCGAGGATGTGGACTCTGCTGAAGAGAATGAAAATATAGGAAACGAATAGTGATTTAGAGAAAGGATATAGAGAACGAAATATAGAAATCCTGTTGTCAATGCTCTAAGGTCATCTGAATGGATATGTCAACATATATCAAATCATTGCATAAGTTGCTACAGACACCTGAAAGACCGAAATTTATTATGCAGCAACAACAGTTAATAAGGAATGTCAAGAGATACATTTATTAGTGAAAATCGAATTTTCAAAAAATTTCAGCCAAGCAGAATCCTAGAACGTGGATAGGGTATTCTTCCATAATCCATAGCAGCAATCTAAACTTCTAAACTACTCTATAATTGAGCAGTTGGCCTAGATCCAACTACAAATCACATCCGTTTATTTCCTCAATCCATTATCCAACGGCCATAATTTTTTAAATGTTTGCTATCAAGTATAGACCATGAACTCTTGACTCGATACATATAGAACACGGACTCTTGTCCATAACTCGATACTTATAGACCACAGACTCTTACCCATATATACATATACGTAGAGACCACGAACTCTTGACTCGATACGTATATACCACGGACTCTTGCCCATATATTACATATACGTAGAGACCACGGACTCTTGACTCGATACGTATAAACCACGGACTCTTGACTCGATACGTATAGACGACGGACTCTTGCCCACAACTCGATACGTATAAACCACGGACTCTTGCCCTTGCCCATGTATACATATACGTAGAGACCACGGACTCTTGACTCGATACATATAGACCACTGACTCTTGACTTGATACTATAGACCACGGACACTTGCCCACAACTCGATACGTATAGACCACGAACTCTTGCCTATATATACATATACATGAGATTAATTTTTATTATCCCATTATAAATCTTCCTAATTTTTTCTAATTCTTTCTAGACTAGAACTAACACACTAGCACCTGTAGAGACCATGGACTCTTGCCCATATATACACGGGATTAATTTTTATTCTCCAATTATAAATTCCTAATAATTTTTCCAAATTCTTTCTAGACTAGAACTAACAGACTAGCACAGTAACACTAAAAATAGGACGGGGGCAGGCACGTATGCCACAATCATACATACTCGTACATATGAAACGTTTACTTGGTCCGAACAGTGGAATAAATTCAGGACTCCGTACAGAAGTAGGAGTATTACGTAGCTCTCTTAAGAATACACTCCAGTATTTCCCCTCCATGTCAATGCGTGCGGACGTACACAACCGGTTAATTAAGCTTGCAGCGCGGTAAATAACAATTGTGATGCACATATACAATTACAATTTACAACCTGACCGGCCTATCGAGAGAACGCATTGCTACTTTTAATTAAATGAGTAAGTGTCACATGTACAAAATTGATATGTTAATAAAAAACAATTATTTGCATGTTATTGCACCTGTTAATTAATCTATATCTATATCTTGATTATCTGTTATTTAATTTTGCTTGTTCAGATGTTTCAACAGATGAGCCACGTTAATATTAACCGAATGAGACAACCAATGCAATAAGGAATGCTCTTATACCTGCTCTATATAGATATAGACAAATAGAAAAAATTGCACGTGTCCTAAATATTACTTTTTTCTACAAATTGTTGATATCAGCATTGCTCCGACGTGCTTTGCACGTGCACACATACTAGTTTTGAATAAGGTCTCATTTGAATGGGTCAGATGCTTGAGATGCATGGTATCGGCCATATCGTTCATAGCACTCGTTTATGGCTTAACCGCCACTGTCATGGCTTTTACTATTGTGTTATCAACCTTGTTCCTCTTTCCTTTATGACGCTTGCTAGCTGTTAAGCGCTTTGAAAAGCTACTTGCATTGTTGCTATATTGCTCAGTTTGGCTATCTCCAAGGGGAGACTCTAAAGGGTTCCCTATCCTAAATTTTGTTGTGAACAATGCAATATGAGCAAAATACACAAATAATTAAAAATCAATACAGCCAACATAAATAATATGCCAATGCCATGAAATTTACCATAGATCATGAATTCTTCAAATTTAAGCAAATAAGCAAATAAACTCATGATCAATTCAAAGAACAAGTTCATGGCGGCCATCAAAGTAATAAACTAGCAAAATAAGTTCAGGTTTAGATTGGGATTGCTCTCAGATTGCAAATTATGGGTTGCTAAGTTAATTAGCCTTCCAACAAATAATTTGGGCAATATATCACAGGATTAAATCTGAAATCAGGTTTATACCCTATGACAACACTGTTCATGCACCAAAAGGATAAACCAATGATCAATATGTATGACAATGAGCAACTAGGTAAACCAGGAGTTAACTAGAATGAAAAAGAGGGAACGACAAAGCATCTAGGAATAAACGATTAATTTATATCAATAAACCTGTTGAAGCCCCAAACCATAGAGTACTTAGCACGGATGCTATAGAGAGATGTTTTTATATCCTGCATTGAAAATCCGCCTTACTTATTGGAATACATATATCAAATTCACACTGCGGTTTGGCTGAAACAACCACAATACATGGATAGAACAACAGTGTTTCTATGGTCACAAGCCAATCATAGATTAATTAGTAATTGAACTAAACAGTAGCACTGATCTTCCAATTAATAGAATAGAACAGCAGTAATAAGATCATGTAAATTAACACCAAGTGCTATGTTATACATATTTGGCAACATATCTTGTGCAATCAAACTCTCGGTGCAATCACCGTGCAAACGAACTAACAAAAGTTGTAAAAAAATCTGAAAACAAATTGTAGATGTGCTCTTGAACCTACTCTACCTATGTATGAAGTTTCAAGATCAAATTCGTTATGTATTAAGAGTTATAAAAAAGAGAAAATTCTCATACAGAACAAATTTGATCTTGAAACTTCATACATAGGTAGAGTAAACAATACAATACATCTACAATTTTTTTTAGAATTTTTTACAACTTTTGTTAGTTCGTTTGCACGGTGATTGCACCGAGAGTTTGATTGCACATGATATGTTGCCTACATATTTAGCCGACAAAACTATAAATCAATGAACAATCACTACAGGAAACCGAGGTATTTATGTCGGCCAGGGGCCGACGTAAATAGCCCGAAAGCCGACGTAAATAGGCCGACGTAATAAAAGCGACGTAAATAAGGTTATTTACGTCGGCGGCCAACGTAAATAGCCGTTATTTACGTCGGCCACCGGCCGACGTAAATACTGTTAGTTGGGGAGGAGCTACGGGTGGTGGCGCCTATTTACGTCGGCTTCGGCCGACGTTAATAAATGTCACCTATTTACGTCGGCCGTAGCCGACGGAAATACTGCCTCGTCTCGCCATGTCAACGCGCCACATGGCGAAGAAGTGTTTACGTCGGCCTGCTTGGCCGACGTAAATAAGGAAGCGGCACGGCAACGGCAGCGCGCCACGTGGCTGATAGTTATTTACGTCGGCCAGGCTGGCCGACGTAAATACTGGAGCTGTGCCGTGTCCCTAGCTCCAGTATTTACGTCGGCTAGGCTAGCCGACGTAAATACTGGAGCATCCAGCACCAAAATTCCCATTCCAGCACACAAAATTCCCATTCCTGCCCAATTTTCATTCCAGCACCCAAATTCCCATTCCAGCAGCCCCAAATTTCCATTCCGCATTTCAACACAAATAAAATTGCAATTTCAACACAATCAAACTTGTAATTTCAACACAACATATTTATAATTCAGAAGTCCACATATAAGTTCCAGTCCACAAGCTAGTTCGCACAAATCAACATGTCAACCCTAGTTTGCACAAGTTCAACACGCCATAAACAAGTCAACATAAAGTTTTACACATCAACACTTGGATAGTTCACAACAAACATAACCTAACTTGGAGGAGTATTATTAAAGCGATGCCGCTACCAAAGATCGCCTCTGAGCCAAGGTAGTCTCCAACGGTCGGCGGAGTCCTCGAGGAAGAAGCGCCTCCAACATTGGCGTCTGGAGGAGCCACCGAACCCTAAATTACAATGCAATATTAGAATTTCTAAGTTACACAACCATGCTCATACAAAAAGTTTAAATTTGATACATACCGTAATGGGAGACTGTGGTGTAAATATAGGTGGAGGCCGGAATGGAGGGAGACTTAATGGCGTTCCGAACTGCTGTGTCATATATGCCTAAAAATAATTTTAATCATTTTAAGACCAAAATAGTGAATTGCATATATTAGGAAATGATTATGAATATGAAGTCAACTTTGTAGTTATTAGGTTAACAAATAACTATAATTGCGCTATTTTATTAACATAAAGCAGTAATATATATAAGGAATTCAAATAAGGCATCAGGAGCAACATAATTTTGTAATTTTTATTAATTTGAAGTAGAAATGAGCAATGATATAAAATGAACAAGATTACCTGAATAGCTGCTTGTTGCTCTGCCTGCCATGAAACGAAGTATTCTTGTTGTTGCCTCATCTGCTCCTGTAGTTGGGCCTCGCGTGCAGCTTGCTGGGCAGCCTGTTGCCTCAACTGCTCCTGTAATACTTGGGTCTCACGAGCGCTCGACCCACTACCTTGAGAAGAAGCCGAGGATCTTGCTGAACTTAAAACAACCGAACTATCCAGGACACCATTAAACATGGAGAATCTACCATGTTTCTTGCCACCTCCACTACTATACAGAGCCGCAGGATCGACATCTTCCCTTCTCCAGTCGTACTCAGCCCCGTGAGCATCGGCCATCACTTGCCCATAAGATGCCTGCACAACATATCAATGCATCATGATATAATAAAGAATTCACTTCAGTTAGAAAACAATTATACTAACCAGGCTCTGTGTCGCCTTGTCACTGCATAGCTGGTCTGGCTGTATTGGATCATAGCCAAGGTGACCTCTAATATAGGCTTCGACCTCAGTAGGTCGAGACCCACTTTGAGCTTCCTATAGAACAGCATTAGTGAACATATGATATATTAGTCAACATTAGTAAACTAAACTAATGAAATATCGACAATGACCTATAACATACAGCACCATAAGAAACTTACCATACGTCGCGCAAGACGAAGATGTCCATCGGCTCCGTACCGTTGAGATACTCTCGGGCCCGCCTCCCTATTATCCCTCTTCTTATTTGATTTCTGAACAAATTCTGCTGAAGCCCAGTATTGGCTAAGAGCATGCCATGCTTCAGGGCATTTGTTGAACCAAGGCAACATAACTTCAGGCCATCGGTACTGATCTTCGCGAAGGTAGATTTTTGATGCACCAAGCTTCTTACTCATATCTTGATGTAACACCCTCTTATAAAACAAGCACACCGCCTGAATACGAGCCTGGTACATCATCTCATTGACCGTCCTGGTCGCTGCGTTCTCAAAAACATATCTTGCCTTCTCCTGGAGAGACTGCTCCTGATCACTTGGCAAACGGTATCTCTCCTGCATGGAAAATGAATAAATTAGTTAGACAATAATTGTATGTAACAATATTCAAAGCGAACAAAAAATATAGAGAATTACCCAGAAGTCCACCCACACTCGTTGCGCAACATTCCCATGCATCCCATTTGTAGCAGCCTTATAATGAGCCCACCGAGTGGCGGCGTTAACCGTTGATGACCACTAAGCCAGGATAATGGTAACGCAAAAGAGAACCCAGCGTACCATTCACTTGCCTTATACTGTTTGTGCCTGTCCATGCTACATCAACCCATTGCCTACAAATATATACATTATACAACTTATGAAAACTCTAGTAAATAATTAATGTTCAAAAAGGACAAATGTTTACTTACCAATCACCATGTGGCAGGATAACTCTACGTGCTTGAGGTACTGCTACCGGGGGAATAGTATTAGTACCTCTATACCTGAAACAAAAACAGAATATTAGCTGAATAATATTAGTGCCAAATGTTTACTTATTAATATTTCCTAATTATCTATACATTCACCTAAAGGCAGGAGCATCCAATCCCTCAGCACTAGCGTCTTCCTCATCTTCGCCACCCTCCGCATTATCCTCCTCAGCCTCGTCCCCTCCCTCAGCCACCCCCATAGCCTCCCCCCCTCCCTCAGCCTCCTCCATAGCCTCCCCCCCGCCTCCACGGCCTCCTCCACAAACTCCCTCGGCTCTCTGGCCTCTCCTGTCGAGCGACCTCCTCGAGGCACCTCCTGAGCGACCTCCTCTAGGCACCGCTCGAACTGTCTCTGCCTGCTCTGCTGGTAACTCGATCCTCTAAAAAGTGAATCTCCACGACTCGATGAAGACCCATCCTTTCTTTTCGACTTTCCAGCGTGACGGAAAAACGATTTCATCCTATTTTATAAACATTATATATTAGCATATAACCAGCTTAAAACATTAAAAAAATAAAGAAATATGTGTAACATTTGTACTTTCTAGAAGTAATCTGCGTCCACAAGTTCATGTACACCGGCTCTGCGTTGTCTCGTTTCTGGAACATCTCGAGAGGAATAAGCACGACGTTGCTTTTTTCTTCTAACATTTTCCACAATAACATCTGTTGTATCGCCTACTAATTGTTGAAGTGAGGACCCAATGTGTACCTCAAATGAGGCTGGCAAACCGTCTTCTTGATACGCTAAGTCTTCCATGTTATCTAGTCCTCTTTCAATATACTCGGCATTTTCAGGAGTGTACAAGCGAGCAGGAGGATTAACTTTATATACAACCCACCAAGGTCTTAAACTTTCCTTTCGGCATGGATACGAAAGGTAGTATACCTGCTCAACATGATGAGCAAGTACGAATGAATTGTGACCTCCAAGCCGTGATTCATGTCTCACTTCATCCAAGCCAAGATTTTTGTTTCGTCGAATCCCTATTTTGTCGTTAAACCAATCACAATAGAAGAAAGCTACCTTCAAGTCTTTTCTACCGCCAAACTTAATCTCCACTATGTTCCGAAGAATACCATAGTATTCTGTCTCTCGACCATCTGCACCCTGTGCAGTAGTGACAACTCCACTATTAACCGTAGCGCCAAAAGGACGACTTGCTTCTAATGCCGCGGTACGAAAGTGAAACCCATTCACATCATAACGCCCAAACTTTCTGATTGTAGTGCAACCATGTGATAGCTGTCGGAGATCCTCATGGACAGTGGCATCACGCATACACTGCAAATATTGTAATAGTTATGATATAGTTGCATTTACATTATTCTAATTTTAACGTGATAAGAAATATACATGTTGACGAAACCAAGTCACGAAATTGGGACCACCACGTAAGCCATTGCGTCGCAAATTGTCCAGTTGAGTATTTGTAGGTTGCCTCGTCGAATTCCAGTTTTGTTGATCAAACAATCTATGTTTTAGGACATCAAGTTAAGAGCGAACGTTAAAAACAGGTATGGAAATCGTTGTATTAGATACTTACGTGAAATATTGTTCCATTTCTGGAATGTTGGTGTACAAATAGAGCAGTGCTTCATTCCACTCGTCGCGGGACAACTCTTGAATTGAACTGGCACCGATAGATAGGCAACACGCATGTTGAAGTTTTGTTTTCTACTCTTATCATAAGTTTCCACCCCTGTCCATAACTGTACAAGCTCATCGATCAAAGGTTGCATAAAGATATTTAATTGCTTTCCAGGATGGTCTGGCCCCGGGATGACAAGGGATAAGAACACATACTCATCCTTCATGCACATCGAAGGTGAAAGATTGTAAGGAATTGAGAACACAGGCCAACATGAGTACGACGTAACATTCATGTTGAAAGGAGAGAACCCGTCGGTCGCTAACCCGATGAGGACATTTTTTGGATCTTTGGCAAAATCTTCGTCATGCCTGTCCAATGTCTTCCAAGCCTCGCCATCGGATGGATGACACATGAAACCTTCGTTAAATCGTACTCCTTCTTTATGCCACCTCATGTGTTGAGCAGTCTCCTCACATAGGTACAATCGTTGTAGCCTCGGTGTTAGAGGAAAGAAACGTAAAACCTTCACTGGTGTATCACTTGTCACTACATTTCCCTCTACATCAACTACTTGTACAAATCTAGACTGCCCACAAACTAAACAGTTTTTCTTCGCAGCATCTTTTTTCCAAAATAACATACAATTGTTAACACAGGCATCTATCTTCTCATAAGGCATCCCTAAACCAGCCAAAATCTTCTTCGAGTAGTACATATCTTTTGACAACTTGTGGTTTTTTGGGAGGACATCACCAATCAACTTGATTAAATCGTTGTAACATCCTTGAGAGAAACCATATTTTGATTTTATATTCATAAGCTGTGTCAGGAACGAAAGAACTGACACCTTAGTGCCCTCATGTAAAGGCTTATCTGAAGCATCTAAGAGGGTAAAGAATTTCTCGGCTTCTATGGTCGGTACATCCTCATGACTCACAGATTCATCCTCCGGAGCATTCTGAAATTGCCGACCAGTCTGAACCATCTCATCCATCCTGTCATCCACTCTATCAGTAGTATCATCTTCATCAGATACATCTATCGCCCGTGACTCACCATGTTCATACCATGTGAGGTAATTTGGCATGAAGCCCAATTTGCATAGGTGGCCAGCCATAACGGATTTTGTCACTTTGGCAAAAAGATGGCATTTAACACATGGACACTTCGCTACCCCGCCAGGAGGATCTGGGGTGAAAACCTTATCCAGAAAACTTTGTGTATTAACTTTCCATTCTTCAGTGTGCTTCATACCATTATCCCAACCGTCGTACATCCATCTACGGTCTTCAGCCATCTTTATTAATACTAATTTGAAAGATACATAAAAATATAAGTTAATTATCCTAACAGGAGATCTAGGCAAAGATAGGTCCTAAACCCACCTAGGGATGAACGGGTTAGCACGGTTTGTCGTGGCATGTGGTGCGATCCGAACGAAATTTCGGCAGCGTAACCTCGCTGTTCTCCGAATGCACACATGTTACTTGTGCATCGGAGAACAACGAGGTTACGCAGCCGAAATTCCGATCAGATCGCACCACATGTCACGACAAACCGTGCTAACCCGTCCATCCCTAGGCTGTCCAAAAGCGTGGACAATTCGGGAGCAACAAATATCACAATTAAATGTGATCAATGTCGCTCCCAAACGGGTGACGTATAGGTTGGGTTGACTTGTCTTTGAAAAACGATTTATTCAAATATACGTAAATCACGACAACAAAGTGAGAAAACATATAAGTAAACAAATGCCATAGCTAAGAGAGATGCCGAAGCCAGCTGAATGCACCTACGACAATCATCTAGTCTTAATATTTGTGTGACCCTTTCATAATTTTAAGTCACTGGCAAAATTTTTATATAGTTAGTAAGTAACCCTTTTACATAACAAAATACATATCAACAATTTTTATATGTTAGTCTCAACTAATCGTACCCAGAATCCTTCACAAATTGAATAACAATAACAACCGAATGCAAATAACAATAACAATAACAATAACAATAAGAACCGAAATGCAAATATCAATCTTTTTCCCCTCCTTATTTTATATATATAATAGATAGATTTGGCTGATCATGCAGATGCATTAATTTCCATTAGCAATTCAAATCGAATTTAGAGCTTCATCATGAATCGAGGATTGGCTTAAGCTAGCTAGTTTTACCGGCTAGTGTTGGGTATAGTAGCAATAGTTAGTAAGGGCCTGCAGCATATGCACTGGTAGTTTGCAGTTCTACAAGATTAGGGTAATTTGTCTACTTTCACAAGCTGCCCATCCTTCTCCAAATCCAAATAACTATTTTTTAAGTGTTAAACCGTTTGGATATTATCATATGAATCTACCTACAGGGTTAGTTTGATCGATTGATCGTCTACTAGTCAATTCAACTCAAGCAAGTAACCTCGTTTTCAACAATTGCATCTATTTGAACACAAGAATTGCATCTGTTTAACCAATTTGTTCAACAATTGCTAGGATGGGCGAGAGCAGGGAGCTACATACTTAGCTAGAGGCGGGAGCAGAGAGAGGGCAGGGGCAGGCGGCGGCGGCGGGGCGGTGCCGAACAAGGCAGGCGAGGTGGGGGCATGGCAGTTCCTAGGCAGGCGCTGGAGGGCGGGGGGCGGGCCGGGCCGAGCGCAGATGAGCGGAGCGAGTGAGCGTCAGCGTCAGCGTGGCTTGATGGCGCGTGGAGCGGAGCGGAGCCGGGCGGCAGCGGCATGTGCGGTGGGCGGAGCGGGCGTCAGCGAAGCGCGTGGGGCGGCGTCGAGGCGCGTCGGCGTCGGCGGCGATGAAGCGAGCGAGCCGGAAGCGGCGGCGGCGTCGGTCAGGAAAGGCGGAGGCGGCGCAGCGAGTGGTGAAATGACGCGAAATAGATGGGCTCGGGGTTAGGTTAAATGAAATGTTTACGTCGGCCGGGCCGAGCCGATGTAAATAATGCCGTTATTTACGTCGGCCGAGATGGACCGACGTAAATACGTATATTTAAGTCGGCCAGGCCGACGTAAATAACTCCGCCACGTCACCTGATCGCCCGGATGCCTGGTCAGCTGTGTTTACGTCGGCCGACGTAAAAAAGGTTATTTACGTCGGTCGAGCCGGGCCGACGTAAATACCGGCTCGATTTACGTCGGTTCGTTCCGAGCCGACGCAAATATACTTGGCCGACGTTAAAAGTTCGTTTTCCTATAGTGAATGCTACTTTAGGTATAGCAATTACACCTAATAGACAAATTTAAAAGGCTCAAATTATGCAATCATCATCGAGCTAACCAGGAAGATCCCAAAGAATGCACATCACCCAAATTGAGATGAATTAGCACCATTTGAACACGGCAAGGTCCCCAAATGCACCTCAATTGGCACATCACGCAAACACAATAAAGAGACACCGAAGGTCTTACAGTGCATCGGATTCAAGCCGGCAAGCAGAGGCAAAGCGCAATGAAATCGCTGTCCTAGAAATCAGATCGTTGTGCTATGAACGCATCACCGACGAAAAGACCCGGAGATACGATACCACCATGACCAAAGGCCACGAAAGGAGCCTGAGGTGCAGAGAGGAGCAGCAGCGAGCTCACAACGACCACCGCGTGGCCACCGGGAACCAAGTCAAGGAAAACCACCACCACATCAAACATGCACCGGCCGGCGAGGACACCAAATCACTGGTGAGCAGCAGCAGGGTGACGACAAAACAAAGGGTGAAGAGAGGGGATTGACCAAAACCAAAAACCAACCAATCGGGAGAGAGGGAGAGAGAGCTGCGGCTTCCATCAAATAGACGAGGGAAGTGAACCGGCACCACAAGAAACCTGGATGCCGAGGCCATGTCGCCCAAGCCCACGTGCACCCGAGGATGGCGACGCCACCGGCCGTAAGGGAGCTCCCCACTTAGGGTTTAGGAGCAGTTACAACGAAGAACTAGGCAGCGCTGCTGCCCCTTATCCCTCTTTCTCTTATGTGGGCTGGCCCAAGGAACAAAGGGCAAAGCCCAACATATTTAAGGGATGAAGCATTCCCTACATGCTCCAATCGTGTTCCCTAATGCATCCCCTAAAGGGAGAGGAGAGAGGTTCCGTAGCACCCATTTGTCCTCTTAAACAATCAATTAAGTAATTTTTAAACATGCACAATACATTTAAGGTTACCACAAATATGGATATAAAGAATTCATTTCAAAACTTGCGTCTAATATGGGTTCTTGACGTATAGGGAATGGAATTTAGAGAACGTGGTTGGAGATGAGTGTACTATAGGAAAGGTATCTTTTTAGAGAATGCTTGTATATGTGCCTATAGGGAATGAAATTTAGGGAACGTGGTTGGAGAAAGCCTAAGGGTTGAATCATATTTCATTGAAGGATCTTTTTTGTTGTGAGGTATATTCTTGTCACCAAAATAAATTGAAATGTTAATACTTTAGATTTTTTTTTTGTATTTTCGATACAATCATCATTGTTCGAAACATAAATATTCATGTATATAATTATGAGCACATTTATATGAGCGCCTCTAAGTGCATCATGTGTCCTCTACGCCATTGAATCAAATATTCATGTTTAAATATGCTCATCGTCTTATCCCTAGGAGGTTACTAGACATTGGATGAAGCAAATGAATGACTTTGACAGTTTTGATATGTCCTTAAAAAAAAAAGGCCCTTTTAGGGTACAATCCAAAGAATATGAATAGTTCAATCGTCTTATCAAAATGTCAAGATTAGTCTCAACCTTTTTATACTACGAAGTTACTATACTATACTAAAGGGTTCTGTATCTCTATAGAAGATATAATTGACCTGGGTGTGTTTGGTAGCAGCGACCTGAACGGTGCCGTCCGGTCGAGTTCAATTTTTGTTTGGTTGATAAAAGATGGATCGGTCCGTCCCGCATCCTTTCGTCTCTTCTTAGTGAATACAGGCGGACAGCTCCATCCCGTGCAAATTGGTGAGTTGGGCTCGTCCATCTCCTCCTTGCTTGCTCACCGCACACTATGCTTCCTCCTCCTCGTCCCCGTCACCGGCCAGCTCGCCGTCGCCGCCACGCCCTCTCCCACTCTCCTCATCCCCTCTCCCAACGGAGGATGGTGGCGCGGGGACGAGCGGGCAGCGCGGGGACGGCTAGGGACGGCCAGGCTGCGCGTGGATGCCTAGGGCGGCGTGGGGATGGCCGGGCGGCGCGTCGATGGCTAGGGACGACCAGGCGGCGCAGGGATGACTGGGCGGCGCGCAGACGCCTAGGGGCGGCTTGGGGACAGCGGGGGGCGGCGCGCCTCCTCCTCCTCCTCTTCTTGGCTGCTTGATTTGCCTCCCCATCTCCACCTTCTCATTGAGTCCACCATTTGGAGGAAGAATCGATGGAGCTCACCGAGCTCCGCTGAGATTTTGGAGCGCCTACTGACGCCGAGGCCATGGAGCAAGCTAACGCATCTCTTCTGCGGGGCAGCGGCGAAGGCGGCGCCGCCACTAGCGCCGCTTCCATGCTGGACGATGATAAGTCAACCAAACAAAGACTCCATTAATTCATCACTCATGGATATAACCTATGGCAAAAATCATCCTGAACGATGCAGGATGAAGCAACCAAACACACCCTTAAGTATACTCTGATACGGTTACAAAAAGTAATTTATTACATTAGTGGATTAAATCCGGTGTTTCGTCTGCTTTCTGGTCGTCGTCCTAGCGAACATCCTCATGACTCTTGGGCAGCGGTGCTTCCTTTCGAACATCTCTCACCAAAGTAGGAACTACTTGCCAACCTCACGCCCATCCGATCTCCATAAAGTCTGTATCCAACGGTTGATATCACGTATGGGTTCATCCCTTCGCCGGCTTATGACCAGAAGAGAGTACCACACTCTTCTCGTGGCCTCTTGGGCTCCGGGCAAGGGCGCTCCCGCTTCTGTCCTCTGCCACCGATAGAGTTCCAGGCAACAACACAGCAGTCGTTCCTTGACTACTAGTAATCTGCAACCTTTTATGAATTTTTAAAATTTATACGACATCCAAATGGAATCATGCGTTGATGGGCAGGCAGTAGAAAAATTTTGGTAAATTTCAGACAAAAATTTGACGGGACAACAGTGCCGAATAAGCCGGATGAAAACAGTTAGATGTAAAAAAGAGTCAGATCTAGAACAGACAAAAAGAGTAATGCACCTAAAAAATGGACGGTCAAATCTAAAATATACTAGCACGCTTGTACTTTTGATGTGTAACATAAAAGAGACCAAAAAATTCATATTCAAGAATAATTCTATAAATATTTGGAGCAGCTACAAAAATGTCATCTTTATATACTCTAATGTCCAACGCGCGGGTGGCCATTGGATCCTGCTCCCCCATGCCGTTTGATGTTCAAGGCAGTCGGCCAGCCGCACGCACGAGCCGTTCGATCTTCATGATTGGCAATTCACCTTAGCTCTGATGCTATCTTTACTAATCACTAGCAAAAATGCCCGTGCGTTGCGACGGAAGAAATAAAAATCGTCGCACATCCCTAGTGCCATAAGCATGGCCCAAAAGACCCAAGCCCCGTAATCATGGTTCCAATAATCAGATAATTACAACTTAATTTTGCTGGCAGCAGAAGATGTCGTTCTCCTCTTTTCATTGTTGCATTCTTGATCATTGCTATATTTTGATGAGCAGACTCTTTGTCTGTCACATGAAAATAGATACGGAAGCATGCTGAATCAGAACTAAAGCAGATCCTTTTCAGTTATAAATTCTACCTTCTATTGATAAACACACCTTGGCAGAGATGCATGTTGTCTCTGCGGTGGGGTACTTCTTTGTCCTCTGCTGAAGTTCTCCTCAAGGTGTGCAAACTGTCGTCTGAAGCGACCAACCCCATTGCAATTTGGTAGCATTAGCAAAATATATCCACGGTTCCTAACAGGTGTACTCAACCAGGATATCATCTTACAACAATTTTAATATGAAAATAAAATGTGATACAGGTCATACAGATGTACAAATCATATTGTGTCATCATTAAGTTGTTGTAATGTGGGTACTAAGCATTCCTTGCACTCGTTCTGGTGGGATGGAAGCAATCGGAAAAACAAATCAAACCTTGGATAGAGGAAGCTGATATGTTCTCCAGCTTTAATATACTCATGAAGCATCTGTGGATGTACTCCAAAATATGTTTGCTTTCAATTAAAATAGAATTCCAAATTTAATTGAGATGTATCTATTCAGCCAAGAATATATACTGAAGTGATGGTTTTCTACCTCCTGATATATCAATTCCCTTATATCATCCTTTGTCAGCTTCCTTCTCTCAAATTCAAACTCAAACTTCAAAATTGGCCATGTACCAGGCTCTTGTTTCAACTTAGCAAGCCCATTAAAATATGGATCAGCTAAAGTCTGTAAGAAGTAGAAAAACATATACTAATGTACTCATCACTTTTCAAATCAGTTGAACATAAGCAAGAACACCCATTTTCCAAAAAAAATATACATACCTCTTCTGCAGTATGTCGATCTTTAGGGTCAAATGCAAGTAAACGCTCTAGCAGGCAGGGAGCCAGAGGATCAGCATTATGAAACTTATGAGAAAAGAGAATGGGTTGTTTCCTTCGCATGCCACTTATATTTCCTCTGGCCTTGTCACTACGAATCTGCGGATGTAAAAAAACTAAGAATATCGCCTTATAAAGTGCCAAATGACAATGCAAGACATGTGGTACTGTAGCCTAAATTGGGGTATTAACCGAAATTGGCAAATTCGGTTGGAATGGGCCAATCCGGCCGTTCCAGCCAGTATTGACTGAAATGGAACGTTCCACCGGTACTGAAAATAGCTCTTTCTGTTCTGTTTTACAAGCGTTCCGTTCGTTCTGGTTGGAATGGAATGGAATCGACAAGACTGATATGAATTATGGCGGAGGCAGAGCGCTCTCAAGGTCTGCCTTAGAACCAAAGGGGGCGTGGCGTCCTGCTGCTACTGCTTGTTGAGGTGGGCGTTCGGGCTCAGCTTATGCTTGTTGTTGGGACGAGGGCGAGGGCCATTCCTTGGCTCTCCACCTCATGATCTAGAGGAGGACGGCGTTGGCGCAGATCACCACGGTGAAGCGTGCCGGCGAAGGTGGACAAGATGATTACCGCTTGCATCCGCACTTGCGTTGTATTGCCATTGTTGTTCACAAATTGCACAACATTTTATCGTACCCATATGCGCGCATGCATAAATAACTAAATTTCTTACTGTTTGATGAAAAAAAATTGCGCTAAATTTCTTACTGTTTGATGAAAAAAAAATTGGTCGTCGATCGACCCAAGACCTCGGAATTATTTATTAATAATTTTCGCTGATTAAGTTGGCCCGAAACCGATCTGGCCCGAAATCAGTAAACCCTAGATGACCACTATAAAAACTGGAAAAAAAATGCAAACCCTAAAAAAAAGAACAGAGCTACGGGAGGAGGCGATGGCTAAAAAAAAAAGAAAAATTGCTCAAATAATCAACAGTAAAAAGGTAATTAATATAATAATCCACTTGGAAAAGAAATTACAACAATGACAGTGGGATCTGCCACCTGGTATGGCGGCCGACACGCCACAGCGGTGGCAATGAGCCGCCGCCACGGGTGTGGTGTGACTTCTTGCCGCCACCGAGTGTGGCGGCGCAATGCATGCCGCCACCCGATCATGGGCAGTGGCGCCACCCGTGTGGCCGGAGGTGCGCGGTATTGCATGTGTGCTGCCGGAGCTGCGCTTGCATGAGAATATATACATGTATAATATATATGCATGTGAATATATACATTTTAAAATTCAAAATTGTATCAAATTTTACAAAATTGCAAATTTAAAATTTTATCAAGTTTTAACTCTTATAGTCGTTTGTAGGGCAAACTAAAGTTTCTAAAGTTAGAAACTATGAGATAAATAAAAACATAAAATACATGTAAAGTGATTTAGAGATTGATTTTAAGCTACACTTATATGATCTACCTTAACAACCCAAGCAAAAATACAAACTTATCTTGAAAACGTATAGAATCCATATCAACCGATGATATGTAAAATGAATTTATAGAACCATGCCGTGTTACTCCATGCTCATATTTAGGAAAGGAGAAGAAATCTCGATGTCGTCTTATCAGAGGGTCATAGCTATAAATAATCCCAACAATGAAGATGTTCTTCACCCCTCACACAACACAAACATCAAACCAAAGTAGCAGAATTCAAACCCTACAATACAAGCATGAAGACTTTATAGTCGTTTTTTATACTCGTGTGCCTTAGGGGAATTGAATAGTACATAACATATGGGTGCCAACTAGATAGCCGTGTTGCCTCCGGCATGCAGCGCACAAGCGTTCCGTGCGGACATGCAACTCTAGTGTACGCCTTGTCATTTCGAGACGATTTTTGAGATCTATGATCCTTGCGTGAAGAACTATCATATATGCATCTGTTGGCATTGGAAAAGGATCATCCATCCAAGATGTCATACGACTATCATTTATCTGTTTTACACCTAATAGAAAGTTAGGTTAGGTTACATCGTAAAATAAATTCGTTCTATATGAAGGTAAGTAAACTCACTGCGTATAGAGGACATGGTAGAATCTCCGTCCGGTCCAACCAGAGATAGGCCTATCGAAGGCCTACATCATTGCATCAATTTCACAAGCACACTTGGGCCAGTCCCGAAGATAGTGAGGGCCGGGCCGCAGCATGATTGACTCTGTGCGGTAGTTCTGTTTCATTTTGTTGGGAAGGTCCTCCGATAGGTAATAGGTGTGGCCTCCTAGGCCGGACGATTCCCACCAACTTGGCATAATCCATGCGTTGGTGGACCTTTGTTCGGTCATCCTACTACGATGATGGCAGACAGTATCACATGGGTATGTCAGGCATAGACGTGTTAATGGCAAGTGTTAAGTGCGAAGTAAATAGTAGTAAATGCAATGTCACTAATTTTTATAATGTCAATAATTATATGGAGAACAATTTTCTCGCCAAACCGCCGAATGCACTTAATAACATAACTCCATGAAATTACATGATTACACTTAGCTCCGATGACCCCTTGTCGTGTATGCACTTGGGGTATAATGGTCTGGTGGATACGTCGTACGTTGTCCTGCAGTCTGAGAAGGTCCAAACCGATTTTGAAGGTCAGTTTTTAACTATGCACAGTACCATTAATTTGTCACTAATTATATATTAATTTGCGCAATACGTGTAATTAAAATTTAAACATTTATATATTACATGCCATAAAAAGTCACTAATTTCCATTATATTTGTAGAACATTTCCTCTCCTTACCTAACTAATAAATCACTAATCCTAATTTAAGTTAACCTAACATAACATGTTTATGTTAAATATAAAAGTAATGCATACCTAACGGTTACAAGGTCGGTTGAAACTTCCTGAAAAAATTAATACATGCGTAAATTAGACAGAATATACGAAATTAAGTGGTCAAGTAGTGAAGTTGCAGTTTATGTGCTTCTTACCTTGGTATATCTGGTACATGCACTGCAGCTCTACAGTGCTGGTGCGTGTTAGGTGCGGTGCAAAATTAACAAATAATGTGAAGCAAGAGCTAGCTAGCTGATGCTGATGCTTAGTTTAATTAATTAGTGTGAACATTAGCATAATATGCAAACATCAGTATAATCCTTGGAAGATAGCCTTCACATGTCAAGATTAGCATACTCTGTGTAATATATACATACAATTTTAACTGCTAATATGCCAAGATTAACATAAAATACTACTGTTATTGCGGTACGTATATGCAACAGTTAATCTTGATTATTAGCAAGTAGATAAAATTTAAAATCCAAATAAAAAAAATTTAAAATCCAAAATATTCCCTCACGCTGAAAGCAAAAAATATCAACGAAGTCACACTCTTGGTGAATCCTGAACTAAAATATCAGCGAAAAATATACTTGAATTGAAAGAACTGAAAGCGAACTGAATGAGTGTCAAGGCTGCTGCGTGAGGAATGAGTGTGAAGTGAAGAATGAGTCTGTGAAGGCGTACGGCGGGCAGGATGTGATATATATACACTCAATTTTATGATCACTGTGACTTCTAAATGGAATTAATTAGCGTAAACCATGTAATTACTGTTTGATTAGTTCAAAAGCTTCCATTGTTTTGTCGGTTAGGTAATATTTTATTCAAAAGTTTGCACTGTTTTGTCGGTGGGAAATATTTTATTTGCACTGTTTTGTCGGTGGGACGATTAATTAGCGCTAATGGGGGGACACAGGGGACATGCATGTAGAGCTGCTGGGTGCGCGGAGCAACCGCCACACCGGGTGGCGGCAGCAGAGCCTCGGCCACACCGGGTGGCGGCCGCCTTGTCCGGTGGTGGGTCCCCGTGCTATTTAGGTAATTTTTTTACACAGTAGATTATTTTATTAATTTTCCATTTAAGTGTTGATTATTTCGGGTATTTTTCCTTATAAAAAAGGTAAGGGCGAGGGGGCGCCGTCCCTCTCCCTCTCCCTCGGGCTCAGTCTATCGAGTTCTCTCTGCCTTCTCTCTCCATCTCTCTCTTTTTCTTTGCTGCGCACAAGCCGGGGGGGCGCGCTGCCCCATCGTCGCCGGCGGCGGCCCTGCGTCGACTACCTCCGCCTCCCTCCTCAAGGCCGGCGGCGGCGCCACTCCTCCTCCACGCCCGGCAGCCGACGCGCCTCCTTCTCCGCGCCCACGGTGACTCAGCGTCGACTGCCTCCGCCTCCACTCCGCCCCGGTGGCGGCCTGCGCCCGTCGCAACCCCGCGGCCGGCGCGCCTCTCGCGCTTGCTCCTCCGGCCGCCGCCGCGTCATGGCGCCGGCGCCCTGCTCCAGATTCCGCTGAGGAGGCTGACGCGGCTGCCTCGGCTCTCAAGGCGATCGGAGGTGGCTCCCCACCCTTCTCCGTATCTCCGCAGCACGGCGGCGGCATCTCCATCAACACGACGGGCCGGCGGCGCCCGGTTTTTCCCTCATCTCTGTGGGCCCATGCTTCCCCGGAGAACACACTCACACTCACACCGACTGAAATTCACACACAAGTACTCTCTTTATTGACTGAAACTCACAGCAACAGCACACACACAGACGAAATGCAACTCCACAGCACAACTGGTTACATTTTTATAGGTAGACGCACGCCACGGCCAACGGCCACGATCCGCACGCACCCACGCGCTCATGCGTGATCCTATTTTCTAGCTCAACACTAACTCACGCACACCTACATGCAAGCCTGCTCTTGACTCCTCCATCTGCACCCCATGCACTTCGCTGAAGACTTGGCCACAACACACACCAAGCAGCCACGCACTTCCACTCACCGCATTCCGGCCAGAAGACTCGGCTAGCCGCTGATCTCCAGGACACGCGCACACACACACACATCGATAAAACACGAACAACACGTTAAGCAACGGCTCGCCGCACTACTCGGTCACTCCACCGGTGCTCAACCACATTTGACTGCACAACTCAGCCAAGCACTACACTAACACAAACTCACATTTAACTCACGACAAGATTTGTTCCAACAATATATCTCCCCCACGGCGGCGCGGACCCTCCACGGTCACCGGCATCTACTCTCTACACGTACGGCTTCCCTCGATTTGGTCCGGCGACGCATGGCCCTAACGCCTCTCCGACGCGGCGCGGCGGCGACTTCCCCACCACGGCGACGCGGTGACGGCATCTCTTCCCCCGGCTCGGCACGGCGCGATGACGTACAGCGCAACATCTACACGGAAGCGGCGCGCTCTCCGGCCTTCTCCCGTGACACACGGCCCGCCCTCCTCTTTCCATGCGGCGGTGTGCTCTAACCGGCCTGAACTCACCAGCGCAAAGGCGGCGCCGACTCCAGACACGGGGCGGCCCGGTGCGGCCGATCTCTGTCGTCAACACGGCGGTGGTCATCTCCTCGGCGGCGTCTGGATTCTTCTTCCAGGCATGGTGGCGATGGCGCGTGCTCCCCACGGCGACGGCGCGGCTCTCCCCGTGATGCCGCACCTCTTCTCCGAGCGCGTCTCGGCCATCTTCCCCCATCGGGGCGGCTTCAAGTTTCTCGTCTTCATCACCACGGCGACAGTTCAGACTCTTTCTCAACACGATGCGGCGCCTGACCGTTTCCTTCGGCGGTGGCGGCGCCCTGAACTTCAACGCCGGCGGCGTCCTGCTACTCTTCCCTGGGTGGCGAGCGCCGAGCGCTGGCCTTGAGATGTTGCTAAGAACGAGCTGGTGCACGAGGCCAACGTCAAGTTCAAATGGAACATAGTCAAAGCACGTCAAGGGAAACTGCACTCACGTGTATGTACGTATATATACACGTGTACGTACACGTTGCATGTATAAGCTGCCATGCCCATACATGCACGAAACCAACGTGAGGCAGTTGTGAAGAAGTTGTTGCGAGGGTTCCAATACCCGTGAGCTTGTCAAAGCTACGGATGAAACATCACTGAAGGAGCTCGTCCCATAGTCGAGCTAAAGTGGCAACTATGAATACCAGTGGCGATGACGGCGAGTCCTGAAGAAAACATGACGAAAGGACATAACGGCCGGTGCCCTACGCTACACTGCTCACCATTATTGACACCAAGCGAAGGAAGCACGAACGACGACGCATAAAATGACGCTTTGGTCTGAGCGGAGTCCCATTCTGCTAAGGGGAACCCTCCCTGAATGGTCTGATGTCAAAACGAAGAAGCCCAAAATGACATCGCATAAATAACAAGTTTTCCCTAGCGGAAATATGTTCCGCTAGGGAGAATCATCTTCCAGCCCCGTTCGTGGATTTTTCCTTAATGGAATCACGTTCGCTCAAGGAAACTGAAGACCGACTGCCAACAACTCCATCAAGGATCGCGGGGACTGTCCAACGACCTTCTCCAGTAAACCCCATCAACACCGGCGGGACCAACTTCTACATTAGCCTTAAACGGAGTATTCTTCCATCCCATTCCGACAAACACAGCTCGAAGGTGAACGAGTCCCTGAAGGAAAGCGGTATCGTGGAGATCCCAATTCCACCGTGCCGACACACATCTTAATTCAGCCTTGAAGGTGAACAAGACTCTGAAGGCCAACGGTATCGTGGAGATCCCAATTCCATGGTACCGACATACCTCCTAACGACGAACTTTTTGTTAGGAAGGAAAAGCTCCAATATTAAGACCCGAAGGTGAACAAGACCCTGAAGGCCAAAGATATTGTGGAGATCCCACAATATCATCAAGGTTGTTTCGATGAAAAACATCTCTTCAAAGGTACTATGAAGATCTCAGTTTCATGGTGCCAACGAAATCTCATGATGATGAATATTCCATCAAGAGTATCGTGGATATCCCAATTCCACGATATCACTAGCATTCACCTTATGACGAACATCCCATCAACGGTATCGTGGAGACGACGGCTCCAACGATCACCGAAGCCATTCGGTGATCTTCTCCAACGCTCTTTTCGATGAAAAACATCTCATCAAGGGTAATGTGGAGATCTCAGTTTCATGGTGCCAACGAACTCTCCTGATGATGAATATTCCATCAAGAGTATCGTGGATATCCCAATTCCACGATATCACTAGCATTCACCTTATGACAAACATCCCATCAACAGTATCGTGGAGACGACGGCTCCAACGATCACCGAAGCCATTCGGTGATCTTCTCCAATGACTCTGCCAGCATCGATGGAGCCTGCCGTCACAACGACTTAAACGGAACGCCGTTCCGGCAAGCTTAGCCCCGAAAGCGAACAAGACCCTAAAGGCCAACGGTATCGTGGAGATCCCAATTCCATGATACAAGCCAACTCTCATGACGATGAAAATCCCGTTAAGGAGATCTTCAATAACATTTTCTCCCAATGATGTACATCCCATCAAAGGTATCGTGGAGATCTCAATTCCACGATACCAATACACTCTCCTGGCGACAAACATACTGTTAAGGAGATCTTAAACAACATATTCCTCCAATGATGAACATCCCATGAAGGGTACTATGGAGATCCCAATTCCACGATGTCGGTTAACTCTCCTGATGACGATCATCCCATAGAATATTGTGGATATCCCAGTTCCACAATATAACCAACGTTCTCTTGATGACGAACATCCCATCAAGGGTATTGTGGATATGCCAATTCCACGATACAAACCAATTCTTCTGATGACGAACATTCCTTCAAGAGTACTGTGGAGATCCCAATTCCACGGTGCCGACAGAAGGTCCTAACAAGAATATGCCGTTAAGGAGAATCCCAACTACATCAACTCCAGTGATCAAGACTTGTCAACGACAAGTCCAGAAGCCAACAAGCGGGAACATCCTCGATGACGCAGCGAAGGCATCAACTTCAACTCCAAGCCGAGTGCTAACCGTGCATTCCATCCAAGTTCAACTACTCCAACGTGAAGAGACATGGGCGGGCATAGACAAATGCCAACAGCTGTGTTGGGCTTTACATGGGCCCTGCTACCCCATGTATTCTGTCATCGCCACCATTACTCCATCCACCAACTGCACGGTGAACCACGAAGCAACGAGAATAAGAAGACAGCCCTAACAGCTTAATCGGATGTGTTCTACGAGCTGGCTCGCAGATGTAATTAACCAGTGTCCTTCTGAGGTCACTGGATCCAAAACACAACGATCACCCGAACAAGAAGTCTAGCATACCAGGCTATAGATACCTAGCCAACCTGCCTACAGAGCGCAATACAAGCAAGGAGTTGTCCTTCATTGTGACGATGGAATATAAATGCCCTTGCTCCTTTTCTTTTGTGTATTTTTGATAAATACGCTGGAACGCCCGCAAACGCGTTCTACCCATGCTCTTGTTGCAGAATTTGTGTGCATCGCACTTACATATATGTAGAAGAGATGGGTGTTGACACCCAAATTTGGCAGAAAATCGGATATTCGGAAAAGGCCAAATGTGTTAGAATTATTGGGCCAAATCGGAAGTGGGCTTTGTAGATAAAGAAGAAGAGCATATCGAAGAAGCCGATGAATACAAGACTTCGGAAGAAATACGGTTTGCGCGACGTGGAAAGATAGGTCGTATCGGTATCAGCTTTGTAATAGTATAAATAGGACTTTAGGCCTCGAGAATAGATACGTAATACTCAATACACCAAACACTTTCTCGAATCCGATCGACCTTGTCGAAAGGTTTCAACTCGTAGGTAGAGCTATCTCGATGGAATAATCGATTCTCTTCTTGTAACCCGTATGCATGGCTGCATCATGTTGATCTCATGTATACAAACCATGTTAGACTGTCTCGGGATTTACCGATCTTTAACATGTTCTCGCATCTTGCACTGTCTCGATTCAATCGATCTGTAATGTGTGTTTACCTTGTAATACCGACTGTTAAATATTTCATATGCTTTCTCCTGAATCCGATATATACGACTGCCTCGTTTAATCGATCTTGTGTATGCCTTGTTTAGGAACTTGCAAGTGTAAGTGTTTACCGATCTGTATTACATCTCATTAGTCTTAGACCTTTGCATCGGTTTATTGGTTTATATTGAGATTTAGATCTGAATACTGTCTTGGCCTGACCAATCTGTTCAATCTATTTCTTGGTTTAATCTGGTATATTGATATTAAGGTTTATTGCTAATATTATAACAAAAATACTAAAAAGAACTAAAGGATTTAAACTTGAATGTTTGCTTAAATTTATTCGCTCTATCAGGCTTTAAGCTGATAGATCTGGTAATCGGGATCTAACAAGCCGATTACAAATAACCTGATCTGGCTATTAAAAAGCCGATTAGGCTTGTAATACTAATGTTTTTCTCCTTGTCGATTCACAGGTCAAATCGACTGGCACGCTTGGTTTGAGTTGCGACGCAATCACTGGATTGACGCTTCTGCACGTGTGTTCATAGAAACCCCGTTTTTGTGTCAACAGTGGGTGAAGAGCAAGATGAAGAGAATCTGAACTGCTGAGTGGATCCACACATATCTCCTTGACACGGCACTTATGGAAGCAATTAACCAAATAGGTGCATGCCATGTCATGTGTAGAGCTTGTATTGCGCAGATACGTGTACTTACCCATTTTTGTGGTGGTGAGGGAGGAGAAGAATCCGAGGACGCAGGCGAAGGGTAGAGAGATAGTGTTGGGAATAGAAGGCACAAACACAATATTTAATGTGGAAAAAAACCTCTACAATGTGGAGAGGAAAAAAACACGGGAAAAACAATCACTATAATGGTGCAAGATGTGCAGGGTACAAGGGGGCCTTTATATAGGTATGCCCAAGGGTAAATTAGTAAAAACTAATATTTGAAGGCATATCCTAACAAATCTTCCCTTTACTCTAAATCAATGAAAATGTTCTCCTAAAATCCTCGAAGGGCATTAAGCTCCGCGAATACTACCCAAGTCAAGACAATGGTTGAACTTGGTATTAGATAATGACTTTGTAAGCATGTCTGCAAGATTCTCATCAGTATGTATCTTTCTCATAACAATCTTGCCTCCAGCAACAACATTGCGGATAAAGCGGTACTTGATATCAATATGCTTAGTCTTGGCATGATACATATCATTCTTGGTGAAACAAATAGCACTATGGCTATCACAATAAATAGTGTTGACACGCTGTGGAAAATCAAGTTCAAAAACTAGACCTTGCAACCAAATAGCTTCTTTAACACCTTTAGTAACTGCAACGTACTCTGCTTTAGTAGTAGAAAGAGCAACTATAGATTATAATGAAGCTTTCCAACTCACTATAGAACCACACAAAGAGAATAGATAGCCAGAAATAGATCTTCTCTTATCGAGATCACCAACATAATCAGAATAAACAAACCCAATAACATTGTTCGAATTCACCAAACTTTTATTAAACATCAAGCCATAGTCAGAAGTACCTTTAAGATAACGAAGAATCCACTTAACAGCATTCCAATATTCCTTACCAGAATTATACATAAATCTACTAACCACACTGGCTGTATGAGACAAGTCAGGCCTTATATAGATCATAGCATACATGAGATTACCAACAGCACTGGAATATGGAACATGGGACATATAGTTTTTATCATCTTCATTGGTAGGACATTGACTCGAAGATAACTTAAAATGAGAAGCGAACGGTGTAGAGACAGGCTTGCAATTATTGAGATTATACCTTTCAAATACTTTCTCAATATAACTTTTCTGAGATAGAAATAGAGTACTAGCTTGAAGATAACGCTGAATTTTCATCCCAAGAATTATCTTAGCTGGACGAAGGTCTTTCATTTCAAATTCGTGGCTAAGTTGAGCCTTTAACTAATCAATCAGAGACTTGTCATGAGAAGCAATAAGCATATCATCAACATAAAGCAGTAGATACATAAAAGATCCATTGAAAAACTATTTCAAATAAATGCAATGATTGTAATTGTTTCGAGAATAACCATGAGAAATTATGAATGAGTCAAATCTTTTATACCACTGTCTTGGACCTTGTTTTAAACCATAAAGAGATTTCTTCAAATGGCAAACTAAATACTCTTTTTCAGAAGCAACAAAACCCTCAGGTTGAGTCATAAAAATCTCCTCATCCAAATCTACATGAAGAAAAGCAGTTTTAGTATCAAGTTGCTCTAATTCAAGATCAAATAAAGTAACAATAGGAAGCATAACCCGTATTGATGAATAACGAATAACAGGAGAAAACACCTCGTTAAAGTCAATACCTTCCCTTTGTTAAAGCCTTTCACCACTAGCCGGGTTTTCCACCTTGCAGATTCAATTCCAGGTCCATCCTTCATCTTATAAAGTCATTTACACTTCAGAGGTCTTGTACCTTTGAAAGCTCTACCAAATCACATGTATGATTTTTATAAAGGCTCTCAGTTTCTTCATTCATAGCAATTAACCATTTTGTAGAATTATCATATGAGATAGCTTAAGAATAAGAGAACGACTCAAAAAATTCATCACTAGCAGTAATGAAAGCATAATTGGTATTATTATCAGTGTCACGATATCTAGTTGGCAATTGAATATCACGTCTAGGTCTATCACGTGCAATACAATGATTATCAGAAACATGAGGCTAAGAAACTGACTGTGTAGAAGAACAAGCAGTAGAATCAACAGATAAGTCTATCTCAAAAGTTGGATTGCCTGTAGGAACAACGTCTCAGATACATTAGTGCATGAGGTACCACTAACAGAAACATCTCCAGAGGGGCATGATGAACATTCATCAAAAGTAACATTACGACTAATAATCACTTTCATAGAATCATCACACCATAAACGATACCCTTTGACACCGTAACCATAACAAAAAAGTGTATTTTTTCTATCTAGGCACTAGCTTTTCATCATTACTGTGAGCATAAGCAGGACATACAAAAATTTTAAGATTAGAGTAATCAACTGGTTTGTCTGACCATACCTCTTCTGGAATTTGAAAATTAATCACCGAATTGGGAGAGCGATTAACCAAGTATGCAGCTGTGTTAATAGTCTCATCCCAAAAACCATGCTTTCCTATAAGCCAGCATTGGATAGCATGCAACGGGTTCACTCCAGAAGAGTGCGATTCATGCGTTGTGTACGACCATTCTGCTGAGGTGTATCTGGGACAATGAAACGTCTAGCAATACTATGATTAGCACAATATTTATCAAGCCCACCACTGCAAAATTTTAATCCATTGTCAGTTCTCAATTTTTTAATTTTCTTACTAGTTTGATTTTCTACCAAAACATTTCAAGTCTGAAAAGTAGAAAAAGCACCACTCTTATGCTTTAAAAAATAGACCCAAACTTTGTGAGAGAAGTCATCAATAACAAAAATAAAGTACTCACAGCCTCCAATGGAGGGGTGAGGAGAACGACCCCAAAAATCAGAATGAATATAATCAAAAATTCATTCACTCCGGTGAGTAGAAATAGCAAAGCTAACACTTCTGCTTGCAAAAAACATAATGTTCACATAATTCTAAATTGCCAATATTTTCTAGACGATCTTTCTTGTGCAAGAGATGCATACCTTTTTCACTTATATGACCCAAGCGCATGCCAAAATTTGGTATTAGAAGTGTTGCATGCAATAGCAATAGCCGCAGTACCTGTAACTGTAGAACCTTGCAAGTAATAAAGGTTATTCACACGATTGGCCTTTAAAACAACACAATTGCCAAGAAAAATCTTAAGAATACCATTGTCATCGATATACTTGTATCCCATACTTTCTAAGGTGTCCAAAGAAATAAGGTTCCTCCTCATTTTCGAAACTTGACGAACATTTATTAGGGTCTTTAAAGTGCCATCATGAGTTTTCATTTGAATTGAACCAATACCGATAATTCTACTGTAAACTCATCACTAATAATAACATCATCATTTGTAACAACAGTATAATCAGAAAACCACTCTCTATGGGAGTAAATATAAAAAGTACACGTTGAATCGAGAACCCAAAAAACACGTTTCTCTAAATCAGTGGTGACCAAAAGTGTTTCTTCACCCTCACTATCAGGCTTTTCAACAATTGTAATCTCAGTAGAATTTTCCAATTCCCTTTTCTTTCTTTCTTCTTTATTTTTCAGTTTGACACATTGAGAAATAACATAATCATTGGCTTTACGGAAACGGCAAAAGTTGTTGGAATTACGACAACCTGATTTAGACCGGAACTTTAATCTATTAGAACTGTCAGTTTGCTGAGATCTACCTCTGACAATTAAGCCCTCACCCTTTCCACCGGAATAAGAATCAACATCAAACTTCTCCTTAGACAATAAATTTGACTTAACATTCTCAAAACTGAGGGTAACATGACTGCAATAAAGCATAGTTTCTTTAAAGTGTTTAAAGATAGCAGGCAATGAGACGACCAACAAAATAGTCTTATCCTTGTCAGCAATTTTCACTTCTAAAGTCTCTAAGTCCACAATGATGGAATTAAATTCATTGAGATAAGACTGAATAGCGGTACCTTCTGCCATGCGAATAGTGTACAAACGTTTTTTCAGGCGCAATTTATTGACGAGACTTTTAGTCATGTATAACATCTCCAACTTCACCCATAAGGAGGCAGCAGTCTCCTCCTTAATCACTTCGCGCAAAATATCTGTAAACAAACTGAGTTGAATGGCAGATAAAGTCTTTTGATCTTGTTATTCGCATTCACTTTCATCAACTTATTTTGGTTTCTTCAAAATATCTTTTTGGACACCGAGCTGTGTGAGAACAACCTTCATCTGAACCTGCCAGATAGAAAAACTGATCTTGCCATCGAATTATGCATGTCAAGTTTTGCAGACATAATGGCAAACAAATATCCGGAGCTAATTGAAGAAAATAATCCTGAAAAATTAATCTGAAGCCGATCCGATGAAAACCAATTAAACAACAAATTTTCTAGTGCAAGAAATCGTGTTAAACCAGAACGAATGCACAGTGCAGCTCGTCTTTATCCAACGCGCACGAAAAGCAAGGTGTATTATTTTTCCTTTAATGCTGAACGGTGATGCTTGGTATTCGCACAGCACGGGCGAGAGCAAAGCACGATGCGGCAGGAGGCAGCCGGCAGACGGCAAAGATCGGGCGGTGGAGCCAGGGGGCGCCGAGGACGCTTCGCCCGGGGCGCCGGAGACGTGCTGCACAAGGACGTCGAGCGAGGATGCTGCCTGCGGCGGGGACGACTGGTGCCGACAGACCCGCGGGGAACGTGAAGGCGGCAACTTCAGGGAAATTTTGTAGGAGCTAGGGTTTGTGGTGAACCAGCACGATCAGGACTCTTGGATCTCAGATCTGACGGCTCTGATACCACTTGTTAGGAATAGAAGGCACAAACACAATATTTAACGTAAAAAAAACCTCTCCAATGTGGAGAGGAAAAAAAACGGGGGAAACAATTACTATAATGATCAAAGATGTACAGGGTACAAGGGGGCATTTATATAGGCATGCCCAAAGATAAATTAGTAAAACTAATATTTGGAGGCATATCCTAACAGGTAGCGAGAGCAACCGTGCCATGATCGCCAACCAGCAGTTGCTCCAGGAAGCAGAAGTAGGCGAGCATGCTGATGATCACAAGAATGGGAATGCCGTGCCACTACCACGCTCAATACGCTGGCCAGCGCCATCGCCATCGCCATGCTACTACTGGATACCGGATGCTGTTGCTGCAGGATCATGGCGAGCGGCAGCGGCGGCGTTGTGGAGCGTGACGGGGAGGTTGAGCACCTGATTGTTGCAGTTGCAGACGTCGCAGCTGGCAATGCCCTTAATGCTGAACCACTTGACAGCGCAGCCCCTGCGCCAGCGCCAGCTCACCCTTGCACCAGCACTCCAACTTGGAAGCTTGGAATGCTAACCAGCGAATTGCATCGATTGATGTTCTGAGACGCAGTCTGTTCTTTCTAATCTCTTCATCTGATTACTTCTCCACTGCATGTTCTATATCACATTGTTGATTCTTCAAATTAGCATAACACTGAATTGAGTATCTGTGAGCTGAAC
Organism: Raddia guianensis; assembly: GCA_036346415.1. NCBI lineage: Eukaryota > Viridiplantae > Streptophyta > Magnoliopsida > Poales > Poaceae > Raddia > Raddia guianensis. The sequence goes on along the minus strand of CM070534.1, from coordinate 20,713,538 downwards.
CACAATCACTTCCCATGTGAGTCAAAGAGGCACACTCAGTTCCGCCATTAACCTTTTTCCAATTCCTGAACCCTTTAACCGTGAATGCAGTAGATCCTACTCTCCCAACTGGTTTCTTGGAAAACAGAAAGCATGGAAAGCAGAATCTTTTGTAGGTGAATATTGTAACCAAGGAAAAAACTTAAACCAATGAGCTTGAAACCTGCATGGGTGTTTCTTTGAACTAGAAGGAGAGTATACCTCCTTGGCACATTGGACCATGTTTCATATATGCTTTCACAACTTGATCTTGTTCATTAGGAGGATATTCCCAAATTTGGCAACGTAGGCCTGGATCTTGTTCAACTTCTAGAACACTAGTACCTTCATGATCGACTCTCCGAATTTTAGGTGGTGCCTGCCTTGGAATTTCTTCTTTCTGATGTTCTTCTTCTTCCTCCTCCTCCTCCTCCTCCTTGTCGACGGTTGGGATATCGGTCCCAAGTCAACTAAGATTCTTGAGAAAGGGAGATAGAAGACCTGCCGAGCAAGGCGAACAGCAATCAACGAGCAACAGGGAGACACAGAGTTTTTATCCTGGTTCAGACCTCTCAGGGGAGATAATAGCCCTATGTCCAGCCTTTCTTTATATCAAAGAGGATTACAAAGAGGAACTCGGCGAGATGAATAAGTCTCGACGAGGTTATGGGTGTACAGAAAGTATTATGCGATCTACTCAAGTCTGGCTGATCTTGACGTATCTCGCGGTGCCCTCTACACGCCGTAGAGGCCTTGTTTATATAGTGTTGAACAACCGACCTGCTGGGGGATAATCGGGCCGGGCTAACTATGAGACCGTAACGAACTCATACATATGCCAAATACATCCCGAGGTAGATAAGGCAAACTCTAATTCTTGGGGATCACGACGTCCGCTCCAATCCGGGAAACCACGTCCGGGTCTTCACGTAGCCGTGCAAAACTCTTGTTCGAGTCGGACTCGAACACAAATCCTAGGCCGTTACGCACCGTGCTAGCCAGGAAGCTGTTCGGCAGGATGCACATGGGCCTGATAGAGCCTTCCAGGGAGCCAGGCCCTAGGAGGCTGTTCGATTGGGCCGTCAGGGAGTGGGCCATGACAATGGGGCGTGATTTTATCCCCGGCAGCTAGCCCCCGAGACTCAAGTGGAATATCTCACTAGAGTGGGGTTTTCTCTTGAGACTGTAAGTCACGAAGAGGGCAATCTTGCTGCTACAAAGACATGCAACAAACGACCGAACTGGTTATAACTCCTCTGAACAAGACTTGTTCGAGACCGAGCAAACCTGCCTAGTGCCGAGCAACTTTGTTGCGTCGAATAGGAAATCACATCTGCCCGAGCAGAGCACCCAGCCTTCAGTCAGAATACATCGAAAAAAGTAGCCGTTAGCGAGATCTAATAAGAACCCATTGCAAGCAATAAAACGGACGACCGTTTTTACTTAGCCGTCGCTGTAAAAAACTAGCCGTTCGGTGACAGAAAACCGTTGCAGAGCTGCTCGTTTGGGGCTATAAAAAGCACCAAGTCGCCCGTGGCTTGCCACTTCCGTTCTCACGCACCTTTCCTTTCCAAGCCCTATTCCAACCGCGCACAGCATCAAACAGCTACCACCCAACTCCAAAGCTGCTCGTCCACCCTAGGGATTGCTATGGCCAAATTCTCAGACACTAGCATGTCCGAGGAAGACTTGAGGATCTTAGAGTCGGAGGGACACATCGGCGCCGGTAGCTGGAGGCTGCCCGGGGAGGAGGAAAAACCGAAGCCGCTCGAGGATGAGTTCGTCAACTTCGAGCAGTTCGCGACGTTTGGGCTCAGGTCTCCTGAAGGCGACTTCGTGGAGGCCTTCCTGAATATCAGCGGGTTGGAGGTTGCAAATTTGAACCCCAACTCGTTCCTGCAGATGGCCGTCTTCGCACACCTGTGCGAGGGCTACCTAGGAGTAGATCCATCGGTGGGGTTGTTCCTCCACTACTACTGACGGCGTGCTCTCCGCTCAACCACTGCGGATCACACCCCTATCAGATTTCTATCCTGCTAGCCGATCAGGTCGAGCTCAGTTCGATTTGAGCGTAGAACGCGGCAAGGAGCGACACGTAGGGTTTACCCAGGTTCGGACCCCCTCGCGGGTAACAGTCCTACTCCTGCCGAGCCTTAGCTCTTTTCCGTGTTGTGGTTGTATGGAATGTGGTTACAGAATGTTTCGAACCCCCCTCTCGCTTCTCTCTCCTCCCCTTTTATACAAGCCTTGAACTGGCGGAGAGAGCCGAGGGGGTAGGCAGTACAGTACGCTTAGTACAGTGATAAGACGTGAGGGACAGGACAGGAGAGACGAAAACGATCGCATGGCGCCGCCGACGGTGCCGCCCCACGCGTGCCTCGCAAGTGGCCCGACCCGCAGAACACGCCGGTGAGATCGCTGGCGGGCCAACCGCGCCTTCGACGCGGCGGCGGCTTGAAGACCGTGAGTTCTCTCTGCCGGTCAATTCCGGCTGCGCCAAAGGATAGCTTGAACAGACTGCAGAGGTCATCGTGCGGTAATCATCTCTTCATCTCGTCTATCCGCGTAATGTCGCATTGAATGCGCCTTGTCCTCCGCAGCAGGGGAGCCTTCGCCGAAGACTTTTTCGACGCCTCGCCACGCTGGCCGCGCTGACGATGGGGGCCTTAAAAGGGCTCGCCCATGCGCTGGGGCCTGGTCGCCCGCCGACGCGTGGGGCCCGTCGGACGCGCTGAGGGCTCCCCACACGCTGGGCCTGGTCGCCCGCTGACGTGTGGGGCCCGCCGGACGCTGTTGAGGGGCTCGCCCACACGCTGGGGCCTGGTCGCCCGCCTGACGCGTGGGGCCCGCCTCATGCACTTTTGGCCTTCCTTAGAAATCTTGGGTGCTACTACCTCAAGCCCTGGGCTACCGCCGACGACGCGCCGTACCCTCGTCCACCGCTGCTAGACTCGATGGGGCCGTGATGGATGATGTGGTTCTATACCAAGAGGAGCGGCGACAGCAAACTCATCTTCACCAGGAAAGCGCCGGCGAAGGGAACACAAATGCCACGGCCGGAGCCGAGCGGCGAGGAGTGGTATCTCACTCGGAAGATCGCTTCCCTTGTGGGCCTCGGGCTCACGGGAACGGAGATCATTCGGGACTTCGTGGCGAACAGGATCTGTCTGCTGCGGGAGCGGTCTAACCCTTTTTACAAGATAGTAGATTGGGAAGACATCATCACGGAGAGCACGGGTTAGTCCCTTAAACACTCAACCTTTCTTGGTGATTTCATCCGAACAAGAGCTAAGGGTTTCTTCTGTTCGGGCAGTGAAACCGATAGATGCATGGGTGGCCGAGCAAGTCGACGCCATGCTGAAGGCTGCAAGGAAGGACACTGAGGTCACCGGCGAGGTGGCCTATACATGCCCAAGAAACGTGCTCGTCCGCTCACCAGAGGTAACAAATGCTGATCCTCTATCTGAACTGCTAGACTTGCACGATTTAGGCATGCTAACTTTCGCTTCCCAAATATGCAGGACGAGCAGTTGATTCTTGGCGGGATCGTCGAGAAGCTCTCCGAGTCCGAGAAAGAGGGAGCGAGGAAGGGCAAGGCTAAGGTGGCCGAGAAGCCCAAGGTGGCTACCGCACCGACGCGGAGCTCGCCGCGCCGCCAACAACCTCCGAAACCCCCGCGGCGACTAAGCGCGCCGAGCAGGCCAAGCTTGCATGCGGCCAGCCAAGGGGGAATGCCCAAGCCCATCCCTCCTGTCCGAGCAGAGCGACGAGGAGGTACGGAACCTGATCCTTTGGCTGAAGCGCTATGCACAAGCTCACCCGGGCCACGTGGAATGGCTGCAATAGATCGCCGACCAGAGGAGGCTCGAGGAGGAAGTCGCACGCAAGGAAAAGTTTCTTGCGTTGCGCAAAAAGAGCCCTCAGCTCAGTAAAGAGCTGAGTCTATCGCCGCCAGCGTCTGGAGGCCAAGGCGAACAAGAAGCCATGGAGCCCCCGAGCAAGAGGCGCAAGCTCCGTCATAGAGCGCAGAAGAAGAAGGTCAAGCCCTCAACGGCAGGTATGTAATGGCGAGATTTTCCTCTTCACATTCTACCAAACCGCATAGGGCTTAGACATTTCTTTATCATCAGCTCTCCAGGAGGAGATCGCCACGAACGACGTGGACGCGGCGATAGAGCAGTCTTTACTGCTCGAGCACCTGCACGGTGCTTCGCGAGCAACGAGACTGCTCGTCCTTAAGGACAAGCTGGCAGCGTGGGCTGCGCTGCTGCCGGACTCCACCGACCAGATCGACGCGTTGAAGAGCACGGTGGAGAGGATGGAGGCCGAAGAAGTGGGGCGCGGTGCCACGGAGGACGGGGCCAAAGTTTTGGCTTTTCCGCCGCCGGCGAGACCGAAGAAGCGGTCTGCGCCGCACCTCGTCATAGGGCAACCCGTCCCTATGGCGACGGAGATTACTGGCGAGCAGGACGAAGGTCCTGCCGCCAGGGAGCAAGAGGAAAGACACGAGCAGGGCGCACAAGTCGCCCTGTCCGCGGACACTCCGACGTCGCCGAGCGAGCAATACGATCTTGCCCGGCGCGAACGGCGTAATAATCGAGGAAGGGCAAGTTGCCACTGCCCTCAGGCGGGCGCACACCCGCAAGAAGAAGAAGCAGCGGAAGCAGTGGAGGGAACAGCGTACTGCGACCGCGCCGAGCATCCACGGCTTCGCAACCAGCGGGCTTGGGAGGCGCCTACACCTGAACTTGAAGCAAAGGCTTCGAGAGGCAATCTCAAATCAAAGCTTGTTCGTTTAAGTTTACCTGCAGCCCGATATGACAGACTTGCTCTTCTCTCACTCAGGTCTTGCGAGGCACCATGGAGAACCTCCAAGAAGGTGTCGCCATTGAGCGCGACGCCATCGCTGAAACCTTCCGGAACCAGCATCGCACGAGGTGGCTCGAGAATGAGCTCATGGCCGCGGCCGAAAGCCGGAATCGATTTGCGGCGGAGGTGAAGGAGCTCAAGGCCAAGCTGACCGGGGAGAGGGATCCGTCCCCGCGGCTCTATTCGGGGGAAGCCGAGGAGCTTCGCGAGCTGGCCGCAAGGGCGCAAGCCGCGGAAGAAAGGGTCAAAGAGCTGTCCGAGCAGCTTGAGACTGCCGAGAAGCGTCTCAGTCAGACAGAGAGTCTGACCGAGGATCTGCGGGCCAAGACCGAAGAGGCCGAAGTCCTTCGCGCAGAGGCCAAGGAGCAGGCCAAGCACAGCAAGGAGGAAGCCGAGCGTCTCCGAGCTGAAGCCAAAGAAGGGATCAAAGCCCAAGGGGAAGTCCTGCGCCTCAAGTTAGTAGTTGAGGAGCCGAAGGAGCAGCTTGCTTCTAAATAGCAGTAGGGCGGTACCCGAAAGGGCCTTGTACCTGTAAAATTTTGTTAATGTAAGTAAAGCCTTACCTTTTCCCTGCAAAAAAGAGTAGTAAAAGACAAGAACGAGCAGGAAACCGAGAGCAACGGAAAACAGCGCTAGAAAATTTTAAGAAAAATGGTAGAACGCCAGCCTAACTCCTAGCCCCCGTTGTGCATCTGCTCGAAAAGCTGAGTTTGCGAACTCGAACAGGTGCACAAGCAAAAGAGCGACACCCTAGCCCTCGGTACGGACGATGCATGAAGACCGAAGTTTGCGAATTCAAGCACGTGCGTAGAGAGATATAGCGACACCCGTATCCTGGTCGACTCGTTCCATGAACTGTTCGTTAACGTAAGGTAGGCAATCTTGAAGATAACCGAACAAGGAAAGTGCCTCTGCCGCGGGGCTTACGAGAGCAGACTTAGCCAAGTGGTTGTGCCGTGAGCGGTAAGTGCCTCTACCGTGGAGGGCTTACGAGAGCAGACTTAGCCGCAAGGCGAAAAGCCGTATTACGCAACCCTGAGTTTAGAAACTTGCTGAAACTAGATATGGGCAGGGAAAACTTTAAGATCGCGGAGCCAAGAGTTCGCAAGACCGGGCAGCCATCAAGTGTGACCAGAGAGAAAGATAGTCTGAGAAAATAAGATGTGAAAAGGGCCGCAGAGGGCGGCGAGCATTCATTGTTTATTGGCTTGAACTTTACATGGCAGCCCGAGAGACTTGGACGAACGAAAGGCGCGAAGTTTGAGAAAAGCGCAAAGCTAAGGAAAACAGACGAAAGATCTACACAAAGAACTTACGAAGCTGGTCGATGTTCCAAGTGCTGGTCAGCTCTCTCCCGTCCTCCATTGCTAGGCGAACAGCCCTGGGCGAGTAGTAGAAACGACCGTGAACGGGCCATCCCAACGAGGAGTTAACTTGTTGGCATTGGACAGGTTCTGGACACGGCGCAGAACGAGGTCGCCCACCTTGAAAGCCCTTAGTTGAACAGATTTGGCAGCGTGCCGGCGAAGATCTTGCTGGTAGCGCGCCATTATGACTTGCGCCCGGTCGCGTGTGCCTTCGAGGAGATCGAGTTCGAGCAAGCGCTCTTACTCTGAGTCATTCATGTTGACCGAGCTCGTGCGAGGTGAGCCGAGTACCACTTCGGCGGGTAAGATGGCTTCTGCACCGTAGACCAATTGGAAAGGAGTTTCCCTGGTTGCTCGGCTGGTTGTGGTGCGAACTGCCCAGAGGACGAAAGGAACTTCGTCGACCCAGGCTTTGTTGTGCGGCTCTGTTGTGCTCGCTGATAGCCTCGAACATACGCCGTTTGATACCCTGGACTATCTGTCTGTTATTTCTCGATCGCTTCCATTGCTCGCGGATGTGCCATGAGGCGGCAGACTTGGTGCCCAAATTGCTCGCAGATTCTCGAATAGCTTGCTTCAAGCGGGACCGTTATCGGTGATCAGCTTATGGGGGATCCTGAAGCGCGTGATCACATTACTTTTGAAAAAGCGCACAGCAGTTTTGGCGTGAAGAGATGACATAGGCTCGGCCTCAATCGACTTTGTAAAAGTGTCGATGGCGGCGAGCAAGTGCGTGCAGCCTTTGAACCCCTTAGGGAACGGACCGAGCAGATCCAGACCCTATGTGGAGAAAGGCCATGATAGGGGATCGTTTGGACCTCTTGAACGGGCTTATGGGCCTTCCGGAGACGTGATAGAGGGCTTGTAAAGGTGCTCGACGAGCACCCCTGCTGGGGCAGGTTCACGTGAGGATCCAAACTTGGATAGTTGGTCGGCTAAGAAGTTGTCCTTCCTGGGCACGAAGAGCAACTCGAAGAATCGAAAGTGCCGCTCCAACTTCCTCACTTCAATTAGGTATCGCGCCATTGAGTCATCGCGGCACTGATACTCCTCGTTTCAGATTAATGTAGCGTTGCATTTTACTGTAGCAAATTTACCTGATTGATCACCAGCTGTGAATATCCCTTCACAGTTAGCCTTTGGACGTCGAGCGACTTGCATGCTCTTAGTCCCGCGAGGAGGGCCTCGTACTCCGCGGAGTTGTTAGTTGCCGCAAAGTGTAGTTGGATAGAATACTGGAGTCGCTCTCCTTGAGGAGAGATGAGAACAAAACCAGCCCCGAAGTTTTCAAAGGCGAGCCGCCAAAAACATGGTCAGGGGTTTCTTCAAAGTTGCTCGGAGCTTCACTCGATTTGGACGACAGTCCATTCAGCGACAAAGTCAGCCAAGACCTGAGATTTGATAGCGGTTCGAGCAGCAAACAGAATATCGAACTCTGCAAGTTCCATTGCCCACTTAGCTATACGTCCGCCAGCTTCCTTGTTCCATAGGATTTCTTCCAGAGGGAACTTGGTCGAGACTAGTATTTGATGCACCTAGAAATAATGCCGAAGCTTCCTGGAGGACATGAGTAAGGCGTAGATCAACTTTTGGACTTCAGGGTAACGCTCCTTTGATCCATGAAGCACCTCGCTCACGTAATATATTGGCCGCTGGATGCCTTCCCTTTCCACTGTCAAGACCGCGCTCACCGCTTGTAGTGTGCAGCCAAGGTACAGCAAAAGCTGCTCGCTATGCCGCGGGGTAGTCAAGACAGGTGGGTTGGACAGGTATTGTTTTAGATCTTGAAAAGACCTGTCGGCTTCCTCTGTCCACTCGAAACCATTGTGCTTGCGCAGGGCCTTAAAGAAGGGCAGCCCGCGTTCACCTTGACGGCAAATAAACCTGCTTAGAGCAGCCATCCGTCCTGTTAGGCTCTGAACTTCCTTAACGCTAGTCGGAGCCTGCATGTTTTCAATGGCCTCGATTTTTTCAGGGTTAGCAGAAATTCCTTGCGAACCAATAACATAGCCGAGTAACATTCCAAATCGAACACCAAAGGTACACTTCTCTGGATTTAACTTAATTCTATGCCTGGTGAGATTACGAAACGTCTCGGCCAAGTCTTTTACATGATCTGGAGCATACTTGCTCTTTACAACTATGTCGTCGACATAGACCTCTAGGTTTCTTCCGCGCTGTTCTAGGAAAGTCTTTTCCATTAAGCGTTGGAAGGTGGCACCAGCATTGCGTAGACTGAAAGACATGGTCGTATAGCAGAAAGTGCCGAAGGGAGTGATGAAGGCAGTCTTCTCTTCATCCTCTAGGGAGATGCTTATTTGATGATAACCGAAGTAAGCATCCAAAAAGTCAATAACAAGATCCGCGATCGCGCCGACCAATTTGGTCTATGCGAGGCGCCGAAATTGTCCTTAGGACAAGCAATGCTCAAATCAGGTGGTCGATACACATCCTCCACTTGTTGCCTTTCTTCTTTACGATCACAGGTTGGCCACCACTCGGTGTGATCAACCTCATGGATGAAACCAAAGCGGCGAGCAAACTTGCTGTCGATCCTTGATGATCCCCGCTTAAAATCCAAAAGCGCCGAAGCTTCCGCGAACAGCTTTTTGTCCGCCGGACGCCGCTTTGTGCTCGATAACCTCCCTTGGAACCCCGGGTATGTCAGACGGCTCCCAGACAAACACGTCTGCATTAGCTCGGAGGAAGGCAATGAGCTCGATTTCCTATTTGGGGTTCAAATTGGCCCCCAAGTGAACTGTCTTGGAAGGATCGTTAAGAGACAGCGGAACTTCCTGGGTCTCTCCCCCTGACTGGACAGAAACCTTGGGACGGGCAGACTTGGACTGCAGAACTTCGGGACCACGCGATGGAAGCTGGCCAACTAGGGCAAGGGATTGTTTGTCGCAATCTAGAGCAGCCTTGTAGTTGGCCTTGACCGTGATCACGCCACTAGGGCCCGGAATCTTCACGCAATGGTATGTATGGTGGGATACGGCCATGAACTTGCCAAGAGATGGCGGGCCCAAGATCGCGTTGTAGTCAGATGGGAAGTCGACCACGTCAAACGTGATCAACTTTGTCCGGAAGTTGCTAGGGCAGCCAAAGGTGACGGGCAGAACGATCTGCCCCAGCGGCCGCACTGCTTCTCCCGGCACGATCCCATAGAAGGGCATCGCGACTTCCTTGAGCTTGAAGCGAGGAATCTGCATCTCGTGCAAGACTTTTGCAGATAACAAGTCCAAAGCACTCCCGCCGTCGATCAGGACACGCCCGAGCCCGGCGTTGCTGATGGTCGGAGCGACCACCAGTGGTAGTCGCTGAGGCTTGGTCATCCCAGTGGGGCAATCCTCCTTAGAGAAGGAGATGGAAACATCGGTCCACTTCATTGTCTCGGGCTGTGGCTTGCCCTTCTCAATGTTGTGGACCTCTCGGGCAGCTTCCTTGAGGCTGCGCCGAGAGGGATAAGCCGAGGCGCCGCCAAAGATAACGGCTATGTGGTTCACGGACTCAGGATAATCATCCTCATCGTCCCGATCACCACCATCGGCTTGGCGCTTGTCCTTGCCGGCATCACCTTTTTCGGGCAGGGTGGGCATTGGGCCCTTGCCGTTGTAGAAATCCTCGAGCTTTGCGGCCCATGTCCCGCAATGACGGATATCGTGCCCGTAATTCTAGTGGAACTGGCAATATCGGTCACTCGGACCTTTCTTGCCTTGATTGCCTCCCTGGGCGGGCTTCTTGCCCTTGTAGTTATTGTTGGGCTTCTTCTGCCCATCCTTGCGAGGAGGTGCGCGATCTATATCGGTAATGGTATTGTTCACACCACCTTTATTTTTTTTCTTCTGGGACTTCTTGTCACCAGGATTTTTGCTGCTTTTCTTTTTCTTATCTACACCAGGCTGGGCGGGCAGCTTGCCCTTGTCAAACGCCTTCTTATACTGAACAACACGTTTTGCCGCATTGGCATAGCGGTCAGCCGCCTTGATCAGGTCATTGGCGGTCCAGGTCTCATTGATCTTGAGATCCTGGGTGAGCGCTTCGTCATGACTCCGTTTTTAAAGGCGCGGACAACAGATTCATCCGAGATGTTCGGGATCGTGTTGTGGATCTTGATGAAACGCTTCACGAAGTCGCGGAGGGTCTCCCCGTTCATCTGGATCATCTGGTGAAGATTATCCTCCTTGCCCAGACGCACGTAACAGATCTGAAAATTGGCCATCAGAGCGTCACAAAGTTGGTCCCAAGAGTGGATGGAACCTTCTTACTGATTGAACAGCCACGTTCGAGCAGCACCCTCAAGAACAGTCGGGAGGTAATTTGCCATGACTAGCTCATCACCCCCGGCTGATATGATGGCTATAGCGTAGATGGAAAGGAACTCCTCTGGGTTTTGGATCCCATTGTACCTCTCCACGTGGCCAGGTTTGAACTTGGAAGGCCACTTGACAGCACGGAGCTCATCAGAGAAAGCCTTGCAGCCCAAGCTGTACGACCGACCACCTTCTTCTGTAGAACCTAGTCTTGAAAAGACATTAGTCGTGTTGCGCGGAGGGGCTCTTGTTGAATGGGAGGATTCCGCCTGGAGAAACTCTCTCCGAGACTGTCCTCCGTGCTCCTTCCTCGTGGTCGCCACTATGTGTTCCTTCCGAGGGGATCGTCCGTGATTGTCGTGCGCCCGCTTGCCCCAGTGGTCGCGGCGACCACGGTGACTTGGCGAGTGTTGTCGACCACGGGTAGCTTGCTCGTGGACAGTCGTCCTTTGACGGTGACGAGGGTCACGCGATCGATCGGAGCTGTCTGAGCCATTCCGGGCAGGCTGACTGCGCTGCCCGGAGGAATTGTTAACTTCGCCTAAGGACTTAAGGCCCTCAGCTAGCCGCTCTAGGTGAGAAGCAACAGCGTCGCCCATACGGGCGAGGTCGGCCTGGTTGGTGGATCTGATCACCGTTGCCATGGCCTGGAGTCGTTCCCGATTCTGATCTAGGGGTCCTGGGATCCCTGAAGCTTCCGCGTTTTGCCCGACCTAGGTCTGGTCACGCGGGGATTCAACCCGAGTAGGTGGAGCTTCTGCCGGGGGACTTGGCGTAAGCGCACGAGGCGGGTCGCGATGCTGTCGCTTGCGCTGGTCGCGGATCTGCGCCAAGGTCTAATTAATGGAAGCGTTCAGACTGCGGCGAACAATATCTTACTCGCGGGCAGCCAGCGTAACCCCATCTTGATGCCGAGCAGAGTTGGACTGCCCGATCTCGTTGGCCGCTGCGACCTATGCAGGATCCTCTGAAGTTTCCGCGCCGGCCATGTTGACGCTGCGACGGCCATGTGTTGGTACGCTAGACGGCGTCATCACTGTGTCGCCACAGGAGGAATCAACCGACATAGCCTTGGAATCCGAGAGATCTAAACCAGCGTAAAGATCGTCGGTTCCGTAATCATCGTTAATGATGGGAGCTTGATCTAAGACCACATCTGGAACATAGCCGGAGAGTTCTGTCTCAGATCTTGGAAGCGACCGAGATCGAAAAGATCGATCCAATCTGACAGGGGACGTGACATCCTGCCCTTCTGAGTCATACCCTTCAGAAAGATTTTCCTGGTCGCTGAAGGAGTTCGACATGCTCGAACAGACTTGATCTATTGGTCCCCACGACGGCGCCAACTGTCGACGGTTGGGATATCGGTCCCAAGTCAACTAACGTTCTTGAGAAAGGGAGATAGAAGACCTGCCGAGCAAGGCGAATAGCAATCAACGAGCAACAGGGAGACACAGGGTTTTTATCTTGGTTCAGGCCTTTCAGGGGAGATAATAGCCCTACGTCCAGCCTTTCTTTATATCAAATAGGATTACAAAGAGGAACTCGGCGAGATGAACAAGTCTTGACGAGGTTGTGGGTGTACAGAAAGTATTATGCGATCTACTCAAGTCAGGCTGATCTTGACGTATCTCGCGGTGCCCTCTACACGCCGTAGGGGCCTTGTCTATATAGTATTGAACAACCGACCTACCGGGGGATAATCGGGCCGGGCTAACTACGAGACCGTAACGAAGTCATATACATGCCAAATACATCCCGAGGTAGATAACGCAAACTCCAATTCTTGGGGATCACGACGTCCACTCCAATCCGGGAAACCACGTCCGGGTCTTCACGTAGCCGTGCAGAACTCTTGTTCGAGTCAGACTCGAACACGAATCCTAGGCCGTTACGCACCGTGCTAGCCAGGAAGCTGTTCGGCAGGATGCACATGGGCCTGATAGAGCCTTCCAGGGAGCCAGGCCCTAGGAGGCTGTTCGATTGGGCCGTCAGAGAGTGGTCCATGGCAATGGGCCGTGATTTTATCCCCGACACTCCTCTTGTTGTGCAGCAAGCCAATCAGCAACTTCATCTATTTCAGAGCAAGGATCCAATGGTTCATGTTGTCTAGGATCATCTAGTACATCAGCCACGGTTTCTTCCTTCTTGTACCAATAATCAATTGTAGTCCTTTTCAATTTCATGATTATCCTACAAATAATAAACATTTAATTAGCTTGATTATCCTACAGGCTGCAACATGCAGTGGCTAATGAACCTAGTGGTAAGTGGAACTCCAAAATTTCTTTCGTTGTGCTAAAAAAACTGGAATTGCAATTTTTTTTAAAAAAAGAGAGCATAATGGAAAGTAGAGAATACAATGCAAAGTAAAAGGCACAAGCACCTTGCTCTGCAGTCTGCACTCTGTTGTAGTGTTGTTGCCTAGCGCTAGCCTTGCCCTTGATGCCCCAGCGGCCCAGCCTTCTCTGAAATGTCAAAAGTGGTTCTTAGACATTAATTAAGAAAAATCAGTGAATTGATCAATGAAATTCGACAAGACAATAAGCAACCAAGTAGGTACACATAGAAGTGACCGAACGAACTTAATCGACGTGGATGACCAGATATGGAGGACGGAGGGCGCCCGGAACTGGACAGTCGGATGAACGGACGCCAGAGTGAAGTAATCAGTGGCTCGGTGCGCCGTGCCGTGTGCGTCGAGGCGTCGCGCCGTCATTCGTCGAGGCGTCGAGGCCGCGCCATCGTTCGCCGAGGGCCCAAGGCATCGGCACGTCACGGTCGCCTGAGTGGCCCGACTGATCGCGTCGTGCAGTAGGGTTAGGGATTTTTTATTTTTGGGATTGAAATTTGGGAGGCATAAGGCGGCGACGCGGCGTCTAACAACGAAGAGAACGAGAGATACGCGACGTATTCCGTATCCATCGACGTGCTCACGAGTCACGTACACAAAGAAAAGCAGGCCGCCGCGGCCTTGGCTAGCGCCCAACGAGGCCCAGGAGGCAAGGTCCACGTGATATGATTATGTGAATAAAAAACTATTTTATTGCCTAATCACAAGCCCAGCATAGCTAATACAGAATTACAGATAAAATTTTTTTCGCTATTATGTTGGTGGGGCCACGGCCCCTTCTGGCCCCCTGCCTCCGCCACTAACACCAGACAAGCCATAGCAACAGTAAATCAGAAACTTTAAGGAAGAATAAGCTTAATGAGGAAATCCCAAGAGAACATTAAAGTTAAACTAACTCGACAGCATACTGCTCAGCAGGAAGACCAAATGCATCCCATCCCATTGGGTGCAAAACATTGAAGCCCTGCATACGCTTAAATCTGGACAAAATGTCTGTCGCCGTGTACCCAAGGGCGTGCCCAACATGCAGCCCAGCCCCACTGCACAACAATTTTGGCTCAATCGTGTCATCACAAGCAGCTTTAGAGTGATAAGTTCAATGTTTGGGGTCTAGTGAAACTAAGGCCCAGTTCTTTTCAGCTTAACAGCTTAAAGGCTTACCTACGTTTTGAAAACACATGTGTTTTAAGTTTTTTGAGTTCATTTTTTCGCTTTTTCGAAGATGGATCCTAACGCTTTAAAAAGCAAGTCAAACGAAATATAACCGAATCTCAAGATTACCTAGAGAAGCTCTCGAAGTTCAGTCATTTCAGCCGTTCAGCCACTCAGATCGCTCAAAAGAACAGGGCCTAAATTGCATTCCAATTCATGAAACAAAATCAAGCACAACCCAATTGTAGAATCGCATATTCACTGCAACACTACATGATGATCTTTTGTTGACCAGGTAAAGACAAGTATATAGCAATACCATTAAAAACTGCTTGCAGAAAAGATTGAAGGAACCGCATGAAAGTGCATCAGAGCTATCACCTCTTACAAATGTCCATATCAATTTACTGCCACTCAACTAACAACTACGAAGTTAGTGGCCACATGCCCACAGCATGAGGCGGATCCACTGCCCGGGCTCTCGTGAATGTTCAAGGATTTAGAGATTCATCATTAAAATAAAAAACCTGAATTATATTTATTGAAAAAACACAAACTATTCCGTCGAATTTGGATCAAATCCGAAATCACACGACAGGGGATAAACCAAACCAAACACGAGAGGACTAGCCATTGGCAACATCAACATGCGAGGCAGATCGGACACGAGGCTAGCGAGACCTGGGCAGCCGGATCCAACGCTTGGCCCATCCATATTTGGGGTCGTCTGAGCCTAGGCCCGAAGAAAACACAAATTTTGTTTTAGTTTAAAGGCCATGTTGTTTCAGCTTAAAGGTCAGTTGAGTTTTACTATAACAAAATTTTGTTTTTTTTATATAACCTACATGTATCAATTTGTAATGATTGTTTCATGACTTTTACTTGTTCTTCTCAAGATTGTAAAACTGTTTTTTAATTTTTTTAGAATTATTAGACCACTTTTTTAGGACTCATTTTTTGCTATAGTAAAACTCAACTTTATTCAACGTTGAAACAAACAATGCCTAAATTGTAGTTGGGCTGGACTTGGGCCCAGTTTTTGAAGCCCGATGTTTGGTCTGAGATGGGCTTGGGCCTGGTCCAGTGGGAGCGGGCTTTTTCAAGCCCAGCAAGGTCCAGTGCATAGGTCTAGTTTGAGAAATAGCTATGGTGGGGAAGTATTTTTAAGAAACTAGTACAACACCTAAATCGGCTAGTTAACATCACCAGTAGTCAAAATATGAACATGGTCTCTAAATTCTCAAGCCACACATTACACATACACATGTCCATCCTCGTATCGTCCTGTTGGCTAATTCCCATAATAGCAATTTCATTGCTACTAAATTACAAGCCTTGAACAATAAGTAATAGAACTAATAGTGAAATTATAATAAAGTAATCATATGATCGATTCGATAATCATTGTATTCACATATCGAGTTGTTTGGTTGGAGGTTAGCTTTATCTAATTTTGCCACAACTTATGTTTAGAGTTCGTAATGGGGCGGGGCGGGACCAGGTCAAGCCTTGCCTCGACTCGACCCGACCCATCTTGCCCATTCTCAACATCCGCCCTACCCCAACCCAGCCTGGTCCCTGGATGTAGAAAACCTTGACCCGCCGCGGCCCACCGACACGAACCGGGACAGAGAAAATTCACATAACATTATCCCATCTAAAGGAAATTAGGCATATAAAATCCCACCAAATACATAAATATAGTAATGGCGTAGTAATACATACATCAATATGATTACTGGGTTGGCCTAGTCTCACGAGTAACTAATATATAGAATCGAATCCTGGTCTGGTTGAGGCAAGTCTGAATCCGGACCTGCCCAGAGATGAACCGATGCAAGACGTCACCACATTATTATTGTATGAATTAATCCAAATAAAAATGACATAATGAGATGTAGTTTAAAAACAAGGTGCAATATGTATTGAAAGTCGATATTCATACTTATGCTAGAATATTATAAAAATATATTTCTTATAAGTTATATTACATAGAAATGCATTATATGAAATAGGAGAATTACACCCATGCCATTGTAAAGTTGTTGATTCGCAAAAAATGTCATCCCATGCGACAATGAAATGTGTGCTCTGGACCCACATGTCATAGACAGAAGAGTGAGATTTTTGCAAACTGGAAATTTTATAATAGCATTGATGCAATTTACCCTATTAAATATACAAATATATAGAAACTAAATATTTATTGTGTAGTCTAATCTTTTATCAATAAGTAGAAAAAATAAAATAGGAATAAGATAAGATACAACGATCCTTACGTTAGATATTTTTGCAAAGATAAAATCATTGAATTTTTCAGAGATGATTCTAGATTTAGTTTTATATGGTTTGGATTGTGCCATGGTGACAACATAACGGTATAATAAAAATATAAACAAAGGCTTATTTTATCATCAAATCCCCTCTATCATATGAAATAAGAATTATAGTATAGAGAAATATAATTTCTATAAGTTATTTTACATAGAAATGCATTATATGAAATAGGAAAATTACACCCATGCCATTATCAAGTTGTTTATTTGCAAAAAAAAATATCACCCCATGCGACAATGAAATGTGTGCTCTTGACCCACATGTCATAAACAAAAAAGTGAATCTTTTTGTAAAGTGGAAATGTTAAAATAGCATTGATGCAATTTACCCTATTAAATATATAAATATATAGAAACTAAATATTTATTGTGTAGTCTTATTTTTGATCAATAAGTAAAAGAATAAAATAGGAATAACATAAGATACAACGATCATTACGTTAGATATTTTTGCAAACATAAAAGCATAGAATTTTTTTCATAGATGATTCTAGATTTAGTTTTACATGATTTAAATTGTGCCACATGGCGAAAACATAACGGTATAATATTCTTATAAATAGAGACTTATTTAATCATCAAATCCTTCCATCACCATTACATTGTATTATCAAATCGCCTCCATCACCATTATGTCCAATTAAACATTATTCTTAAACTCATAATGAAATAAATTATATATTTCTGTAATGGGTCATAATAAAAATAGAAAAAATGTTAATAAATAGTAGAATATTAATGAATTCAAAATATATCATTGATAATGTTATTAACAATATATTAACTAAGTTAAATATTTTGATTTTGTTAAGTTACATTTATTAAGTTGACTAGGCTTAAAAAAATCATAACAGCACTACTCACCTACTCAACAACCCATTTACCAACCACAAGCAACTACTCCTGCTCTAAACAACCCATCAACCCACACGCCCTTCTAGCAACCACCCAACAAAAAAAACACTCATTAACCTTCTCGATTTCATCTCAACTTGTATCACCTAGCCTTGGAAAGTCTTAGATCTTAGGTAGATGGTCCAATGGTCTTTTAGCCGTAAAATAATGTAAATAAACATGCAGTGACAACTATCTACATCTTTTTATTTTTCTAAGAATGGGAGAGTTAAAAGAGGCTTACTCAGGTAAAGTCGTTGCTCCTAGCGGCATTTAGTTAGACATGAACAGCTCTGTCTTGAGAACCGTTACCCTTGTGGATATGTTTGCAGCATCAGTCCTGTTCTCCCTTTTAAGTTGCTGATGAAGGTGTTCTAGCCCATTTCTATTACAATGCACCATCTCCTTTATATTGTTGGGGCGTTTTCGTGCTGCAGCCACCGCATCAAAAGGTTCTGATTTTACAACTCCACCTCATTGTCAGACTTACATGGAAGAATTACTCTCATAGTCCTGTGAAGAAATGGAATTGAAGCACTTAGTGAAGGATGATTTTAGAGAAACGTAATTAATCAATCTTCCATCACATAATTGAAGCGTCCCTCGGCGTGGCTCGCGGAGCGGCTGGACCCGCTCCGTCTCCAGTTGAAGCAGATGCGCAAGAAGCGGTACATCACGCTGGAGTAATCGCTAATCGCCACGAGAAGCCCCACGTCTTTGAACATTCCGCATCCTCGACCTCTTCGTCATCTTCTTGGACCCCGCCCCCAACAAATTGTTTCAAGTCCGTGTCTATATTTTTTTCCTTACGGTGCGAGGTATTACCTATGTAAGGAACCGAAAATACTAATACTACTATAAAGAAAAATTTCATCAATTCTGGTTGCCTTTTGTTATTCATCATTTTGACTCGATCTGGTTCCCTTTTGTATTTTTCGTCGTTTTGACTCGAACTGTAGATTTGAATTTTTCTATTGTGGCGGTGGCGTCTAGGACTCCGGCCAGGGACCCCGCAAGAAGAAGGCCACCGATGCCATCTCGCTCCTGCACCTTTTCCTCCCCCTCAGTTGCTTCCGTTGATGGTGAGATGGGCAGATTCATTTGAATCTGCGATGCGGTTTGATTTGCTCTTGTTGTTCGACCTCGCAGTTGTGATTCGGCATGTCTGTATTGTTGGATTCTATAGGGTGTGGATCTAGTGCCCGTTCCACTAACCACGTAGGTCTACGGAGTTAAACGATTCGGTCTAGGTTCATGGGTGTTCATGGTTCGGATCGAGAGAGAGAGAGGGAGATGGTGATACCTTCGGGGTTGGAGAAGGAGGGGATGGTGGCCGGTGTTGAGAAAGGAACGGCGGATCGCTGCTCGATCTCGCTTGACGCCGGTCCTCCTCGGCCTTGGCCGCCTCCTCTTGGCGGCGGCGCTCCTCCTCGTCCGATGTTGCGTCTCGACGCGGCGGCGGGATCTGTTCGTCCGCCATTGGGGTCGAGAGCGGTGGCGGCGATTCCGGCCACCGAGGGCGCCCCGATCGGTGGGTGTAGGGGCTAGGGTTTTCGGTGGCTCGTGGATCGTTGGCGCCCGTGCGCCCTAGTCCTTTTTATATGGCGCTGTGACCGGGGCCACAACCAAAGAGGGGTTGCGCCCCGATCGTATGCTGCTCGATCCGGTCGGTCACTAGGACCGACCCGAGATCACTTCTAACAATCTCCCCCTTGATCTCGGTCTCATCTATTTCTTAAACTTTTCAATGCTCCATCCCTTGACAGGTCAATATATCGAGACCAATGCGTTACAGACAGCCAATTACGTGCTACTGAACTCATTGACTACAATACATTTTTCTATCTTAGAATAAAGCTTCCATTTTTCTCTGTGAGACGGTTGTTTTAATCAGCCCTTAATCCAGAATCATAGGTTTTCCTTTAACCCCATGCCGGCTACGTGTTTCTCAAACACGCTGGGTGGAAGACCTTTAGTGAGCGGATCCGCTAGCATCTTTTCAGTTCTCAAGTGCTCAACTTCTATAGTGTGATCCTGGATTTTCTCTTTCACAACATAAAACTTAATGTCAATGTGCTTGGCAGCCCCACTTGACTTATTGTTGTGACAATAAATAATCGCCGCTCATTATCGCAAAGATATCTTGAGTGGTCTTTCTACACCGTCGATCACTCTCAAACCGGTACAAACTTCTTTAGCCACATGGCCTGCCCTGCTGCCTCATAACAAGCTATAAATTCAGCGACATTGTCGACGATGCAACGATCGATTGCTTATGTTTTTCCATGATACGGCTCCTCCCGCCAGAGTGAACACATATCCCGACGTGGACTTCTTGGTGTCCCCGCACCGCCTATCAGATCTGAATAGCCCAAGAACTCTAGGGCTTCGACTTTCTATATGTCAACATGAGGCCTTTCGTCCCTTGCAAATAACGCAAGGCTTTCTTAGCAGCCACCCAGTGAGCCTTCCCTGGGTTCGACTGATATCTGCCAAGCATCCCGGTTGTGAATGCTAAATCTGGGCGCGTACACACTTGTGCATACATTAAGCTTCCAACAATGAAGCATACGGTACCGATTTCATTTGATCTATTTCATATCGATTCTGGGACACCGAAAGTTCCCAAATTTATCGCCCTTTACTATCGGAGCGAGACCTCGAATTACGTGCTTGCATACCATATCTCTTCAAGACATTTTCTATATATGTTTTCTGAGATAATCCTAGTATGCCTCTATTTCTATCTCTGTGGATTTGAATCCCCAGGACATAGGATGCCTCTCCCATATCTTTCATATCATAATTTGAAGACAGAAATTTCTTTGTCTCTAGCAAGAATTCAAGATCATCGCTAGCCAAGAGTATATCGTCCACATACAAGACTAGGAAAATATACCTCCCGTTCTTAAACTTTGCATAAATGCAATTGTCTTCTTCATTTTCTTTAAAACCAAACTTTCGAATGGTCTCATCAAACTTCAAGTACCACTGTCTTGAAGCTTGTTTCAATCCATAAATGGATTTCTTTAAATGGCACCCTATCTTTTCTCTTCCATTCATGACAAAACCCTTAGGTTGAGCCATATAAACATTTTCTTTCAGCTCTCCATTAAGGAATGCTGTCTTGACATCCATCTGATGTAATTCTAAATCAAAATGAGCAACTAGTGCCATGATGATTCTAAACGAGTCCTTTGATGAAACTGGTGAGAAAGTTTCATTGTAATCGATTCCCTCTCTTTGAGTGAAGCCTTTAGCTACCAATCTTGCCTTAAATCTTTCCACGTTCCCATCGGAGTCTTTCTTAGTCTTGTAGACCCATTTAGAGCCTACTGTCTTTGCTCCTTTAGGAATGTCAACTAAGTCCCAAACTTTATTCACGTTCATTGATCTTATTTCATCCTCCATGGCAGCAAGCCACTTGGATGCATTGGGACTTCTCATGGCTTCCTCATATGTAGTGGGATCTCCTTCTGAGGCCATATCTTCGCTGATATAGACCTCATATTCGTTAGGGATTGCAGATCTCCTAACCCTTTGTGACCTTCTCAAGGGCACATCTTGTTCTTCCACTTGAGGCTGCTCTGGTGCTGGATCATTGTCTATCGTTTCTTGTTCTGGTTCTGCAGGCTCAGCCACAGGAGGAGCCGGAGGCTCACATACTGCAGGAACCGGGGCTTCTTGTTCATTAGTTGTTATGCCTGACGGCCCAGCATCCACAACAGGGGTTGCAACAACAGTCGCTTGAACTGGAGGTGCCATCTCAGCAGGTATCGAGAAGTATGGTTCTTCAACCATCGGAAATGGGACAAAAGTCCTCTTTTCCTGAAGGTCTATTTCTCGAGGTACCGTGCTCCCCCTGATCATATCATTTTCTAGGAACACCGCGTGTGTCGTTTCTACAAATTTCGTGTGTCTATCCGGACAAGAAAATCAGAACCCTTTGATTTCTCAGGGTAGCCAATGAAATGGCAACTCACTGTCTTTTCATCTAATTTTCCCTGAGTAGGGTTGAATATCTTAGCCTCAGCAGGACAACCCCAAACATGCAAATAGTTCAGAGTTGGCTTCTTCCCAGTCCATAACTCGTATGGTGTCTTAGGCACTGACTTACTGGGAACTCGGTTGAGTATGTGGATGGCGGTTTTTAATGCCTCCATCCACAAACCAACTGGTAGAGTGGAAAAACTAATCATACTTCGCACCATGTCCATCAAAGTGCGATTTCTTCTTTCGCCACTCCATTCGCTGAGGCTCGCCCGTGTCGAGTATTGAGCAACTATCCCATTTTCTCAAAAACCTTGCAAAAGGTCCCGAACTTGTCCATATTGCGTATGACGACCGTAGTACTCCCCCCCACGGTCAGATCTCACTATCTTAATCTTTAAATCAAGCTGTTTTTCAACTTCAGCTTTGAATATCTTGAATTTATCTAACGCTTCTGATCTTTCCTTTATGGGATAGATGTAGCCATAACGAGAGTGATCATCTGTGAACGTGATGAACGAGTCAAAACCGTCTATTGTCTTTTGAGGGAAAGGACCACAAATATCTGTATGAATTATTTCTAACACTCTCGAGCTACCTTGTGCGGTTTTCTTAATCTTCTTTGCAAATTTTCCTTTAATGCAATCAATGCAATGTTCTAAATCTGCAAAGTCTAAAGGATGGAGAATATCTTCTTTAATCAAACGCTCCATTCTCCCCCTCGAAATGTGGCCTAAACGACAATGCCACAATTTCGACGAGGATTCTCCATCATTCCTTTTCCTTTTCTTATTCTTACGTGTTTCTTGTACAAAGTTGGATGCATTAATTTCATTCACAACACTGCAATGAGAAAGCAAATAAAGCATATCTCGTCTAATGGCGAGACCAACATCTTTGTTATTACAACGAATAACACATTTATGATCACCAAAGTTGCAATGTATGTTCTCATCATCAAGTCTAGAAACGGAAATTAAATTCCTCTTTAAAGAGGGCACATAAAGAACATCTCTCAAAGTAAGCACAAAACCATCATCTAATTCTAAAGGAAGATCTCCAATGGCTTTGACTTGTGCTTCTTTCCCATCAGCTACCCTCACGCTTCTTTGGCCTTTTGCCAGCATCCTCATTGTACGGAAGCCCTGTAAAGAATTAGCAACATGCACAGTTGCACCCGAGTCAATCCACCAAACATTGGCGGAAAATTCTAAGTACAGGGATTCATCTATAAAAGTGACTTGGTCTATACCTTTCTGGAGAAGGGACTTCAGGAATTTTGGGCAGTCTTTCTTATAGTGTCCCTTTTCCTTGCAATACATGCAAGTGTCATGGGGCACTGGGAAAAACTTGTCTGGATTTGTCCCTTTACCATGGTTGTAGTTGGTAGGAGGTGTCTTGCTACCGGATGCACCAGAGTCACCTTTCTGTCCCTTCTTAAAGGATTGCTTGGAGTTCTTATTCACTTGCTTGACTTGTTGCTTTGTATAGTTGACAGAGTCCCCCTTGTGACCCTTCAACCTTTCTTCTTCTTGGGTGCATTGAGCCATGAGTTGATCTATGGACCACTTGTCAGAGACAGTGGTGTTGTAGTGCACATGAAAAGTGCTGAAATCTTTTGGAAGTTTACTCATGATCATATGCACCACAAAATCTTCAGGCAAATTCTGCCCTAAGTACTTGTTCAGTTTAGACACTGTGGTTGTCATTTTCTGAATAAAAGATCGCACTCCAGATCCATCATAAGTCATGTTGGCTAATTCATTCACCAACGTGCTAGCATACGCCTTGGAGGACCCGTGAATCGAGCCTTAAGCTTGTCCAGCATTCCTTGGCAAGAGTGCACTCGAGAGGGTCCCTTGATGGAATCTATTATGAGGTGTCTTATAATCATCAAACATTTCGAGTTTGATTTTTCCCACTTGATCTTATCAATGCTGAACTTCATCATTCTATGCTCATACCGAAGGTGCCTGCTATGTGCTCGTGGGTTTCTCATTCAGAAAGTGAAGTCTAGCTCACCTAGAGAAAGCAACATGTCAATCTTCTCCCGCCATGTGGAGTAGTTACTCCCATTTAGCGGGTCAATGGTTGCCATCCGAGTGAGAATGATGGCAAGATTTGAGCCTTCGGAAACAAGATATAAAAGGGATTAGTACAGGCTCAAGAACAAAGTTTCTTGCATGAATTAAAATCAACGTTGGTCAAAATTAATACATGCTCAAGAGACAATTCTTTTCAATATTCTAAATTTCATCGTTGGATGAAAAATTAGAACAAAAACTAGTAGCCTAAATTCATCGTTGGACAAAAATAGGACTAATTCAGATCTAATCATGGTTCATCATTAAAATTTAACGTTGGTCCAAAAATTAATGACAATACCATTTAATTCTCATAACATGCAATTCTCTGATAATTATTCACGTTGGCTTCAAATTATTCAAAGAAAAGCATGAAAAACAAAATTCTAGCAATGAAACAAAATCTAAATTACAAAAAAATCTTAGCTCCAAGCACAATAAATCTAAATCTATTCTAATTTTCTAAATGCATATATACATAAAAGAAAACAATATACATATATATGCACATAATCTGAAAATCGCTTCTTTTGTCACCCAAAAACAGCCTTTTGGCTCACGTGGGGAAAACCAGGCCACAACTCGGGCTCGGGCCGATTTAAACGCCCATTCCCCACCACGCGCTGTGTTCTTGGCCGGCTCAATCTCGGCCGTCGATCTAGACCTTCGCCAGATTCAATTCAGAGGGTATAAAACCGGAAAAATCGAACCGCCGAAAACCTAGCGATTCTCTCCTCTCTTTCTCTGTCTCCTCTCCCGCCCCGAGCGAAACGGCGACGACGAAGCGAGCTCGGCGTCTGTGGCGCCGCGCTTGCTTCTCGCGGCAAGCGCTCTCGCCCAGGTGAGCGCCATTGCCGAGCGGCCATGGCGGCGCTTTTAGCTCAAGGCTCACGCCGGCAGAGGGCTATAGTCGGTGGCGGTGGCGCCAGATCCCTTTGGCGCCGCCGCCGGCGAAAGCACTGTATGGCCCGAGGGCCTCTGTTCTTCTTATTCTTCCCCATCCCCTCTCTGATTTCTTGCGAAAAAGTTGGGCTCGAAAAATTTGGGGATTTAGGGTTAGGGTTCATCTCGGATTTTGGGGATTTGCTTCTTAATTCGTTCGATTTGATTCTCTTTCTCTCTGGATCCGAGCGCAAAAGCACGAAATACGTTGATTCTTCCCCAAATTTCTTGACCCGTAGGTCGGTTCTAGGGTTAGGGTTAGGCACAACCCGCTCTGATACCATTGTTGGATTCTATAGGGTGTGGATCTAGTGCCCGTTCCACTAACCACGTAGGTCTACGGAGTTAAACGATTCGGTCTAGGTTCATGGGTGTTCATGGTTCGGATCGAGAGAGAGAGAGGGAGATGGTGATACCTTCGGGGTTGGAGAAGGAGGGGATGGTGGCCGGTGTTGAGAAAGGAACGGCGGGACTGCCGTTCTGGATCTCAGCTTGACGCCGGTCCTCCTCGGCCTTGGCCGCCTCCTCTTGGCGGCGGCGCTCCTCCTCGTCCCGATGTTGCGTCTCCTCGACGCGGCGGCGGGATCTGTTAAATCCGCCATTGGGGTCGAGAGCGGTGGCGGCGATTCCGGTCACTGAGGGCGCCTTCCGATCGGTGGGTGTAGGGGCTAGGGTTTTCGGTGGCTCGTGGATCGTTGGCGTCCGTGCCGGCCCTAGTCCCTTTTTATATGGCGCCTGTGACCGGGGGCCACAACCAAAGAGGGGGTTGCGCCCGATCGTATGCTGACTCTGATCCGGTCGGTCACTAGGACCGACCCCGAGATCACTTCTAACATGTATGAGCCGCACGCTCCCCAAGCGCCAGCAATCTATGTTCTGAATTTTGCGGTTGATTTAGTGCCTATGGCATGCGCAGGCTTAGTTGCTTACGTGTCGTGGAGTTCTTTGCAAACTTATAGCTGGATTGTATGTATTTTGTTCGTGTAGTTTAACCTGTGCAGTTTCAATTGAATGATGCTATTATATATGGAACCGATACTTTGAATTTTGTACTACAAATATGTTTCACCTCAGGTTTGACTGATGAGTGATGATGCTTGTGACCTGTGGTAATACTTTTGAAGTGTATGTCGCATCATCCTCTGAGAGTAACATGGCATTCATTTCTTTGATAGGATATTCTGTCATGGACTTATCTTCAAAGTTCAAACTATATGAATGATGATTAATTAGTGCCTTTTATATATGCGGTGGGTGTCAGATAATATTGCTATACTGCCATAAGTTGATTGTGCCAGTTAAACAGTGATAATCAGTAAATACTACCTGCCAGCTTGCACATGTGATGCTATGTAAATGATGGTGGCTGCATGCTCTCTGGAATTATTCAGTACATTTAAGCATATATTGTACACCTTTCAGAACTATTCTATTTTGTAGATTTAAGTGAAAATAGTTTATCTCCAAATATCTGCTGTGTAATATAGTACATATTGCCCATAATGCAAATATTCGGTTATCTAGTCCTGCACGAAATAACACACATACCTGTTCAGATGTGCAAGTTCTAATTCGTGATTGATTTGTGCTAGGTGATGAGATCCGTCAGACAATTGATGGTAGCTATGCTGAAGTTAATTCATCTTCTTCAGATTTCTGTATTTTAGTGGCTGCGTGGTTGATGCTTCTCAATAGCATTCAAAGATCTTATTTGGCCTAGTTTTTTGGTTTAAAAACTCGAGTCAGCCAAGGGCTAAAGCCATCATTTGAGCTCGGAGGATAAGCTGAGGACAATGAAAGTTGGCTTTGGACATTGGAGGCTTATAAACTAAAGGCCCTGTTTAGATCAAGTAAGCTCTGCAGACGTCCTATGTGGAAAACTGTTTGCATAAGGCCATAAGGGATACAAGTTGATGGGCCAGTAGGCCACAATTCAGGTGGATATTATGACATGGTGGATTATTTGCGACCTGACTATTCAGGACCTACTAAAATTTATGAAATGTGCTTTATGGTATTGCGTAAGCTTTACCATTGCTTCTTTGAAATAGAAATCCTTCTGAAATCTGCTACTTACTATTTTTTCATTGTTTCTGGCTCTTGTATAACATCTCCTGTTTATGTAAGTAATGTTAGTATATTTCTTGGTGCTGATGAGTTTGATGCTTAATGCAGAAAATGGAAAAAGAGAAGCTGGCAGTGAACCAGTGAACCAGGCAGACTGCCCACTAATATTTCCGTTTCTTAATTATTATGTTTTATATCTTGTGCTGAATACTGAAGATCAGAGTCTTTTACATGGAATCAAATTTGTGTCATCAGAATAGCCATTAGGTTTGCATGTTTGCTAAATATTATTTGTTTTAGGAATTTAGGTTGTTTTATGTCTTGGTCATGAAATGGTTGAAGTTCTTGCTCTTACAAGAGATGTTAATTGCTTTTAGAGTCCCAGTCCAGGAGAACAAGCTTTGTCAACCCCAAGCCCTGCAGCAAGTGATGTGAAGGCTGGAGGTGGTCCTACGGAGTCAACATCTGCTGGTGTGTCAACAATAAAAACCGGAACTATGCTGAGCTGGCTGGCGCAGTTGCTGCCGTGAGTGCCCTATAAGGTTGCATTGTTCTAGCGTATGTATGGGAATGCTATATTGATGAGGGCTTAAACCCAGTTATCTATATTCTGAATTTTTACTTTGTGCAAGGGTCATACTTTTGGTCTTGCTGGTCTGCGTTTTGTTGAGAATTCAGATATGCTTTATTCATTTCATTGCTGTGAGAACTTATGAGATCGTAGGTTTCTTTTCCCCTGGAATTTTCAGAAAAGGTCATGTTAGACCTCATGTACAAAACTAATCACAGATGACAGTCTCCACCCAACCTTAAAATAGAGAATTACTGTGGATCAATATAAAAATATCTGTACATTCCTGCAGCGCCATACCCAAATGATTTTTTGGAGATATGTGGTTCTTTCAAGCATGAGTTTCTAGCTACTTAGATTGTAACATGTATATTGTATTTCAGGATAGATGCTGAAACCTTTGAGCTGTTGAGAAAACTAGAAAAGGAGGAGAAATCACGACCTCAATCAACTGAAGATCAAGATAAAGGATCGGAGAAGATTTCTGTAGCCAATATTGAAGTATTGCCTAGTCATATAAATTTGGTTTTTGCTTGCTTTGTTCTATCATTGTTCGTTGACTTGACCAGTGCTCAGTGACTAGGTGTGTGCAAAGTCTTGGACTCGTCTCTGCTCTCTATCTGTTCAAAATAGATTTTTTTGGATATTGAAATAATCACCCATATATAAGTTTCTCCATCATATCTTTATGTTTATATATTAGCATAGAAATATAAGATGTAATATTATGAAACATGTTCATTTTGTCCATTGTGTTTTTATATTAATATATAGGATAGAAATATAAGATGTAATATTATGAAATATGTTTCACGGAAAATGTATTGATATCATTTTTACGTGATTAATCTAGACAGATTTGCATGTGTATACAAACTTCAAAGTTAGGAATGCTTGACTATTTGTGTCCTAAAACGTCATATATTCATTCTTATGGTATAGCAGAAAAAAGACCACCTGAAAAAAAGTAGAATTATCTTTAGATTCATTACAAACATCTGCATACCCCCCTTTTATTGTACATGCATGATGAATCTATTTACTCTCACTAATGCATTTTCAATTTTTTGTTAATCTTTATATCTTGTTGTGATGTTATGTCTTAACCATCAAGACTCTTAAATAAATAAATAGATAACCATGTTTTCCGCTTTATTTCAGGCTTTAAAAGAAGCACTTCCTGCCCCTCATCCAAGGTCGCAGGTTTTGAAAATGTTGTTCTTGAAGCTTGGACACCTCCTGCCCCTCATCCAAGTGCCTTTGGCAGACTACACCTTAAGCTTTGTAGAACAGCCAAGGCATTGCGGCGCTGGAGTTCGCGTCTCTTTGGAAGGATCAGGTTACAGCTAGCGATTGCCACGGAGATCATCTTTCGGCTAGATGTGGCTTCAGAGTCTAGGTCTTTATCTGATGCAGAAGGGGCTCTCCGATACATCTTAAAGCGCAGGATCTTGGGCCTTGCAGCCGTTCAGAGGGTTAGATTGTGACAACAATCTAGATGCAAAATTCTTAGGGAAGGAGTATCTAATACAAGGTACTTCCATGCGAAGGTCAATGCAAACAAGCGGAAAAACTTTATCAGATCAATTACCTTAGAAAGTGGCATGCTCTCTTCTTTTCATGAGATCGACTAGGAGCTCTTGAACCATTTTCTCAAACTCTTTGGGACACCGCAGCGGCGTCATCATGACCTTATCTGGAGTATGCTGGACCTGCCCTCCCCTGACCTTCACGCTTTGGAGGAGCCTTTTCAGGAGGATGAAATTTTCCAAGTAATTAGCCACTTGCCAGCGGACAAGGCTCTGGGCCCCGATGGTTTCATAGGCACTTTCTTCAAGAGTTGTTGGCATAATATTAAACCAGACATAATTGAAGCCTTTCAGGAGATGTGGAATGGAAATCTTTCAGGCTTTCAGCTTGTCAACAACGCCTTTATTGCTTTGATCCCTAAGAAAACCGATGCGGCAACGGTGTCGGACTTCAGGCCAATAAGTCTGGGTCACAGTGTGGGGAAGCTCGTTTCTAAAGTTCTTGCTAATAGATTGAGGGCCTTTATGCAAACTTTGGTCTCGTCTAACCAAAGCGCGTTCATTCAAGGCAGATCCATCCAGGATAATTTTCTAACAGTTCGTCATTCGATCGCGACTCTTCATAGCAAGAGAGAGTCTTCCCTTCTCTTCAAATTAGACATCGAGAAGGCGTTCGATTCAGTTAGCTGGGAATATATATTGTAGGTTTTACAGGGTTTTGGTTTTGGCCAGAAGTGGAGAGACTGGATCTCCATTTTGCTAGCCTCCTCTTCTCAGGTTCTCTTGAATGGTCATCCAGGGACTAAATTCAACCATCACAGGGGCCTCCGACAAGGGGATCCTCTATCCCCTCTACTCTTCGTTCTTGCGATGGAACCGCTATCCAAGCTCCTAATTTTCGCAGAACAAATGGAGCTGCTTTCAAAAGTCCCCCAAAACTTGGCAAACTTCAGGATCTCTCTATATGCTGATGATGTAATGTTGCTCTCCTCGCCCTCTGAGAGGGATGTGCAGGCCATTTTGGAAGTGCTTTCCATTTTCCATGGTGCTTCCGGTCTGAACATTAACTAGGGGATGTGAGCACCAAGATTTGAGTTGGATGCCCTTGCTGATTTCCGCACAGGTCAAAGACATTTCTTGCAGATACTTAGGTCTCCCGCTGCGACCTTTGAAGCTAAAAAGAGTGGATGTGGCGCCGCTCATCGAGAAAGTTAGAAAGAAGCTCGGCAGTTGGAAAGCAAAGCTAATATCCAAGGCAGGTCGCCTGGTCTTGATAAACTCCGTCATCACCTCTATGTTGGTCTATCATCTCATGGTCTTCCCAATGGACAAGTGGACGATCAAGAAAATAGACAGGATTAGGAGGAGCTTTCTGTGGTGAGGGAATGACCATTGTAATGGTGGACATTGCTTGGTCAACTGGGCAAAGGTTTGCAGGCCCAAGGAGCTAGGAGGGCTGGGCGTCAAGGACATTTCCCGTTTTGGCGCAGCCTTGAGAATTCGGTTTCTTTGGCAGGTTTGGGATGATGCGCCGAGGCCATGGTATGGCCTGCGGCTCCCCTCTTCTCGTGCTGATCAGTTCCTTTTTCGGGCCAACACAAGGATAATGATAGGAGATGGATCGAGGATTTCCTTTTGGAGCTCCCCTTGGATTGGAAACATACCTTTAAAGGAGGTGGCACCATCCTGTTTTCAATTATCTTGGCGATCTGATCTTTCAGTTCGTGATGCGTTGCGCACTGGCTCTTGGATGCGACCGCTTCGACGACTGTGTACACATCAGCAGCTCCAGGAATTCGTTTCAATCTAGAGGGAAGTCAGGGATGGTGCCGCTTTACTTACAGAATCTCCAGACTCTATAGTTTGGACATCTTCTCCCACAGGTCGATACTCACCCTCCTCAGCTTATGACATGTAATTAATTGGGTCCTTCGCCGATCATCAATACGGGAGGATCTGGAAAGCCAAGGGAACCAAAGTGTCGCTTTTTTTGTTGGCTCGCTGTTCAAGACAGGATCCTAACGGCTGACAGGCTAGTTCGTAGGGGTTGGTCAGCTCCAGATGTCTGTGTTCTTTGCGAGCTTGAGCAAGAAACCTCTTCTCATCTACTTTGGACTTGCCCGTTTGCGAGACAAGTTTGGCACATCATTCAAACACATTTGCTGATCACCGATGTTTCCACTCTCCAAACTTCTTCCTTTGCTGTGTGGTGGGATGACCGTAGCGGTCTTGGCAAACTGAGAGCACTAGATGATGGCCTCATCATACATACCATCTGGAATATTTAGAATGAGAGAAACGGAAGAATTTTTAGAGATGTTGGTACTTGGTAGATGGCCTTCAGACGTGGCGGCGGACGCTTTGGGAGATTTTAGTTTAAGGAACAATGTGGTTTAATTGGTGTTAAGAGTGAGTGTGTCCCTCTGGGATGTTTCCTGGTGTTTGTCGGTGACTGTAATACTGTTTTCATCCCTCCCTTATTGAATGAAAAGGCCTCTCGCCTATTCGTAAAAAAAAAAAGAAGCACTTAATGAAGTCCGCTTGTGCTCTAGAGTAGAACTTGTGCTGAAGAAGAAATCAATTACCCTTGGGGATTCCCTGGAGATTCATTCTAAGAAGGCATTCTTATGTTTTTATCTTTTAAAGCTTTTACTGTTTGAGTTTATGAACAATGATCCTTTATGTTCCTTAAATTGTTATTATGGTTGTCCGTTTAGAATAATAATTGTAATTTAGCGATCCTGGGAACCATTGAGGATTAGGGATTACTCAGCACACCTGAAGAAATTCTTTAGATGTTTCGCATTAAAAAAAAATCTTTAGATGTCTTATGTTTTCACTTTTCAGTAGCTTGCTTCTTAACAGTACCCCTTAAATGCCAAGGTTTTGCATTGATAGTTTCCTGCATGCATCTTCACTTACCTGCTTAGATTTTACTTCTTTGGAACCCTGGCTTCAAATATTTATATAAGAACTATGCTGATGCTTTTCTTGGTGTATTCGTACGTACATGCATTTCATGAGATTATGCAAGTTCTCCTACCTTTCATGAGATTACCAGCAGACTGAAAAAAGAACTATAATATGGTTATATTCCTAGAAAGCCTGCCTTAGGATTGGTATGGCTCAGGATGG
The DNA here is from genome assembly GCA_036346415.1 of Raddia guianensis. Lineage (NCBI taxonomy): Eukaryota > Viridiplantae > Streptophyta > Magnoliopsida > Poales > Poaceae > Raddia > Raddia guianensis. The sequence continues at coordinate 20,681,918 of CM070534.1, read as the reverse complement.
TTTGTTATTTATCTTTTGGTGGCTGTGATAATCACGCTGTAAGCTTGTCAGCTTTAAGTTCAAATACTTCTTTTTCTTATCCTTAAATTTTTTAGAACTGCAAATAACAATGTTCACAAAATCTTTCAGGTAGACAAAATAAAAATCCTGGAAGATTCCCTTGCTAATTCATCCTCCAAGGCAGAGCAACATATTTATAGCACAAGTTTTGCTTCAGAAATAACTTTTTACCCTATTAAAGATTTTATTGTGTAAGCATCTAGTGCAGATTTATGCTTCACTTGGTTGGAAATTCTTGCTTTATTATCATATTTACCCTATTAAAACTGGATTATTTCTATAGTTTACCTGTCCTGCGCTATAAAAAGTTTCCATGATCTGAATCTCTCCAATATTTGCATCAGAATTGTAATATGTATCATGCTATGAAGTGAGTTCAGTTGAGAAGGTATAACCGCTAACTTTAATTGAACAAGTCGATATAAATTGATGCCCTATCTGGAACTCTCTTCTACTAGGATTTTATATGAAGCTCCACATCCGGCGGTAGTGAATATTTGCTTTCGTCCAAAATTCTCAAGAGAATTTATGTGTTCCAAACTGGATGAACTTGTAAATTTTTTTCCTCCAACCATGCCTATATAAGGTTGTTATGCATGCTTGGTATTGGTATGGACTATGGAGTCCCAGAGCATAAATGTCAAATTGTATTGTGTCGATTTTCTGTTGCGCGCTATTTCATGTTTGCATATTAGCTGTAAAACAATAAGCATATGCTCTCCTTAGCACTCAGTGAAGATCGCAGCTGAGTTTCCCAGATTTTTTACGCCTTTACTTAGCACTGCCTTCTATGTAATGGCCCTCCTCACCATATTAATGTATTGGGTACAAATTGATGGTATTTGATACTTACATATTTCTTTTTTCAGGAATATTTGTGGAGCTTTAGGTTTGATAGTACTTATTATAAAGACTTTGCTCTCTATTTTGAGATTTGGAAACTGGTTGCTAAGGAAAAGGTTGGATTCTTGCATAAATACACAGAACTAAGAAATTTATGGTGCTCTATTTTCTGTTTGTTCCAGCTTTATATGCTTAATCACGGATACATTTCTTTCCTTCAACATTGCTTAGATGAATTTCAAGGATGCTTTGGATAAAGTGAAGGGCAAAGCCATGCATTCCTTCGTTTTGAAATGGATCTTTCCAGCAATTTATAGGCACTATGTATATTGCCGTTATTAGATAGATGATACTGTTATTTTGATTTTCTGATTCAGGAATGGAAGATCAAGTATCAACTGGTGGTTTCCTCAACAAGACACTATTCAACCTTCGCTTATAAATAGTGAATTCGTTGTAATGACTGATCGGCAAATTGTAGTAAGTTGCTTTTATCATTGTCTGGCTTGTTGTTTTTACAACTGCACTATATGACTAAAAATGTGTTGTACTCCCTCCGTTCCAAATTATAGGTCGTTTGACTTTTTTAACACGTACTTTGACCATTCGTCTTATTCAAAAAATTTTATAATTATAATTTATTTTTGTTATGATTTAGTCGATCGTGAAAGGTACTTTAATAATGACTTGAGTTTTTTTTTTCATATTTTCACTAATTATTTGAATAAGACAAGTGGTCAAAGTACGTGTCAAAAAAGTCAAACGATCTATAATTTAGAACGGAGGGAGTACATGATAAGTGAGGATTGATTACTTTTATTAATTTCAGGTGTTGCGTCTCTTTATGGCCTATGTGACACATTCAATGGCTAGTCTTCCCCTGCTCATGACATTGCCACGTAAATAGGATGATATGAGTTTTGCGTCTCTTAGTTTATACATAGTATGATGCACTTAGTGACTGTTTCCCAGGAGAAGTACCGCAAGTTGGTAAAGTCCAATGAAAAGCTTCAGAAGCATGTTTCGTCTCTCAAGGTTAGAAACCCACAGCTTAAAAATTCTTGACAGATCATCACAAAGTAGCAAGAGATCTTGCTGATTTAGTTTTGACGGAAATCCACATTTTTGTAATCCTGAATTATGCATGTATCCGGCTACAATTAATTGTGGTTAATCACTGATCATGCTTTTCTTTTCAGTACTTATGAAAAACGATCTTCCTATGTCTGATTCCAGGACATGTTCGAGAATGTGATTCAGAAGAATGGCAGCCTGAAGGAGGTGCTGTCCTTGAAGGTACATGCATCCACACTTTCCCCTTCTGCCCTCTTCATTCTCTTCCCCCACGGACGGTCTGGAGCACATCGAGCCTTCCTGTTCCGGTCGTTTCTCCCCTTCTCCTGCGATACCCCTGCCCTGGATCCGCCACTATGCCGTCCATCTTTTCTGCTGTTACTGCCGGCCAACCGATCTGCACCTGCAGCAGCGGCATCTATGAGAACCCGCTGCCGGTAAGCTTCAGCTACCTCTACTCTTCGATTTTTTTTTCCCGCTCTGTACACTTTGGTTAACATATTCATGGCGTTGTGGTGCCATGGGGTGACTGTAGGATGATTGCTGCTGATTTGTTTTGCCTCACACCGATCGTAATCTTGGTTAGTTGTTCTAACATAGTTATGCCCTTCAGGTTTTCCTGGTGTAGTTTCAGACTGACGAGGGTGTGTTGTTTCATCGTTCTTATTGGTTAGGTGCTATCAGGTACAGCTGCTTTTTTTGCTGCCTCCCATTTTTCCATATGTTAGTTTATGGTTTTATTCGTTGCAGTTTCATCTATATAGTGCACGGGGTGATAATGCAGTGGCATGGAATGAAGTGGTGGTGTTGGCGGCCCCTTCTCTGTTATAGTTTGCTACCTTTAGCTAGTGTTTGGTTTGGGAACCACCTCATCCCAAGTGGAATGCGGATGACGCCGTTAGAGCAAACTCAACCGATACTCTATAGTGCTGTAGCAGATATAGAGATGATACTGGGAGGAGGGAATCTTTTAGGGTGTAGTGTAAATTGTGAAGGAAATTTAGAGGGTGAATAAGGATATAGAGGTATAGTGTTTTGGAGGGGCATATAGAGGAACAACTGGATTTGCTCTTATTCATTTTAAATAATTGCTAGATGGAATGGTGATAGATAGAATCATTCCACTCCTCAAATCAAACAAGTCGGAAGTCAATTCATCATTCTATTTCTCAAACCAAACACTCAATTAGGGAATGAGTTGTAATTGTTGACTCGATTAACCATCGAAGGAAATTAGGCGCATGGCTTGGTTAGACGGCCAGTTTGGTGTTTTCTTCTTTTTGGTATGACGCCTACTTCCTTTTGCTGTTTAGGGCATTCTCAACGCGCGTTTCTTCCGTGTCTCTTCAATGTCCACGTAAGATGAATCATGACATGGCAGGTTAATTAATGTAGAGAGAGGGTACCTGCGTTTCTTAGGCCTTGTTTGTTTCAGATTAATGTAGCGTTGCATTTTACTGTAGCAAATTTGTTAGCCCTCCTCCCTCTCCTTCGTCCCTCGCCGCTCGCCGCTCTCCTCTCTCCCCCTCCTCCCTCTTTGGCCACCACCCTCCTCCCTCTCCCTCGTCCCTCGCCGGCCGCCATCCTCCTACCTCACGCTGGTCACCGCTGCTTCCTCCCTCCTACCTCCCGCTGCCGACACCATCCTCACCAAAATAATAAACAATATAAAAATATTTTTTGAACGGAAAACAATATAAAAGTTATGCAAGAGTCTTTAAAGGATAATATTCAAAGGTAATAGAAAGATTAAACTATTTCTTCTTTTATCACGATATCTCTAATGCTCAAGAGCAACCATACCATCTTTAATAGACTATAAATTCTTAATTGGAGTGCAAAAAAATATGGTACATCTAGATTATAATGGTGTGAAATATTAAAAATATATTTAGTCGGATCTAATGGGTTATTTTTTTAGATAACGGAAGAAACTTCCAGCCTCTGCATCAACTAGGGATGCATATGTCCAATACAAACTTATTACAAAAGGCCATAAAAATGGCGTAAAGAGCCTCTAAAAAATTGAAAGAAAACAAAGTGGCAACCGGTGGAATCATGCCCCAAATAGCGGCCGAAAGAAATCCGGCGATGCTCGGGCTACCTAAAACACATATCAACTTTTCCTTTGATGGCATCAATGTCCTTCTAGTGATAGCTGATGGTGACGGTAGATTAATCCGACAACCTCATCTGTTCTTCCAACTAGAGACATTGGGAGGACAATGCGGCAAGGCTGAGGAAGAGAAAGCCATCACTGTAGGTAGAAGGCCAACCACATAGCTCTAAAGACGACACCTTCAACAAGGGAGCAACGTCCATACGCCACCGCTGTTCGTCCATGGACTAAGTTTTCACCCAGGTGCGTAGTGGTACTACGATGATGCCTTCAGGAAGGAGAGCGGTGTCGCTTGACGTCACCATCGTCTGCCCAGACGGGCAAGGTTTTCACTCCTAACCTCTTACCTCGCAGATCCGGTTGCTGGATCTAGATCTGGCTGACCGAAGCGCGACCTCCAAATCTGGTCACCACCGGCAAGCTCGAGATGAGACGAGCTCCACCGGCCACCGCCACGACCTCTCCGCCGCCTGCACCGACAGCCTCAGCAGCACGGCCTCGAAGAACAACCAAAAAAAGAGGAAAAAACCACCTCTGTTTTCCATCCATATGGAGATGGCGCCGGTGGAAGGAGGATGCTTGGAGGCCCGCCGGCGGTGGCAAGCCAAACGGCAGCTAGCGCAGCCGTCGTCGCCGCCGCCGGAGGCGGCTAGGGTTTCTCTCTTTCTCTTCTTTTTTTTTCTCTCCTTCCGTGTTGTTCTCACCCGAGAGCCCGCAGTTTATTATATCTAATGGAAAAATACATGCAAAAAGACTCTCTCATCTATTCGAATCTTTGCATGATTGTTTGATCTGATGAACTCTTTTTTTGTCTTTGTTTTCTTTTCATTTGTGGTGATTTGAGTATTTTGGCGATTCAATTTGTTTTTTGCAGCTGCATTTGGGTGTGTGGGGATGCTTTTGTGTCTTTTTGCATGTATTTTTCCAAATCTCTGCCACATTTATTTGATTTTTGTTACATCTTCCAGATCTCTTTCATTATTTTGTTTATGTGTGTTCTCTAGCTTCGTGGTCAAGAACCGATAAGGAGGATGATTGGGTTGATGTTGGATCTGAGAATGCAGGGAAGGGGCATGAGGTGTGTGTGGTGATAGAGCTGCGAACGGATAAGTCAGGGATTGTTGTGGATGCATGGAGGCTGGATGGGAGTTTTTGTTTTGGTCTTTTGTTTGTGTTTGCCTTTGAAATCTTTCCCTTTCCTCTCCTCTCGAGCTTGTAATTGACGTCTATATTGTTTTTTCATTTGTTTTCATTTTTTCAGATATTTTATATTGTTTTTTCAGTTGTTTGTGACTTTGAAAAAATAGTTATGTCATACTGAAAAATTTGCTATCAAGTTTCATCGATTTACAAGAACAATTACTTGTAATATATAAGAAAATTTGGGGATGTGTGTTGTTTCAAAAAAAAATATTAGATCTCTGTGTATTTTTTTGTTTCATTTCCTAGCTTCATATGTTTCTACTAGTTTTTTTGTTCACACGAGTTGGATGGAGATGGTCAGTTCGTGTTAATTCAAACCTTCTTTGAACTGAGAAAGATCCATCCCACTTGAGAGTCAATGGAAGCAATCCCGCAATAAAAAAATGCATTGCCATCAACGAGTCAAGCAACGGCTCTGTTTCTTTCAGCTTATAATTAGATTATAAGCTGCAGCTTAAAATTTATCATTTTTGTAACGGTTATATTTTGAAATATTTTATAGTTATTTTTCGAAACTTTGCACAATTTGTCTCAAAGATCTCAAAAATATTTTTCATAATTTTTTTGGCTCTTTAAATCTTCTATAAAAGCACTACAACATTTTCAGATTATAATCTAACCGCCCAAAGAAACACAGCCAACATGTACAAAATCGCCTGTATTCTGATACAAACATAGGCGACTGCGCTAATGTTCCAAACGCTGGCGGCTGCGCTGAAGACACTCCCTTATATTATATCTAATTATAAACTAAAAAATTCTTGCCGTGCAAGTGCGTAGGTCTTCATGCTAGTTGAGACTAACTGAGAGCCTGAACTGAGACCAAACCCTTGTCTGATCGATACCTTGTCTCCCTTGCTACTTTGTTAGCCTGCAGCCGCACTGTGGGTTGTGTCACACGTACTGTACGTATGCCGACACCTGATACCGCACCTACTGTTGCTAAGTGTCACATGGTGTGTCCAACACTGACGTACATACATCTATCGACATGATCTCCCATGGTTATACTTCAATCTTCAGCCATGCATTGGCAGCTGGAGTAGATAGTAACAGATGCGCCTGATTGATCGTCCGACGGGTGCTCTCCATGTGCCGAAAAGACAAAATCTTATCACCTCTATGAAAACTATTCGTCGTGACAGTGAGATGCTTAGCATATCCGAGCAATATAAATAAACCCCCAATGCAAACTACACAACACAGCACATCACAAAAGCAATTGTGGTAAGCATTGAGCTTCACAAGGAAGAAGAAGGCATTGAGCTCCAGCTAGCTAGCCTCAATCCGATCCAAGAAATAATCAAGAAGAGAAGGTTGGTGCTGTTGCTGCAATATGATCGGCAGGAGCTTCGGGAGCGGGTGGTGGTTCAGTGGCATGGATCGTCAGGTGGTCAGCTGCGAGTGCTGCGGCTTGGAGGAGGAGTGCACCGCCGAGTACATCCGTGGCGTCAGGGCCTACTTCGGTGGCCGGTGGCTATGTGGCCTGTGCTCGGAGGCCGTCAAGTACGAGGCCAGCAAGTGCGGTGGCGTGGAGGAGGCCGTGCGCGAGCAGATGGCCTTCTGCCGCATCCTCACGCGCAGCGGCGGTCCCGCCGTGGGCGTCGTCGAGGGCATGTGCCACATGCTGCGATCCGCGTCTGGCAAGCACCACCCGTCGCCGCTAGCCATCCGGTTCTGACCGAACTTTAGGCCCGAGGAGACTGTGTTTGGCTCTTGTGAGGCGATGGAGATTGTAATTGTACATACAGTCATACATCATGTGAAACTTCGATTTAAAATGGTGATTTTGGTTGACAAATCCATATGCTTCTGCCCGGCCAGTACGTGGTTGCTGGCTATTGGCTTCGATGCAAACTTTCATCACTGACTACTGAATGGTTAAGCTTTTATCTTTGTTGATTGATGTGTTCGTTCTTCCTTGGGACTTGGTGAAGGATCGTAGGCACTGAATATCCCTAAATCACACTTAATTACGCAAATCAGCACTAAATAGTGGAAATTAAACCAGCACTAAACCTCTCTAACAGTAAGCAAAGTAATCACAAGATGACAGAAAACGAATACCGGAATGACCAATCTTTGTATATTGCACGTCGACAACATATGATTCCATTACATTGAAGCCTCAATCCTCTCTTAATCACCTCTAATCTTTCTCTAAGCACCTCTAATCACATTTCAAAACCCCTCTAATTTTCGTGGCCATCATTAGCCTCTCGAAACCCTAAATCTCCTCTTAATATCGAGCCTCTCGGGTCCTTTAAATACACAAAATTCTATCTCTTCAATCCGAGCTGCACCCTTCCTCCAAATACTATTATTCTAACTACTAGTCTTCTCCACAGGCAGAGGTTGTAGGAACATCAATCCTAATCATTAGCATCGTCTTCGTAATCCTCCTCCTCATAGTTCATATTGTTGTCATCGAGCTCGAAGTTAGGCTCAGCTGTTGAAATTTTAAAAAGGAAAGGAGAAAACAAGGATGAGTACAATTGTACTACGCAAGTCTAGGAATATATGCAACTGGGGTTTAGTACAAAGGATAGGCCTGGGTCATTTGCGGAAATGCATTTTATTTTTCTAGTTTTGTAAAAACGGGTTTTCAAAGAGCTGCAAGATCAAATTCCTTTATTTAGGTCTCTTTTCCTTAAATAAGTGCTACACTTGGCTCATGGCCAAAGTAGGAAAATCCATCTTGCCCCTTCTATGCACTAGACGGAAAGGCTGGTGGCGCCATCTTCGTTACGGGTGGAAACACTCATTTGTCATCAACCACTCAGCCTAAAGCCTATGCCAGGGAATAACTCATCCACCTCCCGCCACTCGGCCTTTCGCCAATGACGGCGAATGACTCATCCCTCGGGACAGTGGTTTTAAGCCAACCGAAGCGTAACCCTCACGCTACCCGCGGATTGCACCTCCTTTCCAAACGAAATCATTTCACAAACCTTTCACACTTTCCAAATCTCTTTTGAAACTGGGTTTTGAAAATAAAGAAGCTACCATATGACCAATTCCTTCGCGCGTTCATAACCATGGTCTATTGAGATGTGAGATCTATGCGGTCCATATGGATCGTGATGGTGGGAATAATCTCTCATTGCTAGTCTAGACAACGTTGTAATAGATATAATGCTTATTGGGGCCAAACATATTTTAATTTTAAACATGTTTTAATTTTTTTTCAAACATGTCTCCGTTGTGTAATTTGATCAAATTTGAAGAAATTTGAAATTTAATTAAATTTATTTTTTAAAAATTTTGCCAAACCTTGAAATTCTGAATCTTCATTTTTTACCAATCTTTTGAGGTTGCTAGAAGCTGGAGAGGCTGATCGGTTATTGGATGGTGGATAGAGGGGATGCCATATAAGAACTTTTTTCCACCCGGTCGGCGGTCGCTACCTCTTGCTGTACCAAATAGTACCGCTAGCAGTCAGTGACCTGTAGATATACCGATCGACGGATCGAGCACGCAGCCACGAACCCTAGAACGCCAGACACAATACTGGAACACGAGATCGAGGGAAGCTAGCTCTGTAAGAGCCGCCCCGACAGCACACCTCCTGACGATGTGCATGTTGCAGGCAGCTGCGTAGACACGCGATGGAAGCGAGGATCTGAGGATCATCAACAGCGCCGAGCGATCGATCGAGAGCCAGACAGAAGGAGACGGTATGGACGCTAGCTTGCATCTGTACTGTACGTACTGCGTTGGTCATGCATGCGTGTCTCCCTTGCACAATGCATGATAGCGCGCATACCCGAGCAATATAAATAAACCCCCAGTGCACACTATCCAGCACAACACATCACAAAAGCAATTACTCACAGAGAGGCAAGCCAAGAACTCGGAGCTTCACAAGGAAAAAGAAGAAATTGAGCTGCAGCTAGCTAGCCTCGATCCTATCCAAGAACTAGATAATCAAGAGAAGGTTGTTGTTGTTGTAAGTGTGCCATGGTCGGTACGAGCTTCGGGAGTGGGCTGTGGTGCAGCGGCGGCATGGATCGTGAGGAAGAGTCGGTAGTGAGCTGCGAGTGCTGCGGTATGGAGGAGGAGTGCACCGGCGAGTACATCCGTGGCATCAGGGCCTATTTCAGCGGTCGGTGGCTGTGCGGCCTGTGCTCGGAGGCCGTCAAGTACGAGGCCGGCAAGTGCGGCGGCGTGGAGGAGGCCGTGCGCGCGCACATGGACTTCTGCCGCACGCTCAAGCACGGTGGGAGCCCTGCCGTGCGCGTCGTCGAGGGCATGTGTCACATGCTGCGCTCCACGTCCGGGAAGCACCGGCCGTCGCCGTCGCCGCGCACCGCGGCCGCAGCCGCACACCACCGAGACGCTCCGCTGGCCATCCGCGGGCTCTGAACTTCAGGCCAGGGAGGCGTCGTGTTTGGCACTTTGTGAGGCGCGTGGATTTTCAACTTGGAGCACAGATCATTGTTGCGGGTGGTTCATTCCATTTGACTAGAGTCTAGATTTCATTTAGATGAATAGAGGAGTCGTTTGGCGTAGACGACCATGGATAGCTAGCCTGTACTAATTTTTTCTTAAAAGTTCGTCATTCTTTGTACATAATCTCTGAACCTTGTAATTATTTGCTACTCTCTACCTCAATGGACAAGGCAGGGCCACTCTTATTTGATTAAAAAAACGTTACACATGTTGATTTTGTTATGGTTAAGGGGTTCAAAAAAAACATGCATTAATAAATAGACCGCGTCAGATGGTGAAATGTTGCCGATCGTAGGCCAGTCGATCGCTTCCTTAAGAAAACGAAGCCAACAAGTTAAATGATCGATAGGCCCGTCTCTAGGTTTTCGAGGCCCTAGGATGAACGGGAGACTATAGGCCCTTTAGTTTTGGCCATTGGAAGACAACGAGTCACAAACACTTTGAACAAGACTCTGATAAAAAAAAATTACTCTATCAACACATGATTTTTGTGACATAAAATTAACGTTAGTAGATTTATATTCAAACTATTTACATGTGATTACAATTTTATATCATAGAAATGACATACTAATGAAGTAACTTTTGGTTAGAGTCTTGTCCTAATAAAATAAAATATATCTTATATTTCTAGAACGAGAAGTACTCCGTATAATTTAGAGCAAATTATGGATAAATTATTCTATAATTGTGTGTGGAATAGCACTACCGACAGAGAGAGAGAGAGAGAGAGAGAGAGAGAGAGAGAGAGTGTGTGGATATACACGGTAGCGCTATGCTACATTTAGGTGTAGCTACACCGCTAAAAATAACCATAAAATGTAACACAAGTAACTATAATTTTTATAGAAAATAATCATCGATCACTTGAACAGATAATGATACCGAATAAGTTACTTGCTGTAAAAAATTTAGTTATTCTTATTACACTATATAGTTATTTCAGATGGTGTAGCTATATGTGTGTATTTATATGCGTATGTGTGTGTGTACACATATATATACACACATATGCGTGTGTGTATTATTTATGGATGATTGGATTGAACGACGAAGATGAATGGCTTGCCGCCGACGGCACCACCGCCACCAATAGAGAGTAAATGTATAGAAAGATACATCTACAGTAGATGGTTAAAAACATTTCAAGATTGGCAGAGTCAATTTTGCATTGCATAGTCATGGATAAAAGAAAACGTGGCATATATGCATATCTCGCCAAAGTAGGCAAAGAATGGACGGCTCACCCTCCAAAGACCAGATGAGCTAGCCGAGCGGTGTCCATGCATGGATGTGTATGATCTAAACTTGCTAATTTATTTTTTATATTTATTTTTATTCTTTTATGCAAAAATATATCCCTAAAAGGAAATTAGACAGATCTAGACCCCTATCGAGCAGTCAATGCGTGATAGCGCTTTCGACGCATGACTGGGCCGCGGGAATTGTGGCGGAGCGGAAGGCGGAAGAGGCGCCAGTCGCGGTTTGAAATTTCGACGGGCACCTGTCGTGCTTCCGCCGCGTGACCAGAGGGCGGCGCCATAGGATTCCCCCGTGCGGGGCCGCGAACAGGAAAAGTCGCCTGTCGTTGTTTCGGCACTCGACAGGCCTGTCGAGCTTTGGGCGCTCGGGTCCGCTCACTTTCTCCATCCTCTTGGCCACTCACTCACGCACAGGACAGAGGGGCGACGGGAGGCGATTTTGGATACCCATTTGAGGTATGATTTGCAGCTAATACTTGTTAATATTACTATCTATTGATTAGTATTTGTGATATATATTGATTAGGGAGTATGTGGGCAAGAGTTTTTGAAGTTTTGAACGGCTATATTTGATTACATTTGAAGTTTTGTTTTTTTAACTGAACAGAGGTCAGGGAGCCCTCTGAGCTTTTATTGCAAAAGGAATATGTACAAGAGAGTAAAATTTACAAGAAATTTACTAATCGAGCCACAGGAGCCTCCTACTTCTATCAAGGAGGCTTAAAAGTGAGGTGGAACCAATGTTTCAGGGCAATCATCTTTTTCATTGCTTTTTTCCCACTTCTGCCCTCACAGTTGTAAAGGATCAAGTTGAAATCTTCCTCACAAGATCGAGCGAAGGTGGTATTATTAGGGGGCTCGTTTCTGAAGATGAAAGCATTGCGACATTTCTAGATATTCCATAAAGTGATCGTGCCAGTACTTAGAGCACCTCCAATTGTGTAGTCATCTAGTAGGTATAAGAAATGTACTCTCTCCGTCCCAAAATAAACCAAAATAAATGTCGTTTTTGACTTTTGAAATGCACGTTTGACCATTTGTCTTATTCAAAAATTTAGTATAAATATGTAAAAATATAAATCATACTTAAAATACAAGTAATGATAAAACAAGTCACAATAAAATAAATGACATTTATATAAATTTTTTGAATAAAACGAATGGTCAAACATGTGTTTCAAATGTCAAAACGACATTTATTTTGGGACGGAGGGTGTACATGTCATCTATAGATAGCTAATAGTTAATCTCTTCAATAGACTAGCCATAACATTGTTTACAATGAAAAAGGTGAACCCACATATAATAGGTATGATGAATGCATTGGAATCAGCTATAGACTAGCTATAAGTTAGTAGTCTATCTATTACTTTTTCTCACTCTTTCCTCCACATAAGCAAAATGTTGATGTGGCACCCTTATAGCTAGGCGCTAGCTGGCTGTACCACATTGAAAATGTCCTCGGTCGGCTGGCAGGACATGGCACTCACCATCTCCGGTGCCGTCTGGAAGACACCTACTGCTCTGTTTCATAATAAGTGACTCTATTGATTTTTGGAACGTACATTTGACCAGTGTCATCTTATTAAAAAAATATGTAAATATCATTTATTTTATTATGTCTTATTTTATCATTTAATATATTTAAAATATGATTTATATATTTATATAATTTTTTGAATAAGACAAATGGTCAAACGTGTGGGTTTTAATAATCAATAGAGACACTTATTGTGTGGGATGGAGGGAGTACCTTTGCAGCTTTGCTTGCACACCGGACACCGTTCACAGTCGGTGTCCTGTTGAGATACCGAGCACGCAGCCACGAACCCTAGACCGGCGGACATGTAGAGCGTCACAAACTCTCGGAGTCATTAGAGGCTCAGAGCCACCCCGACAGCACGCCTCCCTGACGAGTGACGATGTGCGCCTGCATGCGCGGGCACGCCATGGAATTTAAGCGGAGATCATCAACAGTTGCCGGACGAGCTGTCACAACGACGATATCCATATGGATCACCATGCATATATATCCCCAGTCTGGGTGAGTGATGAGGTGTACTCGAGACACTCGAGAAGTCGAGAGTCCAGCCTCGATCGAGCTAGGGCCGGCCCTAGGAGGGGGGGCAGCAGTGCTGCTGCCCCGGGCCCCCAAATCACAGGGGCCCCGCACGTGATGAAGCGAGGCGCAAGCTCTGCTGCTTTACTGTGAAGCGATTAAGCAACACGTTGGACTAGACCGCTGGAACTGCCGAACTGAGCCTGGGCGCGTGCACCACGGAGAGGCCCAGCTAGGAGCCAGCCAGCGGCAGGAAATCCGTAGGCCCATTTAGGAGGTGCGCGTGATGAGGTCGTAGTATGTAGTAACGCAGCGCAGACAACGGCCGATCCCGACTGTTCACAATCTATCAATAATCAATCTCCTGAGGCCTGACTCCTCTTTGGCTAATTGGTTCTTCGTTCGTCAGTTCGTCACGGGGGACCTCACGTATGTGAAGGGATCAAGCCATCAAGGCGTTAAATTGATCTCTTGACTCCTCATTGAATTAAATCAAGCCATCAAGGATTCAAGGGATCAAGCCATCGCCACAACGCTCTTCGATCATAGATTTATCGGTAACCGATCTCCTGACTCCTTGTTGAATTGATTCTAATGACGCCGCACTCCCACTCTTCGAATCGCCCATCATATCACGATTCAATCATCTCTTTGTCCGCCGTCATTGAAATATCGGATCATGTTTCATCCTGCCGCTATCAGATTCAGATTGCATGTGATTATAAAATAGTAATTGATAAATAGAGATTGGAGAATCAATTTAAAGATCAAAATTAAATCATTAATCATTGATTTAGTGTTTAGTAATTGATATCTAATTATGTCGCCCATCAGGTATTTAGACGGTAACATGAACATTTTGTGTTCAAGATTCAAAAGATCATCACTTCATCAATCATTAGACATCAACAATTAGGTTTGTAACCACCCTTTTCTAAGCCTATTATTTTTATAGCTTCGCAGTTATACACATTCTATAATCTATTAATACATTTTGTATTTTTATTTTCATATTTGTTGTTTATACACTGTTGTTGACATCATGACGCATACAGTAGGAAATATAGCAGTTTAAAAGATGGTGCTTACTTAAGGGCCCTCGTTTATAATTTTTCCGTGGGCCCCGAAAAACCTAGGAACGGGCCTGGATCGAGCTATAGGAAAATCAGGTTAAACTACTGTTCGGAGAGATGGGCTAGACACTGCATACGCCGCCTAGTGTCCAACTGGAACATCGCCAACGTGTACGTACCATTATTGTGGTGTTGCAGCCACAGGCCGGCTTCGAGGCCGTCCCCAGTCCATGGTAATCGTATCCCTCTGATCTTGCAGCCACGGCGGACATGTGCTCGTGACCTGAACTCATTTGCTCAAGCTACTGAATTATTAAAATATTAGACCTACTTCTCTTTAGATTATTGATCCTCTCTAATTTTCTTCTCAGATATGCTAGCTGAAGAGAATTAAGCTACCTTAATTAGACTTCAAAAGCTTTTCCAAGTGGCTAGCATAAAAGTTTAGTCTGCCCGTTTATTTGAGAAAGGGATAATTCATATCAAATATTCATTTACTGAGCAAAAGCCAAATTACAACCAAGTACAAAAAAGACCTTACTGTAAAAAAACATAAAGGTTTAGGGAATCTCCATACACCGCCGTTGCTAAAAACGAAGATCGTTATGTTATGCTACTGTCGTCTCCATCACCTTTGGCCTTATCCAGATAGGGAGACAAAAAGTAAGATCAAAATCAACAATAGTTGTGGTAGCATAAATACCTGTCATGGTTGCACATGAGCTGGTAGGTAGGCATCGAACAAAAATCTTTGACCACTATCATCATCTTCCTTGAATTTGCCAACATTTTAATTCTTCCTGACTCATTCCATATCTTGCCCCTTCCCACGACTCATGTGGATATTTACAGCAATCTCGAAACATTATCGGGAAAAGCTTTGAATGATTGTGATTTTATCAGTTTCAGCAAGTCAGGCTTTAAGCCGACAACGCTAGAATCTCAATCGGTTTCTCAGGGAAACGAGGGTTTTTTATGGGAGCCGCGGCACTAGAGGAGATGGAACGTAAGTTGGGCCAAGGCTTTATATCGGCTGATGAACTTGAAAAAGTCGATATTGGAACTGATGGAAAAGAGATGCCCACTTATATCAGTAAAAAGTTGCTGCAGGAGTACAAGGATCGGCTTATTCAAATTCTTAAAGATCGGGTTGATTGTTTTGCTTGGGAGTACCATCAGATGCCTGGTTTAAGCCGATCTATAGTTGAACACAAGATCAAAATGAAGCCTGGATTTCGGCCAGTAAAGCAAGCTCCAAGAAAAATCAGTTGGAAAATTTACGATCAAGTGAAGGCCGAAATTCAAAGATTATTAGATACTAAGTTTATTCGACCTTGCAAAGATGCTGATTGGATATCTAGCATTGTGCCTGTGGGAAAGTTAGATTCCGATAAAATTTGTGTGTGTATGGACTTGCGGGACTTAGGCTACATATAAAGATGAATATCCGATGCCGATTGCTGATCGATTGATTGATGCTGCCTCTGGTAATCGGATTATTAGTTTTTTGGATGGTAATGCTGGGTACAATCAGATTTTTATGGCTGAAGAGGATGTAAGCAAAACTGCATTTAGATGCCCTGGTGCTATCGGCTTATTTGAATGGGTAGTAATGACTTTTGGCCTGATCAGCGCTGGAGCTACGTATCAAAGAGGCATGAATTTAATTTGCCATGACTTGATTGAAAAATTGGTTGAAATTTATATTGATGATGTGGTGATTAAGTCTCAAGAAGAAGGACAACATTTAGCCGATGTTGTGACTATACTGGATCGGTTTAAGAAGTACGGCATGAGAATGAATCCAAAGAAGTGTGCATTTGGAGTATCGGCTGTAAAGTTTTTAGGATTTATGGTCCATGAGCGTGGAATTGAAGTACATTCCGATCGCGTGAAGGCAATTTTTAAGACTAAACCTCCTGATTCAAAGGTTCGTCTTCAAGAGTTAATCGGTAAAATCAATTACTTGAGAAGATTCATATCAAATTTATCGGAAAGAATTATTCCATTTTCTCCGATGCTCAAATTAAAGAATTCCGATAAATTTGTGTGGGGACCAGAGCAACAGAAAGCTTTTGATGATATCAAAGAGTATTTGACCAATCCACCTATTCTGGTTGCTCCAAGAGAGGATTTACCGTTCAAACTTTATTTATTGGTATCGGAAAATACCATAGGGACAGTTTTGGTTCAAGAAATCGATGGAAAGGAGCATGCAATCTTCTATTTGAGTCGAAAGCTGCTTGATCCAGAAACCCGATGCACAGTTGTGGAAAGGTATTGCCTTTGCTTATACTTTGCTTGCACCAAAGTAAGGCATTATCTGTTGGGAGCGGAATGCAAAGTGGTATGTCAAACCGATCTGATCAAGTATATGCTGAATGCTCCAATCATCAAAGGACGACTTGGGAAATGGGCCTACACCCTAATCGAGTTTGATTTGACCTATGAATCTCCAAAAGCTGTCAAGGGGCAGGTATTAGCTGATTTCATCACACACCATCGGGATATTAATTTATTGGTTTTATTGCCATGGGTGATGTTTTTCGATGGATCGGTTTGTGAAAAAGGATGTGGTATCGGTATTTACATAGTGTCCCCTGGAGGAATTTTCTATATGTTTGGTGTCACTGTGAATTTTGGATTAACCAATAATCAAGTGGAATATGAAGTGTCGACTGGTGGTAAACTGGGGGTTACCGTCGGCGATGAATTTGTACGAGGGGACGCTATCGAGAACTAAGCTAGGTGGTAACACAAGACAAGGGTTTATACAGGTTCAGGCCCTCAACGGAGGTAATACCCTACTTCCTGTGCTCTGGGATTATGATTGATCAACCTGCGGGATGCAAGATGACCAAGGCGATTACAATGTATGCTGTATCAGATGAACTCTCTTGCCTATGGCCTCTACCCTCTCCCTTTATATAGTGCAAGGGGATAGAGTTACACGGTAGCACGTGATACACGGTACCTAATCTTGTTATGCCGTTACATGTCATGCATGTGCTGATCTCCTAATTACATGGAGATAGATCATATCCTCTGGAACTTCCTTCGAGCTCAAGGCTCGCGTAGCCCGAGTGGTCTCTGTCCTTGACCGGCCGACTTGGATCGCCCCTCATCTGCTCCCTTATGGGCCTTCTAGAGGATACCTGGGGCCCATGTAGTCCACAGTAGGCCCCGAGTGCTTTACGATCGAGTCAGATGTCCGGCCGACTGGTTTCACCAATATCTTCTGTAATATGAAAAGAGATTGTAAAGAACTCAATAAGTCTTAATTTTTTTTGTGTTGAGGCAATGCCTGGATTGGCAATACCAAACTCCAGCCTACTCGGCCCATTGGGCACATCACCTCAAAAGAAGAATTCGGCTCCTGGACATCCACTCTTGCAATGCAAAAGCAGCTATTGGCCTGTCTTGGGGCATGCCTTAAGCCACGCCATTACAACTTCTGTCTTGCAGCATGCTGTAACTTTAGCGTTTCAAGATGTATCAGCATCAGTTGCCTGGCCTTAACGTGTAAGAACCAGCACTCGGCCCAACATGGGGCACACCGTTCAGCCGGATGGTACCTGTCCCAACCAGAGAAGGGATCAGCATAGGCCCCTAAGGGCGTACCGATTGGATGCAGTTTGGTCGAGAGGCATTTGTATCCGGGGAGCGGTATACAACTGGAGACCTTAGAAAAGGCATACCTTCGAAACTGTAACCAAATTTCACCAACACCCAACCTCGAGCATGCAAAGTTGGCTAGTGACCCAACATGGGGTATGTCGTGAAATATTTTTAATTTTGGTGCTGCCGGTCATATGCCCTCCAGGGTGTACCGAGGCCGAATTAGGCTCAATTTTAACACATTGCCACCGTAAGCGGCGTGTTAAGAAAGCCTACTAAGGGGATCGCCCTTTGCAGTTTTAGCCCAAGCCCAATTAGGGGAGGCGGTTGTTTACGCTCTTTCTCACACGCCGAACGACACGCTTCCATAGGGGAACGTGTTCGCGTCCACTTCCGTCCCATCATCATGATGGTTTTTACTGTATTCGAAACGGATTACAAGGTGCGCCCTTTGAACTCCCCTGGCGTATAAAAGAAAACCGCTGGGGCAGAGTACTACTTCACCACCGGCCTTCGAGTTTTCGAGTCTTCCTCTTCTTCCTCTCGGCGAAACCCATAAATCTCCACCTTTTCCTTCCTCGAGAGCAATGGTGAGCATCACGGAGTTGATAGAGATGTGGGTCGCCGAGGCCAGGGCAAAGGCTGAGGCGGAGGCCACAGCCAAAGCCCGCGAGGATGAGCTCTGGCGGGATTTCGCCCTGATGAGGGCGGAGGTCCGCGCGGAAGAATCCATCAGGGTTCTGATCTGCGGATTTCCGCAACTCCACAAGGTGCTTGTCGACTGATGGTTAACTAGGGGTTAATGTCAGCAATGATTATATATGGGGCGATGCACAAGATCCAAACTTGATGGTAGCACAAGACAGAGATTTATACAGGTTTAGGCCCTCATGGCGGAGGTAATACCCTACTTCCTATGCTCTGGGATTATATGGGGTATATGTGTACAAGATGATCGGGAGATGTCTCTCCATGGATGGGTGTGGAGATGTTCTTCAAGATGCCGAACCAGGGGCTCCCTACCCACAATATATAGTGGGGGCAGGGTTACAGGGTAGAGTCCTGGTTGGTTACGAGGTAGGAGTCCTATCTCTATCCTCTAACCAAATACATAGCTATCCGGGATTACAAGTATATCTTCCCTGTTAATTAGGGATAGACTTCTTTCCTTACTGAGCAACCCTTCTAGAGTCCGTGTGGTACACGTCCTTATCCACCCGACTTGGTCCATCCCCTGTCGGGTGGTCTTTTAGGCCCGCCGTGTGGATACCCGGGGTCTATGTTATCCACAGTAGCCCCCGAGTGCTTCATAGTCAGTTGCTGCTTTTCTTTGTTGCACCTTGGATGAGTCATGCTTCATGCCGAGTGCTTGTAGATTGTTGCTGCTCCTTCCCGACCGGCTTCTTTCGTTATCGCGAGAGACGTGAAGGACTCATAGAGAGTTGTTAGTGATACCCAGCCGGATTGCTGTAGTTCGCTACCGCCCATTGTAAGGCGATCACCTTGATTTTGATGAAGTGGTACTGTGATTTGTCTTGCGATGTACAAATGGCGACCCAACATGGGGCGCATCATTGGTTTTGGGTCAAGAGCGAGTGATACCTGTACTGCCTTGCGATGTACACTAACGACTCCAACATGGGGCATAGCATCGGTGTTATCAAGAGCCGAGTGTTACTGTACTGCCTTATGCGATGTAATCGTCATGGCGACCCAACATAGGGTGTACCACGGTGTTGGCTGAAGTGTCGAGTGATACATGTATTGCCTTGCGATGTACAACCGGTGACCCAACATGGGGCGCATCACCGTGTTGTACCACCGGTTTTGGTCAAGAGCGAGCGGTACTGCATCAACCGGAGCGGATATACCGGTGGCCCCAAAGGGCATACCGCATTTTTAACCATCGGTACCAGATCAGAGAGTAAAGCTTGGCCCAACATGGAGCATACCATCCGGATAGGGTTTGGCCCAATGATACCAGATCCGCACCGTGCGCACACAACTAGTGTCCCAACATGGGCATGCCATTGTTGTAAGTTGACGGTACTGTATCCCATCGTCGGAATACACCGGGCGACTCCCACCACGGGCGATTTTAAGGAAAGAGTTAGGTCAGATGGTATCCGCATCGGTAGCAAGCAGTACAAAGATAGGCCCCAACCGAGCGCACCATCGAAACTCAATCCCGACATCACCGGTATTTGATCCCGACATGCAATGACCAACTAGTGACCCAACATGGGGTATATCAAGAGATGGGTAATTTTTTGTAGCTCACGGTGATATGCCCTCAAAGGTGCACCGAGGCTGAATTTGGCTTAGCCTACGGCTGCGCTTGTAGCCATCGGGTTTGACGCAGAGCTGGAAGGTCAGAGTTAGCGCTGTATGTGAGGGTGGCTTATTTCCATTGGCGTAGGCTTATAGCCGAGCCGTAGTTGCCGCTCAAGGCGCTGGTCCTTCTTGCTCGTATACAGAGTCGTAGAAGGTACTTGATGAGATAAAAATCCATGAACCCTGTAGCATGTACATGTAGGATTTAGGCAGTATCTAAATGAAAAGACAAACACTCGGATGAAAGTTTCGACTGCTTTAATTAGATAATATTTATGTTTTTTGCTACTTTTCTTTTTGATATTAAATTCCTCTAAGTAATCTTCCTTTTGTTAAGCACTCTGCCCGACTAGTCTAGCCCCCGGGCGCTGGGAATTGGCTCATGGCTCTTTTCCCAGGCACGCGTATCGAGTGACTAGAGTTTGTCGTTCGTGGGTCAGAGCTTCACTACTCGAAAAACCACTCGGATTCATTTGCAATCATTAAGAAAAAACAACAAAAGAGTGCACGCAAGTGCACCTATTAGGTGTAGCCCCCGACTTACTGCTTAGTTGGAGACCGACTAAGTAGCAAGTCAAGAAACAACTTAGATTTATAAGAAAAGATTATGGTACTGAGAAGTTAGCTCTGATGTAGGCGTAGGTGTGTAGCCGAGTGGCGTGTCGCCGAGCCGCAGATTTGAAGTCGCAGCGCAAACCGCACGGGCGCTTGTGGCGACGATGGCGCATACCGAGCTGAATACTTGGGTGCTCGTGGCACGGGCGTAGGGGTGTCGCTGAGTAGCGTGTCGCCAAGCCGTAGACTTGGGCGCTCGTTGCGCTGGCGTAAGCGTGTAGCCGAGTGGCTTGTCGCCGAGTCGTAGACTTGGGCGCTCGTGGCGCCGGCGTTAGCGTGTAGCCGAGTAGCTTGTCGCCGAGCCGTAGATTTGAAGCTGCAGGTGTTCAGCTGTACCGAACGCTCGTGGCGCGCGATGGCGTACAACCGAGCTAAAAATTTGGACGCTCGGGGCGCGGGCGTAGGCATGTTGCTGAGTAGCGTGTCGCCGAGCCGTAGACTTGGGCGCTCGTGGCGTTGGTGTAGACTTGCAGCCGAGTGGCTTGTCGCCGAGCCGTAGATTTGAAGCTATAGGCGTGCAGCCGTACTGGGCGCTCGTGGCGCGCGATGGCGTACAGCCGAGCTGAATACTTCGACGCTCGTGCCTCGGGCGTAAGCGTGTCGCTGAGTAGCGTGTTGCCGAGCCATAGACTTGGGCGCTCGTGGCGCTAGCGTAGGCGTGTAGCCGAGTGGCTTGTCGCCGAGCCACAGATTTGAAGCTACAGCGTTCACCGCACGGGCGCCATGGCGCGCGATGGGCATGTACCGAAGCCAGAACTTGACGCCGTGGCGCGGGCGTAGGCGTGTCGCCGAGTGGTGTGTCACCAAGCCGTAGACTTGGGCGCTCGTGGCGCTAGCGTAGGCGTGTAGCCGAGTGGCTTGTCGCCGAGCCATAGATTCGGTTACGCCAGTGCCGCATCGACGCTTCGTGGTGCGCTGGCGGCGACAAATAAGCTGAATACATGGACGCTCTTGGCGCGGACGTAGGCGTGTTGCCGAGTGGCGTGTCACCGATCCGTAGATTTGTAGGAGTAAGCGTGTAGCTGAGTGACTTGTTGCCGAGCCGTAGACTTGGAGGCGTAGGCGTGTAGCCGTACCAGGCGTGCGATGGCGTACAGCCGCGCTGAATACATGGGCGCTCATGGCGTGGGCGTAGGCGTGTCGCCGAGTGGCGTGTGGCCGAGCTGTACACTTGAAGCTACAGACGTGCAGCCATACCGGGCGCTCGTGGCGCGCGATGGCATACAGCCGCGCTGAATGCTTGGGCGCTCGTGGCGCGGGCGTAGGCATGTCACCGAGCCGTAGATTTGTAGGCGCAGGCGTGTAGTCGTACCGGGCGCTCGTGGCGAACGATGGCGTACAACCACGCTGAATACTTGGGCGCTCGTGGCGCGGGCGTAGGCGTGTCGCCGAGTGGCGTGTCACCGAGCCGTAGACTTGAAACTACAGCGCAGTACCGCACGGGCGCTGTGGGCGCGATGGCGTCATACCGAAGCTATAGACTTGGACGCTCGTGGCGCGGGCGTAGGCGTGTCGCCGAGTGGCGTGTCGCTGAGCCGTACACTTGAAACTATAGGCGTGCAGCCGTACCGGGCGCTCGTGGCACGCGATGGCGTACAGCCGCGCTGAATGCTTGGGAGCTCGTGGTGTGGGTGTAGGCGTGTCGCCGAGTAGCGTGTCACCGAGCCGTAGATTTGTAGGCGCAGGCGTGTAGCCGTACCGGGCGCTCGTGGCGCGCGATGGCGTACAGCCACGCTGAATACTTGGATGCTCGTGGCGCGGGCGTAGTCGTGTCGCCGAGCCGTAGACTTGAAACTACAGGCGTGCAGCCGTACCGGGCGCTTGTGGCGCGTGATGGCGTACAACCGAGCTATAGACTTGGATGCTCGTGGCGCGGGCGTAGGCGTGTCGCCTTGTGGCGTGTCACCGAGCCGTAGACTTGGGCGCTCGTGGCGCTGGTGTAGGCGTGTAGCCGAGTAGCGGAAGTAGTCGTTCAAGTCTCGATCAACACCGAGTAGCACACATCGTGGTCGGCGTCGAACAGCACATGCTCGTCGAGGTATCGCCGAGCCGTAGTCGTAAATGATCTCCGCGCGGTTGCTGTGGCTTGATGAAAGTCCTCGCTGGTCTTCAATGTCCCACAAGATGTGGCACGATCAATTCTCATGCCGTGGCCGGCACCGTCGAGTTTTACGAGCTCGCCGAAATTCGTGACCACTCTGCGCAGTCTGTCTTTAAAATGGCGTCACGGTCGCATCCGAAGTCGGATTCAGGCGTTCTTGGATTCATTGGAAAGATACCGAGATACGATTTTCAACGCATCTTATTTCAGCCCGAAACTCCTTCTGAGTCAACGGGAATTTACAATACAAGCTCCGTCCAGATTATGAACAAGAACAGATCGCATCCTCTTCTCATGTTCGTCTCGCAGTTGATGAAGCCGGCGTCGCACGATGGACACCATGATCGTCGAGTCCGAGTGATTTGCTGTTGATGACGGTCACCACCTGAGATTCGTTCTCAATTGGGACCTCACTGTATCCGAGTCGGGAATTATGCCTCCGGCGCACTACTCGTCGGTAGGCGGCGGTGACGTTCCCCAACACGACCGGGAGTCCGAGTGAAGCGCTGCTGATTATTTGGAGAAGCTCCTTGCTGATCCTTGATGTCTTTGGAGATGTGCCACGGGCTATCCACATGACACAACCTCCGCAGATAGGTTTTACGTGCTCGCTGAGATTTGCGATCATCCCGCGGAGCCTGCTTTCAAACGGATGTCTCGGACACATCCGGACTCTGTTTTGGGCGTTCTTGGGCTTCACGGAAAGATGACGAAATTATCTTTCAAACACATTCAGTCTCATCCCAAAATTCCTTCTGGATCAATAGAAATTGAAGAAACAAGATGACTTGCAGAATGTGTCTTCTAGCCGTCGCCGTATCCGAGTCGGGAATTGAGCCATTGGTGTACTACTCATGAGTAGATGGCCGTGGCCTTCCCCAACCCGAGCGGGAGGTATTGTTGTAATTCTCCCCAGATTGGATCTGATCCAAATCAGGAAAGTGGAGTCGCCGAAGCCATTGATGACTCGATCGGCTCCGGGGGCAGAGACGACGGCGATACCGTTGATCGATGCCATCGAGCTTGACGAAGATGATCTTAACGCTGCCCCTACCTGGCGCGCCAACTGTCGACTGATGGTTAACTGGGGGTTACCGTCGGCGATGCACAAGATCCAAACTCGATGGTAGCACAAGACATGGATTTATACAGGTTCAGGCCCTCATGGCGGAGGTAATACCCTACTTCCTGTGCTCTGGGATTATATGGGGTATATGTGTACAAGATGATCGGGAGATGTATCTCCATGGATGGGTGTGGAGATGTTCTTCAAGATGCCGAACCAGGGGCTCCCTGCACGCCTTATATAGTGAGGTGCAGGGTTACGGGGTAGAGTCCTGGTTGGTTACGAGGTAGGAGTCCTATCTCTATCCTCTAGCCAGATACATAGTTATCCTGGATTACAAGTATATCTTCCCTATTAATTAGGGATAGACTTCTTTCCTTGCTGAGCAGCCCTTCTAGAGTCCGAGTGGTACACGTCCTTATCCACCCGACTTGGTCCATCCCCTGTCGGATGGTCTTTTAGGCCCGCCGTGTGGATACCCGGGGTCTATGTTATCCACAAAGGCGCTTCCTCTCAAGGACGATGGTTGCGCCTCCTCGCCGACGAGGATATCAAGTCCTCCCGCCGGGGCTTTTTTTTTGCTCCTCCATGAGCCAAAGAATGAGCCTTAGCTTGATGTGCTGCGCCGCGGGGAAATGTAAATAGGCCTAAGTGCCTTTTAATGAAGAACTTTTGGAAATCCGAATGTCTTTCTCGCTTTTAATCTTGCTTTGATCTTGAATCCGCGACATTGCTTCATCCGAGTAGTTAGGGCCGCCTGCTCCCGGACCGGCATTTAGTGCTTAACTCGAACCTCTCGGAGGGAGCCACTCGGGTAGCCGAGTGGTCATGCCCTTCTTGAAAAGGCCGCATCCAGCGCGAAACTAAGGCCCGGCCTAGAATGCGAACGTTGCCCGTTGCGATAAGTTTGGAACAGGAGAACGAAATTGGCTCACCTCTCTCGCTTTTTGCGCCAGTCAATTAGTCTCCCCCAGCGAACTCCGCCGCTAGGTTTCTTCTCTATCGCAACCTCCGCCGCCACCGTCTCCGATTCGCAATGGCTCCACCTTCTCCCGCCGCCCTAAAGGCTGCGAAGAGCGGAAAGGACTGGATGAAGTCCATCACGACCGAACGAAGGCTACTGTGGCCGGGTCTCCATCGTGTGCTCCTCCAAGAGTTTCGTCATGGCGCCCCGCCGGGCGATCTCGCCCCACCTGCCGCCCGACGAGGTAGTGGTTTTCGAATCCTTCTTCCTCCATGGCTTTGGCCTTCCTTGCTCTCCATTCTTCCGGGGATTGCTGCATTTCTATGGGATCGAGGTTTTGCACCTAAACCCCAATTCTATCTTCCAAATTGCCATTTTTATCAACATCTGTGAGGCTTATTTGGGGATTACTCCTCACTTTGACCTCTTTAGATTTCTTTACCTCCTCAAGCCCATTCCCAACAAGAACTCTCCCAAGGCCGCTGGCGGTGCGGCATTTCAATTGCGGGAAGGGGTCCGAAAATACTACTTCGATCTTTCCTTGAGAACCTCCAATAAGGGTTGGCACTCAGAGTGGTTCTACTGCGCCAATTCCCTTCCAGTCCTGCCTCCTTTCTCCGGAGAGTGCCCCACGGTCAGTCCCTCCTGGTCCTCTCCTCTCGCCGATGACGAGGGAGGTCAAGTACAGGAACTTCTCATTCTTCTTCAATGCGCGAAAACCGCCGGGCTGACTGGCATTAGCGTAGTTTGGAACTACACTCAGCGCCGTATCCAGCCCATCAAGGAGAGGGTGCATCTCGCCTTCGAATACTCGGGGTCCCAAGATTCCACTCGGGAAACTGGAGAAAGTCTTTCGCAGAAGGAAATCATCAGTCGGATGACCGAGCTCTTCTGTCCTGGCTCGGAAATAATGTACACGGATTGCCCAGCCGCACACCATCTGACGTTCCTACCACCAGCGGTAAGGAGAAGACCCTTCTCAACTCAACCGCGGTTTTTTAGGATGATACGAAGATTGATCGTAATCTGATTCATACGCAAGGACGCGAGGCCTTCTTCTCCATGCATCTAGTCCTGGAAGCTCCGCACCATAAAGAGGCACCGCGCAAACGTCCTGCGGAGGACTCGGCTAGTGCTCCCGCGCCCAAGAAAGGCAAGGGGTCGCTCCTGAGGACCCGGACAAAGATGATGAAGATGATAATATTCCACTCATGCGCCGCCACCGCCCAGCAACCAAGTCGCCCTCAGCTCCGGCAACGCAGCCACGAAGCCCCCCATCTCCCCAATCTGCTGACCCAAAGGCCGCGTCAGGGGCGGAGAAATCTCCTAGTTCGGGCCCGAGTGGTTCGGGCATCCGATTTGGGTTCAAATCTTTTAAGTCGTCGCAAAGGTATTCCCTCATGATTTCTCCCTTTCACCATTTGCAAGGGATTTGTGTCTTGAATAATCTCCAAATATTTTCAGAAAACCTGTCGATGATGACGAGCCGCCAAGCCCGCATAACAGCGAAGTGGCGCCTCCACGACCCGATTGCCAAGCCGGGCCCCAAACGGCCGGGGATTCGACTCGACATGCCCCATCTCGCCGAGACTCCGGTCCATCTGCTACCACTCGCCGATCCTCGCCAGCGAAGGAAAAAATCCCAGCTCCAGCTCCAAAGAGCACAGAGCCAGAAATCGAGGAAATTCCTCGCCCTTCTACAAAAGCTCACACTCCACCCCTTCGACTAAAATGGAGAAAGGAGATGGAGGGCTACGAGGTCGATGACGGGCAGGAAGCCGAAGAATGGGAAGTGTTGGACAACATGGCAGCGGCTCAGGCCATGATATACAAGGTAAGACCTTTCTACGCCCTGAATCCTCGCTTTACATAAGGGAATCCTGCCAATCTTCTTCTGATCTCCATGCAGCGCATGAAAGAGAGGTCAAGGCAGAAATCCGTATGCATGGAGAAAACAATGGGCGAGCTGAAGACCAGCGACGAATATGACAACGCACTGTATGCCGTTAAGTCACAATATCGTGGTCGGATCGAAGAGCTCCAACGAGAAGTCAGTGAACTCCGATTCCGCCATGTGGAAGAGTGCAACACCATCCGAGGTATAAATCCCGAACGATGCTAAACCATTATAAAAAGAATGCTCCTTAGATGATAATCTTCGAGACTTGCCTTTGAATGTAGCACTGGAGGCGAGGCGGAAGGCCCTGGAGACGAAAACCAATGCTCGGCTGGAAGGTGACTTCCCTCCACTAGCTCTCCCTGGCTCGACCTCATTGAAATCCGACTGATCTGCCAATCTTGATTGGTCGTGCAGAGCATCGGCAGAAGTCCAGGGCGCAACTCCAGGTCCTCGAAGAAGAGGTGAAGGCTGCCCATGAGCTCCGTCGCCGTGCTCTAGTTGGAATAGTCCCAACACTTCAACGCCTATATCCAGAAGAGGAGCCGCCGAGTGATCCTGACCTCCTCGTGGCCCGTCTTGACGATGTTCCCGAGTGGATCAAGGTCTTCACGCGGGAGGCGGCAATAACTTGCACCAGCCAAGGCCTCGCGATCGCGAAGTCAAACTTCCCCGTCAGGATTGCGAAGCCGTGAAGGAAGGATTTGCATGCACCGAGGAGGAGGCCTGTGCTTTGTTGGAAGAAGTTCGCCCGGCTGCTTCCCAAATTGTTGAAGACTTGGACTTGTAAATATAACTTTGGTCGAAACGCTTGATCGATCCTCGATATTGGTGATCTTATTTATCTGAGTACTTAGCTTTATCCTTTTTCATGAAACGCTTTTGCCGACTGGTCCAGCCCCCGAGTGCTAGGAATCTGCACGTGGCTTTATCCCTATGCAACAGCAGAGTAGCTAAACGCTGTCTTTGGCAAGTACAACCATCATTACTCAAGAATTTTCATAACACCCGAATTTGATCAACACATGTAAAGAGAAAACGACTTTTATTAATATGATAGGGTGTGGTTGACTCCGCACACTATTTTGTGTAGCCCCCGACTTACTGCTTAACCGTTTACGGCTAAGTAGCAAGTCAGAAAACAAGGCCTAATTACAATGCTGCTTGAATACAAGAATTAAAAGTAAAAACGACGTAGCTGCTCGATGTTCCAGGTATTGGGCACTTCAGGTCCGTCTTCAAGTTGTAGCCGGTAAGTCCCTGGGCGGGTCACCTCAGCGATCACATAAGGGCCTTCCTAGAGCGGGGAGAGTTTATGCTCGTGCTTCTGATTCCTTCGGAGGACCAGATCTCCCTTGGAGAACACACGGCCCCGTACGTTGCACTGATGGTAGCGACGCAAGCCCTGTTGGTACTTTGCCGACTGGATCAATACTGCTTCCCTAGCTTTCTCGAGCCGATCGAGGTCTTCGTATCTTGCTTCATCCGACTGATTATCGTCGAAACCGGCAACCCGAGGGGACCGGAACTTCAATTCAGTCGGGAGGACCGCCTCTGAGCCATAGACTAGAAAAAAGGGTGTATGCCCTGTGGCTCAGCTTGGGGTCATTCTAAGCCCCCAGAGCACCGAAGGCAACTCCTTAACCCAGCGCGTAGCGTACGGCTTTAGGCGATCGAAAATTCTAGTTTTGAGCCCTTGTAGTACCAATCCGTTGGCACGCTCGACCTGCCCGTTGCTCCTTGGGTGGGCCACCGAGGCATAGCAGATCTTGGCCTAGCTCCTCGCCCCAATCTTGAAATTCGCTGCTTTTGAACTGAACGCCGTTGTCGGTGATGAGTCGATTAGGAACGCCAAAGCGAACCACGATGTCTCAGAAGAATTCGCGTGTCTTGGTCGCCGTGATTACAGCAACCGGCTTGGCCTCAATCCACTTTGTAAACTTGTCGATGGCGACGAAGACATGAGTGAACCCGCCTTGGGCCCGCTTGAGGGGACCCACCATATCGAGATTCCAGACGGCGAAGGGCCAAGAAATTGGAATTGTTTGTAGATCTTGAGCCGGCATGTGAATTTGTCGTGCGAAGAACTGACGCCTGTCACATCTGCATACTATGTCTTCCGCATCTGTAACCGCAGTTGGCAAGAAGAATCCTTGCAGATAGGCTTTTTCCACCAGAGTGCTAGCCGCCGCGTGGTGCCCGCATTCTCCCGAGTGGATCTCGTTGAGTAGATCTCTGTCTTTTTGCTCTGATATGCAACGCCTTAGTACCCCGGAACTGCTTTTTCTGAAAAGCTCATCCCCGACTACCTTGTAACTTTTGCTTCGGCGTGTAATGCACTCGGCGAGGCTTCGATCTTCGGGCAGCTTATCACGAAGAAGATAATCTAAGTAAGGCTGCGTCCACCCGGGGTTAATCGATAATACCTCTGCATCGGGTTCTGGCTGCTTCTCTTGATCTTCTCCTGGTGCAGAGGGTAGCTTGATAGACGGCACACGCAATTCTTGGACGAAAACACCAGTCGGGACCTG
This sequence comes from Raddia guianensis, assembly GCA_036346415.1. Taxonomy (NCBI): domain Eukaryota; kingdom Viridiplantae; phylum Streptophyta; class Magnoliopsida; order Poales; family Poaceae; genus Raddia; species Raddia guianensis. The sequence goes on along the minus strand of CM070534.1, from coordinate 20,652,647 downwards.
CGCCCGAGTGGATCCCATCCGCGCTAGCTCGTCTGCTGCTTCATTGTCTCGGCGGAGCACGTGTGTCAGCTCTAGTCCGTCGAACTTGTCTTCTAGCTTCGTACCTCCTGGCAGTAAGCCGCCATGCTGTCGCCGATACAAGACCACTCCTTTTGAACTTGGTTGACCACGAGTTGAGAATCCCCACAAACCATTAACCGCCTGACACCAAGCGAGATGGCGACGCGTAGCTCGTGGATGAGTGCCTCGTACTCGACGGCGTTGTTGCTAACGGAAAACAGTATCTGGAGGACATAGCGTAGCTTCTTTCCAGTTGGCGATATGAGCAAAATCCCAGCCCCCGCGCCGCTAAGCATGAGAAAATCATCAAAGTACATTGTCCAGTACTCGAGATTCTCCTTTGCTGCTGGGGTCTGAGCCTTTATCCACTCCACGACGAATTCAGCCAATGCTTGAGATTTAATGGTTACTCAAGGCCTGAACTTTATTTCAAAGGCTCCAAGCTCAACCGCCCACTTTGCAATTCTCCCAGCGGCCTCCCGGTTATGAAGTATGTCTCCAAGCGGGAAAGAGGTGATCACCGAAATTTCATGCTCTTGAAAATAATGCTTGACCTTCCGTGATGTGAGTAACACAGCATACAGAAGCTTTTGAACTTGTGGGTACCTTATTTTGGATTCGCCCAATACCTCGCTTACGAAGTAGACCGGACGTTGTACCTTCTGGAGGGAGCCCTCCTCATCTCGTTCAATCACCGGGGCACTGCTGATGACGTGAGTCGTGGCTCCGATGTAGAGAAAGAGGGGCTCCTGGGGCATGGGAGGGACCAGCACCGAAGGCGTGGTGAGGAACCTCTTTACATCTTCGAAGGCTTCTTGTGCTTCAGCTGTCCACTGAAAGTCGTCTTGTCGGCGTAAGAGCTTAAAGAAAGGCATGCCTCGCTCCCCGAGTCGGGAAACGAATCGGCTGAGTGCCACGATGCATCCAGTGAGCTTCTGCACATCCTTCTGATTGGTCGAGGGCTTCATCTTGATGATGGCGTTGACCTTCTCTGGATTGGCTTCGATCCCCCTGTTGGAGATAATGAATCCAAGTAGTTTACCAGATGGAACCCCAAAAACACACTTCTTGGGATTTAGCTTCATCCGATATGCCCTTAGTCTTTCAAATGTCTCGGTCAGATCTGTTATGAGATCCCCTCTGGATTTTTTTTATGACGACGTCGTTGACATATGCGTCCGAGCTGAGTGTGAAAACATCATTGTATGGTGCGCTGATAAGTTGCGCCAGTGTTTTTCAACCCGAATGGCATCGTGATATAGCAAAAAGCACCAAAAAGCGTAATAAATGACGTTTTGATGCAATCCTCCTGTTTCAGACTGATCTGATGATAGCCCGAGTAGGCGTCCAGAAAGCTTAAGAGCTCGCACCCGGCGGTGGAATCCACCACTTGGTCAATGCGGGGGAGCCCAAAAGGATCCTTGGGACATGCTTTGTTGAGATCAGTGTAGTCGACACACATCTGCCATGTCTTGTTCTTCTTCTGTACCAGGACCGGGTTCGTAAGCAACTCGGGGTGATACACCCCCTTGATGAACCTAGCGGCCAACAAATTGGTGATCTCGCTCCATATGGCGTCCTTTCGATCTGGTGCGAATCTTTGTAGGCGCTGCTTGATGGGTTTCGCCTTTTCATCGACGTGGAGGGAGTGCTCGATCACCTCCCTCGGAACACCAGGCATGTCCGAAGGTTTCCAAGCAAACACGTCCTGGTTGGCCTGGAGGAAAGTGACAAGCGCGTCTTCCTATTTGCTATCGAGCCCTGTCCCAATCACGGCTGTCTTGGCCGGATCAGCCGGGTTCAACAGAATCATCTTGGTTTCTTCAGCTGCTTGGATGGATGTTTTGGCCTGCTTCTTGGCGGGGATGTCCCCCTCCTCTTGAACGGATGCGACCTCCAGTATGATCTTTTCCATCTCAGCAGATGAATCCAGTGCCTGCGCCATCTCACAACTTTCGCTGTCGCAGAGCAGGGACTGTTTGACGTCACCAGGGAGGGTGATTACACCATTGGGACCCGGCATTTTTAAGACAAGGTAAGTGTAGTTGGGAACCACCATGAATTTGGCAATCCCCGGCCTTCCCAAGATGGCATGATATGCCATCTCAAAATCAGCCACTTCAAAACTCAAACTCTCGGTCCGATAATTATCCTTAGTCCCAAACATGACGGGCAAAGAGATCTGTCCGAGTGGTATCGCGAACATCCCGGGGATTACCCCATGGAAAGGAGACGATCCTTGCCGTAGTTTGGAACGAGGAATATTCATTTGGTCCAAGGTCTTGACGAAAAGGACATTAATCCCGCTCCCGCCGTCGACCAAGACCCTCTTCAGCTTGCTTCCTCGCACGACCGGATCCAGCACGAGAGGGTACCTCCCAGGGAAGGCAATCCGGTCGAGGTGGTCCGATCTGTCGAAGGTGATGGGCACCTCAGACCAGCGCAAGTACTTTGGAGTCACGGGCATGGTAGAGTTGATCTCCCGAGTGGTAAGCTTTTGCTTCCGCTTGGACTCGTACGCATCAGAGCCCCCGAAGATGTAGTTGATCTCGAGCTCAGCGTCCTGGTAATCTCCATCCTGTTTCTTGCCTTGACCGCCCTTTGTCGCCGACTGCTGGGAGCTCTCAGCAAATTTCTGTAGAATGAGGCAGTCTTTGGCAGAGTGCTTTCCTCTAGGGTGGAAGGGACATACCGAATCCATGACTTTTTTGTAGTCGTTGTCGTTGGGGGGCTTAGGTCGATTGTGCTCGATGTTGGTGACCATCTCTTCCCCCTTCCGCTTCTTATCCTTAGGCTTGCCTTGCTCGTCGTTAGGCTTCTTCTTGGGGCCTCCATCATTGCCACCGCGATGATTCACGGTGGCTTCCTCGGCTTCGGCCTCTTGGTCCGCCATAGTGAACATGGCCTTGAGATTACGCGGGGGTCCCGGGTCATCTGCCTGATCAACTCCTCGGATTTGCATCCGGCGAAGAAGGCATCGATGACGGTTTGCTCCGAAACGTCCCGGATCTCGTTCTTCTTCTTGGTGAAGCGCTTGATGAACTCACGAAGAGTCTCGATCTTGCGGTGTAGCTGTCTAATCTCCCATCTCCCCGCGGGCCTTTCATAGGTCCCTTGAAAATTGGTGATGAACTGCTCCTGGAGGTCGTCCCAAGACTCAATAGAGTTCTCTGGGAGTCCCATTAGCCAGGTCTGAGCGGTTGGGGTCAAGGCGACCGGCAACTAATTTGCCATGACATTTTGATCTCCTCCTGCTGCGCTGACTGCTAAGGCGTAATCCTACAACCAGTTCTTTGAGTCCCTCTCACCATTGAACTTGTCGATGCCTTTGAGGTTGAAACCATCCGGCCAAACCACTCGGCGAAGATTCGGGGTAAAGGCCCGAATCCCCTCCAACGGTCGTGGCCGCCTCCGCCTTGGGGATCTGCTACGATGCTCCCGTCACGGGTCTTGACAACGCTCCTGACGGTGGTCGCATCGGCTGGCGGTGCTCTCGGCCTGGTCATCAGTGCGCCAACTGTGACGGCTACGAGAGTTCCGCTCACCGTTATTGTGCTCCCGCCGCTTCGCTTCGATGTCTTGACGGAGATCATGGGCCGGCGATTGGTGAGAATCACCAGCTTTGTTGGCGCGAGCCCTGTTCCGATTGCGCGTAGAACGACTGCGAGTTGAGGCGGTCGGTGCAGCCGGAGCGGGCATCGTCTTGTTTTGCTGAATGGCGGCCATCTCTACCATAGCCGTCGCTCGAGCGAGGGCTGCAGCAAACGGGCTTCCTTCTGGAAGTTGTGGCGCGATTGTCTCAAGGAGAGTCTTCGAAGCGATGACGTTTGCCTGGGGTATCGTGTAGACGTCTTGGTCCCTTAGCTTCACCACGCGAAGCTCAATCTGAACGTCACGCCGCGGGCGTGAAGCTGTTGTATGCGATCTCGGTCCTCAGCACGGTGTGGGTCCGGGTTCGCCGTGCCGGGGTCGGTTTCCTCGTATGCGACGATCGGGGAGGAAGAGTGATGATCCCCGCGCCAAGGACAAAAATTTCCCGATAATTACGAACTTCAGCATTCTCATCAGACCCAGAGTCAGAAGCCGAGAGGCTGACTTGTTCGCTCTGTCCAATGGGATGGCCACCATTGATGACACCCACGAACATGGCTGGATCTGATCCGAGTGTATCTGTTGTGCTCGCCGACTGGTTATCTCCCATCCAAATCCCTGATGAGATTGGTGCGAGGACCGCATCGAAGCTCTCGAGTCCGGAGGGAAATCCAGCCGAAGGCATTGAATTGTTGTTGGGCGAGATACGATCCACGCCCATGCGGTCAAGCCCGCCGAGTCCTTTTTCGTCTTCCTCGGGAAGAGGTGCGAAGGCGAACAGCGAGGGGGTCAATCCGCTGAAGGCGCTTGCTAAATTCTTCAAGCCAAAGGGCAATGGGTCACGTTGATTGCGCGCACCTTCTTGCGAAGAGATCCCTCCAGGGGAGAGAGGTGAAGATTGCCAACGCCGTCGGCGATGAAGTCGAGGGTACCGAAGCGAAGAGTTTGCCCCAACTTCATGGTGACGTGCGGCGATCTCCAAGATGCCATCTAGCTTGAGAGATGATCTTGACGCTGCCCCCTACCTAGCGCGCCAACTGTCGACTGGTGGTAAACTGGGGGTTACCGTCGGCAATGAATTTGTACGAGGAGATGCTATTGAGAACTAAGCTAGGTGGTAACACAAGACAAGGGTTTATACAGGTTCAGGCCCTCAGCGGAGGTAATACCCTACTTCCTGTGCTCTGGGATTATGATTGATCAACCTGCGGGATGCAAGATGACCAAGACGATTACAATGTATGCTGTATCAGATGAACTCTCTTGCCTATGGCCTCTACCCCTCCCTTTATATATTGCAGGGGGGATAGAGTTACACGGTAGCACATGATACACGGTACCTAATCTTGTTATGCCGTTACATGTCATGCATGTGCTGATCTCCTAATTACATGGAGATAGATCATATCCTCGGGAACTTCCATGGAGCTCAAGGCTCGCGTAGCCCGAGTGGTCTCTATCCTTGACCGGCTGACTTGGATCGCCCCCCATCTGCTCCCTTATGTGCCTTCTAGAGGATACCTGGGGCCCATGTAGTCCACATGAAGCTTTGATTTAAGGATTAGAATGGTTGATTCAAGTTGGAGCAGTTGCTGTCGAAGTTTATGGAGATTCACAGCTAGTAGTTTTCCAGATGATCGACAAATACGTGTGTCACAGTGAACTACTTCAAGATTATTTGGAAAGGGCTTCAAATTTGGCTAAGTACTTCACTGTTTTTTCAATACAACATGTTCCGAGGGAACAAAATACTGAAGCCAATGAATTAGCTCAAGAAGCATCGGGATACAAAATACCGATCAACGAATTAGAAATTGTGCCTTATCAAAATCCGATACAGACGGGGTGGCAGGCAGAAATTATCGATTATTTTAAAAATCCTTAAGGAAAAACCGATAGGAAGCTTAAGAGGAAAGCCCTAAGGTATGTACTGATCAATGACAAGCTATATTATCGGAGTTTTGATGGGTTACTGCTCAAGTGTCTCAACGAGAAAGATGCTAAAGTTGCAATCAGAGAAGTCCATGAAGGAATTTGAGGAACACACCAATCAGCTTATAAGATGAGATGGATGCTGAAGCGCATTGGATTTCACTAGCCTACAATGGTTGAAGACTGTTTCAAATATTATAAGGGCTGTAAAGATTGTCAGAAATTTGGAAAAATTCAACATGCACCAGCATCGATTTAAATCCGATTGTGAAGCCGTGGCCTTTTCGAGGTGGGGGGTAGATATAATCGGAGAAATATTTCCCTCCTCATCCAAGGGGCATCGGTACGTCTTGGTGGCAACGGATTATTTCATTAAGTGGGTTGAAGCTATACCATTGAAAAAGGTGACTGCCACCGAAGCAATCGACTTTGTTAAGGAGCACATAATTTACCGATTTGGTATTCCTCAAACGATTACTACGGATCAAGGATCGGTATTTATGTCAGAAGCTTTTCAAGAATATGCCTCGAAGCCTAGGAATTACGACAATCAACTCGTCACCATATTATGTTCAAGCCAACGGCCAGGTAGAATCTTCAAACAAAAGTGTCATAAAACTGATCAAGAGAAAAATCGATGAAAGACCGCGGGGTTGGCATAACACTTTGATGGATGCATTATGGGCTTATCGGATTGCTAAACATGGAGCTACCAAAGTTTCACCATTTGAACTGGTCTATGGACAAGAAGCGGTTTTGCCGATTGAAGTGATCATCGGTTATACAAGAGTTGAAGAACAAAATCACTTGAAAACCGATGATTACAAAAATCTGATGTTGGAAAAATTAGACGATATGGTAGCAATCCGATTAAAGGTTTTGGAGCACATTGAGCGTGATAAACAAAGGGTTGCTAGAGCATACAACAAGAAAGTTGTGCCGCAAACTTTTGAAGTGGGAGAACTTGTCTGTAAAACATTTTTACCGATTGGTTCAAGAGATACTAAGTACGGGAAGTGGTCTCCAAATTAGGAAGGACCTTTTAAGATCAATCAGATTATTCCAGGCAATGCATACATTTTGGAAATGCTTGAAGGGCAAGTTTTCGGAAAAGCGATCAACGCTAAGTACTTAAAAAAATACTATCCTAGCGTTTGGATCGGAGCTTAATCAGTGTAGTTTGTAAAAGCCGATTTTGAGAGAATTGCCTATAATGTAAAAGTCGATAAAGCAATTGTCGCCTAAAGCTATTTTGAAAAGCCGATTCTATTGGATCGAGCTAAGCCTGTGTCGTTCAGATACATCATTCAGAAAAGCCGATTCCGATGAATCGCCTTAAGCTAAATCAAATATGATAAGGAAATTGCATAAAAATAACTTAAAAGTTATTACAAAGGCACAAAGGCCTTAATCGTTTTAACGTCCCTAGGGCGGGTAGAGCATTGTATTTAATCGATAAATATACCGATCACCGGACAGAAAAGTTTTGAATTTGACACGCAGGCCAATCACTTGCAGAATTTATAAATCGCAGCAGCGGATTTTGCAATGTCCCCCCGGATCTTGTTGATCACAGCTGAATCTTCTTCGTTGGATCCGGGGATGATCGAATTTTTTCCTTGGCTGCCACCACTGACAGACCACACTGCTTGACAACCGCGTGTTGCTCTTTACAAGCCGATTTGACTTCGTCGAAGCGAGAGCGTGCATCGGTTTCAGCTTTCCTGGCCTTCTTAAGTTCTTGTTCTAAAGATTTAACTTTAGAAACAGCTTTTTGAGCAGTTAATTTAGCCGATGTGAACTGCTCCTTCGACTCTTCAGGCCGATCATGTTGAGCGCTTGCGTCCTGAATGAGGGCCTTCAGATTGTCTTCAGCTTCTTTGGTGGCCTCCCACTGGTGCATGCGCTCGAGTGCATTGTCCAGATTAGCTTTTTTCCCGCTCATGGGAAGGAGTGTTTGAATAGCCGATTGCACTTCTTCAGGAACCATCTCCTGAATTGTATCGGCTATGTCTCCGATGGCTTCGGAGTTAGCCAAAAAATTGGCTTCCTTACTAACCAGATCAAACATCTGCTTCAACTTAGCGATGGTGTCAGGAAGAAGCTGACAAGGAGTTGAGGAGCTACTGATAAAATTGCATATGCCGATTTTGGGTCTAAATCTGTTCTGGCATCCAAGGTGCGATAAATAAAGAGATCGGGAATATGCTGAATAAGGTTGAACTGTCTAGCATACCGATGGATGGTAGAATTCATACGAAGGCCTTCTCAAATGGACCCTTGTACTAAGTATAGCAAAAAAGATAGCAGGAGAGATGAAATCTTTGAAAACCGATAAAGAATCCCCAGTCAAGGTGGAGGAAATCTTAAATAATGAAGGAACCGGGTATCTGTCGATATCGGTATAAGGGTTGAAGTGCTCTGGACCATATCCTGATTCTTGCCATGCAAAAAAGTTCGCCAAACTAGTAGAAAAATCCTCTTCGTTCAGGCGGCTTCTGAAGCAATTAACCGATATCATCTCACCGTAAGATCTGCAGGGGCGGGAGTTGCTATCGGATTCTTGGTCCTCATTTGGAAATTCCAAGTCAAAAATGAGATCTTCGATGGAGTTTTTCACATGCATCTTCATAAACATTCCGATAAACCAGAATGGATCTCCTATGTTCCCAACAGAGTGATCGGATCTTCCGGAGCAAAGACCTTCTCTGATGTCATGCATAACCCGATAGGCTACTCCAAGAAGATACTTTCCGACTGCAAGCTTTTCTCCAGCGACCAGAGCTTCAGCTATTCCCTAGTAAATTTTGCTTGGAGCCAAGGACTGTCCACAGAAAAAATAGCGGTCTAGCCACATATTCAGAAAGGCGACATGTTCTTCATCTTCAACATCACTATCTTTCGGACGAAGGTCAATATACTTTTTCCATCCGAAGTTTTTGCTTGGGACCAACTTCAGATCGGCTTTCAGAGCAAAAGCCGATAACATTTCTCCATCTGGTCTGAGACCGGTCAGCATAGCCACATCCAGCAAAGTAGGGCCAATGGGACCGTTGGGAAATAGAAAAGCATTGACAGTATCACACCAAAAATAAGAGATTGCGGCCATGAAGGGCTCATCAATCGGGATCGGATTTAATGACAAAAGGATGGCGTCGGTAATTCCTAAGTCATTCCATTCAGCCTTCTTCTGACTATAAACCCGCAACAGCCAATCAGTATATCCCTCTATCGGATTTGGCCACGCGCGAAAAGCCGATTGCCAACTGTTTATCCTAAGCTTTTCTGCAAACATTGGCAGCCTAGCTACGGATGTATCTATGAACTCCGTGGGATCAGCATCTCCTAATGGACCCAGACCATATAGGGGATCGGGATCAGAAGAGCGGATCAGTACCTGAGACATCTTCTCCGATGGAGACTTGGAAGAACTGGAGGAAGAAGGAGGCAGTGCGCTGAAGAACCTGGGGAGCTTGAAAAATCTGATGCGAGAGCTTGAGCACTGAGGGAGGCGTGCGAATGAATGCGGGGCGGCCGCCTATTTATAGCTGGTAAAACTAGGGTTTTACCGGGCTTCTCGCGAGTTACTGTTTTAACCATTCCCGCCAAATGGAAGGACACGTGTCTACATCTGGAGGCACGAGGTAAAAGATCAACGGTTGAGATCTTACAAGGTTAAAACCCGATTATAAAGAAGTTCGGCGAATGCGAAGATCACATTGCCAAACTTAGGGGCATATGTTGACACCAAAATTTGGCAGATAATCGGATTTTTGATGTGGGCCGGGAATATCGGATTTTTGGGCTTCATCGACGGAGAAGAGAAGACGGCCCGACAAAAGCTGACGCGGGATTTTGGACTCTGTTGTATCTTAGGAAATCCAAGCCAAGCCGTATTAGAGTCAATCGGTTTGTACAGTATTAGAATCGGTTTTGTGCGTCTAGGCGATAGTATAAATAGGAACCCGATGATCGGGTAAAGGGATCGACTCAACACACAAACACAACACATATCTTCGAATCCGATCGACTTTGTCGAAAGGTTCAAACCTCAGGTAAAGCTTTCTCGATGTAATCGATACTTTGCTTGTTGTATCGTATGCATGGCTGCATCACTTGATCTCACGTATACACAGCATATTAGACTGTCTCGGTTTTCCGATCTCTAGTATGGACGCATATTGCACTGTCTCGTTAATTCGATCTGCAGTATGTATTTACCTCGCATTGTTGATCGTTGAATGCTTTATGGTCGTATTCTCTATAATCCGATGCATATGATTGTCTCGACTCTGATCGATCTTATGTGCGTTTGTTTAGGAGTTTGCATGACTAAAACTTTTACCGATGGGCATTGTATTTATCCTACAATACCGATTGTTACGTAGTTATGCATGTTCTCTCTTAATTCCGATATATGCGACTGTCTCGACCTTGATCGATCTCACATATGTTTGTGTTAGGATCATGCATGTTTAGTATATTTACCGATCGATATTGTCTCCACTAGTCTCTAGAACTTTAGTCGACTTAGATGCATTAGCCTTGATTTAGATTTAAATACTTTCTGGGCCTGGCCCATATATTTGATCGAATTTCATGGTTTAATCGGATAAGTTGATAAAAGTTTTAGAACTAGCATAAACCCCCTAAAATACCAAAAAAATAGTGAAAGAATTTTACTGTTTCATCATATAACCTGCGCTATCGAAAATTTAGCCGATAGAATAGTCACATCGGTTTCTTAAAAACCGATGTGTTGAAAACCTAATCTGGCTATTTAAGCCGATTAGGGCCAAGCCACTGATAAATTTTTCCCTTCGATTGCAGATCAAATCGTTTGGCACGCTTGGTTTTTTGGTTGCGACGCTAGCCCTGACTAGACGCTTCCGGGTGTGTTCGCGAAAGTGTCACGCTTTTGCGTCAACAGAAGTACAACAAGACAATGCGAACCCGCCAGTGAAGCAGGCCCTAAAGACTGTCACCAATAAGCCGCGGCGTGGAAAAAAAAAAACCAGTGGACATCACGTTCTTAAAGCAGGACAAACAGGCGGCAAACAAAATACCAAAGGAGACGAACAAGGAAAAACATGCCACTAAGCCACGGGAGGGGATCAGAAGCAGGCCGATGAGCCTCAGGAGAAGGTGATGCACGCCAAGGAAGTTGCTAAAGTGTGGACAGACGGCAACAAAAAATACCAAAGGGGTCAACCTTTGATGACGGATGATGAGCTCAAAAAGGCAGACCCTTCCTTTGTTGAACTGCACGATTACAACATCAAGTCTTGTGCAGAAAATGAACAAAATAATAACATAGCTATGCGGTACAAAGAAAAACACCTTTTGAATATGGATGGTTTTATCAGTGTGGGCTTCAACAACCTATACGACCTCTTCAACCTTTATGACTTGGATGTCTGTCTTGTGCGGTGCTTTTCACTGTAAGGCACTACAGACTGCACATTCATTAATTAGAACATAAATACCGGTAGTAAAGTCCTCCATATAACTATTTTGGTATTAATTGTAGACAATTTATGAGAGAAGCAAATTCGAAGAAGCTGCCCGTTGCAATTATTGATCCCCAGTGGTGTACTGATACGATGGTGTTGACAACAAGCCGCAAATATGTCGTGGAGCCTCTGTCAAAAAACCTAAAGCACTATACTTCAAAAGACTACTTCTTCTGCCTGTATAATCCCAGTGGACATTTTATTCTTGTAGTCATTTCTCTCAAGTGGACTACTGTGTGGTACCTAGATTCATCAAGACCAGTAGATGAGAAGGGCAAATTCATACAACGTGATTACAACCTTATCAAAGATGTCATCGACGAGTAAGTGTGGCCTAGCTTAGTCTATTTCCACATATCAGCTTTTCGAACATTCAAATGTGGCCTAATCCATTCCCCTTCTTGCAGGTCATTTCTTGTATTCGAGCAATCATGGAACCTGAAAGCAAAACCCATGAACTAACACACCAGATGTTAGTCGAGGTAAATGCGACCAGAAAACTATGCCCTGAGTTGCATTTTAATCCGGAGGATCTATTAGTAATTTATCTGTATTCCACAGTACTCCCAACAACCATCGGGAAACGCTTGCGGATTCTACGTTTCGATAAGAATGCAAATATTAGCGACGGCAGCAAGACACATCATTGACCCCCAAGTAAGTTATTGGTGTTTCTTCTAACAAAAAAGATATAAAGTGCATTACATTTTCTTGAAAGTTAACATGTAAATGGTTACATACAGATTATGAAAGATTATGCGAAGCTCCCATTGACCGTGCTGCAACGCAAAAGCTTCATAAAATTATCGTTGATTTCTTGGTGGACGATGTCCTGAACCCAGCAGGCGAGTTCTTTTCATCTAATTGATGTCACTAATTATGACTAATGCAATGCAATGTTAGAGATACACTGTGTGATCCATTCATGGGCATGAAATGAGATCGTGATGATTAAATATGGAAACAATGGATGAATTGTTCAATAGGGTGTACATTGTAACCCTTTAATGTATACTGTCAACTGTCATGTGGATGTATGTGTGGAAGTAACCATATTTTACTTCTGTGATGATGCATTTGAATGATTTATGTGATGAAATCTACCTGCTAAATCCTGGCTATGCACTAGGATGCAACCTGGAAAACATATACTCATCTGATCCGTCACCTATCTGGCACACATGAGTGACGAATTAACGTTTGATCCGCCACGTAAGCATCTAGTTAGGTGACGGCTAACCAATGGCACATGTCACCAAATTTCAAACCAGGAAAATAGAGACCATCTGAAGCATAAGAATAGTGACGGGTCTAACAAAAACACGCCTCTCTAGTCTATATCTCTATCTCTACTCATTTAAAAGCACGAGTTTTCAATTAAGCCTGGTCGACACAATCAATTTGGACCGTTCATCGCTTCCATCCAACGGTCCAAATCTGGCCTCTCCCGATTCCCGATCGGGAGGAAAACCCGCGCGCCCGAGCGGTTCCCACTTCCTAGCATCGCAAACCCCAGCCCAGCCGCCCCCACGATCCCCAACTCCTCCCACGATCGTCCGCCTTGCCCGGTTGCCCCCGACGGCTGCCCCTCCGCCTTGGCGCCTCCCCTGCTCCCCACTCCCAGATCCGCGTCGACGCCCCTCCTCCTGCCCTCCTTGGTGGCGCCCCGGCGGCCGTCGCCCCTGCGCGTCCTCGACAGCCGCACCCCATGAACTCAATGCGTCCTTGGCGGCAACGACGCCGTCATGGAGGGAGACGGATGCCGCTGTCGTTTACACCGTGGCTCCTCTCCCCGATTCCCTACCCCGCCGGCCACTTTGCTCCACCGAGTCCTCTCCGGATCTCTAACCTCTCCCCGTCCCCGGCGCGTCTGACCTCTCCCCGTCCGGCATCCGGCCATGCTGCCATGACTCCACAGATGCAGGAAGAGGAGCAACACAGGGGTCAAGAGAATGGATAGGAGGTTTATCAGGTATGTTTGGAGAGTCTGACGAATTGATAAATTGAGCTTTATCAGGTATGTTTGGAGTCCTGCAGAGTCCAGCGAATCTTTTTATGGTTCTTTCTTCTCACAGAAGCACAGAGTGGAAGGCAAAACATTTCTGCAATCAATATTGATTCAGATTCAGACTCTGAAGGTATTGACTACTATCTGCTTTTGTTGTCTGATAGTTTCTCTGCAACAATTCATCATTAATTCCATCAAATCTGTAAAGGAGCTTTAATAATCCTTGTCTGTTCATTCATACGGTTGTGTGTCCTTCCTTTGTGCACTCTACAGGATGCCGAATCTCATTTCTCCTAATACCAAATACCAGATCTATTCCTGGCACCAGCTTATAAAAATAACCAAAAACTAGGGTTCTGTAATGAAAACATCGATTTATTGTCAAAAACTGAATCTGCAAGGTGTTACTCAAGGTTTAGCTATTAATGGTATCTCTAGCAGGTAATGGAAGATCGGCCACTCTAATCAAGGGAACAATATGTACTTCTTCCCTGGGTTAGTTCTGTTAACGATTATTTCATACACTACACAACTGCATTTTGTTCTTGTCAAATTATGTTTTCACTTGCTTTGTGCAGAATAGGGCTTGGAACCCTTCTATCTGGTGCATGGATTATCTCTGATGGAATACTGCAGACTGCAGCTGAACAGTGACGGCCCTAACCTCTTATCAGAAGATCGTTTACACAATTGAACTACTTATTTAATCGTGTTCTATTTTCCTAACCATGACATATTGTTTAGCTTGGCTTCACATCAGAAGTTCTTTTTTACTGTTTCTGGCTGGAGGTGCTAGCTTTGAGGTACAATCTGATGAACTTGGATCTTTGTCAATTGGGGTGCAGTTATTTGCTTTACAAATTTGTGGGGTTTTAGTTTCTTTTAGTGTGATTTGACTGTAAGTATTTAGCTTTTTATTTGCCGGTGTCACTTGCCAGAGAGCAGCCTAAAGTCTAATAAAAGCTCTATTAGATACTGAACTCGAGCTAGAGTTCTAATAGTATCAATTGGAAAATTTTTATTCAGCCATGAAATTCAGAGGCATGGCAAGATTCGCTGCTGCAGATTTCAATAGTAAAGTTTTTTTTATTCGGACACAAAATTCAGATGCTGTCATCTTTCCAGGTTTCAATAGGAAAGTTTTGATTTGGCCAGGAAATTCAGGTGCCTAGCGTGATTCTTTTGCCAAACGTTGGGAACTCCATTCAGTCTTTGTTTTCATGGAAGGTTTAGAGGTATCTGAACTATGAACAGGGGCATCTGAAATAAAGGATGTGATTGAGATAGAATTAATAAAGAACCCCCTCATTGAGAAGCAGCTCTATGCTATCAAAACCACTAGCTACATAAAGAATTCCATTTAATTCTGCTATGGCGGGTATAAATCGCTGGAACAACATGACGAGATGAACTTACAAGGATTTTGGTTTTCATCATGGATAGTGATTAGGCTTAAAAGAAATCTTATGGTCTGAACACAACGTTTACATCATCAGAAGATGAACAGAGCAGTGCATCATTTGATGTTTGATTGCCCTTGTGTTAATCAAAATTTCCTGCTTGACATAATCAGTAATCTGACCCTTCATTTCTCTTGGCCTACTGTTCAAAACTAACAAAATTCTTGTAGGATGGACAGGTTAATTATGAGGAAAACTGATCAAATTTGAAGCCCATTGCTTTGGCTTGCACACACACAAAACATGATTGCACACACAGAACATGATGGCATTTCGTCGATGATTGCATTACGTCGATGAGATAAGTTATGGTATAGCCCTAATCCAATTGGGCAATCCTTCAGCTTGGCATTTCAAGATGAGAGCACAGTTGGATCCGTGGTTCTTCAATTTTCTTTTGAGAATTAGAATTGGCACTGAAGAATCAATCAAAGATGATTATGTGCGCTTTCTACATATATTTTGATTCAGTACACTGCATGTGAAACATCTATTAACAATTGATCGACGATGACTTCCCATCACATGAATGTAATGTAACATTGGAATCATACGTGAGCATACGTGCCAACTTCCAATGAAGAACGAGTAAGTGGATGAGTTAAATACAACTATGATAGAACAAAATAATGGTTTGTAAAAAAAAAATAGATTTTAATTATTTTCAAGCTTTAGATGAAACATCCTACAATGTAATTGGTACAACAATGGAATCTATTTAATTCATATTGTTTGTGACGTGCTTTGCACGTACACGCTTACTAGTATAATAATAGTTACGGGTTATTAAAAAACGCCGTCATTATTTACTCTACATTAGTGATGGTCTCTAATAATCCACGTCACTTACTTCCATGGCAGGGGACCCCTTGGCTCATCGAAAACAATCAATAGGTGACGGGTATAAGGAAAAACTGTTGCTGCATTTGAAAGTAGAGTGACGGTTTAAGAGTATAAACCATCACTATTTTGTGCACATGAATGACGGTTCTAAAGAAACCATGTCACTTATTTATTTGGCATGGTACCCCATTGGTCATCGGAAGCACAACATCGGTGACGGGTTTGGTTAGTAAACCCGTCACTTATTACTCTTATAGGGTACCCTATGGCTCCTTCGGGCCCTCTGGGAACGAGAGAATAGTGACGGTTGCTTGTGTACACCCATCATTAACAGCAATTTCTCCTAACAGCAATGGTCAATGGAAGCATGTGTTATTTCTTCAAACATTCTAACTTTATAATATTATTTTTTTAGCATAACACTATTGACAAAGATTATTTGAAAATTTATGTCTACAAAAATTTGTCCAAGTGGCTGCATTTCTTCAAGTTTATATGGCTGCATGAGATAATCTCTTCAATGTCCTCCACCTGAAACCAATGAACATATGGTAAAGATACAGAAAAATAAAGGCAGCAATAACTGAATGCCTAAAAGAAAAGACAAAATGAACAAGAGCATTGGAAAAAAATCCGAGTCTCTTTCTTCATTTGTTTCACAGAACTGAAATTTTGCCATCATCATCTTTGTCATGTACATTAATATTTCTCCCACTCCAATAGTCAGTTTATATGTTGTGAAATACACCCAATGCTAACATTGAAACCATAGATTTTAATTCTTGCAGATGAGTCAGTGGGGGTGATTCACGGTCTTTAGCTACACTTCTTCTAATTCGATAATCTTGTTAAAGTAGAGATTAATGTCAGCTGTTGTGGATAGAAAATTCAGTGATATGTTTGTTCCCTGTCCAAGTTTAAAAAATTTGAGCATATTGTAAGTATGATATCGGATGCATATTTATTTTAGGTTGTAGGAGTTTTTTTTGTCACTGATTATATAGCTTAAAAAAATTGAGTTTTTATTTCTCCCGTTGCAACGCACGGGCATATTTGCTAGTCTTTATCTTTATCTTTACCTAATAATAAACAGAATAAAGTTTCCATCTTCCTGTTTCTTCGTCCGTCACTTCATTAAAATTACCCATCAATGCTACAGCCTTAATCTCGGCCATCCATCACTCCATCAACGTCCACAAATCGCGTCCAAAACCCTAGCCCACCCTGGCCTCACTCTCCCCCGCCCCCGCCCCCGCCCCCGTCTCTCAGCTCTCTCTCCCCCCAACCCCGCC
This sequence comes from Raddia guianensis, assembly GCA_036346415.1. NCBI lineage: Eukaryota > Viridiplantae > Streptophyta > Magnoliopsida > Poales > Poaceae > Raddia > Raddia guianensis. The sequence continues at coordinate 20,635,948 of CM070534.1, read as the reverse complement.
CTCTGTCGCGTGCCCCCCACCTAGGGATGAAACGGATCGGAAACCGCTCATATTGTATTTGATCCATTTAGTTTGATCGGATACGGATTCGGATACGGATAGTACCGGATACAAATACGGATACAAATAATATCGGATACAAATACGGATCGGAATCGGATACTCTCTCGGATAATATGCGAAAACATATACTAAAGAAATAAGTATATCCAAATACATATAGTTATCTCTTTGTGACTCATCTTTATGGCCCATAGTCATAAAAATGATGGTGTGTAAGTATTATACCTGATAAAGCAAAAAAAATGTAAAATCACATGCATCTAGTTGTTATATGTGTTAGTCATTCATCCTATAGAAATATAATAGAGATAGTTTATAAATGGATTTAGCTAATCGGATAATATCCAAAAAAAACTCGGATAATATCCATCGGATATTATTTGTATCCGTACCATATCCGCCTTGTCGGATTTAGATATCCATAAAATTATTCGGCTCAATATTTTCGGATATTATTATACCTCGGTCGGTCGGACGGTCGGAAATTATCCGTACCATTTTCATCCCTACCCCCACCCCCTCGCCTCCCCCCACCCCCTCGCCTCCCCACCCCAAACCCTAGCCGTCCCACACGACTATACGAGACGCCTCCGCCCCACCTCGGCACTGCCCTGCTCGCCGCTCGGCCCGTCTACCTCTCGTCCTCCTCGCCGTCGCCAATGGCCTTCGCCGGCAGTCGGTACAATGATGAGGGCAGGTTATATTGCACGCATCACGGATTTGTTATCATGGTTCATGTCTTCTTTTTTTCTAAAAAATTCTTTTTATCAATCACGGAAATTTCTTCTGACAGCTCAAATATCAAATCCAGATTGGCCTGATTCAGGATTTGGGGTATCCAATAATGGTCCTGGGCTCACCCAAAGGAATCTATGTAAATACTTATACTTAAAGATGTACAAGTTTTAATTCCACCTTGGGTTTACTCTTCTTAGTTGTTAGGAACTTTGTTTTTGTCTCGTGAGAAATATGACTATTTTGGCATAATGAATGTTGCAACCAATTACCACTACTCGTGAATTGCAAATTAGGTCTTTTACAGACTGTTGTATGCTCTAAAGCGTCGTTAACGGATAGAGAATCTTCTCAGAAAATTTTCCATGTTTGATGCTTGAAAGCAAATTGATTTTTCGAGCAATGTGAGTCTGGAGTGCGATAAGAGATGCATATAGGTTGTCAGCAAGAAATCCCTTTCCAGCTAGAAGTGCAGTGTGTTCCTGGATCCTTATTATTCTTATTATTAGCCATGAGCAAGCCTTATGTTTCTTTTCCTGGTCAATACTACTCCCACACAGGCAGATGCCGTATATGTCTTGGATCGTCAATTAATCATACAATCAAATGGAGAATCTAATGAGAACATTCTTTATCTATTAACAAGAAGCAGTGAAAGCAGAGGCTTTATTTGAATTCTCGAGGAGTGGTTTATTTTCAGAAAGTAATTAGCATGCTTTAATGTAGGCATATCCTCACATGTCAAGTTCTCTGGTTTTTCCCCTCATTGTAGATTATTCACTATTTTGCCCATTTGCTGTGTAATGTACCATGCTAAGCACTATATTATTAATACCATGGAAAAACAATTTAGATATTCGCGCTTTTGGACTATATATTTGTCTTGCATAGTTGAATAGATATTTTAAGTTGATCTATCTAATATTTTGTTTCTTTTTTTTCTGTGGCCAGATGACCTTCCAAAATAAAATTATTTGCAATAAACAGTTAGGCTATTACAAGTTTAGTGTTGCTCAAATTCCTTTGGACCTTGCTTGCATTTCTTTCAAGTTGCAACATAACAGTACAACAGCATAAAAACTTTAGAGCTATATATCATTCCAGTTTGCGATTTGTACTTGAAAAATATCAATGCATAGATGTGATCTTCTTATGGTCAGTGAAGATATGTTTTGGAGTCTGATTGCATCATTTGTTCTTACAGGAGCATGGTAAATCCTTGAAACTTCAATTTCTGGATAAACAATTTCTCTTGGTATCTATAAACAGCTTTGGGCAGCTCCACTATCAAGATATGGGCACTGGTGATATGATCGCAAATTATAGGACTGGTTTGGGGCGTACTGATGTTATGTAGGTAAATCCCTACAATGCTGTTATTGGCCTTGGACATGCTGGTGGCAAAGTTACCATCTGGAAGGCAACCAGTGTGAAACCCCTTGTCACAATGTTGTGCCATAATGGTCCTGTGACTGCTGTTGCATTTGATAGGAGTGGCCATCTTATGGCAACAGTAGGTGTTGATATGAAGATAAAACATTGGGATCTTAGGAAGTATGAGGTGGTTCATTTTTATGCTGCACGCACTCAGTCCTTGGATTTTAGCTAGAAGGCCGGTTGGGCAGTAAGGGTCGGAGAAGGGCAATCACTCGTTCTTAAAACCAGCATTCTTAAGTTTAAGATCAAAGAGTTGGGCGAAAAGGGGAGCTCCCGCTCTCGGTTCTCCTCAGAGTGGATTCCCGAAACCACAAGAATCCTTAGAATGGGATTCCAACTCAGCACCTTTTGTTTTGACATTTTGAGAAGAGTTGCTCTTTGGAGAGCACAGTATGATGAAAGTTGTAAGCTGTGTTCGGGGGGGAGTTATTGTCTATCGTTGGCCTCTATGGTAGAACTGGCCTGTGGTAATGGATCTCAAGTAGAAATATTTAGGGATTCTGGGAGCCAGAACTATAAACTTTATATGAAGCATAGAATATTGAAAGGATATCAAATTGGGAAGGTTTTGTTCCGCCCTTATGAAGATATCTTGGGGATTGGGCACTCGATGGGTCTTTCTTCCATTCTTGTTCCTGGATCCAGTGAACCAAACTTTGATACCTTCGTTGAAAACCCTGTAGAGACTGCCAAGCAGAGGAGGAAGAAGGAGGCGCAAGCCCTTCTTATTAAGCTATTACCAGAGACTATAATGCTGAATCCAAATATGATAGCCACTGTAAGGTCTTCAAAGAAGAAAGAGAAGAAGAACAAGAAAGAGATCGAGGACGAGATGGAAGATGCTGTCGAGGCCGCTAAGAACATTGAGTTGAAGAAGACCAAGGCCGCTAAGAAGAAGAACACTGAGTCGGGGGAGGATGTAGCTAGGGTTTCAGGAGACGGGGGCAGGGACGAGCTTGCGTGGGGATACTGGAGGGCGTCGGATTTGGATGGATGGGCAGGATTGATGACGGACGAAGAAACAGGAAGGTGGAAACTCTATTCTCTTTATTATTAGGTAATAAAGATAAATATAAAATGGTTAAGGTCCAATTACTGATGGTTTTAATTCACCATTACACCATATATATAACTGGATTGCACTGCCAGTAAAGATGAGGAACAAAGTATAAGTACCATTTGTAATACAAACCATAGTCATTATTTGGCCATTATGCAACGTCTCCTAATACGGCTGTCACAAATCCTATTGTAATACTTATACATTTTTTCTAGCAGCATAAAATAGGAACAAATTCAGGATAAATAAAAGGCCATAGCCATAAATCTAAGTAGTAACAGGTACAAAAAATCAATGTGTCTAATGTGATACATTTTAAAAAAATACATCAAAAAAATCAAGTAATAAAACATGTAGATATATATATTTCATTTTAGAAAAAATGAAAAGCATATACTTTGTTAGTCCAATATATATTTTATTATGGTCTCATGGTTTGCTACACATGACCGACAGATGTTTAAATCATCTTTTGATACACAAACTCACATGATACCAAGCGTCTTAAGCACAGCTGCATCGCTTCTTTCAAACCAAAATTTGAACGTAATTATATTCTCGGCACAGAACACAGATAACATAAGACACGATCTGTAATTATCTAGTTATAATCCTGATTAACTAATTAGCTTAATTACTAACTCCACTTATTAAAAAATCACATCTTCTGGTATATTCCTTAACCTCCTGTAGAGCTGCACATTAATAAACAAATAAGTTCTCGCTTAATCAATCAATGTTTAATCATTTAAATACACCCTATTTCTTCTAACCCACAGACCTGATGATGTAGTGCAGCGCTGTGAAAATGAGATCGAATGAATGCCATCCTTGGTGGCAGCAGCCGTTGACAAGACAGCGGATCCTTCTTACAGTATTTACAAAAAAAAGAGAAGGGAGTGTAAATTAGAGTATGCAAGTAAAATAGTTTGGAGAACTCTTTCTGTCCGTTTATCCTACTTTATCAAATTTAAGGCATAAGATTTAGAATAAGTTTACATTGTGCGGACTGAACATCTTATTCATGATCCTGCCAAAGGATTTGACAGAGTCCACTATGTCTTGATGAAAATTATCTCTATCTATCTGTACATGCTCCAAGTCGGAAATGACAGAACTGTCATCTTCTTATGTAACCCAAATCTGGTCTGCTTTCAGCATGGTTGGGAAAATTAGGCGGTTCTGTGTCGAGAGGAAATCCAGCGCTTCGGCAATCTTTATAACAAACCCAGCCTTATCGATCCAGATCATACCACCCTCTACAATTTAGAGGAAAATGTAACAATCAGTCTGAGGAATTATACAACTGGTCTAACAACAGTAGTAATAACAGTTACTTTTAACAATTTCAGCCATACGAATTCCAACAAACGAATAATACCAGTTGGTCTAACAATAATAACAATACATAAATCAAACAGACTATATTAGCAGATCATCAAGAGCAAGATTGATCATCATAGGTGCTATTTCTGTATCTAATAATTAATCTTGCTCTTAATTATCTACTATTACAGTCTGTTTGATTCATGTACTATTACTATTACAGTCTCTTAATTATCAACATAAATCATTTGGCAGGATCATGAATGAGATGTTCAGTCTGCACGAGGTAAAACTTATTCTGAATCTTGTGTCTTAAGTTTGATAAAGTAGGACAAGCAAGTAGAAAGAGTTCTCCAAACTACTTGACTTGGATGCTCTAATTTACCCTTCTCTTTTTTTCTTGCAGGGAGGCTGCTCTGCACATACTCTGAGAAGGATCCGTTGTCTTTTCAACGGTTGCTGCCACCAAGGGTGGCATTTATTTAATCTTATTTTCACAGCGCTGCACTACATCATCAGGTCTGTAGACTAGAAGAAATAGGGTGCATTTAAATGATTAAGCATTGAGAAATAATGATTAAGCGAGAACTTATTTGTTTATTAATGTGCAGCTCTGCAGGAGGCTAGAGAACTTGCCAGGAGAGGTGATTCTTTAATAGGTGGAGTCAGTAATTAGGCTAAGTAGTTAATCAGGATTATAACTAGGTAATTACAGATTGGGTCTTATGTCATATGTGTTCTGTGCCGAGGATATATTACGTTCAAATTTTGGTTTGAAAGAAGCCAGACAGCTGTGCTTAAGAAGCTAGCTTTTCTTGGCTTTTGGTATCATGTGAGTTTGTGCAGCAAAAGATAATTTAAACATCTGTCGGTCATGTGTAGCGAACCATAAGACTATAATGAAGTATATATTGGACTAACAAAGCATATGCTTTTTATTTTTTCCACAATGAAATATATACATCTGCAAGTTTTATTATTTGATTTTTTTGATGTATTTTTTTTGAATGTATCACATTAGACATATTAATTTTTTTTTGTGCCTGTTACTATCTAGATTTATGGCTATGACCTTTTACTTATTCTGAATTTGTTCCTATTTTATGCTGTTAGAAAAAATGTATAAGCATTACAATAGGATTTGTGACAGCCGTATTAGGAGACGTTGGATAATGGCCAAATGATGACTATGTTTTGCATTACAAATGGTACTTGTACTTTGTTCTTCATCTTTACTGGCAGTGCAATCTAGTTATATATGGTGTAATGGTGAATTAAAGCCATCAATAATTGGATCTTAACCATTTTATATTATCTTTACGTAATAATAAAGAGAATAGAGTTTCCATCTTCTTGTTTCTTCGTCCGTCATCAATCCTGGTCATCCATCCAAAATCCGACGCCCTCCGGTATCCCCACGCAAGCTCGCCCTGCCTCCGTCTCCTAAAACCCTAGCCGCATCCTTCCCCGACCGCCTCGCCTTCTCCCCGTCGCCCTCTCCCTCATCTGCCGCCTCCCCCCTTTCCTCACCTTCGTCGCCGCCTCCTCCATCATGCCGCACCACCGTCGGCCTCACCACCGCGACCAGCGCCTTCACCACCTCCCTGCCTCTCCTCACCTCCGCGCCCGCCTCCTCGTGGTCCGCCCTCCCGGGTGCCATCGTGCCGCAACACCGTCGGCCTCACCACCGCCCTCTGCCTCCTCGGATCCAGCCGCCGCCTCCTCGGATTCACGTCATTGCTGCCTTCAACGTCCGCCTCATCCTCTCATCTCTCCATAGTGGAAACCGGCGGTCGGCTCCATCCTGTGCAAATCGATGAGTTGGTCTACCGCGTGCGCCCGAGGTGACAATCCCAAACGGAGACATCGTCGCCGTCTTCACCTGGATCCAAATCTACCGCCGCCCTCAATCAATGGCGTCCCCGCCGCGTGCTGCCCCAAACGGGTATGTATCCGTCGTCGGCATCGTCGCCTAGAATTAATACGTAGTCGACCACAAACGATCTTAACACAAACGAAAACCTGCGTTCCTGGAACGATGTTGATCTGTTCATTTTTTTAGTGTGAAGCTTTGTAATTTGTTGCTTTGCTGTGAATGCCAATTGTTTATATTCAATTACATTGATCTCAGATAATAGAGCCTCGGTAGTCAACCATGTTGCCTTTGGTTTCTTGTGAATGCCGCTGATAGTTCTATCTCTCTCCTTAGGAATAGATTGGTGAGTATTGCGGGCTACACCGTACAAGACTGAGTTGTAAAGAAGCTCGCTCAATTGGCTCAGAAGTTCTACTTCCTTCAACGGGCAAGCATTCATGAATTTGTTTAGAAGAATTTGGAGGACGCAGATGAAAATGATACAAGTGAATTTGGAGCAAGCTTTGATTTCAAGCCACCCACTCATTTAAAGTGAATTTGGAGCAAGCTTTGTTTTTAAGCCACCCGCTCGTTTAGTTATTGATGTTTCTCTTGATGATGGCCTACTTTCAGAAAGCAATGCATTGGTACCTAGACCATTCGTAAATGAGCAGTACGATACCTGCAGAACATCCCCTGTTGGGAATTTGAGGTGGCCGAAAGATTAGTGTGATATGATAACTAGAAGTGGTGACTCTATGCTCTTTGGGAATGAATTTGCAATGGCTCTGTGCAGAGTGCTACTATCAAATAAAGTAGGCGATGAGGTTTGCGACATCCTGCTGTCAACTGCTTCTAGCTCTATTTTGTTGCAGTAGTCATCATCCAGTATTCCCATTTCACAAATCGCAGGTGAACTGTTGGACCTTGTTGGTGATGCTGCCTTTGAAATAGTTCAAGATATTTTTTCACTAAGATTGACAAAGCTTTTTATTTTTCTATGTACAGTATATAATTTGAGTATCTATTCACATATCTAACAGGGATCAGACAACTAAAAGTAAAAGCAAGGATTTGGAGGTAACATGGAATTGTTATAACTTTAATTGATGTTCAACTAGATGTTACATCTCTTAGTTCTGCATGCTCCAGGACTCGATGAAAGTAGAAATCATGTGATAGCATTACATATACCTACTAGTGACCCATGCCCAAATGTTTCAATCAAACTGTCCAGGTTAGGGATGAGTCCTACCAACAGCAATAATTTTTTATTGCTACTTTGTTACTTCAGGTTTGGCATTGATATGGGTAAAAGATGCATTTTGAAGAGTACAAACTTGTATGCACGACATGGAATTTTAACAAAAGGTGTTTCCTTTAATCATTTTCCTTTGAGTTGCCATTCCAAGCTAATTAAACCAGCAACACTAAAACTTGATATACGGTCATCTTCTGAGCTTCCATGATGATTGTACTCTGTACTCTATGCATATCAATAAAATTTTGAAATATCTACAACAGCCCCTCCTTCCAGCTTTCCTTAAATCCTCATGTAATTTATTCATGATTTGTGCAATAACTTTGTGTTTGATTCAAGTTTAATTATCTGTGTTCATGCATTTACCAGGACCAGCACGGGAAAGAGGAAATAGAAGATCAGCCAACCTCGATGAATGCATTTGAACTGATTTCACTGAACCATGCACTGAATGTAGACAATCTGTTTGAAGCAAAGAAGGTTCGAAATAATTCTGGTGCAAATAGCATACTTATATATTGTTTCATTTTCTATGTTAGGTTTGATATATTTTTTACCTCCTTGTTGCTTATTAAATATGTTAGAAACAACAAACATAATGGGCTTATTTGTTGTACATATTTTGTTGCAGGAGTATAAAAAAGAGACATGATTCACCTCACAGTGTCCTCCAAAAGAAATAATCACCAAGACTGAAGAAGCTGCTAAACCACTTGGATTTGACATCCAAACGAAAAACTACAAGGTCTTCATATTTTGTAGTCTATATATGCAATACTCCCTCCGGTCTTTAAAAAGAAGTCGTTTGGACATTGACATGGTCTTTAAAATACAACTTTAATCATTAATTATCGCTGCAATTTATTTTAAAAGATCACAAAAAGTATATATTATAGAAGTACTTTTGAAACGAATCTACACGTATGATTTACGTGCACTTAATCCAAATAGTTTAAAAGCTTTTATAGATAAAGTTTTTAGACAAATCTAAAACAACTTCTTTTTGAAGACCGGAGGTAGTACATCTTAAATGTTGCCATATGTATCAAACCATAGCCATATTTCAAGTCCTAAACTCCTAATAACATTGTATTTTATTCTTTTCAAGATGCGGATAGAGAACCTAAAAGCAGTTAGAAAAGGCAATATCAATGTTGCATTGGAGGTAAGTAAAAACAGCCACCTTTAGAAAATGGTAATGGTTTAAACATTAAAAAGAAAAAAGCTTATTTAGATTGTGTTCTATGACAATCTTCAGGTTTTTTAAGAAGCGCCTTCGCAACACATGGTTAGGCTGAAAGACAAAGGGTGACACTCTGGAGTTCCCAAAGGTAATAGTCTTAGAGAAATTCTGCCATGAGATTCTTTTCTAAGTAGTTCTCCATGTATAAACTATGGAGTTTAAGAAGGAATAAGGAATTGCAATGAACAATCATGGAAACTTTAAGCAAGCAAATTTGGCTTCATAACCATTCAGCACTTAAAAGAAAAACCAACATTCCAATACAATTTGTCCTTAATCATCTCTGTCTGCAGACACTTCGTTCTAGTCACCTCTTGTTCATCGTAAGACAACTTTTACATGCAGGAAAATTATTACTTATTCTCCCTTGTCATTTAAGCAACCACCAAGCCATCACATGCAAATACTTAAGCAGCCACACGCTGAATTAACCAAGAATCGTTTGCAATGTGCAACAGTTCTACAGAACCCTGTCCACCCAGCTGAAGGATGTCATCTGGAAGTGCGACGACGAGGTCGAAGGCAACAACGCCGCGACATGAGGCATCGTCTCCTCCAGGTTCTCCCCAGCCGGCCGGTGCCGGCTTTCCCCTGTAGATAGCTCATGCTCACTGCAGATTGCAGACTGCAGAAACGATTAATTTTGGGAGCAAGTTCGTTGGTTCATTTGTTGATCGGTAGAAGCTTCGATGAAGCAAACGGGCGGTGAAGCCTGCTCGTGTGCAGATGGAGCTCGGGGCCGCGTTGGTTTATTTATTCATGGGGTAGAAGAAAATGAGAGGCGAAATTGCTGTGTAATATTCTAAGATTGTAATGTCGCGACGTAATCGTCAGACACACTACAACACCGAATTGTCCGTTCAGCTTTTTAGCTTTCTTTGGACGATTTAGCAAGATATGTTGTGATGGGCTGCTACTCCTTTTCCCCCAAGATGTTTGCATGCTATTGCTAGCTCATGGAAATGGGGATCATCTTGAGCAAACATAAAAGTAGCACTTGCGGTTTGCTCCTTTTGAATTAGGCAGGGAGAGAATTTCACGAGAAACTTCACTTGATATTGCTAGGAGTACTTTGATATAGCCAATACTATATATCCATGGCAAATACTATCCATGACGCGATTGAGGATGCAATCTATTAAAACTGCTATGTAAGTCATTCATAACGGGATTGGATATTTGTGTTACATGGGCCTTGAATGAATCTGGAGCGGCATGGTGTGTTGAAAGTCAGATCGGTAGCCGTGCGATTGTAGATGTTCTATGAATCAGGAAGGACCAGTTCATCTTGACATAAACCCATAAGCATGCGAGGACCATATTAAAAGAATTAAGAGTTCAAGTTGGATTAAAAGAAAGAGTCCATCTTAGCTAAATAAATAAATTCAATGGGTGGCTATTTAACTAATGCTTGCATGGTAATCAAATTCTTTCTGTTGGAGTTGGTCCATGTGGCCTTTTCAGAATTTTTCTCATTTAAATATAGCCATGTTAGTATTTCAGCAATTTATTTTTTGTTTTTTATAAAATATTCCCGAAAAGAGCTCATTTGCACCAGATACACAATGATGGCTAGCTTGATTTTATATCCCACATTTTAACTTCAATTAATCTATCATTTTTTAATCAGAAATTCTTTAGGACGGTATCCCGTCGTCGACGGGGTACCTCCTAGCCGTCGGATCGAGGGGGGACGGGCGCTGATCGGGACGAGGAAGAAGGGAGGAGGAGGGAGGAAGAGGAAGGAGCTGACCTCGCTGTCGCCGCTGTCGACCTCGCCGTCGCCGTTGCCGCCATTGAGGTCGCCGCCGCCGGGTTAGGGTTCGGGTTAGGGAACATTTGGTTTCCTCTGGTTGTAGAGGAGGTTGGGAGGCGGCGGACCGGCGGTGGGCGGGCTCGTCGGGGTCTGCGGGTGGCGCCACGAGAGTGTGAGGGCCGAATGGTGGGCGGGTGGTGGAGGCGGACCGCCTCACCCCTCGGGTTAGGGTGGGCGGCGGCGGCGGGAGGTGGGCGGCGGAGCGGGCGGCGGCGGTGGCACCGCCGGCCGGGCGGAGGAAGGAGGCGGCAGGGGCGGGTAGGGTGCGTGAGGAAGGAGGCGGCAGGGGCAGGGAGGGCGCGCGAGTGGAGGGGAGGTATCCCGTCGGGGTGGGCTCCTTTCTATTTGCGCGCTATCAGGTTCGTGAACGATCGATCCAACAGTTCATGGACACATGCCGAGATAAGACAGACGGGATCGTAGTACTCGTACGCCATGGCTACTGCCGACGAGAACGCGGCTCGGCCGGCGTATCAAAGCCGAAGTCCTACGCGTATGTACGGCACGCGGGCGCGTTATAACAGGACGGGCGACGTGAAGACTTTGCCGCTGGCGAACGGCGACGGCGGGGCGCGCGAGTGTGCCGGGGAAGACGAGGACGGAGGTGCATGAACATACGGCAGGAGAAGATTCGGCAAAGAATAAACACCAAAGAAAGCAGAGATTTTCTAACCAAGAAATTAAGGGCATCAAAGAAGATAAACAAACTATCAAAGTCACCATTTGGAATTGAAATATCATATCTGAAGATGACAGTACATGTATGTACACAACTACAACCTCGATCGTTTACCCTAGTTCTGAGTACTCGATCAAATGTGCTAAACTGCTAATGGGATCTAGTGATGGATGCATCCATTATCCGCCTCACAAGAGCCAAACACGACGCCAGCCTCCTGGCCGGCCCTCCTGGGCCTGAAGTTCAGAGCCGGATGGCCAGCGACGACGGCGACGCTCGGTGCTTCCCGGACGCGAAGCGCAGCATCTGACACATGCCCTGCGCGACGCGCACGGCTGGGCCACCGCCGCGCTTGAGCGTGCTGCAGAAGGCCATGTGCGCGCACACGGCCTCCTCCACGTCCGCCGCCGTGCCGCCGCACTTGCCGGCCTCGTACTTGACGGCCTCCGAGCACAGCCCGCAGAGCCACCGACCGCCGAAGTAGGCCCTGATGCCGTGGATGTACTCGCCGGTGCACTCCTCCTCCAGGCCGCAGCACTCGCAGCTCACCACCGTCTCCTCCTCACGACGATCCATGCCGCCGCTGCACCACAGCCCACTCTCGAAGCTCCTACCGACCATGTAACAAGAACTGCAACCTTCTCTTCTTGATTGATTAATTCTTGGATCGGATTAAGGCTATCTTGCTGCAGCTCGATGCCTTTTTCTTCTTCTTCCTTGTGAAGCTCAATGCTTACACACAATTGCTTTTGTGATGTGCTGTGATGTGTAGTATGCATTTGGGGTTTATTTATATTGATCGGATATGCTAATTTCGCTGTCATGGGCACTGTGGTTTTGTCTTTTCGGCACATGGAGAGAGCACCCGTCGGACGATCAATCAGGCTCATCTGTTACCATCTACTACTCCAGCTGGAAATTCATGGCTGAAGTATAACCATGGAGATCATGTCGATGCATGTATATATGTCAGTGTTGGAGACACACCATATGACACTTAGCTATAGCCGACGTGGGATCAGGTGCGGTATACTCCAGTATGTGTACCACAGCTCACAGCGGCTGCAGGCTGGAGAGGGAGACAAGGCCTCGATCAGACAAGGGTTTGGTCTCAGTTCAGGCTCTCAAGTCTCATTGGCTCGACAGAACAGATCCATTGGCGTGCTTTCTCCTCTGCAAGATGGGGACACGAACGCCTCCGAGCGGCCGAAGATCAGTGTAGCATTCGACATGAACGACGCGGTCCAGATCGTATGTTTATCTACTTATTTTAATTTTGTCTCTGCTAAAAAATTATTTGTGTCTTAATTATTCAATTGTTCAAAAAAAAAAAGATCAAATAGCTGATGTGCATAATTTTACTCCTTTTGAGATGCCTTTCGGTAGAGCTTTATTGGCCTGAAGTTTACGACATGGCTTCATTTGGTTTTAACACTTTGTAATATTCACTTGTGTGATGGTCGAGACATTTTTTCTTGTTGGAATTTGTACAAAAATGAACAATTTAATATCCATTCTATGTCCCTCCAGATGATTAACCATCACATTCATTACCAAGCAAAAACTTATGGGAACTTAAAGATTGATTTTTTTCTCTGGTATATTTGGATAGAGATGTAATTTTGATAAAAGATATTTTTTAAAAAAAAGATGTTGGGATGGGAAGTTAGAAATATGTTTTCTGACATACGATGAAAGCATCCAACGTCTTTTCTTTAACTATCAATTCTCTAGATCAATTTGGCGATTAATCCAAATTGTGCTAGGTTGAAATATTCCTAGGAGCATTGCTCACATTATAGGAAACTGGCTGGCAAGGATAAGATCTAGGCATCATAATTTGATTTTAATTGTACGACAACATTGTTCTAGTCGGTATGGTTGTGTCGAAAAGAATTACTTTTGATAAAAAAAAATAATATTATTTTTACTGTCTATTTTCAGAGGGGAGCATACTAGTTGTGACACTAGAGATTGCTTCAAAAGGAGGATGATAAAGATGATATATTCAAAATATGCCACAACATTGGAGATCACATCCATTTGCTTATTCGCATGCCATGGATCGAAATTCAATAAGAGTCTTTGTACTAGTTAATTTGTTTATCATTTTTTCTCAGCTCGCAATTATTGTGAGCCTTATGTTGATTTGTGGACTCAGCTTCACGTACGTTGATTGGTGTGATCGGTGTGACTGTACTTTGGTTGTACACACCTCATGGTGTAGAGGCTGGTACGTTTTTCCATCATCTAAAATTCGGTCTTGATAAGAGAGGAATGCTTTGTTATTTATTTATTTTTAGAAAAACTTGAGTCCACTTTTTAAATACCTAAAAAAAGTTGAATACAGCAGTCCGACTAAACTGACGCTAGCTTCTTGGGGATGCTTTTGAAGTCGAAAGATAGCTTTCTCTTTAGATTATCACATCAAGAGGTTAAATTGAAAAAAAAAAAGTTTACGAGAAATAGGCCTAATTAATATTTTAACAAATCAGCAACTCTAGCTAATTAATCAGTTCAACTCATGGCTCATGAGAACATGTGGGCTGCTGCAAGATCGAGTAGCAGGCGGGATGAACTGGCGGCGGCACCACAGTGGTACGTACAAGTAGGCGATATGATATGAGCCTCCGTGTGCAGCTGGACTACTAGACGTCCGCGGATCGACCGCGGGGCCAAAGCCCATCTCTCCGAACAGTACGTGTGAATGTGAGCTTGGTTAATTTCTTCATAGCTCGAAGCCTCCTGTACGTCTCATCACTCATCAACTCGATCATCAGCATGCAGTCAGACATCGCCGAGATCGATCAGCTGAGATTCTGGCAATATGCATGTGCATGCATGGTGGTCAATGGCTCCATGCATGCATGTGGATAAGTCCATGCATATATATATATGCATTGTGCAAGGGAGACACGCATGCATGATCGACGTACGTACAGTACAGAGATGCTAGCGTCGTTTCCGTTCCGTCCATATCCTTTCCATCGATCGCCCGGCAAGCGGCAACTGTTGATGATCTTCGCTTCCATGGCTCTGAGAGCTTGTAAGATGTAACGCGGTATTGACTATTGTGTCTGCCGATATATCCACTGTCGGGTTCGTGTCGTCAGAACAGGCCACTGAGACCGTCCACCGATCGAGTAGGTGTCTTCCAGAAGGCACCGGAGACGGAGAGTGCGACGTCCTGCCAGTCGATCGACTGACTGATTTGGCATGAATGGCCGTGAACGCCCTAGCTCCTCATGTCTCCACCAGATGGCGCCTCGGATCAGCCGATCTCAGACTATCTTATGGCTTCGTCAGGTTGATCTCCATCGATTAACTTCTTGGCTTCGTTTTTCTAGGAAGCGACTTGCCTACAATTGCCAACATCTCACCGTACGTAGCGTGTTTTGAACAAAAGGCGAGGTGTCATTTTCATTCAACTAGCAAGGTGGTCCGCGCAATTGCGCAGCTAGTTTGTGTTAAAATTTGTGGTTAGATCTCTGTGAAAATGCCTAATAATTTTTCATAGGTAAAGAAGGTTTTCAATTATTTATTATTTATTATTTTAGCTTATATAGCCTTTAATTAGGACATGGTGGTTATGTTCCATCTGAACACCGTAGAAATTATCACCAATTTATATTTATATTACCTTTCACTCCTAAGCTTGAAAACTTGTACATATTTTTATAATTTTTTTGTTAGATGCAAAGCAATAGAGAGGGTGCATATCTGCACCGTGAGTTCTCGTATGCTTCTCACCACATCAAGTTATCTCACACATGTATTTCCCTTGAGTATTTTTATTTTGTAATGTGTTAGGCGTTTCCTCCACGGGTTTATGATCGATGTGGCGACCCCTCCCATGCTTTCTCTTCTCATAGTTTTTGAGTTGTCTACTATATGGGTTTTTAATTACGATGCGTTTTGATTTGCCATCTTCTTAATTATACTTTTTCGATCTACGTGTAAGGCCGGACTGCTTTGTGAGCTGATTGATTATCGTTCTCATGTTCACCTAGCATTTTCTTAATCTTTTTGTCGTATTGGTGTTAGAATTTTTATAGCTGTATAAACTACTAAGTATAGGATTGGATCATGTTCACCCGCATACCTATTGGGTTAAGCTTAGTGTAGATTTTTTCCTTTTTTTGACCAATTGAAGTGAGAAATCATTTTGGGATAATTGACAACATGCCTTGAAGTTGAGTGACAATTGATAATGTGCCATCATTCACATATCTATATATGATATGTGGGTTAAAATACTATTATAGGGAATATTGAAAGCTTTATAAATTGTGGTGCGATGGAATTACACATAGGAAAGAAAGATTAAATAAATGCCATACTTCAAAACTCATACATCTTTTTTCTTCTAACTATTAGAAAGAGATAGATAAAATGAACTTACGTTTTCTTTTCCGCTACTTTTCCTTAGCTAGATGCATAGGATATGCACACTTTTCTTCCTATGCTCCCATCGAATACTGGCTGCTATCTCATTGCCTTCTTACGCTCTTGCTGACTACTCATCGCATTATCTCCTCTCGATAATCACATCACTTACTTTTCGTTACTGCCTCATCTCCTTCCTATGGGGTTATAAAGCTGAAGTGCTTTGATCAATAGTAGCATATAGTTTTTTTATTTGATTGATGTGAATTTCTTGATTTTTAAATTAATGTGGTGGCTCCGTTTTCTTATATTCTATATATATATATATAACATTCAAGGAGACCCGAGCATTTGCGCGGGTAGATTTGTTTTACAATATTTTTATTCTATCATTTTTCAGTTGATATTGATTTTTCGTCTTATAGCAGTTGGTACGTACTTGTTTTCTATAATTTTTAGTTAAAATTTTATTTATGTCTATTTTGTTGTAGTTGACATGTACTCCTTTTCTTTAGTCCGTATTTGACACAGATTCCCTTTTATTTTAGATTTGATATGAAATCGTTTCTATTTTATTTATTTCTATATTTTGTTGAAGTTGATATGAAATATTTATTTTAATTAACCCGTTATAATTTGGGTTCACAATAAATGATAGTTTACATCTTTTATAATCTTTCATATTTACATGTAAATTTCTATGTTTTTTATAATTACATATGTAGTGATAATCAAAGTCCATCATAAACGCTAAATAATAAAAATAGAATTTGCGCTATTCTTTTCTAAAGTTTCATGTGGTATTCTTGACTTCTTGAAACATGAGTGTCGATGCCCTGGTGTGCCAGAAGCTAGCTTTAGAAAGAGGTCGATCAAAAGTATACACGATTTGTAATGCGGTTGACACGATTGATACGTATTCGTATTGGATGCACTTTGTTGGTTTGTCATTGGACCGTGCATGGCACGTACTTTATTCCCGTCACCTGGCATATGTAGTCCAGCATGCAACTTCATGTGGAGGATAACAATGAAATATCATCTCTTTCTGCTAGAGAGCAGCTAGGTGTTCGACCCGGTCCAGACGAACAGACATATGGCTAGTAGGCATGGCTAGACAAATTTTTATTGGTCATAATATATTGTGATATAATTTTATCTAAATATTGTAAGTTAGATCTACACCGTTATAATGTGATTTATTGGATGGTATAGAAATTTTCTCTATTTTATTTGTCTCTAATCTTGTTAGGTCTACACAATTATAATTTTATCCATTATAATTGATGGAGTACATCTTTTCTTTTTTTCTGATTATAATGGACAGAGTGTATCTTTTTTTTTTCAAATTAATGGAATAATTTCTTGTATTTTAATTGGTGCCCGCGCAAAATGCACAATTAAATTTTATATTTACTATTTTTAGGTGTTGATTTTTTTTAGTTTTGTAGTAGTTAGTTTGGACTTTCTTTCTATTATTTTTATTTCAAAACTTAACTTATATATATATGTTTCAGTTATATGAACTTCTTATCTAATTTGTATTTAATATGAACTCTTTCCTTTTCTATTTTGTGTTTGATATGGACCCTTTTTTTCTTTTTTTATTTCAAATTTTAATTCCTTAAGATATGTGTTTGATATGGATTCCTTAGTATAGATGGGGATGCAGAGATTAGAGGTGGACCGTGGATGCCAGAAGGTTTTGTGATATAAGACTATAGATGGCCAAACGGGCGGCCCGGCACAGCCCGGCACGGGCCCATTTAAGCACGGCCCGTTTAGGCATGGGCCCGTCAGTGATATAAGAGTATAAGATATAGTCAAATTCCAAATATACCTGTAGAAGTTGATTACGTTCTGATTTTACTTATCCAGCGAGATTCCTGTAAGGTTCTGATTTTACTTGTCCAGCGAGATTCCTGTAAGCCAAATTCCAAATATACCTGCAAGACATGTTAGGGTTAGCCAGGCAAAGGGTTCAGCGTCAAGAAGGTAGAACTTAAGTAATAGCATTTTCCAAGTATACATGAAAAAGGTGTACTCTATTTTTGTTGATCCAGCGCGAGGTTTCTTTGCTAATCAATTGATGGCCAACAATGAGCCCTAGAGTTTCAAAACATAAGTGATTGGTGCATTTGCACAGTTAGACTCACTGCAAGGAATTCAACCTATTGCAACGACAATTTTTATTGCATTAAGCCTAAAATTGTGGTAATATGTGCATATTGCAACAAAACTAAATCGTTGCAATAATCTCAGAAGTTGCAACGATATCAAAATCATGGCAATAAGTTTCTTTATTACAACAATATAGTTGTTGCAATAGCATATCGCCACATTTGTGAAATCGTTGCTATAACTTATTGCAACAGATATTATTTTATTGCAATATCATAATGCAACAAAATGGAATTCGTGGTAAAAACTTATTGCAACACCATATAAGTCACATAGAAAAACAAATACGTAGATTCTAGAATTCGAACCCACGACCTCTTGACTTATTGTACTCTTACCTAACCAACTCACCTCGCATGACTACTTGTATAAAATATATCATGTTTTTATTTTGACCTTTTTTCATGAACATATTGCAACGAAATAAATATTGCAATATGCCCAATATTGTTGCAATATGTATATATTGCAACGAAATCAAAATCGTTGCTACCCATAGTAATAATCAACCATCTGCAATCGTTGCAATAGGTGAAATTTTTTTGCAACAATATTATTTTGTTGTGATGAAGTTAGTTATTGCAACAATTTATTTTTTGTTGCAATAGTAGCTAGTTAATGCAACAATTTTATTTTCGTTGCAACACATTCAATTTATTGCAACAAAAATAATAAATAATGCAACAATTCATGATTGTTGCTATATATGAAACTTATTACCATAAAAAAATATTATGTGGCAATAGCATTGGCTATAGCAACGAAATTTATTTTGTTGCAATCGATGCGTGGTAATAGGTAGAATCCCTTGTAGTGACTTGTTTGTATATATATTTTTTATTCTATTTTATTTAGTATGCATTGACTTTTGTAATCTTGTAGTTGTTGATACGAACTTGTTTTCTATTATTTTTACCTTAATTTTTTTATTTGTTTCTACTTTTTTTTTTTGTAGTTTCTATGAACTCCTTGTCTACAGGGGCGGCCCCAGTAAGGCCCAAAGGTGTACAGATGTACACCCAAATATTTTTGCAAAAAATTTTAGTTAGTACTCCTTAGGCCCAGCCCAAGCCACGCCCAGTTCATTCACTAGCCTAGCTGGCCAGCCCAAGCCACGCCCAGTCTCTCTCTGTGACCCTGTCTCCAGCCCACAGACGGCAAGACCGACGCGACTAGGCGCGCCCTCACCAGGCTCGCCTGCCGCTGCCGGCCGCCACCGCCCGTCGGCCGCCCGTCGCCGCCTCGCCGGTCACCCGCCAGGCCGCAACCCGCCTCGCCGTCTGCCCGCCTCCGGCTTCCCCTCAACGAGTCAACAAATCAGCCAGCGGCAGCGCGCCGCTAGTCCCCAGGGGGCGGCTGCCCCCACTGCAGGCAGCTCGCCGCCGGCGCCCCGACCGCTGGCCGGCCGGCTCCTCGGTTCCTTGCCTCCTCGGTTCCTCTAGACTCCAGTCCTCCTGTTCTCAAATCTCTAGGTAATTTAACCGTGTAACCCTAACCCTAATCCTCAGTTTAGGTACTAAGCGAATAAAAATCTTAATGGCTGTTATACAAATTTTGGGCATTGAGATTTCAGTGCTATTATGGAGGACTCAAAAATCAAAAGGAAATTTTTTATTCTACTTCAGAATTGTCGTTATCATGAACAATTTATATTTTAATGCCGCTGCTGCAAAAATTGTATTATGATGTTGTCGTTGTGATTTTTCAAATCTCGCACACCCAACTTCAAAAACCTGTGCCCTCCACTGCTTGTCTAGTTCGTATTTGATATGATTTTCTTTTCTAGTTTTTTTTTTTATAGAAGCTCTTTTATATTTTATTTATCTATGTATTTGATTGTATTTAATATAGTATTTTTAATTTAATGTAAGCCGTTATAATTTAGGTCAGATTATTTCTTCTTTTACCTCATTAACGTGATAATCAAACTCATGCAACAATGAATGTGCATGCATGCGTATCATTTTCCTGCCGTCTCCAAACATGGCTTGTGTATGTCCATCCATGCATATGTGCAAGTTAGATCGTTTACATGAGAGGCCGGCTACACGGGAATTGAAGTCGGTGCTTTGGAGAGTTGGAGGAGAGCACGTAAGGTAGAGATGCGGATGATATGATCATGAAGTAAACTACACCAGTTAGATGAATATATTTCTTATTATTTATATGGATTCTAAACTCTTTATTTTCATATAGATTGTTAGATAGATAGATATATATTACGGGCGGTGTAGATTTTTTCTTTTTCTCTATTCTTTTCTTTTTCTTGTTTTTAATCTAGACCATTATAGTATGGCCGGCCCCACCATTGATCTAATTATGTAATTATGTATTTTTGTCTATCTTAGGCGTGCGTAATGTGTAGATGGAAGGTGTCGGGGATAAAATCATGGCCCACTCCCTAACGGCCCAACCGAACAACCTCCTAGGGCCTGGCTTCCTAGAAGGTTCTATCAGACCCATGTGCATCCTGCCAACGAACTTCTCTGGGTGTGCGGTGCGTAACGGCCTAGGATTCCTGTTTGAGTCCGACTCGAACAAGAGTTCTGCACGGCTACGTGAAGACCCGGACGTGGTTTCCCGGATTGGAGCAGGCGTCGTGATCCCAAGACTTGGAGTTTGCCGGTTTCCCGGATTGGAGCAGGCGTCGTGATCCCAAGACTTGGAGTTTGCCTTATCTACCTCGGGACGTATTTGGCATGGTATGAGTTCGTTACGATCTCGTAGTTAGCCCGGCCCAATTATCCCTTGGTAGACCGGTTCCTCAACACTATATAAACAGGGCCCCTATGGCATGTAGAGGGCACCAGATCATCGCATATTGCTTCCTGTACACGCATAATCTCACCGATACTTATTCGTCTCGTCGAGCTTTCCTCTTGTAATCCTCTTTGATATAAAGAAAGGCTAGACGTAGGGCTATTATCTCTCCTGAGAGGCCAGAACCAGGATAAAAACCCTGTGTCTCCCTGTTGCTCGTTGATTGCTGTTCGCATAGCTCGGCAGGTCTTCTATCTCCCTTTTTCAAGAACCTTAGTTGACTTGAGACCGATATCCCAATCATTGACAGTTGGCGCCGTCCGTGGGGATAGTAGATCAAGCCTGATCGAGTATGTCGAATTCGCTCAGCGATCAGGAAATTTTTCCTGAAGGGTATGACTCAGAAGAGCAGGATGTCTCATCCCCTGCCAGATCAGATCGATATGTTCGATCTCGATCGCCTTCCGTATCTGGGACAGAAATCTCCAGCTATGTTTCGGAGATGGTCTTGGATCAAGCTCCCGTCATTGACGACGATTATGGAACCGATGATCTTTACGTCGGTTTAGATCTTTCGGATTTCAGGGCCATGTCGGTGGATTCTTCCTGTGGTGACACAGTGATGACACCGTCCAGTGTGCCCTCACACGGTCGTCGCAGTATCAACATGGCCGGCGCAGGAACTTCGGAGAATCCTGCACGAGCCGCGGTAGCCGAAGATCTCGAGCATGTTAACTCTGCTCGGCAACAAGATGGATCTGCACCAGCTGCTTGCGAGCAAGATGTTGTTCGCCGCAGTCTGGATGCTTCGATCAACCAAACTCTGGCGCAGATTCACGATCAGCGCAAGCGTCAGCGACGCAACCCGCCTCGCGTACCTACACCAGATCCCCCGGCAGAAGTTCCACCTGCTCGGGATGAATCCCCGCGCAACCAGACTCCGGTCGGGCAAGACGCGGACGCTTCAGGGATCCCAGGACCCCTAGACCAGAGTCGGGAATGACTCCAAGCCATGGCTACGGTGCTCAGATCTACCAACCAGGCCGATCTTGCCCGCATGGGCGACGCTGTTGCTTCTCACCTTGAGCGACTGGCCGAAGGCCTTAAGTCCATAGGTGAAGTTAACACCTCATCCAGGCAGCGCAGTCAGCCTGTCCGGGTGGATTAGGATAGCGAGCGCTCCGATCGATCGCGTGACCATCGTCATCGTCAAAGGACGACTCGCTGCGAGCAAGATACCCATGGTCGCCGTCGCTCGCCATGTCCCCGTGGTCATCGCGACCACAGGGGCAAGCGTGCGCGCGACGATCACAGACGATCCCCTCGGGAAGAACTCATCGTAACGACCACGAGGAAGGAGCGTGGAGGATTATCACGGAGGGAGTTCCTTCAGATAGAGTCCTTCCGCTCAATTAGAGTTCCTCCGGGCAACAGGACCAACGTGTTTTCAAGACTAGGTTCTGCAGGGGAAGGTGGCCGGTCTTATGCCTTGGGCTGTAAGGCTTTCTCTGACGAGCTTCGCGCTGTCAGGTGGCCCTCCAAGTTCAAGCCCGGTCACATGGAGAGGTACAATGGGACTCAAAACCCAGAGGAGTTCCTTTCCATCTATGCTACAGCCATCATGGCAGCCGGAGGTGACGAGCTAGTCATGGTAAATTACCTTCCGACTGTCCTTGAAGACGCTGCTCGGACGTGGCTGTTCAATCAGCAGGAAGGTTCCATCCGCTCTTGGAACCAACTTTGTGACGCTTTGATTGCTAATTTCCAGAGCTGTTACGTGCGTCTGGACAAGGAGGATGATCTGCACTAGATGATCCAGATGAACGGGGAGACCCTCCGCTACTTCGTGAAGCGTTTCATCAAGATCCGCAACACGATCCCGAACATCACGGACGAATCTGTTGTCCGCGCCTTTAAAAACGGAGTCCACGATGAGCGGCTCACCCAGGATCTCTCGATCAATGAGACCTGGACAGCCAACGACCTGTTCAAGGCGGCTGATCGCTATGCTAATGCGGCGGAACGCGTTCAGTATAAGAAGGCGTTCGACAAGGGCGAGCTGCCCGCCCAGCCTGGTGTGGAAGAAAAGAAGAAGAGCATCAATAACCCTGGTGACAAGAAGTCCTTGAAGAAGAAGAATAAAGACGATGCGAACAATACCGTCGCGGGTATAGATCACGCACCTCCTCCCAAGGATGGGCAGAAGAAGCCCAACAATAACTACAAGGGCAAGAAGCCCGCTCAGTGAGGCAATCAAGGCAAGAAAGGTCCGAGCGACCGACATCGCCGATTCCACCAAAGACTACGAGCACGATATACGCCATTTGCGGAACACGAAATTGTGAGCATCGTTGAGCCCTAATTTTTATTAGTGGCATTGATGACAAAATTAATTAATATTAAGTGCTAGGGGTTTTGGTTTTCTGGAACCCTAGCAAAGACTCGGCGATTTTATAAACCCTAATTTGAAGCATCAATAAATTTTACGAATTGCTCCAAGGTTTCAAATGCGTGGCCAAGGCGAGAGAAGAGGTCACGTATAGATTAGGAGTAGTTAGGTTTATTTCTGTTTTCGTTGGTTTTCAAAAGGGTTTGAATATCTCGGATCTTGCGGATCTTTGCGAATTCTCAAAACTTCGGTTTCGTAGTCCACCACTTCTAAAAATACCCAAATATCCCTTTGTGATATTTCTAGAGAGAGAAACCCACCTAAATTTCCCTCACCTTTTAGCGAAAATCCATTCATCGAGCGGCGTCGGTAAATCCGATTTGAGTCCGACCACCCAAAATCAAAATGGTACTCTCTGTCGGACGGCGTCCGGTAATCACCGGACGGCGTCCGATAAGGTTCAGATCTGGGTCTTTCTCGCTGTCGGACGGCGTCTGGGCGGCGTCCGGTCCTTTGCATCTTCACTGTCGGACGGCGTCCGTTCTTACGGACGGCGTCCGTCAGTTAAAATCGAGGCCCTTCGGTGGACGGCATCTGGAGAGCCGTCCGGTTAGCTAATTTCAGCAAGATTTCTCCTCTTCGGACGGTCGTCCGTCCGATCAGACGGCGTCAGATAAGTATTCGATGGCGATTGCATTGTCGGACGGCGTCCGGTGCCGTATGATGGCGTCCGGTAGAGGCTAACGGCTAGTCTTTTGTCCTCTCCGAGGGCAACGGCTAGTTTTGCTCTTGGGGCTATAAATACCTACCTAGTGGTGGCTATTTTGAGGTTTGTTGCCCACTTCACCTACCACATTCATAGCTCATCAATTAGGTGTTCTAGAGCCATTCCTCCACCCACAAATCATCCAAAGCCACAAATCATTAAACCCCAACACCGAGCTTCATGGAAGACCTTCGATCCCGGCATGATCAGGCGTTTGGCTTGTTACTTTTGAAGACATCCTTTGTGGAGGCGAGGGCTTGGGAGTAGGCCTTGGCGTGTGGCTACTCTCGAGTCGGTGTCTGGTGTGAGTCCACCTCACGGAGTGTGGAACGACTATTAGGAGTAAGTGAGGCGTTAGGCTCGAGGCGAGCCGGTCCTTGTCGCGCAGAGGTAGCCTCAACGGAGACTAGGAGTCATGACTCGAACCGGTCAAACAAATACCGTGTCACTCTCTCTTATTTACTTTCTGCACTTACTACCGTTGCCTTGTGTGTGATGAAATGTGATGCTATGTCTTAGTTGCATTGTGTCTTGTTTATCTCTTCCGCTTACTCAATGATTGCAACTTGGATTGAGTAATTCTTAATATGATGCTTAATTGAAAATAATCAAAAGAAATTAAAATTGCCTATTCACCCCCCCTCTAGGCCTTAGGATCCTCTTTCAAGTGGTATCAGAGCCTCTAGGTTCTCTGGTATTAGCTTCACCGCTAGGAGATGGCTCAAGAGGGGCCTAGGATAGAAATTGGAAAAGTTCCTATCTTTGATGGAACAAATTACAATTATTGGAGAATTAGGATGCAATGTTACTTAGAGGCACTTAGCTATGATGTGTGGGTTGCTTGTGAGACCGGCTATCCGGACTCTCCGGCCGGAACAATTACTCTTGATGAAGTTCATGCTAAGTACAAACGCTTTAATACCATTGCTAGAAATGCTCTACTTTCTAGTGTGTCTTCCGAAGTTTTTGATAGCATTGGCAATCTCACTAAAGCTTATGACATTTGGAAGCGTCTTAGAGAAATTTATGTTGGTAGTGCCGAGATGCTTGAGGAGAAGCTATCTCGTGTTAGAAAAAGATTTGATCAATTCAAGATGCTTCCTAATGAAAGTGTTAATGAAATGTTTCTTAGGTTGAACCCCATCGTCAGTGAAATTGCCGGATATTCGGAGAAGAAGGTCTTGGAAGACATTGACATTTGTCGAAAGATGCTTGATGTTGTGCCATTTAGTTTCAATCCACTTGTGACCTTAATTCGAGCATCCAAGTCAAAGCTCAAGAAGATGACACCGACAAAGCTCCTCGGGCAACTCAACTCATATGAGATGCGGCTTCTTGAAAGTGAAGAGTCCCCGCTCAACAAGAAGTCAATTGCTCTCCCCGCCAAAGTCAAAAGTGGGAAGAAGAAGATTGAAGTTGAAGAAGATGATGATGACTCCGATGATGCAATTCCAGAGATTGAAGAATTGGCCCTCCTTGTCAAGCGGTCAAGAAAGTTGATCAAGAAGATGAGCTTCCGCGGTGGATCATCCTCTTTAAGGCGAAGACCTATCTCCGAAATGCGTTGCTATGAATATGGAGAGAAGGGTCACTTGGCGCCGGATTGCCCAAAAAGTAAAAAGAACAAGCACAAGGCAAGGAATCAAGAGGAAGATGAGGATGACGACAAGAAGAAGTACCGTCACTACCGCAAGAGCGATCACAAATCGAAGGAGAAGAAAAAGGCTCTTGCCGGTCAAAAGACCAAAAAGGAAGATAGTTCAACCTCATCATCCTCCCAATCCTCCTCCTCCGAAGAAGATACTAGAGCTCATGGGTTAGCCGGACTTGCGATCAAGGAAAATGCCCCTCCGGCTCTTCCCAAGCAAAAGCTTTGTCTCACCGCCAACACACAAGAAGAGGTGATTGGGGAATGGATTACCGATGATGAAGGCTCTTGGACGGACTCCTCCGACAATGAAAGCACCAAAGTGTCCGGAGTCGCCATTGACAACCCTACACCTCCCATGTGCCTCATGGCACTAGGGGAGAAGGTAACAAATGAGCACCTCTCTAAAAGTGAGGTTAAACTTTTGATTGATGATTTGAATAATGCTCTAGAGAAGAAAAAATCTAAGAGGAAGAAGTTAATGAAAGTGCATAAAGATCTTGCTAATGTGTTTGAAAATTTGCTTGAAAAACATTAAACTCTAGAAGATGATTATGAAGCTCTAAATTTGCAAGTTGAGATTCTAGAGAACAAACTAGCTAGCTCTAATGTTGAAGAAACTTCTCTTGATTGCTCAATTGAAAAATGCAATGTTGGTGTGACTTGTGACTTGATTGACACCGTGGATGGTTCACTTAGCTTATCTCATGACACATCTTTGAACTTGTCACCCACTATCACACCTAATGCTAGCTCATCTTCACCCACTAGTGCTAATACTTTAAATGAAAATGCGTGTTCTATTGGTACTTGTGGTGTTGCAAAATGTGCTAATGAGCTAGTTAAGGAAAATTTGCTTCTTAAGGATAGAATTGAGCTACTAGACTCTAGCTTGGCTAAATTGCTTGTGGGGAACAACTCTCTTGACAAGGTGCTTCGGGAGCAAAGGTACACCTTGGGTAAGCATGGTTTGGGATTTCATCACGGGGATTTGCCCAAGGGCGGTTGGGGTAAGTCCAAGCTAACTTTTGTTAAGGGAGGGACCCGTTGCCATATTTGCAAAAATGATAAACACAAAGCCATTGCTTGTCGTCTTGCAAAATCATCTCAATTCATGTCTAAAACTTAAGTGCTTAATACTAGTTACATGCTTATGAGAAAGAATGGCTCTACTTATGCAAAATATGTTGGTGCACCCAATGAAAAGAAAGATGTGAAGGCTATTTGGGTGCCCAAATGTTTGATGACTAACTCGAAAGGATCCAAGAAGAAGTCTTGGGTACCTAAAACCCAAGCTTGAATTTGTGTGTGTAGGTGAACTACAAGAGCGGTGGCCGGCATTGAATATTTGATAGCGGTTGCACCCAACACATGACCGGTAGCTCAAGTATGTTCACCTGACTAGAAGAGGAGAATGACCCCGAACACAAGATCACATTTGGGGATAACTCCAAACGAAAGGTAAAAGGTATAGGTAAAATTACAATATCGAATGACCTATCCATCTCTAATGTGCTCTTGGTGGAAGCTTGCAACTTTAATCTCCTCTCCGTTGCTCAAGTGTGCGATTTAGGTTTTGATTGCTTCTTTTCGGTCAACGGAGTTCGTGTTGTTTCCACTAAGGATCAAAGTATTGCATTTGAAGGCACCCGGCTTCAAAACTTATATTTGGTTGATTTTTCAAACCGTGAATCTTCTCAAATAAAGACTTGTCTTATTACTCAAACCACTCTTGGTTGGTTGTGGCATAGACGTCTTGGACATGTTGGAATGGGCACATTGCAAAAGGTTTTTAAAGACAACTTGGTTGTTGGAGTGAAGGATGTCAAATTCGAGAAAAATCGTTTATGTAGCTCATGCCAAGCCGGCAAGCAAGTGACTAATTCTCATCCGACTACGACATTCATGTCTACATTCCGACCACTTGAACTTTTGCACATGGATTTATTTGGCCCAACCATCTATGCGAGCATAGGCGGTAATTCTTATTGTCATGTGATTGTCGATGATTTCTCTCACTTTACTTGGGTATTTTTCCTTGCAAATAAATCACTTGCCGGTGATGTGTTTAAAAGATTTGCTTTGAAAGCTCAAAAGGAATTTGACTCTTTTATTAAAAAGGTGAGGAGTGATAACGGCACCGAGTTTACTAACACAAATGTTGAGGAGTTTTGTGATGAGTTAGGAGTCAAGCACGAATTCTCGGCGGCATACACTCCTCAACAAAATGGAGTGGTGGAGGGGAAGAACCGTACTTTGATAGAGATGGCAAGATCAATGCTTGACGAGTACAACACG
The DNA here is from genome assembly GCA_036346415.1 of Raddia guianensis. Lineage (NCBI taxonomy): Eukaryota > Viridiplantae > Streptophyta > Magnoliopsida > Poales > Poaceae > Raddia > Raddia guianensis. The sequence continues at coordinate 20,608,045 of CM070534.1, read as the reverse complement.
CCGCATGCCTTTTGGGAGGAAGCCATCAACACGGCGTGCCATGCCATTAACCGCCTCTACCTCCACCGACTCCTTCACAAGACCTCATATGAACTACTAGTCGGACGAAGGCCTAACATCTCTTACTTTCGAGTCTTCGGTTGCAAAGTATACATCTATAAGAAAAGGACTCATTTGGGTAAGTTCCAAAAGAGGTGCGACATTGGTATCATGTTAGGGTACTCCTCTCGCTCAAAAGCTTTTCGAGTTTTTAATAATTCTACCGGGCTTGTTGAGGAAGCTTATGATGTCAAGTTTGATGAAACTAACGGCTCGCAAAATGAGTAAGATTTGACAAGAAATGTAGGTGATGAGCTACCACATGAAGCCATGGAGTTGGGGGAAATTCGACCCTCACCGGAGGCACCAAAAGATGAAGTAATCACCCCCACCACCTCCATCGATGATCAAACTCAAGACACCTCTCCAACAATTCAAGATCAAGCGGTGGACGGAGAAGCTAATTTTGAAGTTGATCAAGCTCAAGGGGGAGGCATTGATCCACAAGTACCTATTCAACAACATCGCTCTCTCTCCAAGGATCATCCTCTAGATCAAGTCATTGGCAATCTCAATCAAGGCGTAAGAACCCGTTCTCATACCGCTAATTATTGTGAGCATCACGCCTTTGTGTCTATTGTTGAGCCTAGGACCATTGATAAGGCATTGGCGGATGCGGATTGGGTGAACGCCATGCATGAAGAATTGAACAACTTCACCCGTAATGAAGTTTGGGAACTTGTGGAAAGACCGAAGGACCACAATGTCATTGGAACCAAATGGGTCTTCCGCAACAAACAAGATGAGAACGGTGAAGTGGTACGAAACAAAGCAAGATTGGTGGCGCAAGGTTTCACTCAAATCGAAGGTCTTGACTATGGAGAAACCTACGTCCCCGTTGCTCGACTTGAAGCTATACGGTTACTCTTGGCATTCGCCTCTCTCTATAACATAACTCTCTTTCAAATGGATGTTAAGAGTGCTTTTTTAAATGGTTTTATTGATGAACTTGTTTATGTCGAGCAACCGTCCGGTTTTGAAAACCTCAAACACCCAAACCATGTCTATAAGCTCACTAAGACGCTATACGGTCTCAAGCAAGCTCCTAGAGCATGGTATGAGCGTCTTAGGGACTTCCGCTTAGAAAAGGGATTTAAAACCGGTGCGATTGATTCCACATTGTTTCTAAAGCCTATTGAAAATGACTTATTTATTTGTCAAATATATGTGGATGATATTATTTTTGGATGCACTAACAAATCTAAATGCAAGGACTTTGGAGAAATGATGTCCAAGGAATTCGAAATGTCGATGATTAGAGAGCTCACTTTCTTCCTTGGATTTCAAATCAAGCAACTTCGCGAAGGGACCTTCATTTGTCAAGAGAAATACACAAAGGACCTTCTCAAGCGGTTTTCTATGGACGATTGCAAATCGATCAAAACACCAATGGCCACTAATGGGCATCTTGATTTGAATGAAGATGGAAAGCCTGAAAGAGGATCCTAAGGCCTAGAGGGGGGGTGAATAGGCAATTTTAATTTTTTTTTACTTAAATTATTCTTAATTAAGCAACAAGTTAAGAATGACCCAATCCTAGTTGCAAGTCAAGTAAGCGGAAGCTATAAATAAATCACAAAGCAACTATGACATGGCATTCAAATGAACACAAGCAATGCGAGAGAGTAAATGCGGAAATTAAATGAGAGAGTGACACGGTGTTTGTTTGACCGAAGTTCGAGCCGAACTCCTACTCCGTTGAGGCTACCCCTTGCGACAAGGACCGGCTCGCTCTCGAGCCTACCGCCTCACTCACTCCGGTAGTCGTTCGCCACTCCGGCGAGGTGGAGTCCGTCACCCGTACACCGACTCGAGAGTAGCCACACGCCAAGGCCTACTCCCAAGCCCTCGCCTCCACGAAGGATATCTTCAAAAGCAACAAGCCCGAAACGCCCCGATCATGCCGGATCGAAGGACTTCCATGAAGCTCGGTATTGGGGTTTGATGGATTGGGGCTTTGGATGATCTTGTGGGTGGAGGAATGGCTCTAGAACACCTAATTGATGAGCTATGAATGTGGTAGGTGAAGTGGAGCAGCAAACCTCAAAGTAGCCAGCCACTAGGTAGGTATTTATAGCCCCAAGAGCAAAACTAGCCGTTGCCCCTCGGAAGAGGACAAAAAGACTAGCCGTTAGCCTCTACCGGACGCCGTCCGACGGGCACCGGACGCCGTCAAGCAGAGCCTCATCGCTCACAAAGAAACGGCTTATCGGACGCCGTCCGGTCCCTACGGACGCCGTCCGACAAGAAGGATAAGCATAAGCGCTGAGCTACGGACGCTTCAGACGCCGTCCGGCAATGAGAAACACCAACTTTGAACCTTATCGGACGCCGTCCGTGAACGACGGACGCCGTCCAAGCGAGTGTATAAATTGGGATTTTGGTGGTCGGACGCCGTCTGCTTTTCCAGACGCCGTCGGATGAGAATAGATTTTCGGCTAGAAAAGTGAGGGAAATTTTGGTGGGTTTTCTCTCTAGAAATCTCTCAAAGGGATAAATGGGTATTTTTAGAAGAGGTGGATTACGGAAACCGAAGTTTTCGAGAATTCGCAGGATCCAGCATAGTCCGAGATATTGAACCCTTTTGAAATCCGACGAAAAAACATGAAATAAACCTAACTACTCTAATCTATACGTGACCTCTTCTCTCGCCTTGGGCCACGTGCTTTGAAATCTTGAGCATTTCGGAAAATTTACGCCGCTTCAATTAGGGTTTGCAAAAGCGCCGAGTCTTCGCTAGGGTTTAGAAGTCCAAAACCCCTAGCCCTTTATATTGATTAATTTTATCATCAATGCCACTAACAAAAATTAGGGCTCAACGATGCTCACAATCTCCCCTTTGTGGCACTTGATGATAACCCAAAAGAGAATAAAATTTTGAGCTGCAAAAAGGGTTAGTGCAATACTAATATGCGAGCAATTTTAAATTTAAGACAACCACAACTCGACCACAAGGATGTGCAAGTAAAGGAAGCCCCTAAATTCATGCAAAAAAAAATAAGTTTAGAAGCCAACAAGATTCAAATGTCATAAAAACAACTAAGGTAACAACCACAAATTTCAACGAGTATCGAGGCAATAAATAATATTACAGGAAAACACAACCTCGATCTCACTACCCACTACTAACCCTCTAACTTCTCCCCCTTTGTCACCAAGTGACACAAACGGGAAAAGGTCCTATTCTTGCTGATCTTGATCCATGTCGTCGCCTCCGTCATCTCCCTGGCCGCCGGAGAGGAGCCCCGACCTCTGGGACGCTTGAACAAGGGCATATGAGCCGCAGAGGGACCGACCGAGGTGAGGAAGGATCATCAAACATCTGGGTTGGTTGAGGATTTGGCAAAGAAAAGGTGAGATGATGACGACTTCTCCACCCGTAAAATGAATCTTACCGGAGAAGGATATGGTATGGTGGAGACACAAAAGAAGGTGCAGAGCCGCAGAAGGATATACCCAAGGATGGGTGGTGGTGGGTAGACAAGCGGGCGAGGAACTCTGGACGCCGCTCATAAGCCCGATATTTGTTGTGGGCATGAGAATACCAAGCATATGGATTTGCCCTTCGCACTGCATGAACATCGCCCCATGTCTTGAGCAGTGACTTGAATTCTGCGAACTCATCTCGCCAAGTATGTCTGCCGCCCGCCAAGTTCTGTCATCTCCTGCGGGTGGTGCTAATTCTTCTTTCACTTGATGTGAAAATTTCTCATATCATCATGCAACCCCTCATCTCACCTATCAAAGCATCAAACCATGGAGGAGGGATGCTGAAGAGAGCTCGCACAGTCTTGGCACAAATTGCTGCATTGGGGCAGCAGGAGCAAAGACAGGAGCTGGTGGAGGAGCATCATCACTGAGTCTAGCTAACTTGGGCTTGCTCCCAAGAGAATTCAAGAAATTCTTCATCGATGCTTTTTGATTACATTGTTCCAACTCCTTACTTCATCATTTGTTACACGCTCTGTCCTGGAGAGCAATAGACCGATATAAGGGGCTAGAGGTAGTGCCCTATTAACTTCTCTGAAGATGGCGTCATCAAATTCTCCCAAGAGGGTAGCTCCAACATTGATGGTCTTGCTCGCCGAAGAAATAACATAAACCATTTGCAAATGGGAAGAATTCATCGCGATTGCCACCTCGAACAAACAATGTGCTTCGAGTATAAGATTAATAAGGGCGGGCTCTCGTCAGAATCGACGATTTGCCTTATCAATCTTGATTTCTTCATCATCAAGATCCGGTACATAATCGACTTGACCAAAGGAGGATATTTGCCCTCCGTAAACCATCTTCATAGCACACCTCATTCAAATCGCTTAATCTGGAGTACCCAAGGCGTGATTCATCTCGCCATCGTGATCCTTTGAACACATCCATCAACCGAATGATAATAGTTTGACTCTGTCTCGTCTTGACAATCAATAAAGTAGCAAAGAGCTCAGTTCCTCTCTTTGCTCGAGTCAACTTCTTGTTTGAAATCAATTCACCAAACCAGAGTGGAGCTGAATATAGTGTGTACCTCTGGTCCCGCCACTTTGGATATCTCTGTCCGGTCTACAGTGAGGGTCCCTAGGGCGGTCGAGGGAGCAGAGAAGCACATGTACTGATTGTTTCGAAACTTGGTGTAGAACACAGAAGTCCACGGTATCCTCTCGTCGCCGAGGGAACCATCGGCATATGAGAGACCTTTTCTTCCTCGGTGTCTCCATAGACAATTTCAGAACTTGATCATCCACGTGGTCGCCCTCGGCGACCACCGCCTCAAGAATATCCTCATCTATGGGGTCCTCAAAGATAGGTGACATCGTCAACATCCTCTGCGGTGGCAAAGGAAGATCCCGCCATCCGAGACCAATGAATTTCGATCACGCTGCCGCTGAATATCGCTCTAGTCACTTTGCTTGGGCGAGGAGGAGCGGCACTACTAGCCGTCTCATCGATGTAATCCGGATCGCCCTTTATCGCCATTGTCAAGCCGACCACCGAGGGTCCGCCCGAGCCTTCCCGAATTTCTTCAAGGATTTCGACATGGTGAAACACTTCCTCGACAATGAAACCATCGACCGTAACAACCTCGGCGCTAACCGCCATCGACCAATGATCCACCGACACGGTGCCACCCACCACGGTCCAACCACGAATCTAACGCGGAAAACCTATTCAAAACCTAGAACTCGGTAAACAACGAAATTTGACGGAAGAAAGGCGGAAGCCGTTATCGAGCCCTAGAAGCGAAGGAGGAAGACGCCAGGCGCGAGGAGATCGCCCAAGGCCCTTCCGGTAGGGAAAGGAGGAAACTCGACGGAGAAGAGCGCCTGAGAACGGGCCGCCCGGCCCAATCCACGCGGGGGATCAAGAGGACGACGAGGGAGGCCGCCGATGGTGGTGGAGATCGCCGGAGGTCGCGGAGGGTCTTCCCGTGAGGAGAAGCAGCAGGGCGGGCCGGTTTGGGAGGAGAGAGAGATCGAATGAGGAAAGAGGGAGGCGGAGAGGTAAGTTATAAGCAGTTCCGCGCGATTAGGTCCTGTCGGACGGCGTCCGACGGTTACCGGACGGCGTCCGACAGCAAGGGTTCAGCGCCCAGGGAACCTCGTCGGACGGGGTCGCGGAGAGGCCAGACGGCGTCCGACAGGGGAGCCGCAGCATGATAACACTGCTCGGACGGCGTCCGATAACTACGGACAGCGTCCGACAGGAGGTATCGGTGCATGCAACACGTGATCGGACGGCGTCGAGAGTGGTTTGACGGCGTCCGACGAAGGTTGCTTGTGCTTGGCACTCTGACTGAGGGCCCCACCAAAGCGAGAGATATTATATAAAAATAATATTTTGAAATGATGATCTCCATTTTGCTCAAAATTCAGAGGAAGATTCAAATGTGAGCAATTTGAAGTGATTTTCTAAAATTTTAATTTTGAAGGGATAAGAATATAATATGACAAATGAAATCAAGTCAAATTTAAAACCCAAATTTTGATCTTAGAGATCAACAAAATGTGCGAACCAAATTTTACCTTGATTTCTCATATAGGCATGAAAATCGAGCATAGGGGTTCACTTTAGAGTTTAGGCACATGTTTTTGAATTTTGGTTTCTTTTCAAATATTTTCAACAATTTTGATGCCATATGATTTTCAAGAGAACAAATATGCATATGGAGCAAATTTTTCAAAGGGGTAAGATTTTCAAAACTAGAAGTTTGAAATGGTAAGAAGATAAGGATAGTCTATTAAGCTCAAATTTGTTTTGGTTTGAAATATAGGATAAGAATGTGCTCACCCAAAATCAGATTTATCTTTTCACCACTAGAGGGAGTTTTGAGATCATGAGTTGAAACTAAACTCCCCCTAAATGTGACAAGGGTCACAAGCAAATGAAAAAATCAAATAAGACCCAAAAATCATAAAAACCAATCAACACGCATTTGATCTATCTAGTATGTTGAGTTCATTCCTTAATTTGCAAAACCGTGCCTCATCTAAGGGTTTGGTGAAAATATCCGCCAATTGGTCTTCCGTTACGACGTGGGCAAGCACAACGTCACCTTTTGCAACGTGGTCACGAATGAAGTGATGTCGGATGTCGATGTGCTTTGTACGGGAATGTTGGACCGGATTGTTGGCTATTTTCACCGCACTTTCATTATCGCATAGAAGTGGCACTTTTTCAAATTTTAGCCCAAAGTCACTAAGCATTCGAGTCATGTACAAGAGTTGAGCACAACAACTCCCCCGCTACATATTCGCTTCATGATAGATAGCGCCACGAGTTTTGCTTCCTCGAAGTCCATGACACGAGTGATCGCCCTAGCAAGTGACAACCCCGAGGTGCTTTTACGATCAATTTTGCAACCGCGTAATCCGAAGTCGGAATAGCCAAGAAGCTCAAACGCGCTCCCTTGGGGTACCAAAGACCTAGACTAGTAGTGATTTTAGATATCTCAAAATGCGTTTTACGGCAATAAGATGCACTTCTTTAGGGATGCTTGAAAGCGAGCACACATGCACACACTAAACATAATATCGGGTCGAGAAGCGGTAAGATAGAAAGCGAACCGATCATGGAGCGATAAAGCTTTTGGTCCACGGGCTTTCCATCTTCATTCAAGTCAAGATGCCCATTAGTGGCCATTGGTGTTTTGATCGATTTGCAATCGTCCATTGAAAACCGCTTGAGAAGGTCCTTTGTGTATTTCTCTTGATAAATGAAGGTCCCTTCCCGAAGTTGCTTGATTTGAAATCCAAGGAAGAAAGTGAGCTCTCCAATCATCGACATTTCAAATTCCTTAGACATCATCTCGCCAAAGTCCTTGCATTTAGATTTGTTAGTGCATCCAAAAATAATATCATCCACATATATTTGACAAATAAATAAGTCATTTTCAATTGGCTTTAGAAACAATGTGGAATCAATCGCACCGGTTTTAAATCCCTTTTCTAAGAGGTAGTCCCTAAGACGCTCATACCATGCTCTTGGAGCTTGCTTGAGACCGTATAGCGCCTTAGTGAGCTTATAGACATGGTTTGGGTGTTTGAGGTTTTCAAAACCGGGCGGTTGCTCGACATAGACAAGTTCATCAATAAAACCATTTAGAAAAGCACTCTTAACATCCATTTGAAAGAGAGTTATGTTATAGAGAGAAGCGAAAGCCAAGAGTAACCGAATAGCTTCAAGTCGAGCAACGGGGGCGTAGGTTTCTCCATAGTCAAGTCCTTCAATTTGTGTGAAACCTTGCGCCACCAATCTTGCTTTGTTTCGCACCACTTCACCGTTCTCATCTTGTTTGTTGCGGAAGACCCATTTGGTCCCAATGACATTGTGATCCTTGGTCTTTCCACAAGCTCCCAAACTTTATTGCGGGTGAAGTTGTTCAATTCTTCATGCATGGCGTTCACCCAATCCGCATCCGCCAATGCCTCATCAATGGTCCTAGGCTCAACAATAGACACAAAGGCGTGATGCTCACAATAATTAGCGGTATGAGAAGCGGGTTCTACGCCTTGATTGAGATTGCCAATGACTTGATCTAGAGGATGATCCTTAGAGAGCGCGGTGTTGTTGGATCGGTACTTGTAGATCAACGTCTCCCCCTTGAGCTTGATCAACTTCAAAGTTCGCATCTCCGTCCACCGCTTGATCTTGAGTTGTTGGAGAGGTGTCTTGAACTTGATCATCGATGGAGGTGGTGGGGGTGATTACTTCATCTTTTGGTGCCTCCGATGAGGTCGAATTTCCCCAACTCCATAGCATCATGCGGTGGCTCATCACCTACATTTCTTATCAAATCTTGCTCATTTTGCGAGCCATTAGTTTCATCAAACTTGACATCATAGGCTTCCTCAACTAGCCGGTAGAATTGTTAAAAACTCGAAAAGCTTTTGAGCGAGAGGAGTACCTAACATAATACCAACGCCACACCTCTTTTGAAACTTACCCAAATGAGTCCTTTTCTTATAGATGTATACCTTGCAACCAAGACTCGAAAATACGAGATGTTGGGCCTTCGTCCCACTAGTAATTCATATGAGGTCTTGTGAAGGAGTCGGTGGAGGTAGAGGCGGTTGATGGCATGGCACGCCGTGTTGATGGCTTCCGCCAAAAAGCATCGGCGTGTTGTACTGTCAAGCATTGATCTTGCCATCTCTATCAAAGTACGGTTCTTCCTCTCCACCACTCCATTTTGTTGGGGAGTGTATGCCGCCGAGAATTCGTGCTTCACACCTAACTCATCACAAAATTCTTCAACATTTGTATTAGCAAACTCGGTGCCATTATCACTCCTCACCTTTTTGATAAAAGAGTCAAATTCCTTTTGAGCTTTCAAAGCAAATCTTTTAAACACATCACCGGCAAGAGATTTATTTGTAAGGAAAAACACCCAAGTGAAGCGAGAGAAATCATCGACAATCACATGACAATAAGAATTACCGCCTATGCTCGCATAGGTGGTTGGACCAAATAAATCCATATGCAAAAGTTCAAGTGGTCGGGATGTAGACATAAAAGTCTTAGTTGGATGAGAATTAGCCACTTGCTTGCCGGCTTGGCATGAGCTACATAAACGATTCTTCTCGAATTTGACATCCTTCACTCCAACAACCAAGTTATCTTTAAAAACCTTTTTCAAAGTGCCCATTCCAACATGTCCAAGACCTCTATGCCACAACCAACCAAGAGTGGTTTGAGAGATAAGACAAGTCTTGATTTGAGAAGTTTCACGGTTTGAAAAATCAACCAAATATAAGTTTTGAAACCGGGTGCCTTCGAATGCAACACTTTGATCCTTAGTGGAAACAACACGAACTCCGTTGATTGAAAAGAAGCAATCAAAACCCAAATCGCACACTTGAGCAACGGAGAGGAGATTAAAGTTGCAAGCTTCCACCAAGAGCACATTAGAGATGGATAGGTCATTGGATATTGCAATTTTACCTATACCCTTTACCTTTCGCTTGGAGTTATCCCCAAATGTGATCTTGTGTTCGGGTCCTTCTCTCTTCAAGTGAGGTGAACATACTTGAGCTACCGGTCATATGTTGAGTGCAACCGCTATCAAATATCCAATGCCGGCCACCGCTCTTGTAGTTCACCTACGCACACAAATTCAAGCTTGGGTTTTAGGTACCCAAGACTTCTTCTTGGGTCCTTTTGAGTTAGTCATCAAGCATTTGGGCACCCAAATAGCCTTCACATCTTTCTTTTCATTGGGTGCACCAACATATTTAGCATAAGTAGAGCCATTCTTTCTCATAAGCATGTAACTAGCATTAAGTACTTGAGTTTTAGACATGAATTGAGATGATTTTGCAAGAGGACAAGCAATGGCTTTGTGTTTATCATTTTTGCAAATATGGCAACGGGTCCCTCCCTTGACAAAAGTTAGCTTGGGCTTACCCCAACCGCCCTTGGGCAAATCCCCGGGATGAAATCCCAAACCATGCTTACCCAAGGTGTACCTTTACTCCCGAAGCACCTTGTCAAGAGAGTTGTTCCCCACAAGCAATTTAGCCAAACTAGAGTCTAGTTGCTCAATTCTATCCTTTAGAAGCAAATTTTCCTTAGCTAGCTCATTAGCACATTTAGCAATACCACAAGTACCAATAGAACAAACATTCTCAATTGAAGGAGTAGCACTAGTGGATGAAGATGAGCTAGCATTGGGTGTGTGAGTGGGTGACATGGTAAAGGATGTGTCATGCGATAAGCTAAGTGAACCATCTATAGTGTCAATCAAGTCACACGTCACACCAACATTGCATTTTTCAATTGAGCAATCAAGCGAAGTTTCAACATCAACATTAGAGCTAGTAAGTTTATTTTCTAGAATTTCAACTTGCAAATTTAGAGCTTCATAGTCATCTTCTAGAGTTTCATGCTTTTCTAACAAGTTCTCAAATTCATTTGCAAGCTCTTTATGCACCTTCACTAGCTTCTTTCTTTTAGACTTTTCTTTCTCTAGAGCATTATTCAAATCATCAATCAAAAGTTTAAGCTCACTTTTAGAGAAGTGCTCATGTGTTACCTTCTCCTCTAATGCCATAAGACACATGGGAGGTGAGGGTTGTCGATGGCGACTCAGGATATCTTCGTGTTTTCATTATCGAGGAGTCCGCCTAAGAACCTTCATCATCGGTGATCCATTCCCCAATCACCTCTTCTTGTATATTTGCGGTGAGGCAAAGCTTTTGCTTGGGAAGAGCGGAGGAGCGTTTTCCTTGATCGCAAGTCCGGCTAGCCCATGAGCTCTAGTATCTTCTTCTTCGGAGGAGGATTGAGAGGACGATGAGCTTGAGCTATTTTCCTTCTTAGTCTTTTGTCGGCAAGAGCTTTCTTCTTATCCTTTGATTTGTGATCACTCTTGCGGTAGTGACGATATTTCTTCTTGTCATCTTCCTCATCTTCCTCTTGATTCCTTGCCTTGTGCTTGTTCTTTTTACTTCTTGGGCAATCCGCGCCAAGTGACCCTTCTCTCCACATTCATAGCAACGCATCTCGGAGATAGGTCTTCGCCTTGAAGAGGATGATCCATGAAACTCATCTTCTTGATCAACTTTCTTGACCGCTTGACAAGGAGGGCCAATTCTTCAATCTCCGGAATTGCATCATCGGAGTCTTCATCATCTTCTTCAATTTCAACTTTCTTCTTTCCACTTTTGGCTTTGGCGGGGAGAGCGATTGACTTCTTGTTGAGCGGAGACTCTTCACTTTCAAGAAGCCGCATCTCATATGAGTTGAGTTGCCCGAGAAGCTTTGTTGGTGTCATTTTCTTGAGCTTTGACTTGGATGCTCGAATCAAGGTCACAAGTGGATTAAAACTAAATGGCACAACATCAAGCATCTTCCGACAAATGTCAATGTCTTCCAAGACCTTCTTCTCCGAACATCCGGCAATTTCATTGACGATGGGGTTCAACCTAAGAAACATTTCATTAACACTTTCATTAGGAAGCATCTTGAATTGGTCAAATCTTTTTCTAGCACGAGATAGCTTCTCCTCAAGCATCTCGGCACTACCAACACGAATTTCTCTAAGATGCTTCCAAATGTCATAAGCTTTAGAGAGATTGCCAATGCTATCAAAAACTTCGGAAGACACACTAGAGAGTAAATCATTTCTAGCAATGGCATTAAAACATTTGTACTTAGCATGAACTTCATCAAGAGCAATTGTTCCGGCCGGAGGGTCCGGATAGCCGGTCTCACAAGCGACCCACACATCATAGCTAAGTGCCTCTAAGTAACATTGCATCCTAATTCTCCAATAGTTGTAGTTTGTTCCATCGAAAATAGGAGCTTTTCCAATTTCTATCCTAGGCCCCTCTTGAGCCATCTCCTAGCGGTTAAGCTAATCTGGGAGAACCTAGGCGCTCTGATACCACTTGAAAGAGGATCCTAAGGCCTAGAGGGGGGGTGAATAGGCAATTTTAATTTTTTTTACTTAAATTATTCTTAATTAAGCAACAAGTTAAGAATGACCCAATCCTAGTTGCAAGTCAAGTAAGCGGAAGCTATAAATAAATCACAAAGCAACTATGACATGGCATTCAAATGAACACAAGCAATGCGAGAGAGTAAATGCGGAAATTAAATGAGAGAGTGACACGGTGTTTGTTTGACCGAAGTTGAGCCATAACTCCTACTCTCCGTTGAGGCTACCCCTTGCGCTGAGGACCGGCTCGCTCTCGAGCCTACCGCCTCACTCACTCCCGGTGAGTCGTTCCGCCACTCCGTGAGGTGGACTCATCACCCGTACACCGACTCGAGAGTAGCCACACGCCAAGGCCTACTCCCAAGCCCTCGCCTCCACGAAGGATATCTTCAAAAGCAACAAGCCCGAAACGCCCCGATCATGCCGGATCGAAGGACTTCCATGAAGCTCGGTATTGGGGTTTGATGGATTGGGGCTTTGGATGATCTTGTGGGTGGAGGAATGGCTCTAGAACACCTAATTGATGAGCTATGAATGTGGTAGGTGAAGTGGAGCAGCAAACCTCAAAGTAGCCAGCCACTAGGTAGGTATTTATAGCCCCAAAAGCAAAACTAGCCGTTGCCCTCGGAAGAGGACAAAAGACTAGCCGTTAGCCTCTACGGACGCCGTCCGAGCAGGCACCGACGCCGCCGTCGACAGAGCCTCGCTCACAAAAAGCAGCTTATCGGACGCCGTCCGGTCCCCTACCGGACGCCGTCCGACAAGAAGAATAAGCATAGCGCTGGAGCTACCGGGCGCCCCAGACGCCGTCCCCGCCGTGAGAAACACCAACTTTGAACCTTATCGGACGCCGTCCGGGTAACGACCGGACGCCGTCCGCCAGAGTGTATAAATTGGGATTTTGGCTGGTCGGACGCCGTCGCTTTTCTAGACGCCGTCCGGCCCAGAATAGATTTTCGGCTAGAAAAGTGAGGGGAAATTTTGGTGGGTTTCTCTCTCTAGAAATCTCTCAAAGGGATAAATGGGTATATTTAGAAGAGGTGGATTACTGAAACCGAAGTTTTCGAGAATTCGCATGAGATCCGGCATAGTCCGAGATATTGAACCCCTTTTGAAATCCGGCGAAAAACATGAAATAAACCTAACTACTCTAATCTATCGTGACCTCTTCTCTCGCTTGGGTCACGTACTTTGAAATCTTGGAGCAGCTCAGAAAATTTACGTCGCTTCGAATTAGGGTTTGCAAAAGCGCCGAGTCTTCGCTAGGGTTCCGAGAAGTCCAAAAACCCCCTAGCCCTTTATATTGATTAATTTTATCATCAATGCCACTAACAAAAATTAGGGCTCAACGATGCTCACAAAGCCCGTGGACCAAAAGCTTTATCGCTCCATGATCGGTTCGCTTCTCTATCTTACCGCTTCTCGACCCGATATTATGTTTAGTGTGTGCATGTGTGCTCGCTTTCAAGCATCCCCTAAAGAAGTGCATCTTATTGCCGTAAAACGCATTTTGAGATATCTAAAATCACTACTAGCCTAGGTCTTTGGTACCCCAAGGGAGCGCGTGTTGAGCTTCTTGGCTATTCCGACTTCGGATTATGCGGTTGCAAAATTGATCATAAAAGCACCTCGGGGGTTGTCACTTGTTAGGGCGATCACTCGTGTCATGGACTTGAGGAAGCAAAACTCCGTGGCGCTATCTACATGAGCGGAATATGTAGCGGCGAGGAGTTGTTGTGCTCAACTCTTGTACATGACACGGATGCTAATGACTTTGGGCTAAAATTTGAAAAAGTGCCACTTCTATGCGATAATGAAAGTGCGGTGAAAATAGCCAACAATCGGTTTAACATTCCCGTACAAAGCACATCGACATCCGACATCACTTCATTCGTGACCATGTTGCAAAGGGTGACGTTGTGCTTGCCTACGTCTTGACGGAAGACCAATTGGCGGATATTTTCACCAAACCCTTAGATGAGGCACGGTTTTGCAAATTAAGGAATGAACTCAACATACTAGATAGATCAAATGCGTGTTGATTGGTTTTTGTGATTTTTGGGTCTTATTTGAATTTTTCCATTTGCTTTTGACCCTTGTCACATTTAGGGGGAGTTTAGTTTCAACTCATGATCTCAAAACTCCCTCTAGTGGTGAAAAGATAAATTTAATTTTAGATTAGCACATTCTTGTCCTATATTTCAAGCCAAAACAAATTTGAACTTAATAGACTATCCTTATCTTCTTATCACTTCAAACTTCTAATTTTGAAAATCTTGTCCCCTTTAAAATTTTTTTTGCTCCATATGCATAGTTCTTCTCTTGAAAATCATATGGTATCAAAATTATTGAAAATATTTGAAAAGGAGCCAAAATTCAAAAACATGTGCTTAAACTCTAAAGTGAACCTCTATGCTCAATTTTCATGCCTATATGAGAAATCAAGGCAAAATTTGGGTTCACACATTTTCTTGATCTCCAAGATCAAAAATTTGGGTTTTTGAATTTAATTTGGTTTCATTTGTCAACTTAGTATCTTATCCCTTCAAAATTAAAAATTTTTAAAAATCACTTCAAATTGCTCACATTTGAATCGTTCTTGAATTTTGAGCAAAAATGGAGAATATCTCTTCAAAACATTAATGTTATAAAAAATTCTCGCATTTGTGGGGCCCTCTGATCAGGAGAACAAGCAGCTGCGTTTTCAGCCTCCATCGGACGCCGTCCGGTCACGCTCAGACGCCGTCCGATAACGTGTTGCATGCGCCACATACTTCATGTCGGACGCTGTCCGGTAGCTATCGGACGCCGTCCGACAGAGTGTTATCCGCGATGCGACTCGCCTGTCGGACGCCGTCTGGCCGCTCCGCGACCCCGTCCGACGAGGCTCATGTGCGCTGCACCCTTGCTGTCGGACGCCGTCCGATAACTGTCGGACGCTGTCCGACAGGGCCCAACCGTGCGGAACTGCTCTATAACTTACCTCTCCGCCTCCCTCTCTCCTCATTTGATCTCTTACTCCTCTCCAAACCGGTGCCGCCCCTGCTCCTTCTCCTCACCAGGGAAGACCCTCCAGCGACCTCCGGCGACATCCACCACTACCGGCGGCATCCCCTCGTCCTCCTCTTCGATTCCCACCGCGGGGATTGAACTTGGACGGCCCGTTCGTGCGCCTCCGTCTCCATCGAGCTCCCCTCATTTCCCCTACCGGGAAGGGCCTTGGGGACGATCTCCTCGCGCACGGTGACTTTCTCCTTCCCTTCTAGGGCTCGGTAACGGCTTCCGTCCCTTTTCCTGGCAAAATCTTCCGTTTACCGAGTTCTAGATTTTGAATAGATTTTTTCCCGCGTTCATGTCTAGGGTCGGCTCGTGGTGGGGTTGGCACCTTGTCCGTGGATCGTTGGTCAGTGGCATTTGGCGGTGAGGTTCTTACAGTCGATGGTCACTTTGTCGGAAGGAGTAACTTCGAGATGTCTCGCTTCGTTGAAGAAGTTTGGGAAGGCTCGGCGGGACCCTCGGTGGTCGTCGTGATGGTGGCGAAGAAGGCGATCGATTACATAGATGAGGCGACTAGCGGTGCGCTCCTCCTCGCCCAAGTAAAGTGACTAGAGCGGATATTCAGCGGCTGATCAAGGAATACATTGGACTCGGGTTGCGGGATCTTCCTTTACTCTACCGCCGAGGATCTTGATGATGAGACATATCTTTGAGGACCCGATTGATGAGGATGTCATCGAGGCGGTGGTCGTTGAGGGCGACCCGTGGATGATCAGGTTCTGAAACTATCTATGGAGACACTGAGGAAGAAGAGGTCCGTCTCATATGCGAAGTGGTTCCCTCAGAGGCGAGAGTACACCAAGGATTTCAGGTTTTACACAAAGTTTCAGAAGCAGCTTTACATGTGGTTTTCTGCTCCTAAGGGTAGTTTGAGGGATCCCCACTGTGTTGACTGGAGTAAGATCACAGCAGTAGCAGGGTCTGAGGTTCACACCATATTCAGCTCCACTCCAGGCCTAGCAGAATTGATCTCAAACAAGAAATTGACCTGGAGCATAGAGAGAAGCTGTGAGTTCTTTGCTACTTTACTGGTTGCCGAAGACGAGACAGAGTCAAACTATTATCATTCAGTTGATGGACAAGTTCAAGGGATCACAGTGGCTGAGATGAATCACGCCTTGGGTACTCAGTTCGCAGCGATTTAAATGAGGTGTGCTATGAAGATTCCCTCGGAGGGCAAATATCCTCCTCTTGAAGAGATAAGGTTCATGTACATTGATATTGATGAAGAAGAACTGAATATAGAGAAGGCAAATCAATTACGCCAGGAGCCTGCTCTGATAAATCTTATTCTTCGGAGCACTTTATTTGTTCGAGGTGGCAACCGTGACGAGATTTTACCTATTTGCGGTTGGTTTATGCTATACCTCTGACGAGCGAGTTATAAATATTGGAGCCACTCTCATGGGAAATTTGGATGACACAATATTCAGAGAGGTCAATAGGGCACTACCTCTAGCTCCCTATATTGGCTTATTGCTTTCTAGGACACAGCGGGTTTCCGAGGATGAGGTAAAGAGTTGGAACAACAGAATCAAAAAGCATCAAATGAAAAAAATTTTGAACTCACTTGGGAGCAAGCCCAAATTGGATCGACCTGGTGTTGATGCTCCTCCTCCGACTCAGTTTCTGCTGCTCCAATGCGGCCGTTTGTGCCGGCCTTTAGTGCGGGTTATTCTCTGGTGCCCTCCTCCTTGGTATGGCCTTTGATAGGTGAGATGAAATTGCGCGACGAAATGAGAAGTTTTCACTCGAGGTGAAAGAAGAGCTAGCTTGACCACCACAGGAGATGACAGATCTGGCGAGGCGCAGAGCGTACTTAAATGATGAATTTGCGAAATTCAAGTCGTGATTCGATACATGGGTGCTATGTTCATACCCGATTCTGGAAGGGCCAATCCTTACTCATGGTACTCTCATGCTCATACCGGCTACCGAGCCTACCAGCAGAATCAGGGTTTTCCTCGCCCACCTGCCTACCCACCACCGGTTCATCCTTGGGTATATCCTCCTTCAGGGCCTGCTCCTTCCTTTGTGCCTCCACCATAGTCATATCCTCCTCCTGGTAAGATTCAATTTACTGGTGGAGAAGTCTGTCGCCATCTCAACTTTTCTTTGCCAAATCCTCAACCGAACCAGCTATGTGATGATCCTTCCTCACCTCGGTCGGTACCCTCTGCAGCTCATATGCCTTTGTTCAAGCGTCTCAGAGGTCAGGGCTCCTCTTCCGGCGGCCAAGGAGATGACGGAGGCGACGACATGGATCAAGACCAGCAAGATTAGGACCTTTTCCCGTTTGTGTCACTTGGCAACAAAGGGGGAGAAGTTAGGGAGAAGGTAGAGAGAATAGCTTGAGTTAGTGAGATCAAGGTTTTGCCTTTACCTGTAATATTATTTGTTGCCTCGATACTCGGTTAAGTTTGTGATTGTTACCCTGGTTGGTTTTATGTCTTCTGAACCATGTTGGCTTGTGGTTTCAAATTTATGCATGAATTTAGGGGGAGCTTCCTTTATTTGCACATCCTTGTGGTCGAGTTGTGGTTGTTTTAAATTTGAAATTGCTCGCATTTTTGTATTGCACTAACCCCTTTTGCAGCTCAAAAATTTTATTCTCTCTTGGGTTGCCATCAAGTGCCACAAAGGGGGAGATTGTGAGCATCGTTGAGCCCTAATTTTTATTAGTGGCATTGATGATAAAATTAATTAATATTAAGTGCTAGGGGGTTTTTGGTTTTCTCGGAACCCTAGCAAAGACTCGGCGATTTTTATAAACCCTAATTTGAAGCATCAATAAATTTTCTGAGCTGCTCCAAGGTTTCAAATGCGTGACCGGGCGAGAGAAGAGGTCACGTATAGATTAGGAGTAGTTAGGTTTATTTCCTGTTTTTCGTCGGTTTTCAAAAGGGGTTTGAATATCTCGGATCTTGCCGGATCTTTGCGAATTCTCGAAAGCCCGGTTTCCGTAGTCCACCACTTCTAAAAATACCCAAATATCCCTTTGTGAGATTTCTAGAGAGAGAAACCCACCTAAATTTCCCCTCACCTTTTAGCGAAAATCCATTACGCCGGACGGCGTCTGGTAAATCGAGCGGCGTCCGAATAACAAAATCGAAATGGTACTCTCGCCGGACGGCGTCCGTAATCACCGGACGGCGTCCGGTAAGGTTTAGATCTGGGTCTTTCTCGCTGTCGGACGGCGTCTGGGCGGCGTCCGGTCCTTTGGATCTTCACTGTCGGACGGCGTCCGGTTGTTACCGGACGGCGTCCGTCGAGTTAAAATCGAGGCCTTTACGGTGGACGGCGTCTGGAAGCCGTCCGGTTAATAATTCAGCGCCTCCCGCATCGGACGGCGTCTAGTCCTGATCGGACGGCGTCCGATAAGCTGTTTTCGGTGAGCAGTTGCCGCTGTTGGACGGCGTCCGGTGCCCTTTGGACGGCGTCCGGTAGAGCCTAACGGCTAGTCTTTTTGTCCTCTTTCGAGGGACAACGGCTAGTTTTGCTCTTGGGGCTATAAATACCTACCTAGTGGCTGGCTATTTTGAGGTTTGCTGCTCCACTTCACCTACCACATTCATAGCTCATCAATTAGGTGTTCTAGAGCCATTCCTCCACCCACAAATCATCCAAAGCCACAAATCATTAAACCCCAACACCGAGCTTCATGGAAGACCTTCGATCCGGCATGATCGGGGCGTTTCGGGCTTGTTACTTTTGAAGACATCCTTTGTGGAGGCGAGGGCTTGGGAGTAGGCCTTGGTGTGTGGCTACTCTCGAGTCGGTGTCGGGGTGTGAGTCCACCTCGCGGAGTGGCGAACGACTACCGGGAGTAAGTGAGGCGTTAGGCTCGAGAGCGAGCCGGTCCTTGTGCGCAAGGGGTAGCCTCAACGGAGACTAGGAGTCGCGGCTCCGAACTTCGGTCAAACAAATACCGTGTCACTCTCTCTTATTTACTTTCCGCACTTATTACCGTTGCCTTGTGTGTGATGAAATGTGATGCTATGTCTTAGTTGCATTGTGTCTTGTTTATCGCTTCCGCTTACTCAATGATTGCAACTAGGATTGGGTAATTCTTAATATGATGCTTAATTGAAAATAATCAAAAGAAATTAAAATTGCCTATTCACCCCCCTCTAGGCCTTAGGATCCTCTTTCAGCTGCAAAGCTCGAGGATTTCTACAACGGCAAGGGCCCCATGCCCACCCTGCCCGAAAAAGGTGATGCCGGCAAGGACAAACGCCAAGCCGATGGTGGTGATCGGGACGATGATGATGAATATTAGGAATCCGTAAACCATATCGTCGTCATCTTCGGCGGCTCCTCGGCTTATCCCTCTCGGCGCAGCCTCAAGGACGCTGCTCGGGAGGTCCACAACGTCGAAAATGGCAAGCCTCAGCCCGAATCACTGAAGTGCACCGAGGTCTCAATCTCCTTCTCTAAGGAGGATTGCCCCACTGGGATGATCAAGCCTCAGCAGCTCCCACTGGTGGTCGCTCCGACCATCGATGCGC
Organism: Raddia guianensis; assembly: GCA_036346415.1. Lineage (NCBI taxonomy): Eukaryota > Viridiplantae > Streptophyta > Magnoliopsida > Poales > Poaceae > Raddia > Raddia guianensis. The sequence goes on along the minus strand of CM070534.1, from coordinate 20,588,449 downwards.
CAATCGAGGCGAGTCGATCGGCGGCGGGAGGCGCGTTGGACTTGCTTTCTGCTAATATCTTGCACGAGATGCAGATTCCTCGCTCCAAGCTCAAAGAGGTCGCAATGCCCTTCTACGGGATTGTTCCGGGAGAAGCTCTCCAGCCGCTCGGGCAGATTGTTCTGCCCGTCACCTTCGGCAGCCCAAGCAACTTCCGGACAGAGTTGATCACGTTTGACGTGGTCGACTTTCCATCTGCCAACAACGCGATCTTAGGCCGGCCATCTCTTGGTAAGTTCATGGCCGTGTCCCACCATGCATACCATTGCGTGAAGATCCCGGGCCCAAGTGGTGTGATCACGGTCAAGGGCAACTACAAAGCTGCTCTGGATTGCGACGAACAGTCCCTTGCCCTGGTCGACCAGCTTCCACCGCGTGGTCCTAAAATTCCGCAGACCAAGTCTGCACGTCCCAAGGTTTCTGTCCAGCCAGGGGAGAGACCAAGGAAGTTCCGCTGTCTCTCGATGACTCTTCCAAGACAGTTCATTTGGGGGCCAATCTGGACCCCAAATAGGAAAGCGAGCTAATACAGACGTGTTTGCCTGGGAGCCGTCTGACATGCCCGGAGTCCCAAGGGAGGTTATCAAACACAAACTGGCAGTCCGGCCGAATAAAAAGCCTGTTCGCCAGAAGCTTTGACGCTTTTCGAATTTCAAGCAGGTGATCATCAAGGATCAGTTTGGCAAGCTGCTCGCTGCTGGTTTCATCCGCGAGGTTGACCACACCGAGTGGCTGGCCAACCCTGTGATAGTAAAGAAGAAAGACGGCAAGTGGAGGATGTATGTCGACCACACAGATCTGAACGCGGCTTATCCCAAGGACAATTTTCCGCTGCCTCGCATAGACCAACTGGTCGATTCGACTGCGGATGCTCAGGTCTTAAGTTGTTTGGATGCTTACTCCGGTTATCACCAAATAAGCATCTCCCCCGAGGATGAAGAGAAGACTGCCTTCATCAGCCCCTTCGGCACTTTCTGCTATACGACCATATTTTTTTGTCTGCGCAATGCTGGTGCCACGTTCCAGCGCTTAATGGAGAAGACTTTCCCAGAACAGCGCGGAAGAAACCTGGTGGTTTATGTCGACGATATAGTTGTAAAGAGCAAGTATGTTCTAGATCATGTAAAAGACCTGGCCGAGATTTTTCGTAATCTCACCAGGCATCGAATAAAATTAAATCCAGAGAAATGTATCGTTGGTGTTCGATCTGGAATGTTGCTCGGCTATGTCATAGGTTCGCAAGGAATTTCTGCTAACCCTGAAAAAATTGAGGCCATTGAAAACATGCAGGGTCCAACTACCGTCAAGGAATTTCAGAGCCTCACAGGGCGGATGGCTGCTCTAAACAGGTTTATTTCCCGTCAAGGCGAACGCGAGCTGTCCTTCTTTAAGGCCCTGCGCAAACAAAATGGCTTCGAGTGGACGGAAGAGGCTGATAGATCCTTCCAAGATCTAAATCAATACCTGTCCAACCCATCTGTCTTTACTACCCCGCGATATGGCGAACAACTTTTGTTGTACCTTGGCTGCACGCCGCAAGTAGTGAGCGTGGTCTTGACGGTGGAAAGGGAAGGCATCCAGCGACCAATCTATTATGTGAGTGAGGTGCTTCATGGATCAAAGGAGCGTTACCCTGTGGTCCAGAAGTTGCTCTATGCCTTGCTCATGTCCTCCAGGAAGTTTCGGCATTATTTCCAGGCGCATCAAATACTGGTCCCGACCAAGTTCCCTCTGGGGGAAATCCTAAGGAACAAGGAAGCGCGACGAGGAGGTTTGCTTAACGGCATTCCATTCAACAAACGAGGTTTGCGCATCAGCTTACTAGGTTCCCTTTTTCAAGAACCTTAGTTTGACTTGGGACCGATATCCCAATCGTCGACAGAAGGCGTTTCGATCTAGCCGTCCTTGTTGCCTTCGTCGATCCACTCAACATCGACGTATGGACTACCGACACTGAGTATCCGGCGAGCTTGGTCCCTTCTTTGAACGGGGATGGGAATATTGGCCTAGCTTGGACAAACATTCCGTCGTCAGGGATAAAGAGACATCGCTCGCATAACATGGTTTTCTCCATGGTTCTTATCCGATGAATGAAGGAGCAAGGTTTTCTCCATGTTTATAGATCAATAATCGATGGTAGAGATATTTTCTTCTTTCTTGATTTATAATAGATTCAATCCAAGTTGTTATAATCTGGTCCCACTATTGATTTAAGGGCTGAAATAATCTGGGTGATGTGGACGAACGTGGTGGCTCCCGTTTTTTCCTTCCTTTAATTATATAATAGATCGGAGAAGAGAAAGGTACGTGCAACAACAATGTACACAAGTCACCACGAAACCTTGGCGACCCACAGCCCGACTTAAGTCAGTGGAACTAAAGCTAGATCACCCACAATTGCATTTACAATATCATCTAGCCAACAGCAATGGTCTCTAAAGATACGACCGTTTTGGTCCTTCCACAGATTCCAGTAGGTGTAGATAATTGTTTGGTCATCGTTGCATCGTCCTAACCGCCCACCATTCAGGGAATCCCACCACTCCCCCAAGGAAGAGATGGATGAGGCTGTCACATCCGTATGCAACAATTTTGGTTGGAGGAGGTGCCACACCTGGCGCACATACGGGCAATCCTAGAAAATATGCGTATGGGTCTCGTGCTCTAGGTCACAGAATGAGCACGATTGGTTGCAAGGCCAACTCCGCTTCGCTAGACGATCCGTCGTCTGCAACTTGTTATGGATTGCAACTCAGAAGAAGAAACGATATTTGTGCTCCACCTGCGCCTTCCATACCCAGGCGTAATCGTGATCGTTGTGCCCTCCAATAAACTGTACATGGTAAGCTGAGCTGGCCGAGTATGCCCCTGAACCTGTGAACTTCCATGTTACCGTGTCTAGCATATATGGATTTAGGACGACCTGTTGCACAGCCGACCATAGGTGAACGAACTCCTGTATTTGCACTTCCATGAAAATTCTTCTGAGAGGCTTCATCCACGCCCCATCCAACGGGGCCTCCCTAACTGATGGACCGTCGCCTCTGAGGAGCTGAAAGCAAGCAGGTGCCAAATCCTTCAGGGCAACGCCATTTAACCACGGGGCGCTCCAAAATAAGGTCGTGGCCCTGTCTCCAATCGTCAAGTGGCAGGCCGCCCAGAAGAGCGCTACATCGACCTGTGGAAAGGAAAGTGGAATGCCGTGTCAAGGCCTTGGAGAGGCAGCCCAAGCGTGCCAAATCCACCTGAGCAGCAACGCTCTCCCAAAACGGTCGAGATCTTTCACCCCGAGGCCTCCAAGTTCCTTAGGTCTGCATACTTTGCCCCAATTCACAAGGCAGTGACCTCCGTTGCAGGACGCCTCCCCTCTCCATAGAAACGCTCGCCTAATCCTGTCAATCCTCCTGATTGCCCACCTATCCAACTTGAATACCATAAGATGGTAGACAAGCATAGACGAAATGACTACGTTAACCAACACCAACCTGCTAGCCTTGGCCCTATTTATTTCAGCTTCTAGCCAGCTTTTAGCCTCAGAAGCCAGAAGCTCAAACAAACAGCCAGCTTTTGGAACCTCCTTTAAAGAAGTCAAAAGCCACAAAAAACCCAATTTATACTGTGATCTGAGCTTTTCACAGAAGCTAGTTTTTTCTAACTTTTCCCAGAAGCAGCTTTTAGAGAAGCTGCAGCTCAAACAAATAGGGCTAGACAATAACTTAGCTTTCCATTTTCCTCACTTTTGCCTCACTTTCTCAATCAGAGGTAATACATCCGCCCTCCTTAGCTTATTGGGTTTCAACGGTAGTCCTAGATACTTGGCTGGAAAGCTTTGTACCTGTACTGGCAAGTGCTGAGCTAACCAAGTAGGAACCTGTTCATCATAATGGATAGGAAAGACCTCACTTTTGCCCCAGTTTACCGCCATGCCTGTAACACCCTCGAAGACTCTTAGAATTTGCTTTAAGGCATCTACCACTTATGTGGAAGGAGTGATTAGCACCATCACGTCATCGGCGTACAACGAAGCCCTAAGACCACCAAGATTATGCGATATAAGGGAGAGAAGCCCCTTGCGCTCAGCGAGCTGAAACAGCCTGGTGAGTGGTTCCATCGCCAATATGAAGAGCATCGGGGAGAGAGGGTCGCCCTGCCGGAGCCCCGCTGATGCGCAAACCTATTTCATGGAATGCCGTTAAGCAAGATCTGCGACGAGGAGGTTCCAAGTATAACGGAAACCCAATTCCTCCACCTTTGGCGAAGCCCATCTCCTGTAGTACCTCAATGATGTACTCCCAGCTAACGGAGTCGAAGGCCTTCTGAATATCTAGTTTGAATAGCAGGCTAGGCACTTTCTTGTTGTGGAGGTTGACCATGCTCTCCCTAACCCATCGGAAGTTGTCCAGTATCTATCTTCCCCTGATGCATGCACTCTGGTTTGGAGAAATTAATTTATCCGGATGGGTGGACAACCTACAGGCAAGAAGCTTTGAGAACAGCTTCCCCACACTGTGAGACAGACTGATTGGCCTGTAGTTAGATAATTCCGCTGGGTCGTCCCTCTTAGGGAGAAGGGCAATGTGCGTACAGTTTAGGTCCTGCAAACCCACTAAGCACCCTGACCAAAGCTCCTGCATCCCTACCAACAAGTCACCCTTTATTATATCCCAGCAGGTCTTAAAAAAACCTTATTGTCCAGGAGCCTTTTCAGATGGCAACCCCCGCACGACCTATCGAAGCTCTTCTTCTTCGAATGGAAGTTCGAGTTCCACCATTGGGAGCCCTTGCATGTTTAAGAACCTCCAATCAAAGGAGAATTCTCTCGATCGCCGCCTACCTAAAAAATACTTGAAGTGTTCGAAGATTGCATTTTCGATCTCTTCATGTGAGAACAAGGTGCCATGACTAGTTTGGAGCCGGTTGATGTTGTTACGCCTCTTTATTGAGTTTACTTTCGCTTCAAAGTACCTCGTGTTGGCATCCCCTTCCTTGACTGCCTTGTCCCTTGCCTGTTGTCTTAACCTTAGCCACTTTAGGGCCGCTAGTCCAACACCCTATGCTTGAGCGCCGTGTAGAGGTTAGACTCACGGTCCGACAGCGCCTATCCTTTCTGGCAGAGTCCAAGCGCAGGATGACCTCGGAGGCCACCGCAAGCTGCAAGATTGTTCCTGCTAGGATCCCCCTACTCCAGTTCCTTAGGGCTTTGGCTGTTTTCTGAAGCTTGGCCCCAAGTGATAGAAGGCAACCCCGGGTCGGAGGTAGGGAGTTGCCCCAAGCGTCTTGCATAGTCTCAAGAAACCCTAGCAATTTAGGCCAGAAATTTTTGAATCTAAATCCTCGGAATGCTTTCCTAGCTGTTGTGGCCACCAACATGAGTGGGGAATGATATCAGACATGAGTGAAGGCAGTGATACCAGTTCCCTGTCAGGCAACAACAAGTCCCACTTCTTCGTCACGAAGAATCTATCAATCCTTGTCAAAGTGACATTATTACCGCGCCGTGTACCTGTCCAGGTGAACCTTCTTCCCTTGAGGTCTATATCGCTGACCTCAAGCCTATCCAAGGTTGAGTTAAAAACACTCATGAGCGAAGCGTTGACATGACCTACGGAACTCTTCCCCTTCGTGCATCTTATTAGATTGAAATCCCCCAAAAGAAGCCATTCATCCCTGGAAACTGCTTTGACCTGTAACAAATCTTGCAGGAACCTTCGCTTATCTACCATTGTTTGTGGCCCATACACACCCGTACAAGACCACATACAGTCCGAACTCGAAACAGAGATGTCACAAGAGATGGAAAATTCTGACATCCTAGGATTGGACATGGACAACACGTTCGCATTGAACGCCAAGAGTGCACCACCCCTAGTATCAGCCGCCGGCAGGAAGCAAAAGTTGTCTTCAAATAGTGTTCCCAAGGTTTCCCTAATTAAATGAACATCAATGTGAGCCATCTTTGTTTCCTGTAAGTAGACATCTGTTGCCCTGCAATCCTACACAAGATGCTTAACTACAGCGCGCCTTGCAACAGAGTTTAACCCCCTCACATTCCAAACGAGAAAACAAACTTTATCCATTAAAGACTAGACAAAAAACCCAACGTGTGCAAGTCTCATGCCATTGGAACATAACACACATCAGGTGTACTCCCTGCCTTAGTCCAGCTGATACAACAAGGATAAGCCAAATAAACCTAATTAAAAGATACAAAGTGCCCACAAGGGGCAACAACGTCCAGAGCATGCCCCTAGCCTAAAGGAGTTTGGATACATGGATACAAAAGTCTACTTCAACTGCTCAAAGGTGCAGCAAGCACCTAAGCTGCTAGGACAACCCAGCTTGCCGCCCCCAAATCCGCTGCGAGATCAATTTTTCCAGCTGCCCCTGCAAGTTCTTCGATTGTTGCAATCTCTATCTCGGACAGCGACGCCTTGAATAGGTCCAAGTACCTCTTCTTTGCATTGTCATCAAAGGGTTCACCTTGTGCAATGATGCCCCATTTCCTAGCCATCACTTGCTGTGCCTTGGCAGTAGCGGACAAACCTTGCTGGTGTGCCTTGTTTGGAAGCCTGGAGCTTCTCCGACCAGCCGGTGTTGCCTCATGTGGAGGAGAAGGGAGCACAAGCTTGGACAGCCCCTTCACAACCTCAGCAAATAAAGGCTTGGCAATCCCCTGTTGAAATTCCAAAGGAGAACAAAGCACATGGCAGTCCCCCTCTTCGGGGCTTGTAATCAGCTCATCCTGTACCTCAGGCTCCTCCACATCTACCACCTGCATTATCACCTGCAGGTTTGCAAATTCCTGTTCAAACATTATTGGATCACAAGTAACGGAAGGAAGCACTATGTCCGACAACGAAGAACCTAGCAAATCAGCTATGGGGTCAACTTGGAATGCAGTTTTTTGCTCAAGTCCCACTTCTGCCCTTTCATCACACACGACAATGCTACCTACTGCTAGTACACCAAAATTAACCTACTGAACAACCGGCTGAACACAGCCATCTGAAAGGGCAAGGCATGTAGAAGGAGTCGACGGCTGCGAGGTGGGAGAAGCAAGGAGTACCTGTGGCATGGTAGCAACCCGGTGCAGCCCAGATTGCCCGCCGACAGGCGGAGAGGAAGGGGCTACAGCAAAGGCCAAAGCCATTTCCGCCATCGGCGAATGGCGGCGGCCACCACCTTGTTGCTGATGATGCAGCCTATTCGTGGAGGAGTACTCCCCCTGCGACTGCGACGGCTGATTGGCTGGGTGCCGCACATCCCAACCTGTAGCCCGAGAAGTCTTGGGCAGATTCTTCGGAGGGGCCGGCTTTGGCTTTGGCGGTGGTGGAGTGCCGTCGTCGTCACTGTCGGGTGCCGCACCGAGCCTGGTGTGGACCAGAGCCTGTTGTCCTAGCGGTCCATCAACCACCCCTAGCACCCAATCAAAGGTGTAGGTGGTCGCCCCTGGCTCATCATCTGAGGAAAAAACTGAGATCGGTACTCCCTGCCTGGCCAAGCAAAATCAGAGACTGCATCCACATGGATGATCGCCTTGTGCACGAGAGTCCTTGGCAGCATGCTCTGCACAGCGACCCCAATCCTAGGCTCTTCGAAGAATAAATAAGCTTCTTTTGGAAAGGAGTTTGCATCATCTGTCCACACAAAAGCGCACAAACAAGCTTGCTCCCGCTCGACGCGCGGTGAGTCCAGCTCCGGCACCAGAAAACCACAGGAAGCAAAGAGAGGAGCAACTGCCGCTAGGGGTGGGCCCAGTAAGGCCCAAAGGTGTACAGATGTACACCCAAATATTTTTGCAAAAAATTTTTAGTTAGTACTCCTTAGGCCTAGCACAAGCCACGCCCAGTTCATTCACTAGCCCAGATGGCCAGCCCAAGCCACGCCCAGTCTCTCTCTGTGACTCTGTCTCCAGCCCACAGACGGCAAGACCGACGCAACTAGGCGCGCCCTCGCCAGGCTCGCCTGCCGCTGCCGGCCGCCGCCGCCCGTCGGCCGCCCGTCGCCGCCTCGCCGGTCACCCACCAGGCCGCAACCCGCCTCGCCGCCTGCCCGCCTCCGACTTCCCCTCAACGAGTCAACAGATCAGCCAGCGGCAGCGCGCCGCTAGTCCCCAGGGGGCGGCTGCCCCCGCTGCAGGCAGCTCGTCGACGGCGCCCCGGCCGCCGGCCGGCCGGCTCCTCGGTTCCTTGCCTCCTCGGTTCCTCTAGACTCCAGTCCTCCTGTTCTCAAATCTCTAGGTAATTTAACCGTGTAACCTTAACCCTAATCCTCAGTTTAGATACTAAGCGAATAAAAATCTTAATGGCTGTTGTATAAATTTTGGGCATTGAGATTTCAGTGCTATTATGGAGGACTCAAAAATCAAAAGGAGATTTTTTATTCTACTTGAGAATTGTCGTTATCATGAACAATTTATATTTTAATGCCGTCGCTACAAAAATTGTATTATGATATTGTCGTTGTGATTTTTCAAATCTCGCACACCCAACTTCAAAAACCTGTGCCCGCCACTGACTGCCGCTAAGGACCATGCATGCCGCGGCACTCCTTCAACACAGAGCCGTACCTTGAACCTCGCTGGCACAGCCTCCGGATTGAGGAATCTGGTCCAAGGACAAAACCTGAAATTGGCCCCTGCAACATACACTCTTGGGCGGCGGATGACGTAGTCCCGGAGCTGGAGGGTCGCACAAGACGAAGAAACTCTTCGGTGACTTCCGCTACACGAAGATCCGCGTGTTGTCGACCTTGAACTGAGCCTCAAATGCAGCCTGCACCCGGTCAGTGGAGTGGGCAGAATCATCTAGCACATAAGCCACCAAAGCTTGGTCTGTGTAGGTTCCCTCCAGCTCCGCTCCCCTTGCGGCCTCTGAGACATAGCTGGAGGCGAAGCACGGCCGGCGAGCCGGCGCCCCTGCCAATGGAAGCTGCTCCATGGCTCTTGGCTTGGCGACCTAGGACTTTGCAGCTCTAGCAGCCGGACGCATGCGCAGATGGCACGCCCTTGACCTGTGCCCTGAAGCTTTACAGAGAAGACAGCGAGGAGGAGCGGCACAAGCAGCCACAAAGTGTGATGGAGAGAGGCACCTGAAGCACCTACCTTTGGATTCCTTCTTCAAGAGTGCGACGAGGTTAGCGGCCGAACCACCCGTATTAAAGGTTGGGTTGCCTCCTCTTCCTTGACATGAGCTGCCAACCATCGACTTCCAAGTCTTCAATGCGGTCACCTATGGAGATCACTTGAACCTGCTTGCCAGCCGCCCCCGCACTGCCGTTGGGGCTACCCAGCGCCCCTGCACCTGCAATAAAGACCTAGGAAGCGAGCTTCAAGTGTTGGCCTGCCAGATCTGGAGCCACCAGAGAAGCGTGTGGCTGGCGTGCTGCACTCCCCGCAGGTAGCAGCAAAGCCTCCTCCAAGGGCCCTGCAATGGCAATCACCTCGCATGGTGAGGCCAGATCTGAACCTAAAACAGGGGAATCGAGGTGAGGATCCCATCGATTGAACGAATTAGGGACCGGGGTGCCTGCGGTACTGAGCTCAGGATGGGGGCGAGGAAGGATGGAGACGGGATGGTGCGGGGCGGAGGGGTAGTGCTGGCGCTGGCGGTGGGTTAGGTCGCGGCGGCGGGGAAGGTGGCGACGGCTGGGGGGGTCATCCACTTGGTGATTCCGTGGCCAGGCATGCACTAATGAAACGCAAGGATCCTCACCATAGTGTGCTGTCCATTGTTCGATGAAAGTTCTTCGCTTGGACTGTTAACCATAGCATTATCAACACGTGCAACATTTTCGTCGCCAAAGGCTTGACCCTCTAGTCGACATGCATTCTTTATTAGAACCAGTCTGAGACAATCAACCAACTTTGCATGCAATACCCATACTCTCAAATAGTATGGGAGGACGCTATCCAACCTGATTTTGACTCTATCATCAAGGAACTGCACATTCTTCCTTCAATCGTTGGTGGTATGATAGGTCTCCTTTGGCTGACAAAGGGACTAGATGAGATTTCGATGGGGACAGTCGTCTACACCATGTGGAATATTTGGAAAAAAAGGAGAATAATAACATCTTTTCAACACCAAGAACAATCATCGTGAGCCAAGTATTGTGTAGCTCACCAGAGAGGATATCCATAAAGTCGTCGGAGAGGCTTAGCACTCCCCTCCCCCTCCTTGCTTCATATAATCTTGTATTGTTCATTCTCGCTCAACAGAATGGCGATACATGCCGCGCAATTTTGCTCCAAAAAAAGGAACATGTCTATGGAGAGTAGGGTTGACACGCCTACAACCTACGGAGAAGAGTAGTCTTGAAATTTTTTTTTTGAGCAAATAGACAGGTGCACTACTGTTTCATTAAAAGGAAAGAATATGTACAGAGGAGCCGATGGGAACAGAAGGTCGCAAAATCTGTATTAGGCCTATGCTTGTTGTGCTGTACTCTAGTTTTCATCATGTGTGTTGATTGATATGTATTGAACCGGGGATGAGCCCTGATTGTGTAATCTTTTGTTTCCAAAGGCAAGGTCCCTCCTGGCAGTCGGACGGTGGCCTTGTTGAAGAGCCCTGCAACGACACTGTGTGGCAAAGTGCCACTTGGTTCATTGATTTAATGGGCAAACTTGTAGCGAATTATTAGCTATTGCATTTGGTTTCGACCGGTCAGATTTATTTAAGACTAGTTGGTTCGACCGTTGCCCTCTTTCTCACATTAACTTTTTAGGTCATGTAAGGTTTTTGAAGAATTTTATGAAGGCCTATGATTATCTTTTATGTGAGGATGGTCAAAATTAAGATATATATTTGAGTCATTTAGTTGTTACAAGTCTGAAGCTCGTCCCTTTCTTTCTTTTTTGTTTTCTTCATATTACTTTCCTTAGCATGACAATTTGTTGTCATTTAGCTTTGCGTTGTTGCATGTAATAAGTGTTTGTATTAGCCATATATGCATCCTACTTGGTGCAGAGACGGAAAGTTTCTTCCATTATCTAAAAAAGCTATGATCTCCTGGGAATAATGTTGAATATACTGTATGGGTTTGGCTATTTAGACCAAATCCCGACACAACCCCCACTCCTAAATGCATTTAGTTGCCGTTGCTCAATATATTATTTTTGCAAACGCTCATAGGCTATCGCTGCATGGAATACATGTTAGCAACACTATCTCTTAGCTAGGAGCTCCTCCTCCCTACCCTTTATCCTCTCCGCAGAGTCTTTTCTTCCTTTCACCTTCTTTCACCTTTCATTATCATGTCTGAAGTGCTCGTTTACCTTCGCCGGTCGATTCCGCCCGCCACCCTCCACCAATCTCCCAAAGCTATGCCACTACCGCCTCATCAGTCCATGGCGACCCATTCCTGATGCTCCGTAGTCCCAACCCGAGCTAAGCCTGGGGTGTGGTGAGCCATCAACTCTAATTCGAAAGAACCTGAACTTGGTAGCACCAGTGCACAAAATTGCAAAACAAAATCTAAAGATGAGGGCAAATCACGGCTTTAGATATTTCCAAACAATTATGAATCCGTTCCAAAAGTTACAGAGACATGGTTTGAGGATTTAATGGTCCTTCTGAAAAAGTATACTACTTCCAATTTTCAAAATTTCTGTTCTAATTAGGTCCATGAACGATCAATCGAACGGTCATAAAGGCCAAGAGAAGAACAGACATGATCGTTGAGAACGCCCAAGTCTAAGGATCCAAATGGGAATACTTAGGCCCTGTTTGTTTGAGCTGTAGCTTCTCTAAAAGCTGCTTCTGAAAAAAGCCACAAAAAACTAGCTTCTGAAAAAAGCTAATATCACCGTACAAATTGGGCTTTTGGTGGCTTTTGGCTTCTTTGAAGGGGGTTTCAAAAGCTGACTGTTTGTTTGAGTTTCTGGCTATGTAGGCTAAAAGCTGGCTAGAAGCTCAAACAAACAGGGCCTTAGCCAAACCAACGAAATCGTCAACATATGCATGTCGACCGCCGGCGACTGCCTCCACACGTGCTGGAGAAGACGGAGGGGCTCAGAGTTTCATCAGCATGTGGTAGACAAGATTTTCTCAAGAAAACCACTCGAGAACAAAGTCAAAGTTCTCAACTCCCAACCTAGAATGAACACATCATTCAAAGAAGATAAAAAAAATTACTGGCCGGGCAGAAGCATATGGGTTTCTCAACCAAAATCACTAATCACCATTTCAAATTGAATTTTCATATCACATGTATGTACAATTACAACCTCCATCCGTCTCACAAGAGCCAAACTAACACAAAGTCTCTCTGGGACTGAAGTAAAATTTCCAACTGAATAATCCGATTTTTTTAGAACATAGACTTCCCCTAATCTCGTGCATCATCCGGTATGTAGCTCCTAGCAGGTACTTTCCGATCGCTAGCTTTTGTCCTATTACCAGAGCTTCAGCTACTCCTTGATAGACCTTGCTGGGACTGAGATACTGGCAGTAGAAAAAGGATCTATCTAGTCACATGTTGAGGAAAGCGATATGTTCTTCATCCTCAACATCGCCTGTTTTCTAATGGGTTGCAATATAGCGCTGTTAGCCGAAGTTCTTTTCGGGAACTAGTTTGAGGGTGGCAGAAAGGTCAAAAGCCGATAGCATCTCTCCATCGGGACTAAGACCAGTTAACATAGCCACATCCAAAAGTGTACGGCTTATGGGTCCTGTTGGAAAGAGGAAGGCGTTGGCTGTGTCACAACAGAAATATGCCGATGCTGCCATGAATGGTTCATCTACTGGGGGAGGATTCAGAGTGAGGAGAATGACATCGGTAATTCCTAATTCGTCCCATTGATTCTTTTTCTGACTATGAACCCGAGAGAGCCAGTCCTTATATCCCTTGATTAGGCTAGGCCAAGATCTAAAAGCTGATTTCTAACTATTCATGTTGAGTTCATCAGCAAACAAGGGAAGCCTCGCTACTGAGTGATCTATAAAGGCCGATGGATCATTTTCTCCTATTGGATCCAAGCAATATAAAGCCTCAGAATCGGAACAACGGATTAATACCTGAGACATATTTGCCGATTAAGCCTCGGTAGCGATAAAGGGCGTGTCTTTGGGAGATCCTCAAAGCTCGGGAATCCGTCACGAGGAGAGGCTTGTCTTGCGAGTGTGTGTGAAAATGATAGGGAATGACTGTCTATTTATAGCTACGGTAAAACTAGGGTTTTTACTGGGGTCTGCGGCGTCACTGTTACGGCCCATATTGCGTAATGGGCTGCCACGTGTATTCATAGTGGGCCCGAAGTGAGAAGCGTAGGGGTAAAACTATGAAATATTCCAAGATCGTTTGATGGAAAATCCGATTTTCAGTGAAAGTTCGGCTAATGCAAAGATCCCATTGCCAAACTTAGGGGCATATGTTGACACCCAAATTTCGCAGGAAAATCGGATATTATAAATAGGCCAATGTCATCGGAATTATTGGGCTGCATCAGAATGTGGGCTTAATTATCAAAAGTAAGAGGTGTGTAAAAGATGTGACGGCGTGTTCTCCGCTCAACCACTGCGGATCACACCCCTAGTCAGATTTCTATCCCGCCACCGATCGGTAGTGCTCGATTCGATTTGGCGTGGGGCCGCGACAAGGAGCGACTTCGCCGATTTACCTGAGTTTGGACCCCCTGCGGGTAATAGTCCTACTCCTGCTGAGCCTTAGCTCTTTTCTTGTTGCGGTTGAATGGAATGTGTTTACAGAATGCTTGTGAACTGTGTGTCTAAAGCGTAACGTGTGAACTAAAACACGAAAAACCTCTCCGCCTCCCCTCTCTCTCCTCTCCTTTTATACAGGCCTCGAACTGGCGGAGAGAGACGAGGGGGTAGGCGATCTGATACACTTACGAGACACGGGAGAGATGAAAGCGTCTTGCCGCTAACGCCGAAGCGCCGCGCCCTCGCGTGCCGCAAGTGGCCTCGACTTCGCCTGAACACACCGGTGAGACTGCGGGTGGGGCCCAGCCTGTTCCTCCTGACGCGGGCGGCTATCTTAAGCAAACCTTCTCTCCGCCGATCAATTCCATTGCGCCACGGTGTGACCGCTTTCGGACTGCGAGGGTCATCATGGCGGTAATCATCTCTTCAGCTGTCTGTTCGCGCGTGATATCGCATTAAATGCGCTCGTCCTTCGCAGCAGGGGGAGCCTTCGCCCAGAAGACTCCTTCCGCAATGCTCCCTGCCGCGCGGGCCCCAGCTGACGCGTGGGACCCTCGCCTGGTCTTCGAGGAGCTCGCCAGCGCTGGGGCTGGTCACTGCACGGCGTGGGGCCCGCTTGAGGCGTGAGGGCTCGCCACGCTGCTGGGCTGGTCGCCCGCTGGCGTGTGGGGCCCCTCGGCCTCTGAGGGGCTTCGCCACGTGGGGGGCTGGTCGCCCGCTTGAGCGTGGGGCCGCTCGGGCTGGTGGCCCGCTTGACGCGTGGGACCAGCTCGGCCTCTGAGGGGCTCGCCACGCATGGCTGGGCTGATCGCCCACCGACGCGTGGGGCCAGCTGAGGCGTGAGGGCTCGCCTGGCTGGGGCACAGTCGCCCGCTTGATCGTGGGGCCCGCTCGGCCTCTGAGGAGCTTCGCCACGCCACTGGGGCCTTATCGCCCGCTGACGCGATGGGGCCGCTCGGCCTCTGAGGGCTCGCCATGTTGGGGCGATCGTGACGACACGTGGGGCCCGCTTGAGGCACTGAGGGGCTCGCCCATGCGCTGGGACCTGATCGCCCGCCTGACGCGTGGGGCCCGCTTGATCTTCTCAGGACTCTTCACACCCCGGTATTTATTACACCGACAAGATGATTCCGATAGTTGCAGGACTCCAGGAGAATTACGAAGCTTCGATCGGAAGGTGTCTTCGATGGCTTAGTTGCAATAAATTAGGTTGTGTCGGTTTCGGTTTTGTAACTTTAGTATAAATAGGATCCTAGGTTTCGTGTAAAAGGATATACAACATACACAAAACACAACTTCTTTTCTTAAATCCGATATATGCAACTGCCTCGTTTGATCCATTATTTGCATATTTAGATTGATCGTTCTTATATACTTTTAGGGATTTGCATATTTAGATTATTTGCCGAATAGCATTGTATTTACCCGTATTAGTTCATAACCTTTAATCGATTTATAAGTTTATACATAGATTTAGATTTGAATACTGTCTTGGCTTGACCAATCTATTTAATCTATTCCCTGGTTCAATCTAATAAGTTGATTTAAAGATTTATGGCTAATTCTATATATAAAATAACAAAAAGAGACGAATGAGATTCATGTTTAAATGTTTATTTATAAATATCGCTCTATCGACATTAAGCCGATAGAATTATAATCGGATTATTTAAAGCCGATTCTTACTATCTGATCTGGTTGTTTCTTAAAGCCGATTAGGGATAAGTCGCTAACAATTTATTCCTTGTCAATTCATAGGTCAAATTGACTGGCACGTTTGGTAACTTCGGTTGCGACACAAACACAGATTTGACGCTTCTGGGGTGTGTTTGCGAAATACAAATTTTCGTGTCAACAGGTATGTGGACTCTACTAGAGAGAATGAAAATATAGGAAACGAATAGTGATTTAGAGACGGGATAGAGAGAACGAAATATAGAAATTCTGCTATCAATGCTCTAAGGTCATATGAATTGATATGTCAACATATATCAAATCATGGCATAAGTTGCTACAGAGACCTGAAAGACCAAAATTTATTATGCAGCAACAACAGTTAATAAGGAATGTCAAGAGATACATTTATTAGGGAAAATCAAATTTTCAAAAAATTTCAGCCAAGCAGAATCCTAGAACGTGGATAGTGTATTCTTCCATAATCCGTAGCAGCTATATATTTTGAATAAGGCCTCATTTGAATGGGTCAGATGCATGAGATGCATGGTATCAGTGTTGAGACGAAAAGTTGATCGTTTGTGAACACACCACGGAAGCGTCAAATATGTGTTTGTGTCGCAACCACGAAATCCATGCGTGCCAGTCAATTTGACCTAAAAATTGACAAGGAGGAAATTATTAATGACTTGGCTCTGATCGGCTTTAGAGATAGCCAGATTAGGTTTTATTGTGTCGGTTTTAACGAATCCGATCATAGAAATCTGTCGGCTTAAAGTCCGATAGAGCAATGGATATGATAAAACTATTAAGCATAAGATACATTTGTTTCTGTTTGTTATTTTCTGGATAAAAAGTAGTTAAAAATCCCTATATCAGCTTATTATATTAAACTAAGACATAGATCAAATAGATTGGTCAGGCCAAGACAGTATTTGGATCTAAGTCTTAAGGTTAAATTCATAAACCGATGCGAGGTTTATCACTAGCGGAAGGTAAATACAACACAAATCGGTAAATATTCTAAACATGCAAACTCCTAATTCAAATACATGCAAGATCGATCAGGTCGAAGCAGTCACATACATCAGAATTGAGAGAAAACATGCAAAGATACTTAACAATTGGCATTGCAGGATAAATACGTATTACATAACGATTCAAAGAGACAGTGCAATATGCAACCATGCTAAAGATCGGAAAAACTGAGACAGTTTAACATGCTTTGTATACATGAGATCAAAGCGATGCAGCCATGCAAACGGATACAAGTAGGAGAATCGATTTATTTCGTCGAGATAGCTCTACCTGCGGTTGAAGTCCTTTCGACTAGGTCGATCGGATTCGAGAAAGGGTTGTGTTTTGTATATTGTGTATATCCATCCCCTCTACATGAAACATGGGTCCCTATTTATTCTAAGATTACAAAACCGATACCGACACAACCTAATTTATCATAACTAAACCTTCGTAGACACTTTCCAATCGAAGTTTCGTAATTCTCCAGGAGTGCTGAAACCATCGGAATCATCTTCTAGACATCCTTCTTCTTTGATAATTAAGCCCATATTCTGATGCGGCCCAATAATTCCGATGATATTGGCTTACTTACAATATCCGATTTTCCTGTCAAATTTGGGTGTCAACTGTTGAGGAACTTGCTACCGGGTGTAGTCCGAGGTATAAACGTGGACAATCAATCACAGAGAAAGATCAAAATCACAGGGGACACATAAATATAGGGTGGAGCTTCTATTTATTATTTCTCAGATCTATTATACAATAGGTACTCCACCTCTTCTTTTATAGTATTGCTCAGGGTTTAGTCCAGGTCCAATGTGGGACCCACCATGGGGGGAGCCGTCGGCCGGCCCTAGCGCAGCTTGCCTTGCCATGTACGTCTGCAGTGGGCAGACTCCCATGGTTTCCCAACACTCCCCTTGGACCTTGCCAGTGAGATGCATATACCTCATCAAAACTCCATCCAAAAACCCAGTGGAAAAAAAGGATCGGAGAAAGAGTATATAGCATACGCTTACTGTGTGCACAACATGCCTCATTAAAAACCTAACGTGAGAAAACTTCAGAGAAAAACTCACTAACGAAAAAAGAGTACAAACCACCCAACATTGCATTCTACATTCTAGGTCGAGTTGGGTACTCCAGCTTCATGCCAAAGTTTTAATTCAGGGCGTGTGAATTATCTCCCCCTAAATTCAGCACTTCTTTGAGCCTGATCATTCCAATGTCTCTAACACACCATTCAAATGAGGCAGTAGGCAATGACTTAGTGAATAGGTCAGCTAAATTCTCACAGGATTTGGCGTGCTGGTGTTGACACAAAAAGTGAGGTTTTCGCGAACACACGTGCGGAAGCGTCAAGTCAGTGCTTGCGTCGCAACCAAGAACCAAGCGTGCCAGTCAATTTGACTTGTAAATTGACAAGGAATAAATTGTCAGTGACTAGCCCTAATCAGCTTTCGAAAATAGCCAGATCAAGTTATTTTGTATCGGCTTTAAACAATCCGATTGCAATATCTATCAGCTTAATGTCTGATAGAGCAATTAAACGTAAATAGGCATTCAATTATAAATTCTTTACCTCTTTTTGTTATTTTTATGTAATATTAGGAATAAATCTTTATATCAATTTGTCAGATTAAATCAAAGAACATATTTGAATAGATTGGTCAGGCCAAGACAGTATTCAGATCCAAATCCAGATATAAACCAATAAACCGATTTATAGGTTTAGAACTAATATGGGTAAATACAATACTAATCAGCAAACATCTACACATGCAAATCTTAAACAAGGCACACGCAAGATCGATTAAACGAGACAATCGCATATATCAGATTCAGAAAAAGCACAACAATCGGTATTGCAGGATAAACACATATTACAGATCGATTGGATCGAGACAGTGTAACACACGAGAACATATTAAAGATCGGTAAAACCCGAGACAGTTTAACATGCTTTGTATACACGAGATCAAGATGATACAGCAATGCATACGGGTTACAAGAAGATAATCGATTATCCCATCGAGATAGCTCTACCTGCGAGTTGAAGCCTTTCGACGATGTCCATATTCCCCCAAACTTAAGGTTCTATTTATACTATTACAAATTCGATACCGATATGACCTATTTTACCGCATCGCAAAAGATATCTTCTGATCAGAACGTATTTCTTCCGGAGTCTCATAACTATCGGTATTCTTCAATATACTTTTCTTCTTTGCCAATGAAGCCCAGTTTCTGATTCGGCCAAATAATTCCGATATACTTAGCCATTGTGCTATATCCGATTTTCTTGACAAATTTGGGTGTCAACATATGCCCCTAAGTTTGGCGATGGCTTTTCTAATTAGACGAACTTCCAAATAAAAATCGGATTTTACCAAATCATCTTAGAACATTTCACAATTTTACCCCTGCAATCTTTGTTTCTGGCCCATTCTGAGAACACGTGTCATTGAGAAGCGATATGGGCAAACAAGAACGTCAAAACCCCAGTAAAACCTTAGTTTTACCGCGACTATAAATAGGCAGTCACTCGCTGTCACTTTCACCCATTCTCCTATGCACGAGCCTCCTGCATCGGATTTTCCGAAACCCTCAGGATTCCCAGCGCACAGCCACTTCTCGTCCAACTCCCAATCGGCAACATGTCTCAGGTACTATTCCGATGCTCAGATACTGAAGCTCTGTATTCTTTGGGACCCATAGGGGAACGAGATCCATCTTATTTCATAGATCAGTCAGTAGCCAGACTTCCTTTGTTTGCCGATAAACTTAGTATAAACAGCTGGAAATCGGCATTTAGATCCTGGCCTAGCCCGATCAAGGGATACAAGGACTGGCTCATTCGGGTTTATAGCCAGAAAAAAGAGCAATGGGATGAGTTAGGAATTACCGATGCTATCCTTCTCTCCTTACATCCTCCGCCAGAAGACGAACCCTTCATGGCAGCATCAACTTATTTCTGGTGCGACACAGCCAACACTTTCCTCTTCCCGACAGGACCTATTAGCCCTACACTTTTAGATGTAGCAATGCTAACCGGTCTCAGTCCCGGTGGTGAAATTCTATCGGCTTTTGATCTATCTGCCACCATCAAGCTGGTTCCTGAGAAAAACTTCGGCTGGCAACGTTATATCACAACTCATCAGCAGACGGGCGATGTAGAAGATGAATAACATATCGCTTTTTTGAATATGTGGCTCGACAGATTCTTCTTCTGCGGCCAATCTCTTAGCCCCAGCAAAGTCTACCAAGGAGTAGCCGAGGCATTGGCATCAGGTCAGAATCTGGCCATCGGAAAATACCTCCTAGGAGCAACGTATCGGATGATGCACGAGATCAGGGAAGGTCTCTGCTCCAAGAAAGCCGATTTCTTAGTAGGAAACCTAGGTGGTCCTTTCTGGTTTATCTGTCAGTTTTTGAAGCTTCAGATATACAACTCCATAGGAGAATTGGACTTCAGCCTAGAATGAGACATAATTCGATGGCAACGAGCACTCATGCAGATCCTATGAAGAAATGATATCGGTTAACTGCAACAGAAGGCGCTTGAACCAAGAGGATCTCTCTCATTCGTTGGTTGCATTTTTCACCATGTCTGAATCGGAATATGGCCCGGAACAGATCAACCCATATACTGACTTAGACAGATATCCGATTCCCCCATTTTTCCGATTGGACAATACCTTAAAAGGCGAATCCTTAGCAGCATATAAAGAATTCATATCACCAGGCATCTTTTTTGCTATTCTAAGCACAAGGACTCATATCAGAAAACCTTCATACGAGTTCACATTCTCGATCTATTCATATACCGCCATCTGAATGCCAGAGAGGATCTCAACTCTCAATCAGCTTATGGGATTTTATCTGCTGCACATGTGGATTTTGAAATGACGACAGAATTCATAATGTGGTCGGCCACTTCTCCAAAATTCGATTGTTGGTGGGAATCTATCGCCAAAAACATCTACGCCACAGAAGGCAGAGCTACAGCCTTAATCGAACAGTTCACAGGCAAGAAGGAGATTTGTAAACCAAACTGGCCGAAAATCGCTGGCATGACGGAGCTCCCATCAGAATCAGAAAAAAGTAGTGATGACAGCTCCGATTCCGATGATTCTGATGTTGAAGACAGCGACGACAAAGAGGAAAATTCTTCTGAGTCAGGACCTTCTTCATCGGATTTAGACGATGAAAGAACGGAGTCAGAATCACGTATCGTCTTCTGTCAGCGAGGTTACTAACTTGCGTGCGTTCACTAACCCATATCGTTTATTTTTCCGATTACTAACCTTATGTCATTTTCCCTTTCAGAGAGGAGACAAGCGCCCCAGGGCCAAGCTCGTTGGGGAAGAAGCTGGTCGCCTTCAATCGACTGCGAAGTCTACATCGGCCTTTACCCAGGGGTCTTCCCAACAGCCCAAGAAGAGAGGTACAATCGGCTTATTGCAAACTTTTAATCAAACTCGATCTCTCACTTTCTTAGAAACAAGGAGACCTGAAGGTGACGCCGGCCAAAGGAAGAAACTGGCCACCAAGAAGCCGAGACCCCAAAAGGTGCGTACACCCGATAGCACCGAGTCTGTATGTGACACAGTAAGCACTTGATTTTTCCTCAAATTCTCTCAACTCCCTTTCGGCTTTTTGCTTATCGGAATTTTGATTTCAGGACACTTCCCCTATTCAGAAGAAGAAGGATACCACGCCTGCTCCTCCACCGGCATCACAGACACCACCGGCCTTCAACCCCCAAGACGTAATCAGAATTCCTTACTTCATCTCATGAAATTCTCAAATTCCGATCCCTTGTAACATTAAAATTTCTCTTTCCAGTATATGTTTCTACCTCGCAGCCCAGTCCGGGTAACTGTGGTATCCACGCAGGTAATAACATATGATGGAAATAAAACCAATGAGCTGAACTTCGACCCATCCAGCAAGGATTGGCTTGATGACGAGTTAGATTTTCTATCTTCTCCAATCAAGACTCCATCACATCCAGCTGTCGCCATCGAGCCACCCGCTGCGGAACCAGTCAAGAGCAATCGGTTTTCACCGGACACTCTTGCAAAACTAAAGCAGATGTTGGAACTGATTGGTAATGAATCGGCTTTCCTGGCCAACCCTTCAGCAATAAGGGATATTGCCGATTCTATCAAAGAGGTTCTCCCAGAGCAAGTGGCCTCGGCCATCCAGAAGGTGCTGCTTCTCGGGGAGAAGAAAGCCGACTTTGATGGTGCATTGGATCGGCTCCATCAGAGGGAAGGGCTCAAGGATGCTGAAGCAGAGCTCAAAGTGCTCACTCAAGACGCCAATGCTCAGAATGATAAACTCCTTTAGGTAAAGCAAGAGGCAGAATCGGCAAAAGCTGCTGCTTCCAAGGCAGTTTCAAGGGTTAAATCCTTGGAACAGGAATTGGAAAAAGCAAGAAAAGCCGAAGCATCCGCTCGCTCAAGCTTTGAAGAATCCAAATCGGTGGCCAAAGAGCAATACGCTATAGTGAAGGCTTGCGGCTTGGCAGTACTGGACGCCAAGAAGAAAATCCCGATTGTGCCCAGATCGACCGAAGATGATACCGACACTGTAAACCAGATCCGTGGCACAATCGTTGATGCCGTCGCAGCCATTTTTCAGTTTTGTGAATGATTGGCCTGCGAGCCAAAGTTAAATTTTATCTATGTAAAGATCGGCATTTTACCGATCATAAAACAATGCTTCACTCTGCCCCTTGGGGCGAAAACAGTTAAGGCCTTCGTGCCTTTGTAATAACTTTATTTCTTTATGCAATCGCTTTCGCTCTTTATCAATGTTTTAATCTATAGGCGATTCCTTAGAATCGGCTTTCGCTCAACACAACGCGTTGAGTAAAATTCCATTATCAATTCGATCAAGTATTTGTCGACTTTTTACACTATAGGCGATCATCTAAAAATCGGCTTTTTGTAAATTCCTCCATTCAAGCTCCAACCCAAACACTCGGATAATATTTCTTCAAATATTTAGCATTAATCGCTTTACCAAAAACTTGCCCCTCAAGCATCTCCAAAATATACGCATTTCCAGGCACCATCCGATTGATCTTAAACGGTCCTTCCCAATTCGGAGACCACTTTCCGTATTTAGAATCTCTGGAACCAATCGGTAAAAACGTTTTCCATATAAGATCTCCCACTTCAAAAGTTTTCGGCACAACCTTCTTATTATAATGTCTAGCAACTCTTTGCTTATCATGCTCGATATGCTCCAAAGCTTTTAACCGAACGGCCACCAAATCATCCAGCTTATCCACCATCGGATTCTTATAATCATCGGCTTTAACATTATTTTGTTCCTCATCCCTTGTAGATCCGATGATAGCTTCAACCGGTAGAACAGCTTCTTGACAGAACACCAACTCAAATGGTGACACTTTCATAGCCCCATGCTTAGCAATCCGATATGCCCATATCGCATCCGCCAAAGTATTATGCCAACCCAGCGGCCTTTCATCGATTTTTCACTTAATCAGCTTTATAGCGCTCTTATTTGAAGATTCTGCTTGGCCGTTGGCTTGAGCATAATACGGCGAGGAGTTGATTGTTGTGATTCCCAAACTTCGAGCATAATCCTGAAATGCTTCTGACATAAATACCGATCCCTGATCCGTAGTGATCTTCTGAGGAATACCAAATCGGTAAATTATGTGCTCTCTCACAAAGTCAATTACTTCGGTAGCAGTTACTTTCTTCAATGGTACAACTTCTACCCATTTATTAAAATAATCCGTCGCCACCAAAATATTCTGACGCCCCTTGGAAGAGGAAGGAAATATTTCTCCGATCATATCAATTCCCCATCCTCTAAAGGGCCACGGCTTCGCAATTGGATGTAAAATAGAAGCAGGCGCGTGCTGAATATTTTCGAACTTCTGACAATCTTTGCAACCTTTATAATATTTAAAACAATCTTCCACCATCGTTGGCCTGAAATATCCCACGCGCTTCAACATCCATCTCATCTTATATACTAATTGATGCGTTCCGTAAAGTCCTTCATGAATTTCTCCGATTGCAACTTTAGCCTCCTCTTCATTCAGGCACTTAAGCAATAAACCATCAAAACTCCGATAATATAATTTGTCACCAATTAATACATACATCTGAGCTCTTCTTTTAAGCTTCCTATCGGTTTTCCCCTGAGGATCATTAAGATAACCGATAATTTCTGCCTGCCATCCCATCGGAACTGGGTTGTCAATCGGAACAATTTCCAACTCCATGATCGGTAATTTGTACCCTGACGCCTCTTGAGCTAAGTCATTGGCCTCACAATTCTGTTCTCTCGGAATACGATGAATCGTGAATATACTGAAATACTTAGCCAAATCAGAAGCCCTTTCCAAATATTCCCGAAGTAGTTCGCTATGACACTCATATTTACTGATCATCTGGAAAACCACCAGTTGCGAATCTCCATAAACTTCCACGGCAACAGCCCCAGCTTGAATCAACCACTCCAATCCCTGAATCAAAGCCTCGTACTCCACTTGATTGTTGGTCAACCCAAAATCCACTGTAACAATGAATCGGTAAGGAACACCACTAGGAGAAACTATAAAAATACTGATTCCACATCCCTTCTCACAAACCGATCCATCAAAGAACATCACCCATGGTAAGAGGATCGAAAGATTAATGTCTTGATGGTGCGTGATGAAATCGGCTAATACCTGTCCCTTGACAGCTTTTGGAGATTCATATGTCAAATCAAACTCGATGAGATTATATGCCCATTTTCCAAGACGTCCTTTGATTATTGGAGCATTGAGCATGTATTTGACCACATCGGTTTGACAAACTACTTTGCATTCAGCACCAAACAAATAATGCCTCAGCTTAGTGCAAGCAAAGTATAAGCAAAGGCAATATCTCTGCACTACCGTGTATCGGGTTTCAGGATCGAGCAATTTCCATCTCAAATAAAAAATTGCATGCTCTTTTCCATCTATCTCCTGGACCGGAACTGCCCCTAAGGATTTTTCCGATACCGATAAATACAACTTGAACGACAAATTTTCTTTTGGAGCAACCAGAACAGGTGGATTGATAAGATATTCCTTAATATTATCGAATGCCCTCTACTGCTCTGATCCCTAAACAAACTTATCGAAATTTTTCAATTTAAGCAATGGAGAAATGGGATGATTCTTTTCGATAAATTTGAAATAAACCTCCTTAAGTAATTAATCTTACCGATGAGCTCCTGTAGACGAACCTTCGAATCTGAAGGTTTAGTATTCAGAATCGCTTTTACTCTATCGAGATGAACTTCGATCCCTCTCTGATGCACCATAAACCCCAAGAACTTGCCGGTCGATACTCCAAAAGCACACTTCTTTGGATTCATCCTCATGCCATATTTCCGAAACAGATCCAAAACGGTTACAATATCAGCCAAGTGTTGTTCCTCCTCTTGAGATTTGATTACCACGTCATCGATGTAAATTTCAACTAATTTACCGATTAAATCATGGCAGATCAAGTTCATCCATCTTTGATATGTAGCCCCAGCACTAAGTAGCCCAAAAGTCATCACAACCCATTCAAACAAGCTGATAGAACCAGGACATCTAAATGCAGTCTTGTTCACATCTTCTTCGGTCATAAAGATTTGATTGTAACCAGCATTGCCATCCAGGAAACAGATAATCCGATTGCCAGAAGCAGCGTCAATTAACCGATCGACAATTGGCATCGGATATTCATCCTTGTACGTTGCCTTATTTAGGTCCCGAAAATCGATGCATACCCGGATCTTATCAGAATCTTTCTTTCCCACCGGTAAAATATTAGAAATCCAATCGCCATATTTGCATGGCCGAATAAACTTTGCATCTAATAACCTCTGAATTTCAGCCTTCACTTGATCATAAATTTTCCAACTAATTCTTCTTGGTGATTGTTTCACCGGCCGAAATCCTGGTTTCATTTTAATTTTATGCTCAACTATAGATCGGCTTAGACCAGGCATCTCATGATATTCCCAAGCGAAGCAATCAACCCGATCTTTAAGAATTTGAATAAGCCGATCCTTATATTCCCGCGGCAACTGTTTACTGATGTAAGTGGGTCTTTCCTTCCCATCTATTCCAATATCGACCTTTTCAAGTTCATCAGCCGATATAAAACCCTGGCCCATCTTATACTCAACTTCCTCTTGAGCCACGGTTCCCATAAAAAACCCTCGTGTCCTTGAGTTACCGATTGCACTTCCAGTGTTGTTGGCTTAAAGCCCAATTTACTGACACCCAAGAAATCACACTCCTCCAAGGGTTTTCCTGATAATGCCTCGAAATTATCATGTATTTCCACACAATCGGTTTCCGCGGTTAGAGACTCTCCTCTGACCACTTCTATTTGCTCGCCAATCCACTGAATCAAAATCTGATGTAATGTCGATGGAATGCAGCAATTGGCGTGTATCCAATCTCTCTCTAACAGCACATTATAACTCCCTTTTCCTTCAATCACGAAGAAAGCTGTTGGGATTGTCTTGCTCCCCACAGTGAGCTCCACCACTTGAACTCCCTTTGCTTCAGTCGGATTCCCATTGAAATTGCTTAACACCATATTAGTTTTAACAAGATCTTCTGTAGATTTTCCAATTTTCCGACACATAGAATATGACATTAGATTCACAGTAGCCCCACTATCCACCATCATCCTTGAAATCGGCTTACCATTCATATATCCCATGATAAACAATGGCTTCAAGTGTAATCGGGAATTCTCAGGTTTCTTAAAAATAGCATCTTCAGCCCCAATTACCAACTCTGCGGCAGCCTCTTCGTAATCACACATGAATTCACGTGGTAATACGCATACCATATTAGTAGCAATCGAGACTTCATCAGAATTAGCTTTAGTATCGATGATAACGGCCGATCTTAGCTTGGGCCTCCATTCTTGCCTGCCCCTAGCTGGCTTCATCGGCTTTACCTGCTCTAACAGAGTGTCCCTGAACTTCTCAGCCTCTGTCTCTTTGCTTCAGCGTTTCTCATCCATTGCAAGCGTCGCTTCTGAGACTTCGTGATTCCACTTGGACACCACTGTGGCTACGGCACCTTGGGAGGCCGATACACATCGGTATTGTTGTTTATTGGGATATCCTCGGCTTTTTCACTAGGAAACACCAGCCGATCCTTTACCGATGTTCCCTTGGGTGGAATAAACGCGTGGTTCATTGGGCAATTCTCTAGAGTTGGCAACGACATCCTTTCTTCCCAGCAGTATCAGAAAAAAGGACAATCCCCGTGTTCCATCTCCCAATCTTGATCCTTTGAATCCCCGTGAACATGTTCAGGAGTATTTGATTTGATGTTCTTACGAGGTGTCGCCTTAGCTATCCGATCATATTTTTCCAGCAGCTGATCAAAGGTTGGCTTTGGCCTTGTCTTGGAAATCGGATTACAATCTTGCCCGCGTTTAACCTCGCGCCACTCGTCAGTTTCCCACCACCTCGTCGGCCTGCTGATCGGAATTTTAATTCCGGCTTCTCTTCCACTACAATCCTCTTAGAGCCTACGAGTACTTCAAACCAATTGGAACTCTCGGAATCATCGGCTTTTCTCTTGGCATCAACCATCCAAACAAACCTGACTGGAAACAGTTCTGTATCAATCTGCGAATTTTTACCTTGATATCGAAGTTGTCCGTTCTCAATCGCTTTCTGCACCACTTGCTTGAACACATTGCACTCATTAGTAGCGTGCGAGTAAGAATTATGCCACTTGCAATATTTTCGTTTCTTCAGCTCTTCAAGTGGAGGAATTATATGCCCCTTCTTAAGCCTAATCTGCTTTTCTTGCAATAAATGGTCAAAAATTCTATCACACTTGGATGTATCAAATGAATATTTGCCCTTCTCGGGACCTTTCAGCTTTATCCACCCAAGTTCGAATTCTTGCTTATTGTTCACCCATTCAGCAACATAAGCACCCATGTCTTCAGTATCGGAATCATCCGAGTCTTCAACTTCATCTGTGTCGACAACATTGATAGCCATATCCTTACCCTTATCATTGTTGTTGTTATTCCGATACTCCCTTTGGCCAGGATAAGAATTGTCAGAGAATCGGCTTTCATACAGCACGATTTTGTGAGCCAGGTGCGAAATATCTACGAACTCTTGGTTGCCCACCTTCTTCTGATTGATAGGCAATAAACCCTTCAAAGCCAATTCTGCCAATTCATTGTCAGGCAGTGAAAGGCTATAGCATCGGTTCCTTACTGCCCTGAACCGACGTAAGTAATCATTTACCGATTCACCAAACTTCTGCTTGATCATCATAATATCGGTAATTCTGGCTTCATTTTCTCCGGAATAAAAATACTCATGAAATTTCTTCTCCAGATCCGGCCAAGACGTAATGTTGTTCAAAGGAAGAGAAGTAAACCAGTTGAAAGCCGATCCCGATAGCGACAGTGGGAATAATCGACATTTGAGCGTATCCTTTGAAGCAGCCTCTCCACACAGCGCAAGGAATCTGGCAACATGCTCGCGCGTAGAGGTGTTATCGCTCCCACTGAATTTGGCATTTGCGAAGTCGGGAACTCGATACTTATGGGGAAATTCTGTTTCATTGAAAGCTGACGGATACGACATAGTATAATGCGGTGCAATCTTGGGAGCGTTGAACCCACACTGCTTCATCATGTTGTATACCAGGTTCTTTGTCATCTCTTCTAGATTTTCACTCATCCTGGGATTAATCGGCTGATAGATCGGATCTGGGACCAGGACTATAGCCTGATTATTCGGTATCATTTGAATCGGAGTAGGATTGATTGTTAATGGAGGATTTGGTTGAAAAGTCCCAGCATGAGATGTCCCTGGCTGGGTATAAGCTGGATACTGGTTTCCCAAATTTATCCCTTGCAGAATATTCCGATTCCCTTGAGGAGCTTGCCCAGTCATTATATTATGTAACGCGGCGCTAGTCCCCTCTTGGACGATTCGCCCTAAAACCGATGACTGATCCAGCATCGATTGGTAAACAGAGCTATTAATCTGATCTCTTATTACTTCGAAAAATCTCCAGTGAGCAGTGGATCTCCAATAGAAGTCTTCGTAATCTGGCCACTACGAGTTTTCCGATAACCAGTAAGCATTCTCTTCTTATTCTCTTCATGGATTTTGGTGAGCCTATCTTCAACTTCCTTTTTCTGATCAGGGCTCAATTCATCAAATGTCACTGCCTCAACAGCGACCTTGAGCGCCTCCAACACCGCTTCGGCATCGGTGCGCGTCATCTTGTTGGCTTTGATTCTTAGGGTCCCACCGAGCGTGCCAAAAAGTGTGTTGACACAAAAAGTGAGCATTTCGCGAACACACGTGCGGAAGCGTCAAGTCAGTGCTTGCGTCGCAACCAAGAACCAAGCGTGCCAGTCAATTTGACCTGTAAATTGACAAGGAATAAATTGTCAGTGACTAGCCCTATTCGGCTTTCGAAAATAGCCAGATCAGGTTATTTTGTATCGGCTTTAAACAATCCGATTGCAATATCTATCGGCTTAATGCCTGATAGAGCAATTAAACGTAAATAGGCATTCAATTATAAATTCTTTACCTCTTTTTGTTATTTTTATGTAATATTAGCAATAAATCTTTATATCAATTTGTCAGATTAAATCAAAGAACAGATTTGAATAGATTGGTCAGGCCAAGACAGTATTCAGATACAAATCCAGATATAAACCAATAAACCGATTTAAAGGTTTACAACTAATATGGGTAAATACAATACTAATCAGCAAACATCTACACATGCAAATCCTAAACAAGGCATACGCAAAGATCGATTAAACGAGACAGTTGCATATATCAGATTCAGAAAAAGCACATAAGATACTTGATAATCGGTATTGCAGGATAAACACATATTACAGATCGATTGGATCAAGACAGTGTAACATGCGAGAACATATTAAAGATCGGTAAAACCCGAGACAGTTTAACATGCTTTGTATACACGAGATCAAGATGATACAGCCGTGCATACAGGTTACAAGAAGAGAATTGATTATCCCATCGAGATAGCTCTCCCTGCGAGTTGAAGCCTTTCGACGATGTCGATCGGATTCGAAAAGTGAATCGGTGTTTTGTACTATTTATACTATTTATACTTAAGGACCTATTTATACTATTACAAATTTGATACCGATACGACCTATTTTACCGCATCGCAAAAGATATCTTCTAATCAGAACGTATTTCTTCCGGAGTCTCATAACTATCGGTATTCTCCAATATGCTTTTCTTCTTTGCCGATGAAGCCCACTTTCTGATTCGACCCAATAATTCTAATATACTTAGCCATTGCGCTATATCCGATTTTCTCGTCAAATTTGGGTGTCAACAGCTGGATACTAATTTCGTTCAACTTATGCAGTTCAAGTGCATAAAAGAACTTGGGGTCGATATGCTTAGTAAGATTACTTTTCACATAACCCATTTGCATTTGTGCAACACAAACGGCATTATCTTCATAGATAATTGTAGGGGTTTGCTCAATAAGTAATCCACATGACTGCAAGATGTGTTTCACCATTCTTCTCAACCATGCACATTCACGAGATACTTCATATAATGCAATGTTTTCCGAGTGGTTTGTGGACGTAGCCACAAGCACCTGCTTGGACGACTTCCATGACATTGCAGTGCCACCACATAGGAAGACATACCCAGTTTGTGATCTACCAGTATGGGGTCCGAAACGTATCCAGCATCGGCATAACCAACAATATTCATATCTTGGTTCTTCCTGTAATACACTGAGGTATCGAAAGATAACCTTTATTTCGTTCCAATGCCTCTTTGTGGGCGCTACACTATATCGAGCCAACGTGTTCACGGCAAACGCTATATCAGGCCTATACTGTTAGCAAGATACATGAGTGCTCCTATTGCACACAAGTACGGAACTTCCTGGCCAAGAATTTTCTCCCCCTCTTCCCTAGGTCGGAAGGGGTCCTTTTCTTTCGGCAAAGATCTCCCTATCATAGGGGTTCTGGAGGAATATGCTTTGTCAAAACAAAACTTCCCTAATACTTTCTGAGTATAGGTAGCCTGATGTACCAAAATCTCATGAGGGAAATGCTCGAGCTGCAAGCCTAAGCAATACTTAGTTTTACCTAAGTCTTTCATTTCGAACTCAGACTTCAAGTAAGAGCGTGCTTTTTCAACTTCTTCATTTGTCCCGATGATATTCAAATCATCTACATATACAGAGATTATGCAAAATCCATTCGAGGATCGCCGTATAAAAACACAAGGACAATCTTCATTATTTGCGTAGCCTTTCTTGCAGAGAAAGTCACTTAAGTGATTATACCACATCATCTCAGACTGTTTTAGTCCATGTAGAGACTTCACAAGTCTTACACTATATAGATTTCTATTGGCTCTATCGTCATTCGGGACGGGGATACCTTCAGGTACCTTCATATAGATTTCAGAATCTAAATTACCATAAAGGGAAGCGGTCACAACATCCATCAATTTCAATCTTAAGTTCATATTAACTGCCATTGAGATAAGATATCGAAAGGTAATGCTCCCTATGACCGGGGAGTAAGTTTCCTCATAGTCGATTCCAAGACGTTGAGTGAAACCTTGAGCTACCAGCCTTGCTTTGTATCTCACGACTTCATTACTTTCATTCCTCTTGCGAACAAAGACCCACTTGTACCCTACAGGGCGTATGTGGTTCGTTGTACGGCATACAGGCCTGAACACTTGTCTATTGTTCAGGGAGGTCAGTTCTGCTGTAATTGCCTTTTTCCATTCTTCCCAATCCAGCCTTGCTTTACATTCTGTTAGAGATGTAGGCTCTGGATCATTTTCAATGATGGAGGCAATTTTCTTTGTATAGTAAATATCGATTATGGCTGTGGCTCTATTCATTACTTCCTCGGATAATTCATAGTTTATGGCCATTTCATCATGGGTTGCTTCGGGCAATTGTTTACTTGCTCTTCACCGCGTATCCCCATAGCGGGAGCAAGTTTCTTTAGCTTATTATAGCCGATGTGTGTGCTCACATTTGTTTCGGCATTATGCACAAGTTCGTGCTGTGGAACATTCTCTGGTTCCTGCAGGGGAACAT
Organism: Raddia guianensis; assembly: GCA_036346415.1. NCBI lineage: Eukaryota > Viridiplantae > Streptophyta > Magnoliopsida > Poales > Poaceae > Raddia > Raddia guianensis. The sequence continues at coordinate 20,556,892 of CM070534.1, read as the reverse complement.
TCAAATCTGGGAGGGCCTCGCTAGCAGGCTCCTTACCAGTACCGGGTCTCAACCGACTCCCCTTCCCACGGCGGGGTGCTTTTGTGACTGGTTGTGATAAGCGCTCCTTCCCTCTTTTCCCCAGGCGTCCCTGGGTACTTGGGGTTGTAGTAACCGGACTCCCTGCACTTTTCTTAGGCCTTTGAGTAGGTTGAGGGGTACCTTCTATTTGCTTTGATACTACAACCCTCTCTGGTTCATTGCGTACAGGCACATGCGACTTAATCACTCCCTGCGAGTCACAAAAGTGATCAGGCAGTGCATTTGCTAATTTATTCAAGTCTAGGATCTTCTGGACCTCACCATTTGCTTCACTAGTGCGATGGTCTAATGCTGCCACACCGGCTGCTTGCCAGGTGATTTCTCGGCATTCATCTTCTGTTGGCTTATTCTCTCCCCCTAATAACGGGAAATTATCCTCATCAAATATGCAGCCAGCGAACTGAGACGTATGCAAATCTCTAGTCATGGGTTCTAAATATCGGATTATTGAGATACTCTCATATCCAACATAAACCCCAGACTTTTGGTGAGGGCTTATAGCGGCACGCTGTGGGGGTGGTATAGGTATATATACCTTGCAACCAAATTTTCTTAGATGCGAGATCTTAGGGATCATGCCCTGCGCTAGTTGCATAGGTGAAAGGATGTTGTGGGCCGATGGTCTATAATTAATGAGATTTGATGCATGAAGAACTGCATGTCCCCAGCAAGAGTTCGGTAAGTTAGATTGCAAAAGAAATGGCTGGGTAATAAATTTAATTTTCTTAATCAATGCCTCTGCTAGCCCGTTCTGTGTATGAACGTGCGGTACTGAGTGCTCAAGGTGAATCTCAATGCAGTGCAATAATCATCAAAGGCCTTTGAGGTAAACTCTCCGGCGTTGTCCATGCAAATGGATTTCATGTTATGCTCGGGGAACACATTTTAAAAGCGGATAATCAGCTAGATTAGCTTCGCGAACGCGTGGTTCCTCGTCGAGAGTAAACTCACGTTCGACCACTTCGAGGAAGCGTCAATGAGCACTACAAAGTACCAAAACAGCCCTGACAGGGGCTGAAGGGGCCCACAAATGTCCCCCTGAATCCGTTCAAGGAAAGCGGGGATTTCATCTATAACCTTCAGGACCGATGGCCTAGTAATCAGTTTTTCGGTGGCACAGCTGGTGCACACAAAATCTTCATGATTCAGGAAATTTCTAACACTGATACCATGGCCTTGTGAATTATTCATAATTTCTCTCATCATTATAAGACCGGGGTGGCCAAGTCTGCTATGCCAGAGGGAAAAGAGTTCAAAGCTCCTAAAGGTCGTCTTAAGGGAGGTGAACACTGCTGGTGCTCTAATGCTAGTGTGGTATAGCCCAGTTTCTAAGGAGACGAACTTTTCGAGAATTCGCTTCTCACACCCGTTGTGCTGCACAATGCACAAGAATTCATTGCCATTTCCTTCTATGGATTCTATGTGAAAGCCATTGGCACGGATGTCGCGAAAACTCAATAGTGTTCGAGTGGATTCATGGTATAATAATGCCTCTTTCATTTCAATGATAGTTCCCATAGGCAAAATTATAGACGCTCTTCTCGAGGCTACAATGTAAGTGTCGCTTCCAGCGATAGTGATGATACAACCAGTATTCTTCGAGATAGACTGGAAGTATTTCGATTCTCGCATGATACTATTCGTAGTACCACTATACACAATGCATAATTCCTCCATGGGCGCTATACAAATATATATAGTTGCAATCAGGTAATGGCACATCCACATATGCAAAGCATATTTATTCATGCAAAAAATTCAAAGTACTTTAAATTCAATCATACTGAAATTCAGGGTTCTTCAAGACCAACCACGAGAATTAAATATGCTCTCCTAAATCTTAAAATGCAAGGGAGAAATTCTAAATGATTTATTTAAATGTCTTCTAACGCAACTACTCTAAGGTAATAGCAGCGACAGGCTGCAAGGGAAAACTAGATGGGCTCAGTGAACATTGCGTCCACACTCTGCCGGATGTCCGAGTCATCAAAGTGATCTATCTTCATGGCACCTTCAGGGATTGGGCCAGCGGGAGAGATGCCAGGTCCTCCCTGAGGAGATCATCCTCTTCAAATTCATCTTCGGGCTTGGTCTTCTCAACTTGAAGCTCTGCTAGGTGCGCTTCAATGGGACGCTTCTTCTTGGCCTGATGTGCCGCGACCACTTCCTTGGGCTCACGGTAGATCCAGGACCAATGCCCCATCAGGCTGCAGCAATAGCACGTTTGGTTCTTCTGGCCATACGGCTTGCGCGGCCCCTGATTACCAGACTTCTCAGTTGCTACCCTTTCTTTTCTTTCCCTTTCTTGCCCTTCTTATTGGGCTTCTTCACCTTGTAACTATTGACATTAATTTCAGTGCCATTCAGGTTACTTGGTGCTTGGAACTTGAAATTCTTCATCAAGACATTATCATGAGTTTCAAACACCATCATCATATCAATGAGAGTGCTATACTCCTCAATGTTGTCCTGACGGTAGCTGCGGGCTAGCTGAATTTCATTGGGATGGAAAGCAGAGAGGGTTTTCTCAATCTTTTCTTGCTCAGAGACAGGCTTACCTCAGAGTCTTAGATTGGTGCAAATGCGATGCAGCGTAGAGTTATAATCAGCAACAGACTTAAAGTCGGCCACCCTCAGGCGATTCCAGTCTTGCTGGGCTTGTGGGAGAATTGAGTACCTCAACCTCTCAAAGCGCTTGCAGAGCGCGTTCCATAGCTCAAGGGGACATGTCACTGCCATGTACTCACTTTTCAGAGTGGGTGACAAGTGATGCCCAAGGAAATGTAGGGCCTGGTAATTCTATTCGGAGATGGGGTAGCCCTGGCCAATGCCAATGGTGGAACGCAGCTGCTTGCTGCCCAGGATAATTTCAACATCAGACTTCTAGGTCAGAAAATTCTGCCACTAGGGGGCAAGTTCCTCGAAATCACGGCTTGCAAGGCCAGTCATCTGCAAGATAACCAAATATATGATTACTTCAGGTAATCAACCTAGAGTGGTGTGTGACATAAAAATAATTCTCGCGGTTTCAGTATGGTGCCATTACGAGTTGCAAACTAATTACTGATAATATAACAAGCAATAATTTGTAGAATAATTGCGTAGAAATATTAAACAGTAAATAAACAATTTAAAAGTACTTAATTCTATAAGAATTGGGGGTTTTTAAATTTCTTTTGAAAAATTCAGCTTAATCTGGACCATTCGGTCTAGTGTACGACCTGCTGCTAGCAAGGCCGCACGTAGTCTTTTACGGGTTTAAAAAAAATTCTTGTAAGCCTAACGGGTGATTTTGCAAGAATCGGGAGAATTTCTGTAATTTTTAGAATTTTTCAGAGCTAGCTTTCAATTTTGCTGGGACCTTATGCCAAAACTACCAATTCGGCCCAAATTAGGGCCTTTCGGCCCATCTTCAGGGGCGGGGTGGTAGGCCAGCTCGGGCCAAGCCGACGGCCGGCCGGATCGGGCCAGTTGGCTCGGGAGGCAGCCAGGCAAGCCTGAGCCAAGCCGTGTGAGCCGGCTCGGCTCGGCCAGGCCGGATCTGCTGGGAGCGGCCCAGCCCGATTACCGGCGGCTAGGGTTTTCGACCCTAGCCGCCACAAAGCAGCAGTGGCGGCTTCGAGCTTGTCTGGCGGCGGCGGTAGCGTCCATTGCTGTTCTTGCTTTGGTAGGGCGGCGCTATTCTGCGCGCCGTGGACACACAACAGTGCGGCGAGGCTTGGCCGTGGCAACGCAGCGCCTTGGCCGGCTTGTGGCATGGGCGGTGGGTGGCTTGATGGGGCGAGTGGGCGGGGCGGCGCTAATGCGGCGACAAGCGGGCGGCGGCGCAGCAGCGCAGCAAGCGCGCCGGAATCAATCTACTAGATTGATTTTGACAAATCCCCTAGAAACAAATCTACTAAAAGTTCGTGCAACATTTTAAATCTACTAGGAAAAACCTCACAACTGTTCTCGATCTGCAATCAGATTCAGGCACAGATTACAATCTACTGGGTAACCGATGCGCAAAATTATACCTTCGTGGTATAATTGGATGCAGATGGTTCTTCCTCGCGGATTGATCGACACGCCAAGTAGCGAGCGTGCTGATAACGTGTTGAGGAACCTCGCTACCGGGTATAGTCCGAGATATAAACGTGCACAATCAATCATAGAGAAAGATCAAAATCACAGGGGACAGAGATATAGGGTGGAGCTTTTCTTTATTATTTCTCAGATCTATTATACAATAGGTGCTCCACCTCTTCTTTTATAGTATTGCTCAGGGTTTAGGCCAGGTCTAATGTGGGACCCATCGTGGGCGGAGCCACCGGCCAGCCCTAGCCACGCCTTGCCGCGCTCCGGCCCGAGCTGGACGGGGTTCCCCACAGCGGTTTCCCAACATCAACAATCGACCATATCGTTCGTAGCACTCGTTTATGGCTTGCATTGTTGCTGTATTGCTCAGTTTTGGCTATCTCCAAGGGGAGACGCTAAGGGGTTCCCTATCCTATATTTTGTTGTGAACAATGCAATCTGAGCAAAATACACAAATAATTTTAAATCAATACAGCCGCCAACAAAAATAATATGCCAATGCCATGAAATTCACCATAGATCATGAATTCTTCAAATTTAAGCAAATAAGCAAATAAACTCATGATCAATTCAAAGAACAAGTTCATGGCAGCCATCAAAGTAATAAACCAGCAAAATAAGTTCAAGTTTAGATTGGGATTGCTCTTACATTGCAAATTATGGGTTGCTAAGTAAATTAGCCTTTCAACAAATAATTTGGACAATATATCACATGATATTAAATCTGAAATCAGGTTTATACCCTATGACAACACTGTTCCTGCACCAAAAGGATAAACCAATGATCAATATGTATGACAATGAGCAACTAGGTAAACTAGGAGTTAACTAGAATGAAAAAAAGGGAACGACAAAGCATCTAGGAATAAACGATTAATTTATATCAATAAACCTGCTAAAGCCCCAAACCATAGAGTACTTAGCACGGGTGCTACATAGAGATGTTTTTATATCCCGCATTGAAAATCCTCCTTACTTATTGGAATACATATATCAAATCCACACTTGCGTTTGGCTGAAACAACCACAATACATGGATAGAACAACAGTGTTTCTATGGTCACAAGCCAATCATAGATCAATTAGTAATTGAACTAAACAGTAGCACTGATCTTCCAATTAATAGAATAGATCTTCCAATTAATAGAATAGAACAGCAGTAATAAGATCTTGTAAATTGACACAAAGTGCTATGTTATACATATTGAGCAGGCAAAACTATAAATCAATGAACAATGCTACTCTAGGTATAGCAATTACACCTAATAGACAGATTTAAAAGGCTCAAATTATGCAATCATCATCGAGCTAACCAGGAAGATCCCAAAGAATGCACTTCACCCAAATTGAGTTGAATTAGCACCTTTTGCACACGGGAAGGTCCCCAAATCCACCTCAATCGGCACATCACACAAACACAATAATAGTAGAGACACCGAAGGTCTTATAGTGCATCAGATTCAAGCCGGCAAGCAGAGGCAAAGCGCAATGAAATCGCTGTCCCAGAAATCATATCCTTGTGCTATGAATGCACCACCGACGAAAAGACCTGGAGATACGATAGCGTCACCCCCACCATGGCCAAAGGCCACAAAAGGAGCCTGAGGTGCAAAGAGGAGCAGCAGCAAGCTCACGGCAACCACCGTGTGGCCATCGGGAACCAAGTGAAGGAAAACCACCACCACATCAAACACGCACCGGCCGGCGAGGACACCAAATTGCCGGTGAGCAGCAGCAGGGCGACGACAAAACAAAGGGTGAAGAGAGGGGTTTGACCAAAACTAAAAACCAACCAACCGAGAGAGAGGGAGAGAGAGTTGCGGCTTCCATCAAATAGGCGAGGGAAGTGAACCGGCACCACAAGAAACCCGGACGCCGAGGCCATGTCGCCCACGCCCACGCGCACCAAAGGATGGCGACGCCACCATCCATAAGGGAGCTCCCCACTTAGGGTTCAGGAGCAGTTACAACAAAGAACAGGGCAATGCTGTTGCCCCTTATCCCTCTCTCTCTCTCTCTTATGTGGGCTGGCCCAAGGAACAAAGGGCAAAGCCCAACATATTTAGGGGATGAAACATTCCCTACATGCTCCAATCGTGTTCCCTAAAGCATTCCCTAAAGGGAGAGGAGAGAGATTCCGTAGCATCCATTTGTCCTCTTAAACAATCAATTAAGTAATTTTTAAACATGCATAATACATTTAAGGTTACCACAAATATGGATATAAAGATTCCCTTTCAAAACTTGCGTCTAATATGGGTTCTTGATGTATAGGGAATGGAATTTAGAGAGCGTGGTTGGAGATGAGTGTACTATAGGAAAGGAATCTTTTTAGAGAATGCTTATATATGTGGCCATAGGGAATGAAATTTAGGGAACCTGGTTGAAGAAAGCCTAAGGGTTGAATCATATTTCATCGAAGGATCTTTTTTGTTGTGAGATACATTCTTGTCACCAAAATAAATTGAAATGTTAATACATTAGAAAAAAAAATTATTTTGTATTTTCGATACAATCATCATTGTTAGAAACATAAACATTCAGGTATATAATTATGAGCACATTTATATCAGCGCCTATAAGTGCATCATGTGTCCTCTACGCCGTTGAATCAAATATTCATATTTAAATATGCTCATCGTCTTATCCCTATGAGGTTACTAGACATTGGATGAAGCAAATGAATGACTTTGACAGTTTGGATATGTCTTTTAAAAAAGGCCCTTTTAGGGTACAATCCAACGAATATGAATCGTTCAATCCTCTTATCAAAAGGTTAAGATTAGTCTCAACCTTTTTATACTACAAAGTTACTATAATATACTAAGGGGTTCCATATCTCTATAGAAGATATAATTGACTTGGGTGTGTTTGATAGCAGCGACCTGAACGGTGCCGTCCGGTCGAGATCAATTTTTGTTTGGTTGATAAAATATGGATCAGTCCGTCCCGCATCCTTTCTACTCTCCGTAATGAATACAGGCGGACGTCTCCATTCCGTGCAAATCAGTGAGTTGGGCTTGTCCATCTCCTCCTTGCTTGCTCACTGCACACTCTGCCTCCTCCTCCTCGTTCCCGTCACATGCCAGCTCACCGCCACCGCCGCGCCCTCTCCCACGCTCCTCATCCCCTCTCCCAACAGAGGATGGTGGCGCGGGGATGAGCGTGCAGCGCGGGGATGACTTTTGGACAGCCAGGCGGCGCGCGGACGGCTGTGGACGACCGGGCAGCGCAGGGATGATTGGGCGGCACACAGACGCCTAGGGGCGGCGTGGGGACAGCGGGGGGGCTCCTCCTCCTCTTCTTGGCTGGTTGATTCGCCTCCCCATCTCCACCTTCTCACCAAGTCCATCATTGGTGGAAGAATTGATGGAGCTCACCGAGCTCCGCTAAGATTTCGGAGCACCTACTGATGCCGAGGACATGGAGCAAGCTGACGCCTCTCTTCTGCGGGGCAGCGGTGAAAGCAGCGCCGCCACTAGCACCGCTTCCATGCTGGACGATGATAAATCAACCAAACAAAGACTTCATCGTTAATTCATCCCTCATGGATATAACCCATGGCAAAAAATCATCCTGGATGATGTAGGATGAAGCAACCAAACACACCCTTAAGTATACTCCGATACGGCTACAATAAGTAATTTATTACATTAATGGATTAAATCTGACTCTTGAGCAGCGGTGCTTCCCGGCAAACATCTCTCACCAACCTCACGACCATCCGATCTTCATAAAGTCTGTATCCAACGGTTGATATCACGTATGGGTTCATGCCTTCGTCGGCTTATAACCAGAAGAGAGCACCACACACTCTTCTCGTGGCCTCTTGGGTAGGAATGGCAGAAAAACCCATGGGTATGGGAACCCATGGGTATCCGATCCGATGGGTATGGATATGGGTTGCAACCTATACCCATGGGTTTTTTGGGTTCGGGCACCCGAATAACTCGGGTTCGGGTACAGATTCAATTTCGTACCCATGGGTACCCATGGGTTACCCGAACTCATTCACTGACATGTATATAAAAGGTGAAATGAAAACCTAATTCTCAATTCCCCAATCCCCACCCTCACAGCCACCACACCCCCGGTCCCTCCGCGTCCACCAAGCCACCCCTGGCTCCATCCTGATGCTGCCGCCCACCACGGCACCACCTCACCGCCGACCCTCCGCCCAGACGCTGTTGCCCCGACGCCACCGACCCTCTGCCCAGACGCTGTCGCGCCTTCTCCCCGCCGCCGCCCCTCCTCCACCCTGCCGACGCCGAGTAGCCCCTCCCCTCTCTCTCTACACCAGCAGCCACCGAGCCACCCCTGTGCCTCCTCCCCTCTCTCTCCTTCCTCTCCCCTCCTCTCTCTTCGGGGTTTGGGTACCCATCGGGTATCGGGTACCCGTCGGGTTTGGGTATGGGCGCGGTTTTGTGTCCATAGGTGTTTTCGGATTTGGGTATGGGTGGTATCTTCGGGTTTCGGGTTCGGGTTTGGTTGAGGTGTACCCGGAGATACCCACCCGATTGCCATCCCTACTCTTGGGCTCCGGGCAAAGGCGCTCCCGCTTATGTCCTCTGCGATCATAGAGTTCCAGGCAACAACATAGCAGTCGTTCCTTGACTACTAGTAATCTGCAGCCTTTTATGAATTTTTAAAATTTATATGGCATCCAAATTGAATCATGCGTTGATGGGCAGGCAGTAGAAAAATTTTAGTATATTTCAGACAAAAATTTGACGGGACAACAATGCCGAATAAGCCGGATGAAAACAGTTAGATGTAAAAAGGAGTAAGATGTAGAACAGACAAAAAGAGTAAAGCATATAAAAAATTGGACGATCAAATCTAAAATATACTAGCACGCTTGTACTTTTTGATGTGTAACATAAAAGAGACCAAAAAATTCATATTCAACGATAATTCTATAAATATTTGGAGCAGCTACAAAATGTCATCTTTACATACTCTGATGTCCAACGCGCGGGTGGCCATTGGATCCCGTTCCCCCACGCCATTTGATCTTCAAGGCAGTCGGCCAGCCGCACGCACGAGCCGTTCGATCTTCATGATTGGCAATTCACCTTAGCCCTAATGCTATCTTTACTATCACTAGCAAAAATACCCGTGCGTTGCGATGGAAGAAATAAAAATCGTCGCACACCCCTAGCCCCATAAGCAAGGCCCAAAAACCCAAGCCCCGTAACCATGGTTTCAATTTAATCAGACAATTACAACTTAATTTTGCTGGCAACAGAAGATGTCGTTCTCCTCTTTTCATTGTTGCATTCTTGATCGTTGCTATATTTTGATGAGCAGACTCTTTCTCTATCACATGAAAATAGATACGGAAGCATGCTGAATCAGAACTAAAGCAGATCCTTTTCGGTTATAAATTCTACCTTCTATTGATAAACACACCTTGGCAGATGCATGTTGTCTTTGCGGTGGGGTACTTCTTTGTCCTCTGCAGAAGTTCTCCTAAGGTGTGCAAACTGTCGTCTGAAGCGATCAACCCCACTGCAATGAGGTAGCATTAGCAAAATATATCCACAGTTCCTAACAGGTGTACTCAACCAGGATATCATCTTACAACAATTTCAATATGAAAATGAAATGTGATACAAGTCATACAGATGTACAAATCATACTGTGTCATCATTAAGTTGTTGTAATGTGGGTACTAAGCATTTCCTGCACTCGTTCTGGTAGGACGGAAGCAATCGAAAAACAAATCAAACCTTGGATAAAGGAAACTGATATGTTCTCCAGCTTTAATATACTCATGAAGCATTTGTGGATGGTACTCCAAAATATGTTTGCTTTCAATTAAAATAGAATTCCAAATTTAATTGAGATGTATCTATTCAGCCAAGAATATATACTGAAGTGATGGTTTTCTACGTCCTAATATATCAATTCCCTTATATCATCCTTTGTCAGCTTCCTTCTCTCAAATTCAAACTCAAATTTCGAAATTGGCCATGTACTAGGCTCTTGTTTCAACTTAGCAAGCCCATTAAAATATGGATCAGCTAAAGTCTGTAAGAAGTAGAAAAACATATACTAATGTACTCATCACTTTTCAAATCAGTTGAACATAAGCAAGAACACCCATTTTCCAAAAAACATATACATACCTCTTCTGCAGTATGTCGATCTTTAGGGTCAAATGCAAGTAAACGCTCTAGCAGGCAGAGAGCCAGAGGGTCAGCGTTATGAAACTTATGAGAAAAGGGAATGGGTTGTTTCCTTCGCATGCCACTTATATATCCCCTGGCCTTGTCACTACGAATCTGCGGATGTAAAAAAAAAAAAGAACATTGCCTTATAAAGTGCCAAATGACAATGCAAGACATGTGGTACTGTAGCCTAAATTGGGGGTATTAACCAAAATTGGCAAATTCGGTTGGAATGGGCAAATCCGGCCGTTGTAGCCAGTATTGACCGAAATGTTGACCGGTACTGAACATAGCTCTTTCTATTCCGTTTTACACGCGTTCTGTTCGTTCCCGTTAGAATGGAACGGAATCGACAAGTCTGATATGCGCGCATGCGTAAATAGCTAAATTTCTTACTATTTGATGAAAAAATTTGGGCGGCGTCGATCAACCCATGACCTTGGAATTATTTATTAATATTTTTTGCAGATTAAGTTGGCCTAAAACCGGTCTGGCTCAAATCTAGGCCGAAATCAGTAAACCCTAGGCTACCACTATAAAAACTTGAACAAAGGCGAACCCTAAAAAAAAAGAACAGAGCTACAGGAGGCGGTGGCTAAAAAAAAGGTGAGGGGAGGGGGCACCGTCCCTCTCCCTCGGGCTCGGTCTCTCGTCTCTTTCTTCCAGAGCTCTTTCTCAACACAATGCGGCGCCTGACTGTTTCCTTCGGCGGTGGCAGCGCCCTGAACTTCAACGCCGGCGGCGTCCTGCTACTGTTCCCTGGGTGGCGAGCGCCGAGCGCTGGCCTTGAGATGCTACTAAGAACGAGCTAGTGCACGAGGCCAACGTCAAGTTCAAATGGACACTCACGTGCATGTTCGTTCATGTATGTACATATATATACACGTGTACGTACACGTTGCATGTATAAGCTGCCATGCCCATATATACATGCACGAAACCAACGTGAGGCAGTTGTGAAGATAATAAGTTGTTGCGAGGGCTCCAATACCCGTGAGCTTGCCAAAGCTACGGAGGAAACATCACTGAAGGAGCTCGTCCCATAGTCGAGCAAAAGTGGCAACTATGAATACCAGTGGCGATGACGGCGAGTCCTGAAGAAAACATGACGAAAGAACATAACGGCCGGTGCCCTACACTACACTGCACACCGTTATTGACACCAAGCGAAGGAAGCACAAACGACATCGCATAAAATGATGCTTTGGTCTGAGCGGAGTCACAATCCGCTAAGGGGAACCCTCCCTGAATGGTCCGTGGCCGAAACGGAGAAGCCCAAAATGACATCGCATAAATAATAAGTTTTTCCTAGCGGAAATATGTTCCACTAGCTAGGGAGAATCATCTTCCAGCCCCGTCTGTGGAATTTTCCTTAACGGAATTACGTTTCGCTCGAGGAAACTGAAGACTGACTGCCAACGACTCCATCAAGGATCGCGGGGGCTGTCCGACGACCTTCTCCAGTAAACCCCATCAACACCGGCAGGACCAACTTCTACATCAGCCTTAACAGAGTATTCTTCCATCCTGTTCCAACAAACACAACTCGAAGGTGAACGAGTCCCTGAAGGACAGAGGTATCGTGGAGATCACAATTCCACGATGCCGACGCACGTCTCAATTCAGCCCCAAAGGTGAACAAGACCCTGAAGGCCAACGGTATCGTGGAGATCCCAATTCCATCGTGCCGATGTACCTCGTAACGGCAAACTTTTCGTTAGGGAGGAAAAGCTCCAGTATTAAGACCCGAAGGTGAACAAGACCCTGAAGGCCAAGGATATTGTGGAGATCCCAGTTCCACGATATCATCAATGCTCTTTCGATGAAAACATCTCATCAAAGGTACTGTGGAGATCCCAGTTTCATAGTGCCAACGAACTCTCTTGATGATGAATATTCCATCAAGAATATCGTGGATATCCCAATTCGATGATATCACTAGCATTCACCTGATGACGAGCATCCCATCAACGGTATCTTGGAGACGACGGCTCCAACGATCACCGAAGCCGTTCGGTGATCTTCTCCAATGATTCTACCAGCATCGACGGATCCTGCGATCACATCACCTTAAACGGAACACCGTTCCGGCAAGCTTGGCCCCGAAGGCGAACAAGACCCCGAAGGCCAACGGTATCGTGGAGATCCCAATTCCACGATACAAGCCAACTCTCCTGACGACAAACATCCCATTAAGGAGATCTTCAACAACATTTTCTCCCGATGATGAACATCATCAAAGGTATCATGCAGATCTCAATTCCACAACATACTGTTAAGGAGATCTTTAACAACATCTTCTTCTGATGATGAACATCCCATCAAGGGTACTATGGAGATCCCAATTCCACGGTGTCGGCAAACTCTCCTGATGACGATCATCCCATCAAGAATATTGTGGATATCCCAATTCCACGATATAACCAACGTTCTCCTGATGACGAACATCCCATCAAGGGTATCGTGGATATGCCAATTCCACAATACAAATCAATTCTTCTGATGACGAACATTCCATCAAGGGTACTGTGGAGATCCCAATTCCACGGTGCTGACCGATGCTCCTAACGAGAATATACTATTAAAAAGAATCTCAACTACATCAACTCCCGTAATCAAGACTCGTCAACGACAAGTCCAGAAGCCAACAAGCGGAAACATCCCCGATGACGCAGCGAAGGCATCAACTTCAACTCCAAGCCAAGTGCTAACCGTGCATTCCATCCAAGTTCAACTACTCCAACGTGAAGCTTGACGAGGACAAGTTCAAGCGACACGGGCGGGCATAGCCAAATGACAACGGCTGTGCTGGGCTTTACATGGGCCTGCTACCCTATGTATTCTGTCGTCGCCACCTTAACTCCATCCACCAACTACACGGTGAACCACGAAGCAACGAGAATAAGACAGCCGTAACAACTTAATCGGAGGTGTTCTACGAGCTGGCTCGCGGATGTAATTAACCGGGTGTCATTCCGAGGTCACGGGATCCAAAACCCAACGATCACCTGAACATGAAGTATATAGCCTACCAGGCTATAAATACCTAGCCAACCTGGCTACGGAGTGCAGTACAAACAAGGAGTTGTACTTCATTGTGACGATGAAATATAAACGTCCTTGCTCCTTTTCTTTTGTGTATTTTTTATAAATACAATGGCACGTCCACAAACGTGTTCTCCCCATGCTCTTGTTGTGGAATTTGTGTGCGTCACACTTATGTATCTGTAGAAGAGGTGGGTGAAGAGCAAGATGAAGAGAATCTAAACCGCTGAGTGGATCCACACATATCTCCTTGACACTGCACTTGTGGAAGCAATTAAGCTGATAGGTGCATGCCATGTCATGTGTAGAGCTCGTATTGCGCAGATACGTGCACTTACCCATTTTTGTGGCAGTGAGGGAGGAGAAGAATCCGAGGACGCAGACGAAGGGTAAAGAGATAGCGAGAGCGGCCGTGCCATGATCGCCAACCAGCAGCTGCTCCAGGAAGCAGAAGTAGGTGAGTATGCTGACGATCACAAGAATGGGGGTGCCGTGCCACTGCCACGCTCAGTACGCTGGCCAGCGCCATCGCCATCGCCATGCTGCTGCCTGCTGCTAGATACTGGATGCTGTTGCTGCAGGATCATGGCGAGCGATGGCGGCGGCGTTGTGGAGCGTGACGGGGAGGTTGAGCACCTGATTGTTGTAGTTGCAGACGTCGCAGCTGGCGTTGCCCTTAATGCAGAACCACTTGATGGCGCAGCCCCTGCGCCAGCGCCAGCTCACCCTTGCACCCGCACTCCAACTTTAGCGTCTGCGTTTCGCTCCCCTCCGTAAGCGCCACCATGCAGATCTGGCACACCTCCTCCTCTTCACCGATGCCCTCCTCTTCACCTGCACCATAGTAATCTTATTCTCTTGAGTATTTTTTCTTTGCAAGATATAGATATAGGATTAACTTTTTCACTTTTTTTTAGCTAACTGGCAGGAGCTCTGCCATTTCATTAAAAACGAGGAAAAACTTTACATATGAGCAAGAAAGAAAGAAGGAGAGAGGAGGGGCAACAACGAGGCACCACAACGAACGCACAAGAACCAAAGCCAGCCACCGCTGGCACGACACCCAGCGACAAAGCTAAAGACCAACAAGGGGCAAGCCACAGCCGCCGAGGGAGGTGAAGACAAGCTAAGCACAACACGCCACGCACAGGAAGAAGAGCGCCGCCATCGCAGAAAGAGGGGATGACGGCGAGACCAGAGCGCGACTCGCAACGAGGTCTACAGCCATAGATGAGACGGAGAAGGACTGCAAAAGAAGGGAGCTACGGTGCCTCTTCAGACGCGCCACATGCGCCAGGGCAGACAACACTGCTACAAGCATCCTGGAGGAGAACGTGTCCCACCATCGCAGGGGAAGGGGATGACGGAGCCGCTCCAACTGGTGCACAAGCTCAGCACACCAACAAAGGCCCTGGGGAAAAGAAACCACGATGATACCTCCAGGGAGGGACACGACGCCCACGAGCGCCGCCATCACCGACCCGAGCGGGCTAGGCTTTCGCCATAGAGACTCCATCACGAAGCCTGCAAGGAGGGAATTGGCACCAGAAGGTGTAAGCAACGTCGGCCGCCAAAAGGCGAGCGGGCTTTCGCCCAGAGAAAGATCCCTAAGAGCCAACCTCCCACCACTGACGCCAACAACATGCCCTTAGAACAAGTCCAAAACCACGCCACCAGAAGGGGTGGGGTGCAATGCCGCGCCGCCAAGATCGTCGCCACGGCCGCAGCTCAACCAAGGCCGCCGAAAACGAAGATGCTGATGAACCGGCCACCGCGCAGCCACCAACGCCACCTGGGCACACTGGACGGGTACGAGGCCAGCAGCGAAACCACCCGCGAGCCGGGCCGCCCATGCCGTCGCGCCCGGAGCCACCAGCCAGATCTGGCCGGAGCCGGCCAACTACCACGACCAGATCTGGCACTCGCACCGCCAATGCGGCCGCCGCACGACTGGCCCAAGCAAAAGCACGAAGAGGGCCACGGCCCGCGCCGCCATGTCCCGCCCCCTAGCCACCGAGCGCCGCCAACCGCCGCCCTGCGAGTAGCCGCGCCGCCCACTGCCACCAGGACCCTGCGACCCCGCTACCGTCGGATCGGGCCACCACGACGCTAGATCCTACCTCGCCGTCGCTGTACAACAGTGCCGCTGACTGCGAGCTGCCACAGCACCGTTGCGCTGCCCGGCGCTAGGACGAAACCCACAGCCGCCGGATCTGGCTACCAAGCCGTCGGATCCGGCCTCATAACCACCGGAACGACCTCCACGCCGCCGGCCAGGACGGAGCAGACATCGGGCGTGAAGACGGGGGAAGGTAGGGGAGGGCGGGAGGAGGGGAGAGAGGAAAAAGAGGGGAGGGCCGCTGCCACCAGTAGCGCCGATGGTGGCGGCCGGCTAGAGCTCTGGCAAGGGAGAGGCTTGGCGCCGAGGCTTGGATGCCGCCCGAGTCGCCCCTGCAGGAGAGCGACGCGGGGGCCTTCTTTCCCCAGTCGGTGGAACTTTTTCACTTTTGTGTCCTTGTTTTTAACTTCTACGCAAATAATGTTTCGTTCCTGAAAGGATCGCTATGCCACCGAGAGGGGGTGAATAGGCGAATAAAACGAAATTGCGGAATTAATAAACTTGAACAGTGACCAGTCGGTCGGATGTTCTGATGCAAGTCGGATGTTCCGGTCTGGTCCAGAAACCCCTGCGTCGGATGTTCTGATCTGGGTCGGATGTTCTGACGGGGTCGGATGTTCGCGTCGGATGTTCCGATCCTGGGTATTCTGAACTTGCTGAAAAATGCAGAAAACTGATTTCTCGCAAAACCAAGATTAGATTTACTCAAGAATACTCAGAACAAGCCAACACTAAAAGTAAAAACAACCAAACAAGATCAAGACAAAACACAGTGGTTTTTTTTTACCGATGTTCGGATCTTTAAAGGGAGATCCTACTCACCGTTAGGGAAGGCACAAAGCCCCGATCACCAAGACCCTAATCCCCTTGTCGGCGAAGCACAAAGCACTCACCGTCGATCGCTAGTTGAATCCTTTTCCTTGCGGAGGTAGATTCGCACCTTCACAAACTCCGGAGGCACGCCACAAGAAGATCGGCGACTCACCGGCGACACCTAGCCGTCTAGGAGCCCTTCAAGTCTCCAGGAGTAACAAATGCGATGAAGAAATATAGGAATCGCTAAGTGCTCAAGAATTGGATCTCTAATTCGCGGAGCACTTGGGTGCCTTGATCTCTCTAAATCTAGATCTCACAAGATGAACAGGAGAGAGACAAAGGCTAGGGTTCTTGAGAAAGATGATGGAGAATATGAATTAGGCTCAAATCAGGATGTAAACAGAGTCAATAACCTTTTGGCAGGTATCAGAGGAGGTCTTAAAATAGGGAATCCCGAAAACTAGCCGTTGCAGCAGTTAATCACGCGTTAGATGTTTAGACCCTGTCGGATGTTCCGACCCGCGTCGGATGTTCCGACCGAAGTTCCGATGGACCCCTTACTGGATGGCATGAAAAACTGGCAGACTGGATTACCATCGGATGTTCCGACCCTCGTCGGATGTTCTGATGGCATAGGTTCTGTATAGGGTGTATTTTGGATGGAAAACTCACATGAACTTCAAGATACCTATTTTGAGCACTTAGGAACCTTTATAAGCTTCTCTATTGCATCCCTCTTTATAGTACGACATCCCTATGACTCAATAAATAAAGATTTACAAGTAGAAAGTAGTCTTGATGCCTTCTTGCAATATATCCGCTTTTGAGGGGTATACCATCTCATTTAAATATGTAACTCATGGATTTAACCTGTATAACATCTGTGCACAATTATTCAATAGAAATATTAGCTCTATAATTGTAACTCATTAACCACCAAAATCACTAAAGGGCCTAGATGCACTTTCAATCTCCCCTTTTTTGGTGTATTGATGACAACAATTATAGCTCACAAAAAAATTATAAACAAGAGTATATGAAAGAGCTCCCCTGAAACTATGGCAATAATAACAACAAGAGCTCCCCCTATATCCTTGGCAAAAATTAAATCTAAATGCAATATGACAGGATATCACACAATTGCGAAAAACTTAAATAAGAAGCAATTCACCATTACATCATCATCACAAGATAAATAAAGTCTTACAGACACAGCGTGCCACATAAAACATCGAGTTTAAAACATAGTTTTGCACACATTTAAACATTCAAGTTTCAAACATAGGAATCTAAGATAGGAATGAGATAACTTTTCTTCCTTTAGATAAAAGGATAGCTTTTCTCCCCCTTTGGCATCAAGACGCCAAAAAGAGAAAGAAACTGAAATGGACTATTCAATCCACTCCGGATCACTGCTGCTGCTGCCACCCTGACCACCACCACCACCACCACCACCGGTGACCTCATCATCATCGTTGTTGTTGTTGCCACCACCAGAAGGAGGAAGCCCAAACAGTCCTCGAATATATGTGTCAATGGTGGAGAAGGAGGACTCGGAATCATCGGAAGAGAGGCATACCAAGATGCTTCTTGATGTCTTGGATCTGCTTTCGGTTGTCGCGAAGACGCACAATGGATTCTTGAACCCGATCATTTGTCTTGCGGCACATGCAGAAAATAGATTCAGCATTTTCTTGATAGAGCCTCCTGAAGATGATGGACTAGATCGAGCTGAAGACGGTCCCGCCGCAGAAGATGGACCAACGTTATCACGAGTAGCAGAACTCCTCCTGGGTGGAGTCGCAGAAGTCCCACCAGGAGAAGCTAGTGCACGAGTGGTCACAAGATATGGGGTATGCTTTACATTCAGCACAAACTTGAGACCAGTCACATGAATGATCATGCTCATTAGATAAGGAGCATAAGGACAGCTCCTCTTTGGATCACAAGCACTGATCTTGATCTCACACCAGATGAAGTCCAGAATATCAAAGGGACGTTCTCGCAGCCCAATCTTCATCAGAAGGTTGCGAGAATAGGAGAGAACACGAGAAGCGTCACCTTCTTTGGGACAAAGAGTCTTGCAAAGGATGCGGTTGAGCACTTGATAGAAGGGCTTCATGTTCTCAGTTGCTCCTGCCTTAATGGGAATAGGCCCATCATACAAAAACGTCAACTCATGATTCTTTAGGGCATCCACATCATGGAGCTCCTCCATGTTGCCTCTAGTGGACAGCTTCAGGTGCTGACCAAACTCCCTCTTTGAGAAGTTGTACCAAACTCCGTCGCACATAAACCAGAAGAAGTCGCCAGCGGCACCCCTAGCAAAGTACAATGAAGCATAGAACTGGCAAATAACTTCATCGTTCCAATCATGCTGGAAGCTCAAGATGTCAGTCAATCCCATGGTGTCACAAGCAGAAATGACCTCATTGATGACTGCATTGTCTGACAATGCCATGCCTTCCCAATCAATGAATTGCATGCGAATGACTGGACTTTTCTTTTTCACAAAGGCAGCATTGTAGAAATCTTGATGAAAGAAGTTGCAAAATCTCTCATCAGTCCCTTCTTCCTTCTCATACCGCAGGGGATCCTCAACCCTGGTGTGTTGAATCTCCTTGACATCCGCGACATAATAGCCGGGAACCTTTGGAGTAACATTGTGAGCAAAGGTCCAAGTTGTCTTCTTGATCATCAACGGACCGATAGGATCACGGATATTGGCTCACTTCCACTGAGCCAATCTCTCATGAACGATCGTCGAATCCTCATTGGGCAAGGCAGCAGGAGGAACGACAGTTGAACTTGAGGTTCGTTGCCGCTTAGAAGAAGACATCAACATGATATATAGAATTCAATGAATCAATTGAGGTGTGAAAAATAGAAAACCCAGCCGAGACAGCGAGTACCACGTCGGAACATCCGACTGGGGTCGGAACATCCGACGGGGTACAGGAACTGCCCGAAATAGTATTTGTCACATATCTCACCAAAACAATAAATCCGAGGCATCAACAGGTGGGGAATACTTCCATGAACAAGACAGAAGCATATTTAGCCTCGAACTTGAACCAAAACGACACACATTGCACGTTCTAGAAGATTTCAAGATTTGGGGCTTTTACCTTCAATGGAGGAGGGAGATGAGCAGGGAGGAGACGGAGGCAGTGGAGAGGCGCTCAGATCGCAAGATCCGACGCCGTACAGTTTGCCGCCGCCAGAAGTTCCACCACCGCTGGAAAATCCGCTGCCGCCGAAAGATCCCCCGTGGTCGAAGCTCCCTGTGCCGTTGCCGCCCGAGAGGAGAGAGAAAGAGAGGTAAAAGCTTAGGGTAAAACCGTGGGGTAAAAAGAACAGGGACCCGCGCGGTGAAAAGATAAATAGGAGGCAAAACTGGGCCGAGTCGGAACATCCGACGGAAGTTCCGACGGAACATCCGACGGACCCCCTGCTAGACAGCATCGGAAGTTCCGACGTTGGTCGGAACATCCGACGGACCCCTCGTTGGATCACATCGGAAGTTCCGGTGCCGAGCGGAACATCCGATCCCCTCTTGCTGGATTTGAAAGTTTTAGACTCCAGACTCCTTAAGAATAGATAAGATAGCTCCGGAAGGATAGAGGGGAGTTCTAAGATTTGAATTTACCCAAGGATGACCCGCAGGCATATCAATCAATCAATCTAAGGTCATCCATGAATAAAGAGGATATGAATATCCGAAGAGCCAAATCAATGAATTCATTTAAATATAGTCCTATATAGCTATAGTAAAATAGATGACATGATTTAGAAAACCTTTTCAATCACCAAACAATATGTGCAACATTCCAAGCAACATTCCGAGAGTTAAGGATATTCAATTCACTCCGCAACTCACAGAATTTTCTCTCATCAAGGGGTTTGGTGAAAATATCAGCTAGTTGGTTTTCGGTTCTCACAAGGGTAATATCGATATCACCTTTGGTTGAATGGTCTCTTAAGAAGTGGTGGCGAATATCGATATGTTTGGTTCGGGAGTGTTGAATAGGATTGTTGGCTATTTTTATGGCACTCTCATTGTCACACAAAAGTGGGATGTGGTTGAGGTTAAGGCCATAATCTCTCAAGGTTTGCCTCATCCAAAGTAGTTGGGCATAACAATGTCCTGCGGCAATGTATTCAGCTTCGGCTGTGGATAGGGCAACGGAATGTTGTTTCTTGGACGCCCACGAAACGAGCGACCTTCCAAGAAATTGGCAAGTACCTGAGGTACTCTTCCTATCCACTTTACAACCGGCATAATCCACATCCGAATAGCCGATTAGGTCAAAGTTTGACCCTCTAGGATACCAAAGGCCAAAGTTGGGAGTGTGTATCAAATATCTCAAGATTCTCTTGGCTGCCACTAAGTGACAATCCTTGGGTGCAGCTTAAAATCTTGCACACATGCACACACTAAGCATAATATCAGGCCTAGATGCACAAAGATAAAGAAGTGAGCCAATGATAGAACGATATACCTTTTGATCGACATCCTTACCATTTACATTTAAATCAATGTGACCATTTGTTGGCATAGGAGTCTTGATTGGTTTGGTATCGCTCATATCAAACTTCTTAAGCATATCCTTCACGTACTTTGATTGGCTAATGAAAGTCCCTTCCTTCATTTGTTTCACTTGTAGCCCAAGGAAGAACTTCAACTCTCCCATCATTGACATCTCAAAGCGTTTAGTCATCAAACTACTAAACTCCTCGCAAAAACACTCATTAGTAGATCCAAATATGATATCAACAACGTAAACTTGACATACAAAGATATCACCATCTACTAACTTAGTAAAGAGTGTAGAATCAGATTTACCCATTTCAAAACCTTTTCTCACCAAAAAATCCTTCAGGCACTCATACCATGCACGAGGTGCTTGTTTCAACCCATAGAGCGTCTTGTTGAGTTTGTAGACATGGTTTGGATGCTTTGTGTCTTCAAAACCCGGTGGTTGCTCAACGTAGACAAGTTCAAAAAGTGGACCATTAAGAAAAGCGCTCTTGACATCCATTTGCCACAACTTAAAGCCATGGTGAGTAGCAAAAACAATTAAAATTCTAATAGCATCTACTCTTGTTATGGGAGCGTAAGTCTCACCACAATCCAAACCTTCGATTTGCGTGAAGCCTTGTGCAACCAACCGTGCTTTGTTTCTTGTCACTATACCATGTTCGTTTTGTTTGTTGCGGAAGACCCATTTTGTGCCAATGATATTTTGCTTCGGTCTTTCCACCAACTCCCATACTTCATTCCTAGTGAAATTGTTTAACTCTTCTTGCATGGCAATAATCCAATCGGGACCCTTGATTGCTTGATCTATATTTAGTGGTTCAAGAGAGGAGACAAACGAGTAAAATGCACAAAAATTAGAAAGACGGGATCTAGTAGTTACTCCCTTGTTTATATCACCAATGATGCTTTCGACGGGATGATCTCGTTGAACACTTTGGCGTACTCTTGGATGTGCATTTGGTGGGTTGGGATCTTCATTATCGCATTCACTTGACTTGTCGCTCTCATCTTCTTGAATGATTGTTGGAGGTTCGACTTGAATTGATGAACAAGGTACATCATCGTCTTCAATACCTTCTTGTGGCTTGACATCACCGATGGCCATTTTCTTGATAGCCTCACTTTGTGGTTCTTCTTCATCTAGCACATGTTGATCAACTTGCTCTACTTGAGAGCCGTTAGTCTTATCAAATGTTACGTCACGCGAGATTTCAACCACACCGGAGGTATAGTTGAAAACTCGGTACGCATAGACATTTGATCCATAACCAAACATAAAACCTTCGTCAACCTTAGAAGTAAACTTAGAGCTTCTAGATTTCTTATTCAAAATATAACACTTACTGCCAAAGATTCTGAGGTATGAAATATTTGGCTTGTTACCGGTAAGAAGCTCATACGAAGTTTTCTTCAATAACTTGTGTAAATAGAATCGGTTGATGGCATGACAGCGGTGTTCACAGCTTCTGCCCAATATATATCCGAAACCTTGTATTCATTCAACATGGTTCTCGCTACCTCGATGATGGTTCGATTCTTCCTCTCGACCATCCCGTTTTGTTGAGGGGAGTAGGGGCCGAGAATTCGTACTTGATGCCCTCCTCATCAAGATACTCTTCAACATCGGTGTTTTTTGAATTCCTTCCTATTATCACTTCGAATCTTCTTGATCTTCACTTCATATTCATTTTGAGATCTTCTCATAAACTTCTTTAAAATTCCTTTTGCCTCTGTCTTATCATGCAAAAAGAATACCCACGTGAAGCATGAAAAGTCATCAACAATAACAAGACCGTATTTGTTACCTCCTATACTTATGTATGCAATCGGTCCAAAGAGGTCCATATGTAGTAGTTGTAGAGGTCTTGTTGTGGTCATCACGTTCTTCGAAGGATGGTGTGCTCCAACTTGTTTTTTCGCTTGACATGCGCTACAAGGCCTGTCTTTCTCAAACTTCACATTTGTTAGTCCAATGATGTGATTCCCTTTCGAGAGTTTGTGAAGGTTTCTCATACCAACATGGACTAGTCGGCGATGCCAGAACCAACCCATGCTAGATTTAGCCAGTAGGCATATTCCAGGGCTAGGTCTATCCGTAGAGAAATCCACAAGATAAAGCTTTCCCTTCCGATGACCTTTAAAGGCTATTAACCATCACTCCTTCGAACAACATTTACACCATCATAAGAAAAGATACAATCATAACCGGTAGCGTAAAATTGTTGTACCGATAATAGATTGTATTTCAAAGAATCGACAAGTAGTACATTTGTAAGAAAAAGATTTTCAGAAATTGTAATCTTACCAAGACCTAGTACATCACCTTTACTATCATCTCCAAAAGTAATGGTTTTACTTGGTTGATTGTAGCAATTAATTTCAGAGAACATTTTCTTCTCTCCGGTCATATGATGAGTGCAACCGCTGTCGAGTACCCAACTAGGGCCACCGGAGAGATATTCCTACAAAGTTCAAGCTTTGATCTTACGTACCCAAATTTGATTGGGTCCTTTGAGGTTAGTCACAAGAGCCTTCGGGACCCAAATGGATCTCACCAAAGGTGAATTAGTACGCTTCGGTCCAACATGATAAGCAAGCACTCTACCAAAATTATTCTTTTTAAGAATGTAAGAGACATTAAAAGTAGAGTGAGAAATGTGAGCCTTTGAGATTTGCTCTCTCACGAAATGGATTGGCTTAGTGACCGGTGTCACCACAACATGTACTTTCTTGCCCTTCGGTGGAACATAGCCAATTCCGGCCTTCTTGAAGTTTTCTCTTCTCTTGTCTAGTATCTCATCAAGTACCTTACTCGATTTATAAGATTTTTGGATACCATCTTCAAGTTGACCCTTCAACTTTTTATTCTTACTAGCAAGATCTTTCAAAGTTGCGAAATTTGTTGCACAAGTATTTACATCCACATTATAGCACCTTGCACAACCATTGCTCGTGGAAGGAGGTGAGTCACAAGTTGTATTTGAAAGAGTAGAGGTGCTCTTCAAAAGATCATCAAACTTCACTCTAAGATTCTCATGTGCTTCCTTTGCACCAATGAGTTCTTCTTTAAGTGAAGTATTGTTGATCTCAGGAGAGCTTGCTTTAGATGTGACCTTCGAGAATTCTTTGGTCATCTCCTCAACTCTCTTCTTTTCTAATGCTAGTTCCTTCTCAAGTTGGAGGTTTCTCTCCTTTTTAAGGCTGAGCAAGTCTTCACCTTTCTCAAGAAGGTCCTCCTGTTGCTCAACCCTCTCCATGAGCTCGGTCAACTTACCCATATCAAAATTTCTCATCATCTTGACCAAGCTAGCATGACTCATATCATCCTCATCATCACCAGAATTGTTAGTATAAGAATTGACTAGAGATTTAGAAGATCTTGATGATATCTTAGGGCCCTTGGCCATGAAGCACAATGAAGGTTCATCATCATCATCCGTCAATTCACCAAATAAATATGAGGTCTTTTTTGGGATAGCCATTCCAATGCAAGCAACACCCTCATCATCGGACTCGGAGTCGGATTCGGAATCCCACTCCTCACCAATGTGGGCTTCACCTCTTGAACTTTTCATGTGTCTCTTACTCTTTTCTTTATCCTTCTTGTAACTCTTTTCTTTCTTCTTTTCTTCCTTGTCCTAATCCTTCTTATGTGGGCAATCGGCAATGAAATGTCCGGTTTCACCACATTCATAGCACTTTCTCCTTAAACTTTTTGAAGATTTTGATTTGCCGAAGTCCTTCTTGCCTTTGCTATTGTAGCCATTCTTCTTAAGAAATTTATTGAATCTTCTCACAAAGAACGTCATTTCTTCCATGTTTATTTGCCCATCTTCATCATCATTGCTTGAGCTATCATCCTTTGCCTTTAACACTTTACTCGCCTTCAAAGCTATGCTCTTCTTCTTTGTAGATTGAGCCATCTCTTTGATGTTCCAGGCTTCTTGATCCATCAACTCATCACTAAGAATTCTTCCACACACTTCATGCGATGTGATTGAGTGATAGTTGTCTCTATCTCGAATCATTTGTACCAAGTGGCGATTGGTTGGAGTGATAGCCCGAAGTAGAATCTTGACCACCTCATGATCAGTGAGAGACTTGCATCCAAGCCCCTTGGCCTCATTTACCAACACCATGAGCCGATCAAACATTGTCTTGTAGTCTTCTCCTTTTTCTGGGATGAACCTTCCTAGCTTGCCATTGATAAGCTCGATCTTAGTTTTCCTCACACTTGATGTGTCTTCGTGAACAGCCTTGAGGGTATCCCAAATTGTTTTGACTTCTTCAAGTCCGTTAACTCGGTTGAATTCACTTGGGCTCAAAGCACCAAATAATGCATTGACGGCTTGATAGTTGCGGAATGAGTCCCTTTCCTCATCGGCAGTGTGGTTCTCCGAATCCTTGGGCTTGAAACCTGTTTCTACAATTCTCCAAATAGAAGGATGAATAGACATTAGATACATTTTCATCTTATGTCTCCATTGTGGGTAGTATATGCCATCGAAGTGAGGCGCATGCCCAGTGGGAACAGAGACATGAGATGAGGATGTTGAATCAGGATAAACATAAGGAATAGCGGCCTTTTTGTTGCCTTCACTTGAAGTCTCGATGTCGGTATCGTCTTTGTTGTTCGGCATGATTCTCCAAGCTGTTAAGCTCAAAACAGGAGGTTAGGCTCTGATACTAACTGAAAGGATCGCTATGCCGCCTACAGGGATGAATAGGCGAATAAACCGAAATTGCGGAATTAATAAACTTGAACAGTGACCAGTCAGTCGGATGTTCCGATCTGGTCCAGAAACCCCTGCGTCGGATGTTCTGATTTGGGTCAGATGTTCTGACGGTGTCGGATGTTCGCGTCGGATGTTCCGATCCTGGGTATTCTGAACTTGCTGAAAAACTACAGAAAACTGATTTCTCGCAAAATCAAGATTAGATCTACTCAAAAATACTCAGGACAAACCAACATTAATAGTAAAAACAACCAAACAATATCAAGACAAAACATTGTGGTTTTTGTTTACCGATGTTCGGATCTTTGAAGGGAGATCCTACTCACCGTTAGGGAAGGCACAAAGCCCGGATCACCAAGACCCTAATCCCCTTGCCGGCGAAGCACAAAGCACTCACCGTCGATCACTTGTTGAATCCTTTTCCTTGCGGAGGTAGATTCGCACCTTCACAAACTCCGGAGGCACGCCACACGAAGATCGGCGACTCACCGGCGACACCTAGCCGTCACGGAGCCCTTCAATCCTCCAAGAATAACAAATGCGATGAAGAAATATAGGAATCGCTAAGTGCTCTAGAATTGGATCTCTAATTCGCGGAGCACTTGGGTGCCTTGATCTCTCTAGATCTAGATCTCACAAGATGAACAAGAGAGAGACAAAGGCTAGGGTTCTTGAGAAAGATGATGGAGAATATGAATTAGGCTCAAATCAGGATGTAAACAGAGTCAATAACCTTTTGGGAGGTATCAGAGGAGGTCTTAAAATAGGGAATCCCGAAAACTAGCCGTTGCAGCAGTTAATCACGCGTTAGATGTTTAGACCTCGCCGGATGTTCCGACCAGCGCCGGATGTTCGACCAAGTTCCGATGGACCCTTATCGGATGGCATGAAAAACTGGCAGACTGGATTACCATCGGATGTTCACCTCGCCGGATGTTCTGATGGCATAGGTTCTGTATAGGGTGTATTTTGGATGGAAAACTCACATGAACTTCAAGATACCTATTTTGAGCACTTAGGAACCTTTATAAGCTTCTCCATTGCATCCCTCTTTATAGTACGACATCCCTATGACTCAATAAATAAAGATTTACAAGTAGAAAGTAGTCTTGATGCCTTCTTGCAATATATCCGCTTTTGAGGGGTATACCATCTCATTTAAATATGTACCTCATGGATTTAACCTGTATAACATCTGTGCACAATTATTCAATAGAAATATTAGCTCTATAATTGTAACTCATTAATCACCAAAATCACTAAAGGGCCTAGATGCACTTTGTATGTGCAAACTCCCATGGGCTTAATGTTTTGGTAATTGATGCCAACTGGATCTCGACGGATCACATCAAGGTTAAGGATGTTATTTGCTAGTTCTTCTATTTTCCTTGTGTGCAGAAATCGCTTCGCCCATCCGGCCCATTGATGTCTGCAAGCTAATCTCTCTGGTTGTAGGTCCCACTGAGCACATGTTCCAGTTCATCTGAGTGAGTTCGAGCGAGTTCTAGAGATGCTAGGTGTCCAAGGTTCGAGAGAGTTCCTGAGTGGGATAACTGTCCAAGGTTCGGGTTTTCTTAGCGCCTAAGTCTTCGAAAGTGTCAGGAAGTCTCCAGAAGCCACTTTCCAGCTTTCCAAGGGTTTCTTAGCGCATAAGTCACCTGGGTTCCCGCCTAAGCCATCCTAAGTTCCCGCCGAGTCCGCAAGTCAAAAGAGAGGTGTCCGAGGGAGCCGGAGAGTGGTTTCTATAGAATTTAGGGTCTATCCATTTAGAAATAGGTGGTGAAACTTTGTTAGTTAGATAGCCCTTTCTCTTAGCTTTCCGGAATGCCCAAGAGCATCTAAAACGGAGTTTGAGAGCAAAAGATACGAATTTTTTGGCAAACTCTGAAATTTTGAACCTCATAGGACGGCGTCCGATAACTTACAAGACGGCGTCCGATGAAGTACAAATTTGGCCAAAACCTGGTCGGACGGGGTCCGATAAACCATCGGACGGCGTCCGACAAAGCATAAATTTTGGCCTAAAATCTGATCGGACGGGGTCCGATAATCCACCGGACGGCGTCTGACAGAGCACAAATTTTGGCCTAAAATCTGGTCGGACGAGGTCCAATAATCCACCGGACGGCGTCCGACAGAGTAAGAATTTGGGACCAAATCTAATCGGACGGTGTCCGATGAGCACCGGACGGCGTCCGATGGATTGATTTGAAACTCGGGAAAATGAATCTGTGCCGTCCATTGTTAGGGTTTCGTCTTGTGCCTATAAATAGGGGCTTGGAGCACGGGAGAAATTTGAGAGAGCCTAATCTAGCAGCCACCCCTTGCCCTAGCTACCAAGAGAGCTCCTCCCATGGTTCCCATCTCCACCTAGGGTTCCATGTGCTTGAGAGATTGAGAGGGAGAAGAAGAGAGGAAGAGAAAGAAGAAGGTGTCCCCTACCTCCTCTCATCCATCCCCAAGGTTTGCCCCTTCTCCCATGGTGCTCTTGCCCTAGTTTCCATGGTGGGAGAGAAGGGGTAGTGGTGAGAGACGATCTCCGATCTTGTGCTCTTGGGACTTCGGCCACGAGAGATCGTCGTCACACCACGAGCCACAACCGAACAACTACATCAACAGTGCCGCAAACCCACCATCAGCTGGTGGTCACCGCCTTGTGTAGGGTGCATCCTCTCCATCCGCTGGAGCCACAAGTCCGTCGTGTAGCTGCCACCTCCGTGTGTCGGTGGTGCCAAGGTGTCCGTGTGTCGGAGCCAAATCCTCCATGTGTTGGGGGTACCTCTGTGTTGAGGTGAAATCCACCGTGTGTCGGTGGTCGGTGCCGTGTGTCGGTGCCGGTGGGGTGAGAGCTCGCGTGTAAGAAAACTCGCTTCCGTGTGAAGGTTTGGAGCTCGCCTACCATGTGTTGGTGAAGAGCTACCACGAGTGGATTGAGGGCTAGGAACGAAAGGGTTCCGACTTCTCTGTGTGAGAAGCTTCCTCAACGGAGACGAGGTGTTCATGTGTTGAGCAATCGAACTTCGAAACAACTCGGTTTATGCCTTCTTGTCTCACTCATTTACTTTCGATATTGATTTGATCGCTTATGCGTGTGAGTGCCATTGAGCCTCCTAGTAGTCGCTTGTGTTTCATTGTGATCGCTTCCGCAACTAGACTCTAAATCCATCGATTGCTTGTGTTCCTAATTTGACTAACTAAGCAAGCAAATCGTGAGAAGTGTCGGTGTAATAAATATCGGGGTACAAAGAGTCCTGAGAAGCATGGTTTTAAATAGCAGGCTATGGCAAATAGCGGCAACTTTTTTTGAAAGGCTATAAGGCTATAGCGGAGCTATGGCCGATAGCGTTTTTTATAAAAAAAAACATGCAAAAATAGTTAAATACGAGTAATTGGTGAAAAAAAACATGGTAACCAAGATATTTGATGAACTCATGATCACAAATATGCTTCTAGGTAGCAAGGCTCCACTTAACTGACTTAAGTGACATACTGTCATATTGACATTACGACATGATTCATGAAATTCAATTAGGGTTTCACAATTTGGGCTTAGCGGATAGCGGCACTTAGCGGATAGCGGCGCTTAGTGAGCTAAATCATGCTTTAGCGCCATAGCCGCCATAGCTAAAAATGGGCATAGCTTAGCGTTCTATCTTTCCACCGCCATAAATACCGCTTATAGCCCGCTATTTAAATGCATGTCGAGAAGACAATGGCCCCACGTCAAAGGGCGAGCAAGGCCCAAGCCACAGGGCGAGCCCCTCAACAAGACAAGGCGGGCCCCATGCGTCAAAGGGCGATCAGCCTCAGCCACATGGCGAGCCCCTCAGAGGCCAAGAGGGCCCCACGCCAAAGGGCGACTGTGCCCCAGCCACAGGGCGAAGTCCTCGTGGAATACCAGCGAGGGCCCCACGCGCCAGCGGGTGCGCATGAGCCCTCTCAAGACCAGCGAGGGCCCCACGCCAAAGCGGGGCGCGGGCGAGCCCCTCTCAAGACTCAGCGAGGGCCCCACGCTGGCGGGTGCGTGCGGCGCAGCCCTCTCAAGACCTGTGGAAGGGTCCCACGCGGGTGGGGCCCGCGCAGGGAACGCTGCGTATGAGTCTTCCGGCGAAGCCTCCCCGCCGCGGAAGGACGAGCGATTTAATGCGACATCACGCACGGATAGACAACAAGAAATGATTACCGCATAGCGGACCTCGCAGTTCGAGCGGGCCATGTGGGCGCAGAAGAATTGACCGGCAGAGAGAAGGTTTGCTTGAGATGGCCGCCTGCCGGCGAAGGAGCAGGAGAGGCCCCACCAGACTCACCGGCAGGATCTGGCAAGGGTCGAGGCCACTTGGCGGCACGCGAGGCGGAGCTGCAGGGGCTGGCAAGCGGCACGCTGCCTCTTCTCGTCAGGTCTTGTCGCAGCATCAGAGTATCAGACGCCTACCCTCCCCGCTCTCTCCGCCGGTTCGAGTCTTGTATAAAAGGGGAGGAGGACGAGCAAAAGAGAGGTTCCAAACACACGCAGCTCACAAGCACCTCAAACACATTCCCATTCAACCACAATCGAAAAGAGCTAAGGCTCAGCAGAGTAGGACTACTACCCACGAGGGGTCCGAACTCGGTAAACTGTGAGTCGCCTTGTTGTGCCCGACGCCAAATCGAACCGAGCTTGATCGAGTTGGCTAGCAGACTAAAAATCTGACTAGGTGTGATCCGCAGTGGTTGAGCGGAGAACACGCCGCGATGGCGCGCTGTAGGGGAGTGCTAGCATCGGTTCAAGCTCTTCACCCTTCTTCAGCGGCGATGGCGAACAAAGAGTCCGCGATGGAGCAGAAGCGGCCGCTAGAGCCGCTGCCACGAGTCGGCCGCGCGATGGCGGTGGCTCACCCGGCGGTAGCCACCGCCTAGGATCGAACCCTATGAAAGCAGCCGCCTGCCAAGCTAGGGCGGCGTCCTGCCTTGGAGGAGTGCACTCCAGATGTAACCTCCACGCGCCGTGGCCTCGCTGAGAACCCACCGCCCGGTGACTCGACTTCGGCGGCACCGTGGTTGGCCCTTGGCCCGCGACGTCGATGCCGCATGCCGGCGGTGGTGCAGTTTCGGGGCGTGGGAACCGTGTTTCCGCTTCCTCCCGTTTTTGTTGCCCTCGCACTCCTCTCGCAGATCTCTGGTGGGGGGCGGGCCAAGACGACAAGAGCGCGATTTCACGGGCTTGGCCGGCAGCGCAGTGGTCGAGATCTCCGGTCCCACCCGGAGGACCGCCACTTGTCTGCATGGAGAAGACTGCGGACAAGCTCCGCAGGGCCGCGACCGAAAGCGCGCGATCGCTGTTGTTGCCGCACGCGGGACCTGCAAGAGGACTCCCGCAGAGCTACCCCGCCGATGAGGGTGGCGCTTCTTGGCGCCGCCTTAGGCGACGGGGGCGGGCGAGGACCGCGCCCAGAGCCGGAGGCTCTCCGACGCCGGTGCCGCGCTTTTCTAAGGCGCCAGGTGCGTGCCTAGTGGCCGTAACGGTTTCGTCCGCCCCATCGAAATGTATGACGGCTCCACCAACCCCGATGAGTTTTTGCAGATCTACACGACGGTGATGCAGCCGACAGGAGTGTCGGGGAAGGTTCTAGCGAATTACTTTCCCGCAGTCCTCACCGGCGAGCCCGCCAGGCTCATGAACTCCCCCGAGTCCATGGGGTCATGGAAGGAGCTCTCGAGCTCTTCATCACTAACTTCCGTGGCACCTTCGAGCAGCCCGGTAGAAGACGACCTCCACAACGTGGGAACAGAAGAAAGGAGAGTCGCTGCGACTATATTCGGCGCCTACCAGTCCGCAACACCATCCCCGACATCTTCCATCGACGCCGCTGTCACGATTCAGAGAGGCGCCGAGACCCCAAGGTCAAGGAGAAATGGCCACCCGCAAGATCAAGACGACCGAGGAGTTTTTCACCCGGCAAGACAAGTGCGCCTTCAGCGGAGAGCCAGATTCACCGGCGCTGGCGGGACGGCCGATGGCGGCGAGGCCGGGACCTCGAGGAACCCCGGCGGCAAGGACAAGAAGAAGCGCAAGGCGGCCGAGACCGGATAGGTTATGGCCGCCGAGCGCGACGACGACGACGACGACGACCGTGGCCAACCGCGCAATGGGCGCGGCGGGCGTAAAAGAGGAGGAGGTCGCGGGCCGGGCGTACGGTCCCCGTAGGGCGGCTCGGGCGGTGGCTATGGCGACGCTGCGGCCGCGACGGCGCGCCGCTGACGAGGGCGAGACCGCCGCCCCGTGAGTGGGACGGAAGGCCTTATCGCCCCATTCACCGAACAACTCCCACGACTTGGCAGATTGCCATGTCGCCGCGAAGATGGTGGACAAGCGAGTCCACGAGCAAGCAGCAGCGCCCCGCAGCGGGCAAGGGCAAGGAGGCGGCTTTGCTTGGTTTTCAGCAGCGAGCGCCGGTTGCCGCCATCCACGGCGGTTCGCCACCTATCCGCCCCACGCTAGCTTTAAGTGTGCGATGAGGGAAGTGGGCCGCCGCGTGCGGGCGTTGGTCTGCAAGGTACCGGGCGGGTCGGAGCAACCGATCGCGTTTCGGGCCAGCCGATCACCCAATGAGTACCGCCGCCTCGACATCTCCCGATCGTGGTTGCGCCCACGGTCCGGAATGTAAAGCTAGGGCGGTGCCGGTAGACGGAGGGAGTTCTCTCAACCTCCCGTCCGCCCGGTCGCCAAGGCGCCCAGATCCAGCAGCCGAGCTTCGCCCAACACTCCTGCTCTTCGCATCGCGCCGGGCCGAGTCCGTCCCGCTTAGGGCACGCCGCCTCCCGTGACCTTCGAGGTTCGACAACTTCCGCACCGAGATGCTCGAGTTCGAGGTGGCGGACTTCGACCTCCCTACAACGCCATACTAGGTCGGCCGGCGCCACCAAGTTCATGGTGGTTTGCCACCACGCTGCATATGGTGGTGAAGATCCCGGCCCGCTGGCCCCATCGTTTAACAAAGGACCGCCGGAGGCGCCCGCTGCGACAAGGATGTTTCGCTATGGCGGGGCAATCGGCGCCTGTAAGGTCAAGCTTCGACTCGGGAGCTCCTCCGCGAAGACCCGTGCCTCACGGTTCGTCCACGGAGGTTAAGGCGGTCTCCCCGAGCGAAGTCGACCCGCGAAGACCGCTTGGGTGGGCGCCTCTCAGCGCCAAATAGGAAGGCGCGCTGCCTCTTCCTCCGCCTAACGCAGACGTGTTTGCTTGGCAACCGTCCGACATGGCTAGGGTCCCTGTGGAGGTGATTGAGCACAATTGGCGACGTTTCTGCCGCCGACCGGTCATGCGCAGAAGGTCCGAAGCGCGGTGGAGCGCCGTGAAGTTATCCGCCAGAGGTGGACAAGTTTGAGGGCGGGGTCGTCCGCAGGTCGCCCATCCTGTGGCTCGCGAACCCCGCCCTCGCTAAGAAATCCAACGGCGCCGAGGATGTGCGGACTTCACCGACCTCAACAAGGCATGCCCGGCGATCGCACTACGCAGCTCCAAGATTGATCTTATCGCCGACTCGACAGTGGGTGCGAAAAAGAAGAAGCTCGGATGCGCATCCGGTACCACCAGATTAGCATGGTCAAGAAGATGAAGACAAGATCGCTTTCGCGGACGCCTCGGGCGCTTCATCGCTACACAAGGATGGCGTTTCGATCGAAGAATGCAGCCCAACCTATCGAGGGCCATGATATCGCTTCACCGCCCCAAATAGGGCGGAACCTAGAGGTGTACGCCGACGACCGGTGGTGAAATCCAAGAAGGCGGAGGAATTGATCGGCGACCGAAGAAACCTTCATCAACCCGAGGAAGTATCGCATCAAGCTTAATCCCGAGAAATGCGTGTTCACCGCTCCGTCGGGCAACCGCGGGATTCCTCGCCTCCTGCAGGGGATTGAGGCGAACCCGACAAGATCGCGGCGATCGAGAACATGAAGCCCCGACGCGATTTCGCAGATGCAGGCTTGGTGGTCTGCTGACCTCCCCGGGCCGCTTATAGCTCGCCTGGGAACAAAAGTCTCCCACCGCCAAGCTCCCAAGAAGACCAACCAGCCGAGTGGACGGCGGAGGCGCAGGAGGCGTTGACGGGTTGAAGAAGTACTCACCTCCCCGCCTGCCGGTCGTCGCCTGCACCGGGCGAGCCGCTGATCTTTTCAACCGCGAGGCGACGGGTCGACGCTAAGCGGGCCATGGAGCCTGCAGAATTCGATCTCAAGTTCTTCCCGAACGGCCATCAAAGGGCAAGCTCGCGGAGTTCGCCAACAATGGACTCGCGACACAGAGCCGAAGACACTTCGCACCTCGCCGTGGACTCTTCTTCGACGGCTCGCTCCTACCGGAGGGGTCAATGGCGCTGCCCGGTGTCTCCCACCGCGATGTCGTCCGCACCGTGGTGCTGGAGTTCCGCGCCACCAACAACGCCGTGGAATACGAGGATTACTCGCGGGCTCGTGGTGGCTTCACCCTTGGCATCCGGGCGGCCACAAGTAAAGGCGACTTTTCCGGTCATCAACCAGCGAGGAAGGATTTCTCCCGCCGATCCCGCCATGGCGGCCTACTCGCGAGGAGGGCGCCGTTGAGCGGCACTTTGAGGGTTTGGGCTTGCACGCCCTCGCAGCGACAACTACATGGTGGATGAACTGCCCCAGCATTGCTCGCCAAGGGCACCTGCTTCGCCGGGTCTTTGAAGAAAGACTTACGCTGCCGTCCGTCGCAGCCTCCAATCTCGGCGAGGACGACGCTTCGACGCAGCCCCACTTCTGGAGGAGACGCCACCAACCTCGCCATAGCCCCGGTTGAGGGAGGAAGCGAAGAACCGCCGAGGCGGTTGAGGCGTAAACGCCGCCAGCGGAGTACATCGGTGACAATGTACGTAACGCCGCCACACTCGTCCGGAATGTCGCGATGGATCAGATCTCAGCCTACCCGCTGGACGGAGTGATCCCCGACGATGACGCTGCTTGGCCGATAAGATAGCGCAGCGCCAAGCGCCACGCCGGTAGGTGGGGACCAGACGCTGTGGCGCAAACGGAGTTCTATCAAGCGCGCCCTCGAAGCGGGAGTGCAATTCTCCGAGATCCATGGAGACGCGCGCGGAGCCATTCGGGAGCCGCGTTGGTTGGGAAAGCGCCATGGCTTTATTGGCCTACCGCCTCCGTGATGCCTTCGAGCTGGTGAGGAGATGCGGCGCGCAAGGCTTATGCTGGCGATCCACCGACCGCCCAGCGCCGCAAACGATTCGCCTTCCGCCGCTCGCGTCCGGGGCCTGACATTCGGGCCCATTCCGGGCGACCGGAGGTTACACACATCCGCTCGCCGCCATCGACAAATTCACCAAGTGGGTTGAAGCCACGCCAGCATCGCGATCACATCCGCAGCGCTATCAAGTTTATGAAGAGCATCTTCGCCCGCCGGCCGCCAGCAGATCATCACCGGCAACGGCGCCGCCTAAGAGCGCCGATTTCAAGATCAAAAGCGAAGAGCTGGTACTGTTGTGCCGCTCGCGGTACATCCAAGAGCAATGGGCAAGTTGAGCGGGCAAACGCGAAGTACTCTGGGGACTCAAGACAAGGGCTTTGACCGTTCGAGAAGCGCGGCAAGCACTGGCGGAAGAAGTCCCCATCAGGTTGTGGGTGCCGCGGACAACTCCTAACAGAGCCACCGGCGAAACCCCTTCTTCCCCGTGTATGGCTCGAGGCGGTAAGTCGATCGAGTCGCTCGCTCCCCAAGGGTGGCGGCGCTCAGCCGAAGACAAAGACTCGACCGGCGTCAGATCGAAGTGAATTCCAGAGGAGATCCGAGATGTGGCGCGATCCGGCCGCCAAGTATCAACAGTGCATCATACGCAGATCAAGCAAGACGTGTGTGAGAACACCGGCAAGCATGCACCTGCTCACAAGAAATCCAAGCGCAAGGGCGCAATAAGTCGCTCTCCGTGGAGGGCCCTTCAAGGTGGTCTCGCCTCCCGCCCAGTGCTCGGGCCAGCTCGCTGAGGATGGTCGCGAATTGGCTTAACACTTGAACGCCGAGTACCGAGGAAGTTCTACCCGTAGGTAGCAGCCTCCTGCTTTTTTGGCCTTCCTTGGAGCCGAAAGGGCGAGGTCTTCTTCCTTCAACGCGCACTGGGGCTGCATTGTACAAAGCCATCTTCAATAAGAGATAAGTTCTCGCTCCTTATGGGCATCCGCTTTTTTCGCCTCAAGTCCGTTAGAAAGCATTCTCGCTGAAAGTCGGTAGCTAAAAAGTACTTAAGGCGATGGCCCTTAGTTGCAAGGATTTAACGCCACGACTTTGCGGTTGGGCGAGGCAAAGGACTAAGGCGGGTTCTAGCCCGGTGTGTCGGCTCGGTTCAGGTAATGCGCCAACAATGCACCAATGACCAGACCACTTCCTAAGCTAAGTACTCGCCACGCCGACGCCCAGGGTCGGTTCAAAGAGGCCATAAGGGTTGAAGTAACCAGATGCCCGAGGAAAAAGTGCTCACTTTAACAGTAAAGCTCGCTTAAAACTTTTGGTGATCAGCCGCTTAGCCTTAAAAGGTCTCATAGAAAGCATTCTCGCCGAAAGTCGGTAGCGAAAGTACTTAAGGCGATGACCCCTTAGTTGCAAAGGCAACGCTATAACTTACGCTGCGAGGCGAGGCGGCGACGGAAGGCGGTTCTAGCCCGTGTGTCGGCTCGGTTCAGGCAATGCGCCAACAATGCACCGGGCGACTAGACCACTTCCGAAGCTAAGCGCTTCCACGTAATGTTTAAGTCGGGTTATAGAGGCCATAAGGGTTGAAGTAACCAGATGCCTAAGAAAACAGCGCCACTTATGCAGTAACGCTCAGCCTAAAGCCTTTGGCGTCAAAGTTCCCTACCAATTTCGCAGTTAAAATTGTGCGAAGTTCAAGTGAGACTCACAACAAAAGAGCAAAAGTTTGTTTGCATTGATAGGTAACATTTACAAGGCAAAATAGACAGGAGTTTCGCCATTCTCCTCGCCTTCGCTCTTCCGCCGAGCGGCGCCGCCCATCATGGATACGCGCCGGCAACGTGTCAACTCGCTACCGCCGATCCGTCCAACGGGCGCAAGGCTCCCCGGCGGCGGCGTTCGAGATCAAACGCGCCTCGAAAAGACAGCTTGCTCAAGATGAATCAGGCCGCTTCAAGAGCGCTTTGGCGCATCTTCGATCGATCGCCATTCGCGACCGCCACCGAAGACCGCGCAGGCTTGGCGCTCGTCCCCACGGCGCCAACAGATCGCGCAATTGCCTCTCCAATGGGGATACAAGGTAACACCCTGGATGCAGGCGCCCCGAAACCGCGGTTATGCAAGCGCAGATGTCGGCAAGGGTTCGGAGGCGCCAAGTGTTCCAAAGTGAGGTCTTCGATTCGCTTATGCCGAGGCAGGGCGGCTTGTACCGCGGCAGCCTCGCGAGTCATCGCCTTCGCGGCGCGTTTCTCGCCAAGGGTCCGGCCAGCAGCCGCAGCGGATCGCCCGCCAAAGCAAGGGCTTCTCCCGCTGCTCAAAAGGGAGAGGGAGCGAAGCGCCGGCGAGCGCCGACGCCGGCGGGTCACGCCGAGATGGCGCGCGCCAGCGACGCGTGGTCGGGTTCTCCGCCGCGGTGCCGGCGAATCTCCGCCGCCGCAGGCGCCCCCGCCGGCGGAGCGCGGCAGGCGGGGCTGGAAAGCGCTGGAGCGAGCTTGATGCCCCAGCCCCGCCCGCCTGCTCCAAGAAGGACAAACAGGTTCGTATGCAAAACGCAGCATACTAACCCCACGCGAAATGTGCGAAGCGCAGAAAAGCCAACCCAAGTGGCGCTACCGAAAGCTAAAGTCAAGGGGGAGCGCCAAGTCGCTGATTGCGGAGGCGGTGGTGGCGCGTCGCGTTGCCGCTGCCGAGCAGCGCCGCGCAGAAGGCCGGCGAGAAGGAGCGGAAGAAATTGACGCAGCGCGCGCCATCAGAGTCGCCGCGCTCGCCCGTGGCGAGCGGCGGCGGGCAGCAGGCCCCCATCGAGGGGGCCGGTGGCGGCGAAGCTCAGATTGAGGGCGAGCCTCTTTGCTCGTTCTCCTCCTCTTCGCTGCCGCCCACGGGCGAGGATGAGGCGCGCTCCCGAAGCGACGAGTCGGCCGCCACGGCAGAGGTAGCGGCGCCGCTGGAGCTTGGGCGGTCGCTTGAGGCGGTTCATGGATCAGAGTGGCCTCTGGGCGATTCTGGACCGCAGACCGTGAGACCTCCATGGGGGCAGCAACGCAGTGTTGGTTGCACTCCCGTGATCCCGCCGCAGAGGGGAGGATGCTCGCAGCATCGGCAGTCGCTGGTTGGCGGGGCCGAGTCCCGCCACTAGTCCCGCAAAGACGTCGTCTCGCACGCTTCGGGCCGGCAAGAAAAAGGAAGCCGTAAGGCCGCAAGCAAAAATATTCCAAGAAAGACAGAGACCCAAAAGACTAAAAGAGCACTCACCGCCGGGGCGACGCGACTCCATCGTTGTCGCCAGTAGTACATCCAAAGCGGGCGAAGTCTCGCGCGGAGCGGCGAGTTTGGCGCCGCAAAAAATCCGCCGCGACGAGGGTTCCGGAGCTCGCTGGCGGCGAAGATCGGCGACGCGCGCCACCATCAACTCCAGCTCATTGAATCGCCGGGCGAGCCCCTGGGCCATGTGGCCCGCAGACCGTCAGAAGAGAAAGATCGCCGCAGCCACCGGAGTCCTCCACGACATACCATTGTTTGCGCTGGCCCTTCCAGCTGGACTTGGACGCGACAGAATGAAGGTGGCGGCCATGAGCGTGAAGTAGCAGCCCCAATGGCCCGCCGGGCGCCGCCTCGCAGCAAGACGAAGAGCGGCGCCAGAGTGGAGGTTTGGCATCGCCCCCACGAACATCTCGCAGAGGTGGACGAAGATGGCCAACAGAATGATAGAGTTGGGGGAAGGTGCACCGCCGATCTCGAAGGCGCAGCACCCCAAGAAAATTCGAGTACGGCGGATGAGCCCGCCACGCCAGATGAAGGTGATAATCTTCCGTCATGAGGGCTTGGCGCCATAGTGCCGTGGCGAATCGGCAAGGTACATGCACGAACACTTGAAGCCGCTTCACGCGCCTTCGCCGGCGCGCGAGGTGGGAAAACCTGCCCAGCGACGCCGCGCCTTTCACGGCGATCCTTGCTGCTTGGGCGCCATTGGAAAGTGGTGGAGATGTTGGCAAGAGAAAGAAGGCCTGCTGGTGGCAGCAAGGAGGTAATTGGCGCTTGTGAAGACTCAACGGCGGAAGGATTAGCCGCAGCTACCGAGACAAGTATTTATAGGCGTGGGCGCTGGCACGACGGTTTGATTCCGCCTCCACGCTGCGCGGGCGCCATCATTGCCCCGCTGCTTTGGTTTCCCGCGAAAAGCGCGAGTTCCCTGTGAAGATCGCGCGATGGAGAATCAGCGACGGCCGCCAAGAGGGGTGGGCCCCCACGATTTGCCTCCCGCCGCACAAGAAACGAAAAAGTATCTCGCGCTGACGATTCGTGTATCATGGTGGACCCGGCTACTGCTTGTAATAAATACCGGTACAAAGAGTCCCGAGAAGACAAGGCGGGCCCCACGCCTTAGGCGGGCGAAAGAAGGCCCAGCCATGCTGGGCGAGCCCTCAACAAGACAAGGCGGGCCCCACGCCAGCGGGCGATCAGACCCAGGCAGGCGAGCCCCTCAGAGGTTGGGAGGGCCCCACGCCAAAGCGGGCGAGCAAGGCCTCAGCCAGGTGGGCAAGCCCTCAGTGGAAGACCAAAGTAGGGCCCCACGCCAAAGGGGTGCGTGCAGCCCTCTCAAGACCAGACGAGGGCCCCACGAGTCCGGTAGGCCCAAGGCAAGGAACGCTGCGTATGAGTCTTCCGGCGAAGCCTCTCCTCGCCGCAAGGACGAGCGATGAACGCGACATCACGCGGATAGACAACAAGAAATGATTACCGCCATGCTGACCCTCGCAGTCCGAACGGCCGCCACCGCGGGCGTAAGAATTGACCGCAGAGAGAAGGTTTGCTTGAGATGGCCGCCGCTGCCGGCGAGCAGGAGGGCCCCACCCACGTACTCACCGGCAGGATCAGGCGGGTCGAGGCCACTATGGCACGCGAGGCGAGCTGCTGGGCGTGGGCGCAAAGACGCTGCCTCTTCGTCAGGTCTTGTCAAGCAGTAATCGAGAGTATCAGATCGCTTACCTCCCCCGCTCTTCCGCCGGTTCGAGTCTTGTATAAAAGGGGAGGAGGACGAGCAAAAGAGAGGTTCCAAACACACGCAGCTCACAAGCACCTCAGAAACACATTCCCATTCAACCACAATCAAAAGAGCTAAGGCTCAAAGCAGAGTAGGACTATTACCCGTGAGGGGGTCTCAACTCGTAAATCTGCGAAGTCGCCTCCTTGTTGTGCCCGACGCCAAATCGAACCGAGCTTGATCGAGTTGGCCAGCAGACTAAAAATCTGACCAGGGGTGTGATCCGCAGTGGTTGAGCGGAGAACACGCCGTCAAGAAGTAAAATTTGAAAAGAGCCGATTCACCCTCCTCTCGGCCTAGGATCCTTACAAGTGGTATCAGAGCTCGGCTCTCTATTTGTGCTTAACCGCATTAGAGATGACCGACGGGGGTAGTGTCGCTAGTAATCGAATAACTTTATTTAATGGATCTCACTTTGCTTTCTGGAAAAGGCGCATGGCTGTTTATCTCCAATCTATGGGCTTGGATGTTTGGAAGGTTGTAGAGTCTCCTCTAAGTTTCACACTTGCGCAGGACACGGCTCCCACACCTGAGCAAACTAGATTACTTGAACTAGATGCTAAAGCCATAAATGCACTGTTCTGTGGTTTGAGCATGGATGTGTTCGATAGAGTTAGCAACCTTCCCATCGCACACGATGTTTGGACATCACTTATAGAAATCCACGAGGGACAAATTTCTACCAAAGAGGGCAAGTTGGTGGTGGTTGAAGAAAATTTGATCAATTTAGGATGCTTCCTAATGAGAATGTTAATGAGATGTTTTCTAGGCTTAACCCCATAACCAACGAGCTCAAGGGGCCCGGTTCTTTTCTCACGATGTTGATGTGTGCAGAAGATGATCGTAGTGTTGCTAAGACAAGAGTACCGTGATATCATCACGCACTTCCTAACAAAGGGCGAAGTCGAGAAGCTTGCTCCCACAGCTCTCCTGAGGAAGCTCACAGCTCATGAGATGCTCATCATTGAGCCTGGAGCACCACCTGCACCTGAGAAGAACAAGGTCGTTGCCCTCAAGGCGAGTGGATCCAAGCAGAGTGGCGCTAAGACAAGCTCAGCTGAAGATGGTGGAGAGATGACCCTAAGTCAGTTCGAAGCTGGATTTGAGCAACTGGGGTTGTTTATGAAGAATGCTTGGAAGTTCATGAGCAACAATGGATATAGGGACAAGAGGAGATCCGGGAGGAACTCATATGCATCACTCCGATGCTATGAGTGTCAAGAAAAGGGCCACATAGTTTCAATGTGTCCTCAGAAAGAAAACATCAAGTACAAGGAGAAGGGAAAGGACAAGGGTGATGGTGAGAAGCTGAAGCACAAGGAGAAAGACAGGAGGAAGAGTTTCCAAAAGTCAGGCTTCAAGGGCTTCTCGAAGTAAGGCAAGAGGCTGGCTTTTGTGGGGGAGTAGGTCACAGACGACAGCTCTAGTGACTCTCCAGTTTCTGATGACAGGGAGGAGTCAAGTGGTCAAAGATTGGCCGGTATGGCAATCAGTTAGGCTGTGCCACCACCGCCAGCCTTCCCTCCAAGATGCCTCACGGCCGTCACCGAGTCTCAAGTATGGTACTTCGATGATGATGAGTCTGCTTCTTCTACTTCCACTACATCAAAGGCGACATTGACTCCGACTGACATCGCCAAGTGCTTGATGGCCAAGCCAACTACCAATGAGGTTTGTGACTCGACCGATCCCGATGTTGAGGAGGAAACCGCTCTGCTTATCTTGCACAAGCACTTGAATTTCTTGAAAAGAAAGGTCAAGAAGCATGAGACTTCAGAAGCGTCTTAACAATTTGGATGCTAGGTTCAATGATCTTGTGTCTAAGCATGATTCACCATAAACTGAACATGACATCATGATAGGAACTAGTAATGCTATGACTAAGAAGTCAAGTGCGCTTAAAGAAGAAAATAGGGCTATGAATGAGTCGGTAGAACATTTTCTTGCTACAATTCATGAGCTTAGGGCTACTAATGAGCGGCTTGTAGCCGACAATGCTTCCATGATTGCTTTGCTCGCCACTCAACTGCTGATGTTTCCGACGCCATGCTTTGCTGATGCTTTACCCGCCACTTCGGTCTGCTCCTAGTGATGTTGTTGATGATGCTCCTGCTTGTGCCATAATTGTTGCACCACCTAGAGTTGATTGCTCTACTTTCTGTGATGATTTGATTGACTTGACCCTGATTGCTTCTAGCTCTAGTGGTTCATCTAGCAATGCTCATGATTATACTCCTGATAATTACAAATTTGCTTTAGCTGCTAGAGAACTAGCTATTGAGAATGGTGAACTTAGATCTAAACTTGAGAAATTTGATAAAGCACTTGGTAAGTGCTATGAGGGTAGCCTAGCCTTGGATAAGATGCTCAAGCAACAAAGAAAACCTTTCCAAAAGGGTGGCTTGGGTTTTACCCTTGAGAAGCCAAAGGGGAGGAAGAAATCAAGTGTTCCTCGAGAATCTACCAGTAGGCAAGGTTACTATCATGCTCATCCCAAGAAGAGAAGCAACTCTGGGCCTAACAACTTGCACACGAGCAACTTGAACTCTAGGCAACACTTTGGGCACTTCAACACTTGGCAAGGACCTCCTAGGCACTATAATTCCACGACATGGCAATTTAGAAACCAATATACTTGGCAATATGCTTCTAGGTACAACAATTGGAATGGTCCTCCTCCTATGCCATACAACATTTGGCAAGCTCCTCCTCCACCTAGCTTCTGGAATGGTCCTCCTAGGCAAAACTTTGCTAGGCAAGCTCCACCTAGGAACCAAGATAGGAACACTCCCAAGCACTCCAAACCCAAGCTTCCAAGAGCTCATGCTGAGTTGTATGACCACTACTTGCTTAAGATAAATGACAAGGGTAAGATAGTTGCCAGATATGCTGGCTTGAGGGCTGAGAATAAGCATAAGGCACATGTTTGGGTGCCTAAATCTTTGATTAATCGATTTGCTCCTGTTGCTTCTAGTTTGAAGGTTAACCCCGGGACCTCCCCGTGGGTCCCCGAGTCACATAAGGATCTTTTTTCATGATGTGAACTACCGGAGTGGAGGGTGCCATTGATCATCGACAAATGATGCACCCAACACATGACCGGCAACCCCCGGTTGTTCACCTCAATAGGGGAGGAATGCAAGATTCCCCCCAAGGTCACTTTTGGAGATGGAAGCAAGAGCAAAGTACTTGGAGTTGGAAAGCTAGCAATTTCTTCAGATCTTTCAATTGACAATATGCTA
This sequence comes from Raddia guianensis, assembly GCA_036346415.1. NCBI lineage: Eukaryota > Viridiplantae > Streptophyta > Magnoliopsida > Poales > Poaceae > Raddia > Raddia guianensis. The sequence continues at coordinate 20,513,823 of CM070534.1, read as the reverse complement.
CTAGTGAAAACTTTGAGCTATAATTGTCGGGGATAAAATCACGGCCCATTGTCGTAGCCTACTCCCTGACGGCCCAATAGAACAGCCTACCAGGGCCCAGCTCCCTGGAAAGTTCTATCAGGCGCATATGCATCCTGCCGAATAGCTTCCTGGTTGGAACGGTGTGTAACGGCCTAGGATTCCTGTTTGAGTCCGACTCGAACAAGAGTTCTGCACGGCTACGTGAAGACCCGGACGTTGGTTTCCCAGATTGGATTAGGAGTCGTGATCCCCAAGACTAGGAGTATGCCTTATCTACCTCGGGATATATTTGGCATGTAATCGAAGTTCGTTATTTATCTCGTAGTTAGCCCGGCCCGATATTCCCTCGGTAGGTCGGTTGCTCTGCACTATATAAACAGGGCCCCTACGGCGTTTTGAGGGGTCAATCCTACAAGAGTTTACACATCTAGCATCTCTTAGACACCTGATCTTCGCTTGTACACCATAATCTCGCCGAGACTTGTTCGTCTCGCCGAGCCATCTCTTGTATTCTACTCGATATATAAGAAAGGTCGGACGTAGGGTCGTTATCTCCCAAGAGGCCTCGAACCAGATAAAACCCCGCCTCCTGCTCGCTGTCGCTCGTGGTTGTTCGGCGGTCTCCCATCTCGCTTCTAAAGAACCTTAGCGACTTGAGACCGTTATCTCAACCGTCGACGCTTGGCGCCGTCTGCGGGACACGCAGACGAGCATGTCGAACTCCATCACGATACATGTAGATTCTTCCCGAGGGCTACGACTCGGCGGCAGGATGTTTCTTCCCCGCCACTCAATCGATCTTATCGCCTCTAGATCGATGTCAGATCCGAGATGAGGTCTCGGATACGCCCAGATGATCTCGGTCGAGCCCCCGCCATTGACGATGAATACGGAACCGACGATCTTTACGCTGGTTTAGATCTATCGGATTCTAGGGCTATGTCGGCCGATTCTTCCTGTGGTGACACAGTTGATGACGCCGTTTAGCGCCGCAGACGCACGGCCACCGGCTGCCAATATGGCTGGTGCAGGACCTCCGGGATCCCGCAAGGGTCACGGGTCAAGAGATCGAGCGAAGTTAATTCCGCCGACGCCAGATGGAGCTGCCTAATCGTCATGAAGAAGATATTGTTCGCCGCACCTTCGATTTAATCCATCAACCAAACCTTGGCGCAGATCCGCGATCAAGAAGCGCCGCCGACGCGACCGCCTCACGCCACGCCAAGAGCCCCGTAGAAGTTCAGCTTCACCCGGTGGAACCGCGCGTCTGACTCCAATTGGGCAAGACGCGGATGCTTCGTGATCCCAGACAATTGAGCAGAGCCGGAACGGCTCTAGGCCCCGCGCATCAGAACAGATCCGCCACCAGACAATCTTGTCCTCGGAGCGGCGAAGTGGCTACTCACCTTGAGAAATTGGCCGAGGGCCTTAAGTCTATAGGTGGGGCATCATCCGGGCAAGCGGTGAGCCTGTTCGGTAGATTCGCATAGCAGCGGTCCGATCGATCGCGGACCACCATCACCGCCAAGGGCCACCGCCCACGAAAGCAAGCCGCCCGTGGTCGCCGCCGCTAAGTCCCCGTAGTCATCGCGACCACGGGGCAAGCTGTACGCCGATGATCACGGACGATCCTCGCGAGGAGCGCTGTCGCGACCACGAGGAAGGAGCGCTGGGCTTATCACGGAGAGAGTTCCTCCAAGCGTAAACCTCCCGCCGGCAAGAGTTCCCCGACCAACAGGACCAATGTCTTCGAGGCTAGGTTCTCGCCGAAGGTGGCCGGTCTTATGCCTTGGGTCATAGGTTTTTCCGACGAAGCTTCGCCTGCTCGCGGGCCCTCAAAGTTCAAGCCCGACACATGGAGAGGTACAACGGACCCGTAACCCAGAGGAGTTCCTTTCCATTCACGCCACGGCCATCATGGCGCCGAGGGTGACGAGCTTGTCATGGCTAATTACCTTCCGATCGTCTCTTGAGGGCGCCGCCGACATGGTCGTTCAATCAGCAGAAGGTTCCATCTCTTCTTGGAACCAACTTTGTGACGCTCGATTGCCAATTTCCAGAGCAAGCATACGCGCGCTCGGGCAAGGAGGATGATCTACACCAGATGATCCAGATGAACGGGAGACCCTCCGCAACTTTGTGAAGCGCCTCATCAAGATTCGCAACACGATCCCGAACATCTCGGATTTAATCTGTTGTCTGTGGTTTTAAAACGGAGTCCGCGACGAGCTGCTCACCCAGATCTCGAGATCAATGAGACTCGGACCGCCAATGACCTGTTTCAAGGCGGCTGATCGCTATGCTAATGCGGCGTAACGCTGCTCAAGATAAGAAGGCGTTTCGACAAGGGCGAGCCGCCTACCGTACCGTGTAGAGGAAAAGAAGAAGAGCAAAGAATAACTCGGTGACAAGAAGTCCTAGAAGAAAAGAAGCGTGATGCTAACAACACTGCCGCCGTATAGATCGCACACCTCCTCCCAAGGATGGGCGTAAAAGCCCAACAATAACTATAAGGGCAAGAAGCCCGCCTGTGGAGGCAACCAAGGCAAGAAAGGTCCCAGGACCGATATTGCAAGTTCCACCAAAGATCACGGGCATGACACGCGCCATCAGAGGGACCTGGCCGCTAAGCTCGAGGATTTCTACAACGGCAAGGGCCCAATGCCCACCCCGCCTAAAAAGGTGAAGCTTGTGAAGGCCAAGCGCCAAACCAATGATGGTGATCGACGACGATGAGTATCAAGAGCCCGCGGAACCATATCGCCATCATTTTCGGGCGGTTCTCGCTTATATTCTCTCGACGCAGCCTCAAGGAAGCCGCCGAGGTCCATTAACGTTGAAAAGGGCAAGCCTCACCAATCGGCGAAGTGGACCGAGGTTTCCATCTCTTCTTCTCAGAGGATTGCCCCACCGGGATGACTAAGCCTCGAGGCTCCCATCGGTGGTCGCCCACCATCAAGAACGCGAGAGTTGGCCGTGTTCTTATAGATGGCGGAGCGCTTTGGACTTGCTCTCTCGCTAAGGTCTTGATGAGATGCAAATTCTCGCTCCAAGCTTAAAGAGGTCGCGATGCCCTTCTACGGCATTGTTCCCGAGAAGTCGTTTCACCCATTGGGGCGATCGCTCGCCTGGTCACCTTCGGCACCCAAGCAACTTCCCGACAGAGTTGATCATATTCGATGTGGTTGACTTCCTCCGCGATACAACGCGATCTTGGGCCACCATCTCTTGGCAAGTTCATGGTCCGGTCCCATCATGGATATCATTGCGTGAAGATACCGGTCCCAACGCAGTGATCACGGTCAAGGGAAACTATAAGGCCGCCTCGACAGACGACGAGGGCCCTCGCCGGGTCGACCAGCTTCCACCTCGAGGTCCTCAAGCTCCGCAGACTAAGTCTCAGACGCCTAGAGTCTCCTTCACCAGAGGAGAGACTAAGGAAGTTCCACTGCCTTTGGATGATTCCTCCAAGATAGCTTCACCGGGGCCAATCTGACCCCAAATAGGAAAGCGAGCTCATTGCCTTCCTCCGAAGCTAATGCAGTATGTGTTTGCCCGAGCCACCGACATGCCCGGAGTCCCTGGGGTTATCGAGCACAAACCGCCGTCCTGGCCGATAAAAGCCTGTCGCGTAAGCTTTGCCGCCGAACTTCAAACAGGATCATCAAGGATCGCCTTGGGTAAGCCGCCGCCGGTTTCATCCGCGAGGTTGATCACACCGAGTGGCTGGCCAACCCCGCCATTGTAAAGAAGGCGTAAGTGGAGGATGTGTCGATCACACGGATCTGAACGCCGCTTGTCCTAAGGACACTTTCACGCCGCGATAGACCAGCTTGGTCGACGCGATCATGGATGCCCAGCTCTTGAGTTTTTGATGCTTACCCGTTATCACCAAATAAGCATCTCCCCGAGGATGAAGAGAAGACGCCTTTCATCACCCTCTTCGCACTTTCGCTATAATGCACCATGTCTTTCGGTTCGCGCAATGTCAAAGTTACTGCCCAAAGTCTTAATGGAGAAGACTTTCCCAAAACAAATGCTGAAAAAATCGAGGTCTATGTCGATGACATAGTTGTAAAGAGCAAGTATGCTCCAGATCATGTAAAAGACCGGCAGAGACGCTTCAGAACCTCGCCAGCATCGAATAAAATTAAATCCAGAGAAGTGTACCTTGGTGTTCGATCCGAATGTTGCTTGGTTATGTAATTGGTTCTGCAAGGCATATCTGCCAACCCTGAAAAAATCGAGGCCATTGAAAACATGCAGGCTCCAACTACCGTCAAGGAAGTTCAGAGCCTCACCGGACGGATGGTCGCCTTTGAGCAGTGTTTATTTCCGTCAGTATTAACGCGGCTGCCCTTTCTTAAGGCCCCGCAAGCACATTGGTTTCGAGTGGATGAGGAAGCTGATCGATCCTTCCAAGATCTAAAGCAATACCGCCCAACCCACACGCCTTGACCACCCCGCGACACGGCGGTAATGCTCTTGCTCTATCTTGGTCAGATGCCTCAAGCGGTGAGCGGGTCTTGACGGTGGAAAGGGAAGGCATCCAGCGGCCAATCTATTACGTGAATGAGGTACTTCACGGATCAAAGGAGCGCTACCTCGAGGTCCGTGAAGTCGCCAGACGCCTTTGCTCGGCTCCTCCGTGAAACTTCGCCATTATTTCCAGACGCACAAAAATACGGGTCCCGACCAAGTTCCCTTGAGAAATCCTAAGGAACAAGGAAGTCATGGATGTATAGCTAAATGGGCAATGGAACCGCAGAATTTGATATTCGCTTGTCGCCCGAATCGCTATTAAGTCCTAGGTCTTGGCTCGACTTTGTCGCCGAATGGACTCGCCTCGCACCAAATCCTGTGAAGCTCCCCGAGCAACCCGATGACCCCCTTGACCATGTTTTTGATGGCTCACATCGAAACTCTGGGCTGGTTTTGTTCTCATCTCCTCAAGGAGAGCAACCCAAAGATTCTATCCAACTACACTTTACGGCGACTAACAACGCCGCAGAGTATGAGGCCCTCCTCACGGGACTAAGAGCGCAAGTCGCTTCGGTGTCCAACGACTAACTGCGGAAGGAGATTCACACCTGGTCATCAACCGTAAACAAGGAGTATCGCTGCGATGACTCAATGGCGCGATACCGGTTGAGGCGAGGAAGTTGAGCGCACTTTCGATTCTTCGAGGTGCTCTTTGTGTCCGTGAAGGACAACTTTCGGCCGACCACCGCCCAAGTTTGATCTCACGAGAACCTCCGTCCCAATAGGGTGCTAGTCGAGCACCTTTACAAGCCCTCTATAACGGTCCGGACGAGGCAATGTAGACAGTGGTGCTGCTCTCGCACATCGCGCAGTCGCTGGAATGGACAATGCCATTTGTCCGACTTATGTGATGGGACACCGCCCAAGGCTTGCCAATTTCACGCCTGTAAGGCACATAAGCCCGCCCAAGAGCTCCAAACGATCCTCCCATCTTGGCCTTCCTCCACATGGGTCTGGATCTGCTCTACCGTTTCCCTAAGGGGTACAAGGGCTACACACACTTGCTCGACTTTTCGCCATCGACACTTTTACAAAGTGGATTGAGGCGCAGCTCGTGTCGCCCCTTCACGCCTCAAAAAACGGCGCGCTTTTTCAAAAGCAACATGGTCACGCGCGCTGGGATCCCCCATAAGCCGATCATCGATAACGGTACCTGGGCCCAATGGAACTAGCGAAGCTATTCCAGTGAATATCGCAATACCGGCACCAAGGTTCCGCTTACCTGCGGGCACATCCACAAAGCAATGGAGCAATGAGCGAGGTAACGGACAGATCGTCGGTGCTCGTGGTATGAACGGCGCTGTTCGCGCACTCCGCGAGCACAACAAGGCCTGGTTGACGAAGTGTCTTCCGTCCTTCCGGTTACAAGGCCAGACTACGGCCACCGGCAACCGGGAAACTCCTTTCCAATTGGTCTATGGTAGAAGCCATCCCGTCGCCGAAATAGTACTCGGTTCGCTCAGACGAGTTCTGGTCAACTTGGTTGACGACGAGCAAGAGCGCCACTCGATAACAACGTTGCAAGTCTAGCAACATAAGTGAGGTAAGTAATTTACCTCGTCATGCGGACAAGCACGCTATGCTGGCAGTGTACGCCACCTCGCCGGTGACCTCCCGTCCTTCTTCGCCGCAAAGATGGCGTCGACCCTTCGGTCACCCATGCATCGGTTGGCTTCTCCGCCCGAATGAAGGATTGTTAGTTCTGTTCGGAGGAAAGAATGTATTTAGAGGTTGAGTCTTAAAGGCACTTACCCGTGCTCTCCCTTGTGATGTCTTCCCATCCCTCTATCTTGTAGAAGGATAGGACCTCCTCCGCAATGGAGACCACATTGTTGTGAAGTCGAATGATCTTCGCCTGCGTGAGCACGAGGCTCACGAGGAGGCGATCTTCTGGTCAGTACCAATCCTCGGCGGACATCTCCGCCGAGGCATTGAGGTTCCTTTGCGGCGCCTTCCGGTGAAGACGAGTTTTGTCGCCGCTCGCTCGCTTGTAGAACCACCTCACTCCACCCGCGCCCATCGAGTCGAAAGCGGTGGGCGAGGATCTGGCGCGTCGTCGGCGGTGGCCGGAGCTTGAGGTAGTAGCACCCGGCTGAAGCGGCGGAGCTGCTCCTCGTTCTTCGTAGTAATGGAGGAACAGCCCCACCGGCGGATCGATGCCAGATAGCCCTCATGCAGTGTGCGAAGACGGCCATCTGGAGGATGGAGTTCGGATTGAGGTTCGACACCTCCAATCCGGCGATGTTCAAGAAGGCCTCGGCGAAGTCGCTCTCAGAGACCTCAACCCGAGCAGGCGAGGCTGTTCAAGTCGACAAACTCTCCTCGGCGGCTCGGAGTATCCTCCTCTTGGCAGCCTCCAGCTACGGTGTCGATGTGGCCCTCCTCCTCCCAGATCCTAAGGTCCTCCTCGGTCAAGCTAGTGCACGTGAATTTGGCCATGGCAGTTCCTGTATCGGACGAAAGGTGGTCGGTGATGGAATTTGGGTACTTGATTTGAGTGTGGTTGGAGCTAGGGCTTAGAGAGGAAAGGCGTGAGAGCAGTGGGTCGGCATGGGCAGCTTGGGTACTTTTATAGTCCCATGTGAGTGGCTCATAGCGGTTTTGTCACAAGCAGCTAGTTTTTACCATAACGGTGGGTAAAACGGTCGTCTGTTTTCACTACGCAGCGATAGGAAGTTACCGTTGAAGTCTGCCAACGGCTATTTTTTCCGAAGGTTCTTGAAGGAAGGTCGAGTGCTGCTCGGACGGATGTCGTTCCTCGCTCGACGCAACAGAGTTGCTTGGCATCGTCGGGTTTGTTCGGTCCCGAACAAGTCTTGTTCGGTTGAAACATAACCTGTTCGGTCGCCTGTTACATACCTTTGTAGCAGGAAAAATACCCTCTTCGTGACTTTGAGTCTCAAGAGGATGACCCCACTCTAGTGAGTCCTTCCACTTGAGTCTCGGGGGCTAGCTGTCGGGGATTAAATTACGGCCCATTGCCATGGCCCACTCCCTGACGGCCCAATCGAACAGCCTACCAGGGCCCAGCTCCCTGGAAGGTTCTATCAGGCCCATGTGCATCCTGCCGAACAGCCTCTTGGTCGGCACGGTGCGTAACGGCCTAGGATTCGTGTTTGAGTCCTACTCGAACAAGAGTTCTGCACGGCTACGTGAAGACCCGGACGTTGGTTTCCCGGATTGGATTAGGAGTCGTTATCCCCAAGACTAGGAGTATTCTTTATCTACCGTGGGATATACTTGGCATGTATGAGGTCGTTACGATTTCGTAGTTAGCCCAGCCCGATATTCCCTCGGTAGGTCGGTTTGCTCTGTACTATATAAACCAAGCCCCTACGGCGTGTAGAGGGGCTCCTGGCACTTGATCTTCGCATTATTGCTTCCTGTACACCATAATCTCGCCGAGACCTGTTCGTCTCGCCGAGCCACCTCTTGTATTCATCTCTGATATATAAGAAAGGCTGGACGTAGGGCTATTATCTCTCCCGAGAGGCCTGAACCAGGATAAAAACCCTGTCTCCTGTTCGTTGCTGTTCGTGGTTCTTCGGCGTGTCTCCTATCTCAATCTTAAAGAACCTTAGCGACTTGAGATCGATATCTCAACCGTCGACACGTTGGTTTCCCGGATTGGATTAGGAGTCGTGATCCCCAAGACTAGGAGTATGCCTTATCTACCTCGGGATATATTTGGCATGTACTGAGTTCGTTACGATCTCGTAGTTAGCCCGGCCCGATATTCCCTCGGTAGGTCGGTTGCTCTGCACTATATAAACAGGGCCCCTACGGTGTTTTGAGGGGTCAATCCTACAGGAGTTTACGCATCTAGAATCTCGTAGACACCTGATCTTCGCTTGTACACCATAATCTCGCCGAGACTTGTTCGTCTCGCCGAGCCATCTCCTGTATTCTACTCTGATATATAAGAAAGGCTGGACGTAGGGCTGTTATCTCTCCCGAGAGGCCTGAACCAGGATAAAAACCCCTGTCTCCTGTTCGTTGCCGTTCGTGGTTGTTCGGCGTGTCTCCCATCTCATTTCTAAAGAACCTTAGCGACTTAAGACCGTTATCTCAACCGTCGACAATAATCTTCTCTCTGTTGCCCAAATATGTGATTTGGGGTTCCATTGTAATTTCTCACCTGAGGGCTTGTTGGTTTTGGACAAAAATAAAAAACTTGTGTTCAAAGGTTTTTGGTTTGAAAACTTGTTTCTTGTGAACTTTCATGAGCCTGCTGCATTCGTCTCGACTTGCCTTGTCGCCAAAGTCTCTCTTGGTTGGCTTTGGCATAGGCGTCTTGGGCATGTTGGCATGACGAACTTGAAGAAACTTTTCAAAAACGAGTTGGTTCTTAGAGTGCAAGATGTGACATTCGAGAAAGACAAGCTTTGCAGTGCCTGTCAGGCCGGCAAGCAAGTGGCAAGCTCACATCCTGCCAAGAATGTCATGTCTACATCTCGACCTCTTGAGCTTATACACATGGATCTTTTCGGGCCAACAACATATGTGAGTACCGGGGGAAATCTCTATTGCTTGGTCATTGTTGATGACTTCTCCCGATACACTTGGGTTTTCTTTTTACCTGATAAAACTCCAACTGGAGATGTCTTCAAAAAATTTGTAAAGAAAGCCCAAAATGCTTTTGATTGTACCCTCAAAAAGGTGAGAAGTGACAATGGAACGGAGTTCACTAACACTTCTGTTGAGTTGTTCTGTGATGAGCTAGGGATTGATCACCAATTCTCAGTCACCTACACCCCTCAGCAAAATGGGGTGGTTGAGAGGAAGAACAGGACACTCATTGAAATGGCGAGGACAATGTTAGATGAATACAAGACCTCCGATCATTCGGTGAGGCGATAACACAACCTGACATCCTTTGCATCAACAGTCAGATCTTCACAAGCTCTTGAAGAAGACTTCCTATGAACTGCTAGTGGGAAGACAACCCAATGTTTCCTACTTCAGGGTTTTTGGCTGGAAGGTCTATATCAAGAAAAAGCGGAAGCACTTGGGTAAGTTCCAAAGCAGAGTGGATATGCGAATCTTCTTAGGGTACTCAGCCAGAGGGTCTTCCTTCAGGGTATACAATGAGAGCAATGGTCAGATTGAGGAGACCTGCGATGTGAAGTTCGATGAGTCAAATGGGACCCAAGGGGAGCATGAGAACCTAGATGATGTGGATGGTGAGCAGTTGGCTAGAGCGGTGGAGGAGATGCCAGCTGGTGATGTGAGGCCAGTAGAGGCTCAGAGGGAGACCGAGACTGTTCCACCACCTCTCACACCTAAACCAGTGCCAGAGTTAGAGGGAGTCTCACCTCAGGCGGACAGCTCAATTCTTGATCAGGCTCCAGAGGCAGAGACAGCGTGTGAGCCAGATGCAGAATCAGACGAGCCACCACCTCAGTTGATAAGGTCCCATCACACCATAGCTCGTGATCATCCAGTTGATCAAGTGATCGGTGACCCGACTCGAGGAGTACAGACCAGATCTAGGACAGCAAGCTTTTGTGAGCATACGGCGTTTGTGTCTGAGCTTGAGCCTAAGAAAGTGGAGGAGGCACTGAGTGACCCAGACTGGATCAATGCGATGCACGAGGAGCTGAACAACTTTGAGAGGAACAAAGTCTGGACCCTGGTGAAAAGGCCAAGCAACTGCAACGTGATTGGCACCAAGTGGGTATTCAAGAACAAGCAAGATGAGTTTGGCTTGGTGGTGCGCAACAAGGCTAGGCTAGTCGCTCAGGGCTTCACACAGATCGAGGGAGTTGACTGCGGTGACACCTATGCTCCCGTGGCCCGTCTGGATGCTATCAGATTGCTTGTGGAGTTCTCTACATGCCACAACATCGTCCTCAAGCAGATGGATGTGAAGAGTGCTTTTCTCAACGGGTACATTGGAGAGCTAGTGTATGTGGAGCAGCCTCTGGGGTTTGAAGATCCGCAGCACCCCAACTATGTGTATAAACTGTCAAAGGCTCTGTACGGTCTCAAGCAAGCTCCCAGGGCATGGTATGAACGGCTAAGGGATTTCCACATCTCCAAGGGCTTCACAGTTGGAAGAGTTGACTCGACCCTATTCACCAAGGTGGTGAATGGAGATCTGTTCCTCTGCCGGGTCTATGTGGATGACATCATCTTCGGCAGCTCCAATGAGTCTTTGGTCGCATATTTCAGTGAGATGATGAGCAAGGAGTTCGAAATGTCAATGATGGGTGAGCTGAATTTCTTCTTGGATTTTCAAATCAAGCAACTCAAGACCGGGACCTTCATGTGCCAAGAGAAGTATATCCACGATCTCCTCAAGCGCTTCAACATAAGTGATTGCAAGCCAATTCGGACACCAATGGGGACGAACTGCCACCTCGACCTCAACGAACAAGGTAATCATGTCGATCCAAAGCTTTATCGTTCCATGATTGGTGCTTTGCTCTACTTGACTGCATCTAGGCCGGACATCATGTTTAGTGTGTGCATGTGCGCTAGATTCCAGGCCTCCCCTAGAGAGATGCATTTGAGTGCGGTCAAAAGAATTTTCAGATACCTCAAACACACTACTAGCATAGGTTTATGGTTCCATAAGGGTGCGCAATTTGAGCTCCTTGGCTATTCTGACTCAGACTATGCCGGGTGCAAGATTGATTGCAAGAGCACTTCAGGGGCCTATCACTTCCTTGGGAGATGTCTCGTGTCTTGGGCTTCAAAGAAACAGAACTCCGTGGCGCTATCTACCGCTGAGGCAGAGTACATAGCGGCAGGAAGTAGCTGTGCTCAGCTTTTGTTCTTGACACAGTCTCTCTATGACTTTGGGATAAAATTGGACCACGTGCCTCTTCTGTGCGACAATGAGAGCGCGGTGAAGATCGCTAGCAACCCGGTCCAACATTCGCGCAAGCACATTGATGTCCGTCATCATTTCCTTCGGGATCACATGATGAAGGGAGACATTGTGCTCTCTCATGTGCGGACAGAGGACCAGCTTGCAGATATCTTCACTAAGCCACTCGATGAGACACGTTTTTGCAAGCTAAGAAATGAACTCAACATACTAGATAGGTCCAATACCGCTTGAGTTGGCCGCGGGCTTCGTCATTCATTGCAAATCTTTTGAAGCCATTGTAGCTGAGCACTGTGGGTTTTGTTTGTTATACTTGTTTCAGATTGAGTTTTAGTTTGAAATCATATGATCTTGATAGCAATCTCATGGGTTGAATGTCTATTGCTCAATATGTGCTTTAACTCTAAATCATTGTGAAAATTGCATCCTTGAGCAAGTACTAGGTTGTTAATGCCCATAGTTTCTCTTTGTTGCTCTACTCTATTTTGAATAAACTTGTGCATCTAGTTCTAAACTTGCTATCTATTTGTCACATGACTTATGCCTTGTCTAGAAATGAGCAACCACTTTTGAAATGTTGAGCTAATCTTGAAAATTGTGCAAAATTATCAAATAAGGCCACAACGGGCCATCCATATCTCACCAATCCTTCTCTGTGAGATAGCTTGTCATTGCACTAGGCATGAACTTAGGGGGAGTTTTGGATGACCAAGACACTTCACTTTCAGTGTCATGCTGGGTGGTGTCGACAAAGGCCTGAGATATGGCAATTAAATTTGAGCAAATGAGCTAAATAAAAAAAATCCTTGAAAAACACTCAATTAAATCAAATTTGGACTTGGTAGAAGCATTGTGCAATATGATAAGTTTGGTCTAGTTATAGCGTGCACTATGTGAGTTTAAATAGTTGCTCGAGCAAAATTAGAATCTTTAGGCGTTAATTCACCTAAATCTTGCTCTTGGTCTAATCTTACTTGAACCTCAATGCTAAAATGAGCTAATATTGATCATTGTGACTTATTGACCATGAGATAGCTTGATTGTGCTATATGGTGGATTACTAGACAAACTCTAAATAGGTATATCTTTCAAAACTCATGTGATGCTCTCTTTCTTGTGTTTGCTCATGTGATCGGAAAGAGGAGTGACTTTGCTAGTTCTTGTTGGTTCTTGATGACAAAGGGGGAGGGAAACGTGAAAATCTATCTCGGTGATGGATGCTTGATTGTAGGTGAAAAGGGGAGAGAATGCATTGATCTAGGGGGAGCTAGGTGTAGCTTTGTCATTTTGCACTCTTTGATTTTGACCTATGTTGTGTTGTCACATAGTACAATTGCACTTGATTGGAACTAACCCATTGCATTAGAGATTTGTATGCTCTTGTTGAGATAGATTTTCAGGTGTTGTCATCAATTACCAAAAAGGGGGAGATTGTAAGTGCAAACTCCCATGGGCTTAATGTTTTGGTAATTGATGCCAACTGGATCTCGACGGATCGCATCAAGGTTAAGGATGTTATTTACTAGTTCTTCTATTTTCCTTGTGTGTAAGAAATCGCTTACGCCCATCCGCCCATTGATGTCTGCAAGCTCATCTCTCTGGTTGTAGGTCCCACTGAGCACAAGTTCCAGTTCATCTGAGTGAGTTCGAGCGAGTTCTAGAGATGCCAGGTGTCCAGGGTTCGAGAGAGTTCCTGAGTGGGATAGCTGTCCAAGGTTCGGGTTTTCTTAGCGCCTAAGTCTTGAAGTGTCGAAGTCTCCGAAGCCACTTTCCGGTGTCCAAGGGTTTCTTAGCGCATAAGTCACCTGGGTTCCCGCCTAAGCCATCCTAAGTTCCCGCCGAGTCCACAAGTCAAAAGAGAGGTGTCCGAGGGAGCCGGAGAGTGGTTTCTATAGAATTTAGGGTCTATCCATTTAGAGATAGGTGGTGAAACTTAGTTAGTTGGATAGCCCTTTCTCTTAGCTTTCCGGAATGCCCAAGATCATTTAAAACGGAGTTCGGGAGCAAAAGATATGAATTTTTTGGCAAACTCTGAAATTTTGAACCTCATAGGACGGCGTCCGATAACTTACAGGACGGCGTCCGATGAAGTACAAATTTGGTCAAAACCTGGTTGGACGGGGTCTGATAAACCATCGGACGGCGTCCGACAGAGCACAAATTTTGGCCTAAAATCTGGTCGGACGGGGTCCGATAATCCACTGGACGGCGTCCGACAGAGTACGAATTTGGGACCAAATCTAATCGGACGGCGTCCGATGAGCACCGGACGGGGTCCGATGGATTGATTCGAAACTCGGGAAAATGAATCTGAGCCGTCCATTGTTAGGGTTTCGTCTTGTGCCTATAAATAGGGGCTTGGAGCATGGGAGAAATTTGAGAGAGCCTAATCTAGCAGCCACCCCTTGCCCTAGCCACCAAGAGAGCTCCTCTCATGGTTCCCATCTCCACCTAGGGTTCCATGTGCTTGAGAGATTGAGAGGGAGAAGAAGAGAAGAAGAGGAAGAAGAAGAAGAAGAAGAAGAAGAAGAAGAAGAAGAAGGTGTCCCCTACCTCCTCTCATCCATCCCCAAGATTTGCCCCTTCTCCCATGGTGCTCTTGCCCTAGTTTCCATGGTGGGAGAGAAGGGGTAGTGGTGAGAGACGATCTCCGATCTTGTGCTCTTAGGACTTCGCTGCCGGAGAGATCGTCGTCACGCCACAAGCTTCGTCAACCGAACAACTACATCAACCGTGCCGCAAACCCACCATCAGTTGGTGGTCACCGCCTTGTGTAGGGGTGCATCCTCTCCATCCGTTGGAGCCACAAGTCCGTCGTGTGTCGGCGGCCACCTCCGTGTGTCGGTGGTGCCAAGGTGTCCGTGTGTCGGAACCAAATCCTCCATGTGTTGGGGGTACCTCATGTGTTGAGGTGAAATCCACCGTGTGTCGGTGGTCGGTGCCGTGTGTCGGTGCCGGTGGGGTGTGAGAGCTCTCGCGTGTGAGAGAACTCGCTTCCGTGTGAAGGTTTGGAGCTCGTCTACCATGTGTTGGTGAAGAGCTACCACGAGTGGAATGAGGGCTAGGAACAAAAGGGTTCCGACTTCTCTGTGTGAGAAGTTTCCTCAACGGAGACGTAGGTGTTCATGTGTTGAGCACCGAACTTCAGGAAATAACTCGGTTTGCGCCTTCTTGTCTCACTCATTTACTTTCGCATATTGATTTGATCGTTTGAGTGTGAGTGCCATCGAGCCTTCTAGTAGTCGCTTGTGTTTCATTGTGATCGCTTCCGCAACTAGACTCTAAATCCATCGATTGCTTGTGTTTCTAATTTGACTAACTAAGCAAGCAAATCGTGAGAAGTAAAATTTGAAAAGAGCCGATTCACCCCCCCTCTCGGCCTAGGATCCTTACACACTTTCGGTTCCTCTCTTCCACTCATTTCTGATATGATTTGATATTCATGTAATGTATTATGTCTAGGGAAGTTATTAGCATTACACAAAGAAATATATATTCTCAGAATCAAACTGATGAAAATGCATACCCAAACTGTTGCTTTGGTCAAAGGGGGCTCCCCAGTACCATTAGGAGGAAGTCATCCAATTCAGGAAGAGTTAAAGGCAACTCATTTTCTAAAAGAGTCACCATTTCATTGTTATCATCAAGGTAAACCACTGGGAAAGGAAAATAGCATTTTCTAGCAAAAAGCCAATCCCGAAGCTTGTAGTTTACCTGGTAGTTGGGCCTGCTAAATTAATTGATCATGAAAGATGTCATAGAACATTGCTATCTGTAGAAGTGGGAGCAAGTAAGCACCTTTTTCTTTCCAAAGCCATTGGTCTCTACCCATTCAGTAACTTTCAAAGCAGCATCTTGAGATAGCATTCCATAATATTTAATCCAGATGAAGAATTGGATGAGTTTATCATGATACCATCACCTTCATATGACTCCTCAAGATCACAATTGCCATTGGGTGCACTAACAACCTTAATGATTGGAAGTTCATATTTCAAGGGAAATTCATGGTCACGGGAATCATGTGCAGGCACTGCCATGATAGCCCCAGTGCCATAGCTGCAAAGTAATTAATACTCTCTCCGGTCACGAAAAGAAGTCATCGTTGACTTTTACACACGACTTTGATAGTCCTTCTTATTCAATTTTTTTATAAATATATAAAAATATAAGTCATACTTAAAATATATTTAACAATAAACTAAATCACAACAAAATAAATGTTATTTACATAACTATTTGAATAAGAGGAATGGTCAAATATGCCTCCAAAAGTCAACAGCGACTTTTTTCGTGACCGGAGGGAGTATTAGATTTAGGAAGCGTATAATTAACAGGACTGTAAAATTATGTTTCTCATTTCTTCTTAGATTTTAAATTTATAGAGAAGATAAACTCATAATTCCTTGGCCAATTTACAAAACATTTTGCTGCAAGCCCATGACCCTTTACATATGAGAAAAAAACTCCAAATGAAACTTAACAATGATACTAACAATGAAAAGCAAGCTTAAAAATAATAATCTTCATACTTCATAGAGAACTAAAGTAGATTGTTTAATGCTACAATAAACAGCACAATAAACTTTAGATTTTCAAGCATTTGAAATTTCTTAAGGACATGAGAAAAACAATGGTGATGCAAAACACAGGGGATATAATGACAAACCTTCCTAAAACATAATCTGCTACCCATATTGGAATGATCTCCCCAGATGCCGGGTTCTTAGCATAAGAGACACTGAAAACTCCTGTTTTTTCCTTTTGAATGCAGTTATCTCTAGTTCGCTCTTTCTTGCTGCAACTTCTATGTATTCTTCGACCTGTTTTTCCAATAGTCCATAGTAAGGTATAGTGATGCTAAAGTTAAGGAAAGAACAACAGGCATACATGTGCACGTTGTTCCTCGCATGTTAGAGATGGCAACAAATCATACTCAGGTGCCACCACAAGATATCTGCATCAGAATAATATACAGTCAATATTGACAATCTGGATCAAGAAACTTTAATAGTTTGCACAATATTGCAAAACAAGTCAGAATACACACGTAGCGCCAAAAATGGTGTCAGGTCTTGTTGTGTAAACCAACAATTTAGCACCTATATCATGCCCTTCCTTGTCAACTGGGGAAAACAAAAAACTACAAGCATCACGAGGTAACATCTTATTTACAAGGAGCTATACAAGTTATTCATAGCATCTGTATCCAAAAACGGATCACTACAAAGATCTAATTTAGTAAAAAATTTGCTACATTTGCAACACAAAGCAAGCATCAGGGATGTCTCAGTAGCGGAGACCAATGAAATTGAAAGATTGGCAATTGTACTACAGTAAGGTACAATACATGCATAATTATCAGTTTCAAGTAAAACATGAGAGTGTGGTTTACTTGCTATCATGGTATGTAGTAAATCTTAGAAAGTAGAGACGCAACAAAGACGCATGGATGTAAGATGTATTACCTGTGAGCTGAAGCGTTCAATGTTCGGTGCAGTGGTAATCTTAGGATGAGTTCTAGTCTATGCACAAAGTACACCAGACATGTCATAGCAACAGTAAATCAGAAACTTTGAAGAAGAACAAGCTAAACGAGGAAATCCCAAGAGAAGCATTAAACTACCTCGATAGCATACTTTTTTTTGAAAAGAGGGCACCATCCCCCATTTTCCATTGCATCAGAACAGATACAACGAAAACCATGTCTTAGAGTTTACAGGCAAAAATGGCGCATTACAGCTGAACCAAAGCAAAGCCAGAGAGAGTACCGACACTATTCCAGCCTAGAGATAAACTTGTCTGCTTAATAGTGAGATACCAAAATACCAGCCAAAAACTGATAGTTAACCTAATTATTACAAAACAGTGAAAACAGTTCTTCTCTTCAATCTCTTTTCTTTTTTCTTTAAGAACCATATGAAAGGAGGCGCTGGCGTTTGGGGCAGATATCTTGAACATCAGAAGCCACCTTTGCAAGCATCAAAGCACCCTGAACCAAAACCTCTTTCGAATCACCTGCAAATAGATCTGCCCAGTATCTCAATATCACACAAATGGAATGTATACTTCTCAGCAGGAAGACAAAATGTATACTTCTCAGCAGGAAGACAAAATGCATCCCATCCCATCGGGTGCAAAACATTGAATCCCTGCATACGCTTAAATCTGGACAAAATGTCTGTCGCCGTGTACCCAAGGGCGTGCCCAACATGCCGCCCAGCCCCACTGCACAACAATTTTGGCTCAATCGTGTCATCACAAGCAGCTTTAGAGTGATAAGTTCAATGTTTGGGGTCCAGTGAAACTAAATTGCATTCCAATTCATGAAACAAAATCAAGCACAACCCAATTACAGAATCGCATATTCACCGCAACACTACATGATGATCTTTTGTTGACCAGGTAAAGACAAGTATACAGCAATACCATTAAAAACTGCTTACAGAAAAGATCGAAGGAACCGCATGAAAGTGCATCAGAGTTGTCACCTCTTGCAAATGTCCGTATGAATTTACTACCACTCGACTAACAACTACGAAGTTAGTGGCCACATGCCCACAACACGAGGTGGATCCACTGCCCGGGCTCCCGTGAATGTTCAACGATTTAGGGATTCATCATTATAATAAAAAAAACTGAATTATATTTATTAAAAAACACAAACTATTCTGTCGAATTCGGATCAAATCCGAGATCACACGACAGGGGATAAACCAAACCAAACAAGAGAGTGAGAGAGAGAGAGAGAGAGACGACACTGGATCTAGGATCCAGAGGAGGAGGTAGCGGCACCAGAAGCAAGGCAACACACGACGGCGAGGCGGTGCCAACGAGGTAACGCACAGCGGCGAGGCGACGCCAACGAGGAGGCAACCTGCGAGCGAGGCGGACAGAGGCGGCAGTCCGGCTCTGGCGGTGTCGTGGAAGAGGCGAGGACTAGCCATTGGCAACATCAACATGCGAGGCAGATCGGACATGGGCCAGCGAGACCTAGGCAGCTGGATCCAACGCTCGGCTCATCCGTTTTTCGGGCCATCCGAGCCTAGGCCCGACGAAAACACAAATTTTGTTTCAGTCTAAAGGCCGTGTTTGTTTCAGCTTAAAGGTGAGTTGAGTTTTACTATAGCAATTTTTTATTTTTATATAACCTACATGTATCAATTTGTAACGATTTTTTCATGGCTTTTAGTGGTTCTTCTCAAGATTGTAAAACTATTTTTTTTTAAGAATTATTAGACCACTTTTTTAGGACTCTCATTTTTTGCTATGGTAAAACTCAACTTTATTCAACGCTGAAATAAACAACGCCTAAATTGTAGTTGGGCTAGACTTGGGCCCAGTTGATGAAGCCCGATGTTTGGTATGAGATGGGCTTGGGCCTGGTCCGGTGGGAGCGGGCTTTTTCAAGCCCAGCACGGTCCAGTGCAACAGGTCTAGTTTGAGCAACAGCTATGGTGGGGAAGTTTTTTTAAGAAACCAGCACAACACCTAAATCGGCTAGTTAACATCATCCGTAGTCAAAATATAAATATGGTCTCTAAAATCTCAAGCCACACATTGCACATACACATGTCCATCCTCGTCTCGTCCTGTTGGTTAATTCCCATAATAGCAATTTCATAGCTACTAAATTACAAGCCTTGAATAATAAGTAATAGAATTAATTGTGAAATTAAAAGAAAGTAATCATATGATCGATTGGATAGTCATTGTATTCACATATCGAGTTGTTTGGTTGGGGGTTAGCTTTATCTAATTTTGCCACACCTTATGTTTAGAGTTCGTAATGGGGCGGGGCGGGACCAGGTCAACCCTTGACTCGACTCAACCCGTCCTGCCCATTCTCAACATCCGCCCTACCCCAACCCAACCTAGTCCTCGGATGTACAAAATCTTGACCCGCCGCGGCCAATCGACACAAACCGGGACAGAGAAAATTCACATAACATCATCCCAACCAAAGGAAATTAGGCATATAAAATCCCACCAAATACACAAATATAGTAGTGGCTTGATAGTAATACATACATCAATACGGTTAATGGGTTGGGATAGGATCACGAGTAACGTAATATACAAAAGCAAATCCGGGTCTGGTTGAGGCAAGCCTGAATCCAGACCTGCCCAGAGATGAACCGATGCAAGACGTCACCACATTAGTATTGCATGAATTAATCCAAATAAAAAAAGTGACATAATGAGATGTAGTTAAAAAGCAAGGTGCAATATGTATTGAAAGTCGATATTCGAACTTATGCTAGAATATTATGAAAATCTATTTTTTATAAGTTATATTACATAGAAATGCATTATATGAAATAGGAAAATTACCCCCATGCCATTATAAAATTGTTGATTCGCAAAAAATGTCACCCATGCGACGATGAAATGTGTGCTCTGGACCCACATGTCATAGATAGAAGAGTGAAATTTTTGCAAAAGTGGAAATTTCATAATAGCATTGATGCAATTTACCCTATTAAATATATAATTATATAGAAACTAAATATTTATTGTGTAGTTTTATCTATGATCAATAAGTAAAAAAATAAAATAGGAATAACATAAGATGCAAAGATCCTTACGTTAGATATTTTTGCAAAGATAAAATCATAGAATTTTTTGAGAGATAATACTAGATTTAGTTTTATATGGTTTGAATTGTGCCATGGTGACAACATAACAGTATAATAAGAATATAAACAGGGACTTGTTGTATCATTAAATCCCCTCTATCATATGAAATAGGAATTATATTACAGAGAAATATAATTTCAATAAGTTATATTACATAGAAATGCATTATATGAGATAGAAAAATTACACCCATGCCATTATAAAGTTGTTTATTAGCAAAAAAAAATGCCACCCCATGCGACAATGAAATGTGTGCTCTTGACCCACATGTCATAGAAAAAAGAGCGAATTTTTTGCAAAGTGGAAATGTGAAAATAGCATTGATGCCATTTACCCTATGAAATATATAAATATATAGAGACTAAATATTTATTGTGTAGTCTTATCTTTGATCAATAAGTAAAAGAATAAAATAGGGATAAGATAAGATACAGCGATTATTACGTTAGATATTTTTTGCAAACATAAAAAGATAGGATTTTTTCATAGATGATTCTAGATTTATTTTTATATGATTTAAATTGTGCCACATGGCGACAACATAACGATATAATAGGAATATAAATAGAGGCTTATTTAATCATAAAATCCCTCCATCACCATTACATTGTATTATCAAATCTCCTCCATCACCATTATGTCCAATTAAACATTATTCTTAAACTCATAATGAAATAAATTATATATTTCTGTAATGGGTCATAATAAAAATAGAAAAAATGTTAATAAATAATAGATTATTAATGAATTCAAAATATATCATTTATAATGTTATTAACAATATATTAACTAAGTTAATATTTTGATTTTGTTAAGTTATATTTATTAAGTTGCTTAGGCTTCAAAAAATTATAGATCCGCCACTACACAACACTACTCAACTACTCAACAACTCAAGCAACTACTCCAGCTAAACAACCCATCGACCCACGCGCTCGTCAAACAACCACCCAACAAAAAAAACACTCATTGACCTTCTCGATTTCTTCTCAACTTGTATCACCTAGCCCTGGAAAGTCTTGACTCTCTCTTAGAGATCTCGGGTAAATGGTCCAATGGTCTTTTAGTCCGTAAAATAATGTAAATAAGTATGCAGTGACAACTATCTGCATCTTTTTATTTTTCTAAGAATGGGAGAGTTAAAAGTCATTTTGTTAGGCATGAACAGCTCTGTCTCGAGAACCGTTACCCTTGTGGATATGTTTGCAGCATCAGTTCTGTTCTTCCTTTTAAGTTGCTGATGAAGGTGTTCTAGCCCATTCCTATTACAATGTACCATCTCCTTCGTATTGTTGCGGCGTTTCCGTCCTGTAGCCACCACATCCAAAAGGTTCTGACATTACAACTCCATCTCATTGTCAGACTTACCCGAAAGAATTACTCTCATAGTTCTATCAAGAAATGAAATTGAAGCACATAATGAAGGATGATTCTAGAGAAACATAATTAATCAATCTTCCATCACATAAATTTCACCGCAGGTTATCAACTTTTTACCAAGATCTTTGAAGAATAGTGGGAGCACCTTCTTATCCTGATTAGTAATACAGAACTTTGCTTCAACCACGACTTGCCAAACCCTTTTAAAGACATTATTTTTTGACTGCGCCAATTCAAAATTAGAATATCCAGGTGCCCAGTTTGATAGCATGACAAAACATACGAGAATGTCCAGTTTCCATACGATAAGATGGTCGGATGTGTCCCTGGCAACAACCACGTGTACTTGTGGTCAATGGACTTGTTTGAACAAATCAAGGATATGGTTAAAGTTAATTCTAATCTATACAACTTTCCCATTCGCATACAAGGGTCAAACCAGATTGGAGGCCCACATGACAGTCCGAGAAGTAGCTGCTCCATCACCCTTGCTGTAGAAGTGTTGAGACCCATGTGGCTCGGTATCGGATATTTCTGGGATACCAGAATATTCGGGAGAATATGCTTAAGGCATAGGCTATATAAGGAGAGGGGGTGGAGGCTTGGGGAAGCCATCCACCCACCTTGTAGCCCTAGGTAAGAGATGTGAGGTGTGGGGGAGAGGAAGGGCTCTCCCCTTGGTGTGAAAGGTGGACAAAAATACCAAATATTTATCCAAAAAATATTCCTCCCAAAATATTTTGTGTCTGGTGTTCATCCGATTCTTGATTGAGAGAGGAAAATAAATAAGAAAAATAGCGAGGAAGTGGCCGGCGGCTAGGCCGAGTTTCGCCCAGCTGCCACTATCCATGGAGGGAGAATACCCTCAACGACACTTAGTTCGTTGGTCTCGTTTCAAATGACATTAAGTTCGATAGGCTTGACATATACGACACCGTGCGCACGAATTTATGATTCCAGTGACATCATACCAATTTATTACCTTTTTGAAAACTATTTCCTATTTTTCTCCACCTGGATTGACCAAAATGCCCTTGGATCAAAACATTAAATTACAACCCTCCGTTGTATTCATCAATATGCACGGATTTTTATTTTGGACAAAATTTTATATTGTAATGAAAATACACTGTATCCGTTAAAATTGTCAGATTTCAAAATTTTGAATTTGACTGAATTTTATATTTTCAAAATTTGGGTGAATTTTAAAATTATTGAAATTTGGTCACATTCAAAATTTTAAAATCTGACAATTTCTTATAATCTGTTTGAAATTTGAAATAGGTAGAGTTTGAAATTTTTGTCTCCCATGCCCGCTCGAAATCGCACGCAACTGACCACGCCGTACATAGGGGCAAAACAGTAAAGTCACGTGGGTTAAAAATGGTAAATCAATGATAAATTGGAAAAAAAAAGGAAGAATGTCACTGGGATCACAAATTTGTATGTCTGGTGTTATACGTTTCAAGACGACCGAACTTAATGTCATTTGAAACGAGGCGTTCGAATTGGGTGTCACTAATGTCAATCTCCTGGATGGCATCGTGAGAGAGAGGATTAGGAGCCCAGCCAGCCGGTTAGCAGAGCGGCGCGATGATATCCGGCAGCGCACTACAGAGGGCGGTGTTGGGAAACCACCTGTAGGGGGAGCCCGGCCCGGCTAGGCCAGCAGCTTCCTCGGTGGGTCCCACATATGGACATAGACTAAAACCCTAAGCAGTACTATATAAGAAGAGGTGGAGCACCCATTGTATAACAGATCTGAGAAATAATAAAGAGAAGCTCCACCCATACATCTTTGCGCCCCCTGTGTTTGATCTTTCTCTGTGATTGATTGCCCACGTTTATACCTCGGACTACACCCGGTAGCGAGGTTTCTCAACACGTTATCAGCACGCTCGCTCCATCGACGTGCCGATCAATCCGTGAGGAAGACCGATCTGCATCCACTTCTACCACGAAGGTATATTTTGGGCACCGATTACCCCGTAGATCGTGATCTGTTCTTGAATTTCTTTGCAGATCGAGAAGAATTCTGGTGTTTTTCCCCTAGTAGATTGGGAATTTGCATGAAATTGGTAGTAGATTCGTTTTTTTGGGGGTTTTGACCGCGCGCCCGCTGGCTACGGCCGCCACCATACCTTTCGTCGCCACGCCGCTGGCGCCCGATGCCGCCCTGCGCCTGCTTGGCGCCCGCCGCCGCGCTGCCGCGACATGGCGCTCGAAGGTCGTGCCTAATTGGATGCGCCGCGACATGGCGGCGGCTAGAAACCCTAGCCGCCTTCTTCTGTTGGCCGGGATGGGCGCGACGTGGCGCGCGCCGCCACTGAGCCACCGCGCCAAGACGTGGGCGTGCCTCGCATGGGCCGCGCCCTTCCAACACAGACGCCCCGGCTGGTCGCGCCTCCGCATGGCAGCCAGGCTGGCCAAGATCGGGTCGCCTTGTGCAGAGCCGCCCATTTGTGCCGCCCTCATTGGCACCGTGTGAGCCGCCCGGTGGCCGCCCTCATTGGGCAGGCCGTGCAATGGCCGCCCAAGCCTTAGCGCCCAACCCCTGTAGATGGGCCGAATTGGAAAATTTTGCAAACTGGCTCCGAAAATTCTGAAAATTACAAAAAAAATCCCCTGATTCTTGCAGAATCACCCGTTAGGATTTTGAAAATTGCTTGTTTTCAAACATGTAAAAGACTACGTGCAGCCTTGCTAGCAGCAGGTCGTACGCTGGACCAAAAGATCCATATGAAGTAGAAATTTTTCCAAAGAAATTTGAAAACCCCCGATTCTTGCATAATTAAGTGAATTATTTTTGAATTCTTGCATATCTTGCAACTCGGGAATCGAATTTTGAACTAATAACAGACTACGTGCAGCCTTGCTAGCAGCAGGCCGTGCGCTGGACCGAAAGGTCTAGATTAAGCCGAATTTTTCAAAAGAAATCGCAAAAGGCCATGGGATTTGTGAAATTGCAGAAAACCCTTTTGATTCTTGCAGAATCACCCGAGATTTGAATTTTGGCATGTTTTGCAACTCGGGGATTTAAATTTGGCACCCCTGTTTCCGGAAGAAAGAAAATTGCATTAAAATCCCTTAGAAGCTTGGAAATTACTAGAAGTTTTTTTGATGTCTTCAGAGTTTTTCAAAGGTATGGAAAACTTAATCTTTGGCCCTTTAACATCTTGGGAACTTGAAGTTTGCACCCGTCTTTGAATTTGAAGCATTATTTAATTCTGTAATTATTTATGTGCAATCCTTGTGTGCATTTGCCATTATAATTATCAGTAATTATTTATGCCTTTGAATTGGTAATGGCATGCTAGAATATATATATATATATATATATATATATATATATACACATATACATATACATATACATGGTTCACCTAAACGGTAAACGGTAGTCAGTCGGCCACCTCCTGTTTAGTGTTTAGACCGTTTACACGGGATTAAACGGTGTGTAAACAGCCTAAACGGTTTTGTATTGTAGCAATAAAAAAGGTAAAATACATGATTAAAAATCTAAAAAACTGACTTCATTTTAGATTTTTAGTACAATAATGGAGGCTTATACATTTTAAATTAATAATCATAGCAAGTTCATGACTTAGAAGTCAATTCATAGTTTCATAGTCACTAACTCACATGAATAATAATTCACATTGACACTGATAAATGACTAATAGTTCATTACCTAAACGGTTTACCCCCTAAAATGATAGTTCATTGCCTAAGCAGTTACCTAGTCTGAATAAATCACTAATAAAACCGTTTACAAACCGTTCCGTTTAGCCCCATTAAACCGATTTTGACCGTTTTTTGACCGACTAGGCCGACTACCGTTTAATTCATCGATTACCCCCTAAACTGTGCAGTACGCCACCGACTATCGATTAGTCACCGTTTAAACGGCCGACTAGGCCGTTTAGGCGAACAGAGTATATATATTACTGGAATTAATTATGTCATGCACCCAGTGTTAGCCTAAACGGTAAACGCTAAACAGTCGGCCACTCTTCGTTTAGCGAATAGTCGGACTACACGGCCGATTAAACGGGCCAAAAAACGGATTAAACGGGATTATACGGATTAAACGGCTTACACGGCCTACACAGTTGACTACTGAGTAGCGTTTAAACGGTGTGTAAACGGTCTAAACGGCCGTGTAGGCGAACAGTGCATGCACCACATTTAATTAGATTACATGAAGTAATCTTATGAATTAATCCCGAAGTATACATGTCGAGTATAATAAAATATGAATTTGAGGTATTGGCATTGCATAGCCAGAGCAACCTCACTTGGGCATTGGACTATAGAATTGTACCCTGTAGCATGAAGCTCTGGGCCGCCATCGGGCTAGAACCCCAAAAGGATTAGAAACCGATGTGCGGAACAACCCTGCATTGCACTTTCTTAGGCACCCCTCTATGAACATATAGTATTGGTGTATGCATGAGCAACATACTGCACTAATTAAGAAGCGGTTTTGGACGCTCTAGTATACTAATCTTCTATTATATGAGAATGGGGCATGCATGAGACTGCAAATTATGAAAAATGGTCAATTCCTCTTTTGTGACAAAGAAGATCACATTCGAGGAGTAATCTCCACTCTCACCTAAGTATAACTCCAAGTGCTTGCAACTTTTGTTGTATAGTCACGGAGAAGCTACTAGGGGGAGAAAGCCCCAAACTTTAATAAAGGGCATGAATTGGAGAATAAGAATAATTGGCCTATGAAGAGAAAGTCCGTTGCTTAAGAAAGATAACACAAGGAGAAGTCGCATTTTATTTTCACCATTAAAAGGGCAGAACCCTCAAGGCATAATGTCGAAAAATTATGTGGCATTTGGAAGATTGGTCTATGATTTGCCATGATTATACATTCAATTATGGCTTATCGATCAAAGAAGAAAGAAAAGCAATGGAAAAGGCTTGACTTGCCATTGTTGATGGGAACTCTTGTAGAGACCTCCCAAATCTCCCCCACGTTCTAATTGCAATCACACATAAAATGCATGGAGAAAATGAAGATCTCGACAGATATCATTGAAACTAGAATAACCGTCTCAGCCCTGTCGCGCCGCTGCTCGGTTACATCTGTGTGGTTGACTATAGGGCCTACCCTTTTAGCGATAGAAGCCTCTGGGAGCAGCCCTATTGTCAACTGTGCTCCTGTACCATTGCATCGCCCGTGGCCTGAGTCAATCATTGCCATATCGGCCTATAGGTTTCGGGAGCACACCCACACATAGTGGGTCGCATATTTTGAATCGCATTTTATGAATTTGCACTCTAAATTGTGGTTGCTAGCAGACATATGAATTTTTAGCATGAATTGGAAGTTCCTGAAGAGCATATTTGAATTGAAGCTTTAGAAGAGCACACATTAATTCTCATGACGGGTTCTGCATTTGCCCTTATTCCAGTACATATAAAATTGCAATCAATTTATGAATTATTTGAATCATGAATCTTGCCATTACCTGATTGCAACCTATAATCTATATAGTGTCGTTGGAGGTTATTAACACTGATGTTGAATAACAAAAAGCATTTTAAGAATACTGCTATTATTAATTTGAATAAATCGCTAGTAGCGATCTGTGCACATATTGCTCACGAAGAGCCACGGGTATATTATTAGGTATTACATCAGCACTTAAGAAGCGTTGTTTACCCCGAGTATTTTGGAGCCTCTTAAATTTAAAGGCATCTGTGCATGTTTCATGAAGAAACAAATGAAGATAATAGCACTGAATGCTCATGCATTATGGAGAATGCCGGATGTAAGAAAAGCATTACTAAAGTAATACCTCCAATATGAATTAGGGCTACACTATAATAGATTTAATGCACTTGTAGTGCATGCCAGCTTAGAAGACTGGATTTAGAAACTCTTAACTCTTCTCTTTTCGGTAGTGTATTCTGGGTTTCCCAGTTTGTAATGATAAGGGATTGCACAAACAAATCACACCGGGCTATAATATCATAGTGCGGATTTTTCGAATCTTGAAGATTTTGTGTGCCTGAATGTGCCACCAGAAATTAATGAATAAATTTTCAATTATGAAAAGAGTCCCTGAATCTCTGGACTGCATCTAGTAGGATATTTGCGTTCCAATTCAGCCCTTAACAGGGCAGTTTTGGTACTTCAAAGTGCTCAACACTGTTTCCTAATTGTGATCGAGTTTACTGTCACACAACGAACGAAGTATTTGAAGAGAAGATCTTGTAGATCACTAGAATTAAAGAATTTTCTCATCCCATCATATGAAGTCCGCCGTAATAGACACTATTAGTGACTTTATTTTAAAGACATTTGATGATGAGATTTGAAGCACAGCACTGTGAATAGGCATAGCATGCCACCTCTTACAGAGAGACTAGCAGTCATATGAATTGAAAAGAATTAAATAATTAGCCCGGTTAATGAGCAGAGTTGTAATTCTTGAAGAATGTGTCGAGACATGAAGTTTTACACAGAGCATCCCTAATCACTATTCAAAAGAACATGTAGTTCTACAACATCAAGTGCATGCAAAGGGTCACCATGAAATTTCCCACTATAAATTATATGTACCATACCACTATTGACGAGGAATATTTTCCCGTCATTAGGGAAGAATTAGAACTCCTGAATGAGAA
Source organism: Raddia guianensis (assembly GCA_036346415.1). Lineage (NCBI taxonomy): Eukaryota > Viridiplantae > Streptophyta > Magnoliopsida > Poales > Poaceae > Raddia > Raddia guianensis. Next base: position 20,485,757 of record CM070534.1, on the reverse strand, counting down.
TACCGAGAAAATAAGCATATAGAATTCCTGTGCATGACCTTTGCACTGGTAGAGAAATAGAAGTCTTGAAGAATATTGAAGTATATGTGAAACTGCCACTGAATGACCATTTTTGTGATATGAAGGGAATGATTAAGTTGCATTACTAGAAGTAATGCGCCAGAGAAGGTTGCAGTACCAAAGAATTGAAGGTACCCCTCAACCTATTCAACGGCCTCAGAATGAACAGGGAGTCTGGTTCCTCCGACCCAAAGTACCTGGGGACGCCTGGGGAAAAAGAGAAAGAGGGCTTATCATGACCAAATCACTAAAAATGCCCCAAGTAGTGAAGGGGAGCCAGTTGAGACCTGGCAGCTGGAGAGAAGCCTGCTAGCGAGGCACTCCCAGTCTTGAATATTCCATGGCAGGAATAAATGAATGAATGTATCGACCAAAGTGTGTGCACACACCGGCGATAAAAACTAAAGGAACTAGCTTCCGTGATGGGAAATAGCGGTGTAGAGCAAGTAGAAGTGCACGAAGCACCCCCATGACTAAATGGCCATACGAATTGTATTATCAAGGGAACTTATGAATAGAGTAACAGCCAAAGTCGACATATATATGCCATATAAAAGATGGCAAGTACTGCGGTATACTAACATTTTCTCCAGAAGAGAAATGAGAATAATAAATTAGAATGGTACATAACAAGGCTGATAGCTCAAAGCTTCATGAAGAAGCTTATTCCCTGGTCATGGTTTTCTTCTAGATATATCTCATTATTGGCAGTACTCAACTTGAAGTTGAGAGTGAAATTTGAATTGAAGGATGTTGTTACTGAATATATGTATAAAAGATTTGGATTAGGATTTATGAATGAAGATACTTGAAGTATGACCTTCCGTAACTAAGGTAGAGCAAAAAGAAACATATAGTGTGAAACTCTGTAAGTCACTATATAAATTGAAGAAGAGAATTAGAATAACTATGCTCATACTTGAAGTATGGTAAACTAAGCACTGCTTAGGCTTGCAGCTCAAGCATTTCCCTCATGGTATCCTAATGCACCAAGAGACCTATACTCAAAAGGTTTTAGAAAGGTTTGACTTTAGCAGAGCCTATTTCTGAAGAACCCCTATGATAGGGAGATCTTTGCAGAAAGAAAAAGACCCCTTCCGACCCAGGGAAGAGGGGGAGGAAATCCTCGGGCAAGAAGTCCCGTACCTGAGTGCAATAGGAGCACTTATGTATCTTGCTAACAGTACATGGCCTGATATTACATTCGCCGTAAACACATTGGCTCGATACAGTGCAGCGTCCACGAAGAGGCATTGGAAAGGAATAAATGTTATCTTTCGATACCTCCGTGGAAGCATTGATCTTGGCCTGTTTTACAGGAAGAATCAAGATATGAATATTATTGGTTATGCCGATGCTAGGTACGTTTCGGACCCGTATTCAGGTAAATCACAAACTGGGTATGTTTTCCTATGTGGTGGCACTGCAATGTCATGGAAGTCGTCTAAGCAGACGCTTGTGGCTACGTCCATAAACCACTCGAAAATCATTGCATTATATGAAGCATCTCGTGAATGTGCATAGTTAAGAAGAATGGTGAAACACATCCTGCAATCATGTGGATTACTTATTGAGCAAACCCCTACAATTATCTATGAAGATAATGCCTCTTGTGTTGCACAAATGCAAATGGGTTATGTGAAAAGTAATCTCACTAAGCATATTGACCCCAAGTTCTTTTATGGGCATTAACTGCATAAATTGAACGAAATAAATATCCAGCACACCAAATCCTGTGCGAATTTGGCTGACATGTTCACTAAGTCATTACGTACCGCCTCCTTTAAAAGGTGTGTTAGGAGCATTGGAATGATCAGGCTCAAAAAAGTGCTGAATTCAGGGGGAGATAATTCACACGTCCTGAATTAAAACTTTGGCATAAAGCTGGAGTACCCAACTCGATTTAGAAGATTGATTGCAATGTTGGGTGGTTTGTACTCTTTTTCCCTTGGTGAGTTTTTCCCTGAAGTTTTCTTACATGAGGGTTTTAATGAGGCAAATCGTGCGCACAGCAATCTTATGCTATGTACTCTTTCTCCAATCCTTTTTTCCCACTGGGTTTTTGGATGGAGTTTTGATGAGGCATATCCATCTCGCTGGCAAGGTCCAAGGGGGAGTGTTGGGAAACCACCTGTAGGGGGAGCCCGGCCCGGCCCGGCTAGGCCGGCAGCTTTCCCCGGTGGGTCCCACATATGGACCTAGCCTAAAACCCTAAGTAGTACTATATAAGAAGAGGTGGAGCACCTATTGTATAACAGATCTGAGAAATAATAAAGAGAAGCTCCACCCATACATCTTTGTGCCCCCTGTGTTTGATCTTCCGCTGTGATTGATTGCCCATGTTTATAACTCGGACTACACCCGGTAGCGAGGTTTCTCAACAGGCGGCTAGGGTTTTCGCAAAGCCGCCGCCACCCTGCCCTATTCGGCCACGTGATGCGGAAGAGAGTGGAGAGAGACCGTGAGAGTGAAGGGAGATGAGAGAGCGCCTGGGAGAGGGAGTCCCTAGGGGGTAGCCGTGCCTTCCTCCCTGGCCAGCGGTGTCCTTGGTAGTGAGAAGCTGAGAAAGGAGAGGGAGAGTCAGATAGAGAGAGACCCCGTGGATAAAGAGGGATCCAAGAGAGATATTGATGGAGAGGGGATTCCACCGTTTTTCTTCCCGTGCAAAGCAACAGCAACCTGGGTGCACAGAGTGCATGCCACCTGTTTGTCGAAATGCCCTAAAGACCGGTTTTGATCGCACTTCCTTTTCCTCGCCCCCGTGCTCTATGTTGTGATGATTTTATATTGGGAGTGACCGCCGGGTGTTAGTTAGATTGTTTGAAGAGGAGGTTCGTGGATGCACATGAAGTGTTCGGTGAATTGTTAATATGAGAAAGAGGGGGTGATGTTCACCGGAAAAAGAGTTGGGCTCCTATTCACCCCTCTAGTCGCCGATCCCGGTCCTTCAAGCAGTGCTTCAAGAACTCCTAAAACTTCACTTTAAGCCTTTTCTTTGACGCAATGTCTGCAAGTGTTAGCTGGAGGTCCTCACCACCACCAGTATCTTTCAATGGCGGACCAACAGTGTCTCCAGTGGTGATGAGGACGTGGATACGATCAGTGTGACCGCTGCCCCTCCTTCCTCTCCGACCGCTACAACGACTACCGACGCTGCTCCATCTTCGTCGCAGAGGGGCCTTAATCCAGAAGCCCAGCCTTTCAAACCTTCTCTAAAGAAGAAACACCACAAGTCCAAGACACAAAAGGCCTCGAAGTATCAAGGAAAGCCCACATGGAGGCCCAAGATGCCAAACAGCCCGGTTCGGCCATCCAGCATTACACCAACTTTAAACAGGTATAAATCGGCCTCCCAAACTCCGATTTCAGCGTGTGACCACTCGTTAGAAAGCTTAGGAGATAAGCTTTCTAATGGATCCAGCACCACCTCCAGATTCGCTCCAGAGCATCAGGAAAACACAGAAGAATTTCACGGGCCACAGTTTCAGGGTGCTGCACCACCATATTTTTGGGCCTATGGCCCATGTAACTTAGGGTTTTGGTGGGTGCCCCTGTTTTAGCTGTCCTACACCTCCTGGCCACCGCTATATATGTGGCCGGTGCCTTTCTTTTATACTTAGGTTTTGTTGTGTTTTGGTTGACCCCTTGTGCGTCCCTCCTCGTGTTCGCGTGTGTCGACTAGACCACCCGTGATGAGAAACAGAACCTCACTCTTTCATGAGTTGGTTTATAAGTTATCATCTTGTTCTTTCTTGTTCTCGGTTGAAGCAGGTTCAAGGATCGATCAGGTTTTGATTTGGTTGATCGGTTCAGCGAGGTGACGTTGCGATTGCTTGGTTGCTGATCTCGTGGTTAGTAGCCGATCTATCTACTTCGTTGTACACCAAACCGACGTATCGTTCCTCACCAGAAGATCGAGCCGACCCCATGCACATCAAGTGGTATCAGAGCGACGGTTGCCTGGTGAGAACACCCCTTATCTTGTTTCAGATCTGTTCTTGTTCGTCCTAGAGTCTAGAAAATTGCCTTAAAAAAAAAATTCGTCGTGTGATTTACATTTAATCCTAGCCCGTCTAACCTTTACTATTTCTGCAATAGTTCAATTCTTGTTGAATTTGTGTTCGTCGTCGTGTTGTTGCTAGAGTTAGCGTTTTGATCTTTAGAGTTTCGAGTTCGGGTCATATCTTTGTCACAATTACCTTCGTGCCAAGTCCTTGTCGATATCCATCCTACCGCCTCAGATCAAAACAGCCATCCACCAGATCATAATTTCCCAGAGCAGGTCAAAACTTCCATTTTTAACCAGTCCACACCCTACCATCCACGGTTCCCAGCATTTTCCATCTTTTCATCTGGTCAAAAAGAGCAGATCGGTTCCTTCCTGTTCAATTGACTAGCCCAGTTTTCCATATCTTCATAATCACGTGGAGCAGCCTGCAGCCACCAACCAGATTGGTAATCCTCCATAAATAATAGGTCGGTTTGTTTGGTTGCCATATATATCTCCACCCTTTCCAACCAATCAAAATTCAGCCTTTTATGATTCGGCCAGTCAAGTACCTGAAAAACCGTGCGCCTACCTTGCCATAAAAAAAAAACAGCTGCAACTCCATCTTTGATATTTACAGCTGGTCTTCATGCAAAAGAAAGAAAACTAAAAAAGAAAGACAGGTGCAATAAAAGAGTAGCATCGAAAAGAAACAAAAGAGGGTAAATCTGAACCGCACCTTCTCTCTGCTCTCCTCACGCCGTATTGCTGCACTTGGCCAATCCATCAATTTCGATGCAAAAATCAAAGACTACAGAGATTATTTTTTTTTATCGGAATATCCCTGGTTAAAAAAAAAGAAGAGGAAGAAAGGAGCCCTAGCCATTGCTTATCTTTTGAGAACGCTTTGGTTGCTGCTCTGTGACTTCATTGGTGTCTAGGCTCGCGTCTCTAGCACGGTCTAGCCTAGGACCAGCACATACCGTCGTTGAACGTTCCTTCAACTTGTATTAACTATTGTGGTTATAATATCTTCTTGCTACATATTGAACCTGTCCAAGCTCCACATACTACCAACCACAGGAAAAACACCTTGCAATCGCTTTGTCACCTTCTGAGTGTAGGATACCACCAGTTATCGATTGATCTTGGCAAGCTGCAGGGTAAGAACGTGTAAGAGCTTCGTGAGAGCTTTGAGAGTGAAGACTTGTTAATTCCAGCTCCTATTAGTAGATAGGTTATACACCCCTTTGTGTATTTTCTTGTCTAATACTAATAATGGCATGTTCACGAAAGAACATGACCTCTACTGCTTCGAGGATGATCCAAGCATTCCGCCAGCAATTAAGAAATACATGCGGAAAATTAATCATGACTTCGAGGAAAGATGGCGAAGTTGGGAATATAAAGGTGGAAAGGTCGAGCATGGGACTATTCCTTCGATCAAGAATGAGAAGACACCATTGAGAAAAGAATTGAAGCTTGCATCACCTGAAAAGAAAGATAGTAAGTGTACTTCATTTAGTAAAGATAAAAATGTGCTTGCTATTCCTGCGACTAACCCTACAGGCAAGAATGAACAAGATGGTGTGCATCTGAGGGCTGCAATGACGGACAAATACATGAGCCTTATGTCTCAACATGTACTTAGTGCACCACCGGAGCATGCAAGTCAAAATCAACGCAACAACTTATTTCAAACTAAGTTTGTTGTACAAGAACGTGCGGTGCATGTCATCATTGATGGAGGCAACTGTAGCAACCTTGCAAGTCTACATATGGTCAAGAAGTTTGGCTTGACCATGACTCCACTTCAGCAACCTTACTCAATGGAATGGTTCAACACAAGTGGTAAGGTTGAGGTAACACAAACTGTGCGAGTTCCTGTCTCCATTAGTTCATACCATGATCATGTCTATTGTGATGTCATACCTATGGAATCATGTGCACTTTTGTTAGGTAGACATTGGTTATATGATGTTGATGCTATTCACTATGGTAAGACCAATCAATAAACTTTCATGTTTAATGGAAAGAAAATGGTTTTGAAACCTATTAGTCCTGCTGAAATAATTAAAGATAAACAGAAGAGAGCTCAAAAACATGAACAGGAGGGTGATAAAATTGTTTGCAATGCACAAAACACCGAAACAAAGATAAAGGAGGTAGTTCATTTTGATAAAACTGTGACCTCCCCTGATATTGCATTGGACACACATGTTTCTTTGCCTCCTATTGTCACTAACACTTTGCAGGAGCATAAGGAGGAGTCGAGGACGACTCCAATTCAAGAAGGGGAGGATGATAAGGACATCACCAGCGTGGATACGATCAGTGTGACCGCTGCCCCACGTTCCTCTCCGACTGCTACAACGACTACCGACGCTGCTCCATCTTCATCGCCGAGGGGCCTTAATCCAGAAGCCCAGCCTTTCAAGCCTTCTCCAAAGAAGAAACACCACAAGTCCAAGACCCACAAAGCCTCGAAGTATCAAGGAAAGCCCACATGGAGGCCCAAGATGCCAAACAGCCCGGTTCGGCCATCCAGCAGCACACCAACTTCAAGAGGACATAAATCGGCCTCCCGAACTCCGATTTCAGCGTGTGACCACTCGTTGGAAAGCTTAGGAGATAAGCTTTCCAATGGATCCAGCCCCACCTCCAGATTTGCTCCAGAGCATCAGGAAAACACAGAAGAATTTCACGGGCCACAGTTTCAGGGTGCTGCGCCAGCATATTTTTGGGCCTATGGCCCATGTAACTTAGGGTTTTGGTGGGTGCCCCTGTTTTGGCCAACCTACACCTCCTGGCCACCGCTATATATGTGGCCGGTGCCTCTCTTTTACGCTTAGGTTTTGTTGTGTTTTGGTTGACCCCTTGTGCGTCCCTCCTCGTGTTCGCGTGTGTCGACTAGACCACCCGTGACGAGAAACAGAACCTCACTCTTTCATGAGTTGATTTATGAGTTATCATCTTGTTCTTGCTTGTTCTCAGTTGCAGCAGGTTCAAGGATCGATCGGGTTTCGACTTGGTTGATCGGTTCAGCGAGGTGATGTTGCGATTGCTTGGTTGCTGATCTCGTGGTTAGTAGCTGATCTATCTACTTCGTTGTACACCAAACCGATGTATCGTTCCTCACCAGAAGATCGGGGCGACCCCGTGCGCATCAAGTGGAGGCAGAAGAGGATGGGGGTACTCCCTTTGAAGTGCAGTGGTTGCTACGAATGTGAGCAGACTGGACCTGTTGTCTCTTGAAGTTGAGGAGAAGGGGTGATGAAGAGCATTGTGTTTTTTGGATCTGACTGATGCAGAACTTGAAGAGTCACACGAAGGGTGTCTGGTGCCTTTGGATTCTGTTCTGAGCTTGAAGATGAATCGGGCAGAGGGATGGAATGTGTCGTACATTCCATGCTTTTAGATCTGTGAGGTATTTTCTAGGTAGGAGCTATGATTCATGGAGAATTTGTGGTAGGTTTGAGCACGGGAGTTCCTGGTCTGGGGGATTCATTGGTGGCGGATCTCGGGATTGGGATTTTCGTGGCTGATTGGAGGGATGGAAGGCGCCCGCGGCGTGGGGAGGAGGCGTGTTGTCGGCGGCGACACAGCTAGGATTGAAACCCTAGCCAGGGCGTCTTGCGTGAGAGGTGGTGGAGAGAAGAAGGGGAGGCCGGGAGGGCTGGTACGGTGACGTAAGGGTTTATCGGTGGGAGCGGGACGAACGAAAAAAAGACGGACGAAGACGGGACAAAAAGTGAGAAGAAACTCTATACTCGTATTATTTGGTATAGATTTGCACATTTCCTTGCTTCCTACACGATCCATTTAGGAAAAATCATATACAACAAGGGGACAACAGGGCATGCGTGCTCCAACAATTTTCCACAATGTACCACCGATTGCACCTGTGCTCCTTTTGTTTTTTTCCCGCTAAATGGCAGGAGTACTGACAATTCATTAAAAAGAAAGAAAAAATAGTACACATATAAAAGGAGGAGAGAGAGAGAGAGAGAGAGAGAGAGAGAGAGAGAGGAGACTAGGGGGCAGAGGACGGAAAACAACTAAGAGGGATTACAAGGGAGGTTCAACTAAACGGAAGACCACTCCGAGCAGGCTGCAATCCAGGCGGGCCTTAGGGAGTCCCCTCTTTCGGAGGAGCCACCAAACACAGAAGTTGGTCAGGTCGGCAGGAGGGGGGTCAAGGGGCAGCAAGGCCTGCCAGTCGGTCGAAGAGAAACTGCAAGACCTACATAGGTGGTCAATTGTTTCGAGAGGCCCATTGCAAAGGCAGCACGCCTAGAGATGGGACCAACCCTTTTTGGCAAGGAGATCAGCTGTGTTGATGCGAAGGTAACTCACCGTCTAGGCAAAGAACTTGCACTTGTTTGGAGCTTGGGCCGACCAGATAGCTCTAGCGAGAGGGTAAGCCACACTTCTAGACAAGTGGAGGGCATAGGCCGACTTGGCAGAGTAATGCCCAAAGGGTGAATGTTCTAGAGGATGTCGTCCGGAGTATCAAAGAGGGTCTCCTGGCAGACCTTGCTCCACAGGAGAAGACACTCCGCGAAGAGGGTCGCCGAGAAGATGGGATCGCAAAGACGAAGCCGAAGGTGGTTTGGGAGGAGATGGACCACGGAGCTGTTGCGGTGCTTGGCTTGTTTAAAGAGGTTTGGCGCTAGGAGAGCCGAAGAGCCACCATCCAGCCAGCGGTCATTCCAGAAGGAGGTGAGGAGGCCGTTTCCCACTGTGATCTATGTTGCCGCCCGAGGGCAAGCTCGGACGTGAACAATTGTGGGTCAACCCAGCTCAAGGTCCATATGGGTCTTTGCAGTTGAACCAAGGCCAGCGGAGACGGAGGTCGTAGTTGAAGAGGCTAAGGTCTAGGAAACCCAGGCCCCCGCGGGACTTTGGTCAGCACACAATCGACCAACTGAACAAACCATGTCCGGCTACAGAGCTTTCAGCACCTTTCCAAAGGAAGGAGCGGCGGACCTTGTCGCTCACTAATGACCCACCTGGGGAGCAAGAAAACCGTGGCGAAGTAGGTTGGAAGGGCAGAAAGGGCCGCTTTAATGAGGGTAAGACAACCAACTTTGGAGAGGAGGCGCACTTTCTTGGTGCGTAGCTGGTCACGGACTTTTTGGACCGGTGGTTGAAAATGGCTCTTCCCCGGACTCTTGAAGTGAAGGGGAAGGCCAAGATACTTGCAGGGGAACTCTCTCGGATCCTTGGGAAAGGGCCCAGAGTATGATCTAGAATCGTAGCGGATGGGGGTGATCGAGCACTTGCTCACGTTAATGCAGAGGCCTGAAACAGAGCCGAAGGGGGTTAGATGGTTTATATTGGCGCGAAGAACATCACGATTTGGGCGGAGAAAGATGACAAGATCGTCGGCGTAGAGGGAGGTACAGAGCCGCAGGGAGGTAGCGCTAACAGGACTAAGGACACCAGCCTTAGCCGCTAGACTGATGAGGCGCCGAAGAGTCTCCATCGCAATGATGAACCGCATCGGGGAGAAGGGGTCCCATTGGCGAACTCCCCGGCCATGGTGGAAGGAAGGGCATCGACGTCCGTTGAGGAGGAGCAAGGACGAGGCAGAACCAAAAAGGAGCGAGATCCATTCGCGCCATCAAGGGCCGAACCCTAGCCATTGCAGAAGCTCAAGCAAGTAGCCCCAGTGGAAGGAGTCAAAGGCCTTTGCAAAGTCTTGTTTGAAGAGCAGGACTAGAGTATGCTTGGAGTGCAGTTGGCAGAGGGTGGCCTGGATGCATCAAAAATTGTCTTGGATACAACGACCTTTAATGAAAGCACTTTGGTTTGGAGAGATGAAGTTGTTAAGCATTGGGGCTAGGCGATTTGCTAGGAGCTTCGAGAAAATTTTACAGAAACTATGCGTGAGGCTAATGGGGCGGTAGTCCTGGAGCCTTTCACAGGACTCTTTCTTGTGACGACCATCAAGCGTGATCATCTAATTGAAGGCATCAAGGACGTCATACTTGATAATCATCCAACAGACTCTGTAAAAGGTGCTGGTGAAACCGTCAGGGCCTGGGGATTTACCACCAAGGTGTGAGGAGATGGCATTTTGAACTTCATTTTCTCAAAATGGTGCGTCAAGATCAGACAGGTCCAGCTGCAGAGGGCCAAGGGACGACCAATCAAGGTGCAAGATCTGGGTGCGAGAAGAAACACCAGCATTCTGCTTCCTTGTCCTCTTGCGATAAGACAATACCCTAAGGAGAGGAGAGGGACAGGATGTGGTTCTTGCACCAATGAGAACTTGTCCGGATATGAAAAAATTTGGTATTTGTGTCACCAACCCGAAGCCAACGAACACAGGCACGTTGCCTGATATGGCACTCTCAAGGGCCGTGAGTCCAACGATGCGATCTTTAAGACCTTGGAGGAGGGATCATTCCAGGGGGAGAGGTGACAGCTTTCACGGGCAATGTCAAGAAAGGAGATCAGGACCCGAACAATGGCAAGGTGAACGGTCGTACAGCGCACCTGTTGACGGGCCTAGAAGGAGAGGGCCTTGGCGGTGCGCGAAAGCTTGATGTGAAGGCGACGAACGGGGGTGGTGGAAACAACCACATGGCCCCAAGAGGATTGGACAGTGTCCAAAAAATCAGGAATGCCAACCCACTAGTTTTTTTAAAAAACGACGAAACGGCTTCACTGAGGCCACCTCCGTAAGCAGGAGAGGGGAGTGATCGGACATAAGGGATGGGAGGCCCTACAGAGAAGTATTGCGGAGAAGGAAGTTCGAGTCAGCAGAGCAGAAAACATGGTCAATGCGGCAGAGGGTGGGGATTTTCCTTTGATTGCATCAGGTGAACTTTCTGTCCGTGAAGGCTAGCTCCTTTAGGGCGAGCGCATCTACGGTATTATTGAAGGCACCAAGAAGCGAGGAAACGACGCTGCCATTGCTTTTATATTCGAGCGTTGAATCATGTTGAACTCACCAACGACCATCCAGGGGTGGGCAGGGTCATCCGGACCATGGTCCATAAGTTCATTGAGGAAGGAGAATTTTTCTGCCCGCGATTGCGAGCCATAGACTCCAGTTAGGCGCCAACGGCTATTGTCCAAGCGAGAATAGACAGTAGCCTACAGGCCGTGAGAAGAGCTCGAAAAGAATCTAGGGAGAAGAAATCTTCATAAGCGAGGAGGACGATGCCACCGCGGGTCCCACTAGCATCAAGAGAAGTGAAGAAGTTAGTGAAAGCAGTGTCGGCACATTCGACTATAATCTTCTGGAAGGTGGAGTCCAGCTTGGATTTTTGGACGCGAACAAGGTTTTCGCGAGTCAAAGCGATGAGGTCCCGCAGGACCAAGCATCGAACGCCAGCATTCAGGCCCCGAACGTTCCAGCTGAGGAGACGAAGCTACTCTGTCATGTGGGGAACAAAAACGCACCGAAGCAAGCAATAGGGTTGGCATGGCGGGGTGTCGCATTACAAACTGGCAGCGGAGTGTTTGAAGGTACCATAGTGCTGCCCTTAACGAGTTTTTGGCAAAGGTTACACCAAAAGAGGGGCACACGCCCCACAAAGAGTTAGATGGCTTCATAATAGCCGCAAAAGACACCGCTTGACACAATAGGCCTCGATGCCCTAGGGAACCAATCATCATGCAGCAGGCAGGGGCACCATGGACGTAGGCTGGCCCAGCAGGTCCGCATCTGTCGGGGGCGGAACTTGGGCTAAGACAGGCCCAAAAGAGGGCATGTCACCATCTGTCGAAGAGGAGGGGCCAGTGGAGCAGCATCTTGGCCTACTGCTCCCGGAAGCTGAATGCCGGTGAGCTCAATGATTGCCTCGACAACAGCAGACGACAACTGCTGTGCTAAAATGCACCTTGAGGGTGTCGTCATCACTTACCCGCACCTTGGGGGAGGGGGCGAGAGCCTGCCCTGAGCCACGGTTGGAGCTTGCGAACCAACATATTCATTGCTTTGGCCTCAATGGGCACCTTGCCATCATTGCACTCGGCGATCCTACTGTGCAGCGCGACGGCGGCGTGGACTTGGCCTTGGAGGTGGCACGGGAGACGCAAGGAACCTGAAACAAAGGTGCGGGAGATGGTACAATATGCTTGGTGATGAGGGATTCCGCAGAGCTAGATTGGAAGGAGGGGGCGGTGGCGATCACTGCATGAAAAAAGATACACACCGATAAGGAGGTGCACAGAATCATGGGACCATGGACGACGCCACACCAGAGGCGGGCGCAGCCCCCAATTGCGTCAGTGCTAGAGCCTACCAGGAGGACACAAAGATAGTGGGAGGAGGCGTCTCTGGTGAAGGAGGTTGTGGAGAGCTGGCGAGGTGGTAGCTATGGAGCATGGACCTGCATGGGAGGGGTTAAAGTGGGTGGGATCCAAGGATCGAAGGATCCCTTGGAGCCGAAGAGAAAGCGTTGACGGGCAGAGTCGGGGGAATGAATGTTGGGGAAGGAGGAGTAATAATGTCCTCGGGATGATGGCTCACCATGACGGTCTCCCAAATACGGTTGGCAACCGGTGGTGGGAAGAGAACCCTGCAATAGTTTCCAATTGATTAACATTCATCGTGACGGCCCTAGGGGGAGGCAGAGCACACACGCCCCCATAGCCGAGATGTTGCGCACCACGCTTCTTGCCGCCCTAGCGGCACGGGAGCGGGAGCAACGACGATCGACGCTGGTGCCGGGGATCCACATCGTCATCATCATGGGACTCATCGTAGCGGGACTGACACAGGAGGGAGTCCCCTGGCAGCGTAGGTGGTGGCGGAAGGTCCCATCCGCGCGACCAAAATCCCAGACCGGGTAGGAGACACAAATGCGCCCAAGCAGGCCCGTGGAGTAGTCCTCGATAGTGTCCAAATGGATGAACACTTTCGAGGAGGACGCCATCTTAATGTGGTGCTCTGTCACCGACTCGCTAGGCGTGTCGACGATTCTAAGGTAGTAAACTTTTGGAATTCATTTCGGGTTGGTGCACCAAGCCCAGACATTCAACGAGTTTGTGACGTCGCGGGCTTGGCTGAGGTAGCGTTCCTCAATGCCCTGAAGAGCGTAGCTCAAACCAACGATGATGCAAGCCGTCTGCTCGTTCCAGGCGAACAAAGGCCGCCATCCTCACTGCATCACGGTTGCACTCCGATCCGCCTGACTCCCAGAGTGGATATTCACCATGGCCCAGCGGGTCTCAATGCCGGCCTCAGCTTCCAGCATGTCTCGGGAGCGAGGAGAACCCCGACGGAGCGGCAAGGTTGGTTAGCTGGGTCGCCACGGGCCATGAGGGGGATGGGGCGGTGAAATGGGAGGGAGGGACAAGGGAGATTTGGTGAGGCGGGCGCGTGGGGGAGAAGCGTGCTGGGAAGGAGATGGCTTTATGGCCATTCCTTCGGTAGTGATGGCAAGGAAGAGGCTCTTGACAAGTGGCCACACGGTGGTTGCGACCCAGTGAAAGTGCATCTAGGCCCTAAGTAATTTTGGTGATTAATGAGTAACAATTATAGAGCTAATATTCCTATTGGAGAATTGTGCACAGATGTTAAATAGGTCAAATCCATGAGGTATATGTTTACATGTGATGGTATACCCCTCAAAAGTGGATATGTTGCAAGAAGGCATCAAGACTAGTATTTATTTGTAAATCTTTATTTATTGAGTCCTAGGTATGCCGTACTATGAAGAGGGATGCAATGGAGAAGCATATAAAGGTACCTAAGTGCTCAAAATAGGTATCTCGAAGTTCGTGTGAGTTTTTCACCCAAAATACACCCTATACAGAACCTATGCCATCAGAACATCCGACGAGGGTCGAAACATCCGATGGTAATCCAAGTCTGCCAGTTTTTCATGCCATCCGGTAAGAGGTCCATCGGAACTCCGGTTGGAACATCCGATGCCATCGGAACATCCGACGGGGTCGGAACATCTGACGCGTGATTAACTGCTGCAACAGCTAGTTTTCGGGATTCCCTATTTAAGACCTCCTCTAATACCTGCCAAAAGGTTACTCACTCTGATTACAACATGATTTGAACCTAATACTTCATGTTCATCATCTCTCTCAAGAACACTAGCTTTGTCTCTCTCTTGTTCATCTTTGTGAGATCTAGATCTAGAGAGATCAAGGCACCCAAGTGCTCCACGAATTAGAGACAAATTCTTGAGCACTTAGCGATTCCTAATTTCTTCATCGCATTTGTTACTCTTGGAGGCTTGAAGGGCTCCTAGACGGCTAGGTGTCGCCGGTGAGTCGCCAATCTTTGTGTGGCGTGCCTCCGGAGTTTGTGAAGGTGCGAATCTACCTCCGCAAGGAAAAGGATTCAACTAGTGATCGCCGGTGAGTGCTGTGTACTTCATCCGGTAAGGGGATTAGGGTCTTGGTGTTTCGGGCTTTGTGCCTTTCCTAACGGTGAGTAGGATCTCCCTTCAAATATCCGAACATCGGTAAACAAAAATCGCTATGTTTTGTCTTAATCTTGTTTGGTTGTTTTTACTATTAGTGTTGGCTTGTTCTAAGTATTCTAGAGTAGATCTAATCTTGGTTTTGCGAGAAATCAGTTTACTGCAGGTTTTCGACAAATCCAGAATACCCAGGATAGGAACATCCGACGCAAACATCCGACGCCGTCGGAACATCCGACCCAGATCAGAACATCCGACGCAGGGGTTACTGCACTACCAGAAATATGGCCTTCTGTGACGTAATTTTTGTGACAAAAAGAAGAGTTTTATTGTCACCGTATACCATCTATGACGATCTTATGACGAAAACACGTCTGTCATAGAAGGTGCGTCTCTAAAGACCTTTCGTGACAAAACAAGGAAAAACGTCACAAAATTAATGACAAATGTTACAACGTCACAAATGATTATGACATTATAAATCGTCACAATTTAAAAAAAACGTCACAAATGAGTAACTAGGATGTTGCCACATGGTAGACGACGTGGCATGTGACGTGGTGGAATGTTGTGACAAATTTTATCATAATTTATAGCTCACAATTCGTCATCACACAAATAAACCACACAATTTTTACACGTAAATAAATTCATGATAAATTCCAAAGTATAACAATAGTACATAGTACATAACAACATAAATACAATTGGATTTATGTGTCACCAAAACATAACAATAAATATTCCAAATTATAAGCTTCAATGTATTAAATAAATAATGCTTTCAACTTCTACAACTTAGTTGCACTAAAGCGTAAGCTTTGATGTTCTACGACTTCACGATTAGACGCTCCCCGACGATCAGTTTTCCTTCAAAAAAAAAGAAGACATACAAATCAATTAGATAAAAGTGCTTATTGTTTACTTTTCATAAAAATAAATAACACCTACATGCAACTGGTGTTAGTTAGTTGTAACTAGTGTGATATTGGATCCATTTGGATCACCCTCAGTGTGTCAGGTAAACTGAATTTTATAGCATGGACAAAGTCTAAATGAATTTTATGTGCTTTAGCTGATTTTTTTTTAGCAAATTGAACATTGTGCAGTATAGAAATGATTCATAGAAGACGAGGAAGAGGAACACCCTGCTGCACTGCACAATGCATGGTTTAATCATAATTTTGTATCTACTTGTAGAATTTTATATGCTTCTTAGATGCTAAGTGAACTCTTAGTTTGGATAATCTGCCAAATTGAAATAAAATAGTATATGGTGGAAGCTTCCATCACTTAATCAAAACAAGTAAACTGTCAAAATTACTAGAAGCACTTGTCAAATACAGTAGACTTGAAGGACAAGTCAAATGCAAGAGAATTTTGCCGAATACATTGTTACTTGAAGCACTTGCTGTATTCAATTACATACATGCCTACATATACACTATCGAATAATATCTGGTACAGAATTTGGACAGGACACCAAACAACATTGAACCACATTTATCACATAACTTTTTTTCTAACAGAGAAATGTGTGCTTTAAGGATTCACCCCCATTATTTTATTTTGTGTGCGCCTGTTAACTGAATTCTACAGTCTACAGGGGCAGTTAGTGGTAGCTGATCCACTGAACTGAACTTTTCTTTAATTTTAAATTGTAAGTTGAAATTTATTCAATTGCACAACAATGCCATTTTAACTAAGGATGCTACAGGGAAAAAGCACACAGGTTCATCCATCTGGCCTAGACATAAGCTGAACAAATTAGAACTTTAGAAAGAGATCTAGCCATGGAAAGAGCTCTACAGACTATAGTTAATACCAGTGTCACTCTTTACCTTCTCAGACATTGAATCCCCATTCTTCTCACATATGTATTAGAAATTAGAAGGGGTAGTTTTCCTGGTTAAGCTTAAAAGACCATCCATTGATGCCTCCGACATTTGTCTAACATAAACACAAAAGCATGTTAACAGAGTCTTGACATAAATCTATAGTCACCAAAATGACATTCACTACATGATTGCACACATAGTATCTGAATTTTAATTGCAGTAAAGTAGCTGGGATATGGATATAAAGATTCTGAAAATTTAATTGCTGGCACCTTTAACATTCACTAGGAGTTATAGTGAAGCCCAAACTATCATATACAAGGATTAAATGAGAATCAGACCCACAGTTATAGTTATCTCTACCTTTGCATTATCAAAGAAATAAGACACATGATAAGAATACCAAAGAAATAAGACACATCATTATGTCAAAAAATAAGAATCAGACCCGCAGTTAAGTAGCACACTGATCAATCATATGTTTTATGGTGTCCTAAAATCATATAAAAGCATAAGAAATGCATTCTGTTGACAAACAATGCATGTGTAAATATCAAAGGAATCTAACTGTTAGTGGCGTTAAGCTGATTTCAGTTATTTAATGGCATGTACCACTGAAGCAGGTTCGAATTAGCACCCCTCCTTTTTTTTCAAGGATTTTGAGTACAAAATCAAACAGAGTTAGCTCAATGATAAATGAACACGATTAAATATCACCAGGTCCCTAGCAAGCAGGTCCATAGCTAGCATATCAAAATACCATATCATAAGAAACATCTGCACCAAAATAATGTGTTTTGAGTAGATTGGCCTTCACCTTCTAACAGATCAAGTCTCTAGCTAGCAGATCGACATGTTTCTCTTGCCGATGATTGCAACCTGCCCTGTCCTTCAGGTCGCCGTCATCCCCAGGACGCCACCCTGCCGAGGTCGCCGAAGCCGCCTACCTGCGCTCCTGCCCGGGCTATCGGCGAAGCGGCCTGCCCAGCCTGCCGGCGACGCGTCCAGCCCAGCCCGCCGGCGCGCCGCCAGATCCCTTGCTCGCCGCAACCTGGAGCTCCCCTTCGGATCCCTTCCCCCGCGATGGCTGCCCGCCGCCGCCGGCTCCTTCCCAGCTGGAGCGGCCTTCAAATCGCAGCCGCCATGGAACCCTAGAGAGAAAAGTGTGGAACAGCGGAGGCCCGAAATGGATATAATTGCGGGAGATTTTTTTTGGGCGCTGAGCTTCTTATTAGGGGGCAGCGGTATTTTTTACCGCCACAGATTTGACGAAAATGCAGGAGTAGGCGGCGGCAGCAGGGGCGGTGATGATGGAGCCCTAGAAGCTCACGCGCCACACAATCACTTTTGCCTATGCTCCTTTTGTATTTACTTGTTTCCATTCAGATTTTTTCTTGAACACATTCCATTCAAATAATACACACAGAATACTTGACATATTCATTTCTGGAAATCACAGCATACAAGCTCAAACAACAAGACAACCAACCTCTTTCCATTCTAGAGTAAACTAGACAGCTCCACAGAAATCCCTTTGGCTAGTTGAGTTCGAAGAGAACACCCACTTCCATTGATTAGAGAAGGGATGCGAGAAGCAGTTGCAGCTACGGGAGCTCGCACGATTGTGGAGGAGGGCGAAGCTGCTGCGACGTCGCGCAAGGTAAGGCTGGAGATGGTGGCGCCAGCCGGGCCCGGGAGGGTATTAGGGAAGAAGAACCAAGGAAGTGATAGAGAGGGTGAGCCGATGAAACGAGCTGGCACTAGAATTAGCGAAAATATTTACTGTTTGCCCTAAAAAAATGCGCAAACCAAGAAATGCCCAGCTGTGCGCATAATTGAAAAAATGCCCTTAGGCGCTCTCGGCCAGGGCAGCATTTTAAGGCTAGACGCCACCAGCTAGGGCGGCAATAGGGCTGGCGCCCTCGGTCAGCGCGCCTAGGGCTAGGCAACCTCCGCCAGGGCACCAATGCGCCATGGCGCTCCGAGCGATGGCGCCAAGAGAGAAGGGCGCCCCGAGAGAGGGCTCCTAGGGCCTGGCCTCCGGTGCCCTATTCAAGGGCGGGAGGGCAGGGCGCCCTCGCTTAGGACGGATTGGGTGCGGTCTTTGCGTATAAAACCCCTGCACCCCAGCGGAATGCTTCATTCTCACCGCTGTCGTAGCCTTGCACACGGTAGAGAGCCTCGTTCTCACCTAGAGAGAACTTACAAGATAAATGAAATTTCCCGGCGTTCATCTAACCCGGCATTTAGTTTAAACGCCCCAAAAATGATATAAGCCGGCGTTTATTTCTATTCGTGGCATTTCATTTCACGGCGTTTGTAAATGTCGAGATATAGTTTGCCACAACGTTTGTAAACGTCGGAAATGCTTACTCTATTACGGCGTTTATGAACGCCAGGCTAGAATGTACCACGGCGTTTATATGTGCCGAGTTTTTTATTTTATTATGGCATTTATAAACGCCGGGGATAACTTATATCGGGCATTTAAAAACGCCAGGAATGGCTGGCTGGTGCCAAGATAAAAATTAGGCGGGCCAACAAAAATCTGAAATCTGCTCCCTCAAAACCCTATCCTCCAGATTCCCCTCATACAGCTGCCACACAGGCGAAGCCAGCCACCAAGAGCGAGCTCGTCGTCCACCCCTGTTACGGTCGCCGCCATTGACTATTGGTACTACAGGCTGCAAGGGCAGAGCGGCCGTCACCCGAGTCAGCACATCCCACGCTCAGCTCCTCCTCCGGTCCTCCCTTCGCCCGATGCATGTCCAGCCGTCTGCCGCTCCGCTGACCAGTCCCGCCTGTCGGAGTCTAGGCTCCAGGTCGCCGCTGTGCCGGTCAGGTAGGCCCCTATTCAAACCCTTAAACCATAAATCCCGAAATTCGCGATTAATCGAACCCTAAAGGTGATGTAGCATTGTTGTAATTAAGGGCTAGCAGCACTTTGAATTTCTTTTGATTTGGTACCAAGGACGAGCTTCTCATATCCTCTGCAGATCAGTTAGTAGTCACTTGTCCCCAATTTTCATTGGTTGTGAGCATTCCTCTTACCTAACTTTTGTGCCCTTCTCTTGATTCATTTGTGTTACCATCTAGTTGAAGTTTTGATTCTGCAAAGGACGGATCTAGCCAAGGTTGAGGGGAGATGGAGAGGGAGGGAGACAGAAAGAAGAAGAGAGAGGTGACGTTGATTAATGATTATGTTCCTCAGATAACTTTCCATTGAATTGTTACACATTTCCCATGCTCTGGTTAGATAGTTAGATGAATATAGCCATATATAATATGTAGATTTGTTTGCCTTTTAATAGTATGTCTTTTTGTATGTACAGGTACAATAATATGCTCAACATTTTTGTGGTACAAGGGATTTATACTTTGGCGATTACCATTCTTAAGCAGAACTAAATCACTTACATATGAGGTTAAGTCTTTGATTTATTGAGAATGAATAGCGTTTCTACAATCTTCCAAAATATAGTCACACAAACCTTAAAGTGTAAGTTGGTTCTGATGGAGCTCCATGAGAATGTAACCTTCTACTTTATACATTTTCTGAGCATTCTTGAACAAGCATTACAATTATATCCTGAGCATGATGTTCTTCCTTACCATTGCATATATACATTTCCAATCACCAATACATTTTGTTGGGCCAGCGAATGCATGAAATTGTCTGATTTCCTACCGAGAGCCTCCAATCACATGTTTCTGTACTAATCCGTAAGCTGGGAATCAACAATCTATGTTTGTGATGCGTACACATGATTTATCTACATGGGCCAGCTCACTAGTTAATTAATATGATGTACAAGAGTAAGCGCAGTATGTAACCACACAGATTGTGTTGTTATTGCTACGTGTCAATAAACTGGAAGAGACATTAGTACAAAAACAACTAAGGTTAGCTTTTCTTACTAGCCATTCCAGTTGTACATTCATCTAAAATGGGTAGTGTGTGCATTGTTGAGTCTTGAGACACAAAAGACTCTAATTTTTTTCATTTCTCCTTTGGATTTTGCAGGAAACCACTTGGTGTTATCAAGCCGAACAAGTTCAAGAGTCTAATTCTGTAGTTACTGAGTTGCGTATTGTTAACTTCTGTAACTTGTACTTTTGATGGTTACGAAATTTGTTCAATGTGACTTGAAACTGTACCTGCAACATTTCTTAGTCATTGAAAAATATATTTATGGAGAAATGCAGTCATTGAGAAATATAATCGGATATCTATGTTGATCGTGTTTGTTTATGGCCAACAGCATGTGATTAATATATATATATGTCCTTGCATGATTGAATATAATGACTACCAAATTATCATGAACCAATTAAATAGAATTATTGGAGAGCACCAGTGAGATATACAAACGCCATTGTATGAATCAGGGGCGTTTATGGAGCATATAGGGCATCAGCATGTGCCAGGATAAGTAATAATTCAGGGCGAATCCAATTGCCGTAGAAGCTAAGAATTAGCGGCATCTACAAACGCCAGGGATAGGTGAATCCAGGGTGTCTACAAACGCCAAGATAGGTCATTTCGGGGCATTTGCAAACGCCGTAGAAAGTAGAGAATCTAGGGCGTTTAAAAACGCCTGGGTAGATATAAACGCCGGGGTTTACATTCCCCGACGGCATTTTTCTTGATGCCATTTAAATGCCGTGGAATAACTTTTAGAGGCGTTTACGGCTTTTTTATGGCGTTTATAGATGCCCCTACATCCGTGTTGTGTTGTAATAGTTGAGGGAGGGAGTATAAGGAAGCCGGCAACAAGCTATTGTTGGTAAGTATAGTAAAAAATTTATTTTTTTAATATTTTTGTACAATTTATTTTTTTTATTCCATGTTTGAAACCATGGTAGGCTAGTCAATCTTTTATTATATTACTAATATTATAGTAGATAATTTAGTACGGTAGTTATATTTAACGTCGCGGATTTTAGGGGTAATTTGTAGTTATCAATAATTGAGTATTTTTTTAGCAGATAACATAATAGATAATTTAGCAGTATAGTTATATTTGTAGGTATTAATAATGAAGTACTTAATTTCTGTTGTTAATTTCAGATAATGAATACGTTACCGTTTGTCATCCATTATGGTCCTGGTAATATCATGAAAGGTTCGAATGGGGTAGACTTCAGTCAATTCGCTTATGTGCAGACAATTTATCTAGATGAGAACAACGTAACGCTTCATGGACTGAACATGTGGATTTGTCAATTATTTGGGTGGTCACCGGAGAATCATATATTTTCGATACAAGTTTTATGGACCACGTCTATAGAAGCCCTATTTTATAACATAACTACCCTGAACATGGAAAATGGCCTGCTAAGGTTTATGCAGGGGTGTCAGAGAAATTGTTGGGCTGTTGTGTTGGTGCAAGCTACCCTGAGGCAGACTACCCCTATAGCACAAAATGATGGCGAAGCTGGACAAGGCAGTGGGACGGCAATACAGGGAGGCTACACTGACACGTTGTGGAACGAATCAGGAGGTATTGTAGCTTAAGAAGGTGTTTCCGAAAGAGTAGGTCGAGAAGAACATCATGTGGAGGAAAAAGGAGATGGACAATATGTAGCTGACATGGGAGAGATTAACAAAGAGATTGTGGATGATATGACCAGTGATGATGCACAAGTGATGTAGAAGGAACAGTTGCAAATGGACGATAGTTCAAGTGATGAGGAAGACAGGGCTATTCTAGAAAAATGGGATAGAAGCAATTCCAATGAGCTTCTTATAGATGATGGTCATGGATCGTCAACTGTCATTGGGGCGAGTGAGGTGCGTGAAGGATAAATATATAGTTTAAAGGAGGCTGTGCAAAATGCTGTGAAGATGTAGTCTATACATATGCAACGACAGTTTAAGATAGACAAATCCGATAAGAGTAGGTGCACGGTCCGATGCATGCAGAATGATTGCGAGTTTAGAGTGCACGCGAGTAAGTCTAAATTTGCTTTGAAGTGACAGATTTCAAGCGTGCACCCATACACATGTACCTTGAGTGGCATGCTGCAGGAACATCGTAACATGAGTTCAACCTGGATTGCTGCTACGTTGAAGCAAGAGATCATTCAGATGCATGATATAGCGGTGCGGTTTATTATGAATGTATGTGAACGAAGTATAAATGTAAGGTAGACCAGAGAAAAGTATGAAGAGCTAAACAGAAGGCATTGTTGTTTCATTATGGTAGCTATGAAGCTTTTTACGACAACCTACCTCATCTGCTGGAGGTCTTGAAGACAAGAAATCACATCATGTATTTTAATATTCAAGACCATGCAGATGATAGCCATGCTGGGTTTAAGGTCCTTAAGCATGTTTACTTTGCATTTGGGTGTTGTGTCGAGACTTTCAAGCATTGTCGACCGGTGGTATGTTGCGATGGTACATTTTTGACTGGAAAGTATAGGGGAACAATTATGACAGCTGTAGGCATGGATTCGAATGATTAGTTATTGCCTATTGTATTTGCTTTCGTCGAACATTTATGGCAGCTCAAGTGCGATGTGGTTGAGGACAGACCAAACATATGTTTGATACATGACCGACACCCAGGACTTTGCAGTGCAATAATGACCCTGCAGGAAGATGAGGGCTATCATTTTCATTGGCCGGACATGAAAAGTAGGTGGAGCATGCGTCACCTTTCTGCCAATTTTCACAGGCAGTTCAACAGTAAGAACACCATGATTCTATTTAAAGCTTTATGTAAGTAGAATCAGCAGCGGAAATTTGATCAAATATAGGTTACTCTCGATTAGCTGACTGGCAGCACCATCCGGGAAATGACACAACAAGCAACAGCAGGCACCACTGATATTTTTGAGCCCTTGTCTTCGCTCTTAGGATTGGATGCACCTGGGCTGCTTCATCTCCATGTAAGATATCTAAGGTGTTTTTCAGAATGGATTGAGAATGAGCCAAGAGATGGTGCTCGGTTTGGGGTTATGACAACTAACCTAGCCGAGGTGTACAACCGGGTGATTAAATGGTTGCGTCCATTGCCGCTAGTTGCAATTGTGGAAGGCATGATGCATAATATCAGGGGGTACTTCCATGAGAGGTATCAAAAGACTACATTGCACGCAGAAAGAGCTTGTGTTATTTATAGCTCTATGATGACAAGGTACTTAGAAGAGAAGTGTGAGAAGGCAAGACTACATACGGCAATCACTATGGGCAGCGAACGGAGGAAGTACGAGGTCTGGGTAAGGTCGAAGGATGGGTACGGTGGAACAAACATGCGCGCTACGCATGAGGTTGATACCCGTGCAACTTAGCTGGGAGATGTGTGCACATGCAACAAACTATTATTGTTGCGTAGGCCTTGCTCGCATTTGATTGCCGTATGCGCAGCCATGCGACACGACGTTAGTACCTACATGTCTCATTATTTACTAAAGGAGAGTTGTTGATACATGGACTGGAATTATAAATGGTTTTAGAATGTTCGGATCATTTATCGAGGAAAGGGGCATGGACAGAATATGGATTCCGAATAGTGGCTTATTCACAGCGTGAAAGAGGGGTCGACGACATACTCGGCGCATCCACAACAAGATGGTCGTGCCTCAGAGCAGAGGAAAATTGCGGCGATGTGGGATGTGTAATGCAGTGGGGCATAGGAGAGACAAATGGCCACAACGTAATGTGTAATTTATTGGCTAGGTCCTTCAGCAGAATTGTAAGTTAGCATTTGTTTAATGTATACTAATTGCTTATTTTTTCATTATTTATGCTAGTTTTGTTTTAACTTTTATTAACTAACCTATATGTTAACGCATGTTGGATTTGCAAGTATGGCTGTGGCGACCCCCGAGCAGCTAGATGAGAGGATAGATCAGATGCACCGATCGTTCAAGCGTGTGTAAGAGGACACTGCCATAAGCGTGTTGAGAACAAGGCACTCGCGCAATGTATGGGCGCTTGATAGGAGGTGGTTCAGGAGGTACGTGAGGTTAAAGGGTTTAGGAATAAAGAAATTGTATTTATTGGAAACATGACTAACCACCACCGTTGATAACATGCAGGCTTGCGGCGGCTGGACTTCTGCCTTTTTGTCGAATGATGCAGATATTGGGGACGAGCTGGAGGACGACGAGGCGGTGGACCGGAGTTGTTGCAGCACTCTTCACGGTTCCCACTAAACAGGCACTTGTTGACTGCGTTGGTGGATCGATAGCGCTCGGAGACACTACAAGATAGCATGCTAGCGCTAGCTGTAGTACCGCTTGTAGTAGTCTTTTTAAAGGCTTCTCTACCGCTGGGAAAGCCGATATCTACTGCTTTTCGTTTGGCTGCTTCTAAAAGTATTCCAAGCGGTAGATACAATAGAAGCAGTACGTCCGCTTGGAGAAATTAATTGAGAGCGACAGTACCGATTGGAATATTCAAATTTTCTGCAGCAGTACTTCTGCCTTAAATACAATTTGAAGCTGTAGCAGCACTTCCATCTATCATAATAGGCATTTGAGAAACAATAAAACCAGATTAAGAAGTACTGCTTGCAAAAGTATTTGCATTAGCATAATCAGTATACCATGATAATGATTTGGTCAAAATATTACAAGTGAAACAGTAGATTATTGCATCCATAATATCAAGTCAACTCAAATCATAATTTTCATTCTATTAAATATGGACAGATAGCAATATGACCATATATCACCAAAACACATGTCACTGCATAAGTATTCTCACATGCATTCTCACTATATACAACCAAACTATATATAGGATTGCAAGAGGTTTTGCCTTTTCGATCACAGACATACACATTTTTACACCAAAAGAATGAAAGGCCATGCCTTCTCACAGTCATGCATATTTGTACACCAAAACAATGCCCAATAACTAAGGCAATAAATTTCCTAACTACTTAGTAACAAAGTCTGAAATTTCTGGATTTATAGATTTAGCTCTTCTGTAAGTTTTAGCTCTCTCTCCTCATCCTTTCTCCTGCAGAAAAAATAAAGCCATATCAAAATTAATGGGTATGCATAGCTTGTCTCACATGTTCAAACAAACACATATTCCATAAAAATAATTAACAGCTAGAGTGATATTTAAATACCAGAAACTTGATTCCTTTCTGCGTGAGTTGAACCTCCCACATGAGCAACATCATCCTCCATCTACAAAAAACCATGTATTTTTTGTTTGATTTATGTGACCTGGCTAAAGAAATGGATAAAAACATGGATTACCCTTTCATATGGCCATACAATAGTACGTCCTTTGGTATGACCAATTTCTGTAAGGTTATTGTAGGGTCTTAGTAATGTAGCATTCTTTTTCAGTACATAGTCCACAAGAACTTCACAATACTGAAGCCCAAGTGGAGCACCACCAACAACAGCAGCTCAACTTGTTCTTTTGACGGTGGCCTTAGCCACTGGAACATATGGACCAGCAAGTGAGTACAAAATGACATCCTGTCCATACTAAAAGTTTAATCTAAGTTAGCAAAGTACAAGCATTTAATTTTGGTTAAAATAAATGTGAAGTGAATAAATACCTCACGGTTATTAGTTGATATTTCCTGTCGTGCAACAATCTTTCTTGGCATTATCTACACAAAAAGAAAATCTAAATTTTAGATAAAGGCAAATGCTTTGATTCTTGCACATGTAGAAAACAATAAGGTACACCTCACTACTTGGAATTCTCTTTACATTAGCAATCGATCTAGCAGCACTATCATCACTTCGACATCGCATATACTGCAATTGTTCACACATCGATGATTCATTATGGACTAAGTAATTCTCATATAGCAAGCATATCACACATAAATGTAGCATGCATATCACAATAGAAATCACCTGGATAGAAGAGTTTGATGCACGATTGTCATTCAGTGCAACATTATTTGTATGGCCTCTCATATCCTACATTTTCAACACATATAGATCAATGTATAAACTAAAATAATAATTAGACCAATCTGTAACAATAAGTTAGCACTAAAATTGTCGGGGATAAAATCACGGCCCATTGTGATGGCCCACTCCCTGACGGCCCAATCGAACAACCTCCTAGGGCCTTGCTCCCTAGAGGGCTCTATCAGGCCCATGTGCATCCTACCGAACAGCTTTCTGGTTGGTACGGTGCGTAACGGCCTAAGATTCCTGTTTGAGTCCGTCTCGAACAAGAGTTCTGCACGACTACGTGAAGACCCGGACGTTAGTTTCCTGGATTGGAGCAGACGTCGTGATCCCTAAGAATTGGATTATACCTTATCTACCTCAGGATGTATTTGGCATGTATACGAGTTCGTTACATCTTCGTGGTTAGCCCGGCCCGATTATCCCGCGGTAGGTCGGTTGTTCAACACTATATAAACAGAGCCCCTACGGCGTGTAGAGGGCAACGCAAGCACAACTTGAAGCTTAGATCGCATATTGCTTTCTTATACACCCATAATCTCGTCGAGACCTATTCGTCTCGCCGAGTTCCACCTTGTAATCCTTTGTCATATAAAGAAGCGCTGGACGTAGGGCTATTATCTCCCTCGGATAGGCCTGAACCAGGATAAAAAACCCGTGTCTCCCTGTTGCTCGTTGATTGCTGTTTGCCTTGCTCGGTAGGTCTTCTATCTCCCTGTCTCAAGAACCTTAGTTGACTTGGGACAGATATCCCAACCGTCGACAGTTGGCGCCGTCCGTGGGGAACAGTAGATCAAGTCTGTTCGAGCATGTCGAACTCAATCGGCGACCAGGAAATTCTTCCTGAGGGCTACGACTCAGAAGGGTAGGATGTCACGTCCCCTGCCACATCAGATCGATCTCTTCGATCTCGATCGCCTTCGAGATCTCGGACGGAACTCTCCGGCTATGTCCCGGAGATGGTCTTAGATCAAGCTCCCGTCATTGACGATGATTACGGAACGGATGATCTATGCGCTGGTTTAGATCTCTTAGATTTCAGGGCCATGTCGGTTGATTCTTCCTATGGAGACACAGTGATGACACCGTCTAGTGTGCCACCACACGGCCGTCGCAGTGTCAACATGGCCAGCGCAGAAACCTCAGAGGATCATGCGCGGGCCGCGGCGGCTGACGAGGTCGGGCAGTCCAGTTCTGCTCGGCGATAAGATGGGGCTTCGCTGGCTGCTCGCGAACAAGAAGTTGTTCGCTGCAGTCTGGACGCCTCAATCAATCAAACTTTGGCGCAAATTCGCGATCAGCGCAAGCGACAACGACGCGACCCGCCTCGCGTACCTATGCCAAGTCCCTCGGCAGAAGTTCCACCTGCTCGGGACGAATCCCCGCGTAATCAGACTCCGGTCGAACAAAACCCGGACGCATCAGGGATCCCAGGACCCCTTGATCAGAGTCGGGAATGACTTCAGGCCATGGCAACGGTGATCAGATCCACCAACCAGGCCGACCTCGCCCGCATGGGCGATGCTATTGCTTCTCACCTAGAGTGACTGGCTGAAGGCCTTAAGTCCATAGGTGAAGTTAACACCTCCTCCGGGCAACGCGATCAGCCTGCCCGGGGAGACTCGGGCAGCGAGCGTTTCAATCGATCGCGTGACCCTCGTCACCATCGAAGGACTACTCTCCAAGAACAAGATTCCCGTGATCAACAACGCTCTCCAAGCCCTCGTGGTCACCGTGACCACAGGGGCAAGCGGGCTCGCAGTGATCATGGACGATCCCTCGGGACAAGCACATCGTGGCGACCACGAGGAAGGAGCGCGGAGGACTGTCTCGGAGAGAGTATCACCAGGCAAAGTCTTTCCGTTCAACAAGAGTCCCTCCGCACAACAGGACCAATGTCTTTTCAAGACTAGGTTCTGTAGGAGAAGGTGGTCGGGCGTATAGCTTGGGCTGCAAGGCTTTCTCTGACGAGCTCTGCGCTGTCAGGTGGCCTTCCAAGTTCAAACCTAGCCACATGGAGAGGTATAATGGGACCCAAAACCCAGAAGAGTTCCTTTCCATCTACGCTACTGCCATCATGGCGGCCGAAGGTGACGAGCTAGTCATGGCGAATTACCTTCCGACTGTCCCTGAGGGCGCTGTCCGGACGTGGCTGTTCAATCGGCAGGAAGGTTCCATCCACTCTTGGGACCGACTTTGTGACGCTCTGATCTTCAATTTCCAGAACTATTACGTGCATCTGGGCAAGGAGGATGATCTGCACCAGATGATCCAGAACAGCTTCCGGGTTGGTACGGTGCGTAACGGCCAAATATTCCTGTTTGAGTCTGTCTCGAACAAGAGTTCCGCACGACTACGTGAAGACCCGAACGTTAGTTTCCCGGATTGGAGCAGACGTCGTGATCCCCAAGAATTGGATTATACCTTATCTACCTCGGGATGTATTTGGCATGTATACGAGTTCGTTACATCTTCGTGGTTAGCCCAGCCCAATTATCCCTCGGTAGGTCGGTTGTTCAACACTATATAAACAGAGCCCCTACGACGTGTAGAGGGCAACGCAAGCACGACTTGAAGGTTAGATCACATATTGCTTTCTTGTACACCCATAATCTCGTCGAGACTTGTTCGTCTCGCCGAGTTCCATCTTGTAATCCTTTGTCATATAAAGAAACGCTGGACGTAGGGCTATTATCTCCCTCGGAGAGGCCTGAACCAAGATAAAAACCCTGTGTCTCCCTGCTGCTCATTGATTGCTGTTTGCCTTGCTCGGCAGGTCTTCTATCTCCCTTTCTCAAGAACCTTAGTTGACTTGGGACCGATATTCCAACCGTCGACAAAAATCACCTGAACCTGAGATTTAGATGCATGGTTGTTATTCAACTGAACATTATCTATATCATCTCTCACATTCTGCAATTGTTAACACAGATTATTTTGAACTAAAATAATTATTAGGCAAACATATATGATTTTGTTGGGAAAAAATACCTGAACTGGAGAGTTAGATGCACGATTGTTGTCAACATTATCTATACCACCACCTAAATCAACAGATTTCTTTAATTTTTCCATTTCTTGCAGCACATGTGATAATTGTTCTTCATGGCTATCCAAACGCTCTCTCAAAATTGCACTCTCTTTTTCAGCTATTAGCTTTGCAAACATAGCCATTTGAAGTTTTATGGAAGAGCACTTGCGTACCCCTGCCATGTTCAGGTCTTGGGGAATTGGCCCCAAACCAACCGCACGAATGCGTGCTCGCTTTTCCTTTCCAAAAATTTTGCTAAACAAATCTCCTTCTTCAATGGTTTTTGTAGCCAACTCTGGTTCGGTATCACAAGTCTCATATATTTCATTCTAACAAAAACAAGTTTCATAAACTTAGTAACAATGAAGCATAGTCAAAAGGAATATTAAAGCACACAATCCTTTCAGTTGACTTACAATCTTGTCCTCAGCTTGTCTCTATATATTTCCATTTTTACGAGTATGTGCTTTGATAAATACTTCATGTCTAGCTGGCATGTAGCCATGCTCTTTAAACTACAAAACAATATATAGATAATTGTTAGTTCATAGCCAAATGAATGTTCATTTTTTAATTTTTTTACATATACCCAATCATCTGCAACTCGAGCAAGGCTCTTGCTTCCTGTGGCATGAGTCATAGTCATCTTTGCACAATTTGCATTTCCCATTGCACTCAAGACCTAGATTTTGGCAGAATAATTAAAAAAGCAAGACAATATATAAGTATGAGTAATAGTCTCTTGTCAATCACAAAAAATATACCTCGCTTTCCGGTGTTCTCCAATAGTGCACAAGCCAAATCCAATCAGCTTTTGGAACTCTTTTGTCGATATTGATTTGAAACAACTGCTCATCAGTTAAGTCTTTATTTGGATTGAAATATGTTCTCTTTATCTCGCATTTGAAATTTCTCCATCTCATTGCAGCTTGTTTCATCACCCATTCTTGAAGTTCAAGCTTCACATCGAAAAATAACTACAAAAAACAGATCAAATAAGTATAGCAAAGTTAAATAGGTGTAAGTTAAACGACTATCACAAAGAATATTAACCTGCACTATGTTCCAAAGATCAGTCTTCTTATTGTCATCAACTTCGAACCAACTTGGAGAGGATAAAGGTATTCCTGACCTCGCAATAGTGGATATAAAATTAGATAATGGTGTACCTTTATCTCCGATAGGTTGGTTCTTCTCATTGCATTGAACACGGATTTTTGGTTCATTCTCCTTTCTCGTCCAAATGTCATGTTTCACGGTATGACCTCGACCTTTCCTTTTTTTTGATTGACCTATGCACAGTACGCAACATTAAACCTAACCAATATGCACAACAATATAGCAACATTAAAATTATTCACTGCACTTTACCTTTATTTGATGCTTCATCTTCGTCATCAGGGGTTTGTAGATCATCATCATCAACAACATAATCAGCGTCTTGATTTAAATGGTCTTGCTCTTCATTGTCAATGTGAGTGCAACTTCTTTGTTGAGAAGGCCCTTCAACATTAATTCTTTCATTATTGTTGATGTTTCGATTTGTTAATTGAGGAGGCTCTGCACGTCCATGTAGCAAGGATTTGTGCCTACCACTAGTAGCATTTGTTGTACTCTACATTTAATCAAATAAACACATAATTCTGTTACACAAAAATATCAATGTCTTGTATAACAAAAAACACATATCATTTACTGCCAACCTTTTTTGTGCTTGCATTTAGTGCAGCCATAATATTACTAGGAAATTTAATCCCAGCTTCTCTCAATTCCTCATTGTTTCTAGCAATTCTTACTTTTTTCCTCCTCATACTCATTCAAGGGAGAACCATCATTTCTTTCCTCGTCGTCTTCCATCCTTTCTTTGCCTGCATAAATATGTATATGCAGTTCGATAGTTCAAAACTCAATTAAATTATTTGCACATAGCATACAGAAGTGATATCATGATCAAACAAAAGCACAACTTGTACAAAGGCAAAGTAAAGTATCTTACTTCCCTTTATTACAATTCAATTCATCAACAATAACACCATCTATGTCGTCCCTTTCGCAGTTATTGCTACCTCTAAAGTCACATAATTGTATGTCCATATCCTTGTTTAAGTTAGGTATTTCATGAGTGATGTCAACTTCTGTTTCTTCCTCAATTTCCACCTCTGTTGACATGTCATATATGTCTCTAGGTATTGATTGAATGACTGCATGCCAATCTTTATCAATAGGATCTTGTGCATAATATACTTGAGTCGCTTGTGATGCTAAAATGTGTGGTTCATCAGATAGCTCCTCTCCGGTGTTAAATAAATGGTTGAAGTTCACCGTAGTTATTCCAAATTTATCGGTTTTCACACCCATATCCTCTTGACAAACATCAACCCAATCACATTTGAACAAAACAATATTACCCTTTCTATGATAATCCAATTCAAGTATCTCAGTTATTTTGCTATAATAAATAATATTTTTTGTTTCTGGATTTTCATCCCTAGAACTAGAAAAGGTGCTAGTTTTTGCTACAAGAGCAACTCCAATATTTTGAATAGGTCTACCATCGTCATAACTTTTTGTGTGAAAACTATAACCATTAATTGAATAGCTATTATATTTGGTTGCAACCATAAAAGGCTCACTAGCCAATACATGAATATCCTCCGATATGTCTTCATGTCGTGCTAATAATTCATTCACCTATAACATTAGTAAGTCAATTATTCGCTAATTTAATAAAAAAATACAATGGGCTATCAATTGAAAAAATATTTCCTAACTTACATGCAACCTAAACCACTCATGAAATGTTGTATGGTGTATATGCTCTCTGTCATGTTTTCTGTGATGGCCAATTGAATTAAGATACTCCAAATGTTGCCTGCATGCATTATCTATCTAAGATGATACTTATATATGTTGGTTAAATAAGAACTATTTAAAGTTAGTTTGAGAACATACGATAGATATGAATCAATGTGGTCATAACTAAAAAGGACATATCTATGAGCTTGGATCCAAGTTTATGATCAAGTGTAACTGTGCATTTCCCAACCAATCCACGACCAGTGTTGAATAAAGATTTTTCAGAGCCATCCCCATCATCGTTTTTTTGTTGACGATTAAATCTAGTCTCACAACCATGGAAGTATCGAGAGCAAAACGTCATACTCTCATCAAAAATATAATTTTGAGCAATTGAACCTTCAGGATGACTTCTTGTTCGGACATATCCCTTCAATCTTAACCAAAATCTATACAATGTTTTACATATGTTCGTTTCACATTAGTATAATAACATGAAAGTAGGGTATTTCACTCCAATAATAGAAAGATACCTTTCTATAGGATACATATTGCGGTATTGAACAGGACCAGCAATTTTGGCTTCGGATGTAAGATGCACCATTACATCAAAAAATGGTGGAAATATCTTCTCAAGAAGGCACAATGTCTCCGCGATTTCATGTTCTAAGTTATCCATGTCACTTGCCCGAATCACAGGAGAGAATAATTTCTTAAAAAAGTTGCTAACACGAATCAATGCCGCACTAACATTCTCAGGTAAAATATTTCTAACAGCCAATGGGAGCAATTGTTGTAAGAGAACATGGCAATCATGAGATTTCAGGCCAACTAATTTCTTCTCTTCAACATTTACACAATTACGGATATCAGCTGCGTATCCATTTGGAAATTTCACTCCTTTCAACATTTCATAAACTAATTTCTTTTCTGTCGAGCTCATCGTGTAAGATGCAGGAGATAAATAAAATTTATCACCCACTGGAACAGGGTGAAGTTCCTGTTTCAAACCAAGTTCTTGCAAATCCAATCGAGAGTTTAAATTGTCCTTAGATTTTTTTTCCATATCTAGGACGGTGTTTGCTATGCTGTGACATACATTTGTCTCGATATGCATTACATCAAGATTATGACGCTTCAAAACATCTCTCATATATGGTAGCCGTAACCAAATAGGTTTTTTATTCCAAATTAATTTTGATTCACCATCCTTTGCGCTTACGTTTTCTTGGCGGCTTTTTTCCTTTGGGATATTTGCCAAAATTATTCACAATATCTTTTGTTTGCTCAAAAACATTGTCTCCAGAAAGTGAAAGAGGTGCTTCTCTAAACTCCACTGTACCACCAAAAGAGTTAGCATGCAAGAAGCGACGATGCCCCATGAAGCAAGTTTTTCTACCCTTTTTTAGATACAGTGAACATGTATTTGCATGGCAACAAACACACCAAGCCTCCCCAGAAGTAACTTGTCCATCTATATATCCAAGGCCTGGGTGGTCTGTAATTGTTGACAATAAGGAAGCACGTAGTTGGAACCATTCACCAGTTGCAGCATCATAAGTTCTAAAACCTTCCTTCCAACTAACTAACAGGTCATCGATCAAAGATTGCAAATATACAACCATGTCCTTTCCAACACATTTAGGACCGGGGATAAGCAATGACAAAATAAAATTTGGTTGCTTCATGCACATCCATGGCGGAAGATTATAAGGAATTAAGATAACACGCCATGTGCTATGTGTTGAGTTCAAATTTCTAAAAGGAATTATACCATCAGTAGCTAGAACAAGTCTAACATTACGGCAATCAGAACTAAATTGTGGATACTTATTGTCAAAATCCTTCCACAGAGTTGAATCCGCTGGATGACGCATTAGACCATCCCTTGGACAGCCTTCACTATGCCACCTCATATCACTTGCTAATTTTCTAGACATATAATACCTTTGAAGTCTTTTCTTTATTGGAAAATAACGAAGAACTTTGTGGGGAACCTTGTGCACTCTCTTTCCATCAGGACTCTTCTTTTTTATCTTCCATCTTGAAGTATTACATTTGGGGCAGCAATCTAACTTAGCATTCTCCTTCCGAAAAAGTATACAATCATGTTTGCAAGCATGGATATTCTCGTACCCTAATCCAAGGCAACTCACAATTTTTTGGATTGATGAAAGTTTTTTGGTAGTGAGATGTCCTCTGGAAAGGCCTCACTAAGTAATTGTAAAAGAGTATCAAAACTATTGTTGGTCCATCCGT
Source organism: Raddia guianensis (assembly GCA_036346415.1). NCBI lineage: Eukaryota > Viridiplantae > Streptophyta > Magnoliopsida > Poales > Poaceae > Raddia > Raddia guianensis. The sequence goes on along the minus strand of CM070534.1, from coordinate 20,451,479 downwards.
CAAAGAATTTGGTGTGAAGAAGTCTCACAATAAACTGCAGTTTTGTGAATTTACACCCAGGATAAAGTGGTTGGCTAGCATCATTTGCTAAGTTATAGAAATCCTCAACATCTTCAGTCGGACTCTCTAAATCACAATCACTACCAACATCACAAGCATCTTGGTATCCATATCCTATATCCTCTAGCATTTCTGTGATCTCATCATCTAACCCTTTCTCTGTTTCTAAAAAAGTTTCAGGTTGCAAGGTGGGTTCCCTATATTGTTCATGAGTGAATGTTTTCTCTCCATGAAAAATCCATGTGGTGTATCCTTCTAAGAATCCTTCGCATATCAAAACAACTTGTGGCTTATACCAAGCACTATTGACACACTTTTTGCATGGGCACCGAATTTGATTTCCTTTTGCTGAATTTGTAAAAGCAAATTATATAAAACTTTTAACACCGCCCACATATTTCTCGGAGTGCCTACAATTTTACCATTAACTGTATCAAACATGGCTATTGCACATAATACAGTGGAATTGAATTAACTTATAAGTTATTAACATATACCTAGGTTCATTCATCCATTGCTTATGCATGTTGTCTCACTACTGTAAATTAAAAACCAAAACAAAAAACAAAGTTAACACATATAAATGCAAAGCACATATCCACAATGTTATCTAGCACCATACTGACAATACATAACTAGTTAAATTAATACGACAGAACCAGATCATAAAACAAAGAAGAATACTTACCAAAACAACCAAATCTTCAAGGTGCGGATGCTTTGTTCCCTAAAAGCTCTCCAGCAGCGCCCAAAACAACCAACACTTGCAAGGCTGCGCCAAATCCCCAACGTGGATGGAGCAGTATTGCGCCTGCTAGCTTTGATGTACAGGACACTAGGTCCCCCACCTCTTGGAGCCTCGTGAGCTGGCTTGACGATGTCCTCCGGACCAGCACCCCCGCATCGCTCTACCAGCACCCCAGTGCCCCGTCGCTAGACTTGGATCAAATCGGTCGATCTCAAGTACCAGCACGGCAGCACCCCAATGCCGCGTCGTTGGACCAAATCGTTGGACCAAATCCAAACGCCGGCTGGACTTGGATCAAATCGCGGTCGACCCCAGCATCCCTCCCCCTCCGCTCGCTGGGTGCCCGCCGAGCGCCGCGCAACAGCTACGCCTTGTAGCCCTCTGATGCAGGCGAGCCCCTCCTCCTCCTCCTCCTCCTCGTCCTCTCCCAGGTGGTTCCTGGAGGTTGGCGGTTGGGCTGCACCGGGGGGAATCTCTGATGCAGGTTGTCTCGTCTCCGCCCCCGTTGGGCCGGCGCTCCAGCTCCCTACGTAGCCGCAAATAAACCTAGCTGCCTCTCATTGGGGATTTCACCGTGTGTTTCTTTTTCACGAGTACGCGCCCAATTTTTTGGCATACTCGTCAAAAGATATGCAAAGCGGCAGTTCTGCGTTGAATAGCTTTCTACAGCGGTATCTACGTTTCCAAATAAATAGATTTTTGAAGCAGCACGACAGCTTCGATACATAACTTTAGAAGCGATAGAACCGTATTTGACTTAAATTATTATTCCTACAAGTACTACTGCTTGCAATTGTTTTTTTTCGAAGTAGTCATACTGCTTCTACCAATGGGTTATCTTGTAGTGATACCCACACGCTTCACCTGTGATGCGGTGAGATGGCATTGATGCTGCAAGATGTGTCGATGTTGTTAGGTCTGCCACTTCGTGGGATGGCGTTGGTACTCGACGACCTAACACTAGAGTACGACTGGGTGGACGACTCGCTTCTTCGATTCCATCAGGTTTTAGTGGCACAGCAAGGCGTACAACAGGCAGAGATACATGAAAACAAGAAGCAGGGTCCTACACTGCAGTGGCAAGAGAAGTTCGAGGTATAATTCACTGTAGTGGCACTGTCATTCACATGTATTATGTTTCATTGTTTATTATTGCGTGTTGACTTATGATGATTTTTTCATAATTAAACAGGACGATTGATAATCCAACAGATTACCAGGTTGCTCGCCACCTAGAGGCATACTTGCTCTGGCTGTTTGAGTGGGTGATGTTCACCAACTCAAACGGTTCCTTTGTGGACGCGCGGTTCATTCCAATCGCGCGTGCCATTGCAGACAGGAACATGGAGGCAATCCCGTCTTACAGTTAGGATTCGCGGTTCTCGCTGGCACACTGAGAGGCCTATGCGTTGCTTGCCGTCAAAATGGGGAGAGTTCAGTCCTCACCGGATGCCCTATGTTTGTGATGTTGTGATCTCTTGAGCGATTCACTATTGGGCGTCCCAGCGTGGACCCATCACCATACGGTGATGCATTCTACGGTGAGGTTTTAGAGGATGGACGGACTGTTGGGTTCCTTTGGAGTCAGCGTCAGGTAAGAACTCACATATATGCATCCCGTTTCGTTATTGTTGATATGTTTATAATGCGTTTCTTGGTCGTTCGACGCAGGTGACTTGGACGAGACACGCTGTGGTGTCCGTGTACGAGTACTTTGTGGAGCGCTTCGACCACCTGAAGGACTTGGACGTTGTTTGGGAGCCATACGCTGAGCTAGGTCAGATGTACCCACAAACTCCCCGAGGCCGTCCCCCTCATTGCTTTCAGGACAGTCAATTCTGGCTTCTGGCTCACACGGCGTAAGTAAGTATACGACGTGTTTGTGGATGACCACTTCCCGAACCGTGTGATGCGACAGTTCAGCCTACGACAGGATTTTCCTATCCATTCCGGAGATAGGGTATGCGATCGAAGTTTTATTATTTTTGTGCTTTACATGATGAAATTGTAGAACTACTTATTGTGCACATTAAGTAATATATGCTGTTTCGCTCACCGCAGGTACACTCGTCGTGGTGGGAACCCAAAAAAATTCAACATGGGTGCTAACGATGCAGAAGTGGGTTGATGAGTGGGAGGATGCTCTCAATGATGTGTTTCCACGGAATGGAGCACACAGCCCCGTCAATTTTAGAGCCTACCTCTAGTGGTACACCCTAAGCACTCTAGTGCGTCTTCTTCGGGCGGATGACACACATGATGCCCTTGAGCCGCCCACTATCATGGATACTTATTCCCCCACACTTGGATCTTCCCTTCATATGTCGGTAAGCTTGTGAACACTACATGCGAAATCTTCGAAGATGTTATTTACGAATCCATCCATTAAATTGATTTTTTTTATTAGATTGATGAGCACCGGTGTAACGTGAACGATGGCGTCAACATGATGGCTCGGATGTCCAGACAGGATGTCACCTCGGTGATTTGAAGGATTTCATTCGCCGTGTCGGTGATCGCGGAGTCTGAGCTATCAGGCGTGCGTCATGCGTGGGCGGTGACGATGTGAAAATGCCAGGCTGCTCAAGCTTGACTCTTATGGTGGTACGCCCTACTCCTCGCAGCCCACACCCCGCTCGTTTGTCCCTGCCTGTCTGTTCCGGCATGGACATGGGTAGGCCTGAGAGCTCACGTGCCAGAGAGTTCGACGTGGGAGGCAGTTCTGCACAGGGTGGTCCGCCTTCCACGTTTGAGACGGGTGGCATTTTGCGGCCGGTTGTTCCGCCTTCTCCCGTTGTCACGATTGCAGTCTCCGTGTTGCCTACGGACTTGTGGTTTCCCTACTTTCAGACGGCCTTCACATCGTTCCCAGTCTCCACGTATCCAGGGACCATCTTTCAAACTGGCGCAGCACCATACTTGGTCCCAAGTGGACACCACGACTCCTTCCCGAGTTCCCAGAGCTCTCCCACACTCCGGCGACTGTGTTTTCGTCCCCTACGCCTTCAGGAGGGTTCTCACGTTGGACAGGGAGGCCGACAGGCTTCCTGCAGGGAGCCGTCGTAGCGGGTACGTTAGTTCATTAAACTCTTAACATATACAATTGTCAAGCAGTTAGTACAAAACTTAACTTGGTTCACCGTTATGACAGGTGTACTTCACAGCAGCTGCTCTCGGGCTATCAGCACCTGGGAGCCATTCAGCACCAGCTTTCCAGCCTTCAGCACCCGAGAGCCTTTCAGCACTAGCTCTCTGGCCTTTAGCACCCATCAGGTTCTCTGCATAGGCACAGTACGTACATCTGTTATTTAACATGTCATTATTTTTGACAGGGTCGGTTGCATAGGGGACGCACACCTTGCCCAACCCCGTCGATGAGGACCTCCACGGGCAGGCAAGCTTCCAGTCGTTGCTTGCTACTGGTGGTTACCCTGGTGGGTCATCCTAGAAATGATGCCACCCCATAGGATGACACGACGGGAATGCACGTGGATGGTTGTTATTTAAGCAAAATATTTCAATCCTCGGCCAACGACAGAAAAAGTAGTGCCAACGACGCCATCGGCCAGAGCGAATTTCAATTCGAACCCCTTTCTCTCTCCGTCGGTGCAAACAGTCCCCGAAAGCCACGCGTCCCACTCTCTCTCCGTCGATGGGTACTGTAGCTGGAAGTGACGTGACCCTGCACGCACATTACATTATTGCCATGTCTCTGACACCGTAATGCACCATAAAAAGTAGTGCCAATGGTGCCCTCGCCTAGAGCGGCTTTCAATCCCACCCCCTTTCTCTCTCCGCCGGTGGGCACTGCAGCAGAAAGTGACATGACCCTACACGTACGTTACATTATTGCCATGTCTCTAACATAATTAATCAAACCATAATGCAGCATGAAAAGTAGTGCCAATGGTGCCCTCACGTAGAGCGGCTTTCAATCCCACCCCCTTTCTCTCTCCGTCGGTGGGCACTGCCGCAGAAAGTGACGTGACTTAAAGGGGGTCTATAAATACCACTACTGGTAACGTTTGCCAACCAAGTCACCTCGTCCTATAGTCTCAAACTTTTGTACCGAGACCGCAATTCTACTACCAAACACAGGTTGTTTCCTTCCTTAACTAGTATAATGCATTTATTTGTCCTTTTTTTATAAAAACCCAGCATCTCTACTCGCAGATTCCGGATGTCACGTGCGGATAGACCTCGCAGAGTATCTGTATTGTTGATCCCACTAATTCCTTTCTTCCCAACATGCTAATTGAACCTATCATACAATGAGAATCTACCAATGTTTGATGTGCAAATTGGGATGAAGGTATAAGTGGGGTCCGCAATATAGATTACTCGTACTCGTGTGTCCGTACTATGTATTAGGAAAATTTAAATTACATATTGCATGCAAGGTTATCGACCAAACATGCTTTTATGGAATTGTAAATGATACATTTCACTTAAGCAAGTGAACAATCTATTGTGTGCCTCGAGAATATTTTCCATTCCTTAGTGCTTCAGCTAGAGCACCTGCTTCACGAGCTTTGACCACACTATGTCTCTTCGCCTCACATTCAACCTCACGAGCACGGGCTTGGCACTCATGTTCCGCCTGAGCCTCTCGGACTGCATGCCGACGTTATTTCTCTAGTTCGATCTCCCTCTCCTGGCGCCTCTCTTCCTCTGCGACACGCCTTTGGTCATACTCGCACCCAGCTTCATCAATACTCATGTGTAGTGCGAGGTCCTCCTCCATCTCAGGCATTTGCTCCATGTCGAGGTACTGCACAAACTCGCATAATGGATGCTAACAATTTTGAAAACATCAGATCAATGTGTTCAGAAATGTGTAAGCCGAGAACAATGGAGAAAGGTTTGCACATGACCAGTACCTATGGTCAAAGGTGTATGACAGTTCGTATGACTTTCTCAAGCGATAGGGATCCCCACACAAACATATTTCCACATCTACGCCAAACGAGATATCTGTTGGAAGAGAGGGACGGTGCCTGGGGGAACATCATACCCTCCAACACTTTGTTTAAAAAATAGTCACTTATTCCTATTCTCTCGCAATTTTTCTGGGGAAATAGCTTGGATGCGGGAGGGTTTATATAGGCCCAGCAAGGCAGCCGTTTAGCGAAAACGACATGACAGCCCGACTAGACAAGTTGGAAACCACTGTTTCAGAAAGCGATGTGACAATATGAAGAGGCAAAAGCTGCTCGCACAATGTTTCTGAAGCCGATGTGACAACATGAGGAGGCAAAAGCAACTGCTCGCCGATGCGTTGCTAGGAATCCGAGGCCATTTAGCTTTAAATTAGGCACTCGGTGCCCACCCCTCTCGCACCGCACCAACACCAGCAGCAGATATCTCGTTTTCAAACACTTGTCCCTGTCACTGGCACTGTATTTTTAGGAGCTTGTGAGGTAACCTCATCTTTTAATCCATTTAATGAGGAGACTTGATTTAACTCAATTAGAATTTTATGACTATATTTTCTAATTTTATTATGTTCACACTGCTTTGTTACAGTATATTGGGCCCTTGGGGGTGGCCCATTAACTGTACTATATATACTCCATCTATTGGCAATACAATCATCTATTCCGCATAACTATTTCTCCAACATGGTATCAGAGCCTCTTTCGAAACCCTAACCCTAATTCCTCAGCCGCCGGCGCCGCCCTCATCGACGTCGCTGCCATGGCTGATCTCACGGATCCTCCTCCCGTGACCTCTCGCTCCACGATTGCCGACCTGACGGCGCTGCCCTCGGCGTCGTCCACCACGGTCGTCGACCCTCCTGCCCCCCTAACCGCTGCCCAACTCGCGGACCTCGCCGTCGATCAAATCGTCGCCGCCGTTCGTTCTCTTCCCAACGAGGTTCAGGCCGCACTGCTGGCCACCGGCCTCGCTCTTCCCGGCGTACCTGGATTGGGAGAAGTCACTGTCGATGCAGTCGCTCTTCCCCCGTCTGGATCTGGCGGATCCGCAGGCGTCGTCGTCCCCAGCCCGGCGCCACCGCCATCGACGCCGCCACGGCCGCCGCGGTGTTCACTCGCGCCCATTGCAGCTCTGGACCCGCCGCCTACCTCGCTTAGCGTCGGCTCCTTCGCAGCGCGCCACCGCTCTTCCCTTCCAGCGTCGTTGTCCCCAGCCCCGGCGCATGCCCCATCGACGCCGCCACGGCCGCCGCCAATGTTCTTTTGCGCCGCCGCCCGGCTCGGACCGTCGCCCGACTCTGACCTGCCTCGGCTTAGCGTCGGCACCTTCCCGTGGCGCCGCCGCTCATGGACCCATGAACACCGCCGCCCTTGCCGCCAGCTCCAGCTGCCACGGCGCCCATCGCAATGGGAAACCTAAGCCTCCTCCCCCTGATGCGGCTGCTGCCTGGGCCGATGCGGCTGCTCCCTGGGCCAGTTTGGGCCGGCATCCCAGCCTGGGGACATGGCTCGGCTCAAATCCCAGCGGCTCAGCCTGGGGGCACGGCTCAAATCCCCCGGCTCGGCTCGGCTCATCTAGGCTCCTCAGCCCGGGTCGGCCTGGGATCCTCATTTCCAGCACGGCTCGGCCAGGGCGCACGGCTCGACTCCTGCAGGCTTGGCTAGGCCAGGCCCTCTCCAACTCTTAGCTACTCCTGGCTCAGCCCGAGCCCATCCTGGCGTGCACGGATCTGACTCAGCCGCGGGTGCTCCTATTGTCGGAGTCCATCCCAATTGCTCTCTGGTGGAGCCCCTGGTCGCCATCCCCAAAGTCCCAAATGAAGACCCCGAGACAGTTGCTGCTCTTCATGCGCAGGCTGTCAGCATCACGAGCGTGGCTTCGCTCGTCCTGGTGGTACTCGACCTCAACAACCCTAATTACCACCGGTGGCGCGGGCTCTTCTTCGTGACCCTTAGCCACTACGCTCTGGCGGACCACGTTCTCTCTCCAGTTGATTGCTTCTTCGACCCTGCGTGGGCACGTATGGACTACGTCGTTCTGTCGTGGTTGTACGGCCGCGTCACACCCGACCTTCTGGAGGTGGTCATGACCAACACTGCCACAGCTCGTGGTGTGTGGACCAGTCTCGAGGACAAGTTTCTCGGGAACCAGGAGACGCGGATCCTCTACGCCGAGGCGCGGTTCCATGCCCTTTCTCAGGAGGACCTCTCCATCACCGACTACTGCCGCCGCCTCCAGAGCCTGGCGGACAACCTCGCGGATATGGGTCAACCGGTCAATGACCGCACTCAGGTTCTCACCATGCTTCGTGGGCTTAACGAAAAGTTTTCTGTTCAGAAGCAAATTATCGAGAACAAGACGCCTCTTCCAGACTTCGGCCATGCTCGCTCCCAGCTGCTTCTCTATGAGCTCCAACTCGGCCCTGCTTCTAGTGCTCCTTCCTCCTTTTTTGTGGCCACTGCTCCCCACCCACCTTCTGGTGGCTCCTCGGGCGGGAACAACCACAAGGGCAAGAACAAGGGGAAGAACAGAGGTAAGGGTGGTGGGGGTGGAGGCAGCGGTGGCATCAGTGGTGGTGGAGGCAGCAACAGCTCCATCAACTTCAGTAGTGGGGCCGGTCGCCCTCCTGTGCCGTCCTACTACAACCCCCGGACTGGTACAGTCCAGCTCTAGCCTTTTCAACGCCCGGGCATCCTTGGGCCTGCTCGCCCTCCTGCTCCGACTACTTCGACTATGCCTCAGCGACCGCATCCCCACGCCCTCGCCGCCGCTGCCGGCCACGTCGGGTTGGTCCAGGGCTCTTTGCCACCCTCTACCCCTGCTTCCTGTAACCCAACGGTGGGGGCAGCTGGGATCAGCAGTCCTTGGCCAGCGCCTTCAACACCATGTCTCTCACTCCGCCCCCCAGCACCGCGGAGTGGTACATGGATTCGGGGACCACCTCTCATATGATTTCAGATGCCGGTACTCTCTCCTCCTCTCATCCACCTTCTCCCATCTGCCCATCCAACATCATTGTTCGCAATGGGTCTCGCTTACCAGTCACCTCCACGGGTCACCTCACCTTTCCCACACCACAGGGACCCATTACTTTACGTAATGTCCTTGTCACCCCTCACCTCATTAAAAATCTCATTTTCGTTCATCAGTTTACTACCGATAACCACTGTTCTGTTGAGTTTGACCCGTCTAGTTTCACTGTGAAGGATTTTCGTACCAGGAGCGTGATCGTTCGGTGCAATAGCTCCGGGGACCTCTACTCCTTCACTCCAGCCTCCACCGGTCATGCCCTCACCACCACCACTTCCACGAGAGAGCTTTGGCATCGTCGTCTTGGTCATCCTAGCCATGACACTATCTCTAGGCTAGCTAGCTCAACCTCCATCCCTTGTAATAAAGACAAACTCGACCATCTCTGTCATGCCTGTTAGTTAGGTCGTCATGTTCGTCTTCCTTTTGTTTCCACCACGAGTCGAGCTTCACATAATTTCGATTTAATACATTGTGATCTATGGACATCTCCCATTGCTAGTGTTTCGGGTTACAATTATTATCTCGTGATTCTTGATGATTGCTCCCACTTCATGTGGACTTTCCCTCTCCGCCTCAAGTCCGACACCTTCCCCGCCATCTCCCACTTCTTTTGTTATGTTCGGACTCAGTTCGGCACAACCATCAAGTGTGTGCAAACTGATAACGGTCGCGAGTTCGATAACACTACGTCTAGGACTTTCTTCCTTACTTTAGGTGTTATTTTTCGCATGTCTTGCCCCTACACTTCTCCTCAGAACGGTAAGGCTGAACGTGCCATTCGTACCACTAACGATGTGATGCGTTCCTTTATGCTTCAGGCGAGCCTCCCACCCTCCTTCTGGGTCGAGGCCCTCCATGCAGCCACCTACCTTCTCAACATACGCCCCACCTCCACCCTCTCCCACTCCACTCCTCACTTTGCCCTCCGCAGCACTCACCTCGTCTACGACAATCTTCGCGTGTTTGATTGCGCCTGCTACCCTAACCTTTCTAGCATCACCGAGCACAAACTCGCTCCCCGTTCCACCCTTTGTGTCCTTGGATATCCATCCGATCATAAAGGCTGGCATTGTTTGGATCTTAAATCCAACCGTGTGATCATCTCTAGGCATGTCACCTTTGATGAGTCGCACTTCCCTTTTGCCTCCAGCACATCCACCTCCACACCATCCCCTCCTGATCTCGACTTTCTAACCGAACGTGCCGGTCCTCCTGTCCCTATTGGAGTCCGTGCCTCGGTGTCTTCTACAGGTACCTCTGCTGCTCCACCAGCAGCCACGACGGCTGCCCCTGCCCCACCGGTGGTCACGTCGACCACCCCTACCGTCACTGCTGCCCCAGTCGGTTCCTCACCACAGGTTGCTGCCAGCAGTGCCACCCCTTCGTCCTTGCCGAATTTGGCGCCAGCACCCCCTGCAGTGGGTGTTGCCTGTGCTGATTTGCCGATCCCTCTGCTGTCAGCTCTGGCACCAGTTCCTGGTGCCCCTATTGGACCAAATCCACAGGTTGTTGCTAGCGGGGCCCTAGGGCCAACACCCCCTGCCGAGGGTGCTGCGGCGCTTACTGCACGGTCCCTTCGCTCGATTCCGTTGTACTGTTGGATCCTCCACGAGTTCTTTGCCAGTGAGGCCCTTCGCCTCCAAAGGACCAATGCTTATCGCATGGTCACGCGTCGCAAGGCTGGCATTGTTGTCCCGCCTCGCGATCGGCTAAACATCCACGTCGCGATGCTGCCTCCCCCGCCGACATCGTATCGTGCCGCTCTGGCCGATCCAAACAGGCGTGAGGCCATGACCAGAGAGATCGAGGCCCTTCGAGCCAACCACCCGTGGGATCTTGTCCCACCGCCGACCGGTGCCAACGTAGTTAGCGGCAAGTGGATCTTCAAGCATAAGCTGCATGCAGATGGCTCACTTGACAGATACAAAGCTCGTTGGGTCCTTCGTGGCTTCGTTGAACGACCGGGTATTGACTTTGACAAGACTTTCAGTCCTGTTGTCAAGCCTGCCACCATTCGGACAATCCTCTCACTGGCTCTCTCTTGAGGATGGTCCATTCGCCAGCTCGACATCAACAATGCTTTCCTCCATGGTATCCTCAACGAGACTGTCTACTGCGTCCAGCCGCCAGGATTTGTGGGTCAATCCTGCCCGGATCATGTCTGTCTCCTCAACAACTCTCTCTATGGTCTTAAGTAGGCAACGCGAGCTTGGTACAGCACGATTGCTTCACATCTTCAGTCTCTTGGTTTTGTTGAAGCTAAGGCAGACACTTCTCTCTTCATCCATAGTCGGGGTGATGACACAGCTGAAAGGACCGAGATGACGCCTAGAAGGGGGTGAATAGGCGTGACCACCAAATTCAATCTTCAACTGCGCTGCGGAAGTAGGTTCGGACTGTCCGTGACACCCCTCGGACAGTCCGAACTCAAGTGTGAAGAAACCTCCCCAAAATCTCCGGAAATATCCTGCACAACTCAAACAATAAGAATACCAAGTGCAATATCACAGAAACACAGTAGAGATCTCCCTCAAGCACAAAATGGTAAAAAGAGTAGATCTAGCAAGGAAGAAACTCAAACCAAATGAGAAGCTAAACATAAGGAGTTTTATCCCGAAGTTCGGATCTTTGAGGAGATCCTACTCTCCGTTGAGGTAGGCTCAACACCGTAGAGCCCGAGTCCCACTTGACTCTAATCCTCTCGGATTTGTGCCAAAGCACTCACCGAATATCACCTTGATTCCTTTCCTTGCGGAGGTGGAATCACACCTTCACAACCAATCCGAGGCCAACCACACCGATCCGGAGGCTCACGGCGACGCCTAGCCGTCTAGGAGTCCTCAACCTCCAAGAGTAACAAATCCGGCAAGAAACCACTCACTTGGAGGCGACCAAGGTGCTCACGAGATGGACCAAGCTCAGATCTAGCACCAATCTAGCTTCTCCACCCTCAAATCGATCTCACAAGATGCACTAGGAGGGGAGATGCTTTTAGGGTTCTTGGATGAGAGAGAGTATGAAATGAATCTGAGTGATGCGCACAGTTACCGTTTGCTGGGAGCAGTGGAATGGGTATATATAGCTTCCCCCAGATCTAGCCGTTAAGGTACAGCAAGTGAGATTCGGACTATCCGTGAAACCCCTCGGACAGTCCGAGGTCGGCTGTGAATAGTGACCCAAACAAAAATCATATTTGAGATCTAGAAGGTATGTGGATCACAGATATGAGCTCAGAATCTCCAAATATGACTAAGTAGTTCGGACTGTCCGAAGGGTCCTACGGACAGTCCGGTAAATCGAATAAATCAAGACAGAGAGCTCAACTGGAGGGTACCTCGGACAGTTCGAACCTTCGGACGGTCCGGACCGGACAGTCCGATAATTCCGAATATTCAAACAGAGAGCGCGTCTGGAGGGTGCCTCGGATAGTCCGACCCGCCGGACAAATCCGAGCTGTGGAACCTGACGGTCCGGACACAGAGAAGTGTTTTGGGCTTGGAAATAGTGGGGAATCTAATGGGTGACTAAGATTTGACCTAGAACCATCTTTTGAGCACCAGAGTCACCTCATACTAGATTTCTCGTCGAATCCCTCTTATAGTACGGCCGTCCTTAGACTCAATAAAATAGAGATTACAATTAAAGAATAAATGAGCTTCCAATTGAATAATTCTTCAATTCCTTCGACGACTCTTGATCAAAATGACTTTCATACTTAATTCTCTGTCCACAACTCAATTAAATCGTTAGTAGTAGTCTTTAGTAGTTGGCATCAATCACCAAAACAAAATTAGGGGCCTGGATGCCTTTTCAACAGCCTACCTGCTGCTCTATGTGGATGATATTGTGCTGACTGCATCTTCAAATGATCTCCTCAGGCACATCATCGCTGCTCTGGAGCGCGAGTTCTCTCTCAAGGTTCTTGGTCCTCTACGCCACTTTCTTGGAGTTTCTATGTACCGACAGTCCGGAGGTCTTCATCTCTCCCAGCGCCAGTACATCCTCGACATCTTGGATCGCTACAAGCATGAGGATCGCAAAGCGATGTGCTACCGGTTGACACTAGATCCAAGCTCTCCACAGACAGATCTCCAGTGACTGACGCCACTCTCTACCGCAGTCTAGCTGGTGCTCTACAGTATCTGACCTTCACCCGTCCAGATATCACGTATGCGGTTCAGCAGATCTGTCTGTTCATGCATGATCCACGGGAGCCTCACTTCGCTGCGTTGAACCGCATCCTGCAATACCTACAGGACACTCTCGCCCTTGGCCTTCTTCTTCGGTGTTGCACGTCAGTTGATCTTACGGTCTACACCGATGCTGACTGGGCGGGTTGTCCTGACACCTGCAAGTCCACCTCTAGCTATGGCGTGCTCCTCGGCGACAACTTGGTCTCCTGGTCCTTCAGCGGCAAAGACACGGTCTCCCGCTCGGTAGCAGGTCGAGTATCGTGTTGCGTTGCTAACGGTGTCACCGAGGCTCTTGGCTTCGGCTACCACTACAGAGCTTCATAGTCCTCTTCGCCAGGCTACTCTTGTCTACTGCGACAACGTCAGTGCGATCTACCTCTCCACCAACCAGTGCAGCATCAGCGGACTAAACATGTTGAGATCGACCTGCATTTTGTCCGTGAGCGCGTTGCTCTTGGTCAGGTGCGCATTCTCCATGTCCCCACGACGTCCCAGTAAGCTAACATCTTCACTATGGGCCTTCCCACTATGGTCTTTACTGAGTTTCGGTCCAGTCTGGATGTCTGTGCGCCGACCGTTCCGATTGCGGGGGAGTGATGGTCCTTTTGTTTTTGCTTAAATATGTGTTTTATCGTCCTCTTTATGTATAGTGCATGGACAACATGCATACTACTCGTCTATTTGTGCCACCTAAATAGTGGCTTTCATACTGACGGCGTGTTCTTCACTTAACCACGGTGAATCACACCCCTGTCAAATTCCTATCTTGCTAGCCAATCAACCCGGGCTCGATCCGATTCGAGCGTCGGACGCGGCGAGGAGCGACACGCAGAGATTACCCAGGTTCGGACCCCCTTGCGGGTAATAGTCCTACTCCTGCCGAGCCTTAGCTCCTTTCTTGTTGTGGTTGTATGAGAATGCTTACAGGATGCTGAATGCAACGTAGCCCCTTCCTCCCTTCTCTCTCTTCCCCTTTTATACGAGCCTTGGACTGGCGGAGAGAGCGAGGGGTAGAAAGATAAGACTGAGACGCTTAGTACACTGACAAGACGTAAAAGACGGGACAGGAGAGACGAAAACGTGCTGCTACTGCGCCGAGCGACGCCGCCCACGCGTGCCTTGCAAGTGACCTCCGACTCATGTGAACACGCCAGTGAGGGAGTAGACGGGACCCAACTTGCGCCACCAGACGCGGGCGGCCATCCTGATGACGACTGATTCTCTCTCCGCCGGTCAATTCCGCAGAGCCACAGTGACAGTTGATCAGACCTGCAGAGGTCACTGTGGTGGTAATCATTTCTTCTCTGGTCCATCCGCGCGTAACGTCGCATTGAATGCGCCTGCCCTCCGCAGCAGAGGAGAGCCTTCGCCGTAAGACTCCCTCGACGCGCTTCTAGCACGGGCCCCACCTGGCTGGGAGGAGGCCTCTCGTGCTTTCGCCCGTATGTTGAGGGCTCGCTTCTGTGGCTGGGCCTGTCGCCCGCTGGCGTGTGGGGCCCGTACAAGTGCTGAGGGGCTCGCCCGCTTATTTAGGGCCTGTCGCCCGCCGACACGTGGGGCTCGCTTGGCTCAAGGCTGAGGCTCGCCTCAGCTGGGCCTGGTCGCCCGCCCGACGCGTGGGGCTGCCTGGCCATTGAGGGCTCGCCACGCTACTGGGCCTAGTCGCCCGCCTGACGCGTGGGGCCCGCCTGGTCTTCTTAGGACTCTTCATACCCCGGTATTTATTGTACCGAGAGTAGCCCCCGGGTCCACCATGATACGCGAACCGTCACGCCGATACCCTGCCATTTCTCGTGCGGCGGGAGACGAATAGTGTGGGGCCCACCTCCTGCGGCGGCCGTACGCCTGATTCTCCACCTACGCACGATCTTCCTTGGGGAACCGTACGGCCTTTCGCGGGAAACCGAAGCGTGCAGGGCAGGATGGCGCCGCGCGCGCGCCAGTGGGGACGGAATCCAAACCGTCGCACTCGCCTATAGATACTTCACTCCTTGGCGCCGCGACAAATCCTTCCGCGCGCCAAAGTGCCTTGTGCTGCCACCTGCCTTCTTAATCATTGTCAGATAGTTTCTTCGCTTCTGGCTTTTTGCCGCAAGGCCCCGCCACCCTCCAATGGCTCCTAAACGCAGCAGGTCGCTGTGGACGCGCACTCCGCCGCGGCCGCCACCGATGCCGCCTTTGCACGCCTGTCGATGAGGAGCGGTCGCGCGGCTCCAGCCGACTCGTGCCGCTTCCGCCGCCGCTTCGCGCGCGGTACCATGGCGCCAAGTCCCGCTGACGGAGATCATCACCTTTAATCTGGCGGTGTCAAGGGCTTGTCCCGCCAGATTCGAAGTTCTTCCCGGGGTGCTTGCTTTCTACGAGATCCAGCGGCAGAGACTCCCCCAACTCCATCGTGATATCGCCATCTTCGCCCACCTCTGCGAAATGTTCGTGGGGCGGCGCAAGCCTCCCGCTCGCACCTCTTCACGCTTCACATGAGCCCGCCGAGCGGGCGGTTGGAAGCTGCTACTTCACGCCACGCCGCCGCCTTCATCCGGCGCCAAGTCCAAGCTGGAAGGATGGCGCGATAGTGGTCAGACACGGAAGATTCCAGCTAGTTGTGATGATCTTGCCTTCCCGAGGGTCTCAGAGAATCCCTCGCCACCGGGGTCTCAAACCACGACTCGGCGGAGATGGAGGCGATCGCCGAGCGGGATTGTCGAGCTCCACCGCAATGGGCTCACCGGAACCCATGTGGCGGATTTTTACTGCGCCCGCCTCGCGCTTCGCAGATGAGGGCGCCACTACGGTGGTACTATGGCGATGACGATGGACCCAGATTGTTCTCGGAGGTGAGTATTTCAAGACTTTTGGGTCTTCTGACTTTGCGGAACGTCTTATTTTTTCTTCCGTTTCTTGATTCCTTGCCAACTTACGGCTTCTCCTTTTCATGTGCTCACCGCGAGAACGTGCGGAGGAGGTGCTCCCAAGAGGGCTAGCGGGACTCTATCCGCGCCCACGGCGACATCCTTCTCGCTCATGAGCATCCGTCCCCTCTGCGACTGGGACCCACAGGAGCGCAACCCATACTTGCGTGCGCTGCCCCCATGGAAGTCTCTGGTCCCGTGGTCCAGGTGGGCCAGCGACCCCTGCAGATCCGCGACCAACCTCCGACGATGGCCGAAGCTTCTGCCGCCGCCGCTCCTTCTGTGGCCGAATAAAGTTAAATCCAGAGAAGTGTACCTTTATGCTCGATCCGAATGTTGCTCGGTTATGTAATTGGTTCGCAAGGAATTTCGCCAACCCTCGAAAAAATCGAGGCCATTGAAAATATGCGAGCTCTGACTACCGATTAAGGAAGTTCGAGTCTCACCGACGGATGGGCGCTTTGAGCGTGTTTATCTCCGTTCGCTTAACGCTGGCTGCCCTTCTTAAGGCCTGCGCCAAGCACAATGGTTTCAATGGACGGAAGAAGCTGATCGATCTTTCCAAGATCTAAAGCAATACTCGCCCAACCCATTGCCTTGACTACCCCTGCGTTACGAAAGCGACCCGCTCTACCTTGGCATGCCGCAAGCGGTGAGCGCGGTCTTGACGGTGGAAAGGGAAGGCATCCAACGGCCAATCTATTATGTGAGCAGGGTGCTTCACGGATCAAAGGAGCGCATTCCGAGGTCCGTGGTTGCTCTCACGCCTTGCTCATGTCCTCCGTGAAACTTCGCCATTATTTGTGTGCATCAAACATCGGTCCCACCAAGTTCCCTCTTGGAGAAATCCTAAGGAACAAGGAAGCTGGTGGAAGAATAGCTAAGTGGGCAATGGAATTGGCAGAATTCGATATTCTGTTCGCTGCTCGAACTGCTATCAAATCCCAAGTCCTGGCTGACTTTGTCGCTAATGGACTTGCCCGCCCAAGTCCCAGGAAACTCCCTAGCAACCTGATGAACCCTCCTGGACCATGTTTTTTGATGGCTCGCGCACTGAAAACTCGGGGGCTGGTTTTGTTCTCATCTTCCCCCAAGGAGAGCAACTCCAGTATTCTATCCATCTACACTTCGCGGCGACTAACAACGCCGCTGGAGTACGAGGCTCCTCAAGGGACTAAGAGCGTGTAAGTCGTCGGCGTCCAACGGCCGACCGTGAAGGGAGATTCACAGTTGGTCATCAACCAGATTAACAAGGAGTATCAGTGCTGCGATGACTCAATGGCGCGGTATCCGGTTGAAGTGAGGAAGTTGGAGCGGCACTTTCGATTTTTCGAGGTGCTCTTCGTGCCCAGAAAGGACAACTTCCGGCCGACCAGCCTTTCCAAGTTTGGATCTCACGCTAACTCGCCCGGCAGGGTGCTCGCTGAGTACCTTTACAAGCCCTCAATCACGTCTCCGGATGAGGCAACAGAGAGTGGTCTTTGCCTCCGTTATCGAAAGGTGTCATGGATCGACAACGCCATTTGTCTGGTGACTTTGCAGATGGGACTCGCCGACGACGGCCGAGCGTTCTCGCCATACAAGGCGTGCTAGTTCATACCAGCCTATGGATTTGCATCCTTTACCGCCGAGGTGCTCGGGAGTCCTTCCAAGTGCATCCGGCAAGAGGAGGTGTGTTCCTTCTTAGGGACATACACGAGGGTGCTCGTGGCAACCACGCCCTTCCAACTCGGTCGGCAAAGCGTTCGCATGGGCTATTATCGCCCACGCGTTATAAGATGCCCGGACTTAGTGACTAATGCAAAGCTTGCCAATTTCACGCCTCAAAGGCACATAAGCCCCCAAGAGCTCCAAACGATTCCCCATCTTGGCCTTTCTCCACATGGGGTCCGGATCCGCTTACCATTCCCTAAGAGGTACAAGGGCTACACACACTTGCTCGTCGCCATTGACACTTTTACAAAGTGGATTGAGGCAGAGTCTGTGTCGCCTCTTCACGCCAAAACGGTCAGGCGCTTTTTTCAAAAGCAACGTGGTCACGCGCCGGATTCCCCATAAGTTGATCACGGATAATCGGCATTCCAGCCTGGTTTAGCTATTCTGTGAATATCGCGAATACCGGGCACCAAGGTTCGCTTCGCCTGCGTGGCACATCCACGAGCAATGGAATGCTTGACGGACGATTGTCCAGGTAATAAACGGCGCGGTTCGTGGCACTCGCGAGCACAACAAAGTTCGGGTCGACGGTTCCTTCCGTCTCTCGGCGATTCAGACTACGGCCACCGGCAACCGGGAAACTCCTTTCCAATTGGTCTATGGCGCAGGTCATCCTACCGGTCGAATAGTACTCGGTTCGTCAAGACGAGCTCGGTCAACTTGGTTGACGACGAGCAAGACCGCTTACTCGATCTCGACCTCCTCAAGGCACACGCGACGGGCACAAGTCGAATGGCGCTACCAAGAAGATCTTCGCGCAGACGCCGCCAAATCGGTTCGACCTAAGGGCTTTGCAGGCGGGGACCTCGTTTCGCGCCGTGTCCGTAACCCGTCCAATGCCAACAAGCTAACTCCTCGCTGGGAGGGCCTGCTCACGGTCATTTCCACTGCCGCCCTGGGCTGTTCGCCTGCAATGGAGGACGGAGAGAGTCGACCAGACTTGGAACATCGACCCGCCTGTAAGTACTTGTGTAGGTCTTTTTTCTGCTTACCGAAGCTTCAAGGCTTTTCCTCAAATTTCGTGCCTTTGTTCGTCCAAGTCTGCTGGCTCCATGTAAAGTTCAATCCATTTATAGTGAAATCTTCACGGTCCTCTCCGAGGCCTTTTCACACCTCTCGCCTTGTCAAAGACTACCCTCTCTCTGGTAACACTTGATGGCTGCCCGACCTTGCGAACACTTGGCTCCGCAATCTTAACGATTTTTTCCTACTCGTATCCAGTTTCAACAAGTTCCTATACTCGAAGTTGCGTAAAACGGCATCCAGCCACGCGGCTAAGTGCTCTCGTAAGCCCTCCGCGGCAGAGGCACTTACCACTCACGGCACAACCACTTGGCAAAGCCTGCTCTCGTAAGCCCTCCGCGGCAGAGGCACTTTCCTTGCTCGGTTACCTTTGAATTGCCTAACTTACGTTAACGAGCGATTGTGGAACGAGTCAAACAGATAGGGTGTCGCTTCATCTCTACGCACAAGCTCGATTGCAATCTTAGGTCTTCGAGCATCGCTCAGACGGGGCTAGGTGTTGCTCTTTTTCTTGTGCACTGCTCGAGTTCGCAAACTCAGTTCTCGAACAATGCATAACGGGCGCTGGAGTTAGGCTGCGTGCATACCGGTTTTCCTAAACTTTCTAGCGCTTTTCGTCTCGCTCTTACTTTCCAAATTGTTTTATCTTTTGTCGCTCTTTTTAAGGTGAAAAGGTAAGTTTGCATTAATCAAAAGTGCAGGTACAAAAGTCCCTTCGGTTACAAACGTGGAAGCTACTTAGAGCAAGCCGCTCTTTCAGCTCCTCGACTTCTAACTTGAGGCGATCGACTTCACCTTGAGCCTTGATTCCTTCCCAAGCTTCGGCTGAGGCGCTCGATCTCCTCCTTGTTCCGCTTTGGCTTGTGTCAGAAGCTTCGGCTCGATGGCCTCGACCTTCGGTCTTGGCGCTAGCCTAGTCGGTCGAGCCTCGCCCGACTAGCTCGGCCGCCGACGGTCTTGAGCTGCTCGTCCGGCTCCTTGACCTTGTTCTCCGCGGTGATCGCTTCGCCGCCATCCCACAGATCTCCTCGATCTCTTCCCGTGAAGTCCACAGGTTGAGATTTTCACCGAGTCCCGCTGGATGTCAACTCTTCTTGGCAAGCCGGGCCTTGAGCTTTGACGCCCGCCGCAAGCGCCTTCCGCCAGCTGGACGCGCGGCGAGCTGCTCTTCGAGCCACTTCAGTGCCCGGCTTTCTTCCTCGGTGCTCGCGCTTTCACGGCACAAGCTCCTCGGCTTTTTAAGAGAGCCTCTGAGGAACGCCTCTCTCGGGTTAGCTCGGCTTTGAGCTTTTCGCTTTGCCTTCACCGGCTTCGACTTTGGGCTAGTGCAGAGGGCTCCGCCTCAGGCTCCCTCGTCCGGAGATGCTCCCGAAGGGACGCTAGTACGGCGCTCCGCTCGACGGTGAAGCCGTCTTCGAGCTCCTCCATGGTGTCCTTGAAGACCGAGGAGAAGAACAAGTCACCATGGCGGCGATATAGCTCAACTGAACTAGGTTTGGTCTTGGGGCTTACTTTGCCAAACCGACGCTTCAGCCCCCGTCGCAGGCGATCTTCGAGACCATGTGTCACGAATCTCGCAGGCGGGATGAGATCGGCGCTGCTCTTTTGCCGCCTCCTCGTGGTCCTTCTTCGCGGAGCGCTTCGCCGGGAGCAGGAGCGACCGCAAGCGCTTTCGCCCCCCGCCTCGCCTTTCTTACTCCTTCCGCCCGGTCACCTTCGCAGGTTGGTGCCGCCCACCGACGACACCAAGCCTCCACCGCGGTGGCAACTTGTCTTTGTCTCGTCAGGGTCTCTTCTTGTACTCGGCTGGGAACTTCGGCCTTTTGCCGATCGCCTCCGCCGGCCAGGATGGATTGCCCTCGGACGGAGTGCCTGAAGGACCGCCGCCGGTCCCACCCGGGATGCCTTATGAGCCATTGCCTTGGCCCCGCTGTCCGTGGTGCCGCTTGCCGCTTCTTCTGCCTCCCACTCCACGCGCCTCTTGAGCGGCCGACCGCTTCTGGAGCTTGGGGAGCAGCTCCACGCCGCCACTCATTCTGAGGTCGGTTACCATCGCTCATGATGCACCGTAGGTGCTCTGGGCAAGAACGATCCTCGAGCTCCGCCTCGACGTCGTCTGCGGGCGCTCTTCTCACGGGCGGTGGTGAAAAAGAAGATGTTAAGCCCAACAAGGTCGAAAGTGTAAGGTCAAAGAGATTCATTACTACATACCCGCCGTGGAGGGCTTGATCTTGATCTTCTTCATTGAACTTTCCGCCTCTTCCTGGGGCTCTTTAGCGGCCTGCTCGCTTTGACCCCGGTGTTCAGATGATGAACTCAGCTCCTCGCCGAGCTGAGCACTTTTCGCCAAGCAGCAAGAAGAAGTTTTTCCTTGCGCGCGACTTCTTCCTGGAGCCTCCTCTGCTCGGCGACCTGCCGTAGCTGTGCCATATGGCCCGGGTGAGCCCGCATGTAACGCCTAAGCCAAAGGGGCATGTTCTTTACCTCTTCGTCGCTTTGCTCGGTGAGGAGGGAAGGACTTGGTCTCTTCCCGCTAGGCTGACAGCGCGCCCGCTTGGTCTGTTCGGCGCGCTCCGTCGACGCGGGTGATCTCTTCGATGGATGACGACCGCCATGTCGCGGCGAGCTCCGCGTAGGTTCGGCCGCCACCTTGGGCTTTGTGGCCATCTTGGCCTTGCCCTTCTTCGCCTTCTCTTTCTCCGACCCAGAGAGTTCTTCCACGATCCCTCCAAGGATCAGCTGGTCCTCCTGTGTGTTCGGAAAGTAAAGTATTAGCCTTTGCAACAGTGCAAGTCCAGCGACGCAAACGAGGATTCGAGCAACTTACCTCGGCCGAGCGGACGAGCACATTCCGCGGACAGGTGTAGGCCACCTGGCCGGTGACCTCGCCGTCCTTCCTGTCGCTTTCAAAGATGGTGTCGACTCCACCTGGTCACCCATGCGCTTTAGTTTCTCCGCCTCAACAGAGGGATCGTTAGTTCTCGTTGGGATGAAGACGCCAAGTAAAGGTTGAGTCTTAAAGGTACTTACCCGTGCTCTCCCTGGTGATGTCTTCCCATCCCTCTATCTTATAGAAGGTATAGGATCTTCTCCGCAATGACAGATCCTGTTATTTCATGTAGTAGTCCTTGATGATCTTCCCGCCCGCGGAGCCCGAGGCTCACGAGGGAGGCGATCTTCCTCGTCAGAAATACCAATCCGGCGGACATCTCCGCCACGCGGATTGGGGTACCCTTCACGGGCGCCTTCCGGTGAAGGAGAGCTTGTCTGTTGTCGCTCCACTTATCAGAGAACCACCTCGACCACCATACGCCCATCGAATCGAGCGGCGGTGGCCGAGGGTACGGCCAGATCGTCGGCGGTGGTCTTGAGCTTGAGGTAGTAGCACCCAAGCGGCTGCGAGCTGCTCCTCGTTACCGTGTAGTAATGGAGGAACAACCCCACCGGCGGATCAATGCCAGATAGCCTTCGCACAAGTGTGCAAAACGGCCATCCGGAGGATGGAGTTCGGATTGAGGTTTGTTACCCAATCGCTGATGTTTAAGAAGGCTCGACGAAGTCGCTGAGACCTCAACCCGAGCGATGCGAATCTGCTCAAGTCGATTTAACTCTCCCTCCAATGCTCCGGAGTTTCCTCCTCCCGCAAATTTCCACCGACTAACCGGCAGCCGATGTGGCCCTCCTCCTCCTAAGCCTTCGTGTCCTCCTCGGTCAAGCTTAGTGGCTAGGAATTTGGCCATAGCGATCCCTGTGGTTAGACGAACAAGTTTTCTGGTGGAGTTTGGCTGTTGATGTTGAGCGGTTGGAATTAGGGCTTAGGAGAGGAAAGGCGAGAGCAGTGGTCGTCAGCAGGCGGCTTGGGTGCTTTTATAGTCCCGTATGAGCAGCTCGCAACGGTTTTGTCATTTAAACGGCTAGTTTTTACCACAACGGCTAGATAAAACGGTCCGTTCTGCTTTTTTCCTAAGCAATGACAGAAGTTACCGTTGAGTCTCATTAACGGCTATTTTCTCCAGCGTCTCACGCTGAAAGGTCGAGTGCTCGCTTTCGAGCAGATGTGATTCTCGCTCGACGCAATGAGTTGCTTTCGATCTTGTCGGTTCGTCCGGTCCCGAACAAGTCTTGTTGATTGCGGTAACCATAACTCCGGCGATGCGCTTTGTTGCATGTCTTTATAGCAGCAAAATTTCCTCTTCAGGACTTGAGTCTCAAGAGGAAGACCCCACTCTAGTGAGTCCTTCCACATGAGTCTCTGGGACTAGCCGTCGGGGATAAAATTACGCCCATTGCCATGGCCCACTCCTGACGGCCCAATCGAACGACCTACGAGCCTAGCTCCTCGAAGGTTTTGTCTGCCCATGTGCATCTTGCCGAGCAGCCTCTGGGCCGGCATGGTGCGAACGGCCAAGGAATCGTGTTTGAGTCCGTCTCGAGCAGGGAGTTACTGTGCCACGTGAAGACCCTGACGTAGGTTTCCTGATTGAATAGGAGCCGTGATCCTCAAGACTAGGAGTATGCCTTATCGCTGCCCGGGATATATTTGGCATGTCGAAGTTCGCATTATCTCGTAGTTAGCCCGGCCCGATATTCCCTCAGAGGTCGGTTTGCTCGACTATATAAACAAGGCCCCTACGGCGTGCAGAGGGACGAGTTTTACGACTTGAATCTACATCTTAGCATCCGGCTTAGAGCTTTACACCATAATCTCGCCGAGACTTGTTCGCCTCGCCGAGCCACCTCTTGTAATCTCCTCCGATATATAAGAAAGAAATTTGGATGTAGGGTGTTATCTCTCGAGAGGCTCGAACTGTGATAAAACCATCGCCTCCTGCTCGCTGTTGTTCGTGGTTGTTCGGCGTGTCTCCTATCTCAATTTTCAAGAACCTTAGCGACTTGAGATCATTATCTCAACCGTCGACAGTTAGCATGCTGCATGTTTTTTGCATACTTGAACCCTTTTTTGGTTTTCCTTCATGGGATTAGGGCGGATCCTCGTGGCCGGGCTCCGAACGCTGCCCGCCCCTTTCAATTTTGTCCACGGCCCCTTCAACGGAGACGGGACCCCCCGCCGCAGAGAGCGCGCCGGAGCCGAGGTGGAGGACCTTCCGCCGCCGCAGAGTCGACGCCGTCGCCGTCTTCGCCATCGCCGCCGACATCGGGCGCTCTTCGAGCGCTCGCGCCCGCCACGCACTGGCGGCGCGAAAGCACTCGCTTCGCTTCACGAACTGTCGGTGGTGTGGCGGAGTTCTTGAGCAGCGATCGCCGCGAAAGGAGGTGGCACCACGAGGTCTGACGGCAAGCGCAAGCCGCCGCGCTGTGGCACCTAAGAAATCGAACCTTCGCGCGCGCGCTCTCGAGCACCTTCGGTTCTCACCGCCATGTCATGGACCGCCACCGCGACCAGCGAACGCCTTATATCCCCAGGGGTCACCTCAGACGCCCATTGAGGAGATTTGCAAGAAGACGCCAAGATGGGGACGCGCCGCCGAGGCCCTGAACGATCTGCCGGTGGTGATGCGGACGCGGACGATCAAAGATGGTCGCCACGGCGCCTTTGAGGCGGCGCGGTTTGTCTTGGGCAACTGCCTTGCCCAAAACGCTGCGTTTGATCTTGACGCCGCCATCAGGGAACCTTCGCGCCAGCTGGACCGGGACGAGCAATCTCGGGTCGAGGTCGCCGCCGTTCGCGTATCCATGATGGGCGGCGCTGCACCGGTAGAAGACGACGATGACGAGGAGTAGCTGAACTCCTTCGCCTGTTTTGCCTTGTATATAAAACCTGTCAATGCAATCTTTTGCTTTTTCCCTGCCACAAGCCCCACTTAAACTTTACGCAATTTTTACTTGCGAAAAAGAAGAACTTAGGCAACCGATCGCCGAAAGCTTTAGACAGAACGTTCTATTGAAAGTGAGCGCTTTTTCCTTAGGCCTCTGGTTACTTCAACCCTTACGGCCTCTCTGCGAACCGACCTTAAACATTACGTGGCAAGCGCTTAGCTTCCGGAAGTGGTCTAGACGCCGGTGCCGTCATTGGCACAGCGGCCCAGACCGAACAGACACACTAGGCTAGAACTCACCTTCCGTCCGCCTTGCCTCGCCGCAAATTTAAGTTTGCTGCTTTTGGTAACTAAGGGCCATCAGCCTTAAGTACTTTCTCGCTACTAGCTTTCAACAGAATGTTTTCTAACAAATTTTTAAGGCGAAAGACAGATGCCCACAGAGAAACGGAACTTATCTTTATATTGCAGATGGCTTTGTACATTACAGCCCTCGAGGTGAGCGGTGAAGGAAGAAGACCTCGCCCGCTTCGGCCCAAGGAAGACCAAAAGTCAAACAGCTACCCACGGTAGAACTTCCTTAGCCGCTCGACGTTCGTGTGTTCGCCAATTCGCGACGATCCTCGGCGAGCACCGACGGAGCTTGGGCGGATATCGAGACCATCTTGAAGGGCCCTCCCACGTGGGAGACAATTTTGCGCGCCTCACTGCGCTCGACTCTGCAGAGAACGAGGTCGCCCGCTACCAGTGTTCTATCACACACCCGTCTTGCTTGATGCCGGCGCAGAGATTGCTGATATCTGGCAGCCCGGATCGCCGCTGTCTCTGATCTCCTCCAGAGATTTACTTCTGCCCCGACGCGGTCAGGTCTCCGTCTTCGCAGACGCCGCTACTCTTGGGATCCAAGGTGAGCTCGACGGAGCACCGCCCCAAACCGTACACTGTGAAGAAAGGAGTCTCGCCAAGAGCTCTGCTGGGTCGCCCTAGTGCCCAAAGCACGCTGGGGACTTCTCGCCCGGCGCTTGTCAAGCGCTTTCTAGACGATCGAATGCCCTTGTCTTGAGTCCTTTCAGCACCTCCGCGTTCGCCCGCTCCACCCGCACATGCCTCCATGGATCTCAGAGAGGATTTCGCTCCCCGCTTCCCGAGTGACGCACTTCAGTAGAACTCCGTTTGCACCCTGGCGATACAGGTCCCCACCTACTAGGGCGTAGCGCTTGGCCTTGCGCGCTATTTTCTCAGCTGATGCGTCATCGTCGGGGATCACTCTGTCCAGCAGGTAGGCTAGGATAGGATCCATCCACTGACCTTCCCAGACGAGCGCGACGACATTAGCATTGTCGTCGACGTACTCTGTCTGGCCTGGCATTTCCGCCTCAACCGCCGCAGCAGTTCTTCCGCGTCCTCCCTCCTGCAGGGGAGCTGCCGTGGGGACGTTGACGTCTCCGCCAAATGTGGGAGCTGCGTAAAGAATCATGCCGTCCCCACCAGGTTCGGGGGCTGCAGCAGACGGCCGCGTGAGTCTTTCTTCAAAGACCCCAGCCGGGACAGGTGCCCTTGACGAGGCAATCTGGGACAGCTCATCCGCCATGTAGTTGTCGCGGCGAGGGATGTGCACGAAGCCCAAGCTCTCGAAATGCCGCCCAACGGCGCACCTCCGCTGTAGGCCGCCATGACGGGATCTGAACAAGTGAATTCCTTCCTCGCTCGCCGATGACCGTGAGAGAGTCGCTTTTATTTGTAAATACGGATGCCTGTGGTCGGCCACCCCGAGTCTCGGCGAGTAGTCCTTCGTACTCCGCGACGTTGTTGGTAGCGCGGAACTCCAGCACCACCAGGTGCCGAACAATGTCGCCAGTGGGAGACACCAGAACGACGCCTTCCCTAGCCCCCTCAAGCCGGAATGAACCGTCGAAGAAGAGAGTCCAGGGCGAGGGTACTGGGACGTCTTCAACTTCTGCTACGCCGGAGTCCATTCGTTGACGAACTCCGCCAGCGCCTGCCCTTTCACCGCCGTCCGAGGAGCAAACTTGAGGTCGAACTCCGCCAGCTCCATTGCCCACTTGGCGATGCGGCCCGTCGCCTCGCGGTTGAAGAGGATCTCCCGCAAGGGGTACTCGGTCGACACAATGATTTCTTGCCCTTGGAAGTAGTGACGCAGCCTGCGAGACGCCGTCAAGACGGCGTACAACATCTTCTGATGCTGCGAGTACCTGGTTTCTGCGTCATGGAGGACCTTGCTGATGTAGTAGACTGGGCGCTGGACTCCTTCTCTTTCCGCCACCACCACCGCGCTGATCACCTCCGGGTTTTGCCGCGACATAGAGGATCAGCGGCTCACCCGGTTCTGGGGCGACCAGTACAGGCGGGGAAGTGAGGTACTTCTTTAGGTTGACAAATGCCTCCTGCGCCTCCGCAATCCACTCGAACTGGTTGGTCTTCTTCAGAAGCTTGAACAGGGGAAGACTCTTATCCCCCAAGTGAGCTATAAAGCGGCCTAGGGAAGTCAAGCAGCCCACCAAGCATTGCATCTGCCGGAGTCGCGTCGGGGCTTCATGTTCTCGATCAGCGATCTTGTCGGGGTTCGCATCAATCCCCCTCTCGGAGACTAGGAAACCCAACAGCTTGCCCGACGGGACGACGAAAACGCACTTCTCAGGGTTGAGCTTGATATAGTACCTCCTTAGGTTGGCGAAGGTTTCCTCCAGGTCGCCGATCAACTCCTCCGCCTTCTTAGATTTCACCACCAGGTCGTCGACGTACACCTCCAGGTTCCGCCCGATCTAGGCGCGGTGAGCAATATGCATGGCCCTCTGATAGGTCGGGCCCGCATTCTTCAACCCAAACGCCATCCTCGTGTAACAGTAGATGCCCATGGGCGTCACAAAGGCGGTCTTATCTTCATCTTCTTCATCCATGCTAATCTGGTGGTACCCGGAGTACGCATCTAGAAAGCACAGCTGTTCGCACCCCCCGTGGAGTCGACGATGAGATCAATGCGGGGCAGCGGGTACGGATCCTTCGTGCACGCCTTGTTGAGGTCGGTGAAGTCGACGCACATCCTCCACCGCCCGTTTGATTTCTTGACGAGGACAGGGTTCGCGAGCCACCTGGGATGGGCGACACTCCGAATGACCCCCGCCCTTAAGAGCTTGTCCACCTCTTGGCGGATAACGGCCTGGCGCTCCATCGACTTCTTCCGAACCTTCTGCATGATCGGTCGAGTGCTGGGGAACGTTGCCAAGTTATGCTCAATCACCTCACGGGACCCTACCATGTCTGGACGGTTGCTGCTTAACACGTCTCGTTAGGATGGAGGAAGGAGACGGCGCCTTCCTATTTGGCGCCGAGGATGCGCCCACCGAACGGTCTCGCTGGTCCGACTCGCCAGGAGATCGTCTTAACCCCGCCAAGAGACGGGGAAGCGCGACCTTTGCCGGAGGAGCTCCTGTGGTCGAGGCTTCAGCCCTGGGCACCGTCGCCCGCCAAAGCAAGAGCTGCCCTTGTCGCAAGCGGAGCTTTCGGGCGGTCCACCTTGACGATGATGGGGCCGGCTGGCCCCGGGATCTTGACCACCATGTAAGCATAGTGGCAGGCCGCCATGAACTTGGTCAGCGCCGGCCGACCTAGTATGGCATTGTACGGGAGGTCGAAGTCCGCCACCTCGAACTCGAGCATCTCCGTACGGAAGTTGTCGGGCCCGAAGGTCACCGGAGGTCGATGCGCCCCAAAGGGACGGACTCAGCCCCCGGCGTGACATGAAGAAGGAAGCGCCTACCAAGCTCCCGCTCCTGGATTTTAAGCGCTTTGGCGACTCGGGCAGATAGGAGGTTGATAGAACACCCTCCGTCTACCAGCACCCGCCCAACTTGACATTCCGGACCATGGGCGACACCACGATCGGGAGATGCCTCGGGCCGGCGGTGCTGGCGGGGTGATCGGCCTGACTGAATGTGATCGACTGCTCCGACCACACCAGCTGCCTAGCAGACCCCACACCAGGCACGACGGCGCACACCTCCCTCATCACACGCTTGAAACTGGCGTGCGACGGATAAGTGGCCGATCCGCCGTGGATGATGGTGACCTCACGCTCCACCTGCTGAAAGCCAAGCGAAGCCAGTTCCTTGTCCTTGCCGCTGCCGGACGCCTGCTGCTGCTCGTGGACTCGCTTGTCCACTATCTTGCTGATGACCTGGCAGTCCGCCAAGTCGTGAGAGTTGCTGCGGTGAATGGGACAGTAAGTTCTCCCGTCCCACTCGCCGGGGCGACGTCCTCGCCCTTCGCCGTGGCCGCGGCGGTCGTCACGACTGCCTCTGCGGGGACCGTTCCTGCCGCCGCCGCGACCTCCTCCTTTCTTTCGCCCTTGCGCGCCGTTGCGCATGGCCGGCCACCTTGTCGTCGTCGTCGTTATCGTCAGACTCGGCGGCCAGACCTGTCGGCCTCACCGCTTTGTGCTTCTTCTTGTCCTTCCGCCGAGATTCTTGAAGTCCCGGCCGCCACCCCCCAATGCCCCGCCCTTCCTACTGGGCGAAGGGCCTCCGCAGAGGGCGACGCAGGGCCAAGGTGAATAGCTCCTCGATCGTTCGATCTTATGGTGGCCATCTTCTCCTTGACCTTTGGGTCTCGGGTGCCCTCCCGAAGCCGTGATAACGGCGTCGATGGAGATGTCGGGGATGGTGTTGCGGACTGACCAAGCGCGGATGAAGTCGCGCAATGATCTCCCTTTTTCTCGCTTCCACATTGTGGAGATCGTCTTCGACTCCGGCCGCTCAAGGTGCCCCGAAGTTGGTGATGAAGAGCTCTGAGAGCTCCTTCCATGACCCCACTGACTCCGGGGGCAGGTTCATGAGCCACGAGCGGGGTCCGTCGGTGAGGACAGCGGGGAAGTAGTTCGCCATAACTTTTCCCGACCCTCCAGTCGGCTGCATCACCGTGGTGTAGATCTGTAAGAACTCGTCAGGGTTGGTGGAGCCGTCGTACTTCTCGATGGGGGCCGGACGAAACCTTTTCTGCCACTGGACGCTGCGCAGCTCCCTTGAAAAGGCGCGACACCCGACGTCGGGAGCCTCCTGCTCCTGGACACGACCCTCGTCCCGCTGCCCCCGGCGCCTAGGCGGCGCCGAAGAGGCGCCACCTTCTCCGGCGGAGGCGGCCCCGCGGGAGTCCTCCTCCTGGTCCCCGCGAGTGGCAGCGATGGCGCGGTCGCGCACCCGGTCGCGCTGCCGACGCAGCTTGTAGCGTAGATCCTCTCCATGAAGTAGGTGGCGGTCCTCCAGATGGGTCCGAAGGTCTGGCCCACCGCCATTCCTGCCCGGTCGAACCCCGTAGGAGTTGCCTGGCTTCTGTCGTTTCGGCCCCGCTCCCTCCCGCCAGGAGATCTGCGAGAGGAGTGCGAGGGCAAGAAAGAACGGGAAGAAGCGGAAACGCCGGTTCCCGCACCTCCCGGGACTTGCACCACCGCCGTGGCGGCGTCGACGTAGCGGGCCAAACTGGCCAGCCATGGCGCCGTCGGAGAGTCCGAAGTCACCAGCACCGGCAGGTTGTCTAGCAGGGCCCTGGCAGCTTGACCGGGGCGGCTGCTCTCCGCCAGGGTTCCAACCCTCGGCGGGCGGCTACCGCCCGGCTGATCCATCACCATCGCCGTGGTCGACGCCATGCCGCTGCTCGTGGTCGCTGGTCCATCGCGATCGCTGACCCGCCATCGAAGAAATCAAGAGCGGATCGATGCTAGCGCTCCCTACAGCCCGACGGCGTGTTCTTCACTTAACCACGGTGAATCACACCCCTGTCAAATTCCTATCTTGCTAGCCGATCAACACGGGCTCGATCTGATTCGAGCGTCGGACGCGGCGAGGAGCGACACGCAGAGATTACCCAGGTTCGGACCCCCTTGCGGGTAATAGTCCTACTCCTGCCGAGCCTTAGCTCTTTTCTTGTTGTGGTTGTATGAGAATGCTTACAGGATGCTGAATGCAACGTAGCCCCTTCCTCCCTTCTCTCTCTTCCCCTTTTATACGAGCCTTGGACTGGCGGAGAGAGCCGAGGGGGTAGGCAATACAGTACGCTTAGTACACTGACAAGACGTAAAAGACGGGACAGGAGAGACGAAAACGTGCTACTACTGCGCCGAGCGGCGCCGCCCACGCGTGCCTCGCAAGTGGCCTCCGACTCATGTGAACACGCCAGTGAGGGAGTATGCGGGACCCAACTTGCGCCACCTGATGCGGGCGGCCATCCTGATGACGGCTGATTCTCTCTCCGCCAGTCAATTCCGCAGAGCCACAGTGACAGTTGATCAGACCTGCAGAGGTCACTGTGGCGGTAATAATTTCTTCTCTGGTCCATCCATGCGTAACGTCGCATTGAATGCGCCTGTCCTCCGCAACAGAGGAGAGACTTCACCCAGAAGACTCCCTCGACGCGCTTCAGTAGCACGGCCCCACCCGACAGGAGGAGGCTCTCGTGCTCGCCCGGTATGTTGAGGGGCTCACCTGCTGGGCTGGGCCCGGTCGCCTGTCGACGCGTGGGGCCCGCCTCGGCGTCAGGCCGAGGGGCTCGCCCATGTGTTGGGCCTGGTCGCCCGCCCGACCCGTGGGGCCCGTCTCTGGCCTGGCCGAGGGCTCGCCCACGCCACTGGGCACGGTCGCCCCACCGACGCGTGGGGCCCACCTGGTCTTCTTAGGACTCTCCATACCCCGGTATTTATTGTACCGACACATACGGCCCATGAATTCAAGCACATGCACCCTCTGAAAAATTGTCAATCGTATTGAGAGCTCACGACAACACAAATCCTACGATGGTTAGAGATCCCGAGTTCTATAGAACATGGCCGAAGTGCCTCCACGGGGTGGAGACGGTCATGCAGATTTTGATCGTGTTGCAGATGGTTTTACGGGCCGTATGTCTTACCGATGTCCTATGTTTGTGGTGCGTATATCATCAGAATTAATCTTATTACATTACAAAAAGGTTATTTAGAATATACTCTACTTTTCGCAGGTACAAGATTGTGGCTTTACAAAATGGATGGATGATCCATACCTTATGGCTGCATCGACGTACATAGACTGTCTACACGGAAGAATATAACAGTTAGAGCACCGAGTAAATAGTCTACTGAGTGCACAAGAGACAGAGTGGCAGCGAAGACAATTAGTTCTTGATCCACAATATGAGGTGAACCCCCTTCACGAATTTTACATGCCTTTGTGGCTGTCACTATCCCGACAGTTCGAATGAACTAGTGTGCTACAGACGAAGGAAATTTCGGAGGGAGTACAGGCACCTCAAAGACCCAGACTTCGAACAAAACCATTCATTTAGTACTCAATGGTGCATTTGTCTATGTCATTTTCCAAATCAACTGCTTAAAATGACGCGTACTTGTATTCCGATCGCAGTCACAAAAAAAAACTGAGGGTCATTTTACCTTGTGCTATTATGTCCGGATGTCAACGGCAAAGTCTATGGTTTTAGAGAACCGGTGATTAAATAATAAAACATTACGATTACATGATACAAGCAATGGCACGTATGATGCATAAAATAATCAATCATAATAGTGCATCATAACTAAACCTACATGTCTTAAGAGATTTAAAAACATAGTTGTGCTACACGATAATCATTCCATTGGGTGCAGCGGGGTAGTTCCCCTTCGCAAAAGCGCTAGGTCCTGCTTCCCTTGCTCTAGCAGCCCTCTCGCGCTTCCTGGTACGGTCTGCCTCACTCGCATTGAACTGTCGCTGCCGGTCAGCCTCGCGCTTTGCCTGAAACTCTTCTCTCAAACGCTTGTTTCATTCTTCTGTCAGGGCATCTTGCCACCGTTCCTCGGCCCTGGCTCTGCACCCCGCCACCTCCCAG
Organism: Raddia guianensis; assembly: GCA_036346415.1. Lineage (NCBI taxonomy): Eukaryota > Viridiplantae > Streptophyta > Magnoliopsida > Poales > Poaceae > Raddia > Raddia guianensis. Next base: position 20,419,213 of record CM070534.1, on the reverse strand, counting down.
TGCATCTACCGCTCCTATTCGGGAGTATGCTCCGCCTCTAAATATTGCACAAACTCGCACAATGGAGGCTAATAAGATTGAGGTTAGCATTTGCGTGTAAATGTTCGTTACGAAACAGGTAAGTAAGAATGGACATACAGGGTACTTTGCCTTCCTCTCCATCTCGGGTGTTCGGTCTATGCATAGTTTGCGCACATCCAATATCTTCTTCCGTAAGTGTAAGACATGTCTTGGGACTTACTTAGAATGCAAAGACTTCTGCATAGACACATGCAAAGACTTCTGCATAGACACATGGGCGGCTGAACATCTTTTGGGACAGATTCAAATAGCGATTTCCTTGGTGGCGATGGGAACTCCATGTCACTCTCTGTGGCCAGAGGTTGTTTCTAAAGTGAAGTGGTTACAACGCTCCTGCTTGTCTAAACACCTTGCCTACGAATCGAGGAGCGCTCACCTTTTTATAGCCGAGCGTGTGTCCATTACATTATCATAAGCATCTAATTAATTAATACCTAATTAATGATTTATTAGCAAAACATGTGGTACTGACGTTAGGAGAATGGTCTCGATGCGTGTGTGGCAAGCAGGAAGTGATGGCGCAGCAGCACCATCTTTCTCTTTTATTCATCTCGGATTGAGCATCGGGCAGGAACGCGAAGCAAAAAAAAACAAGTAGGAGAAGTGATAGCGCAGTGGCAGGTAGGAAGTGATGACGCACTAGCACCATCTTTCTCTTTTAATCGTCTCGGAATGAGCACCGGGCAGGAATCCGAAAGAAAAAACAAGCTGGAGAGGACAAGTGACAGCACACCACCGGCATGTTTCTCTTTTAATCTTTTGGGAAGGAGTACCGGATAGGAATCCCAAGGAATCCGAGGAAAAAATAGGAAATGGGGGGCTGGCCCGTTGCCACCCTCGGCCAGGGCACCCAGTCCCCTTGCCACCCTCGACCAGGGAGCCTGACCCTTGCCGCCCTCGGCCAGAGCGCCTGGCCTCTTATGTCACCCTCCCTGGGGGCGCTCGGGGGCATTTTTGAAATTGGTTCTAATGCATGGGCATTTTTTGTTTGCGCAATATTTTTTAGGCAAACAGTAAAATTTTTTCAGAATTAGCAAGGGAGCGATTGCTGGACCGTGCATGCGTGCGTTGGACGGGGCATGGTCCAGCGCACGTTGGACCTCTCCCATGTACTATGCATGCCACATTGTTACGGGATGTTGTCCAAAACATCAAATCATACATGAGTAGAAAGCACACAAAAGCCACAAAGATGTGAGAAGAAAAACGTCTTTGATGTTTCTTATGTATTACTTTTACGACGGATTAAAATCTTTCCGGTATTATAGTTATATATATAATACATATGCTAAGGTTTTGGCATCGTATATAAGTCTGGTTGGGCCCACGCACACACGTCGACCAGGGAGGGGCTGAGCCAAGGCTTGATTTCCTACCACCCTCATGGACCATGCCATGTAATGAATACGCACCCCCCCCCCCCCACACACACACACACACAAACACTCCATAAAATTACTATTTGAAAACATTTGGACAGAGTATATAGCATACGCTTTGCTTGTGTGCACGAATTAACCTTGTTAAAAACATTACGTGAAAAACTACTCTAAGAACTCATTTCAAAGAAAACGAGTATAGATCCACCCAACATTGCTTCAATGTATTGCTTGTTAGTTAAGTACTCGAACCGTGTGTCCGAGATTCATGCTTAATTTTTCATTGCTGCTCTCTCTTACCTGTGTAAAGCTCGAACCTTCCTCATCCCTATGTCTTTCATGCATTTCTCAAAGTGGATGTGAGAAGTGACTTAGGGAAAGATTCCTACACGACAAATTCAAAATCATATGCTCTATAAAATTGCTTTTGCACTTGTGCGACTGTCGATGTATTATACACCGGGGTGTGCCCCCGTGATGCTGGAAGGTGGAACCAGCGTCCCGGAAAGGAGAGGTGCTGAATAACATCAAGTCCAAACAGTATGATGGGCATGTGCCGCCCGGCGAGCAGGCCCAGTATACCTGGCGACCAGACACGTGGCGCCCGCATGCAAATGGCGAAGCAGGCCCTGACATCGGACGTCAGGCGTAGAGGGGCTGGGGCCCACTATCAGGGACATCGGGCGAGGGTGCAAGGGGGCTCCCTTCCTAAGGATTTTTTTAGGATACGCCGAATCCGGAGCATTTAAGTGTGACGGAACTGCTCTGGACAGAGTGGGTGGGGTTCTGACAATACATGTGCCTCCGGCCAGCTAAATGATGTCAGCTACGCTATGATCGTCCCTGTAGTCGTCTCACTTTGTATCAGCTATAGGGCGACAATAAAAAAGCTAGGGGTAGGCCGGCTGCTCCGTCTCATCCGAGTCGTCCCGCTGTGACAGAAGCGGTGGCATAGGCAGTGGCAGCGATGACTGGCGCCAACAGAATGATGGCTTCAGTGGAGAAACCATTGATGTGTGCGGTGTAGCAAGTTGTGGCCCATGCCAGCCCGGGTATAAGGGCTGGGGTGCATTGTAAAAGGGTTGGTTGGTTGGACTCTGCTTCTCGAGGGGGGATCGGATCCTGAGAAACTGGTCAGTCAACACATTGCAAAGAAGCTTGAGCAAGATTAGGGCTATTGCTGGGAAACGGGTAGGCTACGCGAGCGCAAAATCAAAATTTTCTACCACAAATCACCCAAGAGAACATGCAAGTAGAGGATCACAGATCGTTACCCTTGACGCGCAGATGCAGCGGAAGAAGTTTCTCACGCGTAGAGGAAGTAGACGTACTCGTCCAGATCACCACCGAGTGCTCGCCAGTGCTCGCTGGTGTTCGCCGAGTGCTCGCCGACGATCGAACCGAATAGCGCGTCTCCATGAGATACTCCCACTAAGATCACTTTCCCTCTGGTGGTCTCTGTGAGACAAGATCCATGGTCACCGCGGTTCGGGTAATGATTTGTCAATACCACTTGAACCCGTGACATAGGTCAGCAACACACTGCCAATCACATCGTATGTGACTCTTGCTTGCTTGGATGGCATCTCATATGCCCCGGCTCCTAACCTTGACGCCACGAAGTCCCACATCCTATTTGGATCTCCGTTAAGTAAACCAATACTATGCTTGTGGATACACGGATTAGGCTACACCCACCTCATTGTACAAGGAAGAAGACGGCGTTCTTGAATTGTCAAGACCTAACCCGCCAACCTACGAGACAATAGGTGCAGCTATTGGCAAAAGGGCATCTTCTCTTAATTTCTCTGAGGGAAACTATTCAGCTAGGTCAACATATTCACCAGATATGACGTGAAAGAATAGCCAATCAACACAGATAATCATATTAAAGTGTGAACTAGTATGGCCCTATGACGCTAAGATCTCCATCTCCACGACCATCCTTGCCCTCCAGGCCACCTAGGGTTGAGTCCACCATGACATTGCACTATACTACTACATCTAGCAGCTACTGATAAAATTACATGAGGATTCAAAGCATCACATGTTGGTACGCAGGCCGTTAAACAACAATGGACAACCTTCAGCTGTAATTAACCATGACTCGTAGATCATTAAAATTACAACAATGCATCACATACACAAGGGTCCATACTGTCCACACCAAACCCTGCAAAAACAAGTTTGGCGCAGAATCGAATTCTAACGCGCACGATGTGAACAAGTTTTAGTTGTTAATTAACTCCTTAGTCATATTAGCACGGCCGTGCGCTTTCCCTATCCATCCACAAGAGGGGCCTAGAGGTATCTCTCCTATTATCAAGGAGGGGCAAATCCCATCTTGATTATCACACCCCTGGCTATGTATCGTTACATACCTAGTACACACCTTTATAACTACCTTGTTGCGGTGTAGCATTTGAGGATACCAACGTATACGAGTCAACATGCTGGGCATCCATGACAATCTCAGGTCTAAGGACCATATAGATATACCACTCAAGACTATATGCTGATAGCGCTATAAGAAATAACAACTCACAGCGTCTCAGAGTAGGTCTGTCCAGCTACCCATGTTCTCCAACATGCGTCCATACTATTGGTTTGATATATCTATATCTACGGTATGTAAAACATTACCATCAACCAATACGTATGCTGATCAAATTATAACCGCTCCTCGTAATGATATGGATCAGGGACCCGTTTAGAATAAAGTCATATAACAATGTGTTTCACAATCAAGTCGTACTCAATGGACAAAGTCATGACAAGAGAACCGATAAATAACGTTATCATATATACATGAACAAATATGTGATACAATCATCACTATGATTGATCTAGGGCATATCCCTTTCAGCTATTACCGATTAGGGGGCCTGAACCTGGGTAAACTCTGAGTGTCTGTTCTTGAGCCGAGAACCGTCCGTGAGAGGAGAGGAACCCTTCGATCGAGCACACCCCCACTGCCGAACCACCAGATTAGGTCTAGGAAAACCTATCGGTTGAAACATGCCGATAGCGACCCATGCTGCATTTTTTCATAAAAAATTATGGGGTACGACTAAAAATTTAATCACATAACCGTAAAATGTGGAGTGCAATTCCGAATATTTATTGCATTTTTCCTCCGTTGTCTTCTATTTTACGACGTATAGACGACGATTTGAACGTCCACGAATCAGTCAATTCGAAATATCCGAAAGATCCAATTGGAATTGAGAAAACACCCGAAGAAGGCATGTTTTCTACTATTTGATGCATTTTCAAATACTTATTTATTTTATTTATTATTTATTGCATTGCTTTTGACGGGAATAGGATGGCGTAAGAGGCCCACAAGAGCCAGCCGGGCAAGGGGCCCAAAGAAAATAGGCTAAGAGAGGCGCAAAGGCAAGGGGCTACTGCCTGTGCTGGCTTAGTCAAAACGACCAAGACCGAGCAAAGGCCCGCCTGCGCTCGAAGGGGTCGCCCGAGCAAGGGGTTACTCACCCAGGCTTACTAAGCAAGGGGTAGTTTGTAACCTTGCTCGACCCATGCTAGCGAGGTGGACATGTGCTAGTACGTAGCTCCTAAGCGTGGCTTTCCCCACGAGGTCACGTGACAAACAGGACCCATTTGACAATTGAAATGACCTAACATCATCAGGAGTTACAATTCATGAGCAACGATGACAAAATAGTGACGAAAAAGTGGTAGACGCAGCGCATCAGTGGCAGCAGTAGGCCCGGGTTAGCCGACAAGATGGATATCTACTCTGTGCGGTGACAACCTCGGTTAAGACTTCGTGCAAACCGCTGATGCAATGATAAGCGGGGCCCACAGACACCAGCAACAGTAGACCCTCGGAAACATCCCCAGGAGAACTATAAAAAACCCTTTTGAGCACCAAGGGGAGAAGAAACACATCCAGAGGGAGATAGCACATGTTGAGGGCATCGGAGCACTAGCACTCACCAGTCACACTGTAGCATAGGGGTAGAAGCTCTTTCCCAGTCTTCATTTGTAAGCCTTAGGCATAGCAAGCAAGGAGTCACTAGAGTAGGGTTGTTACCTCGCCGAAGGGGCCTAAGCCAGTCTAAATCCTGGTGTCTTCTATCTTTCCCTTGGTGCCTCCTCTACCTTCGCATCTTGTCACCGCGTTAGAGGCGAAATCAAGTATGGTCCAGTTGGTTCGCTCACCCCTCTACGAAGCTCTGTAGTCTGACCCTCGGGGCCGCCAAGCTCTAGGCGTCAGCAACTTTTTAGCTATTTACTTGTGAAAGTGTCCATTTAATTAAATTATGATATTTATCATTTAATATAGAATATTTAGTCCAAACTCCACTACCAAAAGACCTCCTAAAAATGGATAGACTTGACACCTATCTAACATAGGTAAAATCCTAAATATATGAATATTTCAAGGATAGATTAAGGATTGGATCATGTGAATAAGTTGGGTGAATTGCTTTTTGATATGATAGAGATGTGGTATATGCGCGTGGAGGTCAAAATGATTTTATCATATAGAGCAATTTGGAAAGGCCCGATTGTTGGCTTGAGCCAGGTACCAAGGGGTACATACTCGAAAGTGCTAGGTGGAGAAAGATTGAAATTGCCTAGATTCGTTGCTCTATAAAAAATATAGAGGCAAATTCGAAAAGATCCGCATGCCGGCTTGGGTCTAGTCCGGAGCCACGTGCTCGCTCAACACTCAAGGGCACTAGATAGACACTCTCTGAGGTCATCTAGAATCGTTTGCCTCTAAAAAAAATTGAATTTAAATGAATAAGAATGGCATAAATTCCACTCATCCATATTATTGGTTGTTTTATGGGTAAAGATGGGCAGGTTCTGCAGAGAAGATAACAAATATATCGATGAACCCTATTTCGAGTATATGAGGTTGTATCAACTAGGTGATGCCTCTCTTATTCATAATAATTATAAAATTTGTTTTCTAAAAGATCTCATCTAGGTAGCAGGTGGTCAAGGATGAAGGTCCTAGATGGACTTACCCGTTAACTGTTCATTTTAGATGGACAATTCTTTATTCTGTCATAGATTCGAAATTTTGATTCTTCTACAAAGGATATGAATAGTCTAGTCTTTAGTATATCACAAGCTTAGTGGTAGGAATAAGAGTTGTATTTTAGGCTAAAACTACGTTATGTATAGCACTCTGATGTTAGCGTTGTATTAAAGTATGGATTTGTATCGATTCTAGAATGATGTAATAATCATTTTGGAGAGCAATTTCTGATAATTATTTACTGGCAATTGGTCCGCACATTACATCCCAAAAATTTTTTACCTTAGATAATTTGGAGTGTGGTATATGTAACTATATCTCCTCCACAACTGACTACAGTGGGTCCTCTCCTAGAAATCAGGTAGTTAGAACCCATGACTGTATATTTGCATACAACCCGCTTCATTGATTGCATTTTTGACGAGGATCATTTTCCGTTATTAGGAGCGAGGAAATCAACCTTTGGATGAGAAATGTTGGGAAATTATATGTCATTCCACTGATATCCCCGTTCACACTATCCTAAAATCAAAACTAATCCTCGACCAATCCCTATTAATCCCTAATTGGTAGCGACCCGATACGATTTCATCCCTAATCAGTCAAACTAATTACTCATGTTTAAACCCAATTAATCCTGAGTAACCCAATGTTAAACAAAGCCAGCCCGGTCTAAAATATGTTCCCTGAACGGGTGGAGAGACGAGAGGTTGACGATTGCTTGTTGTCTGCCTCCCTCTGCTTCCCTCTCCACCGAAGGTTAACCATTATCTTCTTGTCCCTCCTTGCTTAGTGCCCTGTTCCCCGCTTCGCTTTGCTATCTACTCCACTGAATGCTCTGTTCCCTGCTTCGCTTTGCTCCCTACTCCACCAATTGCTGTTTGTATGCTCTATTAGGGAGATAAAGGCGAACATGTGAGAATATTGACAAAAGCAGCTAGAAAATAATATCTCTCCGTTTCAAAACATAAGGCGTGCATGTATTTGGACAAGTCAACGTTTACAATTTTTGACTAAGAATTAAGCTAAATATATATGGTTACTGTTATGCATGTTATATAGTTGAATTCATATTTGAAAGTATTTTTATATGATGTTAATTTTATAGTTATTGGTAATATATTGTGAGGATAATTAATGGTTAAAGTTCTACGTTAAAGACCGCGTTAAAAATTTATATACCTTATATTATGGGACGGAGTATTAAGTAGAGGATGGGCGACGTGTGGACTAGACATGGGTAGGATGTCTTGTAAAAGGATGAGATCTGAACAAGTGCGATGGATTCAGTACAGAAAACACCTCAAATTTCGACGGCCAGAAACCTCTGGATGGAGGCCAAATTGCGCATTCCATAGTCCATAGCAACCAAGCAAGAAGTATATCATCCATTGTTCCATACTAGAGGTCCAGAGGAACATATGATTAATGTACATTGCAAGCCGGAGGCGGGCCAAGACGGCGGCGAGCGATTCAGAGCCACACATGAGACACGACACGACATGACATGCACCATCTCAAGGCGCTCCTCACCGATCGAATCACCCCATCTCCACATCGTCGTATCACAAAAAAAAATCACATGGCATGCAATCATCCGCTGAGAGCGTCACATTCCAGGTCCCTCGCTGACGGTGGCGGTGGCGCCGGCGCCGGCGACGGGGCGACTCCGGCTGTTCAGCAGCGGGGTGAGAGCCTTGACGACGATGCTCATGTTAGGCCGGAAGTCCGCCTCGTACTGCACGCACAGGGCGGCCACGGCAGCCATCTGCTTTGCCAAAATGTTGGTAGGAAAGTAAGAACAGTAACAGCCAATAATTAATGTGGTCGATATGATCTATTGCTTGATAGTTTATACCAGTAATAAGGTATTCTTTATTAATAGGCTCAGTATCCTTTTGCAGTGCTTATATCTAATTATGCAGGATAGCTACTAATGCTCTGAAACTTCAGCTTTCAGGTGTACTTTTCAGTTTAGCAAAGTTGTCAAGTTTGATAAATTTGAGGGCATTCTTTTTCTTAATCTGATTTTTTCTATAATATAATCTATTAAACAGGAACTGACCTAGAAGAACTCAAGGTATAGGCATGGTGTATTTCTGCTAAAGCACAGCGTGCAAATTGTCTATTTACCTTGGCAACAGCCTTAGGAGGATATTCGTCTTCAAGCCTTGGATCTACGCATTGCCTCACCTTGTCTTCGCTAAGCCTTGGTGTAGCCTGCATATATATAATCAAAGGTTTTTGTTGTTTTGCTAGTTTGTTTTTTTACATCCTTTCCAAGAAATAAGAGAATTTCAATGGACAGTGAAATACTCCATAGACCATACCCATGTCACAAGGCTCTGCTGACCACGGGGTAGGGTATGATCAACCGGTTTGCGACCAGTCAAAAGCTCCAGAAGCACAACTCCGAAGCTGTAGACATCACTCTTTGTGCTAAGCTGTCCGGTCATCGCATACCTAACGTAATCCAGGAAGAAATAACAAGTAATAAACAATTAATATTAAAGTTATCCATGCCTAGTTGAATTTGAAAGAATGAAGTGTTTGGTTGTGTGTGTGTGTGTACATACTCAGGCGCATGGTAACCGAAGGTGCCAAGAACACGAGTAGAGTGAAGGCGTGCAGCCATGTCAGGGGCCTGATTGGAGACATCAAAGTCGCCGATCTTGGCAACGTCGTTCTCAAAGAGCATGATGTTGCTGGACTTGATGTCGCGGTGGACAACGCGAGGCTCTGCTTTCTCATGGAGGAACTCGAGTCCTTTCGCGGCACTCACGGCAATCCTCACTCGCTGCATCCATGACAGAACTGGCCCTGGCCTGGCCCCCTTCACGCCCTTTTTACCTGTGATCATAAGCAGGCAGCCCATCAGCTTTGCTCAGCAAAGCTAGCTAAGCTTGATGAAGCACATCAGGATGCAGCAAAAGATTATGGATGAGAGCAGCAAGCTTATTGTTCTCACCGTGGAGAATGTCATGTAAGGAGCCCCTTGTTGCATATTCGTAAGCAAGAACACGGGTGCTCCCTTCGGCACAGTAACCGATGAGTCGGATGACATTGTCATGCTTCAGTCTTGAGACAGCAGAGACCTGCAACAGTGATGGAAATGAGAAGGCAATCTGCTGTGCACCTAAATCTAACCTAAATCGAGATTAAGATGTATTATCTGAAAAAACAGGGAAGCAAACCTGCACAATGAAATCTTGGTCAGGCTGCTTGCTGGAGTCGAGCTTCTTCACCGCAGACTTCCTACCGTCTTTCAGCACACCAAAGAAAACTCTGGCGTATGATCCCTCCCCAATAAGAGCGTCGTTGCTGAAGTTCTTGGTTACTTCTCTCATTTCATCCAGGGGGATGGCTGGCACTGCAACCGGAATCGGTTGAGCTCTGCGTGCAGGCATCGCTGGCATAGGTGCTGGGGGCCGGCTATATCCATAGTTACCACCTGGATTAGGAAAACTGAAATCAAAATTACAATCTGCTATTCTGCTAAGGTGTTTAAGGATTATCTTCTTTTCTAAGAGCCGCGACTTGGCCGCACAAAGTGCATTGTCTATATCCATAGTTACCACCTGCATTAGGAAAACTGAAATCAAAATTACAATCTGCTAAGGTGTTTAAGGATTATCTTCTTTTCTAAGAGCCGCGACTTGGCCGCACAAGGTGCATTGTTTAATTAATACAAGTAGTTTACATTTGCATCGAGTCAAATTATTCCAGAAATTTTGCAATAGAAACAGGTTATCAGCCATCCGTCAAATGTGGAGATGAACAATATTTGTTCTAGCCTTCGTGAAATCACAGATTTCTTTTGTCATGAAAAATAATCGTTGCAACAATGATCAACATTAACAAGTGATCAAATAGAGAGAGAATTTAATCACCTGGGTAAGGGATCGGGACATAGGGATCGTCGCGCTTCTTCCTGTGGCCAACATCGTCCGCTCCGCAGCATGAAAAGCATCCCATCGCTCCCTAAGCTTCAAGAATCAAGAGGCAACAACATACATTTCGATCACCCGATATTCAACCCAGACGTGCAAAAACAGGTGGCATTAATCTGACATTAAATCCTTATCCCAGCCCAATGTTTTAGACGAATCTGACAAAATTCTTTGATAATGCCTTTGAAGCAAAGTTCTTTGTTCTTGGCAGCAAAGATAAAATAGTGACGGTTCTTAGAAAAAAAAAAACCGACATCCAGGCATCGAGCGATGGCACCAAACAAAACACAGGAAGCATTTACCATGCGACCAATAATTTGCCAGAATAAGAACAAAAAAAGCCAGAGAGGAAACAGGGGGACTCGTTCTTGCTCATCTTCGTTGCACCGTTCCAAATTCCAAACACGAAGGAGAAGAAGAAGAAAAAAATCAAATCTTTAGAACCGAGGAGCGTCGTAGAGGAGAGCAGGAGATAAGAAACCTAAATGAATTCACCAATTGGAACTCACGATCAAAACGAGATTAAGAAGAAAAAAAAAAAAAGGCAGCACCTTTGCTTCTTTCCTCTCCTCGTTCCTCGGAGAATAATCGAATCAAGAACAATGTGAAGGGCGATGGAGAGAGACGAGAGGGGAGGAGAGGGGGGACGAGGAACACGGCGCCGCTTTCCTCGCCCTTCCTTCTCCTTCCTCCAATGAACTGCCTTTGCCTTCTCTCTCTCTCTTCTCTTGCTTGTTGGTTTCCTTCTTTGTTTCGGCGGTTTCCATTTTTATTGCCCCCCTTCGATTCCTCCTCGCCTCACTTTCCACCACCACCCGCCGGTTAGAAGGCAAAAAAAAGAAAAGAAATTTCCACTGTTTTTTTACTATTATTGCTATGTCTGTTTCTATATCTGTTAGTGCACCGTATGTAATGCATGCTGCATTTAGCTGCAATATTAGCCATTGATAAGTAAATGTTTTCACCTTTGCTAGTAATCAGGCGACTGAGACTTATTTATCTCTCAGTCAATTTTTTCACATACGTGGATATTCGTTGGATCTTTTATGTGCTATATGGCGGTATTTGATCAACGGATCAAAAAATCGACTGAGAGCTAAATAAGTCTCAGTCGCCTAATGAGAAGTCAGTCCCAAATGTTTTAGATACTGTCACACATCTGGTTGAAAATTAAATTTACCATATTTTAACAGAAATGTTAGAGAACGGATGTCCGTTCTCTGGCTTGCAACGGATGAGCTTTGTGACCGCCGTCCTTCGCTTTCATGTGCGATCGACGATCGGACGCTACGGACGTTGAAAGCTCGGAGACGCAGATCTTGCGGAGTTATCGCCACATAGCGCCGTAGAAGGCGCGGCGATTTCGACGGCGCCGGACGCAGACACCGCCGGACGCATTGGGCTCCAGGGCGCGAGGCGAACGCGACGTCGTCGCGTCCTCATGATCTCCGGCGGCGCCGGCGGAGGACGAGACGACGACGTGGACCTCGCCGAGCTTGAGGTGCATCGAGGCGTGTCGTCGGCGAGCGAAGCTCGCCATGGCGCGGTGTCGTAGCCGGGCGGATGAGGAGATGAACGTTGCCGATGATCGGCAGCTTCATGGGTCGGGGCGTCTGTGACCAGCGCCATTATTGTTCAGTTTCTTCTTGAGCTCGAGGAGCAGGAGAGGGAGGAGGAGAGCCAAGAAGAGGCACCACATCCACATGTAGTAAGCCATAGCCACTTGCTCCATGGTCATACGAATGGCATGCACAACTGCTGGCTAGCCTTATCGAGCAATACGAATGAATATAGGAGCAACTGCATTTAAACAAAAACCAATGCCAATGCTTGCACTGTACTCGAGTCGTTAAACATTGTTTTCAACACCCTCATAATCTATGGTCGCGGCAGGACACGCACAGGCTGAAGGTTGAAGACGATGACGTAAGCGTGACATCATAATCCGTTTTATTGATTTCGAAAAAATCCGACAAATGATTTCTATTTTTAAAAAATAGTTAAGGACTTCTAAAATTCATGAAAAAATTATCATAGGAAATTCATATTGGTTCAGCTTGTTTCAGGTAAAAAAACAGTTCGGTTCATGTGAATTTTATGTCGGTCCGGGTAGTTTCATAGAAAATTTCTGTTGGTTTAGGTAGAAGAGCAACAAGGTTCATGTGAGATTCAGGTTGGTTCAGATAGTTTCATAGAAAATTCATGTTGGTTTAGGATTTTTTGGTAAAAAAAGCAGATAGATTCATAGGAAATTTAGTTTGGTTCATATCGTTTCAGCTAGTTTAATAGAAAATTCAGGTTGGTTCAGGATGTTTTAGCTAGTTTCATATAAATTTCATATTGGTTCATGTCAGAAAATAGCTAGGTTCATGTGAAATTCAGGTTGGTTCAGATAGTTTCATAGAAAATTTATGTTGTTTCATGATTTTTCTGATTAAAAAAAGCAGATAGCTTTATAGAAAATTCAACTTGGTTCAAGTTGTTTTAGCTAGGTTCATAGAAAATTCAGATTGGTTCAGTGTTTCAACTAGTTTCATATGAAATTCATATTGGTTCAGGTTGTTTCAGATAAAAAAGCAGCTAGGTTCATGTGAAATTCAGGTAGGTTCATAGAAAATTCATGTTGATTCAATTTTTTTCTGTTAAAAAAAAACAGGTAGCTTCATAGGAAATTCAATTTGGTTTGGGTTGTTTCAACTAGTTTCATAGGAAATTCAGATAGGTTCATGTTGGTGTAGGTAAAAAAACAGTTAGGTTCATATGAAATTCAGGTTGATTCAGATAGTTCCGTAGAAAATTCATGTTGGTTCAGGATTTTTCTGGTAAAAAAAGAAGATAGCTTTATGGAAAATTCAGTTTGGTTTAGATTGTTTCAGTTAGTTTAAAGAAAAACATGTAGATTCAGGTTGGTTCATACAGGTTCAGGTTGGTTCAGGCAGTTTCAGGTTGGTTCGTGTTAGTTTAGGGTTGTTCATGCAGATAGCTTCATGGGGAAATTCAGCTTGGTTTAGGTTGTTTCAACTTGGTTCAGGTAGGTTCAGCTTGGTTCATGTAGGTTCAGGTAGGTTCAGCTTGGTTCATATAGGTTCAGGTTGGTTCATGTAGTTTTAGGTTGGTTCATGATGATGTCATCTATTTTGTCCTTTTACTCATCCGTTAGTTTTCAATGGAACAGTGGTCCGTACTGTATAGGCTCCCTATTTTAATGAACTTTGTTATTTTTCTTACAAATATGCTGGGCCAACGTGGTGTTAGTTGGCAAGTTTAGTACTCTCTTCGTTTTTTTTTTTGACGTTTTTGACTTTTGGATATGCGTTTAACCATTCATTTTATTCAAAAATTCAGTGCAAACGAGAAAAGAAATAAATCATGTTTAAAGTAACTTTATTGATAAAACAAATTACAACAAAAATAAATAATATTTACAATTTTTTTAATAAGACGAATGGTTAAATATTTGTACAAAAGTTAAAGGCGTCAAACAAAAAAGAACGAAGGGGAGGGAGTACATCAACCAAATAAAACCTATTGGATCACACGTTTTAGTTTGGATTGGATTTGAAGGCCAAGATCTCCCTCGGCACAATGAAGTGTCTTCTGTGTATCACACAGTTACGCTGCCAATTGGTTCATATCTAGATAGGCATTGCACTTTGTACTAAACGCACCTCACAAATTTGGTCATTTGTCAACTCAGATGGGTTAGTACTAAATTCAGAATTCGACAGCTAAAAGTCTAGCTGGTTAATTTATGGGCAAAGGCAACGAAAGAGTGGTTTGTACTTTCTTGTTGTCCTCAGTGAGTAGGTTTTTGTTTTCTTATCGTCGTGGAAGATAATAAAGAAAAAGAGTACGGAGAAGCCGTCCTCGACGTTGACTCCTGAAGCGATTAAAAAAATCAGCACCATTTTTGTAGCCCCTAAAACTGGCGTCTAATTCATAGTGCCTCGCGCATTTTATTGGCAAAATTCAATATCAAATAACTTAATATTATTCATGTTTAGCCAAAAGAACATTTTTTTATGGTATGCAGCCATATAAATCATGATTATCTCTAATACATTTAAGTGTGTTTGCGTCAAAAGCTGTGTCAACCAAACAACCCGTGGAAATTAGGGTTTAGAGCCACCAAATTTAGGTCCGCAAGCGTGCCAGCTGATTTGATCCTGCAATTGGCAAGAAAAGACACAATCAACTTTATTTAGCCGATTAGATCCACTAAGATGATCATGAAAGACACATATGAAACATCCAAACAAGTGATAGACAAAGAAACTATCGGCTTAGAGGCAATCTAAACTGATAGATTCTAGGATATATAATTTTGTTATCGAATTGACATAATCAATCAAATAACAAATAAACAATCTGCTATTATGTCGATCAGATTGACAAACAAATAGAAAGAAAATTAATGGACCACGAACTAGCCGGTGAAATCAACTAATAAGTAGAACGAAAGATAAACGATCTAATGGCATGATCTAAAGCGATTAGCTGATAGAAAGTGAAACCAGGTGAGAGAATCGGACTTAACCGAGATATCACTAACTTGGGGGTACATGTACCTAGATACAATCGAAAGACGATGCACAAAAAGTAAATCAAGAATACGACGGAAAACTACTATACTCTAGTACACGATATTAAAGAAGACGATATCATGCAATTAAAAGTAGACGATATTGTAAAAAAAACTGAAATTGTATTGACTGATTGTCGATACCCGTTACAAAGCCATAGGCCAACTATTCGGATTAAACACTTACAAAACACTTTCTATCTATAATCTTAAACAGATTCGAACTCATGTCCTTTCCTTTTTCAAGCAGATTCTTTCATGTTGTCCATGCTTTGCAACCGACTCAAACTCAGCCTTCTTCAACCGACCAATCCGTAAATCCTTTCCTTCGTTGGCCTATCTTCTGTGCTATCCATGTCTCGTAGCCAACTTAAACATTGCCTTTAATCGACCTAGCCCATAAGTCCTTTCCTTCTTTAGTCAATCTTCTGTGTTGTTCATATCTCGTAACCGACTTAAACTCTGCCTTTTTTGTCTTTTTGAGCTGATCCAGCCCATAAACCTCCATACAAACCGATTTCTAGAACATTTTAGAACCATCGGCTATTTTCATATCTTGGTGTTAACAAAGTCCAATCCGAAAGATATATTAATAAATTTAATTACCATAGATGTGCATGAGTACATCATTATATCGATCTCTACCTTATCATTGATCTCTCTATTATATTTGTTAGTGCTAGTGTGACAGATCGTGGTATTTATAATTGTAGTGGCTAGTTCCTGTGCTTTAGCATGTACAATATAATAGATATATAAATATGTTACTACTTTTATTTTTATTGTTATTGAAGTTGATGTAGGCTCATTTTCTATAGTTTTAATTTAATATCATAGTTTTTATTTTATTTGATATGGACTCCTTTTATGCTTTCATAGTTGATATGTACTTTTTTATTTCATTATTTCATTCTTAAATTATTTTAATATATTAAAAATTGAAATTTTTTATTTTAATTGACTCATTTCTAGTTTTTAAGTTGATATGGATTATATTTTCTATTTTTTTATTGCAATCTTTGTTTATAATATTTGATATGGACTATTTTTCTAGTTTTATAGGTTTGTAGTTAACATTGTCAGAACCTATCGAGGTAATCTCTCAACCACTCCCTCACAGTGTCGTGCTGATCATCAGCTGAGGCACTGAGAACAAGCACCGGATGAACACACACGAACACAGAGGAAGCACACACAGCAAATGGGCAGCAACTGCTGTGTTTTCTGACTCTGATTATGCATAAGTAGAGAAACACCTAAACAGCCCACTTCTCCCACTAAGCGTTGTGTGCCATCCCACACAACATGGCAGACGTGGGCACTCACACCAATACCCCTACAAACCAGCTCTGACTTGGACTAGGCAAGCCTCGAGCTGCAACTAACTAAACCGACAACCAAACTGACCAGCTAACAGAACGCTGACTCAAGACAAAGGACCAAAACAAAAATGCAGAAAGTAAGATACAGATTTCAATGCACAATGATTTAATCTAACAATTCTCCTCCTAAGTCTTTGTGCACTGATTTGGAACCATCTTGAGTCCAATCTTGTCGCAGAACTCACTGAACTTAGCCCTTCCAAGTGACTTTGTCAGAATGTCGCCCAGTTGATCATCTGTCCTGATGAACACCACTTCAATCTGACCCTTTTCAGCTCAATCTCTTATGTAATGATAATTTGTATCAATGTGCTTACTCCTGTTGTGGTGAACAGGATTCTTGATTAGAGATATAGTAGACTTGTTGTCCACCCTTATCATTGGAACCTTGATCTCCTCATATGTAACTTCAGCTAGCACCTTTGCCAACCAAACTGCTTGACAAGCACCCGAAGCAGCAGCAATATACTCAGCTTCACAGCTAGATAAAGCCACCACCTTTTGCTTTGTGGACTGCCAAGTAATTGGACTGCTCCCAAGGAAGAAGATTATCCCACTGGTGCTTTTCCTGCTATCAACATCTCCAGCTAAATCACTATCAGTGTAGCCCACCAGTCTGTCTTGTATCTCTCTTCTCCTCCCAAACCAGAGACTCAAATTGCAAGTCCCAGCGACATACCTCAGAATGTGCTTTACAGTTTCCAAGTGATCTTCATGTGGATCTTCCAGGAATCTACTCACATAGCCAACAGCAAAAGCAATATCTGGCCTAGTGTTCACCAAATACCTCAAGCTCCCCACTAGACTTCTATAGTTTGTCACATTTACCTTTGGCAAATTGTTGTCCTTGCTAAGTTTCAGCCGAGGTTCCATAGGGACATGGCAAGGGTTGCATCCTATCATTCCACACTTCTCTAGGATCTTGACAGCATATGCTCCTTGACTGAGTGATATGCCATCTACATTCTGAATTACCTCCAGGCCGAGATAGTAGTGCAGTAGACCCAAATCACTCATCCTGAAACAGTTTGCCATCTCCTTTTTGAACCTTTCAATGTCCATCTTGTTGCTGCCTGTGATCACAAGGTCATCTACATAGACACCAAGAATGAGCTTCCCCTCTCCTCTTCTTCTTGTATAGATAGCATGGTTAGAGATACTCTTCTTGAACACAAATGACTGCAGTGTGCTGTCCAACTTGGCATTCCAAGCTCTAGGTGCCTGATGAAGCCCATACAACGCCTTATGCAGTTTCAGCACCTTGTGTTCACTTCCCTCGCACACAAAACCTTTCGTGCTTTGACATACACCTCTTCGCAAGATCCCCATTCAAAAATGCAGACTTTACATCCATGTGGTGTACTTTCCATTTCTCAGATGCAGCCACAACAAGCAACAACCTAATAGCATCCATGTGAGCCACTGGAGCATACACTTCTGTATAGTCTATTCCATGGCATTGGGCATAGCCCTTTACAACCAGACTGGCTTTGTATCTCACCACAGCTCCTTTTTCATCCCTCTTCACTTTGAAGACCCACTTGAGTCCAATTGCCTTCCTGCCTTGAGGAAGATCACATAAAGACCATGTCTTGTTATCCTCAATGGACTTCATTTCCTCAAGCATAGCTTTCCTCCAGCTGGACTATTTTTCTGCCTCTGCAAATGAAGCAGGTTCATCTGCACTTATCACCAAGGCTTCTTCTAACTCTACCTGAGCTAGATGTCTAGGAACAGCTCCAATTGGTGACAAAGACCCAAGAATGTTCTTCATAGCTCTGAATCTCAGTGGCTCTCCTCCATAACCAGCATCCACATTATCACTGAAATTGCTTGGAGGTGATATAAACTCTGCATCTGGTTGCTTGTGTGCCTCTGGACTGTCCTGAACACCTTGATCAGCTCCATGCACACTTGACCGAGCCCTTCCAGGTGTCTCAACAGTGCTCTCAGCCACTGGAGATGCCTGGCTAACAGTAGTGTACTTCACTGTGAACTCACTACTAATCTCTTGACTGCTCCCATCTGCAACTTTGCTCCAATCCCATTGAGCCATTTCATCAAAAACCACAGATTCACTCACATGAACTCTTCCAGATATGGGATCATATGCTTTATAGGCCTTGGATCCTGGAACATAGCCTATAAACACCATTGGCCTGCTTCTATCATCTATCTTCTTCAAGTTAGGTGTAGTGTCCTTCACATGAATAATGCAGCCAAAAGTCCTCATGTGATGTACTGCTGGTTTCTTCCCAAACCATGCTTCATATGGTGTTTTGCCTTCAACACTTTTGCTAAGTGATCTGTTGAGGACATAGACAACAGTTGTTACTGCTTCACCCCAGAACATTGCAGGCACTCCCTTGCCTTTGAGCATGCACCTTGCTATAGCCAAAACACTCTGGTTCCTTCTCTCCACCACTCCATTCTGGAAAGGAGAGTAAGGAGCAGTGAGATGCCTCTCCACTCCTTGATCAGCCCAATACTCTGCAAATTCTGAAGATGTGAACTCTCCACCTCGATCTGTTCTAAACACCTTTAGCTTCTTGCCTGATTGCTTTTCAACTAGAGCCTGGTACTGCTTGATGCTTGCTGCTGCCATGTTCCTTGTCTTCAACAGCCTCACCCACATGTATCTGCTCACATCATCTACCAAGAGCAGAAAATACCTATTGCCACCTGGGGTTATTTGTGACACTAGTCCACAAAGGTCACAATGGACTAGCTCAAGGAGCTCCTTTGCTCTGTAATTAGTTTGTTGTGGCACTACATTTCTCCTCTGCTTCCCTGCCAAACAGCCACCACACAGCTGCTCCACCTGCTCAATCTGGGGCATCCCAAACACCATTCCGTCGCGCGCCAGTTTGCGCAGCGCTTGGAAGTTCAAATTCCCAAATCTTGCATGCCATCTCCATGCTTCTTCTTCACCTCTCACTGCCAAGCACACAGGCTGCGCAATGTCAGTGTTGAGCACATAGAGCCTATTGGGTGATCTCCTAATCTTGGCTAGCAGTTGACGATCAGGAGCCACAATTCTCATCTCTTTCTTCTCCACAGCCACCTGGTACCCATCCTCTGCCAATTGCCCAACACTCACAATGTTGGCAGTGAGCTTAGGTATGAAGTACACCTTCTCCAGTGCTCTGTGTTCCCCATTTTTGCAAGCAAACAGAACCGTGCCACTCCCTTCAATTGCTGCTACAGAGCCATCCCCAAATCTAACTGATCCCCTTGATCCCAAGTCTAGATAAGAGAAAACAGAGGATATACCTGTCATGTGTTCGTTGCACCAGTGTCAACAACCCATTTGACCTTCTCAGCCTCCTTGCTGCCAATTTGAGCGAACAACCTCTCCTCTTCTTGATCAGTAGTCACCTTCGCCATCAGAAGAGCATTCTCCTCTTCTTGCGCAACATGGGCCTGCTCCTTCTTCTTAGGTGCTCTGCAATCTCTGGCCCAATGACCAAGCTTGCCGCAGTTCCGGCATTGATCCTTGGAGATGTCTCGGTCACTGCCACGGCCCGAGCCACCATGACCTCCTCTGCCTCTGCCTCTGCCACCGCGGCGCCCTCCATTGCCGCCGCCGCCATGGCTTGCGCTCCCTTCGCCGTCGTGGGCCTTCATCCGCGCCTGCCATTCCTCCTCCGTGAGGAGCAAACGGCCGCCGGAGTCCACGCGCCCGCCGCCATCCGATTTCGACTCCAGACCATACCTCTGTTCCACCACACGCAGCCGCCCGGTCACCTCCTCGATCGACATTGTGCTCAGGTCGAGCAACGTCTCAATCGAGATGGCAATCTGCGAGAGACGACTTGGCACGACCTGAAGCATCTTCTTGATGAGGTCGACGTCGTCCACCTTGTCGCCAAGCACACGGAGCTGGTTGCCGAGGTCGGTGATGCAGTCGGCGAAGTCATCTATAGACTCCCCTTCCTTGAATTGGATCCCCTACAGCTCCCGCCGCAGTGAGTGCGTGTTCGCCTCGCGCACACGATCCACTCCAACGTGCTTCACCTTGATCGCATCCCACGCCTCCTTTGCGCTATCCTTCACCACTAACGACGAAAGCATCTCCGCCGGGACCGCACGCAGAATCACGGCCAGCACGAGACGATCATCGCGATCATCACCGCCACCCGTCTCGATTGTGTCCCGCAGCCCTTGCGCCTGCAAGTTCACACGCATCACCAGCGCCCAATTGGTGTAATTGGTGCGCATGAGCGTGGGATACACGAGCGACGCCGACGCCTCCTTGACGATGCGCTGCACCACCACCTGGCAGTCGCCGCCGAGCCTGCGATTCGCCGGCGGCGTCACAGACCGTCCGCGGCGTTGTGCCGGCGGCGTCTGCGAGCGAGCTACCTCCTGGAGCTCGCCTCTGCCGCCGTCTCTTCCGCCGGCTCCAACTCTGCCGCCGCCACGCTCCGCCATCTACCTCGGATCGAACAAGGGCTCTGATACCACTTGTCAGAACCTATCGAGGTAATCTCTCAACCACTCCCTCACAGTGTCGTACTGATCATCAGCTGAGGCGCTGAGAACAAGCACTGGATGAACACACACGAACACAGAGGAAGCACACACAACAAATGGGCAGCAACTGCTGCGTTTTCTGACTCTGATTATGCATAAGTAGAGAAACACCTAAACAGCCCACTTCTCCCACTAACCGCTGTGTGCCATCCCACACAACATGGCATACGTGGGCACTCACACCACTACCCCAACAAATCAGCTCCGACTTGGACCAGGCAAGCCTCGAGCAGCAACTAACTAAACCGACAACCAAACTGACCAGCTAACAGAACGCTGACTCAAGACAAAGGACCAAAACGAAAATGCAGAAAGTAAGATACAAATTTCAGTGCACAATGATTTAATCTAACAAACATGGACTATGTTGTGTATTAATTTTTATTATTGTCGTTACTGAGATGAAGTCTATTTTCTATTATTTTCCAAATTTTCTTATTTTTATTATGCTTACCTAGACTCTTTCTCTATTATTTTTATTTTTATTTGGTTTTTCTATTATAGTCGATGTGGACTCTTTTTAGATCTTCGTAGCTGGCATAGACTTTTCTATCATTTTCTGTGCTAAATTTTGTTATTTTTTATTGTTGTTGATATATATGGACTCTCTTTTTTAATGTAAGCTATTATAATCTAGCTCTACTGCAATCGACGCTGCATATTGTTTTTTATTAATATTAGGGTTTTCTCAAATTACATGGTCACGCCATTATCCCTGCACACACATGCACTAGAGAGAGATATCTCATTAGCATCGTACGATGGGATAAGAACGTTGTAAGTTCTTGAAAGTAATAAATGCCTATTGGATGTGACCATGAGATGTGACCATGATACGATGGAGCCAGAGCACTTAAAGTCTTCTCTCTCGCTCTCTAAGGCCTTGTTTATTTTAGATTAATTTAATTTAAATTAATTAAATAAAAATTTGTTATTTTTGTATAAGCCAAATGATATAATAATTTATAGTTATGTTTGTGGGGTTTTAAATAGTTTTTATAGTTTGTAAACTAATTTTTTCCTAATTTTTTGAATACTTTAAAACATCTTTTTTTTCGAGGGATCACAAAATTTGTCACAGTAAAACATAACTCAACATTAAGCCGAAACAAACAAGGCCTAAAAAAAAAAGAGCACCAAAGCCTTCTGACCAACTATGTGTAAAATTTTGTACAGATATTCTCGTATCAATGAGTAGAAAAACATTCTCGCAACTAAATTACATGCTTTTGTAGGAAAAGATGTAGTGCAACATGAGAGACTAGGCAAGGGTCTAGGTTTTTCTGCGAATTAAAAAAATATCAAATGATGCCATACCACGTTGGGATCGACGTGCTTAACTCATGCATTTAACTACGGTTTCATGAGTGCCAATAAAACCTTCCTGTAATACAAATGCAATAAAAAATAAACTGAATCAACAGAAGACATTCTTACTAATTGGAAGTTTCTAAAATATAATAAACTAAAATAAGAGTTAGTTAGATGAATGAGTTTGGACAGGGAAGATGAAAACTTGGCCCATTACCACCACCACTACAAGGCTATGTAGATACTAGCCACGTGGCACGCCACAAGGCTGAAATAGTCAAGACGCTTGCAAGGCTTCATGCATAGCATAGCAGCCAGCAGCAGCGAGCTAGGAGCGATGCAAGCGTGGGGAGGCCTACGTGATGCATTTAAAAGCATAGCGAGGCGAACAATGAGCGGCGCAGTGTGAGGAGGACCATGTGGCATTTAAACGATGCGAGTTACCAAGAAAATCTTTTGAAAAAGGTAAGCACATGGAACCATATATATACTAGATTAGCACAGTGCCTATGTTTTTCTACAATAAAAAATCTCATGTTACCATTTCACAATGTTCTAACTGACTGATTTTTATATCTTTGGCTTTGTCGTGCAAGGCACCCCCAGACTCTAGTGTGTGTGGTTATCGCTTCTATGCATGTCAGATCATATAAACGACTATAGGATACTCAATTAATTGTATACAGTGATTAATTTATATATCAGATTAGCTAGAGCAGCAATATAACGACACAAAAGGGATTGCCAAAATCAGCGGCATACAAAGATTTTTTTTCCCAAGTTTATGTATATGCATTGCATTTTAATTCTCCTTTTGTGACAATATACATGATATGTTAGAGTTTGGAAATGAGAGAAGTACCACCACGGAGTGTGTTTTTGCATAAATACCATTGCAAAACAAAAGAAATTACAATATGCCTCTAAAGATGACATATGGCACCTTCTAGCATGTATGTATGCTTAATAGGGTTTCGGGCGGAGGGACTGAGGTGGGAGGACAACAGGCTAAGGACCAAAAGTAGAAGGTTTAAGGGTTCTTCTGCTTAAATGTATGGGCAAATTTTGATGATCGAATTAGCTTCCACATGTCTGATTAGCTGTCGCAATTTAAGGCAACTAGTGGGGTTGGCGGGCCCATGGCTCGCCGAGACCGAGTTTACACTGAAATATAGTAAACAACAAAACGTAGAAAACCTTTGCCTGTATGAATACAATCTATGTAAACAGTAAAGCCTGTAAAGCTAGCTTATTTCAACCAAATAACGAAGGCATGAAGTCAATATGACCGAGTTTAGCAAACAGGGGAAGATATCAATAGCTCAATATGTTGAAATCACGGTGTTACAAAAAAAAAAGATAAATTGAAAGTGTAAGAACACAATTTACGGTAGCTGCTAAGAATCTGTAAATAAAGAAAAACAGAATAGGAAGGGCCAGGCAGGGCATCAACTTAAGGAACGTACTTCCAGAAAATAAGTAACGTAAACTTAAGGAATCAACATTAACGATAACATGGTGAAGCTGAGGAGTAAATAAATTTCATGAGAATCTATCTTTCGAAATATATACATATTCTGTTCGTAATATTATAAGCATAAGGTTATCAAAGATAAGCCAGCAATATCTAAAATCAAAGTGGTTGACCCATGTGGCTTTCAGACTTTTAGAAACATGTGGCAAGCAACACAAAGTTAAAACAACAACATCAAAGCAAAAGGTTCAGCCACAACAATGTAAACCGAGTAAACAACTAACATGAAAAATTACACTGCCCTAACTATGAGGCAAATGAATCCTGTAGGATAATCTAATCAGTGGCAAGAAAATGAAATGACAACACTAAGCTAAAAGGGTTTGATGAATTCTGTCATCAGCCCCTGCATTCTTCAAGCTTCTGCTGCAACCTCACATTGTGCCTTAACTACAAAACAGTGGGATTTTGGTCACAACAAAATAGTGTTTAAAAATGGTAAATTTACTACTATACAGTTCCGACGAAGTTACCAGAACACTTAAATCGTGCACTGTGAAGTATGATAAAATACTGTCATCAGCCCCTGCATTCTTCAAGCTTCTGCAACCTCACATTGTGCCTTAACTACAAAACAGTGGGATTTTGGTCACAACAAAATAGTGTTTAAAAATGGTAAATTTACTACTATACATTTCCGACGAAGTTTACCAGAACACTTAAATCGTGCACTGTGAAGTATGATAAAATAAATATGGTGTGAGTGAATTTCACAAAAAATGCAAAGAATTTGGGCCCGTACACTATCATTTTAACTGCTTTCAGTGAGACCCCTTTGTTATATCGTGTAATTGTTTTGGTTATGGCCGGCAGGAATTTTGCTTTCAGTTTATGGGATATGGCCGGCCATAGCCAGGAATTTCACCAAAAATGCAAAGAATTTGGACCCATACACTATCATTTTAACTGCTTCCTCACAGGAACTACTCTCATTTTGTAGTCACTTAAATGAATTAAAAATAACTATATGGTGACAAACCCTGCAAAATAATAAAACTAAGTTATCGAATAAATGAGAAAGCCTTCCTTCAAAATTTTTGGATCATCTGTTTTTGTTTATTTTTAAGAATTAAACCTGACTGACATCATAATATCTTTCAGAACTCCCTCAGATGCCGCATTTCAGCGCATAGCCAAAAAATTAAAGTAGAGAATGATCTGATTCAGGGTCATTCAGAATTCGGTGACCAAACTAAAATTCCAGAGTATTTATCATCACTTCATTCAGATTTTATGTAAACTAAATATGTACAGGTACATGTTCAACAGCAGAATATAAGGAATAAATTGTACAAACATCAGTAGACGTGGCAGCCCAGATCATGGCAAAACAAACTAAAATGCATGTAAAACTACGAAACAAAACCATCAATAGTCAACCAACCACAGGGCACAGAATCATGGAAGCATAGCACGCGACACTTCCTCAAACACAGGGTACATTAGCAGAAGCATGGAAGCACAATACGTGGCATTTCATTCGTAAATAGGAGAAATAACGAACTGAGACATACACTGGTGTATGGACGACCCTAACAAATAAAGCCTAACACATTTTAATGTGACTGTATGAATTGAAGAAAAATATGTAAAGGCACCTATCAACAGCAATGGAAAAGAACAGAGATGTGGCTACCAAATAGAATTAAAGCACATTTCAATGAGCTAAACTGCTAAACAAATAACTAATCCTCTATGAAGAAGTGTATACATAACTTTTAATTGCGTGCTGCGCAATGTGTAGAAGGTAAATGCGAAAATGAGGATGACAGGGGAATAGAAATAACCTGTCTTTGAGGGGCGCGCGGCACCTACAAATTCAGCTAAAATGGCAAACCTTCAACCCGAGTTTGAACACATCTGTCAATGTTCCATGGCAACTCCGTTGAAATGGCAGGGACACATGGCAAAAATTATATATTGTATTAGACGACCTCTCCAAAAATGGGAAGGCAATGCAATACTAATGAACTGAAAGATAAGTCAGCACCGAGCTATAGCTTTGGGGGGGAAAAGCCCATAGAAAACTAAGAACAAAGGTGTACAAAAAATAATGGATAGACAATCTAAACTGAAAGGTTTACATGTCTTCCTTCATTGCCAGTTGTCAGCAATTCATGAACCTATTTGCCTGGCTGGTCATCAAATGCAGAGAACATCTGGCTGAAAGAAGCAGTAGCCTAAAATAGAAATGAAAGCAACATGATAAAATTCATAGGCTCCAAACCTAGCTGTTCGGCTGACTTATCTATAGTGCAGTGCTCTTAAAAGGCACTTATAACAAACTATGATAACTAAAAAATATGTAATGTAAAAGCTGTCCAACGTACCATCATAATATAAACAAAGAGAGAAGGACTAATCAAAGTACGGAGAGGAAAGCTTCGCCATGCTTATTCGTAAGGTAACGAACAATCCAATTTAGGGTTTTCGTTAACTTAAAATTGTTGGAAAAAACATGATGAATGCTTGTTCAAAACTTTTCCTTGCTGATGAAGGAGGTCAGGCGCCAATTCAGTGACAACATAACCATCATGAATACTTTTTGGTAGCATATAAACACACAAAACTACCATATCCAGCGAGCAGAAGAAGGGAGCTGTTATTTGTGCATGAAAAAAATGGAAAGGGGAGGGCAAAGGCGTGCAGACCAGCGGCGGCTGTAGCCGAGCAGCAGAAACCCTCAGGCACGGGTAGATTGTACTCCCCAAAACAACCTTGACCTGCAGTGAGATGGTAGCAGATGAGGGCAGGATGACGACGCCATAGGCAGAGATGAAAAATGGGCGAACTGATGCAGAAAGAGGGCGGCGCCAAGGGCTAATGCCCGCCCTGATACTCGCCATGGACGGATCCATCGAGACCTAGGCCCATCCCGCCCGGATCCGGCCGCCCTCGAGGCCGCCGTCGTTGGATCCGGCCGACCCCGACGCCGCCGTCACCGGTAGCGGCGACCAGAGAGCGGCGGCGGCAGGCGCAGGGGATGGGAAGCGGCAACATGAGGAGGAGCGGCGATGCCCCCGCGCGGGGTGGTGCTGAACCGGTAGGAGGAGGACGGCGGCGATCAAAAGAGAGGAGATCTGCAGGGGAAACGGCGGCGGCGGAGGAGGAAGGCGGGGACAGGCGCGACGGGGTGGCCCGTCGGTGTGGCGGGCGAGGCGGCGAGGCGGGGGCGTGGAGGAGAGAACGATGCGGCCTATCCGTTTCCGTCGGGGAGGAGGCGAAGACAGCGGCGGCGTGGGTTTGGAAGCGGAGGACGCGAGAGGGAAGCGGGCAAGCGACGTGGGCTAAGGAGGGCCACGGGAACAACAGCCTGGCTGGAGCCACTGGATGAGGATCGGACGGTCCGTATCGATCCGAGTGATGTGGACATGCTCAGGCGGACGGGCGCGAGCGCGTGAGCGCTGCGCGCGAGCGCTGCGCGCTGGGAGGCGGCCCACGTGGCGGGCAGGGACGCCTTTATCTTCAGCTTTGTACTATTTATTGATGTGGATGAACAAACGAATTTTGCACTGACGTGTTCGCTAGGGAGGCCATGAACGCATTTGTTCAGAAGCGCACAAACGTGGATGAACTAGGTGACACACTTTTAAGCTACTTTAACTATAGATAAATTTATAAAGAAAAAAAGGTGATTTTGCCCTCTTTGAATCGTTCTTCTATTCTTTTCTCCTTTGTCATTATCTCTCTCCCTCTGCCTTCGTCCTCTGCTGCTTGCGCATCCACTAGACCATCGTTGAGTCTCCAGTGAGGAGTGCAAACGGGTTTACATCACTCTATCTCCTCCCTTTCTCTGTCTGCAGAGCCACACAGAGCGGCTTGCGTCACAGATGCTTGAGGTTGGCCGATTGCTATCGGATATCAAGGATCTCAACATCATCGTCTCCTTCGCTACGAACATTGCCACAACTCCATTGGAGTGCCACCATTACCGCTTTGTGCTATCACACCGCACCAAAGGCCTTACACTAGAGTTGGCCATGTCGATGCCTCCTCTTCTCGTCGTGCCACCCGTTGTATTTTAAAGATTATCCATTGGAACCAAAATAGGTTTATAAAATCTCGAAGAATCCAAGACTACTTGGCATGGGTTTATGAATACCTCTCTATCAATATATCACTGAAAGAAAGATATTATATTGCTAAAGTTAGACTTTACCAAAGCTTATGAAACTATTGATGATGGATATATTTGTGATTTCCAAAAAGCAAAAGGATATTCAGCTATCAATGGCTACAACAGATGAAGATGATCACTAGGGATGACAATTTTACTCATTGGTTCAGGTACCCACGGGTACCCGAGCCGATGGGTTTGGGTATGGG
This sequence comes from Raddia guianensis, assembly GCA_036346415.1. Taxonomy (NCBI): domain Eukaryota; kingdom Viridiplantae; phylum Streptophyta; class Magnoliopsida; order Poales; family Poaceae; genus Raddia; species Raddia guianensis. The sequence goes on along the minus strand of CM070534.1, from coordinate 20,391,112 downwards.
TGTGGGTTTATACCCATGACATATTTTGGGTTCAGGTTCGGGTATAGTTTTCAGGTTTCGGGTTTGGGTTTGGGTTTATTTTTACATCCATGGATACCCATGGGTATCTAAAAAAATAATAAAAATTAAATATAATATAACATGTCATCGTGTGTTATCAATAAATATGTATCGATGAAAGGCTAAAGTATAAAGGTAAGTTTATATATTCAAAGTTGATGAAAGATTAAAGTTGAAATTGATTAATGTCATATATATTGTATTCAATATTGAGATATAGGCTTATTATATATTTTAGGTTCGGGTACCCATTCCAGTTCGGTTACCCGCCGGGTTCGGGTATGGGCGTGGGTTTATACCCATGAAATATTTTATGTTCGGGTATAGTTTTTAGGTTTTGGGTTTGGGTATGAGGAGGGTATACCCGAAGGTACCCAACCCGATTGCCATCCCTAATGATCATATCCACCAGAACATCTAGAGTACCATGAAAAAATTTTCTGTCGCAACCCCGGCTTCACCGGGATCCACTCACAATCTATTGCTAGTCCCATAGATCAATGCTAGCAACTAGCGACATTTTGTGGAACATTATCACACAATCACAAATAACCAAGAGAAATTATATATTATGCAAAAGTAATTGTCACACAACTACTTATTACAATAGTTTAATTAGAGATGACATAATATTGTCCATCATATATCAGAGTGTGGAAATTCAAATATGCAGCGGAAAAAGTATGATGATGCTCCAATCCGACCCTTGAGCGTCAGCTAATCCTCATCGAAGTCCAAGACAAGATCCTCCTGATCCCGAAGATAGACCGAACCTAATCCTTCTCCTGAATACAAATTTATCCGTGGTTTGTATAGTGAGTACACAGCTACCCAGCAAGAGTCCTTATAATGATGCGAGGATATAAACAAGAATAGGGTGGCTATTTTGCATAAACACCTACACTAGTCAAATTATTTAAAATGTTGTAAAACAAATTTGTAGAGCAATTAATAGTGATAAACATTCCTAAGAAAAACACGCAGAGCTCGGCTTCCAAAGCCCCTCTATAGAACAAAACTGCCTCGAACAACTCAACAACACCAGCCCTTCAGGTTAAGTTATTAACACTACCATGTACGACCTTCCTCCTCTCCCATGACCTTGTGAACGGCTATCATGATAGTTTTAACCTCTGCAGAGTGTAACACACTTTACCCATAAGCCTAGTGGTATTTTTATGTCTTAGCTCTTCCTTAGGAACACGGACCAAGTAACAATACAAGACGATTCATTAGTTCCTTCTATTAACATTGATACCCCCTCTAAGGTTTCGACAATTCGGGTCTCTCTCTTAAGCCCACGGACCGCAGCCCGATCTTTTCAAGGTAAAGTGTGTTAATAGTTTTCCCTAACTACTAAGCTAGGACTAGCACATGCTGCACAATATGTTGACGCTAGCACTTATGGTTGCGCTTGTATGGTTTGGCCGGATAAGCACATGTAAGGGTCCTTAGACCAAGGTGACTACCTCCACCACAATCCTCATTCCACAAAACCACCCGACTTGCCACCTTTAGTCAACACACACCACGTAGGTTTTAGTTGATTAGGTTATTAAAGTAAGTTAGCACCTCCAATGATACCAAGTCACAAGAGTAATTAAATAATGAATAACCTAAACAGCTACCAACCATCGAGCATTAGCAACTATGCACAAGGATAGGCTAGAAAAATAACTAAGGCAGCAATAAATAGGCTAAATTCACAGGGTCAACGACTCAGTGTAAACATAATAGGATTCTACCCGATCGCATCATTTCATGCATGAGAAAAGTAAATAAAAATAAATAACGGGTGAGTTTTGTAAAATAGGAGAGCAAGATGCAATCTATCTTGCCTTGGTAGTACTCCGGGTCTTAGGGATCCTCCTTCGAACGGCTACTGGAATCCTTCCGAACAGCGTGAACACGGACGATCTACACGTAAAACGCGATGCAAACAAATAAACAATAGATGCCTCGGTCTTTCAATCATGCATCGTATTTTAGCAAACACCCTCCGGAATATTTTCTCTTCGCTGGCGTTGCTAAACGCTTGCTTGGTGAAGTCGGCAACGACGTCACGCAAAACAAGACGCACGCGCAGAGGTTGCTGCAAGGAGAATTCCAAAAAAAATACCAAATTAATACAGGAGGTAATAGGGATCAAACGAGGATCAACAAAATTGGTTCGGAGGGAATCCAACTAACGGTCTAGGAGAAATAACATGTTGAAATGGTACTGTTCATAGGGGAATTGTGATGCTGGGAAATGTGGGATTAAATAGGGGAAATCCCCAATCTCATCCCTCACAGCCACACATTGGAGAGAGAAAAGAGGGAGAGAGAAGGAGGAGGCCACGGGGGAGAGGGAGAGAGAGAGAGAGGGAGAGCTACTGGAGAGAGGCAGAGGGGACGGCGGCCCAGGTGGGGAAGGCGGCCGGCGGTGGCTTGGATGGCGGCGTCGCGGTCCCGGCGACAGCTCCATGGGGGCGGCGCAGCTAGGGCGGCTCTGGCATGGCGCCAGGGCAGGGCAGGGCAGCGACATGAGGCTGGGGCGGCGGAGGCAACGGGCAGGCGGCGGCGGCTCGGGGTGCAGGTAGGGCGGTGGCTAGGGGTGGCACTGGGTGACATGGAGGCGGGGCAAAGGGCTCCAGTGGGGCAGGGCGGCGCCTCTCTAGGCTGCTGGGCGGCAAGGCGCACGGCCGGCGGTGAGGATGGGGGCCGCTGTGCAGAGGCAACCGGGGCAGCGTCGACGGCGGGCCTGGCACCTAGGTGGCGCCGCGCGTGGGTTGGCATGGTGGCAGCTGTTCCACAGGTGGAGCGCGGCCAACCAGTGAACAGCGGCGAGATGGGGATGGCTTTGTGAGGCGGCGACGGCACAGCAAGCAGAGGAGGGTGGCGGCAACAGCAGTATGGGGGGCACGGTTAGGGTTTTGCAGGTTCATATGTAGGCCGGGTTCTAAGATAAATCTGGGTTTGGGCTTGGAGGTAACTTTGAAACTGGGTCTAGAGCCCAAATTTGCTTTGATGAGAGGGTCGAACCGGATTGTGGGGGGCACGGTTAGGGTTTTGCAGGTTTATATGGAGGCCGGGTTCAGAGTTAAATCTGGGTTTGGGCTTGGAGGTAACATTGGAACTAGGCCTAGAGCCTAAATTTGGTTCGATGAGAGGGTCGAACCGGATTGTGGTTTGTCGTGGGCATGACTCGGTCTCGAGATGACCACCGTCATATATACTATGGTTGGAGTCATATAGGGTTAGGAGGAGTCCGGAGTATGGACGGATTAGGAAAGAGAGAGAAAAGGATACCGGTCCTAGAGATAGGGTGGCGGCAATTGACAAGGTTAGTTTAGGGTTACGACGGATTGTAGTTAGAGTTTTAGTCGAAGGAGAGGAGGATCAACCTGGTTAGGGGTCAAGGTTAGGCGTAGGGTGTGACCAGGAGAAAGGAGAGTTAGGGTTTCGAGGTTCGTCGGCCGAGAGCCCAAGAGGGAGGGACGTTCGACCGGCGAGGGTTACGATGTTGGTCGTTAGGGTTTCGGTCGAGAGAGAGACGGGTGTTTGACACGCTATGGTTCGACGGAGTCAGCCGAAATTATGTTACGGGTTGTTAGACGATGGTCGGCCACTGAAGGGCATGGCTGGAGCAATGCTACAAGGAGGGGTTGATCGATTTGGGTTTAAATCGAGGGGAGGAAGGAAGAGGGATCTGGATTGGAGGATGCCAGCGTTTGATTGGGACACAAGTTTGGACGTGGCCGACGAAGATTAGGGTTTCAGTCAAGGAAAGGGATGGACGGTCGACTCAACCAGAGGATCTTAGGGTTTCGACCGAGGAACGAATAAAAGCGAGGAGAGAGCTTTTGCATTTGAAATCGTTGAGTTCAGAATTTTATAAATTGTAAATCATAATGAAAATAATTAATAAAATAAATTCTTATATGTAAATAATTGTTTAAAAAAATCAGGGATTTTCATATAGAAAAATAATGGAAATTATTTTAACTAGCTTTTGTTTTTAAATAAGACTTGGGACATTCTAATATTTATTAGGATGTCACATTTTCATTGCAAAACAGGGGTACGCCAAGGAGATCTCTTGTCACCATTCCTTTGGATTCAATTATAAAAGGTTATAATGGATGAAGATTATCTTATCTATTGGAACATCAGGAGTTCCAGAAAAAAAACTTTTCATTGCAAAAGAGGTTACGCCAAGGACGTCTCTGGTCACCATTGCTTTTTGTCATTATAGTGGATTTACCGCGATCAACAATAAATCACATTCATCAAAGAAGGGACTTACAACTGCCATTCGAATCATCTGCAACACTAGGTTACCCCATGATGCAATATGTGGATGATACCCTCCAATTTTTCTCCAAGCATCAGAATCCCAGCTAACTATTGTCAAATGTTGGAGATTAGGTTTTGCGGAATAGATGCTTTGTGTATTGCTGTTAGGAGAGTATATATAGTACAGGAGATGGGCATTGCCCCTAAGGCCCAATATACTCTAACACTCCCCATGATCGAACGGCGCGCAGCGATTTAGATCGATACAAAGCAAACACCCACACACCACCATGGTCAAAACAAAGGACCATCACTCACATGATCGAGCGGTGGCACGAGACATTCAGATCGGCCGAACTCAGTGAAAGGCTGTAGTAGGAAGGCCCTTAGTGAAGATGTCAACGTCTTTGACGCCGTGGGGACATCTGAGCAAGCGACTTGACCAAGAACAACGCGCTCACGGACAAAATGCGAGTCAATTTCAATATGTTTAGTCCGTGATCTTTGCCTTTGGGTTGGTGGAGAGGTAGACCATACCGACATTGTCGATGAACAAGAGTGGCCAGACGAAGAGGACTATGAAGCTCTTGTAGCACCTGACGAAGCCAGCAGGCCTCAGCGACACCGTTGGCAACAAGACGGTACTCACCTCTACCGAGCGGAGATGTCTTTGCCGCTTGGAGGACCAGAGACCAAGTTGTCGCCGAGGAACACGCCATAGCGGAGGTGGACTTGCGGTGTCGGGACAACCCTTGATCAAGATCGGTGTAGACCGTAAGATCAACCGACGCGCAACACGAAGAAGAAGGCCAAGGGCAAGAGTGCCCTGCAGTACTGCGCAGATGCGCTTCAACGCAATGAAGTGAGCTCTCGTGGATCATGCATGAGCAGATGCACTCTTGAAACGCATACGTGATATCTACGGACGGATGAAGGTCGAGATCAGAAACACCAAACCAGACTGCGATAAAGAGTGGCGTCAGTCACTGAAGATCCGTCTGCGGAGAGCTTGGATCTAGTGTCGACCGGGGTAGCACATGGCTTGCAGTCACTCATGCCGGCACGATCCAAGATCTCGAGGATGTACTGGCGCTGGGAGAGAAGAAGACCTCCAGACTGTCGGTACACAGAAACTCCAAGAAAGTGGTGCAGAGGACCAAGATCCTTGAGAGAGAACTCGCGCTCCAGAGCAGCGATGATGCACCTGAGGAAATCATCTGAAGATGCAGTCAGTACAATATCATCCACATAGAGCAGCAGGTAGGCTGTGTCATCACCTCGACTGTGGATGAAGAGAGAAGTGTTTGCCTTAGCTTCAACAAAACCAAGAGACTTGAGATGTGAAGCAATCGTGCTGTACCAAGCTCGCGGTGCCTGCTTAAGACCATAGAGAGACTTGTTGAGGAGACGGACATGATCCGGGCAGGATTGATCCACAAATCCTGGCGGCTGGACGCAGTAGATAGTCTCGTTGAGGACACCATGGAGGAAAGCATTGTTGACGTCGAGCTGGCGAATGGACCATCCTCGAGAGAGAGCCAGTGACAGAACTGTCCGGATGGTGGCAGGCTTGACAACAGGACTGAAAGTCTCGTCAAATTCAATACCCGGTCGTTGAGTGAAGCCATGAAGGACCCAACGAGCTTTATATCTGTCAAGTGAGCCATCTGCATGCAGCTTGTGCTTAAAGATCCACTTGCACCGACCACGTTGGCCGGTCGGCGGTGGGACAAGATCCCACGTGTGGTTGGCTCAAGAGCCTCGAACTCTGGTCATGGCCTCGTGCGGTTTGGATCAGCCAGGCGGTAGCGATCTGACGTCGGCGGGGGAGGCGGCGCCATGACGTGTAAGTTCACCGATCGCGGCGGGACAATAATGCCGACTTTGCGACGCGTGACCATGCGATGAGCATTAGTCACGGAGGGCGAAGGGCCCACTGGCGACTACTGTGGAGGGTCCAACAGGTAGCGGAATCGATGAAGGACCAGCAGAAGGTAGGGTTGGCAAGACCCTCGGCGAAGTCTTGGTGCTAGGCCCCGCTAGCAGCAACCTATGGAGGGTGTCCAACAGGGGCAGCAGGAAATGGTGCCGGAGCCGACAGAGGAGGAGCCGGCAAATTAGTCTTGGCAAGCACCCATCGCAGTCTTGGCGCCAAACCCGCAAGGACGGTGGGGTGGCTTCTTGGCAACAACTGTGGTGAGGAACCAACAGGGGCAGTGATGGTGGGGTGGTCGACGTGACTACGGTGGGGTGGGCGGCCGGCGTGGGCTGCCGGTGGAAGCAGAGGTACCTGCAGAAGACAACGAGGCACGGACTCCAATAGGGACAGGAGGGTCAGCTCGTTCAGTTAGAAAATCAAGATCAGGAGGGGATGGTGTGGAGGTGGATGTGCTGGAGAAAAAAGGAAAGTGCGACTCATCAAAGGTGACATGCCTAGAGATGATCACATGATTGGACTGAAGATCCAAACAACGCCAGCCTTTGTGATCGGATGGATATCCGAGGAAAACACAAAGGGTGGAGCGGGGAGCGAGTTTGTGCGGGGCGGTGCTAGAAAGGTTAGGGTAGCAGGCGCAACCAAACACACGAAGATTGTCGTAGACAGGGTGAGTGCCGCGGAGGGCAAAGTGAGGGGTGGAGTGGGAGAGGGTGGAGGTGGAGGTGGGGCGTATGTTAAGAACGTAGGTGGCTGCATGGAGGGCCTCAACCCAGAAGGACGGTGGGAGGCTCGCCTGAAACAGAAGGGAACGCATCACATCGTTAGTGGTACGAATGGCCCGTTCAGCCTTACCGTTCTGAGGAGAAGTGTAAGGGCACGACATGCGAAAGATAACACCTAAAGTAAGGAAGAAAGTCCTAGACGTGGTGTTATAGAACTCGCGACCGTTCTCAGTTTGCACACACTTGATGGTTGTGCCAAACTGAGTCCGAACATAAGAGAAGAAGTGGGAGATGGCGGGGAAGGTGTCGGACTTGAGGCGGAGAGGGAAAGTCTACATGAAGTGGGAGCAGTCATCAAGAATCACGAGATAATACTTGCAACCCGAAACACTAGCAATGGGAGATGTCCATAGATCACAATGTATTAAATCGAAATTATGTGAAGCTTGACTCGTGGAGGAAACAAAAGGAAGACGAACATGACGACCTAACTGACAGGCATGACAAAGATGGTCGAGTTTGTCTTTATTACAAGAGATGGAGGTCGAGCTAGCTAGCCTAGAGATAGTGTCATGGCTAGGATGACCAAGACGACGATGCCAAATCTCTCTCGTGGAAGTGGTGGCGGCGAGGGCATGACCGGTGGAGGCTGGAGTGAAGGAGTAGAGGTCCCCGGAGCTATTGCACCGAATGATCACGCTCCTGGTACGAAGATCCTTCACAGTGAAACCAGACGGGTCAAACTCGACAGAACAGTGGTTATCGATAGTAAACTGACGAAGAGAAATGAGATTTTTAATGAGGTGAGGGGTGACAAGGACATTACGTAAAGTAATGGGTCCCTGTGGTGTGGGAAAGGTGAGGTGACCCACGAGGTGACTGGTAGGCGAGACCCATTGCCAACAATGATGTTGGACTGGCAAATGGGAGAGGGTGGATGAGTGGAGAAGAGAGTACCGGCATCTGAAGTCATATGAGAGGTGGCTCCCGAATCCATATACCACTCCGCAGTGCTGGGGGGCGGAGTGAGAGACATGGTGTTGAAGGCGCTGGCCAAGGACTGCTGATCCCAGCTGCCCCCCACCGTCGGGTGCCACGAACTAAGCATCCTCTCTCTTTGCAATTAGCGCTTATTCGAGTTGATTAGGTTAGGTATGTAAGGGATTTGGGAGCGTTAGTGTTGAAATTTCATTTTGGCGGTAAATTTCTATGTGCAGTAGCTTGTATTCGCGTTTCAGGTGATATCTAGCAGAACGGAGGATGGCCTTATAGAATGAAATTTAGTTCATGTTCTTAGCTTTCCAACGAGTCCTAGAATGTGAAAATCGGACAATTGGTTTAGGAGTTATGGTTCTTCCAAGCTGGCTGTCCAAAATTTAGATTTTCAGGTTAGAGGATTAGTCTAAGTATGAAGCATCGGGGATAGGTGAGGGTAGCTTTAAGCATTACTAATTTGCTAGTATTATCGGTAATCAATCATTATTTGGTTCTAGGTGCTACCGCCACTACCTTGGAAACAAAGACGACATCGTCGCGCCTTGTTCGGGGTGGTTGAGGCAAGTGTATATTTATACAAAGTGACTATGGTATTGTCGGTGTAATAAATAACGGGTACAAAGAGTCTGAGAAGACAAGGCGGCCCCACGCGTCGCAGGCGAAAGCAAGGCTCCAGCGTGGCATGAGCCCTCAACAAGACAAGGCGGGCCCACGCGTCCAAGTGGGCGATCAGCCCCGTGGCGTCGGGCGAGCCCCTCAGGAGGCCGGGAGGGCCCCACGCGTCAGCCAGGCGAGCAAGGCCCTGCATGCTGGGCGAGCCCCTCACCACAAGGCGGGCCCCATGCGTCCAAAGTGGCGATCGCCCCAGTCGTGGCGAGCCCCTCAGAGGCCAAGAGGGCCCCGCGCGTCGAGTGCGGGCGACGAGGCCCCAGCCGCGTGGCGAGTCCTCAGGAAGACCAGCGAGGGCCCCAGCGCCCAGCGGGTGCGCGTGAGCCCTCTCGAAGACCAGGCGAGGGCCCCACGCGCCGAAGCGGAGTCGCGTCGTGAGCCCCCTCTCAAGACCAGGCGAGGTCCCACGCGTCGGGTGGGGCCCATGGCTGCGAGGAACGTTGCGAGAAGAAGTCTTCGGCGAAGCCTCCCCGCCGCGGGCGACGCGCGATTTAACGCGACATCACGCGGATAGACAATTTGAAGAAATGATTATCGCTTCTGATGACCCTGCAGTCTGAAAGGGTATCATCGTGGCGCAAGAATTGGCAGAGAGAAGGTTTGCTTGAGATGGCCGCCCGTCGAAGGAGCAGGAGGGCCCTTATGAGACTCACGGTGTGGTCATGCGGGTCGAGGCCACTTGGCGAAGCAGCGAAGGAAGCGGCTGCATGCGGCGTGGGCGGCGACACGTTTCGTCTCTTACATGCCGTGTCTTGTCGATGTATCTTGAAATCAGATCTTGCCTACCCTCTCCTGGCTCTCTCCGTCGGTTCGAGTCTTGTATAAAAGGGGAGGAGGACGAGCAAAAGAGAGGTTCAAACACACGCAGATTCACAAGCACCACTGTAAACACATTCCCATTCAACCACAATTAGAAAAGAGCTAAGGCTCGGCAGAGTAGGACTATTACCCGCGAGGGGTCGAACCAGGTAAATCTGAAGTCGCTCCTTGTTGTGCCCGACGCCAAATCGAACCGAGCTTGATCGAGTTGGCTAGCGACTAAAAATCGACCGGGGTGTGATCCGCATGGTTGAGCGAGAACACGCCGTCTGGCGCGCTGTAGGGGAGCGCTAGCATCGGTTCAAACTCTTGACCCTTCTTCAGCGGGTGCGCGATGGAACGGAGCAGCGATCCGCGATGGAGCAGAAGCGGCGCTAGAGCCACGGCCACGGAGTCGGCCGCGGCGATGTGATGGATCACCCGGTAACCCGCCACCTGGGTCGGAACCTAGCGGAAGCAACCGCCGGCCAAGCTAAGCGGCGCCGCCTTGGAGGAGTGCACTCAAAGCCTGAACCTCCACGCGCCGGGGCCCGCCGAGAACCCACCGGTTCCGGTGACTCGGACTTCCCGGCACCGTGGTTGGTTGCCTTGGCCCGCTTCGTCGATCGCGCGCCGCCGTGGTGCAAGTTCGGGCGTGGGAACCGTGTTTCCGCTTCCTCCGTTCTTTGTTGCCCTCGCACTCTCTCGCAGATCTCCGCTGGTGGCGGGGCCAAACGACAAAGAGCGCGACCCACGGGGCTCGGCCGGGCAGCGTGCAGTGGTCGAGATCTCGGTCCCACCCGGGACCGCCACTTGCTGCATGAGAAGACCTACGTGACAAGCTCGCAGGTCGCGACCGAAGCGCGATCACCATGCTGTCGCTATCGCACGCGGGACCAGCAAGAGGACTCCCGCAGAGCTGCCCGCCAATGAGGGTGGCGCTTCTTGGCGCCGCTTAGGCGCGAGGGCGGCGGGCGAGGACCCGCGCCCAGAGGCGGAGGCTCCGACGCCGGGTGCCGCGCTTTTCTAAGGAGCTGCATAAGGCGTCCAAATGGTTGAACGGTTTCGTCCGCCCCCATCGAAAAATATGACGGCTCCACCAACCCCGATGAGTTTTTGCAGATCTACACGCGGTGATGCAGCCAGCGGGAGGTCGGGAAGGTTCGGGCGAACTACTTCCCGCTGTCCTCACCGTGAGCCCGCCGTGGCTCATGAACCTGCCGAGTCCGTGGGGTCATGGAAGGAGCTCTCGAGCTCTTCATCACCAACTTCAGGGGCACCTTCGAGCAGCCGGGGTAGAAGACGCGACCTCCACAACGTGGAAGCGAAGAAAAGGAGAGTCGCATTTCGCGACTATATTGGCGCTTGGTCAGTCCGCAACACCATCCCCGACATCTCCATCGACGCGCCGTTATCCGGCATTCGTGAGAGGCGCCGAGACCCCAAGGTCAAGGAGAAAATGGCCACCCACAAGATCGGGGCGACCGAGCTCTTCACCTGGCGCAAGTCGCCCTTGATGAGCTTCGCATCAGATTCACCGGCCGCGTTGAGGGGCACGGCCATGGCGGCGAGGCCGGACCTCGAGAACCCCGCGGCAAGGACAAGAAGAAGCGCAAAGCGGCCGAGACCGACAGGTCATGGCAGCCAGGCCTTGACGACGACGACAACGACGACAACCCATGACCAACCAGCGCAATGGGCGCGGGCGCGCGAAAAGAGGAGGAATCACGGCGCGGCGGTACGGTCCCGTAAAGGGTGCGGGCGCGGCGGCTATGGCGATCGCCGTGGCGCGACGGCCCCGCGGCCGCGACGAGGGCGAGACCGTCGCCCGTGAGTGGGACGGAAGGCCTTCTTGTCCCATTCACGGAACAACTCCCACGACGGCGATTTCCATGTCGTCGGCAAGATGGTGGACAAGCGAGTCACGAGCAGCAGCAGCGTCCGGCGATGGCAAGGAGCAAGAGGCGGCTTCGCTTGGTTTTCAGTGAGCGAGCGCGAAGTTGCCGTCATCCACGGGCGGTTCGACCACCTATAATCACGCTAGCTTTAAGCGCGCGATGAGAGAAGTGTCTTGCCGCGTTCGGCGTTAGGTCAGCAAAGCGGTGGCGTGGTCGGAGCGACCGATCGCGTTCGAAAGCCGATCACCCACCAAGATCTGCGACCTGGACATCTCCGATCGTGGTTGCGCCACGGTCCGGAATGTAAAGCTAGGGCGGTTTGGTAGACGGAGGAGTTCCTCAACCTCTGTCCGCCCTGCTCGCCGAAGTCGCTCCAGATCCAGCGGCGGAGCTTCGCCCAACACTCCGTTCTTGACATCGCGCCGGGTCGAGTCCGTCCTCAGAAGCGCGTCGATCTCCGGTGACCTTCGGAGGCTCGACAACTTCCGCACCGAGATGCTCGAGTTCGAGGTGGCGGACTTCGACCTCCTACAACGCCATACTAGGTCGGCGGCGTGACCAAGTTCATGGCGGTTTGCCCTCTGCTGTACATGGTGGTGAAGATCCCGGCCCGCCGCCCCATCGTTGACGATGGACCGCCCGGAGGCGCCCGCCGCGACAAGCGATGCTCTCGCTATGGCGGGGCAATCGGCGCCAGAAGGTCGAGCCGACTCGGAGAGCTCCTCGGCGAACCGTGCCTCCCCTGGTTCGTCTGCATGAGGTTAAGGCGGTCTCCTGAGCGAAGTCGACCCGGCGAAGAACCGTCAGGTGGCGCCTCTCAGCGCCAAATAGGAAGGCGCTGTCTCCTTCCTCCATCCTAACGCAGCGTGTTTGCTTGGCAACCGTCCGACATGGTGGGGTCCCGTGGAGGTGATTGAGCACAAATTGGCGGCGTTCTCGCCGCGACCGTCATGTAGAAGGTCCGGCGGTCGGTGGAGCGCCGAGAAGTTATCCGCCAGAGGTGGACAAGCTCTTGAGGCGGGGGTGCGTCGCGATGTCGCCCATCCCGGGTGGCTCGCGAACCCGTCCTCGTCAAGAAATCCAACGGGCGCTGGAGGATGTGCGTGGACTTCACCGACCTCAACAAGGCATGCCCGAAGGATCCATACCCGCTGCCCCGCATTGATCTCATCGTCGACTCAACAGTGAGGAGTGCGGCGGTATGCTACGGATCGCGCTCCGGGTACCACATTAGCATGGTGAAGAAGATGAAGACAAGACCGCTTTCGTGATGCCCCCGGGCGTCTCATGCTACACAAGGATGGCGTCGATTTGAAGAATCTGGCCCAACCTATCGGAGGGCCATGCATATCGCTCACCGCCCCCAAATAGGGCGGAACCTAGAGGTGTACGTCGAGGACCTGGTGGTGAAATCTAAGGAGGCGGAGGAATTGATCGGCGACCTGGAAGAAACATTCACCAACCCGAGGAAGTCTCGCATCAAGCTTAATCTGAGAATGCGTGTTCGCCGTTCCGTCCAAGCAAGCCGGGATTCCTCGTCTCCCGGAGGGGATTGAGGCGAACCCCGACAAGATCGCGCGATCGAGAACATGAAGCCCCCGACGCGACTTCGGCAGATGCAGTGTTTGGTGGGCTGCTTGACATCCCTGGGCCGCTTTATAGCTTGCCTGGGGGACAAAAGTCTCCCACTGCTCAAGCTCCAGAAGAAGACCAACCAGTTCGAGTGGACGGCGGAGGCGCAGGAGGCGTTCGACGGGTTGAAGAAGTACCACCTCCTTGATTCTTTGGTCACCCCAGACCGGGTGAGCAGTGATCCTCTCGTCATGGCGAACCCCAGTCAGCAGTCAGCAGTCTTCGGTGGCGGAAAGAGAAGGCGTTCAGCGCCCCATTTACTACATCAGCAAAGTCCTCCACGACGTTGAAACAAGGTATTCACAGCACCAGAAGATGCTCTACGCCGTGCTGACGGCGTCCCGAAAGCTGCGTCATTACTTCCAAGGGCGAGAAATCACGGTGCTGACCAAGTATCCCTTGCGGGAGATCCTCTTCAACCGCGAGGCGACGGGTCGCATCGCCAAGTGGGCCATGGAGCTGGCAGAATTCGATCTCAAGTTCGCTCCCCGAACGGCCATCAAAGGGCAAGCTCTGGCGGAGTTAAATCGTGAATGGACTCGGCGGACCACAAGTCAAGACACCCGCACCCTCGCCGTGGACTCTCTTCTTGACAGCTCGTTCCATTTGGAGGTGAAGTGGCGTCGTCTGGTGTCTCCACCGGCGATGTCGTCCGGCACTGGTGAAGCTTGGAGTTCAGCGCCACCAACAACGTCGCGGAATCTGAAGGATTACTCGCGGGCTCGTGGTAACCGACCCTTGGCATCCGGCTACAAGTAAAAGCGACTCTCTCCGGTCATCAACCAGGCGGGAAGGATTTCTCCGCTCGGATCCCGTCATGGCGGCCTACGGGCGGAGGTGCGCCCGGTTGGGCGGCACTTTGAGGGTTTGGGCTTTGTGCACGCCCTCGCGCGACAACTACATGGCGGATGAAGCGTCCCAGATTGCCTCGTCAAGGGCACTGTTCATTTGCCGGGTCTTTGAAGAAAGACTTCTGTGGCCGTCGTCGCGCCCGAATCTGGCGGGGCGGCGCTTTCCCAACGAGTCCCACCACGGAGGAGACGCTACCAACCACCGCTACAGACTCCGGATGGAGGGAGAAGGCGGAAGAACTGCTGAGGCGGTTGAGGCGGAAGCTGCCAGCGGAGTATCGTCGGGCGACAATGTACGAACGTCGTCACACTCATCCGGAAGGTCGGTGGATGGATCGGATCCTAGCCTACCCACGGGACGGAGTGATCCCACGGCGATGTGCTGTCCGAGAAGATAAGCGCAAGGCCAAGCGCTTCATACAGTAGATGGGGACACACGCCGTGGCGCAAGCGGAGTTCTTGAAGCGTCGCCTCGGGAAGCGGGAGTGCAATTCTCTCGAGATCCATGAAGGCATGTGCGGAGCCATTGAGGCCGAGGCGTTGGTTGGGAAGCTTTCCGCCACGGGTTCTATTGGCCTCTCGCCTCCGTGATGCCTTCGAGCTGGTGAGGAGATGCGAAGCGTGCAGTTTCATGCTAAGCAGATCCACCGAGCCGACCCAGCGCCGCAAACGATTCCGCCTCTCCGCCGTTCATGATGCAGAAATTTGAATATTCTGAGCCCGCTCCGGGCGCACCGGAGGTTACACACATCTGCTCGCCGCCATCGGCAAGTTCACTAAAGTGGGTTGAAGCCTCGCCATCCAGCGATCACATCCGCAAATGGCTATCAAGTTTATGAAGAGCATCTTCGTCCGCTTGGCGCCGCCACAGGATCATCACCGACAAGCGGTGCTCGCCTCAGAGCGCTGATTTCCAAAGATCTGATGCGAAGAGTGGGTACCAAGCCGTGCTTTGCCTCCGCTTGCGCATCCAGAAGAGCAATGGGCAAGTGGAAGCGGGCGAACGCGAAGTACTCGAGGGCTCAAGACAAAGGCGCTCGATCGCTCGAGAAACGCGCAACAAGCTACCGGCTGAAGAAGTTCCCATTGTGTTGTGGGCGCTGCGGACAACTCCTAACTTGAGCCACCGGCGAAACCCCTTCTTCCCCGGTGTATGGCTCGAGGCCGTGCTCCCATCGAGTTTCGCCGGCTCCCCAAGGGTGGCGGCGTTCAGTGAACAAAGACCACGACCGTCGGGATGAGTAAATCTCTGGAGGAGATCCGAGACAGGCGATCCGGCCGCCAGTATCAACAGAACCTTTGCTTGGGGTACCAAGCAAGGCAGGTGTGTGTGAGAACACCGGCGGTGGGCGACCTCGCTCGCAAAATCCAAGCCGCAGCGGGCACAACAAACCGTCTCCCATGGGAGGGCCCTTCAAAGTGGTCTCGGCC